>CM059604.1:58838550-60131466 GCA_030412105.1 Cyclura pinguis
TCCTGCTGAAATTCCCTGTTATACAAAAGCATTAAAGGTACAAGTGTACTCTTCAGTTTTCACTCTGACAACTGACCTGTGTCACATGTCATTGAGCTAAGACCTCATCTTATCCTGTGAAGACATTCATCAACTCTACTGACTATTTGGATCCTTATCACAGCAGAGAACTCCATCTGCTTCCCGTGCTCCTAAGAGTATAGGAAGGCAGTTAGAGAAACAATCAACAGTAGCCAGCCTATCCAGTGGTGTGGAAGGCTGGAAACTGTAACCCAACAACTTCTGGAGGGCCACGCTTTGTTCAGCCTGGCTCTTATCTTTCCAAAATAGAACCCAGAGTGCTTTCTAATGTATTTCCAGGAGAGGGAGCTAAATAAAAGTTAATGTGAAATATTTAAGAGAAAGAGTGTGAAAGAGAAATTGTTCTCTAAAACACTCCTTACCTTCTGATCTCTTCTCTAAAATGCTTGTTTTCTCTCAAGAGCTGCTGGTTCTCCCCAACAAGTTTGATAATCATATTGCCAAGAAACTTCTTCTCAGTTCTGAGCCTTTCTGTGGCCAACAGGAGGTCTGAAACCATCATCTTTCTAGAAAGCAGCAGAAATAGAACAAGATCAGCCTCTGCAGGTGCTGATTTAAAGAAAAAGAGGTCACAAAAATATATTTTCACACGTTGCTGGCATTGACAGTCAAAACGTACATGGGTGCAGTATACATCTAATTTGCTTTAATTAATACAGTTGGATAAGTTTACTGCAATTTCTATTTGAACGGACAAGCAGTTTAGTTAAGATGAACAATTAAGGTAAAATGAACTTTTGAAGGAATGTGAACCAATATCTAAGTTTAGCGCTACATTTAGGAATCAACCTTGACAAGTACACATGACCTTCCGGAAAATACACCTTATGTTAGTCTCCACTGTAACAGCGGTTATGCATTATGCAATAGTAATTAGCGCTCATGTGATCCTTGACTCCTAAAAAGCCATTGATGTATTTAAGTCTTTTACTCCAAGGTTCAACTTGAGTCTCAAGTCTCTACCTTCAAGTCTCAAGTCAAGCCTCAAATCCTTGAAGATATTTTCAGATCAAGTCTCAGGTCTGGGAGCCAACCTTATATCTCAACCTATATTCAAGAATTTCTGGACAGAGTAGAATAAAGTCTGTTTTAACAATTTAGGCAGAGTCGGTTGTCCACATTTGTGATTTTGCCATCTGCAGCTTCAGACATGGGAATAGGATCCTTTTTACTTCCCATTTTGGAAGCTGGAGGATTTTTCAGAAGTGGGGAATACGATCCTTCTTACTCCCCATTACTGAAGCTTCAAAAGTTTTAGAAGGAAGGATCTTTCCTCTTCAAGCCTGTTACCGAAAAAATTTGCTGTTCCCTTCTGAGAAATGCACCCTGCACTCTGGGGGGGCATGTCTTGTTTTCTGCTCTTAAGAAAAGTTTTAGAAGTTTCCTCTGATATGCAGCAGGGACAGGCTGCTGAGCAGACCTCAAACCCACCTCAAGCCCATTGCCTAATCCATGTCCTGTTCCCCTCTGAGAAATGTGCCCACACTTTGGGTTTGAGACAGATTGTCATGTGAGCAGTAGGCAAAAGAGATTGAAGCATTGTTCAAAGTTATAAGGTTTTTGGATGAATGTGTTATGTTACTGAACGAAGGCCAGCAAGTCAGTCACTAAAGATATAAAAATCCCAAGTCAAGTCAAATCAGTGCATCATTTATTGCCAAGTTGAGTCCTAGTCAAGTCACTGAAGTCTGACTTGAGTCTGAGTCAGTCGACTCGAGTCTACATCACCGCAAAAAGCCAGTGTGGTTTAAATTACCAAAACTGTTAGAATAGCAAAGCTGTGATCAGGTGATTGCAAGATATGTATCAAATATATGAAAAAGTATAAGGGTTGTCATAAGTCAGAAACAACTGTCAAGATTTTCACTTGTGTACAATTCTCCTCATCAGGTTTCCAGACACTTGGGAAATCCATTTTTAACCATTCGCTGGATAATGTAAAGTCTTGGCATATGTCACCTAGCTTAACTTTTCAGATAACAATCAACCAACCAACACACCCTGCCTGCCTAACTCCTTTTAATAGGTTTATTCTAAGTGGCCTAAATTGAAGAAATTGGTTTTGGTTAGATCAGGATTTCTAAAGTTTCTGTATACTTATACCATCCTTTCATACCTCTAGTTTCCAACTCCTCTCACATTCCCAGCAATCCCTAGAGCTCAACGGGTAAGTAGATGGGGTTTAAGATTTCCTGACCCTGTATACTGAGATGGGGGGCTATGGATGTATACCCCAGCGAACACTTAGGTGATTTCCATAGTACACTGTTTTAGTACTATTATTCTACTTTCAACATCCTATGGAATCCTGGGGTTTGAAGTTTAGGGAGGAACATTTAAAGGACCTCAGTAAACTACAAACTCCAGAATTCCACAGGATGTTGGAAGTAGAATAATAACACTCTAACAGTCTAGTGCAGAAATGGCCTAAATGTGATTCATGGAGCTGAAAGCTGAAAGATTTGTATATCCCTGGTCTACAATGGCTGGCAGCACTTCTACAGAGTTTCACACAGGAGTCTCTCCTTGCCCTACTAGCAGATGCGAGGGAATGCACTGTTAAGATTTGTATGAAATGTATTTGCCCTTCCACTGATCTAGAGCCCTACCCACAGCATATAATGAACCATGTTTCCATTCCACAGAATCCTTTGGAATTACATACCTTGGAAGCTTTGTCTACAAGGCTCTGCCCATACAATACACAATCCTCAGACTAGAGCCTATCACATCTGTACATACCACAATGGCCATACCAACCCAGATAAGAAAAAAAAATTCTTCCAGATTCAGTGAAAGAGAAAGGTCCTCACTCAGCTCTCTGATCCTAGGTGCTGAGCCATACTGTGTCTACCTCAGGCAGTTGCTTTCTGAGCATCTCAGGCACTGGCCTTGTTTGTGAGGTAGCATGAGATCACAACTGTATAAATAATATTAGCAAAAATTTAGTGAGATTTCATTTTTTAAAAGTACTGCTATTGCTGAAATGAATTGTTTCCATACTGCATTAGATTAGTAGGAGACTTCTCATGTTCCTTCCAATGGAATTACAAAGATTACCTTTGCCACAGCAAAAGTCAGATACTTTCTCCTTACGTAGTATTTTTTCTCTGCTTAAAACAGGGGTGGCCAACTCTGGCCCTCCAGATGTTTTTTACTTACAACATCTGTCAGATCCAGCCAGCAGAACCAGTAGTGAGAATTATGGGAACTATAGTCTAAAAAAATCCAAACGACTACAACTGTTCACTCATGTGTTAAGAAAAAAAGCTCCAGTTCTTAGTTTGTACAGCAAGTACCATACTGTGTATTTATCTTTATTTATTAAGATATCTTTTAAAAACAACTTTTTGAAAAAATATGCAATGGCAATAATAACCGAACTCTATTTTAACATTCTTTGTAGGTTTTACCTGTGATTGCTGCTATAACCTCTCTGACAAATTAAGTTGAACAGACTCTTTTACCTTCCATGCTACTGTCATCTCCACTTCCTCAGCTTTCTAACCATTTCCCCTATTCTTGTTTTCTTCTGTATACCAAAGAATTACAGTAGCTCACATAGTTTATATACTTTCCAGTATGTGAGTTAGGACTCATATTGGGACTGGGGGAGGGGAATAGAGAAGAAGAGAGAGGGAAGTTGCAGATTACATCAGCTAAGACAGGTTTTTAAGATTTTAACATGTTTCTTTGATCCCTGCTAATTAACATGAAGGGCAAACAAATCTTTGCTTTCAGAAACTAGACTGATTTATCTGCTCTGGGATTCTATGGCCTAAATCCAGCTGGTAGTTCCAACCAGAGTAGACCTACTGAATTAATGAGATTTACATAATGGTTGACTTACCATGCAGCAAATTATTCAATCTGTCTACTCTTGTTGCAATAGAACATTTCCACACAACACTCTTATAGCACGATGATTCCACTTTCAATCTCCTATGAAATCCTGGGGTTTGCAGTTCCAGGAGGGGCCAGCTGGCCCCTCCTGGAACTGCAAACCCCAGGATTCCATAGGAGGTTGAAAGTGGAATCATCGCGCTATAAGAGTGTCGTGCGGAAATGGCCTAACAGTCAGGTTTAGGCCCGTACTATGTGATTATTGATTGTTCCAACCCCATCCTTGCATGCATGCAGGCAAGCATACATACAGAAATAGCTAGTTATGCATTGCTTAAAAAAGAGGGTAATACGACTCCAGAAAAAAGGGCAACAGATGACACAGATTTGCATATGCTGATTTAAATACAGAAATGCAAATATATGTATGAAGGTATGTATTGACGCACATCTTAAAAATAAGTCTTGTAATTTAAATAGAAATGCAATATCTTTTTATCATTAACGTAACCAAGTAATCTGCCTATGCAGTTGCCAGCTAGTAGCTGCTGATGGTCAACTGCTTTCATTAATGTGTTGTTGTTTTTTCAAAAAAATCTTAAACATACCTTCCAAAAGAACAGGCCCTTTGCCCACAAAGCCAGCCCTACAGTGTGGTTCTCCATATGTTGTTGGATAAAATTATTGGAATTCTACCCAGCGTAACTAGTGGGGACGGACATTGAGAGTGGTAGTTCGACATTATGTATGATGTCCCCCATCCCTAAACTGGAGGATTCCTTCACAAAATCATAGACTTGGAAGAGACCACAATAGCCATCAAGTCCAACCCCCTGCTATGCAGGAACACACACTCAAAGCACCGCCAGCAAATGGCCATCCAGCCTCTGTTGAAGAACCTCCAAAGAAGGTGACTCCACCACACTCTGAGGCAGCATATTCCACTGTCAAACAGCTCCCAACAGATTACTGTTTTCTGTACAGTGGCACATATGAAGCCTCCTTCCCAAATACAAACACACACACACACACAAGAAATAATTGGACTGAAGCACTGCATACAAATTTGGGATGGCTGGCATCATTATCCATATATCACTTCAGCTTTGATCACAGGCTCCATACATATAAAAACTGCAGAATTAATTTCCAGAAGAAAATTCAGGCAATTGTTTGATGGATGCTACATTTCTTTTCCTTTCTCTCATAGCACTGGAAGGAAGAAGTGTGCCCATAATGCCTACCTGTGGAATGCTTAAGGCCTACTGGCACTGATGTTTTCAGCACAAGGCTGTGTATGATTTCAACAAAATCTCTCCTATTCCATTGTGTACTTCAGGTCATTATTTGAATTCTTTTAATGTTCTTTTCCATATGCCAGACTCAGAAACCATGACAACCACTTACCAGACTCCTGGCAGTGTAGGGTTTTGTTTTGTTTTTTAATTCTTTTATGTCAGGCGTTGAAATCTCTTTTATCACAACTGGAATATCTGGGGATATTGATTTTTTGCTGAGGGCTAAACCCTGCCAGGTCCCTAAATTCATACTGAGCTGTTGGCCTTCAGACTCTGACAGGGAGAAAATAACAGCTATGCATTGCATCGAATAGACGAGATTTTCAGCTTACTCCTCAAAATCTAAACATCCACCCACCTAGAGAAGCTTTTACATGGCCAGAGGAATTTTTCAAGCAAACCCCAAACTGCATCTAGCTGCAATAGATTTCTAACAAGATATTAGTCATTCGCTTTAGGAGTGAAGTGAGTGATCTGATACCAACTAGTAGATGAGGGAGGAGGGCTTTTGTTTACTCAGGAATTCAACAAACAAATCAGGAACTCAGGGGGAAGGAATCAAAAATAAAATGACTAAGGGCTGCCTGTATGTGCTATCATACTGCTGTGGAAACCAGCAACACCAGTGGACAGGGGTTCTCTTCAGTGGGCTGAGTGCCTGCTAGCACCTGTCTGCCACTTGCTTCCCTTCAGCCTTATTGTGTCTAACGGCCCCATGCCCACTGGCCTATATCCACATCACTAGAAAGGTTTGAAGTCTCTATCCAGTCCTGAATATAACCATGCTCTGGAGCCGAAGGGAATTGGTATGAGTGGGCATGAGGTTTTGGGAAGGGTGGAAAAGGCTAACAGCTAGCCTTGAACTTTTCATGGGTCCCCTTTTTCACTACGCAACCAAACTACTATGATTCGATTTTAACTGCCATGGCTGTGTCCTATGTTTATGGGGTTTGTAGTTTGGGGAGGCACTAGAGCTCTCTGGCAGGAAATTCTAAATGTCCCCCCATCCTCCAGTGACCTCAGTCCCAGAAAATCCCTTATGGCCTTACAGTCAACATAAGTCAGAAAGACTTGAAGGCACACCACAACAACAAAAGTGCCAGGATTCCATAGGATGGAACTATGAAATTTAAAGCGGAATCATAATGCGTAATGCGTGATAATGCATAATTGTGTAGTGTAAATGGGCCTAAAAACTGATTATCTTCTAGTAATATTTGCATAGGGATTGTTACTACTGTGTTGGGGCTCTCCAAATTGATGGTGAATCTTCTAGACATCTCAGATCATTCCAGCCAATCATATAGGCACATGTAGGGACTGTGTAATATAATTAATTCCTAATCAAAATGGTCGTCCAGGGACTGGTGCCAGTCCATAAGCCATCAGCTGCTAGTCCCTGGAGAGTTTTAGGCAGGGTGGGGGGAGGGAAGAAGCAATTGCAGCCAAGGACACAAATTGGTACTAGTCCCTACCATAATGAAAAGAAACAAAACTGCTGGTTTCCAACATCAAATAGCTAAAGAAGCACTGGTAAAATTAATAAAATTTATGTATCTTGTAAGTTCACCAGAGGATGGAAATCATTCTGGGAAACACCAATGAAAACTGAAAGTTGAGCTAACAGTCTGTGTAGTAGGATTTGCTCCTTTTGTGACATCCAGAATCAGGATAGAGCTCACTCAGCGCGCTTAACTGTAGGGCAGTCTTTGTGCCCATGATTTTTTTGAAAAACATGCCAGCATGTTATGAACAATTTCTATCACTTTCGGTTTGCTGAGAATCAAGCACAGAACACTGAGCTGGACATTTTTATCAGCTGGCTATGAGACTAGAATTACAACAGGGATGTAAGTCCCTTGTGGTTTTGTGGTTCCTACAGTGTTTCAAGAATAACAGAAGCACTTGCTCACAGCTCTTGAGTGTTCAGTTGCTGGATTTATTTTTCCCTTCCTAGTTTGATTTTTCAGAATTATGAACATAAGGTAAGAATGTTAAAATATGTTTAGCATTGATTCTATAGTTTTTCTTGTCAAATATTTAAAAAAAACTATTGAAATGTTAGCTGATAAATTGGCATTTGCAAGAGCTTAATGTTCCTTTCAGAAAAGAAGTGTTGGGACAAATAGCTTTACAAGTATACAAGAATTGGAATAAGTAGCAAGCAACACTGTATTAAACCTGTTAAACACATTTTTCCTTCAGAATGCAGTTAGGGTTTTGAGTTATATAGAAAGTGAAGAAGAAAACAAAAGAGTTAGATTAAATGTTATTGTATGATTTCTCATAAATCTTTGAAATTATCATTCTGCTGCTTATATTCAAAAACCAAATATCCACTTACTATCTATCCATTTGACTAAGTCTAAAACCTCATTGTTTACTTTGTAGCTTAAGAGCTGTCATGTTTCTATGAAACAGTGGTAATTTAGTGTTTGGGCTGCTGATTTTCACTCTGTGTAGTAAAATTTCTGAAGGCGCTTGATAAATTTGTGGCATTAGTAGGTATGTAACTTAGAAATGTCCTTTTTGCACTTCAGTGCTGACAATTCTCCAGCCAGAACTGGCGATATTGACTGGGGAATTCTAGGAGTTGTGGCATTTCCAAGTTATGGGCAGATACAGTAGCAGCAGGAGCAGTATGTTATAGCTAAAAAAAATAAGCTGATAAAACACCGATACAAATGTTTCTTCAGCCACCAGTGGACTAAATGGACTTGAGCAAACTGCTTACTCCGCTTCAGCCCTTTCTTTGAGCTATGGGGAAAGTAATCCTTATAACCAGCTTGTAAGGTAGGTGAATACTTTTATTCCTGTATTTCTCACAGGTGGCTTAGGCTGAGAAACAATGGCTTTCATAAAGCCATTGAACAGATCCTTGAGTAAATGGAAGATTTTTGACTTTCTCTTGCATTCTTTCTCTTGGCAAGAAAAATCTCCCCGCAGTCATGAGTAGTCACAGTAAGCTAGATCACATTTTAAAATGTTAGTGGTAGCCCGTTCATTTAAAGGAGATGAAAAGAAAAAGCAGCTTTTCTTTTTCTAAAAAAAGAGTAATTAACTAGTAAGAATCGTAAGGTGATAATAAGGTGCTATGACTGTGTAGGGGTGGGTCTGTGTACACAGGCCTCATCCATGACACCCCTGCGTGTCTGGATCCATCCTCTTCTGACCTTTGCATGGTTTTATACAGAAACCGATACACAGTTGAAAATCCATCCTTATTAGGAGTTCTCAGCCGTGCGGAGAATTCCAAGTATATACAAACCAAACATGCTTTGAAACCCTCTTCCTGTTTTTACACTGAATGTTCAAAGGCTTGAAGAGGAGACTGTGGGTTGAAGAATGCTGGATGTGGGATTGTTTGCTATTCTCCCTGCCTGGCCAGCCACCTGTGGACTTTATCCATCCTATGATAAGGCAAATCCGTGAAAAGGCTGAAGTGTCATCAGCTGAATGATCTAGTCTACAGAAAGATCTGATACATACAGCATATATTAAATGAGCAAACTGGGAACAAACCCTGCTAGGGTATTTGGCAATTTGTCATTTCTCTCTCTCTCTCTCCCTCCCCCCCCATATATATTTCACAATTTTTCACACCTCAAATGGGTAAGATGACTCTGCGCTACAATATGCCCTCTGTTAAGGATTTGGAAAGTGAATATTAAAACATATTTCCAATTGGTAGATCCTAGAGGTAGCCATACTTACAGTAGACTCATTGAAATCAGTGGGGCTTAAGTAAGGCATGTCTAACTGAAGTCCCACTGTAATAATTTACAAGGGGTTGGGGCAGGTAGCTTTTGTTATGGTAAAAAGAACAAAAAACTCTCCTTGCGAACCAACAAAAAGATTTGTGGAAGCTTATAGACTAATCAATGTTATCATGACATAAGTTTTCAAACTCTTAAAGGTGCTACAAGCTTCTTTATTGTTTTTAAGTCCCATTAGTTTCACAGGTCTACTCTCTGACTAAGTCACTATCCAGCCCAACAATGCCATCTTATCAAAATCACTTCATGGTTTCAGTGAGTATACTTCAAATTGTTGAACATTTTCAGCTGCTTGTAGATACTCTTCGTGTAAAAAGGAAGCCACAACTACAAATAGCATGGTGACAGTTTGTGTGGTCAGCTTGCGAAAAGCATGCTGGCTTGTGAGATCATATGCATAAGGTGTATGATCTGCTGGCATTTGGTAGGACATTTCTATAATGAGATTTCTATAATGAGAATATGATGGGATTCCACTTGTCTTTTCTTTTTTTAAAAAAGTGCAATAGCTTTCTGAACAATCAAAAAGCAACATATTAAATTTAGCCTATTTGTGCTATAGTGGTCTTTAAGGGATGATGAGGATTGCCTTGACATTATACGGCAGTCTGAACAGGTTGGTTTCATGCAGTTTTCTTAGATGTGAGTTCCCTTTACAAAATTTAACAGTTTCATATGGTTGTTTCAAGGTATCACGTGACAAATCTTTTGCGGCTGGCACAACTGTTGCTACAAGTACTGTTCATTTTAAGTGGGAGCCAAACAACAGCTATTTAAGCTATGAATATTTAGATTTGTTTCATTTCCCCACAAATGTATGGTTAGAAGGTCTTTGCAGTTGAATTATGCTCTGTGAGAGTCTCCTTTCCATAAACAACTATGTACACGTCGGACGTGTACATACCTGATTTTATTACAGAACCAGTGGTGTAGCGGGGAGGCGGTTCACCTTGGGTAGCACTTTTTGGGGGGTGCCACTGCCAGAGGGACTTCCCTGGCTGTCGTGGGGCAGGAGAGGAGGAGGAGGAGGGGAATGGGGGCAGAGGAGAGGCTGAGGAGGCCAGCCCGGGTCTCCCTCTGCTGCCAGCCCAGCGACATTGTGGATTATGGCATGGGTAGGTGAGCTCGCCGCTGCCACATTGCCCTGCCTTCCTTGCGGCTTTTCTCTTTCAATGTTCCAATTGGGTGAAGGGAGGTCTTTTCCACATGAATCCTCCCCTTGCCCCCCTTATCCCCCGAATTCTTGCCCCCCCCCCCAGTGGAGGAAAAGATTTGGAGGGATTTAGGAGGACTAGAAAAAAGGTGGTGGAATCTTCTTTGGTGATGTGGGAGAAGGATGGTTGTTGAAAAGTGGGCTGAATTTACCTCTTAGACATGCAGGAGAGGCAAGACCATTGGAAATCCTTTTTCACATTGCACAATTATAGAACTCCCTGCCCCATGCTGGCTTGGAGGCTATGAAATGGTTGGCAGACACAGTGGCATAGTTGGGGAGGGGGCGGTCCATCCCAGGTGGCAAAAGCTCTAGCTACGCTTTGCAAAAATTTGCTAAATATGTTTCCAAGAAATCTGTCCCTTGGATGCATCAGAGCTTTGGAAAGTTAGTTTTGTAGACCATAACTCCCATCAGTCAGTGTGTTTACTCCAGCTGAAGATTATGAAGTTTTAGTAAAAAAAAAAATAGCTTATCTAAACTCTGGGATGATTAGCTAGTGGGAACTATGTGTAGAATTTTCTTTTTTGCTTAACCCCCAAATACTGATTGATGGTGGTATATTGCTAACCTTTCAGCAGTTGACATGCAGTAATGATACGGGAGGATTATGAATTCTTTCCTTAAAGGGGAATGGAGACAACTATATTCTTACAATCTACATACATGGTAATTTGGCTTATGCATATTATTATCAAAGGTTTTTTTTAAGTGAGTTCCTTGTAATTGGCATGACAATATAGGAAATGTAAAATCAAGGAACTTAGCTCAACCTATCCTATTATTTCAAAAAATCTAGCATAAATATTTGATAGGATTCATACCACACTGGCATGTCTTACAATTTGCTGCTTGTGAAGCTGTTTAGTTTTTGCAGTGCTTGTTTTATATATTCCTAAACTCTTCAGAATTAGGGAAGATTATTGAACATGGAGGAAAAAAAAGATTAGTAATACAGTACACAGCAATTGCTAAATAATTTTTTTATCATTTCCTTCCATCACCTTCAAAAAGCAAACTGAAGTGTTTGGTGCTGACAGGATGTTTGTCCCAAATGGACAAATAAATAAAAAAAATAAAAGGGAAGTATTGTGTTCAGAGAACCCTGAGATTTGCAAGAACGTTAAATTTTTGAAAACCAAAAGTTGCACTCTCATTCCACAAAATTAGCCCAGTATGCTGAGTAGCTACAGAATGTACATGATAATTTGGAAAAGAAAAGGAATATAGACTAGGGTTGGACCAACTGCCTTGCATGGAAGGAGTGGATATCTGGGCCCTTGAAAGAAGGAACTTTTTTTTTAGTAGGTTACACAGCAACATTTTGTTGAGTAGTTCCACTTGTTTCTAAAAAGAAGCCAGATTGGAAAACTGTAACTCTTCATTCCCTGTACCTTGTTTAAAGAGTTGTTCACAAATGGCTTTTGGTGAAAGAGTGACCCAAGTGTAATGTCATATAGGTCAGGAATTTGTACAGCCAACAATAGCCAGGTATTCATTAGGACTGAGTTTTAAGACAGTGCCTGTATATGCCATTAAATGGAGTACAATGTGAGCAATAAATCAGCTAGCCAACCATAGATCCCAGACTTAATTATTTTATATGAAGCACCTTTGCACAGCCATGAGTGTATCTTCATTTCTAAAACACACAGCTAACACTCCTCTTTTCTCCTACCACACTGCAATTCCAAAACTTGGAGGTAATATATTACAAACAATGGTGTTATGTATACCACATTAGATTTTGGGCAAATGCTGTTTTTGGGTTTGTTTGTTTTTATATACATTTTAAATTGACACTTCTTTGTTGTGAATGTGGGCTACATCTGAGCTGTATACTTCAAATCAGTGGCTCTCAAACTTTTCTGAGCAAAGTTTTTCACACTTTTGTCCTTCAGAAGATTTGGATTTGAGTTCACAGAATCCCTGACCATTGGGCAAACTAGGGCTTCTGGGAGATGAAGTCTAAAACACTTGGAGGACTAAAGTGTGAGGCAAAGGTACAGTTACACATTAGGAGTGCTGGTTGTGCACGAATGCTTCTACCAATATTGATGAAAATTTTTGTAGAGTTACTTGATAAGTGGTAATCCTGCAAAATAAGATTGTTAAGATGAGCCATAATTATTTTTGACTATATATTTCCCTCTTTCTTAGGCCATTTCCACTTGAGACTGTTATAGAGCTATTATCGCACTTTCAACATCCTATGGAATCCTGGGATTTGCAGTATAGGGAGAGGCCAGAGAGGCCCCTCCCAAAACTGCAAACCCCAGGATTTCATAGGATGTTGAAAGTGGGATAATAGCATTATGACAGCCTCGTGCAGAAATGGCCTTAGACTCCTTTCTCTCTTCTTTTATGCTCTTGCGCTTCTTCCAGAATAATTTGTCAATCTATAGATTTTAGAGTATTTCTAGTCACTTATAAACATGTACCATCACCCATATTCTTACACAAGGTTTCTAGGCAGTAGCCATAAAAATAAAATAATCTGGCCCATTTTTTAAAAAAATCAGTTATTCCCAGCTATCACATCAGACAGTGGCACATAATAGCAACACTTAAAAAAAAAGATATCCTAAGGCAAGAGAGAGAGCTAGCATGGTGTAGTGGTTTGAGCATTTGACTATGACCCTGGAGACCACGGTTTGATTCCCTGCTTAGACATGGAAACCCATTGGGTGACTGTGGGTGTGTCACACACTTTCAGCCTCAGAATACCCCATGATAGGTTTGCCTTAGAGTCACCATAAGTCAGAAACAACTTGAAGGCACACAATGACAACAAAGGTAAGATAGTATCCATATGGAAATGATTCCACATTCCCTTTCAGTTTCAACAATCATAACCGGAAGGAAGTGGATTTTGAGAAAAACTATTTGCTTTTAGGCAAAAACAAACGCACTCCAAAGATGTACATTTCTATGGCACAAGAGACATCAAGATTACTGATCCACAAAACTACAAACCTCAGAATTCAATAGGATGCAGTCAGAGCAGTTAAAGGGTCATCAGAATACCTTAATAGATTGACCACTATGTTATAAAATCCAGTCAAATAAAATATGCCCTACATTAAGTTATCTTTATCTTTTATTGTCCATAGATTCCCACCCAACCTCACTCTTTCAGTAACTGGTTTATAATTGGAACTGAACACTGATATTCACATGGATAACATTGAAGAAATTATCTGGGTTTGCAGCCACTGTTCTTATAGAGTATACTTGCAGTACAGTACACACATGGACACGCAAGTACACCAAAGAGCAACCATATAGATTTGAGGAACCGGGACAAAAAGGGGGAAAAAAGCACATCTTATTAAGTTTAAATTCTGAGGCATGGACTTGAAAAATTGTTCTGTTCTCCCAGTTCTTTCAGCATCCCCGCACCCTAGCTTCCACATCTCTAGGTAAGCATAGTAACCTATCTCTTAGGATAAATTGCCAGTCATTTATTAGATAAACAGATTACTTATCTGGAAATTTGTAATGTAGTGGGTTAGCTTGTTGTACTTTGGCTAGAGCAACCTTAGTTTGCAGAACAGGTGATAGAGGAGCAAAACATCTCCCCAAACACCATAAGATCAGTGGTGGAACTTGGAGTATGTGGAAAGGAGGTGGCAGGGGGCGTGGCTACTTTGCAAGGGGCATGGCCACTATGTGTGGGGGCATGGCCCTGATGCGTGGGGGCATGGCTATGGTCCGGGATGCCCCCAAAACATTGCGGCCTGGGGTGAAACATCCCCCCATCTCTACACAACTGCATAAGACCATCAGCTCAAGACTTTCCTAGAGTTATTTTCCCAGCATCAGTAAGAAACACTTCATCTCAAAGCTAATAAGCCTTTTCTTAGCCCCTTCAATCCCCCCAGGAGCAAATCTTTAGTAAAGCTTATGGGTCTTAATTATCCATTCAAGACCAAACCAACCCCAAATACTTAGCATTATAACAGGGCTAGTTCAAAACAGTACATTGTTGCTGGCAAAATTCAGTCCTTCTTCCCACCTGCTTTGGGGATTTGAACTAAGGCCCTTTTCGCATGGCATTTCTCACGCGAAAGGGCCTCCAGAGTGTTGCGCAATTGTGAAGAGCATTTCAGACAAAATCCTCACAATCGCGCGATGCTGCCGAGGCCAGCAGGTACCGATTGCGCACTATATCATTTTTGGCTTTTAGCCAAAAATGGTGCGTGATCGAGCATCGCTCCAGGACCCCATGCGCAGTTACCATCCATGTGGAGCTCTGGAGCTGCAGCCCTCGCACTTCCTCCCCCAGTGCAGCCTGGGAAAATACCCGGCTGCGCTGCAGAAGGAAGAGGCGGAGCCCTCACATTGCCTGCCAGCTGGCCGGCAGCTCTTGCGGAGCAGAAGCAGCGGGGACACGAGAGCCTTACGGAAGAGGCTGGTTGTGTGATCCCTGCGAGACCTCGCCAGATGGAGGTAAGGTGCGAAAAGGGCCTAAGTCCAGAAGGACCCTGGGAAAGCTGATGAGAGTGAGAGATGCTGTCATCATCCATGTTGATTAAAAAGTCCCTGCACTGCAATACTATAAGCCCTTGATAACCACATCCTTGGCCTCTTGGGCAATGCAGCGTGCTTCCCCTCTCAAATATCTGCAAGCATTATATGCAATAGGTTTTAGTAATGTCGTCAGGATAGCTGTCGGAGGGTTTAAGTGTGAGGTGACAAGCTGCTAAGATTTTCACAGATGAAAACTACATTGAAGTATACAAAGTATATTTTAAAAATGTTGTTTGTGGCTGTGAAATTCTCTTATGAAACAAGAGAAAGAAAATTTCCCTGTCTCATCTCACTCCCTTTTTTAAAATCATACCTCAAAGTATTCTAATGTATCTATCTTACAAGAGGTATCATATGCTCAAAAGGCTGTGGCCAATCTTGCTGTTTCTTATTGAGAACAAGAAACACTGAGCAATGTGTATTTCAGCTTGATTGCTATGGCAGTGGATAGTCACAATATGTGTCTTTCCCCCTCTCCCACAGTGCCATCAAAGCCAAGTAGAAAATAGGAGTTTTCTTGGCCTAGAAAGACCCTTTTCATATTGATGATACTCAAAAGGCATACAATGAAAATCATAAAAATGAGGAAGATGGTTGTTTATCTGGTGGGGTGAAAGGAGAGGGGGTATCATCCCAATTTTGAACAATGGTGAACTTATTGGAAAAATGGGGGGATGGGGTAGAAAGCACATAGCTAAAAAGGAAGGGTACAGAAAACAATGAAAAAGTCTCATTAATTCTCCATATTATGACATGCTTATTCAATTCCTTCACACAGTGAGAAACTTATGAGACAAGTATGACAAAGTTATTAGACAGGTATACATCAATCAATGATGAGAATGGTTCTCTAGAGCCTACAGTCACTTTAAATATAGGTGTAATGAATAAAGGTGAGGCTGGTGCTGGGGAAAGGATCATTGAGAACATTGGAGATGCCAGTCTAGGAAGATATAATCAAGATTTTATGCGAGGGACAGGGATAAGTTGGTTCCCATGACGTGGGGAAAAGTTGCTCATTGTGGTGCCAGTTCCTCCTCACAAAGAAGTAAAATTTTGAACAGGGGTGGTGGAACTGTAAAAATCAACTCTGCTGATAATGTAGTGTGTGAAAATATTGGCCATGCTTATAATTTTCATGATTTTGTGTTGAATGCAAATGTCTGTATGAATAATCCTTACAAAATAAGGATTTCTATTTACTTCTGACCCCTGGCTTTTATTTCAGCTCTAATATTTAGCTTTTCTCCTTATAACTACAGATGGAACGTCTAAACAGGAGGAAACTGCATTTTTTTAGCATTCATGGTTTGAAAACAGGCTATGCTAGATCCAAAAGAATAAGACTGGAAACAGCATGGGAGCTGAGAATGGCTCAGAATGGAAAATATTCTGAGGCTATGATTTGTTGTTGTTGACTGCCATCAAGTTCACTTTGACTCATGGCAACCCTATGTAAGAGAGATGTTACCCTGATTTCTGGGGTCCCTTGGGGGACACCTCAATGTGCTCCACATGATGGGGAATGGAAACTAGCCAGAGCACAAGCAATAGCAATGCGAGGGGCAGGTTAACCTAGCAGGGTCTTTTTACCCAGTGTTTATGGGGTCAGGCCAAGCCAAAAACCACACCAAAATTGCCTAATGAATGATTTTATTAAATGTAAGTCTCACGCACAAATGCACTCATGCACACACTCACCCAAGAGCTATTAAGAAATGAAAGAGATGAAATTGAACAGGGGAGTTTCGAAGGGGTGTTGTCGGGGAATACTGCACCTTGTCCTGAAGTCCTAGGTCCGGGAAGGCAGCGAAGAAGTGGGGCTCAACATGGAGGGAGCTGAGGGGATCACTGAACAGACAGAGAAATGGTCTGCTGGGATGACTGGGAGTGATCCAAAGAACCACTCAAAAATAGGGACTATTTGTAGGGGAAAAAGTACCTAGAGGACTGATCCTTTCTCGGGGAGAACAATGGGTGTTGCAGTGGGCATGAAGCTCCACACTGGTAATTTCCTTTGTGTGATGGGATTGCAAGGTGTTGCCAAAGTCTCAGGATCTTCAGCTGTGTTTTGTGGTGTGAGTTCATGTAAATGGTCCTCGCCTGATAGAATATTTGCTCAACTTGGGGCAGACACACTAATCCCCTCAAGTTGGCTTCCTGGGGCTGTGGACCCGTTGTTTATTGTGGGTTTACACATCTTGAGGTCTCTTAGGGCTACGTGACTGGGGATTTTACTGGCCTGACCTGGTTTTCAGTCTTTGACCATTGCTGCCTGCCTACGTGCCCCTTCAGGGAACCTCTCTGGCACACAGAATCATATTTTAATATCAGAATTGTAGACCCCAGGATAGGGTTTCTCCAGTGGAGTAACAGAGACCTCCAGGTCAACCTATCCTCAGCCGCCCTGCTCAGGTCTTCCAGATTCAGGGATGTGTTTTCCTTGATTTAGTCAATCCATCTGCAATGCAGTCTTCCTCTTTTCCTACTAACTTCTACTTTACCAGCATTATTATATTTTCTAATGAGTCATGTCTACTAATGATATGGCCAAAGTGTGATAGGCGCAGTTTACTCATCTTGGCTTTTAGGGAGAGTTCAGGCCTGATTTACTCTATGATCTATTCATTTGTCTTTTTAGCAGTCCATGGTATCTCTAGAACTCTTTTCCAGCATCACATTTCCAACAAGTTTATTTCCTTCCTATCAGCCTTTTTCACTGTCCAGCTATCATAACCATACATAGAAATTGGAAATATGATGACATGGACAATCCTAGCTTTAGTATCTTTACACTTCAGGATCTTGTTTAGTTCCTTCATGAGGAGGCTATGATTACCCACCACAAAAGATGCATAGGTAAAGACTGCAAAGAAAGGATGAGAATCTATGACAGGACTAAAACCCTTTTTTTCAGAACTTTTGAAGCCAGTTAAGTAAAAATAAGCAAAATGGAAGAGATGCCAGAGAAGTAGTAATGAACTTGTCACTTCAGATTTGTACCTAATCAAGTGTTTGCAGTTTCCAAAACTACAACTGCAATCCTATGCACACTTAACTTAATCAAAATAAATAGTAAAATAATAAATAATAAATTAATAAGAATAAACTTAAGTATGAGTACATCTCCTTGAAGTCACTGAAACATACCTGAAAGTTAGCATCTTTAGGACTGAATGTGGGGCAGTGACAATATTTTGAGTTCCACCTTCATTATCAATATTGTTCCTCAAATATTTCCCTGGGTCTGTTGTTACTCTGTGACTTGGGGGTCCCGAGAGGGACACCAAAATGTGCTCAACTAAAGGTGGGGAAAATTAGCTCAGAGCACTGCTTAGCGTTACGAGAGGCAGGGTAACGTAGCGAGATCTTGAACCCTATGTCTACGGGGTCGGGTCGAGTCAAGGAGAACACAGAAGTTGAAAGAATAAATGATCTTTATTAAATACAAGCAAAACAGTGTATGCGACACTCTCATACAAGATAACTAAAGGAAATAAAGGTTGGAGTGGTATAGAGGGATTTTTAGAGGGATTGTTGGTTTGGGTGATACTTCACCTGTCCTGAAGCCCAGAAAAATAGAGAGCGAAGCTGGGGTGCGATGTAGCTCAGCATGTGGAGCTGAGAGGAGGCTCACCAAGCAAAGCGGCAGCAAGGCGGGATGAAACTCGGGAGCGTTCCGAGGAAAGTCTCGGAATCAAGAGTTTTTATAAGGAGAATGTGACCGCAGGCTATGCCATACTTGGGGGAAAACAATAGATTTGGAGTTGGAGACAAAGCCTCCGAAAGGTCAGAATCTGAATGATTGAGTTATCGCAGAGGTTCTCAATAGAGTAGCCAGTATGCAAACACAGAGTACTTGGGTATTGTATAGTTTACGCATCAAGCTGGCAGCGCGGGGCAAAGGCTTTTTTGTAGGTTGCTTGCATACCTGATTAGAGTACTTGCCTGGAGGTCTCCTAAAGCAGTGTCAGCTATTTTATGGCCTGCCTGTATTATCCAGGAATATTACGGCAATTAACGGCCGAGCTTGTTTACGTGTTTGTCCAGTGGCCTCGCAAGCACGTGGAGAGGAATAGAGAATTGCAGCTGAATTGTGATATCAAGGGATATCTTTTAATATCCCCAAAGCTCAGACTAGCCAGGGCAGTAACACTGTTATTTTTTTTTTTTTATTGCACACCTTCTAGTTTCTAACCCCCCCCCCCGCCAGATTCCTGTGGCCTAGAGTCCTGATGAAAATCACTCCCTTTCCATACCTGCTATTTTTTTAAACAGGAAAAATCTGATCTGATTGGCAGTGTCATGTTTACCATCATATCCCTAAGGTGACTGTGCTGTAAAGATGGCCTAAGTCTGTATTAGGTGTGGCCACCTTCAACAGCAGTTAGATTACTGCTAATATAATCTAGGAATATTATTATTCCTAGAAAAGAAAGTTAAGTATGCACATACTGTACAAAACTAGGATTTAGATAGCTTTAATGTTTGAACCTATAAAACGTACATGCTTTGTATCACAGACTGATCACAGATTGAAAGAGTAAAATTGAAAGCAACATGGGGATCTTTGGCTCATTCAGACCTCAAGAAAAGGTTGCTTCCTGGAAGACAGCAAGAACCAAACAGTGTGGCAATCCAGGTAGACTTAAATAATTCTCTTGTACTTCAGCCACAGCAGTGTTTAGTTCTGGTTGTTTTCATGTGCAGCTACATACAGAGCAGAGTTAACTATATTTAGTCACTTTTTTGGCTTTCCAGAATACTATCCATACATTTGTTTTCTCATATTTTTAAAGCATGCTTTGAAATATAAATGGAATTTATTTATTTATTTATTTCTGTCTCTCCTAGGGCATGACAAAAGGAAATTTTAGAATCATGGCTGCAAATAACGGAACTCTTTTTAATATAAACTCAACCCAATCTCCAGGAACAGATTCTTATCACTTCATTTGGAATCCTGTCTTGATCACAATATACACAGTAGTGTTTATTGGCGGTGTGTGTGGAGCCATCAGAATGTCATTTTTGCTGGTGCAAATGAATACATTATCAGTGACCACAACTGCAATTATAAACTTGGTGGTGATCCACAGTCTTTTCCTAGTGACTGTGCCATTTCGTCTGTATTACTACGCCGTGGACAGCTGGATCTTTGGACTATTCTTTTGTAGACTTGTGAGCATAATGGTACATTTGCACATGTATCTTACCTTTTTGTTCTATATGATTATCTTGTTAATCAGGAGTCTTATTTTCTTTCAGTGGAAGGATAAGGTGGAATTCTACAGAAATTTGCATGCTGTCGCTATGAGCACAGCTGTGTGGATTCTCACTTTTATTACAGTAGTGCCCATAGTGTATATTTGGTATGGGCAAATGGGGAAATATGGCAGCAAAAGATGTTTTACCTTTCACCAGGAGTTCAAAGTCAATGCAGTAAAAGTGGTGAACTACATCTTAATTGGCATAATGGTTATTATAACATGTGCCCTTTTTGGCTTGCAAGTTTTCATGCTTGTAAGGGTGGTGAAAAAGCTGTCAGGATCCATTTGGCCCCATCAAGAGTTTTGGGCCCAGTTGAAAAACCTTTTTTTTGTTTCAGTCATAATTTTTTGCTTCCTTCCTCATCACTTCTTTCGGATTTATTATATTCAGCATGTGAATGACAAAAAGTATTTTCACTTGGCCATATACAACGAAGTCTGTTTAAGCATAAGCGCGATCAGTTGCCTTGATTTGTTTTTCTTTGTGATTGGTGGAAGGAAAATCTTGAGGCAAAAGATCTTTGCACTTTCCTGCTGTTGAGTCTTTGTGTACTCACATTAAGAAAAGCTCCCATAGACCAACAAGGTCTGCTGGACAGAGAAAAGTTTTTCAGAACCAACATTTAGACAATATAAATACTATTTTATGTGTGTTTATATATGTCCATCTCTGAGAATACGCATATATATATATATATTTATACTCTGAGATAAATAGTAGAGAACTTCAACAGTATACCTAACTACATCCCTGGGATTAGGGGGATGGGAAATTGTAGTATTTCCAGATGTTGAACCGCAAATCCTGTCATTTCTCACAATAAGCTCTGCTGGCTAGGGCTCCTGGGAGTTGTACTCCAACAACATCTAGAGGACCAAACATCCCAAAAACTGACTTGCTTGGTGCATAGCAATTCCAGCAACTGTTTCATATTTACATACTATTGCTATATTAAGAGAAAAAATATACAGGAAAACATCTATCTATAATAAAGTCAGTGAAGGGGGAAAAGGAGTAACAATGACACAAAAACATTAAAAAGCTCCGATCTTCATGATATCTATATGGGTGTTTCTGTTCCTATTTATTTTAAGCGTAAGGACTTATGAATAGCACTTACAGCCTTTTGGATAGAAATTTATTGGGGCTTAGAGCAATAAGCTACTGAGGGGATCTTTTCACACTACACAGTTATAGTGCTATGATTCCACTTTGGCTGCCATGGTTATATTCTATGGAATCCAGGGGTTTGTAGTTTGATGAGGCAGTGGAGGAGCTCTCTGCTGAGAATTCTATACACCCCTCTTTAAACTGCAGATCCTAAGAAGGAATGACAATAGTTGATATGTATTCAAAGTGCTGTAATTGTGTAGTGTGAAAAGGCCCCAAGACTATAGGAGCTCCAACCTCAAAATCCCTTTTAAACACTAAAGCAATGAGTATTCCACACTCTCCAGCATTTCATAGATGAAAACCAGATCATTTGCCCATGCAATGGCAGACTGTGTTCAAGATGCAAACAGTTACTAATGAAGAACACACAAGGCAACAGAGATTGTAGCAGACTGTTTTTCCCTCAGCCTACCGGGAAGAGCAAGATTCCACCTCCTTCTCTCCCTCCTGCTGAGTTAATTGAGTACAAACTACTTTTGCATTTGGAACTCATTTTGCAGCAATTGAAAACAAAGAGGAAAACAGAGAGGAGGAGAGAGAGACATTTTAAAGGCGGCTGAAAAGTGTCACAACAAAGGATAAATTGAGACTGTTCCTGCCAAACTGGGACCACTGGGATGTATGACATTCTGAGACATCAGCTGCTATAACTAGATACCAGTACAGAGCTTCCAAATGGGATAGGCCAAGTATAAAGAACAGGCATGACTCAGTCTTTAATCCTTGGGCCTTTTCACGATACCCATAATAGCGCTATTATTCCACTTAAACACAATGGCAATTTCCTATCAAATCCTGGGGTTTGCATTTTAACGGGAGGTGTTTAGGATTCTCAGCCAAAGAGTTCTAGTGCCTCCCCAGACTACAAGCCCCTGGATTCCATAGGATGCAACCCTAGCAATTAAAGTGGAATCATAGTACTATAATTATATAATGTGAAAAGGCCCCTTATATTGTCAGTAAAACAATACAGGAAGGAGATGCACTTAGATCTTACAATGTGTTATGAATGCATCTGTCAGGGAAGGAAGTTTTCCATCTTGTTTAAAAGAAGTGGTGCTACACCCACTGCTTAAAAAGCCTTCTTTGAATCCTCGGGACTTAAACAACTATAGACCAGTATCAAATCTTCCATTTTGGGGGCAAGGTGATTGAGAGGATAGTTGCTTCCCAACTCCAGGCAGTCTTGGATGACACAAGTTATCTAGACCCAATTCTAACTGGATTCAGAACAGGATACCAAGTTGAGACCACTACGGTTGCCTTAGTGGATGATCTTCACCTCAGCACTGACTGGTGTGTCCCCGCTGGTGCTTTTGGACCTCTCACTGGCATTCAGTGCTATCAACCATGGTGTCCTTCTGGAACACCTGGGAGGTCTGGGAATTGGAGGTACTGTGCTTCAGTGGTTTTGGTCCTATTTTTTAGGATTCCAGATGGTAGTGCTTGGGGATAGCTACTCCTCTAAAAAGGAGCTGCTATATGGCATACCACAAAGCGTCATTCTATCCTCAATGCTAGTCAACATCTACATGAAGCTGCTTGGAGAGATCATCTGGAGGCATGGGGCAAGATGTTGTCAGTATGCTGATGTCACCCAGATATATACCTTTGAAAACGGCTTCAGCTAAGGATAGTGTGTCTTACCTCTGAATGAATGCCTGGAAGAAGTAATCGGCCAGATGAGGTTAAAACAAACTGCTGCTGCATCCAGACAAGACAGAAGAGCTTACTATCAAGGGTCTTAACCTGGGTTTGGAGGTGTGTCAACCAGTCCTGGATGGGGTTACACTCCCCCTGAAAGACTGTGTTTGCAGCCTAGGAGTGCTTCTGGATCTGTTGCTCCAAATGACCGCCCAGATAGATGCGATGGAAAGGAATGCTTACTATCAGCTTCAGCTGATACACCAGCTGTGCCTCTTCCTAGAGATGGAGGACCTAAAGATGATAATACACACGTTGGTAACCTCAAGGGTGGACTTTTGCAATTCACTGTACATTGGGCTCTGTACCAAGTTTGGAAACTTCAAGCCATGTTTAGGACTGACTGGTTACTGGTATACCTAGGAGTGAACATATTACACCAATATTAAGGTCACTTCACTGGCTGTCAATTAGTTTCCAGGCAAAGAATAAAGTGTTGGTTATTATCTTTAAAGCCCTACATGGTTTGAGTGCAGGTTACCTACAGGATTGCCTCCTCTCATATAATCCACCTCACACACTCAGATCTCTAGGGGGCATTTAGTTCAACTGGCTAGGACTAGACGGGCAATGGTCACCCAGAGGACTTTTTCTTTAGCCACCCCTAGACTATGGAATGCCTTGTCAGAAGAGATTCAACAGCTGCATAGACTGTCTGAATTTAAAACTGCATTAAATATCAGTCTCTTCTGGCAGGCCTATCCTGATCATTTTAAATTGTGAATTTTAACTATGAATTGTAAATATGTTTTGCCTGTTTTTAG
Organism: Cyclura pinguis; assembly: GCA_030412105.1. Lineage (NCBI taxonomy): Eukaryota > Metazoa > Chordata > Lepidosauria > Squamata > Iguanidae > Cyclura > Cyclura pinguis. The sequence goes on from CM059604.1 coordinate 58,862,207, forward strand.
GTATTATTTTTTTCTACTGAGATGGTATGCATTTTAACTACTGTCTTAATTGATGTTCTGTTTTTTAACTGTTATATGATGATGATAACTATCATCATTACTATTATTGCTCCTACTACTATTGCTGTTGTCGTTCTTGTTGTTATTATTATTTAAGAAACAGTATCTTTTACTTGGGGCATCTGAGCCTCTAACTCAGGTCTTCAGTTCCAGCCAATGTTTTCTTAAAAATTTATAGAAAAAAGTACAGGGTGAGTGCAGAGAGATAAGATCCTTCTCCTTTGCTGAACATGGACTCTGCCTATCTAACATCATACAAATTAGAGGGGAAAAAACCCCACAGGCATGACTACTCCATCAAGTTTAAATTTAGTTAAACTTGTACCGTTCTTGTTTTCTTCTTGCAATTTTGCTCAGTCCCACAAATTAACTTTTTGAATGTAATCTGATCACTTTCAGTTGCTCCTTGAGCTTCTAGTAAATAGTTTTGGTCCTTCAACCAGTAACACTTATTATGAGCATTCACATGAGCAGACATAAATATTTCCCCTGCACTCTGAATGTAAAATTCTGTATGATGATGATAAAGAACCTCTGTACCCAGGTCTTTGGTCACCCTACCACAGCATTTCCATTTTGTGTGAATTCAGGTTAACTTGGTCACTCTCATCTTTTCCAAAACCATTTCCAGGCAGCTGTTCAAGAGCTCCACAGATTTGCTGGCATTTGTAAGATGAAAACAGCTAGGCACTATTGATATATTGCAGATCCACATAGCTCCCCCTCTCCTTGGTTGGAGCGAGAGAGTCATGTCCCCAGTTCTGGTCTCCTCCATGCTGTAGAAACTGGTGGCTATGATATCCACAAGGTAGAGAATTCATTTTGGGTTTTAGTCTAGACCTTATGAGATCTAGCCAAATCATCTTCCCAAATAGGATCAGCACTATGGATAGTTTTGTTAAAGTCTAGACAAAGATACAGAATGGATTCACCACCCCATGCATGCTGGAGTCACGAGGCTCTGCTGAGACCGTGATATTTAACACCTCTTAATCTCTGATAGTACCTAAGACATTTCTGCCTCTGAAAATGCCTCTACCCTTTTCAGTGCTGGGGAGGGAAAGCGTCAACTCTCCCCTTCTCAGTGGTGACTCTCCTTAAAAATTTTTACAGTCTCACGTACATCCGTGGAGGCTTTTGAATGCAGAATGGGGAGGCATTTTCAGTATGGTGGACATGTGTGTGCATGTGAGAGTGGATCAGAGTAATCGTGTCAGGGCCTGTTCCATTTCTGGCCTGCACAGATTGAGGAAAGTGTTAGTGCCACTCAACTTTACTTTGGTCAGACCCCACCTGGAATACTGTGTCCTGTTCTGGGGACCACAGATAGAGAAGGATGTTAACAGGCTGGAAGGGGCAGGTGATCAGTACGTAAAATGTCTGGACACCAAACCCTAGAAGGAATGGCTGAGGGAGTTTGGCATGTTTAGCTTGGAAAAGAGAAGACTGGTGTGTGTGTGGGGGGAGGGGGTGCTACGAAAGCCATCTTTAAGTACTTGAAGGATGTCATGTAGAAGATGGCATGAGATTGTTTTCTGCTCCAGCAACCAGAACACAAACCAAAGGATTCAACTTATAAGAAGAGAGATTCTTCCTAAACATTAGGAATGAATTCCTGATAGTAAGAGCTGCTTGAAGTAAAATAGACTGTCTTGGAAAGGTGGACGACTCTGCTTCTTTGAAGGCTTTAAAGCAAAGACAAGTTGGCTATCTCTCAGAGTGACTTTAGTTGTGTATTCCTGTGTGGAAGTGGGTTGAACTGGATGGGTCTTGTTGTCCCTTCTGATTCTGTTATTTTAGCTCACATCTGATGTGAAAAAATCCTTCTCCACCCCAAGGACAGATGTTGAAAATATAAGGTTGAACCCTATTGTATCCAGTATGCCAAATCTCTTAGTGCAGAACTACAACAAGCATCTCCTTCTTAGACTACCTGCCAGAAATGTCTGGAACCCTAGAATCCTGTACCTCCCAAGCCAAGGCCAGCCATGAATCCCAGGAGCTACATTTCCCATCTATTCCATGGCATTAATAATCCACCAGGCTGATCAAGGTGGCTGCTTTCCCAAAACTAGATTGCAATGGATGCAAATAGTCAACCACCATTATCCATGACTATTGATGACTCTGGCTAGGACTCATATGAATCTAGCAACATTTGGTGGACCACGTTTTCTCCACCTTGGCCCAGAGAAGTCCCTATTATATATAGCTCCTTTATCTTTCTGGACATCATGGCCAAATGCTCAATCTCTCAGAACACAGTGATGCTTGAATGCCGACAATCCTGTGATAACTAATATTTCTCAATAAATTTACCAACAGGTTTCTGCTATCTTCCAAGCCTTATCTTTTCCAGCCAGCAAGACTTGGGTGTTCAGAGTTAGACCATATACTGAAAAGAGAACAGATAACAACTGGCAGTCCAAATAGAATGTGCTTGTTTGTTTGTTTGTTTGCTTTCTGCATGTTCCTCAAAGCTGGGACCAAAGATATTTTAACAAATTAAAACAAATAATAGCCCTTTCCGCAACTTACCTGGTTTCAAAGCCATCACAGGGAAAGCCTGTTCTGGGGGGGAATCGCTCCTGCTGTGTTCCTCTCTGCACCGGCTGCCTGCTGGATGGGAGAAAGTGCGATGGCTCCGTTCCTCCTTTTCGCAGCACAGCCCTGTAGTTTCCCAGGCTGGGGGAGGAAGCACAGCCATTGTGCTTCCTGCCATTCTGCATGACAGGTAAGTGCAGGAGGGAGGTGGGAGGACTCCGCAATCACGCACCACTGTTGGGAGAAACCTCACAATGATGTAATCTGTGATTGCAACAGGTCGCCATGGGATCGCCACAGGATCACAACAACATCATGCAGAACCATCGTCATGATCCGTGTGGCGATCCTGTGGCCATTGCAGGTTGGAGGTGCTGTGAGAAAAGGGCAACTGTTAAAAGCACTTACAAATACATAAGTAAAAGCACAGAAAGTTAAAAGGTTAACTGAAGTTTGGTAGTATGTCTGGTTTCCATGTACAGAAGGTCCCATTTGGCCTTCACGGAAGTTTGAAATGTTACAACTAGGTTATAGTTCCTGGAATCAGTTAGCTAGGTTCTGAGTTGTAGTCCCTTCTAATAATATTTCAACTGCTGCTTCAGCACAGTTTCTTTTTGCACACAGTCTGTTATTCTAGCATCAGTAACCTCCCCGCTCCATATAAGCCCCGACAGCAGAGAATGGAACCATTTACCCACCTTCCTCAATTGTGAAACAACTAGAGAAGCCTAAGAAATAAAGTTATTTGATCTTAAATGACAGAACTAGATTTTACTCTTCTTGTTTCTCTGAAATGCAGCTGCATTTTTTGAATAAGGAACAACACGTATCTTTCACTTTCTCCTCAAAAATTTTGCTTAGACACGTGTTTTTCCAATATCTACATTTTACCATGTTTAAAATACTGTGCTTCTGGGTGGGGCTGAGGAGGAGATCCTTCAATGAAAATTTAACCCATGATTTATTGCAGGCAGAGACCCAAACTATCCTGCATCATGCTGAAATAGTCTTCAGTAATTCTGTAAAGCTGAGAGAATACAGGCAGATTGAATAGCTCAGAGGAAAAGCTAGTCTTAATATCCTTGAATCACACACTCAGGCAGTTTCTCCTAACAGAAAGGTCATTAAGTTTAACCCTGCAGTATCATTTGATTTTGATTATTCTCCAGGCTGTTATTTATACAGCACTTTTGTTCTTTCTTAAGGTCACCATATAGTCTCCAAGGCAACAACATTTTTCTGCATTCATGCTGGATGCATTTTTATAGGCAAAACGTTCCTGGAATAAAATTCATTCCATAAAATTAAAAATCAAAGGCAAAAGTAGATTCTGTCCTCTACTGCTGTTACTGCCCTGGCTAGTCCGAGCTTTGGGGATATTAAAAGATATCCCTTGATATCACAATTTGGCTGCACTTCTCTATTCCTTTCCACGTGCTTGCGAGGCCACCGGACAAGCACATAAACAAGCTCAGCCGTTAATAGCCGTAATACTCAAACTACAATACAGGCAGGCCAGAAATAGCTGACTCACTGCCTTAGGAGACCTCCAGGCAAGTACTCTAATTAAGTATGCACGCCACTTACAAAAGAGCCTCTGCCCTGCAATGGCAGCTTGATAGGTAAACTATACAATACCCAAGTACTCTGCGTCTGCACACTGGCTACTCTATTGAGAATCGCTATGATAACTTAACCACTCAGATTCTGACCTTTCGGAGGCTTTGTCTCCAACTCCAAATCTATTGTTTTCCCCAAGTACGGCATAGCCTGCAGTCACAATTCTCTTTATAAAAACCCTTGATTCCGAGACCTTCCTCGGAACGCTCCCGAGTTTCATCCCGCCTTGCTGCTGCTTTGCTTGGTGAGCCTCCCCTTAGCTCCACGTGCTGAGCTACATCGCACCCCAGCTTCGCTCTCTATGTTTCTGGGCTTCAGGACAGGTGAAGTATCACCCAAACCAGCAATCCCTCTAAAAATCCCTCTATATCACTCCAACCTTTATTTCCTTTAGTTATCTTGTGTGAATGCATTGCATACACTGTTTTGCTTGTATTTAATAAACATCATTTATTCTTTCAACTTCTGTGTTCTCCTTGACTCGACCCGACCCCGTAGACATAGGGTTCAAGATCTTGCTACGTTACCCTGCCTCTCGTAACGCTAAGCAGTGCTCTGAGCTAATTTTCCCCACCTTTAATTGAGCACATTTTGGTGTCCCTCCCGGGACCCCCAGTACACAGGGTAACACTGCCTTGCACAAGTAGAGATTCCCCAAACAGTGTAATTTTGTAAGTAGTTTAGCTCAGGAAGTAAGCAGTGAAGAAAGAAGCCTAAGCTTCGACAAAAACAAGACCAAGGAAACAAGCAACTTCTCTAAAAGACATGTTAGGAAAGCAATTCATGTGAACAGCAGTGATGGCATAAAATTTTGTCTAATTCTCATTCTGAGAAGAACTTACCCAAATCGTCAAATGTAATCATGAAAAAGATGATCAGAAACTGAGCTTAAAATGTTAATTTGCATGTTGGAGAACATCAGATTGATAGGCTTATCCACTCAGACATGTTTTGAGTGCTTAACTTTTAAACATTTGGGTTTGAATCCTGTATGTTCAAGTATGTGTATGGCCCCACCATCAGATAAAATTAGGCAATTGCCTTAGACAGGCAATGATGAAGAGCAGTAACTTCCCCTCCTAAATTTCTCTTGAGGCCTTTGGTCCTCCCCTTCCTTGGAAGACAAAGCTGTGTGCCTGTCCTGCAACCTCTGAGTGAATCAGCTGCCCTCAGGTGCTGATAAGTGTTGATGTAAGGTTTAACAGACTGTCCATCAGCTTCTGCACATGAAATGGAGATAGGCACCATCTTGTATTTTGCCTCCAGCAACAAAATGTCTTGGGCCCAGCCTGCTGACACTGAATTAGTATTGCTACCCTTCTCTCTTTTTTCTCATAGGTTGCTCATTGTTAATAGCTTCATGGCAGACAAGGACTACATTGTGTGGCTCTTTTGTTTTGCTTTTTTTGTTTTCTTTCCTTCTTGTATTGATTTGTTGTTACTGTATATTGTTATAAATACAGTTTTAAAAATGAATAAAGTACACGTTGTCTTCTGTATTTTACGAGCACCTATTAAATTTGGGTTGTGCAGAGTGGTGACAATTTTGGCTGATTTTTTTTAAAAAGACTGGGATGAAAAGAACCTGAAGCACTTTAATAAAACACAATTTTGAGAGAAAGCAAAACTGAAGATGCATTAGCAGTAGTGGTCATTTTGATTCCTGTGTCCTAGCCTTTAATGGAGACATGAAGAACAGTATAGTTTTTTTATTCATTCATCTGTTTATTTAGTGGCAGATTCCAGATCTCTCCCATCTAACTTGCAGGCAATGAACACACACACACACAGAGGCCATTTCCACACTGCACTCTTATAGCGTGATTATCCCACTTTCAACATCCTATGGAATCCTGGGGTTTGCTGTTTAGGGAGGGGCCGACTGGCCCCTCCCTAAACTGCAAATCCTAGGATTCCATAGGATGTTGAAAGTGGGATAATCACATTATAACAGCGTAGTGCGGAAATGGCCAGAGAGGGAGATTAAGTCTTTCTTGTCCAAATTGCTCAGGTCCAGAAGCATTCCATATTTTTGATTTCCCGGATTTTGGAATGCAGTACTTTTCAGAATTGCTTTGCATCTCATTTGCTTGCTATTTGTATATGAAATGTGAGGCTGAAGAGAGACTGAGGATCTCTGAAATGGTAGGAATTCACAAATCCACACTTCCTGCCATTTCACAGATGCTCAATCTCTTTCTTTTTGCTGCCAGCCACCCACTTCTGCCTTTGAGGTGGGGGCCTTGGTGCTCCTCAGATCTGAGAGATAAACTAGCAGGAGCACTGCATTCTCTGTCTTGAAGATGGAAGCAGGAGGCTAGTGGCAAAAACAGAGAGGTTGAGGATCTGAGAGACAAATGATCAGGAGCCCCACAGCCCCTGCTGTGAAAGCAGAAACGGGTGGCAAAAAGTTTTGATTTTTGGAGGTTTTCTTATTTTTGATTTCTGGTTAAGGGAGGTTCAACCTGTATGTATGTGTGCTATGTATGTGTAATTGTGTGTGTATAGATATATATAAACCTGTCTATAGGTTATTGGGAGCTGCCCAGACAGAAACTGTAAAGTTTTGGAAATCCTTGCAGTCTTTCATTAAGAGGCTGGTGTTACTGCCCTGGCTAGCCCGAGCTTGTGGGATATAAAGATATCTCTTGATATCAATAATTTGGCCTCACATACCCATTCCCCTCCACGTGCTTGCGAGGCCCCTGGACAAGCACGCATACAGGCTCAGCCGATAATCGCCGTAATATTCCAACACAATACAGGCAGGCCAGAAATAGCTGACTCACAGCTTCAGGAGACCTCAAGGCAAGTACCTCCATTAGGTATGTACGCAGCTTTCAAAAGATCCTCTGCCCCGCGCTGGCAGCTTGACGATCAAACTATACAATGCTCAAGTACTGCGCGTTTGCATACTGGCTATCCTATTGACAATTTGGCTATAACTCAATCATTCAAATTCTGACCTTTCGGAGGCTTTGTCTCCAGCCCCAAACTCATTGTTTTCCCCAAGTCCGACCTAGCCTGCGGTCACAATTCTCCTTATAAAAACCCCTGACTTTGAGCGCTTCCTTGGATTGCTCTTGGCTTCCATCCCGCCTTGCTGTCGCTTTGTCCAGCGAGCCTTCCCCTCAGCTCCACGTGCTGAGATCCACGCTCCCCAGCTTCTCCGCTTCTAACTGGGCTTCAGGACAGGTGAAGTATCACCCAAACCAACAACTCCTCTAAAAATCCCTCTATCCCACTCCAACCTTTATTTCTTTAGTTATCTTGTGTGAGTGTGCTGCATACACTGTTTGATTGTGTTTTAATAAAACAATATTTATTATTTCAACTTCTGTGTGCTCCTTGACTTGGCCTGACCCCGTAAACATAGGGTTCAAGATCTCGCTACATTACCCTGCCTCTCGTATTGCTAGGCAGTGCTCTTGACTAATTTCCCCAACTTATAAAATTGAGAGCACATTTAGATGTCCCTCCTGGGACCCCCAGGAATCAGAGTAACACTGGCTTGGCAGAACTTGGCCTGATGTGCTATCCGAAAAATCAACTCATTGACCATTTCTGCACTAGACTGTTGTAGAGCTCTGATTCCACTTTCAATATCCTATGGAATCCTGGGGTTTGCAGTTTTGGGAGGGTCCGGCCGGCTGATTCCAGATCTCTCCCTTCTAACTTGCAGGCAATGAACACACACACACACACACACACACAGGATGTTGAAAGTGGAATCAGAGTGCTACAACAGTCTAATGAGGAAATGGCTATTGTTTAGGATAGGTTGGTGTAAGAAAAAGGAAGGTGACCTTGGAGAAATCTGGTCTTAATTTTCTTTTCTCCCATAGACCTGCATGCTATTGACTTCCACACATGCATTAACTGTAAATTAGCTGAACTTTTGGAACAGTAGCTTTCAACATATTAACTGGAAAGGAGACTTCAAAAGGCAGAAATGTACACTGCAATTCCACTTTAATTCCCCTGTTTCCGTCCTATGAAATTGGGGGACTTGTATGTTTTGTTTTTGTGTGCCTTCAAGTTGTTTCTGACTTACGGTGACCCTAAGTTGACCCTATTGTGGGGTTTTCTTGGCAAGATTTGTTCAGAAGTGTTTGCCTTTGCCTTCCTATAAGGCTGAGAGAGTATTGCCCAGGGTCATCCAGTTGATTTCCATGACCAAATGGGGATTCAAACCTTGTTCTACAGAGGCCATTTCCACACTAGATTGGCATCATGCTATTATTCCACTTTCAACATCCTATGGAATCCTGGGGTTTGCAGTTTAGGGAGAGGGATTTGAGGCCCCTCCCTAAACTGCAAACCCCAGGATTCCATAGGATGTTGAAAGTGGAATAATAGCATGATAATAGTCTAGTATGGAAATGGCCAGAGTCACAATCCAGTGCTCAAACCAATACCATGCTGGCCCTTGCAGTTTAGAAAGGTTTTTTTAAAATATATAACCCTTTCTAAACTGCAAAGGGCCAGCACGGTAGTGGTTTGAGCATTGGATTGTGACTCTGGCCATTTCCACACTAGACTATTATCGTGCTATTATCCCACTATTATCATGCTATTATTCCACTAGAATTCTCAGCAATGGAGCTCTGGTGCCTCACCAGACTACATATCCCAGGATTCCATACGATGCAGCCATGGCAGTTAAAGTAGAAATACAGTGCTATAATTATGTGGTGTGAAGAACAGTGTCTGGATCTGAGAGAAATATGCAAGGTAAAAGATGTGTAAGACTGATAACTAACTATATAATTAAGGGGGCTGCATGCCTTGCCGTTTGTAAGCAAATTTAAAGTCTAAAAATAAAGAATTAAACAAGCAAACAGAACAAAGCAAGAATCCTCATGTCCTCATGTAAATCAGACATTTACCTCCCTCGCCATTCTTTACAGTTGGCTTCTTCCACCTGGATGTTCTTTGGTGACTATAGCAACTGTGATAACAGCTGCCCTATCAGTCACTCTGTCTCCTTCCTTCCGCACAGTTCTCATCACTTATGGAAGTGGCTATGGGGGATTAATTAACACGATTTCTAAAAGTACTGCGGACTTGTTGATGAGGTGATATGCCCTTACTGGATTTATGGGTTAAATCATTTAACAATGATGATTTTATTGTTCAGTTTGTTTTTAATTATTGTTGTTTGTCACTTTGAACCCAAGTAGAAAGTCGGCAGAGAAATATAACAATGGCAATAATAGCATAAGAATTTGTGGGTTTGAATTAATACATCACTAGGCACAGCCTTTGAGGCCCCTCCCTAAACTGCAAACCCAAGGATTCCATAGGATGTTGAAAGTGGAAGAATAGCACTATAACAGGCTGCTGCGGAAATGATCTTAGTGCGAGATTTTAGTCCTGCTGTTGTAGCGTTCCTCATCGTTAACATTAAGAAATACACAGTAATAGTGCAGAGTTGGGAAGGGGTTTGATTCATCAATACCCAGCTCCCAAGAAGAGGTCCACAGGGAGACAAGGAAGTTTACTAAGGGCCTATTTCATCACTATGTTAGACTTTGTTTTGTTGTTGTAAATCAATATTGAGGAGTAGAGAAGAGTTGGGGTGCTGTGCCTCTGGAATCAGAGATTGCAAAAGTTATCTTTGGGCTGCAACTCCCAGAATCCTTCAGCCAACATGGACAACATATCTGTTTATGTTTGTAGAGAGACTACAACCGTGGGGGTAAATCATGGTGGGGTCTGTGTAGGTGTTCTTTCAACCACATTTTCAGTTTTGTAACTTCTGCATAGGACTTGTGGGATTTTTGGCTTTCTCAAACTGCAGGCTGCCTGTAAAGTCTGGTGCTGGGAATCATGCAGCCCTCCAGTTTTGGACTGCATGTCCCAGCATAGCTAATGGCAAAGAGAGGGAATGCTGGGAGCTGCTCTCCAGCAACAGCTGGAGGATCACTTGATTTCCACCCTTGTGGTACACAGATACTTGTAAGATGACATCATTATTACATATGTCTAATGATGGAGAAGGTGGAAGAAGAAAGGCAAGTCCCTTTGCCTGATTAGTCTTCTCACTTGGAGCAGTGCTACTCCAAGACCCTGGACCAGTATCACTCCCTGGCAGTTTTCCAGGAAAGAAAGAAACAGTTGTACCAGTGGGCACAAATATAGCGATGATTCCTGGCACATTGGGGAAAACATTCTCAGCCTTCCATAACAGATAGCCTGAGAAGCACTGGTTCAGACTATTTTCCCAAAATGTTACTCCATTGAGGACAACCTGTTGGCTAGTTTACATGATAACATGTGACATGAGAAAATGATTCCATGATAACATGCAACATGATAACATGTATTTGCCCAATATATTTACATTTATATCTCACTTTATCCTTACAAACACCCTGCAGTCAGGCTGAGAGATCGGCCTAAATTCCCTTTCTTGGGTTACTGGGGGGTATGAACCTGGATCTGCCAAGTCCCAGTCATTCTAGCCACTCCATCACACTGGCAAAGATCACATCTGTCTGGCAGGATTTCCCAGTGTTAAGTCGTCCTGGATGTATTTTTCCTCCTCCTGTCCACTTCTCCCACCTTCACGTAACATACAGCAATACTACTATATGATTATCAAATGTAGGCTTATCTGAGAACATGATACAAGGTTAATCCATAGTTTTAATCGTTTTTTTTTTTTTTTAATGGTAAAGATGTATCTGATGTGAATTTCAGGTTTTTGTGGAGTTGCATTCCTATAATAGGAAATCACTACTGTTTCTCTTAGTTCTCAGTATGAGTTCTTTTCTACTTATCTTCTCCAGGCTACTAACTCCCTCTGCTGGTATAAAAATACTTATTCCAGTAAATGTTTTCAGGTACCTGTGTTAAGGATTGTGACAGTATACTATGGGGAACAGTATACTATAGAGGAACTTAGGATACTTAGTTGGTCTCTGATGAGAGCTGTAATTATTCTTATATATTATAGGTGGTCACATAATCATAATAAGAATTCAGCCTATTAGCACAGTAAATGTTTTACTTTCATTTTGAATTTGCAGCAAAGAGCCATGCAACATCAGCCATTTCCGCCCTACACTGGTATAGTGCTATTAAAGGCCCCTCCCTAAACTGCAAACCCCAGGATTTCATAGGATGTTGAAAGTGGAATAATAGCACTATAAGAGGGTAGTGTGGAAATGGCCATCCTTTATCTTTCACATTGACATTGTTCTCTACTGTATGCAATGACTAGGACCGAAGAAAGACGGTAGATTAATGTAAGATGGAGAAATAATATCCCTCGTTATACATATGAATCATATTGTTGTTGCTAATTTCAGGAACCTGAAAAATCTCACAGTCTTCTCCAATCTCCACGTGGTTATGTCTATAATCTTCCCTGATTGGCTATGGTGGTTGGATCTTATGGGACATTTTGTTGTTCAAAATATCTGAAGGGCACCAGGATGGGGAAGGCAATTGTTAAAAGTCAGTGCCCTTTTTAAAAAATGACTGCCCTTGCTTATATCCATAAGCTCCTTTTTAAAAAGAAGTCTCAACCAGGAAGATTAATTCTGACTATGAACAATGTGTATGTATTTGCTTATCAATTTACTTAAACACGTAGACATCTCTGTGTATGTCTTTCATACATACACACAAATAAGAGCAAAACACATTGCTAGAGGATTATGCTCAGTTTTGATAAACTGAAAATGCTTTAAAAGTTATCCTTAAATGTATTTATCAAATTTATTTGGTTTGCTTCTATTGTCTATGGCAGGGCTTTCCAAATGGTGTGACGCCTACAATCTTGGAAATGTATGTTATTATTAATAAAACATATATTTTTAAAAATATATGAAAGGTTTTCATGAGATATGTTGTGTCCCCATGCATTTTGTTATTACAATTTGTGTATGTTTCTGTATTTCTTATAAAAGGTTAGTTTAACCTCCGGTTTGCTAGTAAAACTGAATTACTGTGTTGCAAAATGATGCATGTCCAAAAAAGTGTGTCACCAACATGAAAAATTTGGAAAGTTCTGGTCTATGGGAACTGTATATACATCAGTATACATCTATGCATGTTCATTGTACTGGTTTAAGTGAACAAGAATTTCTACTGAACTAAATTTCAGAATGGAATAACAGTATTTTTCTCAATTGTTTCAGTCCAATATTTTTTTACTTTTGTATAATTGTATGAAATAAGATGGCAAGCAAGAAGAAAGAAGTTCAGCTACAGGTATAAATCTTATCTTTTTTTCTTAACCACTCAACAAGTCATTGGAGTACCTAGCTTTTGAGAGCTAACAAAATTCTGTGTTTACTTTGTTTTAGGCAGTAATAGTGAATCAAACACAATGGGATGAGATGTTACTGAACAAAGGTCTGACAGGTATTTTCCTCTTTTTCCTCTTGTACACTAAATATTGTACATACATACTGATCATCCATTTTGTATATTTAAAACTACATGCACCATGTACCCACACTACTACTAGTAGTTATGTTCCTTCAAGTCACTCCTAACATAGAGTTTTATCATAGACATTTATCCAGCTAGGGTTTGCCATTGTCCTTCACTAAGGCTGAGAGAGTATGACTTGCTCAAGGCTACCTAGTGGGTTTCCACGGCTGAGTGGGGATTTTAGCTCAGGTCTTCCAGACTCCTAGTTCAACATTCAAATATCAACACCGTGTTGGGTCTCTGCATGTACAATTCGGTGCAAAGATGCATTCACCATCATGTCTAGTTTGACCCCCAGCCTCAGTTGTACCAGCAGGAAGTGTGTCTATTATGCAATAGGGCTGGTCTGAAGTTTGTCACTTTGTGTGCCTTAAAATCAGAAGGCAAAAACCTCCATTGAGCAACTTTCCACAATCTGGATGCCTCCAGGAGGTTGTACAACAATATTCCACCAGTTCCAGATCGCACAGAGGAGGCCCCTTTTATCTCCAATCATGAGACAGAAAATAGGGGCATTCCTCAGCTCCCATCCCACTTGTATTTGCAATGCTAGTTTGCAGTACATTGGCAAGGACTTCTGACTTGATGTTGTTTAACAATAAACACAACAAAATGCCTCTCCTGCACACAGAAATGAGACTGCTGAAAAGTATATTTTTGGGGTAAACAAGATTGGATTTTTTTTTGGTCTAGATCTTAGTACAGTTTGGTCCCCACAAAAAAAAAATCCCTGAATTTAGAATTTTTTTAATTCTGTGTCCCTCTGTCTTTCACATCTGGCTTCTCTTAATGAATCTCATGGTTTAGTAAAAAAGGAAACAAATGTCATCCTGCAAGAAGTTTGTCAATCCCTGTGCTAATATTCTTTGAACAGAGATTGAAAAAGTTACCTTTTGGACTTCAGCTCATGCTGGCTGTGAATTTTGTATCATAGACCAAACAAGTAATTTGTCCATACTCTAACCTGGACTTGTCTGAGTATGTGAAATTTCTCCCAGATCCTGGCACAAATGTGATTTTTGACAGAGCCACATCATCTTCAAATTGTGTTTACTTATCCACTTAAAATCACTACTCTACAACAAAGGTCTTTGGACAGTTTACAGTGAACGAGTGTGTGTGTATATGTGTGTGTGCTTGTGTGTAGCAGCTTAAATACATTTTAGAACACGAAACCATACAACTCAAGGCAGCATAAAATCAGGGAAAGTAAAATTCACGGCACCCCAAAATGAAACATACAAAGTTTAAAACTGAAGGACTTAAATGACTTGAGTTACTTTAAAAGAGCTGGGTGATCAGATTAGTCTTTGGATGACATCAAAAATCTGCATGCGCTGTGCTAGGTGAGATGGACCTCACTGGGAAGGATGTTACTTAACTTGGATGTTGGCCTTGCTTTAGGAAGAGTGAAGCAAATACCTCAAGCAGCAGATGTTGGGGGAAGTGGTGTGCAGAATTTCCACTGTAGTTACCAGTCTAAACTGTGAACATTTCTGCATGACACTCTTATAGCACGATGATTCCACTTTCAACCTCCTAGGGAATCCTGGGGTTTGCAGTTCCGGGAGGGGCCGGCTGGCCCCTCCCGAAACTGCAAACCCCAGGATTCCATAGGAGGTTGAAAGTGGAATCATCGTGCTATAAGAGTGTCGTGCGGAAATGGCCTGTTTCTCTGTGTAGAATGGGGAGGGTGATTGTGATCCTCTGCTGCAAGGAGTACATGTTTTGATCTGTGGCTACTGAGATGCCGAAGTAGAAAAAAAAATAATATCACCTGTTTGAAAAAGTGTATTTCATTTAGATATATTCCTGTATTTGTGGATATTTTTCAGTGATAGATGTTTATCAAGGTTGGTGTGGTCCTTGCAAAGCAGTTGTGAACTTATTCAGGAAACTTAAAAATGAATATGGTGAAGATAATCTTCTACATTTTGCTGTGGTGAGGATCTAATCATTAAGACTTCTAACGCCAACTATTTGGGGGAAGCATAATTTTTTAAAAATAACTTCTAGATTAAGATTTCAGTAAAACACTGAAAACTACAGCCCTTCTTCTGCTTATCTCAGTGGGTGGAGAAACTTCACATTTTAACAGTTGCTGGAAAGAACAGCGCTATGGATCACATGAACAGGCTCCCTGAATAGAAGAAACTCTTGACAAAGTTGCTCTCATGTGATAAGAGTGATGAAATTGCTGTTGAGAGAGGAACTAGAGCACTTCTGCTCTTTATATGTTTAATTTACCTAATATTTTGCCTATTTCCCTTAAACAGGCCTTTCAGAGAAGGCGTATGACTGTTGCTACCATACAGAATGTCTTACAGTAAGGGTGAAAGTAACCGCTAACAAATAATTACTTGCAATTAAGGGATTTTTTTTTTACAAAAAAAGACACAGTGAAATTACATTATGACTGTAACATAACAAGTGTAACAATTATAGTTACTTCTATAATAACAAGGAATGTGAGGCATCTCTATTAAGCCATGTCATGAGCTAGTGTGATTCAACCAAAGCCAGCAAAGAAGACTACATGTAACCTTGCACTTTTCTGCCTATCCCTCTCCACAAAGTCAACAATCTCCATCTTTTGAATTCATCTCCCCAGTAATGAGTGGTGACTATCATGTGTGTGAATCCATGACATATTTGGGCCAGCTTTAAGAGAGCTATCCAAAGTGCTGAATCAATTTAGAGTAGGGTTTAGCACCATGGAGAACTCCTTTAAAGTCTGGATTAAAACCTGGTGTGGATTCAACACCCACTGACATGGGAGCCATCAGCCAGCACTGACTTTACCTGCAGTCATAAAAGCCACAGCATGGCCGGCTAAATTGTACTGCTAATCCTAATTAAAGTAGGTCATTGAATCAACTGTTTAAACGCATATTCTAATCTAATTGGAACTAGCAACTAGATTTAGGCCTTTGTTTTTTCTCCCATTCCACATTGTATGTGCCCAATGAAGCCTGAGGAAAAAAACTTGAAAGCTCACACGTTTTGGGATGTTGTGGTTATCCACAGATATTACCTGATCCTGATTTTTGTTTTCAATTATGACAAGATAGCTGCTTCTGACTTTTATCAACGTGAAAGTGCACTTTGTACCACAGACTAACAGCTTGCAGCATTTCCGTGTTGTCAAGTACCTAGCTATTGTAGTTACTTTTGAATAATGAAAAAGGACAGTGTTACTTTTTAAAAAATTGCAACTGTGACCAATTACTTGGGGGGCGTTAACACTCTAACTGTAGATGGTTACTTTTTAAAGTAACTGCCAAGCTATGATCTTACTTGTATTTGAAAAAAAATATGCTTACTTGTCTTCATATTATTCGTTCAAGGCAGAAGCTGATAGTGTTGTGACTCTACTCCCATTTAAAGACAAATGTGAACCTGCTTTTATCTTCTGTGTGGTAAGTGTATACTAGCTGATTTTCTTTTATTTCTTTGCTAATTAGAAATCAATTTTTGGTTTGAAAACAGGAATATGGCTGACATATTATTGACACCCACTAATAATATTTACTCGTATAAATGTATTTTTACTGCACTGATTCTCAGTTTACACAACCAGCAAACTCTCAGGATAGCTGCCATTTTTGAGAAAGACATTTCCTACAAACTTCAACTGTCAGCCTAGAAGTTTTATCTACCACATACCGTGTAATGGTTTAAAAGTTATAAAGTGTCAAACAAAAAGTATATGTTAATTGTTCAGTAATCTTTTAAGTATTTGGCTATAAGATTTCATCATTTAATTCAGGGTGTGTGGGGAACATACGGCCCAGCACATTTTGGACTAGAATTTCCATCAGTCCCACTTAGTATGGCCAACAGTACACCTGGAGGGTTAAAGAGTCTCCATCCCTATGGCACTGATCATTTGATTACACAGCTTTGGCCATTGACCGAAATCTTTGTTTGCAAAGGGTACTTCCAATTAATTGGGTGGACCAGTTTTTAAGTCTGAATAAGAAGACAATACAAGTTCTTTAAAGAAGAAGAAGAGGAAGAATAAAAACAAGAAAAGGAAGAGGAGGAGGAGGAAGCAGCTGCAGCCAATGTGCAAGCATCCTTGTGGATCATCAGCTGGTAATGATGCAACACTCACTTTAAAGAAAGAGGTTGCCTCTTCTAAGATAATGCTGGCCATCTGCTGGATGTTCCATGATGATGCAGATGCAGCACTAGAGGTTATGATCAAATATCATGGTCATCGTGCACAGACAGAGCTAGCTACCAGCATCACAATGTTAATTGACCACCCCAAATAACTGGCAGGCTCCATCATTTTTTTTTCTGTCTCAGTTCAAAGAGACTAGACACTCCTTCACCACCATTGCAGTATAGGACTTCCAGTGTTTTCTCTCCACACCTCATAGATTCCCTCATTTTGCACTTGTTGAGATAGGGTAGAAGCCAGTGGTGGACCAAAAGGGGGGTGCACTCTGCCCCAGGTGAAAAACATAAAGGGTACAATGGTGGCTCCTCACTCCCCCCAATTTCTCTGGGGCACCAGAAAAGGGAAGAAGGGCTTGGCTGTGAGGAACACAAGTTGAGCAGCTGATAGTTAGAACCTGCCTGAATGCAAACTGATCTCCTCCCCTCCCTTCCATTCCCCTTGGAACTTCCTTGGGTAAGGCAGGAAAGAAGGGAGGAGATCTGGGTGGAAGGATGCTAAGTACCCCTTCTTTTGGGAAAAAAACCCTATCCATCCTTAAATAAACAGTCTTTCTACTCTGTGTTGCAGCAGCAGGAAAAATGGAGTGGAAGCAAAAAGAATCTAGCACTCCCTTTAAGACTAAACTGATTTCTATTTTAGCACAAACCTTTGTGGATATCAACTCACTTCTGCAGATTCAATGACAATTGATATCCAGAAAAGCTCGTGCCAATTAGTCTTAAAAGGGCTGTAGATTCCTATTCCCCTCCCTTCCTTCCCTTCCCTTTTCCTTTTCATTCATTTTCAAAAGGGAGTTGTAATCTTCTACACTCAGCACCTTTTCTTCCCTGCAGAATGTACAGTTGAGATTTCAGAAACTGGAGAGGGGAATTATCCAAGGTTCATGTTGTAGGACTCCCATATGACAAATTGGCTAGATTAAATCTAGATTCTAGGCATTTTACTTGGGAGCTGTTAGGGCTGTTAGCTAGCCTGGATCTTAAGATTTCATTTTTAAAACAGAAAGGAAAATGTACCATCATCCAAGATTATGCCCCATCTACAAAGGTAGAGGAAGGATTCTATGTTGGAGTTGGGAGAAAATTAGTTACACGTCCCTAACAGGATATGTTGATAATCATAAGCTATTGGAATGCAGAAGTAGGAAGTGCAACCAAGGACTGATTGAGAATATGGTCGAGGAGGAGGAGGAGGAGGAGCAGGAGGAGATGGGGTTCTGTAATTGACTGGGAGCCAGAAGAACTCTGGACTGAAGTCAGGGACACTGTGAAGGAGGAATGCAAAGTAATGCAAGGTAATGTGAAGGAGGAATGCAAGGGATAAGAATCAGCAACTTATGTGCAGGGATAAAGAGAACAACTACAATAATCAGTGCAAAGAAAAAGAAGACAAAAAAAAATATAACCAGCGGCTTCCTTCACAAGGTCTGAAAAATCAAAGGAAAATTTAAAGTAAGAGTGGGGTTCTATACGACCAATAGGAAAACATATTATATGACCAAGAAGAAATAAAAAAAAGGATGGAAAATATATACTGAAGAACCATATAAAAGAGATGAAAGGATGACAGATTCATTCAAGGAAGAAACATTTGAAGATGAACCCACCCAAAATGAAGTAGAAGTTACGCTCGAGGCACTTTGAAAACATAAACACTAGAAGCAGATAATGCTAAAACTGCTGTCTCAAGCTACAGAGAGAGAACCCACTTAAATTCTAACTAAAATCTGCCAACAAATATGGAAAACAAAGCAATAGCCCATGGATTCTAAACACTCAATATACATTCCATTCCACAGGAAAGAGGACACCAGGGATCTCAGTAACTACCAGGCAATTGCAAAGTGATGCTAAAGAGAGAGAGAGAGAGAGACTCTGACCATATATGGAATGAGAAATGCAAAATCTCCAAGCTGGGCTAAGAAAAGGAAGAGACATTAGGGATCATATTGAAAGCATATGTTGCATAATGGAGTGCACCAAAGCATTTCAGAAGAAAATTCGTCCATAAGCCTTTGACTGTGTAGCTCATGGAAAACTACAGACTGCTCTGAAAGAAATGAGTGTACCATAACATTTAAAATTGTCCCAGTGCATAGATTATACTTACACTGTCAAGTCAGAATACAGAGAAATTGAACAAGTTGCCACTGGCAAGGGTTTGGGCAAGGCTGCTTTTTATCATCCTAATTTATATGCTAAGCATACCATACAGAAAGCTGGAATAGATTTGGAGGAAGAGGTTGTGAAAATTGGAAGAAAGAACATCAATATATACAGATGACATCATACTAGCAGAACATATTAGCAGAAAATAGCAAATACTTGGAACAACTTTTGAAGAAAGGCAAGGAAGAAAGTGCAAAGGCAGAGTTATAGTTCCTTTATTTTTACTAACATTATTGTACATACAAAATTCAATAAAAGAATTTTCACTGTCTGCATTTCTTTTCTGGCCATTATGATTATTTGTTTCCTTTCATAAATATTACTAAAAATAATTCTATTGTAAAGAAAAAGCCTGTTTAAAAATGATCTACATTGGATGTCAAATATACTAGCTACGCCACTGGTAGAAGCCATTTGGTATACTGCGTCAGTTAGCTATGTAGGCAGTGGTAGAAGGAAGGAAACGTTTCTGTGTGAAATGCCTGTGAAGGAAGGAACACATGGGAAAAACAAGCTGCTGACAGCCAGACTATTTTCTCTGCCTTCATTTAACACTGCTGTCTGAAAAGTGCAACTACTGATAGAATGTAACAGCAGAATTCTTACCTTGATCATTAATGAATGGGTGGAGCCACATTAATTTAGTTGAACTCTGTTTTAATTTCAACTAACCTTCAGTTCAATTCTATGCATGTTTTAAATACTTGTATTTTTAAAATTGTATTTATGCATTCTGCATACCCTCAGGGACTCTGAAGGGCTAAGAGGTGATACATAAATGCTTTAAATAACTAAATAATAAATATTTGCTCAGTGGTTAGTCCCACTGAGTTCAATGAAGATTATTCCCAAGTGTGCATACGAGGCAGTTGAGATATTGTTGAACTATTGTTATATTCTCTCTCTCTCTCTCTCTCTCTCTCTCTTTTTTTAACAGGATGGCAAGATGGTAGATCTGGTGAAAGGTGCAAATGGACCTCTTCTAAATAGAAAAGTCATAGAGATTGTAGAACAAGAAAGAAAAATTGTAGGAGGAGAAATACCAAGACCAGAGGTAGCATGTTTTGACATAGATTTTCAAAATTAAAATACTGGAAGCTTTACCCAGTTGTTGGGCCTATCTTGTTGTCCAGTTTTATGCTGCTAGTTTGTTTTATGATTTGAATGAAACAAAGCGGTAATATGTACAATCTTTAAAAATTTGTTTCACAGTGAGTTGCATGCAAAACGGACCCAAATCAGCAATTTTCCAAAAAAACCAAAAACAAATAAAAGAACCAAACAATAATCTTGAAGTCTGCCTATGGTGCATGGACTCAAATAAAACTGTTTGAGATGTCAATTTAAGTCTAGATTTTCTTTGGTTGAAATTGGTTCATAAATTTGAATTCTGTCTAGAGCAAAACAGAAATTTATAGTGTTTTTTTCAGGAGGCATCTGAAGTAGTTACAGATTAAGGCCATTTCTGCACAATGGGCTCATGAAGTCCTTCTGTTGCAGCCCTGATAGAGAGGGGAGTGAACCAAGAATGCTCCTCTCCGCACCTTGCCAGGTCACCTGCAGAGGGGAGTGCACTGATCCCACCTCTTCCCTTCCACAGCATAGCTGGGCACTTGCTATTGCTGCACTGGGAAGGGAGGTGTCACCAGCACACTTCTGGCCTTCTGTTCAGCTGGGAAGGGCAGCAGCACTTCACAATGGTAAGTGTAAAATGGATTTTTTCCATTTTATAAATACCATGTGTGCATGCCACTTCAAGACAAGATGGTGGCAGGCCAGCAACAACGTCATGCAGAAACATAACCAGCTGTCACCCTCATCCCACAGCATCACAGCCCCGTTGTGCGGAAGGGGTCTAAGTTCAAAACCTACAGCAGCATTTGTTTTGGTCCCACTAGATAACATATCGTGTGAATTTGCGTATCATAACAGACAGACTAAATTGTATTGCAGACACAATTGCTTTCTTTTTCTTCTGTGCCATATTTTGCCTTACTGCTTATAGACTATTCCCCATTTTGTATGCCTTCCTGTTTTCTTTAACTGGAAATTGATACCTATCCTTATTATATGTTTGTCATTTTTGTTGTCATTTGCCATCAAATCAACTTCAACTTATGGTGATCCTATGAATGGGAGACCTCCAGGAACCCTACGCAAACTGATGGCCACAGCTTCACTGATTGAATCAACCCCCCTGTAATACACTCTCTCTCTTTTCCTACTGCCTTCCTTTGTGCCAAGCATTACTGTTTTACCCAATGAGTCACATTAGCTCCTGATATATCCAAAATATCACAGCCTCAGTTTAGTTATCTTGGCCACTGATGAGAGTTCAGGCCTAATTTTCTCCACAGCCTATTCATTTGTCTTTTAGCAGTCCTTGGTATCTGCAGATCTCTCTTCCAGCACCACAGAGCAAATGAATTGACTTTCTTCACTATCCAACTCTCAAATCCACTTATAGAAATCAGAAATATCATGGTACCCCATTTTTTTTCACTATCTTTCTGTGATAATGTAATTGTGTGTTCCCGTGAAATAACAGACCATGCTGCTGGTAGCATTGCTGCTGGCAGGGTGTCCATGTCAGTCAGACAAGATATGTCAAACAGCTATTTGGTGGCAGCAGTAGTGGCAGTTGACACTGATGGAGGATCTCTCAGAGACAACAGCAGTGGCACTTTAGTTAGCTCTGAAGGAGTTAGTACTGCAAATATGTTCACGTTTGTTGCTGTTAATTGCTGTCAAGTTGGCTTTGACTTATGGCAACCCTATGGCCCTTTCCACAACTAATCATTTTCCATTGTCATCCCATCTCCAGGAGGGGATCATGACCTCCACACCTGGAAGCTACCAGCTTCTTTCTCTTAGTCTCAAAGGCAGGGTAGCATGAGGGACATGTTCCTTCCTTCCACAGTGCAGCTGGCCACTTCCCATGCTGCACTGGGGAACGAAGTGTGTAGGTCACGCTTCCGCTGTTTCCACATGGCCACTGGCGACAGGAGTGTTGCATGATCATGGGCCATTACCAGATTTTTTCTGATAATGGAATATCCCATGATCACAACAGGTGGGAACACGTTGGCAGTGGGATTGCAACAATGTCATGCGAAAGCACGACTCATGGACTGCCAGCATGTGTTCCCATCATGGGACAGTGACATTGTGTGGAAAAGGCCTATGATTGAGTGACTTTGAAGTCACCTTGTTATCAACAGCTCTTCTCAGGTCTTGCAAAATCAGAGCTGTGGCTTCCTTGATTGAGTCGATCGAGATGTAATGAGGTCCTCCTGTTTTCATTATATGTCCAAGATAAGACAGTCTCACTTTTTTTGTATTCCATACAATAAAATAATTTTTACCCCAGTCAGGGCCTCTCTCTATCAAAGATCACTTTGGAAATGAATGAGAATTACACAGACGGAGATAAACTAACTGCTGTCATTAGGATGCCAAAGGTGTGATTCACTCAGAGCCCCCCATTCATTGTGCTAAAGGAAGAATCACTACCGTAGAACTAGGCAATATCTGGAGTTGGGGGTCACATTACTCTCATGGATGTGGGAGATGGGCAGTAATCTCCTGCTGTGACTAAAAATCTGGCCACAATGATTTGCCATCCTCACATGGTTCTGCTGGAAATATGGCAGATAGGCAGAATTTGCCTTGTTTCCCAGAAAAGCTGTGGTATTTTTGTGGTAGGTGGCACAAAGTAGAAGGGCTCAGTTTGGCCAGAAAGTATAAAAAATGTCTTCCTCATTCCTGCCTTAATGGGTTGTGATCTAAAGCAGTTATCTTATATGCACGTATTTATCTGAATCATACATTAAACTACAGCATGCTGCAGCTTTAATCATTACAGTTAATCAGCAAACTAGTAATAATATAAAAACTACTCATTTCTTGCTAAGTACCACGATTGTACAGCACAATCTGAGGCATGCGTCCTGTGTTCAGTGGGATTTACTCCCAAGTGATTGTGGCCTTAAGCACAGTGTTAAATGAAGGCCTTTTACATGCCTAACAGTAGGACTCCATGATGTCTAGGCGAGCATAGGTTTGCAGCCTCAGTCAATTTCAATGGTGATTAAAGGACCAAAAGAGATGTGATGTGGGAAGGCCATAATTTTTCAACTTAAAAAAAATGGAATATATCTATTGGGCCCTAAATTATGTCAGAGCAGAAAGCCTGTACGTGGGGAGATTAACCCTTTCGCCATTTTACATTTCCTCAAAGCTGGTATTATGTGCATGAGAAGTGAAGAAAAGAAAAACTGTGATAAAACCTGCTTTTTCCCCACAGCTTAGGATTTAGGATTTAGCTTGGAGAAGCACCACACTTGGTGGGAAGGGGGATTAATCCATTCTCCTTAGAGTTGCTATTGTGACCCATCCCTTTCCTCTCCCCTCCCCCCATTAAGTTAAAGAAATATTATCACGCAATGCAACCTCCTGCATCAGATCAATGTTGGCCATATGTTTACCTGATGTAGTCATTAAAACCATTTTAACTACCTCCCAGGACAGCTGACAAAGATCAATAATAGGATGGCCTCTTCTGTTTCCTTGCCAAGCTTATAGTCTAAAAGACAGGACAGAATACAAATGGAAAGGGTACTGGGAGAAAGGAAAAAGAACCTTGAGTACTAGTTTGGAATTCTCCAAAATGTGCTTTTCAGTTGTTTTCAGGTATAATTCACATGCTTTCAATCTCCTGGCTTCTAGGAACTGAAGTACAAAACATTGAGAGGACATCAGTTTGGGGGAGGCTTCACTAGTTCTTAGTTATAAAATGTTTATATTAAGGAGATCATACAGAAACACTTGAAGGAGCAGAGCACAAAGTTTCCCCACAGCTTAGGGCTCTCAGTATCACCAATTGCAGGAATGCCTCAGTTAACAAAGCCTTTGATAATAATGTTTCTTTTTTACAAAGTCTTTTTACATCCGTTCTGCCATCCTTTTTCCACATCCTCTGCCTATATGGGAAGGTGTTGTTGTTGTTGCTGCTGCTGCTGCTGTTGTTGTTGTAACACAGAATTGGGAATATGATGAAGGAGAACTGGTGAAATACAGTTGTTCATGTCAGGCTGCAGCAGCATGTCTTCAGGAAACAGTGCAGCATAGCCTGAGCTGGGAAAGAATGGGATTCTGCTTTAGCTGATCCTATTGCAGCTGTGTGCACCTGCTTACAACAGGCAAGGCAAATAGCAACTGCCTTCAGAATCCTTTACTGAGCATGTGTAAACAGCAAATGGAGAGAAAAGGATGTGTTTTAGAAGAAGCCTTCAAGTGGACTCTAGAAAGTCCAAAATGTTTTTCTTTACTTATGGCTTACCTGAACTGGTTCCATTTCGTATGTGCATATTGTGAGTTTTGACTAAAAAGTCTGCTGAAACATGTTGAACTGCTCTTCTTTGTAATACAGGAAGGAACATATTCCTCTGCTTTCTGTGTTATTTCTCCTTCTAGCACCAGATTTTCTCTTAATGAAGTAATGCCCAGGAACCCAATAACATTGTTAACTGAGGTATACCTGTAAATGGTCCTACTACTTCCCATCCCTCTTTCTTCTGTAACATGATGGAGTGGCTGTTGCTGATTAACAGAGGAAGAAGTGGAAAAGCTAAGGGAGCTGACGCTGTTCCCTTTCTCTTCCTCTGCTGCAGCAACCAAACAGAATCATGGTAGTGGTGGTGACTAGCATGCTTTGATGCAACTCATTAATATAGATATGGAAAAATCTATGTTAAAGATACTTCTTTTCTATGTTGTTTGAAAATGTGTTTCACAATTGCAGCTGTTACCCCAAAACATGAGTGACTCAGAAATCCACCTGTGATACCAGTGTCTCCATGAAATAGTGGGGAATATTAGCTCAAAGAGGAGGCCTGCAAGAGGGGGATAACCTTACAGGATATTTTACATTTGTGTATACTGGTACTAGTGCAGGAAAAACCAGCCAGAGATTCAAAAATAAGCTTGACTGTTTTATTGCGGGGGGATTAACAATCACACTCACACAAGATCCAAGCAGTCTTGCAATCACATAAGTCTAGCTGAAGAAAAAGGGAGGAAAGGTTTGGATAGTGGGAATTTAGACTGATGTGGGTGGTATTTACCTATCCAGAACTGAAGAAATGAGGTGCTGTGGCTCAGACCAAGGGTGCAAGGGTAGTACCAGAATGGAAATTGGAACAACAGAGTGACAGCCAATATGCCAAAAGTACTACAGTGCTGCTAGATGGTTGACTCAGAGCTGGGATTTAAATACTCTTTTTTTCCACCATGAGGGGAAAATATTAATGGCTTTCTGGAAGAGTAGAAAATAGGGTCCGGAGAGTGGACAATGGGGTCTCAAACAAGTTGATGGCTTTACTCCTAGGTGACAAAGGACTGGTGGGAATCATGATAGTTCCTTAATGGTAGGACATGTGAGGGGGCAGAAGGAGAGTTTAAATGGACAAAGGTAGAAGGTTGAAGATAATCCATCATTCTGTGGAAGCAGTTTCTGGTGCTATTGTTTCTAAAGATCAAGTCTTTGAGAGATATCCGCCAGTCCATTATCTCTGGGGTTTCCCTGCCTATGACCTAGCCATTCCCGGAGGTCCCAATCTGACCTAATTTTGCAATGCATATGTGCAGCCAATTCCTCTTTGCCAGCAAGTTCTCAGTCATAGTAGAATAATTTATATGTTACCCTGTGTACTGGGGGTCCCAGGAGGGACACCAAAATGTGCTCAACTCAAGGTGGGGAAAATTAGCTCAGAGCACGGCTTGGCATTCCCAGGGTAACGTAGCAAGAGGCAGGGTAACGTAGCGAGATCTTGAACCCTATGTCTACTGGGTCGGGTCGAGTCAAGGAGAACACGGAAGTTGAAAGAATAAATGATGTTTATTAAATACAAGCAAAACAGTGCATGCGACGCACTCATGCAAGATAACTAAAGGAAATAAAGGTTGGAGTGGTATAGAGGGATTTTTAGAGGGATTGCTGGTTTGGGTGATACTTCACCTGTCCTGAAGCCCAGAAACATAGAGAGCGAAGCTGGGGTGTGATGTAGCTCAGCACGTGGAGCTGAGGGGAGGCTCGCCAAGCAAAGCGGCAGCAAGGCAGGATGAAACTCGGGAGCGTTCTGAGGAAGGTCTCAGAATCATGTGTTTTTATAAGAGAATTGTGACTGCAGGCTATGCCGTACTTGGGGGAAAACAATAGATTTGGAGTTGGAGACAAAGCCTCCGAAAGGTCAGAATCTGAATGATTGAGTTATCGTAGCGATTCTCAATAGAGTAGCCAGTATGCAAACACAGAATACTTGCGTATTGCATAGTTTACCCATCAAGCTGCCATCGCGGGGCAGAGGCTCTTTTGTAAGTGGTGTGCATACTTAATTAGCATACTTGCCTGGAGGTCTCCTAAAGCAGTGAGTCAGCTATTTCTGGCCTGCCTGTATTGTAGTTTGAATATTACGGCTATTAACCGCCGAGCTTGTTTATGTGCTTGTCCGGTGGCCTCGCAAGCACATGGAAGGGAATAGAGAAATGCAGCTGAATTGTGATATCAAGGGATATCTTTTAATATCCCCAAAGCTCAGCCTAGCCAGGGCAGTAACATATATTTCATGCCAATTAAATTTTTTCCAATTAAACCATATCATAGAGTGGGGGTGTACAGCCTGGTAACACTGCCTTGGAGAAAATACGTTTTAATTCAAATATTCTGAGTCAGCATTAGATGTAGGAAATAGAAATAGTCATTATGTAGACTTCTCTCTGATAGCAGATAATTAAAACTTGATCATGAAAACTTTTTCTTTTAGATGCCAGAGCTTGTAATTATAGAAGAAAAAGAATCAGATGAAGAACCTGAAGAAGAAGAGCCTGTAGGCAAGTGTTACTATGAGATTATTATATGCAATCAATTTTAAATAGAGAATAAAACAGTGATATATGATTGTTTGGAGAGGGGAAAGGTGAGTCAAAAAGCTTGGGTGCAGTGCTGCTTGAGTCAGTACACAGGCACCAGTGTCTCTGGTAAAGAAGAGATGTGAAGCATATTCTTTTCCACATGGCTGGTGCTACTGTTAGATGGAGTTTCTAAGGGTTTCCTCAGATGCTGAATACTAGAGTGTGGAGAACGACAGTAAAACCTGGAAAAACAGAGCTACACGCATTATTTGGCCTGTCCTGCTATCCCCTAAGTTAGCCTGTTGCTTGCAAAGGCAGTGAAGGAAGTGTTGAAAGAAGATAAATCTCCTTGTCCAGTTGAATCCAGTGTACAGAATGGAGCAGGTAGTTTCCATATTGTCCTTTGTCTCAAAATGCTTCAGACCTGATCTAGTTGCTTCTGTGCTCTAACACTCCTAGGGCCCATTTTGATTTCTGAGGTGGACCAGCAATTGTGCTCTGGTACTCCTCCCACTGCCAAGTGATGATATGCAAAGGGATCTTGTAGCACCTTTGAGACTAAGATAAAGAAGCTGGTAGCATAAGCTTTCATAGACTTAAATCTACTTTATCAGATGCATGGAGTGAAGTGCCTACGAACAGGCCTTTATAGCTTTGAATGAGAAGACTGTATACATGGATAGGAACAGAAATGCAAAACTTGTGGGTATGGTGATGAGGTGCAAATCCAGTTTTAATAATTGTTGTTGGGGGACAAAGCAAGAGGAAAGATGTTGCCTAAAGCCAAAGTGAGTAGATAACTACATGAACGGTGGAGAGAGTTATTGAAATGCAGTGTGATGCCGCCTGGAACCAGAAAGGAGATGTGATAAACTAGCCAAGAGAACCCTCATGAGACTGGGGTTTTAACTAGTGTAGTGTGCTAGGAAACCACTGCCTCTGTTCAATCCACTGTGGACTGGAGTTTGTGGATATATTCCAATTCTGATATTTCTTTCCAATCTTCCTTTGTAGATTTTTTTTGTTCAAGGACTGCTGTTCTGAGGCCTGA
This sequence comes from Cyclura pinguis, assembly GCA_030412105.1. NCBI lineage: Eukaryota > Metazoa > Chordata > Lepidosauria > Squamata > Iguanidae > Cyclura > Cyclura pinguis. The sequence goes on from CM059604.1 coordinate 58,890,198, forward strand.
GATGGAATGCCCAGGAAGACTGAAATATTCTGTCATTGGTTTTTATGTATTCCCATTACTAATTCCCATTCCCATTCCTCAGTCTCAAAGGTGCTACAAGATCCCTTTTCATATTGATCCAGACTAATACAGTTCTATCTTCAAATTCTACCCCTAAGTGATAGTATCCTGTTGTTTAGGTACCTAAGGCAGCAGATCCCACAATAACCTTTCCATCTCCCCTGAAGCAAAAATACGACATTAATGAATTAATAACTAAAATATGTCACTCTGCCTAAAGGTCAAGACATATAACTAGCTGAAACAACCTGCTTCAGACTGAACTGTGAAGTACTGAAGACAGAGCAAGGCAAGAACTGGCATCTCAGTGGTGCAGCAACACTTTTAGTTTCAAGTGTTTACCTGAAGGGAGCAAATGAGCTTTCCTTTAGGTAGCAAAATATCTGCACCTGTATAACCAAAGAATGAACGTGGGAAAGATTTTCCTACTCTGGTAGCTGTGGACAAAGATTTTCTGTTGAATGAAGAATTAAAAAAAAAAGATGTGACTCAGCAGAATAGAATTTAAAACTCCTGAGTGCAACTAAGAAGACAGAAGTGTTCTTTAAAGATAGTGCGCTTTTTCCTGATGATCTTTCTTGTATTAACCTACCTGCATGAAAATGCCAATTGTGATCTTTCTATTGTAAAACAGGTTTTGAGGGTAGTCTGATAGCCAGGATAGCAAACTCATGCCCTTCAAAGTCTTCCATCCCGAAACAGACATATGAATATGTGACTCAGGGTTGTTGTTTTTTTTAAAGGGGGCAAAATATCAAAATCTCGTGGTTGTCATTATCTTCTTCATAAAAGCCCCAGAATGAAAATGTGATAGGTTCCTGTTTTTGATGGAGTCGATGACATCTATTTCTTGGAAGAGATAGTGCCATCTAATTGTCATGAGGTGACCTGAATCATGGTACCTCATTCTACTTGATCATTTCTCTCTCTCTCTCTCTTTCTCTCTCTCTGGGCCTTTCTACAACTGCATTGTTATAGTGCTATTATTCCATTTTCTTTTTTTATTTTTTGAAATAAATTTTATTATAAGAAAAAAAAAACATAACGTGACAAGCATAAAAGTCAAAGGAAAAGGATAAAAAATGCTTACATTTCTATTTCTCTCCAAATTTCATTTACATAGTATTAATTATAGTATTAATTATACAATAAAATCATACTGATTATATATTTTTGGTTATATATATCTGAATCTCATTCTAATTATACCAATTGTTATTAATTATACCCATAATTAACATTTCCAAAATATACTATTAGTGATTTCATTCTTATTTCTTTCCTTTTCAAAATATAATATTCATAATTTCATTCTTATTTTTTCCCTAAACCATAATTATCCTTTATTACCCTACATACCAACATACTATATATTTTTTCCACCTATTCTACCCTGAATTTAGCCTATCACAATTATGAAGTGTACCTCATCCCGGAGCCTATTATACCTTGGATTATTCCACCTTCCAAAATTGTAACTCTTCCTGTGGAGATGTAACAAACACTTTTTCCATGAATATCTTCCATATTGCACCAAAATCACGCCCTTTCATTATTTCTTTTTGACCTTAATTCCGCATGTTAACTTGTCATTAATCATGATTTGCCATACTTCTTTATATCAATCCTCTATTTGAAAATCTCCTTGAATTTTCCATTTTCTTGATATAATTAACCTTGCTGTGGTTAGTAAATTTGTCATTAGATCCTTCATTGCCTGTGTGCAATTAAACTTATCATATATAGATAACAATGCTATACTAGAGCATATTTCTAAATCAATTTCTGTTATCTCTTTTATCTCTTTAAACACCATTTGCCAAAATTTCTGTACACATCTAGAACTCCACCACATATGAATATAAGTACCAGTTTCTTGACAGCCCCTCCAACACAACCTTGAGTAATTCTTATCTATGTGATTTAACCTTACTGGTGTTAGGTACCATCTCCAAACCCATTTATAATAATTCTCTTTCATACGTCCTGATAAGTTTTTTAAGTGATGCTGATTACAATTTTTTCCCCAATCCTGAATATCTATTTTTTGTGCCATTTTTTCCTCCCATATTTTTCTAAGATATTCCTTTTGATCTTTATGTTTTGACAACATTTTGTATATTTCACTTGAGGTACCTTTCAAAATTTCATTTTCCTCCATATTTTCTCTTTGATTAGTTTATTATTCCACTTTCAACATCCTATGGAATTCTGAGATTTGTAGTTTACTGAGACCAAAGAGCTCTCTGGCTGAGAATTCTAAATGCCTTTCTCTAAACTGCAAATCCCAGGATTCCATAGGATGTTGGAAGTGGAATAATAGCACTATAACAGTATAGTGTGGAAATGGCCTCTGTGTGTGTGTGTGTGTGTGTGTGTGTGTGTATGAATCTATGATATGCTGTCAGTTCCAAGTGAGGTACACTTTTCATCAATGGTGGCTGGTGGTTTCCATGTCATGGAACAGTGAATCCACTCTGGTTATTAGTCCAAATTTTAAAAGAGGTAACCCAAGTACTGGACTTACTTGAAGAATAAGCTTTAGCACGTGGAATATTTCCATTAATGTTCAGATTAATACCCAGAATGAGTTCACAACCCCATGGACATGAAATCCACTAGTCACCACTGCTTTCTCTGTAGTAAAATGTTTATTTATATTTATCAAACGTTGCTCACCAGCTGAGCCTGGAGGTTAACATATTCACAGGGCATCTGTCTAAAGATGATTTTGGTGCTGTGACTCATCCTGTCTGAACACTATCAGCAAAGTAAAAGACTTTATACCATTCCATAGCAAATGTGGACAGTCTCCCCCCTGCCATGTCTGTGCTTTAAGAGTTATCTTACATAGGAGACCACTGTATTGTTCTATACATCTTGTAAGATACAGATTTGTTATTGCTGTGTAGGGTGAAGCCAGTGCAAGAATAGCAAGAGCTGATATTAAAATAGGAGCTTTTACTCTTGACAAAGGCTCTGCTTTATGCCTTTTACAAGCACAAAGCAGGCAGAAATACAGGACATGGAGGAAATGTAGTCTCAGGGGAGAGCTGAATAATTTTTCTTTTTACTGTGCACATTGTAGTGTTTGCCTAATGAAGATGTTGGGTAGCTCACAGGAGCAGTGAATCTGTTCCTCAAAAAATCTCAGAGGGAAAGAGGTATTCAAAGGTTCTTTATGCTATGCCTATCTCCAAAGCAATTAAACAAACAAGTACATGAACTGTGGACTGAGTTGGTGGATGGGAGACATCCAAAGCAAAGTCACTCAGTGGTTGGTTGAATGTACTTATCGTCTTTCTCAAATACCCAAATGATGCAGCGGTAACAATAAGAAATGAATTCTGTATGTGGTTAGCTGTATTGGGACATTTCTTTGACAAAAGAAAGAGGTGAAAACATAGAGTTACCTTGCTGGTCAGAAAATAAATTCAATCTCTGTCTTTCTTCATGTATGGGTTTCTGATGGCCATGTTGTTTTGATATCTTGGTTTTGATACCAGGATCTTCAGAAAGAAGATTATGGTCCATGTGAATTCCCTACAGCCTTGCTCCCAAGTTATCATTTTTCAATCGTTATTTGACTAGTGTACCACACAAAAGTTTGTGACTGATATCTCTGAGTGCATTGGTGTCTTAATTTCCTATTTCTAGTTTCTAATTCAGCAGTAAAGTGTTGTACTGATATGAGTGTTTGTGCCATCAAGTTGTCTGTCAACTTACGGCGACCCCATGAATTTCATAGGATTTTCTTAGGCTAAGAAAACTCGGAGGTGGTTTTGCCAGTTCCTTTCTTTGAAACATAGCCTACAGTATGTGGCTTTCATTGGAAGTCTTCCATCCACTGATATCCCACTTTAAATCCTCCAAGAATCTACAGAGCACCCCTCTATATGTCCTCTCTATTTTATCCTTGCAAGACCTGTGGGCTAAATCCAAAGTTGTGCTGGCAGTAAGAGTAAAAATATCTTCTCCTTCTCCCCCTGCTACGGATAGCTGTGTGATGTGAAAACTGGCTACGGAGGGTTTTCTGACACTCTGGAGTCAGTTTTGGGGATACATTGGGGCTGCAGTGAGGAAGGGAGATAACTCTCTCCTAGTTCTGCTGGATTTTGCTGTTTTACCGGCAAAAATCACCCATTACATCCTACCCCCATGAGGTAGGTCAGTCTTAAGATTTTGTGACTGATCAAGGATTACTCAGTGAATATCATGGCTTGGTTGAAAAAATGAAACTGAGTCTGTCACTCTCACCACTCAACTACACTGAAAACTTCACACTTTAAAAAATAGTCCATAGTGATAAAGCTTAAGCCCTGTCCTCACCCCACCTCTGAATAAATCACTTGTGATCATATTTGTTCTATTAACATTTTGAAAACTACCAGTTTCAAAATTACTTTTCAAGAAGAATGACCATGATAACATTCTTCTGATTTTTTTTAACATCTGCACGAAGTCTTTGGGAGAGGCCACCCATAGCTTTGGGACTTGAAGTGTTGTCAGTCTGCTGATGATACCCAGCTCTATCTATACAACTGATGCCAGGGCGGCTATGTTAGTATTTAACTGTTGTCTGGATGCGTTAAAGGAGAGGCTGTGGGTAAACAGACTGAGGCTTAATCCAGACAAGACAGAGATGCTATTGGTCAGTAGGAAATTGACCTGGGATTGGGATTGGAGCATGTTCTGGATGGGGATGCACGCCCTCTGAAAGATCAGGTTTGTGGCTTGGGGATGCTCTTAGATCCATCACTTCTCCTGGAAAGCCATGTTGCTGCACTGGCCAAGAATGCCTTTGCCCAGCTTTGGCTGGTGTGCCAGTTGCATCCTTCCTTGAAGAAGATGGATCTGGTCACAGTGTTTGATGCCTTAGTTTCCTTCCAGTTAAAATACTATAATGCACTCTACGAGGGGCTGCTCTTGAAAAGCGTTCAGAAGCTGCAGCTAAGGCAAAATGCAGCAGCCAGATTGGTGTCAGGTATGCATTTTAGAGACCATATTAACACTGGTCTTGCAAGAACTGCACTGGCTTTGAGGTCTTCAGAGAAGGCCCTGTTGTGTGTCGCAATACCTCATGAAGCTAGGTTGGAGGGTACACGTAATAGAGCTTTCTTTGTCACAGTGCCACAACTGTGGAACTCTCTACCCAAGGTAGCCTCAGCCCATCTTTTTTAAGTTTCAGGAGGGCAGCCAAAATAGTGCTGTTTTGTATAGCATACAGTATTTGAAACTTTGATTTTAAAACTGGATTTTAGGATTGTTTTTATACTGCTTTTAGGAGTTTTTAAAGAGTATTTTAATGCATTTTTAAAAACATTTTATCTCTGTGTTGTTTTAATTGGTTTTTATTTGTTCATTGCCTTGGGAGCCCTCGTGGTCTGAGAGGTGATTCCAGAAATACTTTAAATAAACAATAAATATGCAAAATGTTGAAGCCATCCATAATGCAGTAATTGTAGAGATGTTCTGAGTCCGTGTCATTGCAGTCATTCTTCTTAAAAGTAACTTCCTAAGCTGTGGAAAATTGTTTAGAATTATTATTGCTTGTTCTTAATTAGCACTGTGATGCACGTGAAAACATGGCTATTCATTAATGCTTTAGGGATCTAACCAGTTTACAAAATCCCTCCCAGGATTTCAAATTTGTTTTAAACTGTTTTAAATCTGTTTAAATTTAATCTGTCTTTTAAACCTGTCAGTTTAATATGTTTTTTAGCCTTTTAAAATCATTTTAATTATCCACCCAGTTGTAAATTTGTCAGATCAGTTTTATTATACGCAGCACTGAAATCTCTGGATAAAGGGTAGGATGTAACTATTGGGTAGAATATAACAACAATATGTATAACATAATGATAAACAAACAAATTACCCTCTCAGAAGAAGTCCGTATTACCTGTGTATCCTATTCTTTCTTTTGGAAGTTCAGACTAATATAAAAGCATCCATAGAAGCCAGGCTATACTATCTAACCAATGACAATATTTTGTCAAATATTTACCTTTTATGATTAATTAGTTAGCCATATATATAGTCATCCCTCCACATTTGCTAAGGTTAGGGGGCACAAGTGGAAAAACTGTGAATAGCTTTAGGCCCTCTCAAACCATATTTAACACACACAAAAGTGTGATCACCATATTCAACCCACCATGGATTCTTCTGAGGCATCAGGGTTCCTTCGCAAGGCAGAAGTGGGTGGCTGGTGGGGCTTACTGCCACCTCCACTGCTGCCCCACAACATTTTTAATAGGGATTTACAAGCCTCATTGGCTGTTTCTCAGTCTCATGAGGCTTGAAATCCCTATTAAAAATGGCATAGGGAGGCAGCAGAGGTGACAGCAAATAATGAGTGAATAATCAAATCCACAAAAGTGAAACCCACAAATGTGAGGGCTGACTGTATTCACTTTACCATCATTAACTTCTAATATCTGAATGCTGGGGAAAATAACTACATTAAATGGACCTCATGCATAAATACCACATGCACTAATGCTTTCAAGGCAGCAAGCAGGCTCCTATTGAAAGAGAGCTTTTATATGAAAATATCTGGAAAGTTACTTAATATATGAGCTTGTGCATTTATATATACTAAGTTTTATATACATTGCTGTTTTTATTTTAGAGGAGGAAAAATACACTGTTGTCATTATAAGACCTGATGCAGTTGCTGTTGGAAAAGTAGAAGAAATTAAAGCAACGGTAAACAAAACTACTTGTATTATCAGATAAGCTTCCATGGAGAACACTGTGCATCTACTGAAGTGGGCTTTAGTCTACAGGAATTCGTGCAGTAAGCAAAAGCTAGTTTTTAAAGTGCCATAAGGTTCTTTGTTGCTATTATACTTCCTTGTTTCTTTGAAAAGGTATCTCTTTCAGTATATATGATTTTTTTTTATTTTATTCTCTTTAGATGTGTTAATTGATTCATAGTTCAAAACAGACAACTGATTAATTGAACATTCTGTAATCTATGTGACAGCTTGAATATAGTGTAAACATAGCCTAGTAACCCGTTCTTTTCTTCTACAATGTGATGGCTAATCTACAACTGAAGATTACGGACGCTGGATTTATCATTCTTGCTGAAGATGAGAAGACATTAACAGATGAGCAAATTAGGGACTTTTATCAAAGCAAATCAGAAGAGGTAACATGATTGCTACTTGTGTGGAATGGGCATTTTGCAATGAATACTCCAGTTAGTGCGATGAACTTGTGCCTCACCAGATCTGGGACTCCAACTCCCATCATCCATTATGACTGGCCATGCCGCCTGGGGCTACTGAGACTACTACAGGTTATCTATGTCATGTTTAAGGAGATATTTTAAACTCTGCTTCTAAAAATGACCTAAATTTTGCCTTGTCTTTAGGTAATGACTAGCTTCCTAAATATGCTTACCAACATACTGTAGCAATTTTATCTTCAGTTTTATCTACTAACAATCCATATATCAAAAGGGGTGGGAAAATGCCCCTCAGATTTGGCAAGCTTTGAATTCTCCAGAAATATCCATTAGGCTAAATCAGAAGTAGGGAATATGCAGCCCATGAGCTGAGTATCAGCTTTCACTTTCTTGTCGTGTCTTCTGAAACCCCCTGATTCCTCCCCCCATTAAAAAACCCAACAACCTCTTTTCAATTAGTGAAAAAGTCCCAAATATCTCAAGACACTGCCCCAAATGGGGGTTTCCCTCTTAATACTTCCGACCCCAGTTCCTCTCCAAACCCCAAACTGGCCAAAAACTGGCTCCCAAACCAGAAAGTGCAAAATGAAACAGATTTCTAGCCACTTCCAAGTCATATGTTGGATTTATTTTTAGCAGAAAATGTGGTCTTGTGGCCAGTCACACGGATGTGAAAGTAAAAGTTAGTTCCTGCTGCAGTTACCCATTCTGGGGCTAGGTGGTACAAAAAAAGTAGGGAGTAAAAAGCAAAAAGAAACAAACAAAAAGGAGGAAAAAGTCAGATTTGTGGCTATGAGATCTGCTCCAGTTTAGACCAAGTCTCAAAATCAAGACTGAAGACTGAATGAATCAGTCCCTGGTATCAGATTACATCTGGCATTCTAAAACAAAGAAACACTGGGTGACACTGATTACCTACCTCCCGCCCCCCAAAAAACAAATGATTTCTAATTCAAATTATCAGTTTCTTTGGGTGAAACATGCAGGTTTGTTGATAGGCTAACAGCAGAACTAAAAATAAACAATACATTTTTTATATTAGGAAAACAAGATTAATTTTGGGTTTAAAAAATTAAAATTTAAATTGAAGTCAAATTGTGTGGTATTATTTAGTGGTTGGAGGGGGCAATAAAATTGTCTCTGTTCAGGTGGCAGAAATTCATCTTCTTGTGGTTGTAAATTCTACCCTGAACTCCTTCTAGGTAATACGTACTCTCCCTATACAGTGTCCTGAATGCTTCTGCTTCCCTGTTGTTGCTCCAGAGAAGGGACTGTGCCATAAAACTTCAGTCTACCAGTTCCTCCCACATGGGTGAAATTCTTCTGTTTATATCTTTTTCCACCTAACAGTCTCAGCATATTGCTGCTCAAAAGTCAGATTAGGGTTTTCATTCTTGAAGAGGTATAAAACTAAGCATCATAAGCTTTCTTCCATTATGAAGGCAGCATGGAAGTGCTCTGTAGACTGGCTTTGATGTTGGGCTAAATGGCTGGAAAAACCACTACCATAGACAGAACAAGAGTGTTCTAGCCAAGGGGAAAGGTGAGATCCCAAACTCTGGAAAGTCAGAGCAAGTGTTCCTTCATTCAACCCTCTTCCATTGAACAAAGGGCTAAGGGTAGAAAGAGTATATGGGGACAGCAAGAGGCATGGTTCCAAAAATATTGCTGGATATCCAATTAGCATTGTGAATATCAGAATGCAATAAACATTGTGAGGAATCTGCCCTGTACAGTGTAAATTTTGAAATGCCGGCAATCATTATGACAATTACCCATAGCTCTGGTGCCAAGATGGAAATAAAAGGGGAAAAATTGGACAAATTTGTTGATCCATATCCACAAACTGGTTTATTTTCATTCTATCAGAAGCAGGCCTTTTGTAAAATCAGTGAGTTTTACTTGACTCTTCAAGAACAAGCCACCCCAAAATAGTTAGCATTACAATAGGGCTAGCTCACAACAATACATTATCCCTTTCTTCTCCCATTACTATGCGAATTGCAGCTGCACAAAGAGGGAATGTGGAAGCCTGAGGGGGTGCCAGATGATATCGCCATCTCTGCTAATTAAAAAAAAATGTCCTGCAAGCCCTGATTCCACTACATCACTATCATACCAGGTCTGACTATTGGTCCATTTAGTCCAGTGTGGCCAACTCTGAATGGCAGCAGTTCTCCTAGCTAGAAAGAGTCTTTCTCATCACTTGCTACTTGTTCTATTTAAATGGAGATACTAGAAAGTGAACCTGAAACCTTCCAAATACAAAACCTATAATGAGCTGTGATCCCTTCTGATAGATCTTGTTAATATATACATTTCCCTTAACAGGGCAGAAACATGCAGGCAGATGTAGTATTAGATTCCATCTTTTCTCAAATGTGAACTTACATTGGATTTCTTTTAAATTCATCTTCTCATGTATATGTACTTGAAATGATGGTTCTCAAAATATTAAGCAGTGGGAACTAGCTAGGATGTGGTACACAAACAGTGTTGCATAAATTAAATATAATGTTTAGAAGAGGAAGGAAAGCAAGTTTGGGAATGAAGAAGCATTATTTCCTAGCAGAATAAGTCCTGTCACCACGCAACTTGAAGCAACTGTCTCAGGCAGCAGATCTTACGGGGCAAAAAGTGATAGTGACGTGCTTCAGGATAAAGCTGTGTGTGGCACACAACCTATCCTTCACTTCCAAAGCTAGGTTGGTGTTCTCTGTTGCAACAGAGGATGTTATACCATCAGTGTTGAAGTAAGGTTGAACGGTTAGTCTATGTAGCATCGGTATAGGGCATTTTGGGAAGGGATTGCCATCATATCCTCCGGTTCAGACAGCAAAATCACATAGGCTCTGGTTCATGGAAATAGACTACCTCAGTCTGAGTGATGAGAAGGTGGACGGGGTTGGCAGCATGTAATCCACTCCTGAGATGTCAACCCTAAGTTTCCTTTTTACCATATCACTGTGAACAAGCACCATATCACCCTGATCATATCTGACTTCAGAAGCTAAGAAGGGTCCAAGTACTTCATTAGGGGACACCAAGTAATCTCAGAGATCTCCAGCAAGCACTGGGAAAGAATCCTGCAGAAACTTGGATAGTTGCTGTCAATTAGAGTTGACAATACTGGGCTAAATGGACAAATAGTCCAAGTCAATATAAAGCTTTTGTGTATGTGTGTGTGTGTGTGTTTTGTTTCCTTCTTGTTGGGGAAGGTCTGAAGCATAAGGGTAACTATGTTTGACTGAAACTATTACAGCAGTTCACATGATCAAGAACCCTACAGCACAAGATTCCTGATCTCACAGAATTTTGTAACTTCATTTAGTGGAACACAATTACAGTTTCACTTATAGCGGTGGTTCTCAAACATTTTACTCCCAGGACCACCTTTATAGCTGTATGAGGATCTTGTGCCCCTCCTGTGTCCTATGCCTCTCTCATACAGGCCCCTCATGCTACACGTATCTTCCGTCTTAACACTGAGTTCTCATGATTGCCAAGAGTCACATGCCTGCCGTGCCAATAATGGAACATTTGGAGAAGCTGAGTGGGAAAAGCATTTTTTAAAAAAGCAACAGATTTTGCTAGGTCTGAGCTAAAGGAATAGGGAAAGACACTTTACATTCCTGTTTTACAGACACCAGTCAGTCCTCAGCAGCATACACATACACATGCACACACAGAGAGACTTGCCCTTCTTTTTCATATTTGCTGTACTTTCAGGCTGACTTTTCTTGCACCTCCCTTGAGGGTCCTCCCCCTTAGGGTCCTGCCCCACAGTTTGAGAATCACAGCACCACAGGCCTTCTCTGTCAACCCAAGGAAGGTGCCTGAATTGCCCATTCTAAATACTCAAATTGGAAGGTAGGTCATTTCCGTACTAAACTGTAAACCCCAGGATTCCACAGGATGTTGAAAGTGGAATAATAACACTATAACAATCTAGTGCTGAAATGGCCGTACATTGATACAGCGCAAGTAACAGAATGAGCAAAAATTGCTGTATTTCAAATTATATGTTTGCTACCTCAGAACCTCAAATGATATTACTCAGTTTTCTGGAATGGCTGAAAGATAACCTGCTAATTACAATGAGCTAGGTGTTTTTGTAAAATAGGGAGAAGTATGTCACTAATTGAGTCAATACACAATGAGGCCTGCTCTTTCTTTCTGTCTGTTTAATGGCAAAATAAATGTAACCCTCTATTTTTTCAGACTGATTTTGAGGACTTTGTTTCATTTATGCTGTCTGCACCAAGCCATATTCTGGTAGTATCAGAAGGAAAGCAAGCACACTATGTTATGCCTCTTGTACAAAACCTGGAAGAACTGGGAGAGGAGGAGGAAGAGGAGGAAGAAGAAGAGGAGGAAGAAGAGGCAGAAAAGGAAGAGAAGAAGGAAGAGGAAGGGGAAATGAAAGAGGGGGAAGAAGCTACATCTGGGACGCAGATAATACATGAAAAACCAACAGGGTAGATTTCCGCTCTTTGTGTGTGTGTGTGTGTGTAAGTGCGCACACACATACATGATTTGATTGTATATAACTAACAATAATATTGAGTTAGATTCATTTAGTCCCACTTAGAACACTTAGAACTGTTTGCCTTAATGGAATTTGCATTATTCATGACTTTTATTTTCTGAGTTGATTTCCAAACTGCTAACACTTCAGGTTTGGGCTGCAGTCCAATAAAAGGTTAAAAAGCCTTTGATGGCATAATTTCTTATTCCCTCCTCACTGCATGTATAGCAATAAGAAACTCAATTTTAGCACTGTTGTTATTTGTTGGTTTGTAGTTTTACTGGCTGCTTAGAAAACTTCAGATCAAAATTCCAATATGTATGGACAGTTACCATATGTGTGAATGCATGCACACATTCAAATCTTCTCCAGCATGACTTAACAGTCTGTTATAAATCCACCTTTAAAATAGTATTCCATTGATTGTAATGGGTCTACTCCAATTCTAACTATTTTGATTCAGCCTTATGTTTCTTCTACTTTGTTCTCAGTGCAATCAATAGGGTGAAGTCATGATTAACTTGTTCCATCAATTTCAGTGGGATCAAAGTTCAGCTAACATTGTCACAAACTATATTAAGCATGTAGCTTGCAGTAAAAGATCTTTTTTTTCCCCCTAAAAGGAGTACAGGACCCAATCCAGATTAGGTAGATGGGGGAACTTTAAACCTTCTTGTATTTGGTTTTCATTTAAAAATGTGCTCCCTTCCCCATAAAAGAGATTTTAAAAAGAGATAAATCCCTTTGGCACCAATGGAGTCCCCAATGCTTTCTATGTGAAGCTGAATGAAGTTGATGGGGGGAGACTATTAAATAACAGCTAGGGTGACCAGGGGGATTTTAACCTCTCTCATTGGCACATTCTAGTCTGAATCTAAACTGGGGCAACACAAATTAACTTTAAGTGCTTTCTGGGTTTATACTTAAACAGTGCTTGTGTACACTACTGTGCGTTGGCAGCCTGAAAAAAAGTAAAAGCAATAAAATGTAGATGGAAGTTGATCATCATTTTCTGCAGTTTTGCACTACAATTCTAGAATCTGAAGAATTACTAGTAAGGTCAATATTCACCAACGCTCCCATTGACTGATTGTCTGGATTTGAGGGAAGCCATAGTGAGCTTGGTCATCCTAGTTTTGTTTTGCCCCCCTCAGAGCTTGGAAAATATTATTTTTTTTGTGGGGGACAACACTTTCCAGAATCCTCTGGGGAATTCTGGAACTTACAGTCTTAATAATTATCTTTTCTGTGCTCTGGTCCCCCTCGGCTACTGTTTTTAGAAATCTAAATTATTTGGCTAAAACTGAGATAAATCTGCAAGTATATTTTACAGATACTGTGTTATTATTAAGGGCCCTCTGATTAAGCTATCCTCCCTTAATTAAGCAGTGGGTCCCTTATAAAATAGACCCTACATTATACCTCCTTTGTTTCTGCCATTGTAGTTCTGGCTGAGAAAAATTAATCTTGCTTGACACCCAAATGTATATCAAACCTGTTTGAAATGTATGAAGTACTGATTGATTTCAGTTAAATATTAATATTATTTAAAATTTTTTTTTTTTAAGTTTGAAAGGAGCCTTGGAAAATCAGGACCTGGTAAATCTATGTGATATTCAGGACAGTGTAGAAGAAGCAAGTAGGCAACTAGCCTTCTTCTTCCCTAATTTTTCCAAAGCGAAGAAAGGCCCAGATGTTGAAAGAACATTGGCTTTGATTAGACCTGCCCTCCTAAGGGAACGAAGAGGTGAGTGAACATCATTACCTTTTCTACCTACACTGTTTCCACCTGTACTGTATTCCCTCTTACATTAATGAGATTGCATAGAAGCAATTGAAGGAGAGGAGCACAAAGTTACCAGGCTCTCAGGAGAGCCAATTAAATGGTACCACTGCTTCTTTTCTCTCCTTCTTCGGAAGCTAGATGGAATGGCTGTTCCTAGATGACAATAAAAAGAGGAGAAAGGCCAAGGGAATTGGCTCTGTTTCTCTCCCTCTGCTGTAGCAACAAGATGGAATCTTGGTAGTGGTAGAAACTAGCATCGTCTGATGCAACTCATTCATAAAGATATGGAGTATTTATAGCCATTTCCACACTAGACTGTTATATCACTATTATTCCACTTTCAACATTCTATGGAATCCTGGGGTTTGCAGTTTTGGGAGGGGCCAGCCAGCCCCTCCCGAAACTGCAAACCCCAGGATTCCATAGGATGTTGAAAGTGGAATCATTGCGCTATAACAGTCTAATGCGGAAATGGCCTATGTTAGAGATGCAGGTCTACACCAGTGAATAAAACAGATGTGTCCCTGGGCATTACTTCTTTAACAGAATATTGGCACCAAAGAGAAGAAATAACATGGAAAACATAGTGTCAGCCTCATCTACCACGAAAAAGAAATGCAGAACAACATGTTTCAGTCAATTTTTAAGTCCAGACTGACATTTTAATTCAGTTTTATTTTAAACCAGTTTTATTGTAATTTGGTTTTATTTTAAATAGGTTTTAATTTAAATAAGTTTTATTTTAATTTTATATTAATTTGGTTTAGTTTTAATTTGGTTGTATTTTAAACTGGTTGGATTTTAATTCAGTTGTCTTTAAATTTGTTGTATTTTAAATTTAATTTGATTTTACTTTAATCTGGATGTACAGTGGCCCCTCGATTTAGAACACTTCAAGAATCATTCACAACTGCTGAAAATAACCTGCACATCTCTACATTTAGGCCAATTACCTTAATCAGTGAAGATGCCAAAATTCTGGCCTCCATATTTGTGACCAGAATTGATACCTTCATTACAAATGATGTTAATCCAGATCAAGTTGGTTTAATGCTATATTGAAGAGTATCTGATGCCATCTGAAGGGTTCTGAATGTGATGTTTCATTCCACCCTGTTGAAAATGCTGACAACTAAGATGCCCCTGGATGTCTTTTGAGCCTTTGACAGAATGGAATGGAATTATCTCTTTGCAGCCTTAAAGGAAAATGATGGCAAATTAATGACAATTCTAGAAAATCTCTATAAAGGTTCCAAGGTTCACATTTAAATTAATAGATGTGACTCATCTCCTGTTTTCTGCAGAGAGGGACTAAACAGGATTGTCCACTGTCACCATTGTTCATCCTAGCAATCGAAAACATGGCCAATACAGTTAGAGACATTCTGAACATCAGAAACCCAATAATTAACAACCAAGAGCAAAAAATTAATCTTGTGGATGATGTCTTGATTTTCCTACAAAATCCAGAAGACTTCTCTCCAATGCTGAAGGCCATTTTAGATATTCTAATGTGCATGTGGATTTCAGAGTGAATTACCTGAAATTAAAAAAAAAGAAAAAAGATGTGTGTCAACATACCAAAGCAACAGTAGTCTGAATGGCAAAGAATGTTTTAGAAAGTTTAGAAAGAAGGTTTTACAACTAAAACCTTCAGCTCTCACATGCTTATCACAATAATTGAACACTTTAAGCAACTTGTCCCTAGAAATTACAATCAAGCCACCAGCTGGATGAAATCTAAAATTAAAACCCAGGAATCTCTAAAGTTGTCACTGATATTTGGTAAAACTGGTAAAATTGCCCTTGGGAAATGCTCCTGATCCCATGCTTATTGTTCTTTTTCCATTCCATACCTCTTAATCTCCGGCCACACTAAATTTAAAATCTGGCATCATCTTTGCATAACTCTAAGGCCTTTTTTGCACCTTACCTTTTTACGGTGCTGGGATGCGGGGATCGCGCAAGCAGCCTCTTGCCAGAGGCTTTCGCATCCCCACTGCTTCACCTCCACAGCCGCTGCCTGCTAGCGAGCAGGCAACGTGAGGGCTCCTCCTCTTCCTTCCACAGCACAACCTGGGATTTTCCCAGGCTGTGCTAGGGCTGGAAGCATGAGTGCCGTGGCTTTGGAGGCTCCGTATATGTGGTAAGTGCATGCGGGGCCCTGAAGCGATGTGCGATCGCGCACCATTTTCTGCTAGAAGCCGAAAATGAAATAGTGTGCAGTCGGCACCTGCCGGCTCCGGCAGTATTGCACAATTGTGAGGACGTCATGTGGACGGCTCCTTACAGTTGCGTGACGCTCCAGAGGCCCTTTTGCATGGTGAATGCCATGAGAAAAGGGCCTTAATAAAACTCATTCTCTCCAACTTCTATGGCTAGATCTCTCACATCTTGGTTGAATCTATCCTTGGGTTGCATATAGGCAAACCAATTGAGATCTTTGCCTTCCTTAAGAGTACAGGGACTTCCTGAGAAATGCAATGTTCTCTGCCTAAGTTAGCTTTGCACAGGACAGTGACAGCTTGGATCTCAAGGGAAGTTACTTTTCTGTTGCAAATGGAGTTGAAATTTTATTACCAGTCTTTTATTACCCTCTGTCTCCGGTCCCCACCCGGTCAAGAAGGCAGGGGTGGCCTCTGCCTGGATTGACATCCCTCCGAACCATCTTAACCCTCAACAGGAGAGACAAAATATAGGCCTATGACTCTGACATCATCACTTTTCTTCTTCTGTATGGCCCTTTCCACACCTTACCTTTTTGCGGAGGTGGGGGTGGCGCTCGCACGAGACGCCTGCGGATGAAGACTTTCGCGTCCCTGCTGCTTGGGCTCCACAGCAGCTTCCTGGTCGCGCAAGCGCCCCGCCCACGCCCCGCCTCTTCCTTCCGCAGTGCAGCCTGGGAGCTGTAGGCTGCATTGAGGACAGGAAGCGTGACCGGCCCGGCTCCAGAGGCTTTGCAGGGCAGGTAAGTTCGCCCCAGCCCTTGACCGGTGCGCAAGCGCACACCATTTTCGGCTAAAAGCTGAAAATAAAAAGGTGCATATGCGCTGCGCATGAGGCTCTTGAGTGTCACGTAAATGGGAGTGCGTCATGCAGACGCTCAAGGGGCCCTTTCACTTAAGAAATGCCGTGCGAAAAGGGCCTATGATTTTTAAACATCTTTGCCTGATAAGAAAACCAGTGAAGCTTCAAAAGCTTGCATGATGTATTTTGTGCATTTTGGTTGGCCAATAAAGGTATTGCTCTGTTGTGGATTGTGGTATATTTTACTGTGGAGAAGAAGCTGAGATGGTGGAAGAAGCTCAGCTTATTTTGTCACTAATGTGAGTGATTGCTGGTTGACCAACTTACCATTTTAGAAAGTCTAAAGTCCATGTTCCCTTGCCTGTTTAAGAAAGATACGTTAGTGAGAGAAAAGAAGAACAGAATTTATCTGTTGTTGGATTAAGACTGATGATGAGACCAATGTGAGAAAAATTCGGAGAAGAGCTAAAGGGAGAAATTAGTTACGAAACTGTAAGAGATATTGTTTTGGAAGGAGGAAAATAGAAAGAATATTTCTTTGAAAGGAAGACAACAGAGAGGAAAGATTTAGGGATGAATTCTTTTTAAGGGAGCTCTGAAAGAGAAATAAATATTTGGTGAAGAAGTGTACCAAAAGGAACTGAGAGCAAGCCA
This sequence comes from Cyclura pinguis, assembly GCA_030412105.1. NCBI lineage: Eukaryota > Metazoa > Chordata > Lepidosauria > Squamata > Iguanidae > Cyclura > Cyclura pinguis. The sequence continues at coordinate 58,907,451 of CM059604.1, forward strand.
CTTTCTCCATCAGATTTAGCCTTCTATTCTTTAGCAATCGGACAAAGCAACAACATTCCTTTGTTAACTTTTCCTCAGTATTTGGTACTGAGAATATGGAGGTTTAATTTTGCTATTGTAGCAATTTCTGCATTCTGTGGGGCCAACTATAACTGAACATTGTAAACGCAATCACAATTTAACTCCCAATGTGTTTTTTGCAACAATGCAATAAACTGTATATTAAATTTAACACATATACACAATCCCCATGCATTCCATGTATTGCATGTACTCTGTGAGGCTCCAGTGCAGGACTTCACTGCAGGACTCTTTTGCCTTCACTGCTCAATAGAATTGCAGCATCTGGATGCCCCCTTAAAACCTTCAGTTAAAAAAAAATAAAAGAGGTGCAAGCGTAAAATACAAATTCCACCACAAAGAATGTACACTTTAGTTTTCTTCTAAATGAATAACTGAATGTACCACTATTTTATTTAAGGTGAAAAGGGGCTCCTCCTTAGCCCCAGAAACTGCAGTTCCTTTCCAGCTTTGTCTCTCCCTTTCTTTCTGAACTCAACTAGCAATTGCCATCCCTTTCGTAGGGTTTTCCCACTCATTTGGCCAAAACAATTGTTCGCAGGGGTTGCACGTTCACGTCTAATAGGGAGGAAGAGCAAATAAAAGTCCAAGGATGGGCAGAGCCCAATAGAATCTAAGAGTACCCTGACCAGGTTTTTGAACTTTGTACCATCTCCCTTTTTCGAGAGAACCATCAAGTTTGATCATGATGAATCCAGAGTATAGCAGGGCTGGGCCAAGGCATTTTGCTGTCAGGGAAAGAGCAGCAAATTCTGCTCTTCACAACCCCTACCCCTTCAAGGTGAATTGTAGCTAGAGCCAGTCAAATTATTTTGGCACATGATGTCCTTCAGATGGCATCAGACTGCAACTTCTATCAGCCCTACCCATCATGATCAATTTGAGGGAAGAGGGAAGTTGCAATCCAGTAACATCTAGAGGGCTACACATCATTCTTTCCTTGTGTAGTGATCAGCCATAAAGACTCGTAAGGCCAGCCATAAAAAATGCAATGGGGTTAAATAGCTGTTCATTTTCTAACTTTTGCATGCAGATTCTATTCTGAAAAGAATTGCAGATGATGGCTTTGAAATCGCAATGCAAAGGGAAATAGTCCTAACAGAAGAGCAAGCACGCATGTTTTACAAAGAGCATGAAAACGAAGACTATTTCCCAGTTCTTCTACAAGAAATGACAAGGTAATTTATTTTACACAGTACAGCAATAGTACTGAAATTTGTTTCAAGAATGAGAATAAAATATTAATCAGAAATGTGTATGATTTATTTAATAACCGTACACACACAAAGATGCACACACAAGTTGTTTTGCAGGATGAACACTGGCATCCATAAGAATTTTTCTGAGCCCTGAATTTTCAACAGGCATCAACCATTGGGTCTCCAAACTGATCAGTGAATCATATAATTGTACACTGTTAAAATTCATTGTTTGCATTCCGAATCATGGAGGATTTAAATTAGCAAGTTTTTTTATTGGGATGGTACCTCTAATGAAATTAAAGAAGCCTTGCAGTGAGATTGACAGCTTGCATTAGCTGGACAAAGTTAAAATCACGTTCAGAGCTGTTTAGGGTCTGTTCCATTTCGGACAAAAATGAGTCCTGTAAATCAATAAACCTAGGCTCATCTTTAATTATTTTTCTTTTACAAATAAACTTTTTTAAAAAAATTTAAAAAACTGAAAATGCTTAGGATGTGTCCACAAACTATGCTGTGGTTGAATTAAATATTTTAAATTTTAGTTGCTTTAATAGACAAATGGTACTAAAAGCCTTCAATAGGCTGTTGATGGTTTTCCCTTCAATTCCCACCTGTCCATCTGTCATCTGTCAGGAGTGCTTTGATGTGGGTTCCTGCATGGCAGGGGGTGGACTGGATAGCCCCCTGTGGTCTCTTCTAACTTTATGATTCTATGACTCTATGACTCCCTCCCATCATTTACCAAATTCTTCACTTGGAAATCCTGAAATCAGGTTTTTGAATCATTACTATCCTTAAGATTGTTATGGAATGAATAAAATCTAAGCAGTTTGCACTCAATTTTTGTTACAAAATAGCCATATACAGGGAAAACATATTAGGGTTATGACTATTCTTTTTTAAAAAGAAAAACTTTTGCTGTGTTTGTTTCCATAGCGGGCCAACTCTTGCGCTTGCTCTGATACATGAGAATGCAATACAAAAATGGAGAAGCTTGCTGGGCCCAAAAACAGTTGAGGAAGCAAAGGAACAATGCCCAATGAGGTACTGTGTTGAAATAAGTGTACAGTATATAAATCTATGCAATAACGAAGCTGTGTTTGTACCCCAAGCATTAAGTCATGTTGTGTTGTAAGTCATGTAACAACAGTGCCATCATCTGGACAGTACTCAATACTTCTTTAGCACCTTGCAGGAGGTTTTAGTATAGTTACAGTGTAAATTTAGTATAGTTACTGTGCAAGAATTTAGAAATGAACCTGTAGCAAACATTCCTTTCTTTGCAAGGCCTCCATACATATAAGTGGGCGTGCTACTGTGCCTTCTTAAAATGAGACTGCATTTTAAAAAAAAGCATATGCCAAATGGCAGGGAGATGGGAGATGTGGCCTCTTGGCAGCGTGCAGCTCTCTCAGTCCTGTGCTCCATTTATTTTATTTTTTTAGCAAAAGCAAAATAAATATAAACAAAACATAGTTGGGGAATTATGTTTTACCATTTGGGGAGCCATGTTTTTATTTTCCCCAGACTGTTTTAGGCCTTGGAGAGGCCTTTTCCCAAGTAGTCTCAGGAACATCCAACAGCAGGATGAAATTGCCTCCAGGATCTGGGAATTTGAATCAACTGCTGGTAAATATGTGTTTTAAAAATCAAAATGCCCTTGGGGCCCCAGCAGGGAGGATGAAGCCATCTCAAATCCCATGAGAGGGGGGGAGACAGTGCAGGTTCTCAGAGTCGCCCAGCCTTGTCGTAGGGGATAAAACACAGCATTTGCTACATGTCATTTTATTTTTGTGGTTACAAGTCCACCTCTTTCCCAGCCATTCATTGTTGGTGGGGTGTGCCCCGGCACTGCCCAGCAGTCCTTGAGTTCCTGAAGAAGAAGCAACAGCCTTCGCCCTTACCTATGGGCAAAGGCTGCTCCTTCATCCCTGGGTGTGCAGGGGCAGCTATGCAATGCCATAGGTTGCCATAACAGCCCATATGTGGGTGAGAAGGAGGTGGAGCTGCACTCTGGAGCCTCCAGCTGCTCTTACACTTCCAAAGAAGCCTCCATCCTTCAACTTCCAGTATGCATTTGCTGGTGGAGATCTATGTTCTTCCAGTAGTTCTATTAACTTGTAGTAATTATTTTTAAGTTTGCATCAGTGAGTGTAACTTAGCATACTTACATTTTATGTATCCTCTTTTATATTTTCTCTTTCGTCCCCCCCCCCCGCCTTTTTTTGGGATGTATAGCATCTAAGGTGAAATTGAATCGCAATTAGGAAAGCATGTACTCCCTCACTCTCCCACAAAGCAAAAATGTTGCTGATCTTATTTTTTATAAAAACTGTAGCCCTTCAGGTCCATTAAAAAAAAACAAAATTCAAAATCCACAGATGAAGAGTATATTTGTGGAGCCCACCTAAAATTGCATAAGAGTGCGCAGCCTCTGAAGTTCTTCAGAACTCTTCATTGGGCTATGTAGGTTTTTTTAAAAGTAGAGGTTAGATTGATTGACAGAAGTCTTAAAATTTGGCTAGATGTGACCACAAGATCTGCAGTTAAACTCTGTGAGTTGCAATAGAAATCACAGAATCACTGACAGATGTTCAGGCATCAGAATGCAACTATCAGTGCATAACTGTGGAATTTTAGTTGGTCCTAAAAATTTTGTGTTCCTTTATGGATTTTGCTAATCTTCCTGAAATACCTAAGCTTGTTTTGAATTCCAAAAGACAGGCAGAACCTGTGATGCTTCTTTCAGATTTAACTTAGGCAAAATCCCGTGACTTTTTTACTCATGAGTCACACTCCTTTGAACCTCACCTTAGGAGAAAAATATCGACTTAGCTGAGGTTGTGTTGTTATCGATCCTTTCCATATAACCTGGAGGAGATTAAACAGCATAATTTAGCACTTCTACTAGTACTGCAAACAAATACACCGCAAAAATCCTCAAGGTGGCAAATGATGTGAGAGTAGGAAATGATGGGAAACATATACAAACACAAAGGTTTCTTTACAGTGCATTCAAATAGGAAAATTTTTTTATTGAAATTAGATCATCCACTGAAGAAGTGTTTGATATTGTAACTTGAGAACATGAAATATATCTTTCTAATTTCATTTCCCCTAGTTTACGTGCGGAGTTTGCAATTGACAATGCACCAATCAATCAACTGCATGGCAGTTCAACTCCTGATCAAGCAGCAAAGGAATTAGAATTCTTTTTCCCAGTGGAAAACACTTTGGCTGTCATTAAGCCCACTGCTCTTGAGGAACACAAAGGTAAATGTCATCAGATCTGTGCACACAGCTGTCTTCATACATGTATCAATGTACAAGCAGGAGCAGGACTGCACCTGCTAACCTTGTTCCTGATGCTAATGTCCTAGTGTTTGTGAGAGAAAACCAACTGAAAGTTCAGCCCTCTGCCCTTAATGCCAAACATTTGCCTTCCAGAAGCTGTAGCCAGAGGCTATGGCTGTGTCAGTCTTTGAGGGTGTATCCTGTGGTGAAATCTTCTCTGCACATTTGATGAAAATGTGAAGGCCTTCTATGCTTGAACATGTAGAGAAAAGGGTGGCCAATGAGTCCAAAGGATGAATGGACAATTTATCACTTTGAAATATGTGGTCTTTTTAAAAGACCGTGTGATATTATTATTGGAATTTATGATTGTGACTTAGAAAACTCCTGTGGCAAAGTAATATGAAAGACATACTGTGACATACTAGACCAGCGTCCAGTTGCTGAGTTGTTGACTTGACACAAAGCAAAAGTACAGCCCAATGTGTACTGGTATTAGCAGGCAGGTAGTATTAGTATTGGTTTGGGGATCTTGCTTTTAAAAATAAGAAATAGCAGATTATATGACTGCTCACAAGCTGTAGTACCTATTAGCTTAATACACAGACGTGCTCAAGTAAAATTATGCAGCAGTAAGAACTGGGCATACTATGTCTGCTTTGAAGAACACAAAGATAAATGTCCAAAGGTAAACCAGCCCAAGCACAGATTCTATCATGACGCTTATCTCTATGCCCTTTTGGGAGGGAGGAGTGCGATGTGCCACTTCTTTCTTAGGAGACTGCTCCACAGCAAGGGGAGAGGCAGATCTATAACCAGAATTCATAGAAGTTACTTTCTGGGACCATAACTTCAAGAACCTGTCAATCAGCATGGCAACTGACTGTGCTGCCTGGGTACTCTAGGAGATGTAGTCCAAAAATGAAAGTTTCTGAGCTCTACCTGTAATTCTGTTAGGTGACTTTCCTGAAATGTAGTAATGGTAAATCTATGCACTGGTTAGGGAAGCTGGCCATCTTCTGAGTGAGAATATTACTCAGCCTTCAAGCTAACCTCAAATCCAGCTGAGGCCTCTGCTTCGCAAAGTGACACAAAAGAATTCCTACTACAGTTAAAACAATGGCTTCTGTCTCGAGTGATTCCTCCATTCAAGTAAAAAAAGAGGTGATTGTCTAATTTCCCTCTATGCGCGCGCGCGCACACACACACACACACACCTCACATACCCCTGCAGCCTCGATACCATCTCTCACACCATTTCAAAGGGGTTCCAAATTACAGGAACAGATTTTGGTGGGACACAAGGAACTACAAGAGGGAGGGGATATGGGAGAGCCACACAGACAGGCAAAATTAGATTTTAATTCAATATCCTCTTAGAAAAATAAGTCAAAACAAAACAGTGCCATGCATGGCATAGAATGACATTGTTTGCATTCACCAGTTTAAGATCTATGGTCTTTTGAGGTTCTCAGTTCTATATACTTTTAAAATAACGTAACTTATTTCTACTTTTCCCTTCTAGATGAAATAATAAATAAAGTAAAAGATGCTGGATTTATCATATCTGAAATGAAAGAAATTCAGCTATCACCTGAGATGGCAGCACAGTTTTATAAATCTAAAGAAGGTGAACCATATTTTGATCAGCTTGTGGAATATATGTCAAAGTAAGTACCTGATTTTTTTAAAAAATGCAGGGTGTTATAAGAGTACAAGTCTTAATTCTGAACTCAACAAGTAGACCAAAAGTGTTTGATACTTTCATAATGCTGTTAGAAAGTTTTTCCCTTTTAGACAGAGTGGCAGATTAAAAAGACAAGAATAGCCATGCCAGAGCGTACTAAATGGTCTGTCTAGTCCAGCATTCTATTCCTATAGTGAGGAACACACAGGAAGCTCACAGAATGCTGCCTGGATAAGGTTCTCACAGAGGATATAAGCACAATCATACCAAATTCAGCTCTTCCTCAACAATTGTTATTTAGAGGCATAAAATCCATCTCATAACTTTAATATCAAAAAGAAAACTTTTTAAAAAAGTACAAAACTGTCCCAAAGAACACCAAATTCTCCCAAATAAGTATGCGTTACCCATTATGCAACAAATACAACAGTTATCTTGTTGTAGTTGTAATATCCAGTAATGCAATTTTTTTCTCATTACTTTTTGTCAAAGAAGTAATAAGTGAAGTAAAGTAAACAAGTATTACTTTTAACACATTACTTCCAAGCACCTGCTTTAGATATCCACTGAATCTGAAGATCAAATATCATCCTCATGTTACCTAGTGGTGTTTTCTTTGGGAACAGAGTAGGATCTCAGCAATTCCTATATGTAACATGAAAACTTGTGAGGTGGTTGCCAAGATTACGATAGTAGGTATAGTAGAACAGTTAAATATAAGGAACAAATGGCTGTGGCTTACAGTTGAGTCCTGAACAGAGGAAAAGAATTTATGATAAGTTCTCTTTCAAAAAAACAAAAAACAAAAATGAAGCCAAGGTTAGCATCAGTTGGACTTCATTCCAAAACTAGAACACTAGAGCAGAGAAGGCCCTCTCTCATGTATCTAATAATGCATTGTTCCACCTGTGGGATACAGAGACATGTCTCTCTAGCAGTTCTTAGTGCTTCAGTAGATGCATATAAGGAGAGGCACTCCTTCTAATATTGAGCTGCTGGGCCCTTTGAGGCTTTGAATGTCATCACTAGCACCTTGAATTCAGACTGGAAGCATATTGGCCACTGCAGTTCCTTTAAAGCCAATTTTATGTGGTTCTTATAAGATGCAGTGATGTATTTAAGTCTTTTACTCCAAATCTCAAGTCAAGTCTCAAATCCTTGGAGATACTTTGAAGTCAAGTCTCAAGTCTGGAAGCCAACTTTATATCCCAACCAAAATTCCGGAATTATTGGATAGAATGAAATAAATTCAGTTTTAACAATTTAAGCAGAGTCAGCTCTCCACATTTGCTATTTTGCCATCTGCAGCTTTGAAAGTGGAGAATAGGATTCTATCTTACTCTCCATTACTGAAGATTCAAAAGCTTTAGAAGAAGGATCCTTCCTCCTCAAGCCTGTTGCCTAACACATTTGCTGTTCCCCTCTGAGAAATGCACCTGCACTCTGGGAATGAGTCTTGTCTTCTGCTCTTAGGAAAAGTTTTAGAAGGCTCCTCTGATATGCAGCGGGGACAGGCTGCTAAGCAGACCTCAAGCCTGCCTCAAGCTCATTGCCTAACCCATTTGCTGTTCCCCTCTGAGAAATGCACCCAAACTTTGGGTTTGGGACAGATTGTCATGTGACTAGTAGGCAGAAAGAGATGGAGGTGTTGTTCAAAGTAGTAAGGTTTTTGGATGAACACGTTATGTTACTGGACCAAGGGCATTAAGTCAGTCATTAAAAATATACAAGTCTCTAGTCAAGTCAAGTCAGTGCATCATTTATGGTCAAGTCGAGTCCGAGTTGAGTCACTGAAGCGACTTAAGTCTGACTTGAGTCCAAGTCTATTGACTCGCGTCTACATCACTGATAAGATGTCAGCAATCAAGTTGCTGCACATTGAACTAATTGTAGTCTTTGTACTGTCTATGACAGCAGCAGCATTTAGAGCATCTTACAGTAGTCTATTTGGGGAAGTTAGCAAAGCATGAACTACAGTGGACATGGAAATCCCCATCCAAGGACAGCTGGTGGGCCAGCCAAAATTCACCCTGTCTTAATGCTTGGTCCCAGCTTCACAAGTCGAGTCTGCTTAGATCTCCAGGAAGAAAGAAAACATATGTAGCTTGGGAGTTCTTTGGGATAAAGATGGATTATCCTATAGAACTCTGAAGCTACAAATCATTTCTTTCACTGCAAGGTGCAATCCCATCCAGGGCTTACACCGTTTCCAGGCCTGGGAACCATCAGTGCACAAAGCCACCATCTTTTTGGGATTCAGCTGCAGTTTGTTGGTCCTCTTGCTGCCATTTATAACATCCACACACAAGCTGACTATATTCACAACCTCACCAGACAATGACAGGCACTGATGGCACGCAGCTCCAAAACATCTGACGACCTCACCAATGGCTTCATATAGATATTTAAAAGCATGGTCACAGAATGGAATCCTGCAGTACCACATAGATTATTAGCCATGGGGCGGAACAGAGGTATCCCAATGCCACTGTCTGGAACTTTCTCTGTAGCTGTGAGTGGAATCACTGCAACACAGTACATGCCCATCCCACATAGCAAGTCCACTAGGACACTATGGTCAATGTATCAAAAGCTCATCCAGAAGATCATCCAGAGAAGGATGATCAACACTGTACCAAACTCTACTCTAAAAGCAAACTAAAATGGGTCCAGATAATTTGTTTCCTCCAAGGATACCTGAAGTTACCTCACAAGCAGCTGCTCAAGCACCTTGCACCAAAAGGGGATATTTGTGATGTTGCAGTTGTCTTCACATACCTCTGGGTCCAAAGAAGGCCTTTTCAGTGGAAGACACATTACCTCCTTTCTCAAAGCTACAGGTACCACTCTCTAACAGAATGGGGCATTACCAGCCCCAGACCACCTAGTCATCTATCTCTGCTATATCCCATTAGGAAAGATGGGTAAAAATCAAGCTGACACGTGACTGGGTAAGCTGATTCAAGAATCTTTGGGCCTTTCTGCCCTATACTGTTATAGTGCTATTATTCCACTTTCAACATCTTATGGAATTCTGGGGTTTGCAGTTTAGGGAGAGGCATTTAGAATTCTCTGCCAGAGAGTTCTTTGGCCTCAGTAAACTACAAACACCAGAATTCCGCAGGATGTTGAAAGTGGAATAATAGTACTATAACAGTGTAATGCGGAAAGGCCTTTGTGTTTCAATACTTGCTCTTTGGTCCTCGCTCCTGGTTTCCCCTCTAGTCCTGATTGCTCTTCAGCTCTATCTTCCATTTCCCAGCTCCTGTCTCATTCCAGATTGCTACCTACAGTCCAGTACTAACATACTTGGAATCCTTCCAGTCCAGAGCTTAAATGACACTACTGTCAATTCAGCATTTAAAGTCAGCCTGCTTTTTACAAAATGGAATACTATTTAGGCCTGTGATATTGCTAGCTCTACTAGTATGTGGACACTTCCACCATTCATTGTTTTAAAACCCATTCCAGGAAAAAAAAAAGTTATAAACAAGGAGAGAGGGTATGATAGGAAGGCAGAAAAGAAAGAGTGCCTGTTGAAAAAAAGAAGAGCCTTTCATGGGGCTAAAACAACACAGAGAGGGCCAAATATATAGTAAAATTGCCCTGCATGCCCCTTGGGGGCATTTAGAGGCAAATATTGGGTGGGATAGTGAGGGGCTGGTCATTCAAACCCCATGGAGAGCAAAGCAGCCCACTAATGCTTGACACTTGCCCACGCTTGATATGCACATCAGGTAAGTCGGAGCAGCAGGAAGTATATGGTTTGAAATACTAACTTAAGTTGTAAACCTGAATTTTGGACTGTATTTCTGGGACAGCTTTCCCTCCTCTATTTCTAGGTCTTCCAGAATATAGTGACGTGGAAAAAACAGCTTCTTCTGTTTTTCTTACCTCACAGATTTCTGATGAGGTAAACAGTGAAAGTGTTGCTGTGTTAAAATTCTTACAAAATTGCATTTCATCTTTCATGTAGACATGGACAGCTTCTTACATTCATTTTGTGCTCCCCACCCACCTTGTAGTATGACATATGTGGCTGTTGTAACTTAGTTTGCAAAGCAATCTTTCTCACATGCAAATCTCAGTTTGTTCTAGGCCAAAGTAAACTCCCTGTTTAATCTGAAAAACCTTTCAACCAGAGCCTTTTCAGTACTTTATCTGAAAAACCATACCTTGTGCAACATGTAGCAGTGCAACAATATTGTAAAATAGTCCAAGATTAGTACTGTATAGCAAGAATAGTACATCTATCTGCAGCTGCAATAACGATACCATATAAAGTTTTCCTACACATGGAGAAAAGGCAGATGGGTGGTACTGGAAAACAAGAAAGGGATGATGCTGAAACAATTACTCACTTATGGGTGGTTTGTCTACCAAGGACTTTGTTGCATATGTCCCTGATGCAGCATGCTATTAGCAGGGGCAGCTCACCCAGATTCCCTCAGAAGGTTACACCTAACAAATTCAGCACAAATTAGAGTCCTCAAAGCTGTAGAGTAAGAGTACTTGCATTTCTTCAGTCATTTTATGTCTTGATTTCCAGCGGTCCTTCCATGGTAATGATTCTCACCAAAGAAAATGCTGTAGAGGAATGGCGAAAATTAATGGGACCAACAGATCCAGAAAAGGCAAAAGAAACTCATCCTGATTCACTGCGTGCTCAGTTTGCAAAAGATATTCTGTGCAATGCTGTTCATGGGTCATCAAATGAAGAACATGCTATAAGAAGCATTAATGTTGCTTTTGGTGATGTAGATCTGGAGAGCCTAAAACACAAATATGTTTATGTATAAAAATATTTCATTGATTATTTATTTTCAGTACTATAAACCATACAAATAAAAAAGTTTCTAATAAATATTTCCACCTTGGACTGTGCATATTAAGAATGATATCTCCATCCTATTGATAGTAGTGAAAATGTTATCATATACTTCAAGAAGGAAATACCTTTCTCGAACATAACATCTTGTATCATCAGCAGACTTTACGTTCAAGAAAACTGTAGATAACCAAACTTCCTGTGCCAGAGAGATATGGCGCATGGCGTCCCTTCCAACTCTATAATACTATGTCTCTGCAAGTGCAGTTTAGGGATGGAAAGAACTTTCATAATTATTCATTTCCAGGTGTTTAAAAAAATGGGTTTCAAAAAAATGGGCACAAAAAGAATAAAAGGAAGAACAAAAGATTAGCAAGAACTCTACTCAATTTTCTTCTGGTATTTGATGTCCTAAAGTGTTACAGTTGAATTATTTTGCAGAAAAAAATGAGGCCTTTGTGCAAAGGGGCACAGAAAACAGGATTTTGTGCAATCCCACACACATATTTTTCTCTGCAGAACAATTCCACCACTACACTCCAAGACATTTGAATGTGGAGAGAATGCCGTGGAGGAATATTAGTTTTATGCAACAGCAGGGATAAAACTACCCTAATTATTTGTCCTTGGATGTGAGGATGAATGGGCAAAGTTTTGTAAGTTGCTTTGCCAAGATTTGGGGTTAGAAAATAATCAAAGAGCAATATTCTAACTACACACAGCAAATCACATAATATATTACACATATGTGAAATATATTGTTACTTAGAACACAGTTATAATCTCTAGGAGCCATTTACAGTGGACGAGAGTCCTGCTGGGGATGGGGAAGATTTCCACTTTGGAGATTTCAGTTCTTCTTCACAGTCTCTGTGACTCTGTGGTTCCCTGTATCATTGCACAGACTGTCCAAGTGGGTTACAGCTGCCATTTACCTTGCTTAAGAACTGTCTGGCAAGAAACTTCCTGCTCAGCAGAGGAGTTATTCTATGAGAGCTCTTCAAACCATACCAATTTTGCCCAAATGGTGTAGCTCAAAAGATGCTTTGTTAATTAAAGAATTAAGATTAAGCAAATAACAACATAATATCACTGTATTGCTAAATTTATGATCAAGCCTGAGCCACAGCCTTTCTATAACGGATGCCCTTACACAAGATTTGTAGAGCTGCTGCATGGTCACAGCCTTCCATTTTCATCTCTTACTACAGACTGGGCAATAGATCAAGAGATGATGCTGTCTTGGAGAGAACAGTGCTGTTTTCCTCTGTAGCATGACCCTCCTGCCTCCTACGGTTAGTAGCTTGCTAGTCTCCCATTTGTGTGAGTCACAGAGACCAGGAAGAAGAAGAAGAAGATCACTTACCTACAACTGGGGTTCCTCAAGTGGTCATCTATGAACTCACACAGCCCTGCCTAACCTCCCCTCTTTGTGTCCTGCTATTTCCTTCAGTCAATTGGCTGCTGCCTTAGGCAACTACAGAACTGAGGGGTTTGGCGGGAAGGTGGCTATATAGCCTCTTGGGAGGATGGTTACCACCCAAACATCTGTCCTACTACTCAAGAAGATTCCAAATCATGCACTCCACGGTGCAGATGACCCATTTGTATAAGTTCACAGATGAACACTCAAAGAACCACAGTACAGATAACAACTTGTTCTTACGTCTGTGGATAGTTCTCCTTTCATTTGATAGGTATAGATATATACTTAGACAAGTATACATGCATGATATCTGGAATATTGCCAAGACAACCAAGGATGCTTGACAGATGTTTTTAAAAGCTGTGCTCTGAATTCATTACACCTCTCCTACCAGTGGCTCAGGCTTGATCATAAATTTAGCAATACAGTGATATTATGTTGTTGTTTGCTTAATCTTAATTCTTTAATTAACAAAGCATCTTTTGAGCTACACCATTTGGGCAAAATTGGTATGGTTTGAAAAGACCTTCCTATTATTTCCTGACTTGTAACAACTATATTTATGTACTGACTGTTTCAGACAGTATTTTATGTCTCTCTTCTTCATCTGCCATGTTTTGTGATTCAAGCTTGTTCAGTAACCATCCATGAAATAATTTACTGTGTGATTCTTCAAAACCCTCTCTGCACGTAGTTATTAAAACTGCACTTCTAGCCTGTGAAAATGATTTCTGTAGTGAATGGATGGTGAGCAGGGAAAGTGTAGAAAAGAAACTTTACACAAAAATTCACATCCAGACCCCTTGGTATTCTTTCCTTATCCTACCAAAACAGAAATGTGATATATTTAGGATTGTCATGTTTTGCTATAGAGGTTGAATTGGATCCAGATTTAATCATATTTAGAGTAGATGAATCAGTATCACATTAGTCAATTTATTCCTAAGGTCCAATTAATTTCAGTGGGTGTGCACTAAATCTGAATAAACCTAGATCTATCCCATTTGGTTGTATAGGGCCTACTAGTCCATAGCTTTTTCTCTGTTTTCTCACTCTTTACACAATAACCTGCTCTTGTTGTGTTTTGTGTGTTTTTCTTTTTTAAAACTATTTTATGATTTATTTTTTGAGTGTTTTATTTTGTTTTGTTTTACTTTGCTTTGCTTGTTAGCTTGGGAGTGGAGCCCTGGCTGTTTTTGGCTTGTGAGTCATCTGACTCAGCCTGCTAGTATAAAAGCCTGTGATTTGTGTGTGAGTCCACAGTCCACAGCTGGGAATGATCAAAGCATGTCAGCCCTGTCGCAAATTCTTTGGATCCAGTGCTGGGTTGCACATTTTAAGAAGGGCAAAGACCGATTAGGATACATCCAGAGAAGATTGATCAGGATAATGAAAAGTAAATTCAATAAGTATGAGAAAAGTATGAGAAATGTTTGAAAGACTTAGGTATGTTTAGACTGAATAAGAGAAGATAGGGTAGCAATCTTAAAATATCCTAAAGAGCTGTTATGCAGAAGATGGAGCATTCTTGTTCCCTGCTGCTACAGAGGACAGGACTAGAACCAATTTGTGGAAGCTGCAAGGAAGCAGGTTTCATCTGAACATTTTATGACAGTGAATTCATTCCTAGTTGTTTGACAGTAAAGTTGGCTTCCTTTGGAGACCTTGGATTCTCCTTAAGTAGGGGTATTTAAACAGAGAGTGGATGGGTGTCTGTTAAAGATACTTTAATTATGTCAGCTTTACAGACTGACTAAAATGACCTCCAAGATCTCTTCCAACTTCAGTTGTGTTCCATAAAACACCTTGTACCATATGCAGTGGGATGATCAAAGATATTGTCCAAATTCACATATCTTTTTAGCTATGTCAAAAGAATATATTTCTGTCTAAGTAACAAGTAAAAATATAATTCTGCATTTGAAATTAAGGCTTAAAACGATATTCAAAAATACCTTCAATTTTTTTTGGTTATTTTTTGCAGGACTGATAGTGGTTCATCTGTTCTACTGATGTTTCAAAACAGAAAGTGAATAAAAATACAATAAGCTAAATAGGGTTTTAACATTTATTATTCTGTACAGTAGAATGTCAATCATGCTTGCATACACTATGAAGAAAGGGGTGCAAATTCTATGTTGGCAATCATTTTACATTTGTTTCTGTTTAATTCTTAAAAAAAGGCAAATTATAAAACATTTTCAGAGAAATTAAATACCAGAAACTAGCAGTGTTATAAATGGCTGCATAAGTTTCAATCAACCCATTAAATTCACTAATAAGTATCATCAGAGCTAAAACAGTTATTAAAATAGCAATGCAATTTTAAGACGACAATTTCTCTGCATCATTAATAACATTTAGTCAAGGTATACAATGGGACACTTAAAAAGCAGGCGCTACTGAGTTCTTGAAGTATACTTAACTAATTTCTGGGTAGACCTTTCCAAGAAAAAGCATATGAGGGCTGCGCTGTAGATTTTGAAGTAAAGCTGATTTGAACAGCATGGGTTAGCTGTAAAACCTCCTCTCCCTTTCCCCAGAGCAGTTTTTCAAATTAAATTTGCTTTTTCAAAAACACAAAAAATAAAACAGTAACTGGGTGCCAAGTGAATAGATAACATTCGAATCACCTTCTGTGATAAAGCATAGTCTATCAGTATGACATAAATGAACCTGGGATGAGTGGGGAGAAAGGGTCGTACTCAACAACCAATCTGTGCAATTTGCAGCTATCCAGCAAACAATTATTGCTGCACATAGCTGGTTCAAAATGAAAAGACAGAGAACAGGGGAGAGAAGTGTGGCCGTCCAGGTGTTTGTAAATCACAAATCCCATCAGACCTGGAAATGGGGAAGTTGCAGTCCAGACATATCTGGAAGCTCTGGTTTCCCACCCCAGTTACAGAAGCAGCAAAAGCAGGATGAAACAAGGTTTGCCTTGCCCTTAGAAAAGGCTGTGGTGGCTGCTGCTTACAGTTAAATAAGTTCAAAAACAGGGACAAAGATATAACTTTGCTTACCCCTATACAGGAAAACTAGTTTATAATTATGTGAGATTATGAAATGGCTTTGTCAAAGACTTACATTCCAATACTAAACACTTCTAAAGTCCATAGTGTCTTATTCCATATGCATGTATGGCCAGATACTTCATTTATAGTCAAATTCCAGGGCTCTCATAGATACAAGAGAAGGTTACATTTTAAAACTCTCCAGTGTTTAAATATAGGTGGTCCATTGGCAACTTTCTGCTTGTGTTCAACTAGTTACATTCATGTAATCTCTTCTGCACTTTTTTCTCTGGATTACATCCATCATGCAGAATCTCTGGAATTTACATTATCCAGAGAAAATCAAGTCCCATTTTCAGATGTGGAAGGCAAGGGACCTAAGAAGAAACTCAAGGCATCCTTTAGCTTCCAAAAGATGTACATCCATTTTAATTAAGTGAGCCAATCCATGTGCAGAATTGCTTTTTAAAATGACCTTAATTTTTTAGTAATTTTTAAAAATTCATTATTTGTAAATAAATGTTTGCTAATTGTTTTTCATCTGTTGAAATCAATAGCATATCCCAAGTGTAATAGATATCCATGTATGTGTCTTAACACAAGGAGAATATCTGTGGATTAGGGCAGGTATTTTTCTGATCAAAATATTAAGAAGATTTAAAATGTGCTTAACTAACATTTCAACATATGTAAAAATACTGCACACTATTGTGATGTATTTGTTATTTGCCATTATTTCAGTTCAGAGTATTAAATACTTGCATTCTACATTTAAAAAATCTTTCATTTCTAATAAAGCTACATGTGGCAAATATGCAAGAATCATTCCAAGCTTTCAAACTGGGTTCAATTGGGTATTTTTTGGTAAGCGCTAATTTTCAGCTAACATATTTATATACACTAATTAACATTCATTTCTTAAAAAAACTGAGTGAAAGAATATTAAAAAATAAGTTTCTTTTACTGCACAAGCAGAGATACAGTTCACTGACAAAAGAACAATGGTGGAGTTCACCATGGAGAGAGAAATAAGAGTGGATGCTCCATTTAGAGCATATGTGCAACAGAGGCCTCAGCAGAGAAGCAAAATTCTCCCACGCTACTATGTGAAAATAGAATCTTTTAACAGTAAATTGTAAATAAGGTCTATTTGGAATAGAGCAATAAATGTTTGCAATGATGGTTTCAGGAATACACATACACCACTCTAGCCAGGTTGTGAGCTTTGTCACAGACAAAATCTACCATTCAATTTTTTTTGGAATTAACTTCTTTCTGATCACTTCTGAGTTTAGCAGTCTTCTTGGGACCAGCAGGGGCTGTATTGGCTGCCTTCAAGTTTTGTTTCGGTACCCCATTGCGACCAGAGTTTTTAGCATTCTGGTTTTTATTAGGGGCCGCTCGCAGCTTCTGTTCTTGGAGACGCTGTTCCCATCTCTATGAAAAAATAATTAGAAAACAAAGCAAACACATTATTTTGGGGTGGCGGAGGGATGCAAGAAGAGAACATGAGAAAACCAGATGGGACAAATCACAAACTGGTAGCCAGTGATGACCAGTGGCTACCAGGTTAGTGGAGTGGTGGGTCCACTCTGGGTTTTAGTCCAAAGTTTTAAGAACATGTCCTAAGCAATCAAGCTAATTGATTCATTTATCTGCTCTCTTCTGGATATCAGAAAATTAATTTTGGATTGGGCCCCCGTGTGGTAATGGTAATGATATTGTTTATTAACTCTCCTCCACACAACTAGGAGTGTTTCCAGAAGTGGGAGATGTAGCAGCACCAAATAGTTGTTGGTGTTCTCTCAGGCAGCAAGCAGATAAGGAAATCTACATCTACACCTCTGAAATCTACATAACACTTAGAGCTGGATAGACAGAAATAAAAGGCATGTGGAAAAGCAATGTTTAGCGGGAGTGAAAGAACAGACCATAGAGAAAAAAAAGTGGCAGCAATTTGTTCAAGCCATAAGCTGTCCAGGGAAGGGAAGGGAAGGCCACTGAATGGCTGTTTGAGGGTACAGTTACACAGGGGTGAGGGGACTGCACAGCTTCTCAAATTCTGTTAAAAATATAATTTTTTTGAGTTACGGGTAACAAGAATAAAGCTCAATGGGAAAAACATGAGCAGAGGATGCTTTGCTCACGGTATCATGTATATGTCCAATAAAAATTAAGTAAACAAAGTATTGCAATTCCATAGTAAATCCCTAGTGTGGAAACAGTCCAGCCCAGGACAGAACCATTATTTAGAGAAACAGTATGGTAGACTGGTTACAGTGTTGGACATGAACTTGGCAGATCTACACAGAGATAGTGCTGGGTCATGAAATTCCCTTGGTGGCCTTGAACTGGTCAAACTTTGTCAACCTGATCTACCTCACAGGGTTGGTCTTATAAGGATAAAGTGAGAGGAGGAGAGCTATGCAATGTGAGCTTGAGCTCCTCAGAGAAAAGGACAGATGCTTTCTCCGTGTATGTAAGACAAGGAGAAAGCTTCTCTGCCTCTGTCTTCCACCTAAACATGTGGGTAATAGATGGGTAATGGAAAGCGCCGTATAACGCTGGCAGCAGAGTTAAAGGTGTAAGCCTCAAGTTCAACTGCTCAGTTGAACACAGTTTGCCCCTTTGTGGGGATAACACATAAAGGAGGCTTTTGCTGAACCTTAATCTGTTTTTGGTCCCACCCTTTTGCTTTTGACCCAATCTAGCACTGGAATAAAAATTCAATTTGTCCCTCTATTTAATCATTAAAATCTATCGATTCATCCCACCTAACCTAAAATGGAGGGGGGAACAATGAATTAGGACAGCAGTGCAGTAAACTGTTACATGTAAAAGCTAATGTTTCTGTGCTCAAAGCAAAACTGGCTTCTCTCTGTTTTTCTGGTAAAGCTCAGCCAAAGAGTCTCAGAGGGAACTTCCAGCAAGATAAATAGCGGAATGCAAAAATTCCCCAAAACAATTTGGATAAGGTTTTGATGAGCCTGCCAAGGAAGTGGTCATTTCAGTGTATCCTCCTGAAATCCTGTGGTGCAGAAGGATAAGCTTCAGTGTTGTGTTCATGTACCAGCAGCTTGTTTATGCACAGATGGTCCTGATGGTAATGCGCAGCTGAATAGGGCTTCTTGAAAATGTTGGCTTAATGGCCAGCCACAACAATAGCCGTAGCCCTTGATTGTGCCACAACTCTCAGAAAGTTTCCCCTCCTGTACTCTAAGTTCAGTGGTGAGTGTGGGCAAAATGTTTTATTTCAATTATATCATGTTTACCTAAAACTTTTATTCCTTTGTTCCTTTTTATCCTTTTACTACTGACTGTAGGCCAATTTTCCTTTATAGACAACTGAAAGGCAGAATGAACTGCATTCTCTTCTAGAGCAGATCTTGGAAATAGCATATAAACACTCTTACCTTAAACCTTTTGCTTAAAGGATCCTTCCATTTTTCCACTGAGCACCCATCAAGAAGCATCAACCTGAAATCATGATGGCACAAGAGAAAGGTGAGGCTTACATCCTATTTAAAGAAAAGGGCATAAAACATACGGCTTGTTCCAGTCAAAATAAACACTCCTTTGTTTTGTAGATTCCAGTGTAGTGAGGTGTGTTTCAAGTCTCAAACATCACCCCACTTACCTGGAAGTAAGATTCCACCAAAGTCAGTGTGGTTTACTTCTGGATAGATATTATAGGCTTTCCCTGTGAGTTTATTTCATTCAGGATCTGAATGTTTTAAAGTTTGGCTGGGCTAGGCAATCCTATGGCACTAGCGGGAAGAATGGATAGCATTGTTTTCATTGTGTCTGATGCCCTTAAGAGCAGCAAGTAAGGCCACACTCATTTAAAAATCATTTCCCATACATGTCAATTGGGGATGAGATGAAGTGTGTCAGTTTCAAGTTTCTTGGCTGCTTCGTATCCTCGTCAGGAAAATGAGAAAGCTTTGAACCCTGCAGATTCAAGGTCTCCCTTGATCCACTCTGCCATGTTTGCAGTACGCTTTTTTTATTTTGCTCACTATCAGCCTTTGTGGAGTAATGATGGCAGAGGTTTTTTGACACTGGATGAATGGGGCCTCACCAGTGGATGTCCTTCTCACCCATGGACTGAGAGGTCTGTAGTCCCAGGGATACTTTTGCAAGGACCTTAGAACTGCTCCTTTAATTTCTGATTTACCAAATTTCTTCAATACAACCAAAAATGAGAGGTGAAACAAAAATGCTCACATTATATAATTTAACTTTTACAAGATACAAATCTCTTTACTTTCATATTGATTCTAGGGATAATATCTCCAATTAGCCAGAATTATGCCAGTCTCCATATGTTAATATATCATTAATTGATATTAATGTTAATTGTATGTACATACAGAATAATTTAAATTACATACATTACATTGCTGTATGGATCAATATTACATCCTCCTCAAATCTATTTCAGGAAAAAAAATCTGGAGTTGATTGATTTGTTTATCTTCCCTCTCCTGGATATCAGAAAATTAGTTTTGGATTGGGCCCCAGGGTGGTAATGGTAATGACATTGTTCAGGCGATTCATTTTGGACTTGACTCTCCAGACAGTCTATAGCTATGTTTAAGATCTCCATAAACTGTCTGAAGGTCCACATTTTGTGACATTTTTCAATATCTTTATGCACTATATGACCCTGACCTTGTCTGAGTCTGGAGGCTAAGTAGTACTGAAACCACCGGGGTCTTCAGCTAGGGCTAGGAAACAATCCTGCCTGGAGACCTCCTGCAAGTCAGAATTGGCCATGCTGGGCTATATGGTGATAGAAGACTAGACTAGACTTCTGAAACCTACCCTAGCTCTAGAAAAGCCTAATACTAGCTAGTGAGACTGGCTAGGTCTTACTCCGCATAAGGCAGCTTCCTATGTTCCTGTATTTTGTCCCAGACTACATCTTTCTCTCCATTGTTAGATAATGGTATCTGGTAGGAGAGATTTATCACAGGCTATTGTGCAGGTACCAGAAAAACAAAGGGTACAATCCACTAAGAGGTTATTGCACACAAGTTTCATTTAGGCTTGCATACTTCCAGTTGAACATGGCCATGATCCAGATAATATACACTTTGTCCATCAGTGTGCTACTACCATACCACTGTGTTTTTCTATCTGAGAGAAGGAGAAATAACTATAATACGTGAAGAAGACATCCCTGTATCTTCACTGGTCACAACACTGTGCCAGACTGAGCTTTTGTGATGAGCTTTACTGTTATGGCTTTAGTTCAACATAGACTTCTATGTCCTTTAATCCAGGACTGAGGCCCACAATATAATCATAAAAATCATATTGTGATAGAAACAAAAATGTGGTATTTACTTCAGCACTCTTCCAAGCAAGAGACCATTACTGCTGACATTTTTAAAAGCCACTGTAACTCAAACCCTGTTTATATATCAGCAAGTTCAATGAGAAACACAATATTTTGTTTTGCCGTCTTTTCAAATCTTTTACGAAAGCATGTAAAATGAAAATCTCAATGACCTTTCAAATCATCATTGGCAAACTTGTTCCATGGAATATAGGACTCATTCTAACCTTTTCCCAATTCTGAGTTTAATTTTGAAAGCCTTTGTTCACACGGATGCATTATCATTCTAAAATACCCCAAGCTTAACCAAAATGTTTTTTCTTATATTGTACACCCATTTTCCTTCCCACTAGCTCTGTAGTCAAAACCTAGATATTCAGTTTGAAAGTATAGAATCATAGAGTTGGGAGGGGCCCTATGGGCCATCAGGTCGAACCCCTGCTCTGTGCAGGACCTCCAGCTAAAGCACCCCAGAAGGCAGCTGTTCAGCCTCTTTTTGAACACATCCAGAGAAGGGGATCCCACCAGTTCTCTTGGCAATTGGTTCCATTGCAGAACCACTCCCACTGTCAAGAAATTCCTTCGAATGTTCAATCCAAATCTATACTCGTATAACCATTAGATCGATTTCTACCCTCTGAGGCAGCAGAAAACAAGCCTGCACCTTCCTCTTTGGCAGCCCTTGACAGAGAGTGAAGTCATGTCACCCCTCAGTTTTCTGTTCACCAAGCGGAACATGCCCAGCTCTTTCAAACTTTCTTCATACGTTTTGTTCTCAATACCTCTTATCTTCCTTGTTGCCTTTCTCTGAACTTGTTCTACCTTGTTTCTATCTTTTTTAAAATGAAGTGCTCAGAACTGAACGCAGTACTCCAGATGAGGCCTGAAGGCTAAGATTGCATTGCTTTCTCTGCTGCAGCATCACCCTGCTGGCTCATGTTTAACTTACACTCAACTATAATCCCAAGGTCCTTTTCACATCTAGCACTGCTGAGCCAAAAATCCCCCATCATATAAGTACAGTATGCATTTGGTTTTGTGGCCTAAATGTAGAATATAGAAATATTAACTACCACTGCATCATTTCTGCCTTCCTGTCTTAATTTTTTCAACTTCCTGTCCAAGGCCTTCATATAGGCTCACCTACAAATGCAGAAGCTCAGATTTATTACTATTATCATACAGTTATTGTCACAATTTCCATTCTATATACAAATGAAATAAATAAAGTTAATTTTCAAACACCCTGCATATTCTATGCAGTGGTATAATGGTAAGTTTTGAAGTGCAAGACCTCAACATGACAATCTTTATCAGCAATACCTCACCGCAAACTCAAAAATGCAGGTAGTTATACTGAACTATAGGTTCAAAAAACGTTTCTAG
The DNA here is from genome assembly GCA_030412105.1 of Cyclura pinguis. Lineage (NCBI taxonomy): Eukaryota > Metazoa > Chordata > Lepidosauria > Squamata > Iguanidae > Cyclura > Cyclura pinguis. The sequence continues at coordinate 58,929,713 of CM059604.1, forward strand.
CAGTTTCTGTTGCCACCAAAAGCAGATCTTTTGTAAAGCAAATGGGTCTTGGTCATCCAGGATCACCCCCTAGCAGGAATAGCTTATCAAAATACACTGTTGTAATAAAATACATCCCCCACCTCCAGCTACTGTGGGGACTATAGCTAAACTCAGACGGAACAGGAGAGTCCACATGTTCTCAAAGTCCTTGCTAATCAAAATCCTATTGCTTCAATCCTGTGAGCCCTTACTCCTCTTCCCCACAATTACAGTGGCAAATTCAGTCCATCAAGTGCATATGGGCTTATGTGGCCCAAACACCATTTCCTAGGCACAACAATAAATGATTATCAAGCCTGCCAGAGCCCTGAGGTTTGAAAATATACAGAAGAAAAGAGTCCTGAGAAGAGAAGGAAACCCCAAAAAGAGTACAGCGGAAAAACAGGCATGCTCAGTGAGCACAAAATGCTGTTTGACAGTTGGTAAGAGGACCACAGAACAACAACTACAACTACAACTACAACAAAAATAGAGGATCAGTAGAATGAAGTGTCCTGGATACAAGCATTTCATTCCACAACATTTTGCTGCAGGCCCTGCTTAAATGTTCCGAAAACATTCTCGGTTCTTCAAGTACTGTTGCTTTATAAAGCCAAAAGGACAGCATCCACCAACAAAAGTGGGGAATTAACAAGCTCAAGGGAATCTCTATGGTTTCCAAATGTAACAAATAAATACACACACGGACACACACACACACATAGAGACATGAATGAATGAAGAAAACCTTGGGGACTGAAAAACTGGCGAGTGCTGAGCATGATTGTATTCTATTGGATTGTAGAATACTGATTGGATTGGATTGGATTGTAGAATACTGATGAGAGAATGGAATAGTGTATCCTGAAGAAGATGATTCCACATGCAGTATTTTATTACAATTTTTCTCTGTTATTACTAACCATATTTATATCTCATGGTTTCTCCAAGCATTCTGTAACCTCACTGGTAGAATAAACTGACTGATAGTTATTGGCCCAAAGTTACCCACTAGACTTCATGGCTGAGCTGAGATTTGAACTCAATGCAGCGCTCTAGCCGTGACACTACACCGGCTCTCCAGTGTGTGTGTGGAACTGCTCTACCTTCAGGGTAATCCCCATTCATTTTAATTGATGGGTTAGCTTCAAGGATACAATAGGTCCCCTTTTCTTAATATTCCTAATATGAAAGTCAAGGCACCTTAACATCAAACTGAAGGCACTAGGTTACCATTGCTTACCTTGAGCGCCACTCATAGCACATAATGAGGACATCTTGATTTGGTAGAAGGGGTGGGCACTGGCAGGAAGAATTAGTGTAAAGAGGAATTAGGGAACGGGGAACCGGGCTGGAAGATTTCAACACTTCCTTCACATCAACCAGTGTGGTTATTTCGTTGCAGTTCCCTCTCTCCAAGCTCTTTACTTTAGCATGGATGACTGCAACACATAAAGCAAAAGTAAATGGATTATTCCACATAGTGAAGGTTTTGACAAACTGGACAGCTTAATACAGCATATGTTTCTCAGAAACAACTCTTGCTAGTTCCATCAAACAGCACACTTACTAGAAAGTTAAGTTCCATTAAATTGTGCACTCTTGATGAAATGGGCTTCATCTTCCTGAAAGCCGATAGCTAGAAGCACTAAAATTTAAATTCATGTTATTGTTGTTATTTATTTATCTATTTTATTGGGAGGCAAAGACTCTACTTAAAACTGACAGGAACTGAATTGACACTTTGTTAGGCTTATAAATGTCTACAAGATGAATAAAGACTACAGTATTAGCCACCACCTCCTTGCTAAAACTTCATCCACAAGTTGTCACCATGACTTCAAGGTATCATCACACATAAGCTAGTGAAAAGGTAAGCATGCAGTTAACAGTGGTTTCTGGGGCATATTTAAGATGCCAGCTTGAGTTCTACTTTACTTTATATGCCTTGGTTGTTTTCTGTTTGAGAAACTGCCTGTTCCATATGATTCCCACTGCCTCTGAGAACTGAGAAGAAGAAATGAGGCTTGATTAACCTCCTTATTCATAAATAAATTATTCCCGACAATATTTTGACTGCCTTTAACCCAATGAGACTGATGCACTGACTCTATTACTACTTTTTCAGAATTAAATTCCACTGACTTCGATACTGTATGTATGCAAGCAGTGTGTATGCAACCCAACTATCCAGTGCACTCCTTTTAAACACATTTGTTTCTGTGGGAAAAAAGTACATTAAGATGGCTTAGGAATACATGCCAACAGCCTGTCTCTTATGTCTAACATTATAGGAATTGATCTTCTTTTGAGAACACAGTGCTGTGGCTTTTATTTTAAAACTTTATTTTAGAAAGTTTGGATATCAAGCTTATTTAACTGATACTACATTCAAAAGTGCCTTGTACATCTATCTACCTATCTGTTGAGGAAATAAATGGCTTTGGTCATTCCCTCTTTTCTCCTTGAAAGGAGAACTTTGGGAAGTGAATTAAGGCCATCCTACTTCCACCCTACAATAAGAGGACACCAACCATTAGAAAAGAGGATAATGAGTTGGGCCATTTCTGCACTAGACTGTTATAGTGCTATTATTCCACTTTCAGCATCCTATGGAATCCTGGGGTTTGCAGTTCAGGGTGGGGATCTCAAGGCAAAGTGGAATAATCATGCTATAGCAGTCTAGTGCGGAAGTCGTCTTGTGGATGAATTTCATAAAGATTTCTTAGCAAAGGAATACTCAGAGGTGGTTTTGCCAGTTCCTTCCTCTAAAATAACAGACATGACCCAACAATAAGTCTCTCTGTCTGCCTATCCTCTATCATAGGTACATTTATAGACATATATAAACGGTGTTTCCGCAGCCTTACCGTAGCTGTAGTTTTTGTTCAGGTAAGTGGCTAGCGTGGGCTTCACCTTCTTACACTTGCAGCGATCTTTAGTGTTGTTGTTTTGTTTTTGTTTTTAAAAAAAGACAAACACATAGAGTTTAAAATATAATTTAGGAAAGCGGAGGGACTGACTACGGGGGGGGGGGAGGGGAGAGAGAATCGCCTCTTGGGGGGGGGTCATCGGAGGCGAAAGCGGGGAGGGGGCTCTCACCCTGGCCGGAGCGCTTGCATTCGGAAGGGAGAGGTCTCTCCTGGACCATCACGTCGTCCGACAGGTCGAGCCACTTCACGTCTTCTTTAGGAGCGAAACACACACACACACAAGACAAAAAGGACTAGTGAGTACTGGATCGGGACCAAGGACGGGAGTGGGGAAAGAAAGCATCATCGAAAAGAAATCTGGGCCATTTCCGCACCAGACTGTTATAGTGCTCTTATTCCAATTTCAACATCCTATGGAATCCTGAGGCCTCAAAGGCCCCTCCCTAAACTGCAAACCCCAGGATTCCATAGGATATTGAAAATGGAATAATAGCACTACAACAGTCTAGTGCGGAAATGTCCTTGATCGACTTGTGGCGACCCTGAAATAGCCGGCGCGTCCTCAGTTTCGGGAGATCAGCTCGGTTTCGGGTGGAGAAGCCGGCGCAGCCTTAAGGATTGGCTTTGGAACACACAACAGATGCGCCGCCGGCGCGCTCCGGGGGACTTAGCCGATCCGATCCCGCTAGGCGGAACTGACCCGCCAAAGAAAGGGGCTTAGGAGGGCAGCCTTAGTCGCTTGGCCGCCCTTCTGGCTAGATCTGGATACGAGCAGAGCCCCAGCCTTGCTTCTTCTCTCGAGGGGGTCCCCTGACGGATCCTAGGGACTGAAGAGTGAGTCTAGGGGCAAAACTCCTCAGGACGCGGACGAAGGCGCCTGCCTTTATCCTTTGTCCCAGTGGGACTGACTTCCGAGGAAAAGTGCACCCTAAAATCAATCGGAGACACACCGTCCGAAATCTGTGGCCGCGGCGATGATGATGATGATGATGATGATGATGATGATGGGGACATACGTCCACATGCGAAACGGTTCGGATCAGAATGAATATCGTCATCATCGTCATCGTCATTACTGAAACATATTGTTTCGCCTGCCGTCGCGCCTGCTCTTGCTCGCTAGTGTGTTAACTGACTAGTGGGCAAGTCTTCGACGGTGCGTTTCTCCGCATCCCTGTCCAGATGGAAGCCACACCGAGGCTAAAAGAGTTTATGGCCAGGTAAGTCGCTCTACGATGGCCTTCGGGTGGGTTAGGAATCAGTCAACTTTGGGAAAAGACGCTTTGGGGGGACTGTAGCTCCCAGCATCCCCCGGCGGCGCCCGGCTGGGCTGGGGAGGGGTGCCGGCCGTCGCAATTGCCCGGGACCCGGCGCCCCCTTCCCGCCGGCCGCTGCCTAGCCGGGCTGTGCCGCCGGCGCCCCTCTCACCTTCGGGCAGGTCGGTGACGATGGCCTCGGGGGCGATGCAGACGCCGCGGTCGTAGACGGGCAGGTCGTCGCAGGCCAGGGCCTCGGGCCAGCTGTGGTTGTAGCGGCGCATGAGGGGCTCGCAGCCGTCGCGGGCGCGCTGGCAGAGGGACTTGCAGGGCTTGATGGGGTCGTGGAGGAACTCGACGGTGCAGATGGGCGCGTACATGGCGCAGAGGAAGAAGCTGAGCACGGGGCTGCAGCCCACCGCCACCAGCTCCTGGTACTGCTCGATGGCCAGGACGGCGTTCTCTTGGGTGCTGTGGTGGAGGTGGTTGGGCATGCGGGTGATGTTCCAGGGCATGTGCCGGCACATGGGGATGCGCACCGGCTCGCAGGGGGAGCCCGGCAGCAGCAGCCCCGCCGCCGCCGCCGCCGCCGCTGTCGTCGTCCCGGGGGCGGCGCACAGGGAGAAGCCCAGCCAGAGCCACGCCGGGACGGGCAGCCGCAGCATCTCCGCCGAGAGACGGGGCGGACGGGGATCGGGGCCTCTGGACCAATGTCTCCTCCGAGGACGAGATGGAGCTCCCCGCGCCTCCCACCTTGGAGCTGAAGGCGAGTCCGGCGCCTCTCGTCCTCCTCGGACGCTCTTCTCCGGGGGGGGGGGAGCGCAGCGAAGCGTCAGGGAAGGGCTCTTCCGTGGCGGTTCCAGCGCTCGGAGCCCGGCGGACGACCGTGGCTTTGGAAGGACCCGATTTATAAGGGGTGCCACCGGTGACGTGGGGACGGGATCGCCCCCCCCCGCCAGCGCCATCCACCGGGGTGGGGTTGGGGGTCGTGACATGCTCCTGTCCAGGCACGCGCGTTGACATCACCTCGGCTCCCTTTGATCTCGGGGAGGCATCATCATCATCATCATCATCACCATCACCACCACCGCGGCCACAGATTTCTGACGGTGCGTCTCCGTGCTACGATTTGTTTCCCCCAGCGAGCGAGCTGAGGCGTGCAATAAATTACTGAAGGGCATTTGGTCCGAAGGACAGCTGTGTTTAGGGAAAGGACTGACTCGCTCCATCTGCTTGATAGCTAGCAGTTCAGACGCAAGATTCACATGAGTTGAAGGGCAATGTCAGGGTAGGCCGTCGCTGGGCCAATAAATATACATATACATATTTTAAAAAATCAGGCTTAAAACTTTCGTCTCTGCGCTTAAAAGTCTCAACTTTGGGAATCTTTCGCTGTCAAAATTCTGTAATTTTTTCCTTTACCTATAGAGGGCCATATCGCACAGGAACCATAGCCAAATGCGTCGGTATGTATGCTTTTAGAGAATACGTACATACTTGTTACAAGGATCGTGCCCAGAATTTGTTGTTATGTGCCTTCAAATCGACCGCGACTTATGGCGAGTCTGTCCTGAACTTTTCTTGGAAAAAGACTGATTCGGAGGCGGTTTGCCTTCCTCTGAGGCCATTTCTGCACTACACTGTTACAGTGCCGTTATTCCGCTTTCTACATTCTATGGAATCCTGGGTTTGCAGTTTAGCCGGAGAGATCTTTGGCCTCAGTAAACTACAAACCCCAGAATTCCACAGGATGTTGAAAGTGGAATAATAGCACTATAACCGTGTAATACGGAAATGGCCTGAGTCTGACAGTTTGTGATTTACGCAAGGGCACCCAGTGGGTTTCCGTGGCTGAGCAGGGATTCAAACCTTTGTCTCCCAGAGTCCTCGTCCAATCCTCCATTTCCTACCGGATGCATTTTTGTTGTGGCAAATCTATCCAGATCCAATGCAATTTTATAAGAAAGAGCCCTTAAGATATCAGTCCACAGATAAGCTGGGGAGTTTGCCTTTTGGGGCAGATGGAGCTACTTGCTGGAAGGAGAACTCATTCAGATACAACCTCTGCTTGTACTAAATACATCCCAAACTTTGTGGATGGAAGCTAAGTTCTCCTCAGGTCTGCCAGATCCACCAAAACAAACACAGGCAGAACTGAAAACACTCAAGGGGAATTTACAGAGATGGATCAGCAATATAAGAGCAGCTTCTATAACTGTAAATGCCACCAGAAACTTAGCAAAGTTCTACCTCTTCCTGTAGATCTCTCTGCTACCTCAGATCTTTAAATTAGGGGACTGAACCTGGGTCTTTCTTCGTGCAAAGTCTGTGCTATGAGTTGTAGGGCTTCCTACTTTGCTGATTTAACAGCATTCCTGTGTAAGAAAGTTATGTTGCACCAGGATCAGGCAGAGGACTTAACTTTTCCCTTGTCCCACCACCATCATAGATATATTTGGTGAGGTCATAGGACAAACGCTTCCCAGTGGCTGCTCCCGAGCTGTGGAATTCTCATCCATGGGAAGAGGCTCATTTTGCCCCCTGTCTTCTTTCTTTCCACAGACCTTTGAATATAGGCAGGCCTTTGGCCATTAAGTTACTATGGCAGAAGGATATTTTAATGGAGTGTGATATTGTTGTTGTGTGCCTTCGTGTCATTTCTGACTTTTGGCAACCTTAAGGTGACCCTATCACAAGGTTTTCTTGGCAAGATTTGTGCAAAAGGGGTTTGCCTTTGCTTTCATCTGAGGCTGAGAGAATGTGACTTGCCCAAGGCCACCCAGTTGGTTTCCATGGCCAAGTGGGGATTCAAACCCTGGTTTCCCAGAGTTCTACATCAATACTCAACCTACTACACAATACTGTCTCCCAGGGCATACATACTTCGATCTTTTTACCATGTTTTAATATGTTTTAAACTGTTATAATTGTAGTGTTTTTAATAAAACTCTATTTAGTGGTTTTTAAAACTTTTTCTGTCAAACAGGTTTTACTGCATTTTGTTTTTAATCTGATGCGAGCTGCCCGGGTCTCATACCAGGAAAAAGGTGGGATATAAATTAAATTAATAAATAATCAGTAAAATCTTAGCACAATGGTTTTAAATTTTATTGCCGTGAGTGGTGTGGATCATCAATTCATCCAATCAAGTGTGTTCAGTTTTACTCCTTTTGATTGAACTGAAAAGGAACTGCAATTATATGCAATAAAAGCAAATAACTTGTTCTTTTTCTGTATTCTGGAAAGTCTGTGATATTCACACTGTCTTCACTGCACCGCCAGCATGGTTGCTTCTGTCTTCAAAATTTCAGTGTACTGAAATTTGTGTACTGACAATGACTAGCACTGACAATGACTGTTTAGAGGTGTGGAGGTAACAGTGCATAACTGCTGTGGTCTATCGTATATGCTTTTTGTCCTGTATATTCCCTACTCAAACCAATTTTCCAGATTTCTGTAGCATTTTAAAGAGTATTCAGGAAAAGGTAAATTAATTTCATTCTTATGACTGATACTGTTGACATGTATGTGCATATCACTATTTCTCCCACGTATGGATCAAAGATGAATGAATCAGTCTGTTTCATTTTCCCTTCCATTCGTATTTTTAAAATTTTATGTGCTTTGCATTCTGTTTATCAAGAAATGTTAAAGTTTGGGTACATTCTTATAAAAATGAACTAAAGGAAATTCTCAGCAACTTACACTGGCAATATTCAACAAGTAAAGATATTCGCAGCCTGGAGAGGATCATGCTGTGCCTGCATTCCACACACCTCTCAAATACTAGGAGCCTCTAATTTAAAGAAAGAGGTTCAGCATCATGAATTTGGGAGTCAAAGACAGACTTTTATGAACTGGGTGGATAGATTTAGCCATCTTTGACTCGGCGGATAAATCTATTTGTTTTGCATTTGCCCACAGTCGGATGATTCAAGAGCTTTCTTAAGCTTCCCTTTAGGAAGAATTTTACAAATGTTGGGAAATTCTTTTTAGAAAATTGTATCCATGATGATGAGGATCAAATTCCCCACAAATACAATACAAATGAAATCCTCCATGAGTACAGTACAAATGAAAGCAACGGCTTTCCCCTGATTGCCTAATTATCCAGAGCTTTCTATTGGGCCCTTTCATAAGTATAGCCACTGAAGTTAGTGAATGTGAAAAAATTACTTTTCAGGACTACACCTCTCAGAACCTCACTTCTACTTGCATAGTTCCTGGCCATACTGGCTAGAAAAACTGTATCCATGATGACTTCCAGTTGCATGGCGCGCGCAAGCAGTCGCTCGGAGTAAGTGTTCGAACTCCGAGCCTCCACCTGATGGAATCCAGCCACTTTTCTTTGACATCCAAATTGGCTAAACACCCCCCTCCCCGGTAAAGGGGGTCGGAAGAGGTCTGAAGGGGATCCAGAGTCCGTCACTGAGCTCTTTCTGGGCGGAAAGAGTGGAAGGTGCTGTGAGGATTGCAGGACCACGACGGAGACATCAGAGTCGCCGCATAAGCAGCACAAGCGCCGCCGTCAACTTTTAAAGTAAGAAGATTCACTAAGAAGGCAGAAAGCAACTCGAGCTAGATTTCATTTAAATGAGACCACAACAATATTAGACCTGCAGCAGGTAACAGGAGCTGAATGTACGAGGTGACCCAGGTGCGTGTGAGTACTTATGGAAATGGCTGACTACTTTTTTTTAGGACAGTAAGCAGGTGGATCGGAAGCAAAAAACAGACGTGAGAGACCTTAAAAGACTGTACTTATTTTATTAACTGTTACTGATTTTCCAAGTTTTAAGGATAATTTTGATATAATGACAGAACTGAACTGAACTGAACTGATTATGAATTGAAATGAATTGACTATGCCTTGAAAGCAGCACGAGTTGTTTTGTTTTGGCTGAGAGACTTTATTCAAGGACAGACTCTTTTTAAAGTAAAGTTTCTGGATTTATTTGATTAAGAGGTAAAAAAGACTTTGGGACTGTTTGCCTGTAAGGAGACCGTTCTTGGAGGAGGAAAATATGTGACTGAGTTTTGGTACAAATTTTTTAAAAAAAAGAAAGAAAGAAAGAAAGAAACGCAAAAAAAGAACTGCGACACACCAGCTTTTCTGAACTCTGGGAGACGGATGGAAACTTTTGTTGATTTGTCAGCGGATTTGTGGGAGTTTAGCTTTGGTACCAAGGATTTTGGACTGTAAAAATTTTCTACTGGACTTATAATATTGTTTCATTTTTATTTTTATGATAACAAAGTGACAGTTAATATTGGACAATTAAGAATTAAAGATAAGAGACATTTAAAGGGAAGAGGACTTGGTGGACAGGACTTACTTGAACTGTTGCAAAAACTGTTTTTTTGAGAGGTCTGGATTTAGAGGGTTTTTTAATAACATTTACAATAAGAGACTTTTCCGCTGTTGGTGTGTCACAAGGACAAGAAGATTCAGAAAGACTCTCGCTCCCACGTATCGGTTTGGCTTGAACTTTTGTTTATCACAGCAGCGATGAGGAGCGACAGAGGAAAACTCTGCAGTCAAGATCTTTGCTGCTGCCTGCAGTGAAAACTGCAAGGTTCCCTTTTTGAGCTGGGAGGGGGGAGTGGAAGCAATTTGGGACGTAATGGTTAATAAGTACTAGATGTTTTAAGCTAAAACTAATCAACCAAGTTTATTCACTTACGCACATTTACTTTTGCGCTATATATATATATATATATATATATATATATATATATCAATCATATATTTAGACATATTTACATATATATTGGAGTACTATAGATAATTAAGATAAGTATTTTTATAATAGAAGAAACTGTTAAGGGCTGCAATTGGACACTGAAATCTTGTTTTAAGTCTAAATAGATTGTTGCACTGCTTTTACTTATGTGATTATAATTTAGCAATAATTAATTAAGTCTTAAGGATAAGTGTTTTGATTATATACAGAGTGAATTGTAGTTTTAAGTGATTTGACTATACACAGAATGAATTGAATTTTCTATTATTTTATATCACTAATTGTACAGAACTCTGTAAGTATTATATATTGGTGACATATTATTGAAAAATATAAGGTATCAAGACAATATAACTATAAAAGGTTTTAAAAGGGAAAAGGGAAAAAAAATGAAAAAAAATAGAAGAAGTTGGAAAGAGGAAAAGTACTTAAGTTAGAGAGAAAATACTGCCAACAGTAGACAAGTCATTTCTGCACTACAGTGTTAAAGTGCTGCTATTCCACTATCAACCTCCTATGGAATTCTGGGGTTTGTAGTTTAGGGAAGGGCACTTTGAATTCTCAGCCAAAGAGCTCTTTGGTCTCAGTAAACTACAAACCCCAGAATTCCATAGGAGGTTGATAGTGGAATAGCAGCACTTTAACACTGTAGTGCGGAAATGGTCATAAATGGACCAAAGGACAAGAAGAGGAGCGGCGGCTGCAGCGTCATCTACAACTACGCAGACAGTTAGGAGAACATCAAATGATATACCCCAGAAATCTCAAGACTTTATGCTTCAAATGATGGAGGAGTTAAAAAATATCAGAGATGAGATCAGACAGGATTTAAAGGAAACAAGACATGAAATGAGAACAGATATGAAACATGAAATAGATAAATTGGGGAAGAAACTGGAAAATATAACAAAGGATGTGACGCTAAAGAATTAAAAGACCAAGTTAAACATGTGGAAACAGAGATGACTGAATTGAAAGGAAAGCAACAAGAAGATGAATCTCAAATAATGCTGCAAAAATTACGATATCGAGAAAGATGCCTTAAGCTTAGAGGTATCCCTGAGACTAGTGGGGAAAATTTATATCAAAAAATTGTACCGGCTTTGGCAGAATACATAAATATTGATGAAGATAAGATGGAAGCAAACATTGACAGGATGTTCAGAGTATTCTCCAGAGTAGCAAAAGAGAGGAAATTACCAAGAGACATTATAATAACCTTTACTTGGACAGTTATAAGGGATAAAATATTGCAACCAAGCTATGAAGGAATGCTGAAGATGGATGATAAAGATGTCAAAATTTTTAAAGATAAACCTTATCAAATATTAAAGAAAAGACAAGAGTATAAACCATTGGCAAACCTTCTGGCTAAGTGTCAGGGTCCAATTCCCCATTCTGCCATGGAAACCCACTGCGTGACCTTGGGCACGTCACACACTCTCAGCCCCAAGAAAAATAACTGTGATAAGGTCACCTTAGGGTCGCCATAAGTCACCAACGACTTGAAGGCACACAATCACACAATTAAAAAAAAAAGAAGTGCAAAGAGTGCCAAATATAATACAAAATGCCAGGTAAAAGGAAGGTGTTTCAATGTGCTTAGTGTTACATATTGATACTTTTGTTAGGGGCGCTCCTCACACCCCCTGCCTCAGTCCGACAACCAAACCTGGACTTCTTATCCACTCAGGGTGTTACAAGAATCACGACTGATTAAGTTATTTCTTCCACCGTACAGCCGTGGAAGTTACTTCTTCCACTGTACAGCATTCTTAGGCCATTTCCGCACTAGACTGTTCTAGTGCTATGATTCCACTTGCAACATCTTATGGAATCCTGGGGTTTGCAGTTTAGGGAGGGGGCAAACTGCAAAACCCCAGGATTCCATAGGACGTTGAAAGTGGAATCATAGCAGTATAAGAGTCTAGCGAGGAAATGGCCTTGGCTCAGCTGTCAGCAAGAATGGCAAACGATATGACGCATCGCCACGTTTCGGCTGCCACTCCGGCCAGGGAAGGAAAACGGCAAGGGTCGTCCTCCTCTCCTTCCCCGGCGCAGAGGAAGCCGAAGGCTTGTCGGGTAAATAGGATCGACGCCCGGTTCAGCCGCCAGTGGCTCCCTCTGCAGTTCCTGTCCGGCCCCGCAGAAGCCGCCGCAGCAGCGCCGGCGCGCCTTCTCTGCGGCCAGACCCTCCCCCGGAGAGCACGAGCTTCGGAAGCGAGGTGGCTCGCTCCTGTCTGCGCCCCCCGGGAGATCGCGGCACCCGGCTCCGAGACCGGCGAGGAAACGACGCGGGGGTGGCCCGAGGCGCCATGGGCGCTGCTTCCCAGCGGTCGCTGGCGCTGCTGCTCGGCGGCGTCCTCTTCTTCTGCCCGACTTGCCGGAGCCCTCCGGGGGCGGTGAGCGCGCAGCCGGCCGTCCCCTGCCAGGCCCCTCTGCAGTGGGAGGGGCGCACGGTGGAGTACGACCACAGCACCGGCCGGAACACCCGGGCCGCCGTCTCTTACGACAGCCCCAACCGGCGGCTCCGCATCCTGGAGGAGAAGAAGGGGCTCATCCCTTGCAAGAAGTAGGTGGCCCGCCCCCCGCGGCCCCGCGCCGCGGCTCCCCCGCGCGCGCTTCGTGGTCGGTGACGTGAGCGCGCGAAGGAGGGCGACGGGCCACCGCGACAGCCCTGCCAGCCGGGCTGGGCGGGGGCGGGGGAGGGGGGAGGGTCTGTTTGTCGCCGGGCCACGCCTTTCGGGCCGGGGGCGACGCGGGGATGATCTCGCCGCCAGTCACGGGGACTCTGGCTGTTTTTGAGCGTCGCGATCCTTTCCCCCATCAACGAGTAGTGTGGTGCGTTGGGTGAATTTAGAGGCTCAGCTTGTAGACTTGCCAGGTCGCCTTCTCCAGGCCGTTTCCACACTGGGCTGTTATAGCGCTACTCCACTGTCGACATCCTATGAAATCCTGGGGTTTGCAGCTTAGGGAGGGACCTCAAAGTGGAATGATAGCACTGTGACAGTCTAGTGCAGAAATGGCCCCTGGTAGCAAGAAATACCACAGTCAGCCTTCCCTCTTTGCGGATTGCGCTTTTGCAGGGTTGATTATTCATGGATTATTTGCTGTCACCCCTGTTGCCTCCCTATGCCATTTTTAATAGGGAAGGTAAGCCTGGTAAGACTGAGACACTGCAAATGAGGCTTGGAAATCCCTCTTAAAAATGGTGTGGGGCAGCAGTGGAGGGCGGGTAGCCCCCGCAGCCCCCCACTTCCGCCTTATGGAGGAACCCTGATGCCTCAAAGGAACGGACAGCGGGTTGAATATGCTGATCATGTGTGTGTGTGTGTGTGTGTGTGTGTGTTAAATATGGTTTGGGAGGGCCTAGAGTTGCTCATGTTTTTTTCACTTTCAGAGGGGTCCTGTGCCCCTAAACCTAGCGAATATGGAGGGATGACTGTACTTCACTTCAAACTGTAGTAAGCCAGTCCAGTTGCGTTGGCCTGGCCCTCCTCCTGTTTATTTGGCCGAGAGGTGACCTGAAATCTTGTCATGATGGCACCACGGTTAATAATCCCTCCATGAAACTTGCAAAAAGATATCCATAGCGTCACTGACCTCACCAACCAAGCTGAAGGATTCTCAGGTGTGCCCTTGTCTGGATCCTCCTTGATCCTAATGCTTCCCAGGGATTGGTGTCATTCGGTTCAGTTGGTAAAGGGCCCAAATCAAGGGATTTGTGTGTGTTAAGGTTTGCTATGGCTCGGTGCCCAGGAGAGTTAGCTGTGGCAGGGGTGTCAGACTTTGAAGGATGTGAAATAGAAGGTGCTTCCAGAGACACATGATTCCTAAGACTACTGATAAGACAGGTCCATCAAAGGATATTTTTCATCATCACCATCATAGTCATCATCACCATTACAATGCTAGTAGTACTGGTACTAATATTGGTACAGTACTATTAGTATTTTATTATTGTCAGTTTCACAGTCTGACAGGTATTATCGGCAGGAGTTTGGGGCGCTAAGTGGTTTAGATTCTGTCCTAGAATCTAGGAGTCTGTGAGATATTGTAAGATAATGTATCACATTCCAAGCAGTGTCACTTTTTGTAATTCTGCAGTTGTGATCCTGTGCATAGTGATTTTGTTCAGATGCTTTGTCTTTCCATTTGGAATTTGGTCTCAGAGGACCTATGCCTCCTGGAACCATGGTTGTTTTCTTTTTCCAGAAGCAGTGAATGTCAAAGTATTTAATAATCTTTTCCTTCTGTTCAGCTTTGATTCTGCCATCCACTTGGATTCTGCATTGGGTCTGAGTCATAACGCTCTGAGCCACACACTCATGGCACTGCTTTTCTGTACTGGTGGGATTGCATGCTCCTGTGAAGCAAGAGGTTATGCTGACAGTAGCATTGCTACTGGAAGTGCCTCCCAACTCAGACAGGTTTTTGCTGAGGGGGCAGATTAAAGGTGCCCCTAATCCTTCCAATATGATGTAGAAACCAAAAACAAATCCCATACCAGTTTGGTCATCAAACCGGGTAATCAGTGACCATATCAGATGTTGGAATTCCTGGACATCACACACAAAAAGGGCTTCTTTTGCTAAGCAACCAGAGCCAAGATACCATGAAGCTATTTGAAGGCTTACCGCAGTGGAAAAATGTACAGCAGGAGAAAACAGATTACTAATGGAATACTATTATAAAGCAAATCTGTCAGCCCAAGGTCACCAAAAAAGAATGTGTACCATCTGGAAAGAACTGGCCCATAGTCTAATGTAACAGAGCAGATGCAATCAAATATGATGTTTCATTTTAGCTATTTTGGTGATTAAAAATGGTGTTGGAAGGGCATTTATAAACATTATTGTTAGGGCCCCCTACAAAATTCCAGATTTGGAGCCTGGTCTGAAGGAGGTGCTGGACAGACCTGGCTGAGGGCAGCCAATCACAGCTCAAGGAGAACTGTGAAGGGGGGCTGTGGGTGAAAAGAGTGTAACAAAAACACAGAGGCTGCCTCTGGGAGAACAGGTGGGGGTTTGAGCTGGAGCAGACAGGGTTTGAGAGCTGACAGAGACAGGGTGCGGATTTCAGAGAGAAAGAACAGTTAATCAGGAAGGAGAACTGTCTGCAATGATGTAGGGATGGGGGGGCATGGGGGCGGTGCACCCCGGTGGCAATTTTTTGGGGGCACCGTGGCTCCTTGCTTGCCCTCCTTCGTGCGCCATAGCCCTGCCCCATGCACTGTAGCCACGCCCCTGTGTGCCGTAGCCACACCCCCTCCTACCTCCCCTCCGCGTGCTCCAAGCTCCGCCACTGACTGTCTGGTACCGAGGGTGCCCTATAAGAATATAATACTCAAGAATCAACATATTGCATTACCGCGTTTTAATACATCTGCAGTTGTTGTTTTTTTTTAAACTGCCTTTGACTGTCTCTATCAAGTTCGATAAGGAGTCAGGCCATAAAGAACCCACACGGCAATCCAGCCACGGGTCTATGTTTAAGAGGTCACACTGGGTCCCAGGAACCCAACCAGGAAGGGATTCAGTGGGGTAAGAAGGACCGGGTGAGTGACAGGATCCTAAGAGTTAGAACTGCGGGGTCAACTTGGGTACAAGGATCTGTCACATATATTTGGTGCCAAATGATGGGATATTGTGAGGAGAAGGTAGGAGCTGAGCTGATATTGTGAGGAGTCCTATTTCGTTAAGAGGAAGCCGAAGACAGGTCTTGAGTGGACAGCTGGCAGTTTTGCCAGAAGTGGTATGTTGTGGGGATGTGAAGTGCCTGAGGAAAAGGTGCCGTAGAGGTTTTAAGGACGGTGAAATCCTTGAGGTAAAAAACTGAGGTAACGTAAGGGATTACCAGAGGAACATAGAAACCACAACTGTCAGAAACCCTGATCTCAATAAAGTGATTTCTGAGGTAAATGTTTGAGGTATAGTAGGAAATCACCCAAATAATACGTAAACAAGCATAAATGAAGTGAGAAATGTCTTGGATAACAATATGAGTACATCCCGAGGTAATGTGTTTGGTAAATGTAAGGAAATAGTGAGATTATGGGTCCTGAGAGAGTAAAAACCACTGTAGGCAAAACCTTGTGCTAAAAGGGGAAGGAGTGAATGGGAAAATAATAGAAAATAGAGAGACAACCACAACTGAATGGTTAGCCAGTGTGGAAATAAGGAAAATAAAAGAAAGAATAAAATTGGCTAGACTTGAACGTCAGAGCAAAATTAAGAGAAATAGAACTGCAACATGAGAGAAAGTTGAGGGAACTAAGAGAAAGAGAAAAAAAAAAGGCACAGGGCACATGAATTAGAGATGTATAATATGAGATTGAAAGAGTTGGAGTTAACTGCCAGTTTAACTCTGGAGAAACTTACACCAATGATTTCCCTCACCCTGAGTTAAAAAAAAAAATTCTGAAGTACTGTAAATGAGATAACAATGATTTCTTTTTTATTAGTTTTGAGAAAGCATATGTTGACGTGTGAAGTATAAGGAGAAAATGGGATATTTAAGGTCTCATAAGATCTGGCAGAAATTCATGGGAAGATGAGCCTGGAAGAAGCAGAGGATTATGAATTATTTAAGGAAAGAGTTGAAAGATTTGTTTTAACACTGAACCTTCTCATAAAAGACCCCACAGAAACTAGCACCATAGGCATAAATGCAGAGTTTTAGGGCCAGCCCACAAACAAGATCAAATAAGGAAATTAAAACTTGTTTTAAGTGTGGAGATGCAGGGCACAATCACCATAACTGCCCAGTCACAATTAGAAGAAATGTACCTGTGGTCAAAGTCAAGTAAACTTTGTGAGGTTGTTCAGTAAGAGGGGGCAGACAAAGAGTTAAACTCCACGGCTAGTGGAAGGTCCAGTGTTACCAAGGGAACAGAGGCACCCAGAGAAACAGCTGACACTTTATAGCATTGTGTGTGTGTGTGTGTGTGTCACCACAACTTCAGAGACCAATTCTACTTTTAAAGAGAATGTGTCACCGAATGGTTAAACCATCCAAGCTTTGAGGGGTTCCGGGACTGACTTACGCATTGTCCAACCCCATCTTCTAAATAAAGAAAATATTTTGGAAAAAAAACAAGTTATGCTTAAAGACATAGGTGGACCAGCTTTCCCAGTGCCAGCAGCAAGGGCGAATGTGAGATATAAAGATTGGCAAGTTCCTGGGATCCAGTTGTTTGTTCAGACATTCTTGTTCCACATCTGATTGGGAATGATTTGGCCAAACATGCGACACAGGTGTGTGTAACTACCTACCACCAGGCTGAACAAAAACAGCTTTTGAAGAAAAGACTGTGAGAAGTATGTGAGATCAAACACCCGATCTCTACCCTCTACCATCCTGAAAGCAACAGACTGGTGGAGAGATTTAATGGGACTCTTAGCAAAATGCTGAAGGCATATGTGGCTACTAATCCAAGTGATGAGGATGTAAAATTTCAGCATCTCCTGTTTGCATATTGAGACCTTCCACTGGAAAGTGTTGGATTCAGTCCCTTTGAGCTACTATATGGTTGAAAAGTGGGTGGACCACTGGACCGAGTAAGACAAGGATGGGAAGGACAGACAGATAAACCATCAGAAGCAGTTGTAACCTAAGTGGAAAACTTACAAACAGGGTTGAGACACACTATGCAGCTGGCTTGGTAGAATCTTTGGAAAGCCAAGCCAAGCCAAGAACTGGTATGACTAAAAGGCAAGAGACTGCATCTGTAAACTCGGAGAAGAAGTCCTGATTCCAGAAGAGAGGAACAAGCTGTAATTTGCCTGGCATAGGCCTATTAATATCCAGGCCAGACTAGTGCTGTTAACCTGGGGGAAGAGGATAATCTGTCAAAAGTTATACTTGTAAACATGCTCAAACCTTATTATAAAAGGGAAAATATAGTATTGTATGCCTGTACTGAAAAAAAAGGGAGGAGGACTCTTATTTTCCTCACTGAGAGAAAGCAGAAACCAAAGGCAGCAGCGTTAACGGGGTACGCATTGTTGCTTCCCTTTCCAGGGAGCAAGTAAAAGAAGTACAAAGTTATAAAAAGAGTATAAGGAAGTGTTTTCTGACCTTCTGGGGGCAAATACAAGGTGTTCAGTAAGTACTGAAGATGCTGCACTCATGCCTATCTTGCTGTATTGCATAACAAAAGAATATGGTGGCTGACACTGTCTAGACAGGCAGAATCATAAACCGTTGTTTAAAAAAATCGTAAGGTAAGAACAACTGATATATACTGTTGTTATTTGTAATATACTAGGTTATTCTTAATGCAAGATAAGAACCTGGGGAAAAAAAAGGATAGGGTAGGTACAGAAATAAGGTTAACATTTCGGAGTGTTTTTGAAATATTTTGGCCATTTCCTCACTGCACTGTTACAGTGCTTATTATTCCACTTTCAACATCCTGTGGAATCCTAGGGTTTGCAGTTTAGGGAGGGGCATTTAGAATTCTCAGCCAGAGACTGCCTTGGTTTCAGTAAACTACAAAACCCCAGAATTCCACAGGATGTTGAAAATGGAACAATAGCACTATAATAGTGTAGGGTGGAAATGGCCTTTGTTTATGTCAAGGTGCTAGATCTCATTGCTCTTAACTGAGACCTGTTGAGGCCTCAATAGAGCAGCAACTTCTGAAGGACACACTGGACAGATCAGATAGAAGGCATCCAATAGTAGCTATGGGTGTGCTATGGCGGGGAGGGGGGGCTGCAAGTGAAAGGAATGTAACAAAAACACAGAGTTGGAGCTTTGAGCTGAAGAGTTGGGGGTTTTGAGCTGAAGCAGATGGGGTTTGGGAGTTGGCAGAGAAGGGTGTGGATTTCAGAGAGACAGCACAGTTAGGAAGGAGAACTGACTTGTTTGCATTACAGTGGGCCCACGGTACCGGCTAGGGTTTGGTTCCACGATCTCCTGTGAATATCAACATTCATGGATGCTCTAGTCCTGTTTTGTACAATGGCATAGCAAAATGAAGTCCCTTATATAAAATGGGAAAATCAAAGTTTGTTTTTTGGATTTTTTGGGGGGTGGGAATATTTTCAAGTTGAATCCATTGATACAGAAGCCATGGATATGGAGGGCCAACTGTACTGAGTTTTAATAAAGCTATGGTTGTTATTCTTAAAAAAACAGAAAAACCTGTCCCTAGCTGTCACTACCAAGCCTGACGAGGAGGCAAGCCGTGCCTACCATAGACAGCACAGGCACAGGTCTATGTTTAAGGGGTCACACTGAGGCCCAGGAACCAAATCCAGAGAGGCATTCTGTGGAGGAACAAGAGCAAAGTGAGTGGAAGGATTCCAGAGGTTGAAACTGTGGGGTCAACGGAAAAAGGCTCTGTCATATCCCATAAAAGCCTGTAAAAGCCCCATAAAAGCCGTCTGAAACACAACTGTGTGTCCAGTGGGACTGCAACAAAAGCAATTTGTGTGGAATGCGCACAGGCACTCAAATATACATTCTGCGCACACTAAGCTTCATTTTCATTATGCTGTTGTGTGGAATAAGTCCCCCCCCCTCATTTTTTCCCCTAAAAGGTTTGGAGGGGTGCAGAATCTTGGAGTCCCTCCATTAATGTGCTGATACCCCTTTCTTGTGTGGATGTTCTTTTTTTTACTATAGAAAGATGAGCACTTGGAGAATGAGTTTGCTGTAAAGTAATTTGTAGTTAGGTGCCTTCACGTCAATTCCAACTTATGATGACCCTATCCTAGGGTTTTCTTGGCAAGATTTATTCAGAGGAGGGTTGCCATTGCCTTCCTCTAAAGCTGGGAGAGTGTCACCCAGTGGATTCCCATGGCTGAGCAGGGATTTGAATCCTAGGCCCTTTCTGCACCTTACCTTTTTCCAGCGCTGGGGTGCGGGGATTGCACGAGCAGCCTCCAGTAAGGGGCTCTAGCGGTGCCTGCTGCTTCAGCTCCGCACGAGCTGCCTGCTCACATGAGAGCCCTGCCTCTTCCTTCCGCAGTGCAGCCTGGGAGTTTCCCAGGCTGCGCTGGGGCAGGAAGCACAACCGGCGCGGCTCTGGAGGCTCCGCACGCCAGGTAAGTGCGTGTGGGGACCAGTAGCAATGTGCGATCGTG
Source organism: Cyclura pinguis (assembly GCA_030412105.1). Lineage (NCBI taxonomy): Eukaryota > Metazoa > Chordata > Lepidosauria > Squamata > Iguanidae > Cyclura > Cyclura pinguis. Next base: position 58,949,761 of record CM059604.1, read on the forward strand.
CACCATTTTCCTCTTCCAACCAAAAATGAAAAGGTATGTGATTGGCACCTGCTGGCCCCTGAAGCGTTGCACAATTGTGAGTGTGTCGTGCAGCTCCTCACAATCGCGCGATGCTCCAGGTGCCCTTTCATATGGCAAATGCTGTGCAGAAAGGGCCCTAGTCCACCAGCACCCTAGTCCAACATTTGGACCACTAAAATAGTACAGTTGAGCGTGTCTTACTTTGTATCTGTTTAAGCAAGATATTTGACTCACTTTTTATTTCCAAAAAATTCCTGATAAATCTGATTAATTTTACATATTGTATCATTTTTCAGATTGGGACTGCTAAGTTACAGTTAAAATGGCTACTTTTTTTTGTACAGCTGCCATAGTCAGCCATACAGTATTGACAAAATAACAATAATTTCTGAATAAATGATAAAACTTTAGTCCTTTACTAATTCTTTTATTGAAAAGCTTGAGTAAGCTTATATTGCTACCTCATATTGTATATTATACTTCATTGCATTTTACATTGTTTTGATTTTTAATATTTTGTTTTTTGTATGTGAAGGTCTCGTTCATAAAGTTATATCCAGACTTAACCTTGAGTACATAGGATATATTGAAATCAATGTCATTTAGATTAGTCCCATTAGCTTTTAATTTCGTGGAGAACTGTTAAGCTTGGATCCAACCATAATCTTGTCTTCTTTTTTTTCCCTTTTTTCATGATCCAGTTCGGATACCCCAAATTACATGAACTGATTAGAAGTGAACTGAAATATTGTTTGCCTCGTCTCGGCTTGACAGTTGTTGTTTCAGTGTAGCTCTCTGGCAACAGCAGTCTCTGTATTAATAACACTTCTTGTGATTTGACACTGCTTCTGCTTACTGGTGGCTTTCGGTTATTAATAGGCCACTATAGTCCACTGTGGACAGGATGAGCTCTCCTGCTAGGCAGGGTGAATTCACTGTCCCGAGCAGCAGAGATGGCATGGGATGGCAAAATGCCTCCTTGCCAGGGGAGCCACATCAACAGCTCTCTGGCTATGGTAAATGCACAAAGCAGCTTGGCCACTTTCCTGCTGTTGTCAATGTAGAAAACTTTCCAGAGTGCCCACCAAATCCCAAATACCTGGGTCCTTAACTTAGAGCAAAGCGTTGTGGACAGAATGGGCACAGTGATTGCCTATGCCACAATAGAAAGAAGTGGGGAAGGAGAGAGGGAAGAACAGGGAGTGGAGGAAGAACAAGAGTAGACAAGAAAGGAGGAGGACGTTGTAGTGGGATGTATAGTGGCAGCAGAAGGGCAGCATGTGCCCTTGTACTTCATACTGCAGGACACCTTGTTCTGTCTTTGCCTGTGAAAATGTGAACACCATCCATTGCTGTGTGCCAGAGATGATGTGGTCTGTATTGTTTACATTTGTTCCTCCAGAAATAGCAAGATGTGAGTCAAGAGCCTGTAATCTTGCCATAGCCATTGACACTTTCAACTTTCAGTGCTCACTGCTTCAGGTGCAAGATTAACGTTACTTTTATTTTGTCAGTATTTTATGTTTGATGGATGTTAGAGCATTTAGGGGCTTCTTGGCTGCCCAAAGGAAATAAAAAGAAAAGAATAAAAATGTAAATAAATAAATAAGGTTGTGATAAATCCAAGGATAACAGAGTAACAAATTACATACCTAGTAGTTTTGCCTCTTCTTGACCTCTGCACACAGACTGTGTGTGTGTGTGTATGTTTTTAAGCTAGCTTCAGTTTTGTAAAGAGTTGGGAAAAATCAGATGTGCATAAATTGTTTTTTTAACATTATACAAGTAAATTCTGGGAAACTTTGATCTTACAAGCTGTTGAGTCATTCTGGCCATTATCCATTTAAGCAGTCAAGCGTGTTTCTGACTCCACACAGTTTAATGGAAGACAGAACCTGCCAGTGCTCTTGCACTACATTCTCAAATTTTAGTAAGTGTGGCTTGGCACATGATTTGTGAGAAACTTTAAAAAAGAGGGTTTGAGCAGGAATTGGTTTGTGGCAGGGAGTCTGAAAGAACAGGGTACAGAAAACTAACATCCTACTGGTGCAGAATTTTGGGAACTGAGCATTATCTAAAAGTGTTTGGCGATTGAACAAAACATTGTTGAGTTCTGAGAGGCAGTTTGTATAGTCTGTAGAATCACAATAAACTTCACTTCTTCAATCTGTAGTTACAATAATACCGTTGTTGTTGTTGTTGTTGTTGTTGTTGTTGTGTTCTTTCAGTTTGTTTCCAATTTATGGCAACCCTAAGATGAACCTATCATGGAGTTTTCTGGGGCAGAGAGAATGTGTCATGCCTAAGGTCACCCAGTGGGTTTCATGACCAAGTAGGGAACTGAATGTTGGCCATAGTCCAACACTCAAACCACGCTGGCTTTTAGTACCTTTGAATGAACTTTTACTAAAAGGAAAAACACCTCATGATTTCAATGCTAGAATGCTCTTGTGTGATCTGGCCTTAATATAGAATCAGTTGGACTTTGGATAGGACAAGACACTACTACTCCATCCAGAATTAGCCAATACTCTATCCAAAAAGGAAAGAATAATCAATTACTGAAATGTTTCCGAATCTTCCTTTGCAATGAGACATGGACATTCTGACTGCTTTGGGTGGAATGAAAGATGGAGAGAATAGTGTTGAGTGTCCAAAAATAGGCAGATAAAAGTATGTGTTGTTTATCAGAATCATTGAATGAACGTGTATCTGACCATAAAATCAAAAATAGCTAAATAAGCAGTCACCTTCCTTTGCTGTGAACACTGGAATTAAAGTCTGGATACTAGGAGGAACATAAAACACCATTGCTGGGGGAATTAATTTAAGAGTAAAATAATACGTTTGGGTGATATAACTAAAAAAAATGTCTAGGAATTCAGGAATATTGCTAAATGTAAGACCTTACATCTAAATTGTGGAGAATGGCAACTCTATAGCTGCTAGTCAAATATTTAATAGACTTATCAGTATGTCTAAGGACAACTTTGAGACAGATAGGCCAACCTCTGCAAATGGTTAGTAGCAGTTTGACAAGTCATTTTAGAAAAGAAAGAAGAAATTGATGATTCATTATGGGCAAATAGTGAACGGAAACTGTGTTGATCTCTGAACTGGATCCAAACTTAGTGGATTGTATACCGATACAAAGTAGACACACTAAAATCAGCAATACATGAGTTGGTTGTGAACAATTATATAGTATTGATTTCAGTAGATCTAATCTAAGCCTGCTAAGTCTGGATTCAACACAGACTAGACTGTCTTAGTGCAGAAGAGAGAATACAGTAAGCATAGAATTTTGAATTTTCCCCTTGAAAGAGTAACAGAAAGGAGGCGGTGAATAGTAGCAGGCTTTGGGAAACCTAAGGTTAAGATACTGAAAGAATGTGTGCAATCTTTCAGTTAAAGCAGGACTTAGGGGTGAGAATGTGACTGAAAGTGAATCTGGTATGGGAATGCAGGAGTGGTCAGATTCTTGGAACAGTTTACTCAAATGGAACAAAATTAAAATGAAGCTTTTTACAGTTCTTACCGTTTCAGTTGAGAAACAAATGAAAAAGGAATGTTTACTTTTTGGAGGAAAAAGCAAGAACTACATTTTCCAAGGAGAAATATAGTATCAGAGATTAGCATAAGACGCTGCATATAATTCAGAACTACAAAGCTGGTAGAAAATGTGGTGTCTGGTGTATGAGAAAATATTCAGTTGTTAAAGCTGAGAAATATTAAATATGTTTGGATGAAAACAATTAAAGTAAATGAAAGAAAGCTGTTCCAAACATTCCTCATAAAGTTGCAGTCTCCAGTTATTGTTCTGTTTTCTGTTGAAGTGCTCTTGTTGCTGAAAGCACATCGCTGCATAACAAAATTGTATCATGAGACTGGGGGAACTCAAGTTTTGCAGGGGTATGATAAATACGAAGGCAGAAAAATGAGGGGATCCCTCCCCCAGTGTAGATCCATTGTTGAAATGTTGTTGGGAGGGGTTGACTAGTGTAGGGAGGGAAAATAAAAATGAAAACCAGGGAATGGAGTGGATCGAAATGTAAATTGTAGAGGTCACCTAGCAACAGCTTTGTTGCAGAGCCTCATTTCCCCTCTGTTGCCCAATTCATGTCTTCCTGTGCTTGGAGAACTATGGTCCAAATGGTACTACCTTTTCACTACGAGGAGGTAATATTTGCAAATCCTGGTGAGATGAACGGAAAAGGAGAAGTGACGAAGAAACACACGTATCACTGAGAATGGAAAGGTATTGACCATAAATATTAATGACAACATGGACAGTTTAAATATAACTGGGGCAGAGGTAAGTGCATGTTTTCTTCTCTTCTGGCCCCAGTAATCCAGAAACAGGCCAGCAGAGACTGAACGTGCTCAGTGGTATGAAATGCTGGCCAGGGGCATGGATGGAAACAAAATGGGGTGGTTGTATTATGAACGCGGCCTCTGTTGAGTATTAGCAATCTGTACTAAAAGAAGCCTTTGACTGCCAATCTCTACTTCTAACAGTTTAATGCACTTCAAACAAAAAATTGCTAAAATTGTTCCCTCTGAGTTCAGTCTTGATTTATTTTAGTTATTATAGAATATACTTACGATATCACATCAAAATTAATTTGCACAAAATCAAAATGCATTTGTTATTAAAGAAGTCACAGCTTTGAATTTCAACCTCTAGAAGAAATTACAACTAAAGATTTCAAGATTTTAAATATTTTAACAGGAAATAATATTTGTTAACATTTTTTGTCAACAAAAATTTCTAGACTAAAAGGAGACTGCTTGCTTAAGCATCAGGTTTCCTATTCCATTCTGGTCAGCAGGTGAGTACACAGGCCTTCAGTTTAGAAATGACTTCATTGTATAATAAAACCTCATCAGTATTATTAACTGCTGTCCCTTAAACCTGGACTTTCAGTCTTAATTGTTTTATTAGTCTTAAACATTGGGAAAGATTTTTTTAAAAAGGGTTAAGTATATAGGAGTCAGGATAGATAAAATCAATTCAGTGTCATACTTTTCAGAAGACAACTCATTACTCAAAATTTGTTAATTAAACCTAGGTATGTAATTTTTTTTCTAGTCATCTCTCTATCAAGAGCTTTTAAAAATAGTTATATAGTTTTCTTATTTGGTTGATAAATGAAAGCTTCAATTAAACTTTTGAATTAATATTTAATTAATTAAACTCTCAAATAAGATAGGATGTTTCAAGGCATGGCTTTCACTGTGCAATCATCTTGCCTCAAATACAGAATTTTGTGGAAGAACCAGACAAAGAATCAACAAAGATTATTTCAGGTAGAGAAAAAGATGAAGCCTATATCTGGGATTTTTTAATAAAGTTTAGATCAGTACAACCTCACTGCAAGTTATAGAAAGACAAAATTTGTAGGCAAAACTGGTGGGGGCAGTGTCTGGGCAGCACCATGAGATTGAGCCTTAGAGGATGTGAGCAAGGTAACTTGCTGCATAATTGAGTCATTTGCCAGAGAGGCCAGAGGAAGAGTTAGCCTGGCATATATAGGGTAAGGATGTCAATCTTTACTTATTTCATTCTTTCATTCAAATATGAATAGTTGGAAAAAATGTGTCCCCAGTGGCTGAGATTATAAAAGGTTTCAAGTTATTTTACAATGAATTTTATTTTTGTATTTTAAAAAATCCTCTTAGATTTCTGCAATTTTCATTAAATTTTTCATAAAAAGTCTCTAAATGGGGGGAAGAAACCTGATTAGTGTTGATTATTTTCTGGATGGGGTATCTCAAATATGTCAATATTTCCTTTCTCATCAAGGATGACAAAATTTGGGAGTATTCTTTACATCCTTAGTGCAGGGTGGTAAATTTTGGAATCTTCAATCTCTTGCAGGCCTGGAGGTGTTCCTTTGTTCCTAATAAAGAAGGGAGACGTGGGTTGGATTCATTATAAGTCAAAATGGAATTCTTAAAATATACTGGCTTTTCTCAGTTCAATAGTCCAAGAGCAGGTCTTTGAGCTTTTTTACCTTTTTTTTTAATTTTTATTAAATTTTATTAAGCAAGCACAAACACAAACAAACAGATGATACAATGATACACTTACAAATAATGATTACAATAATACACTTACAACTAATACGAACATAGGCATAACCTAACTATACACAACTAACTAAACCATTAACCCAAACCCATCATACACTAAGTACAAAAAACAATACATTCCTAATACCTAATACCAATCCCCCCACCCTCTAGTACCCCCCCTTTTTTACCGAAACTCAGTTAGCACATGCTTCCTTATCTGTTAGTTCCTTCTAAATTTCACAGATAACATGGTAACATAATGAATAGTATAGTAGGTAAAGCAGCATATAGATTGACAATCGATTTAACTATAACATAATTATAACATTTTGTTATAACATTTATATTATAAATATTATTTATAGTGTTTCAAATTGTTCAACATTACGTTATATTATATTATATGTTATATTTAGTTCTAAATCTTAAGTTTAGATAGTTACTCAACCTTTTAACCTATATGTCTCATTCTATTTTTCAAATACACCTTCCTATTCCTTCATTATCTTACATTACCTTACAATACATTCCTTATATTCTTTATCTCCATTTTTATCTTTTATACACTTATTTTCCAATCCAGTAAAAAAAGAACTTCTTTATATCTGTTACAACCAATGTATCTTGTCTATTCCAAAAAATTACTGCGTTTTTACCCCAATAATCTTCTCAAATAGGAGAGATTAATTTCCATTCATCAACAATTTTCCTTTTTCCTTTGTCTTCCAACGATCCTATTACAATGTCTGCCTCTGCACTATCAAATAATTTTATCAACCAATCTTCAAGCCTTGGGGGCTGTCTTTCTTTCCATACCTTTGCATAACATACTCTGGCTGCCGTGATCATATAAAGCACTATTTTCTTTTTTGATTTATTTACCTGTAGAACCTCTGTCATATTAAGAAGGTAAATTTGGGGAGATAGTGAGTATTTTATTTTTAGTATTTCCTGCATTTTTTTATGTATTCCAACCTAGAAGGTTTTGGCCACTTCACACTGCCAGCACATGTGAAAGAATGTACCTTTGTGGCCGCATTTCCAGCAAGCATCACTTAGATTTCCCTGCATCTTTGCAATCTGTAGAGGGGTAACATACCACCTGTGGAACATTTTACAATAGTTTTCTCTCAGACTGACTGGTTTTACTAATTCCCATGTGGCTTTCCAAGAGTTTTCCCATTGATCCGTGGTAATTACTCCATTCAGATTTTGTGCCCATTTTATCATTGTCTTTTTGACTACTTCCATCTCATTTTCTAAGGTCAGTAATATTTTATATATTAAACCAATTTTATGCTTTTCGTTAGGTTTTAAAATCTTATCAAATTCTTTTTCTTTTATTTCGAATCCCGCTGCTTCTGTATCCTTTTTAAACCTATCCCTTAATTGCAAGAATAATAACCAATGTGTCTGCCATCCCTGGGCATTAAGTTCATCTTTAGATTTAAATGTTATATTATCCCCATGTATGGTCAATATATCTTTATATGTTACCCAAGAGTCTGTCTTAGGAATTTCCTTTTTATAAAAGGCCTCATGGGCTGACACCCAGAGTGGAGTTTTTAGATATAATTGCCTTTTATATTTCAACCATACGGTTAATAAGGCTTTCCTTAAATAATGGGCTCTGAATTCTTTATCTATAAGTGATTTATCGTACTACATGTAGGCATTCCATCCGAAATTTGGCTCTCCCCCTTCTAGGTTTAATAATCTAGAGTTTCTCAGAACTATCCATTCTGTCATCCACTCCAGGAAATTCGCATGATAGTACAATTTTAAACTGGGTAATCCCAGTCCACCTCTTTCCTTACAGTCTTCCATTACTTTAAGTTTTATTCTTGGTCATTTCCCCCTCCAGATAAATTTCCTCAATTCTCGGTTCCATTCTTTAAAAGGTTTTTCATTCATAATTATGGGGAGATTTTGGAATAGGAAGTTGATTTTTGGAAGTAAGTTCATCTTAACTGTAGCGATCCTGCCCAGTAGTGATAATTCTAGCTTTTGCCATCTTTTAATTTCTTCTCTTAATTCTATCCAGGTCTTTTTATAGTTGTTATCAAACAAATCTACGCTATTTTTTGAAATATTTATGCCTAAATATCTTACTATCTTCGCAGTCGTAAAGCCAGTTTTATTTGTTAATTCCAATTCTTCCTGCACCTGAATGTTTTTAACAATCATTTTTGCTTTTGCATATTTATTTTATATCCAGATAATATACCAGATTCTTTCAATTTACTCATTAATGTATCTATGCTGCTACTGGGATCCTCCAAGAAAATCACCAGGTCATCAGCATAAGCACTCAGCTTATATTCCTCCTTCTTAATTTTAACCCCTCTGATTTGCGTTTCTTGTCTTATCTTATTGTTAAATATTTCTAATACTAGTATAAACAAAAGTGGTGCCAAGGGACATCCTTGTCTGACACCTCTACTTATATTTATACTTTGTGTTGTCTCCCCATTCACTATTATCTTCGCTTTTTGGTCATTATATGTAGCCATTATCCACTCAACATATCGGGGTCCCAAATTTATAGCTTTTATTGTTTGTTCTAAGAAACTCCAATTTACTCTGTCAAAGGCTTTTTCAGCATCTAAAAAACACATTGCCATTTTCTTTTCATTATGTCTATGAAAATATTCTATTATATTCAGAACTATTCATATATTATTTTTTAGCGATCTCCCCAGCAGAAAACCATTTTGATCTATATTTATTATTGCAGACATAACCTTTTTTAATCTCTCAGTTAATATTGTGGCAAATGTTTTATAATCTACATTTAACAATGAGATAGGTCTATAATTACTTAACTCCTTTGGGTCCTTGCCTTCTTTTTGAATCAGAGAAATGTTAGTTTCGCCCCAGGACGGTGGTCGTGTATTTTTGTTTAATCCATTCATTAACTCCCACAATGGGTCTATTAACTGTTCATGAAAAGTTTTATAATAGAGTGCAGTTAGACCGTCCAGACCTGGCGCCTTTCCTGATTTTTGTTTCTGAATGGCTTGGATTATCTCTTCTCTAGTTATAACCTTATTTAATTGTGAGCTTTTTTACTTTCAGTTATGTCCACTTTACTGGAATACCGTTCAGTTCACTGCCACTCTGAAGCCTATTGCTTCAGGCAGTGTTGCAGAACGTTGTAATTTGGAGGAGCCCAGTCTTTCCAATGCGGCTACATTTCCTGTAAAGAAACCACATGATCCAATCATGCTTGAGAAGAGAGAACGCTTCTGGATATACAGATTCAATACCTTGATGGCACATGGCCTGAGATTAGAGGACAATACCAGCCCTGCCTCTGGCACAATCCTTTGAATTCTGTGCCTTAAGGTAACTCCTACTGGAGGCTGTTTATCACTACCATTCTAACAGTGGTATTTAGTTACTATAGACAAGCACACATATGTACATATATATGGAATATTACAAGAGGAAAAACAGTTCTGTAAGCCAGATATTTCTTTCTCTCAGGGCAAGTTGCTCCTTCAGTAGCACTGTGGTATCTGCTGTGGAAGGACAAGTTTGGTGGGCTAAGGAAGCAGTTGGTGTGAAGATAACTATGCAAATTCCTATTTAGAACATGATGGTTCCTGAGTAGTGAAACAGTGGTAACCTAACCTTTGGAAGCAAAGAAAGAGATTAGCCATTGTCTTCTAAACAAACAAGTAAGAGAAGAAGGAGCCATGAGATGTCCATGAGATGGGGAGAAAAGTGACCAACAGCTTTTGTTCCTTCTACCAGGCTTTGGTCAAGGTCCAAGGGAAGCCAAAGCTCTGGGCCTGGTTGTAGTACTGACAAGCTGAGAGCCAAAGAGGCAGAGGCAGAGGCAGAACCCATTTGAAGCAATGTATTTTGAATGGACTGATAATAATCCATTGTCAGATGAAGTTGTTAGGAAGCTTGAAGTGCCTGTAACTTTTACATGCTGTGATTTGTTATTATTTGCTGATTGGCATATACCTGAAAAGTTATTGGAAAATATGATGGTGAGCCTCTGTTGCTAGGTCAGGGGTAGGGAAGACTGGTTCCTGATCCCACTTTTGTGCCCTTCAAAGCCTCCTGAACCCGTCAATTTTTTGTCATGGTTTTTGAGTGCCAGTTACCAAAAATTATGTCCAAAGCCCCCCAAATGCATGCAAGCACACAAAAAAAACCCTTCCCTCACTTCCCAAAACCTCTTCAGAATGCCATTTTCTCAAATGCTTTTTTTCTCCTCCATTTCCCTTCCAAAAAACATCCAAAGTGACATCACATCACTTCATGTTTGCTACTGCAGAGGAGAAGTGGAAAGAAAAGAAGGTCTTTGGAAGGTGTGCCCTGCAGGAGGGTGAGGGGTGGGAATTGTCCCCTATGCAGTTACTCATCCCTGTGCTAAGTGGAAGGGGTTGGCCTTCATATGATTGTTGCCTTACAGGAGTACATTATGCACTGAATGTACAATGCAATGTTGTACGTTACAGTGGACCATCTTAGGGTTTCTAATTAAGAAGAGTCATCTCTTATATTAATAGCACAGTGCAGAAGGATGTGTGCTAGCTGTTTTTCATATTCCATTTCTTGTATTAAGCAGTATTTGACCTAGCGTTGCAACAAATAGTATGGATGGTAAGGCAAACTAAGTAGGCAGCCAAGTAGCCATGTTATATTAGCAGCTGGAAAACCTGCTGAACATCCATGGAAGAGGTAATGTGCAATGTATGTTAGGTGGAGACTTTGTTAATGTTTGATTTACACACAAAAAGAAACCCTTTAAAACCTGAATATTGCTAGTTATGTCAAGCTATCAAATATTGTCAACATGTACTATGTGGATTTCTTGCTGGGGTCACTGGATGTATTATTATGCTTTAGATTTATAATTAATAATGGAAAATTAGTTCTTCATATAGAATTAGTTGTTTAAACATTTCATTTACAAAAATTCAAAATGCTGCTGTGGTTCCATACATTTGTACCCTACTGGAATTGAATACTTCATGTAGGACTTGAAAAATACCATTTGCCTTTTCAGTAGTATTTGGAGGTACTTCAAAATACATCCTAACAAATCTTCTAACTCACTTTTTATGGGACTGTACAACATGACTGACAAATATGTGAAAAGCAAATCTGGCAAATTATGATTGGGGGGGTTTTGGAGGGTGAGAGAGGTCTGAAGTACCAGCAGGGCAATAAATAAATTAAACCATAGCTAAATTCCTGGGAAAGCAACTAGAATTTACAGAATGCAACAATATTAACACTTCATGCTCTTCTGTTAATTTTGAATTTTCCTGTACTAGTTAAAATACACATGTTTATGGAAAGACAAGGCAGGTGATAAAAGTGGTTCAGAGTTCCACATTCTTCATATTGCCTTTAGAAAGGTGGTTTTTCATCTCCTAATGGAGTGAAAACTGTAAGTTGCATGACCAAAGGATTTTGCAAAATGTAATTTGACTATATCTGGTTTAGTCTGCATACACAGCAAAATGACTGTAAGGCAGTCTGCACATTACACAGACTCAGATGGTAAAATTCTAAGTGGTGTCACTTCCAACTGCATGTGGATGGATGTGGGTTTTTAATGCCTATATACTAGGATAAACTAGGAAACAAACTCAGTATTGTTGTTGCCAATGTGTGGCTCTAACTGCGTGATAAATAGGAAAAAGCACACTTAACAGAGAAGGATTGATAGGTAGGAGACATGCATAGTTCCCTTGCACCCACTTATTCATCTCAACAAATTCCCCATAGCCATATAGTTTTTAAATGTCTCTTTATATTCTATCTGCCAACTAAGTATTGGAGGATGTACAGTTGTATCATAACCTACAGTTTGCAAGTTTCTGACCACAATGCCTAACGTATCCAATACGGAGATGGAAAAGTTGATGCCAAGAAATGTGGCAACTGGTTCTCGTGGGGGAGAGGGAGATTTGAGGCATAACTTTGATATATATAGCTTATAGTAGTTATATATCAGTTTAGTAGTAATGGATTCATCAAAGAAATCCTGAAAGTTGTTATTTGCTGATAGTGTCATTTGCTGATAGGTTTGATACCAATTGTCTCCTCTCACAGAAGTATGATTCCAAAATGTTCCATCAACTAAACAGTATTGCTCAAAACACATCTGATTTTGTCTTGGAAGCTAAGCAGGGTTGGGACTGGCTAGTACTTAAGATAGGAGACCATTGGGGAACAGTGCAAGTCTCCAGGTTAGGGTAGCAAACAGAATGTGCTTGAAACCCTGGAGGGCAGCTGCTAGTCAGTTCTTGACAATACTCTGCTGGATGAAACAATGTTTTCAGTATAAGGCAGCGTCCTGTGTTCTAGATGAAGCCTGTTAGGTAGATAAATCCTATATCTCGCCTAATGTTATATAATGAATTCATGGATATTAACTGTTCTTGTCTCACTTTTCCAGGTTCTTTGAATATATATACCTCTATAAAGATGCGGTGATGTTTCAGATAGAGCAGGTGACAAAGCTGTGTTCCAAGATACCTTTGAATGAACCATGGGATCCTTATGATATTCCTGACAATTCAACCTATGAAGATCAGTACTACATTGGAGGTCCTGGTGACCAAATTATGGTACAGGAATGGTCTGACAGAAAGCGGGCTAGAAAACGTAAGCACTAATTGGTTTAATTAAAAATAATTTCTTTGCCACACACCAAACATTTTGTTCCCAAATTACTGTTATCAGTGTTATAACATGCAAAAAATACAATTTTGGTCTTCTTTACCCCAAGAAATAAGTGGTGTGGATTTATAAACAAATCTTGGGCTTTCTGCATGATTTCTCTCAGAGTGAGTCCACATTTTTTTTTTTAAATCAGTGTGCGTGGGCAATTACAGAAGTATAATATTGGTCTTTCTTTCAGACTGCCAAAATGTTTGGGATTTACTTAGTGTAGAAAAAACAAGGCCAACAGCCTAATTCTATAGGCTTTTGTACAAAAGTAAATCTGGAGGGCTTATTCCCAGGAAATTCATCTGAAGTGGAAATGCAATGTATACACGTATGAAGGATGTGGATAGAGACTGTTCCATTAATTCTAGAACTAAGTGGGTCATCTGTTAAATTCAATTGGCATAAGATTTGTGAGCAACAAAATAATGCATTTGACACACACCCTGTAATTAATTTAGGGATTTTAATAACATGAGAAGTATTGATGTCCTTTGGCTTAGAAGACTTTAAAAAGTAATCAGACATATTTGTAGATCGGGGGTACCTTTAGCTCTTTAGTTACCATTCCTATCATATTTCACCATTGGCCAGCCTGGCTAGGGCTGAAGAAACCCAAATTCAACAAGACCTGGCAGGCCACAAGGTTCCTGTGCCTTGTAGTAGATGAAACAGCAATCGACAGCTAGTGTCCATGATTGTACCAGCACCACCATGTTCAAAAGCAGTTCCACTGATTACCAGTTGCTGGAGTGCAGCAGCAGAGAACAGGACTTGCTAGCACACCTGGGTTTTAGTCATTTCAAAGACTTTACTTTGGCCTCTGTGGGAAACAGGACGACAGAATAAATTGACTCTTGGTCTGATCCAGCAGGGTTTATTGTATAGTTTTATCTTGCATTTGTTTATTCAGGCATAAGCCCAAAGATGTTCAATTGGGCTTACTCTTATGTAGGTAAGCATAAGATTATTGCTATAACCTGTGAATTTCAGGCTTGCATCCAGATGCGACTAGCACCTGTCTTAGTAAGACAGCAATGTATAGCTGTGTTCGTGCACAACTAGAGCCACATGATTGCCACATCCCTATCACTGTATCCCTCCAGACTTTGATGGAATCCTCACCTCAGCATTCCTCAGCATTGGCCAGACTGTCAAATGTTGATGGGAGCTGGAGTCCTACTCCCACATAATCTAGATTCTGGGAGATGCAAGCACTCTGTTCCTGCCTGACTAGTTTCACTTGTTATTAATTTTCTTTTGGAGTCAATTCAGGCTGCCAGATTATATTTTAATCTCTTTCTAAACGACCTTGCACTATAATATTTTAAGAATTGCCAAACTCTGAGTTTAGAGGCCTGTCTTTGCATTCCACTCTATAAGAATAGATGTGGGCCAAAAATCGCCCCTGTTTTTCAGATCCATTCATCTCTTCTGAAAGGATTTGGGGCTGTTTCTGGTGGAAGAGAACTGTAGGGAACATTTCAGGGTGTGAGGGATGTGCTGGCATTTGTACAAGATGGCTTTGAAAACTTCAGAACTTTAAAAAAGGTTTTTAGAAAGTTTTGCATTGCTCACTGATAGCCTCCTGGCCTGGAAGTAGTTGCTGCAGTGCCCATGGGACTGTTGCTACATGGTCACATAACATTTACAAACATCTCTGCCACACCGTAGGTTCAGATAAATGTGCAGCAACAGCAACCTCCCCCTTCCCCTCAAGTATTTCTTGCAGTTCTCCTGGCCCCATCTTCAGGGCATCTTCAGTTCATTCATACCACCAGTGGCTAAAAAACATTGACTGAACAGTTTTAGCTCATTTCAAATCTCCTTTACAAGATGCACAGGTAAAGATCATATGAATTTCCTCTGAAAATTATTCCAATATTTTCCCCCATGATAAAAGTGAATATAACTGTATTAAAAAGTAATATAACCTCTCATGAAGATCTGTGTTCAAAGTGTTGAGTCTTGATCTGACAGTGAATTATTTCTCACTTTTCCAAGACTTGGAGTTTATCCTGTTTATGAATTCACATATGACATCATAATATCACTAAACTAGCATACCTCTGTATGCTGCTTTGCAGCTGTGTAGCCATCAGCCTGACACTCCAACAAGTTTTGTAGAGCCAGGCTGATGATCTCATAATCTATCTTGAAGAAGAGTTTGTATAACCTGAAAGCCATCTTGTAGCATTCAAAAACTAACAGACCCCAAATAGAAGCTGATCCGATGAAAGGTGCAACCTTAATGGTGTGTATTGGTGATCAAGGGGCCTCTAGCATGCACATTTTTAAGAAAGCAATCTTTGGGTCTGTTCTTACATTAACAGTACCACTTCTCTATTGCTACATCAAAAGGGTGGAGGACCTTTGGCACTCCAGAAGCTGATGAACTACTGCTCTCATCATCCCTCACCACTGGCTTTGTTAGTTAAAGCTTAGAGGAATGGGAGGCCAACAACATGTGGAGGCCACAGGTTCCTTGGTCTTTCTGTATCACTTTCAGATGCCTTAAGTCAGCATCCCCAGTGGAACTGAGAAATGTATTAATGCTGAATTTAAGCTGAAAATGTTTTAAGTTTAAAATGTCTCTCACTCTTTTCATATTATAATCTTCAAATCAGTTAAGAGAAAGCATTTCCACTGAAACTAGTCAGTTACTTTCAGAGTAGTGAGCTTAAGGGTAATAGCATTAATCCTTAATCTGGGTGCAAATAAATAAAGAATTATTTTGTTTTAAGAAAAACGTGAAAATTATTTATCCTTTCTACATAAAAGCAGTAATACTTTGTGCTTCATTGCAGTTGAAACCTGGGTTGGTGTTTACACAGTCAAGGACTGTTACCCGGTTCAGGAAACCTACACAAAGAACTACAGCGTGACGACCTCCACTCGTTTCTTTGATCTAAAGCTTGGGATAAGTGACCCGTCTGTATTCATCCCTCCAAGCACCTGCCAGGCAGCTCAGCCAAAAAGGATGAGAGATGCATGCTGATAGTGGACCTTGGATTCTATGTGAAAACAGTATAAATGTATAATATAGATTACCATTAATAATCAGCTGCTGATGTCTAACCTGATTGTTGCACTTTGCAGAATTGCAGTTTTGAAAGCTGGGATGTCTAATTGAGGCAAAAAAAGAGAAGAAACCCATTTCCTCTTCAGGGTCTCATTCCAGCATTGCCCCTATATTCTGTAGTTACTGGAGAAGCAGTATTTATAGGCTTGTTTTTTCCTTTATGTCCTTTGGAATAACCTATTATTTATATTTTCTAAGAGGCACACTGTGCTCCTAAATGCATATTAAAATACTGTGTATATCTATTAATTCTCAAGAGATGAATAAACTATATTACCTACTGGAGATAGAGGCCAGAATCCTGTTGGTGACATACACTGGCATAAACCTCCCATTACATCATCATATGCCCTTTTTCAGTAATTGTGAAGGAGGTCAGTACCTTCTTGTGCAATGCTCCCGTCTCTAACAATGAACTTTTTTCAGCTCTTGGACACCCCCCACTGCCAAGTAGTGGCCAAGAATGGTCAGGGATGCTCTGGCAGTACCTGGCTGCAGGTTCACAGCTGGGAAAAAAAGAACAGGCATTGACCTCTTGGATCTGCAGTGAGTCATAGAAAGCTCCAGCAGGAAACCCAGTGACTCACTGGAGATCTGGAGAAATGATTGTGTTCTTTTCTCCCAGCTGAAGAACTGCAGCCAGATGCTGCCTGGGTGTCCTCCGCCCTCCTGGCTTCTTAATTCACCACATTGTGCACTCTGGCATTGAGAAGGCCCATTGCACTGAGGTGAAAGGGTAAGTTCAGTGCAAGAGTACTGACAGCACTTTATACTCTGCCAGCATGATTTAGGGATCTGAGATTGTTACCGTAAGGTGGAACCTGTAACTGATTGCATCATTGTTATTTCTTTGATTGCCTGGAACCTGTTTTGCTGACCTAATTTTACTTTTTCATAAAAAAAATAAACTAGGATATTTGCTTAATGTTAGCTGCGTGGTGTAATACCAGGAATAAGAAATTATACCTAAATTATACATAAGTGTTCTTCTACTTACTATCGCAGTTGTTTGTATTTACTTTATTTGTTTATATATATATATATATATATATATATATATACTTTTGATCAAATAACCTTCAGAACAACTTACAGTAGATAGCACTAATGCACAGTCACATGACATTCATTTGGCTGAATGGAAGACTCAGAAGTTTGTTCTTTGATATATTCACTAAAGTAGAAGTATGTGCCTTTAAATCATCTGTAAGTTTATGGATATCACATTAATTGGTCTTTTCTGTCTGATCCTGCTTAGCTTCAGAAATTAGACAGGATCTGTTGCCTTCAGGATATTTAAAAAAAAATCTATATAGGAAGTGTTCGTTGTGGCCTTTTTGTTACCTCCTGAGTTCTCTCAGAAATAAATTATGAGTGACATACCTGGTTCATTAACATGAAGCAATATGGAACCAATGTGCTGAAAGAGGGTGGGCTAATAGAATACAGTATGTATGCTTGAACAAATTGTGGACTGGGGCCCAGGAAGGACACTAAGACCATAGGACATGATAGGGAGCCTTTGCCTGCTCCTGGTAGCTTTGGCTTCCAATTCCCATCAGTCACAGCCCAGGCAGTTGTAGGGGATTTTTGTTATTGTAAGCCAAAACATTTGGAGGGCCAAAGGCTCCCCAGAAGTGTAATAGGAGACAGACAGACTATAAAACTTCTTGATTGTTATGGAAAAGTTCAACACATATATTTCTTCTAGCTCTGGGTAGCTCTCATAAACTCTCCTCTGGGGCTTAATATAGCAGTGGCAAGTTCAGTACCAGCAAGAGACCTGAAGAGGGCTCCTGGCTATTGTGGCTTCCAGCCTTGAAAGAGTTGCAGACCTAAGGTCTTCTGTGTGGAACTGAAAGAGAACATGCTGTAACTTCTCAGAGTTGTACCAAAATGTTACTAGAACAGCTATGGTATAATGATTTGAATGTTGGACTAGGATTCTGGGAGACCAAGATTCAAATCCCTGTTCAGGCTTGGAAACCACTGGGTGACCTTGGACAAGTCACACTTTTTCAGCCTCAAATGAAAGTAATGACAAACCTCCTCTAAATCTTGCCAAGAAAACTCTATGATAGGGTTACCGTAACTCAGAGTTGAATTGAAAGCATGTCACCACAATATTGATTCTAGAAAAGTGTCTCAGATACCTAACCCAATGAATCTTTGGGGAAAAAAGTTTAAATCAGTTTCCTAGTCCTGAGGTGGGTGTGGTGAAGCAACTTGTACCCTTTTCACTAAGACTGCCTCTTTTCCTACATTAAAACAGGGTTGGGCCAAAGGTAGATCAGGATGTCCTGGTAGATCTCTGGATTATGTACAGAAAATCAAAAATTTCTCACTCCCAACTGTTCAACAGTAGCCACAGTTGTAGGGAGGGGGGATAGCAGATATGGGTTTGTAGACCAAAAAAATTATAAATTTATTTCTGATTCTGAAAACAAATTTCTGAACTGAGTGTGTTCTCAGAAGTATCCTGTCCCTTAATTTTCAGTGTATATCTGGTTCATAAACCACTATTTATCACTCATGTGAAAGATAGATCCTGTAGCCTCTTAAGTCTACCCATTCCGGCATCATTCTTTTTCTTCTCTGCCTTCTCCTTCTCATTCAGTTCTCTTTTATCTCCTACTGCAAGCTGAACACCATCATTCTTCAGTCAACAAGTTCTTCTTACAATTTCCTATTTCTTTTCCCTGAATAGTTAACTGCTAATCATTAACATTTTTCATTTGTCATTATTTGACCAAAATATTCTAGTTTTCTGCAGTTGGTGTTTTTAATGATTTACCTTCTCTTTAATACTTCTTTGTCTATCACCTTCTCAAGTCAGAACATTCTGAACATGCTCTAATAAATCGGTTTAGATGCTTGTTTTTAAATGGTTACCTCTGTTAAACTCCATATATCTCTAAGATACAGTAGAATCAAGACAATGTAACACTATACGCTGCTTATTCATGAGGCTAATTTTAAGTGGGCGCTGCACCATATATTTTTCATCTTAAAAAGCACTGCTTATTCAATCAGATTCTATGGTATTTATATTTATCAATGTGCACCACACTTTTATTTTGCATCTTTGACTGTATATGTTGGGCCTCCTGCCTTTCAATTGTTGCAGTGATCTTTTTTTAACTTCTGTTTTGAAACCCTGGGCATTAGCCACATCACTAGCTATGTCAAGCAATCTGCCAACCATCTTAACTTACCGTTCAGCTATACTGTATAGTCTATATTGGATGATTTTGATAATATTTTCATTAACAATGGTACCATCATTTGAATAATCAAGTTCTTATTTAAATAGATTCTTAGAGTACAAATTAAAAAGCTGGGGTGACAATGTACATCCTTGTCATACCAATCTCTATGTCATTTGTCTTCTGATCTTCAATTTTCACTATAGCTTTTTGTTGCAGTTACTGTATGTGTTTGCAGAATAGTTTTTCTGGCTCTAAATCTAGTGCCCCCCTACATTAGAAGATTAAAATAGCCTTGTAACTGTCTCTTAACAAAGAATGTGTCTTTCTTCTCTATGTAGGTCTGAAACCCTAATCCTCAGAATAGTCCAACTACTCCGATATCCCTTCAGCTCAAGTCTTTGACAACTTGTTTGTTCTTCCCTTTAAAGAAAAGAAAAGGAAGACTGCTATTAATATTTCTGTGACTTTTTACGTGTAAGCTGCCTTGACTTCAATTTTATCATATAAGGGGAGCTATAAATATGTTTATGGGGAAGTCCTTGTACTTGCAGGGATGCCTTGTGAGCTTATCAATGTAGCTGCAGATCTCGACTAAGCATAATATATAAAGGTCCCACTGAAATTTGGGATCAATTACCCTTTTTGGTAAGCAGGAAAAAGGATCTAATATTTCATAAACTGAGAAGGAGATCTTCAGGAGCCAAGTTCTCACCTTCCATTCCACACAAGTTCAGTTTGCAGATGACTAGGAAGTAGAATGCTATCCCTGTTTCTCTGTGGAACTGGCTTTTCATATACAGAAAAGCCTCTAACCCAAAAACATACTTCAGCACATGCAACCAGGAACCCTGGATATTCAGGGGTTCTAATTGCATAGTGGAAACTATATGCTCACTGCTGTACATAAATAGAGTTGAATTCAGACTTAGTCATGCTTAAAGAAGGCCCCCTGAAATCAGGTAAATCATGAGTCTCATCCCATTGATTTAAATAGATCAACTCTCAGCGTGACTAAGTATTTCCCCAACCCACTGAGCACTTTCTAGGCCTTCTACTCAGCATGTAGAAGTTGGAGGTGGGGCTGCTGGGTGTGATCATGTTCCCTCATCACACCCTGAGTATGTGGAAGGGAAAGTAGGAGTACTTCTTAGTGCCTTTAAATCTGATGCATTCACTTTATAAAGAAGTATGGATAATGTGTATTGGGTTTAGACATTTAGACATACAAAATAATGGAACGGAGGAACTTGCAATCAAAGCAAGGAATAGGAATCTCCAGATGATCTTTGATTACATCTCTCAGCAGCCCTAGGCAGCGTAGCCAGTGAAGGAATGCAGGGATGACAACACCAGCTGAGAGAGTTACATCATTCCCACTCCCAGTCTAAAGAGATGCAGGCAATAATGGAAAAGGAAAAAAGGGCAAGAATAAATGCAGATATACTCTTGCTTGAGTCACACATGCTAAACTTTGGTATGTGTAGGGGATGTGAACTGAGTTTAACTAGAAAATTTCATAGAAATGGTGGACGTTGAGGAAAGATTTGAAGAAGCAAAAAAACCAGGGTATAAGTGTTCTGGAAAGAAGTTCCAGATGTAGGGGGCAGCAAAGAGAGTAGACAGAACTATGTAAGAAAGAAGGAAACCTCTGGCTGCTGAGAATAATAGAGGTGGAGGACAGAAGTAAATGGAATCTATTGTGACCCAAGGGCAGAACAATCAGGAAGAGAAAAGCCTATGGGAGATCTCTGAATGTAGAGGTGAAGAATTTGTTATTAATCTAGAAGTATACAGGTAACCATAATGAGGTTCTCCCAAAGAATGTCCCATTGCATTTGAAAAGAGGTGTTTGATTTGGAGCACTCTAAAGTGACTGCATCATGGGGTTTTCTGGGGCTGAGAGTGTGTGACATGCCCAACTGTCCTGAAAACAGCACAGTAAGAAGGGGCCACTGCTTGTTATACTCAATTGTTCCTCCTCACAACTCCATGGGCAAGGGAAGGAAATTAGACCATTCTAATAGTGTTGCTTCATATCCGTCTTGCTTTGGCCAAGCTCCAAGACAATCCACAGCTCTGAGCCTGATTGTAGTACAGACAGGATGAAATCCAAAGAGCCAGAGCCAAAAGATGTGGTTGAACATTGGTGGGTGATCACCATTCCCATGTTCTTCTATAAGGATGGACATTGGCAGCAGTGAGCTTAGTCTGTCCGTCGAGGTGCCTTGCATGTTGTAGAACTTTGGAAGATCAGGATTCTGAATCACGAGGAGCTTCTATAAATTGAGTAAGCTTTGTGCTGCATACACTTCCAACCTATGGAGGGCTGTGGGAACAGCAGCAAAGGCAGTGAAGCTAGCTCCTTTTTACTCTCTTGCCATTGTGTGGTTGATTAGAATGCCCAACAGGGCTAAAGTGCAGTGGGAATGTTGCAGTAGGAGATGAAGGAATACTAAATGAGTTATATTATTATGGTTTCGCATGGTGAAAGGGTGTTACAGATGTATACCTGAGCTTTGTTCAGGCAATGAAATAAAGTGATATACCTAAAAGAGAACATGAAGTATTGCATTTATATGTCTTTCTTCCAATGACTTCTTAATGTATACTTCAAAAAATAGAGAATGGTGGTATTTTTTGTATGTAACTCCTTAGAAGCTCATTTTCCTCAACAAAGCTAGGTCTGTTGTCCAGCCCTTTACGGCTCAAAATGACTTTAATTCCCAAGTCCTTGGAACAAAGAGCAGCAGAATCCCCAGTTAGGAGAGATCAGTTCTGTTCCAACACACTGTTGACTGTTAGAATATATAAAAATGTAGAGAGGGACTGACTCTTTGGTTTGACATTACTCACACCTCTTTGGGGATCTTCCTGAAAAACAATATCTGGGTATTTTTTTGTCTGAATTACAGTTTGCTTTATCTCAAGGGTCTGTGTCAGGAAACAACATTAAAATGCCTATGGGAAGCCCAGAAGCAGAGCATGAGGACACTAGCTGTCCTCCCCCCCCCCACATTCCTCTGTAATTGATGTTCCAAAGCATGCTGCCTTTGTTCCTGGAAACAGAATATAGCATCCAAGACTAGTAGCCATTGACAGCTGTATCTTCTTCAAATGCTCTAATCCTCTTTCAATGCCACCTTAGTTGGTTGCCATCACCACATTATATGCAGCTGAATTATATGTTCTTTGATATTCTGTTCCAAAACTGGGTATAGTTCCAGGTCTCACCCAGAGTTCTTTTGGTATGGAACACTGAGATGCATTGATGCTATAGCATTATAGCTTTATTGGTGATCAGTGATGCAGCAGATGGTTAATAGCAGAGAAACATTCCAACTCTTTCACTGATAGGGTCTATCATCTCCTCACAGCCAATGATAAGAATTGAGCTAATGACACTGTACTATCCCCACCAACTATCAAATTCCCCACTGTTGGTTGTTTGGGGCACCTGGCTTGGAGAGCACACACCCCAGCTCTAACCAAAGGAAGATAGACTTCCAAGGATTATATTGTGCAGAAACAAACAAAATCAAACTGCTTAAGCATGGCTCATCTCCCCCATCACAGCTGTAAGAACTATTCAAACTGATAGGCAACACAGGAAAATCCACTACCTCAGTTCATTCTCAGCCTTTTCCCGGCCTCAAGGTGACAATGCACAAAATAGCTAACAAGGTCACTAATACAAATTGCCTCTTTTTCTAGACTGTACAGGTATTAATGTTTGGCTGTCAGATGTCTAACTCAGTACATGTGAAGACATCTCTCACATCTCCTACCATCCAGCTTCAGTGAATGACTCCAGTGAGATCTGGTCTTCTTTAAGAAGGAGAAAAATGTATTTCAAGTCCTTTATATATAGGCATGCCCTAAGATTGTGATGTGGAAAGGAGACACAGTTTCAAGATGTGTAAACCATTTTGTTTATCAAATTAGGCCCTTGCCCTTCAGCCAGAAAATATTTGTATGTCCTTCTTCAGGGGAAAACAATTTGGAAATCAACCTGCAAAGATTTCAAAAGAAGTGAATCCAAAGTGTATCCAAAGCCTGACAATCTACTTATACCTCCTGAGACTCTATACATCAGATTCATTGGATGTTTCCAGTTCTTTCTGCTTCTTTTCTGCTCTTATGCTCTGAAAAGGCAGATTAGGGAAGCACTAGTGGGTTGCTGGATGATCCTCGGTAAGATCAGTAAGAGCTTCTATTTCCCATTTTTAAAATGTGGGTAAATAGGCTGTTACAGTTCTTTAGATGTACATTATGCATATGTTCAAGCCATCTGGTATGAGTGTGTGACTCCCATGGTAATACACACGGTCCTAAATTCTGTTGATAGTCTTGACTAGAGTTGACCTATTGAATCAATTGGATTTATGTGTTGACTCACATTCATTGAATGAGTGTACTCTAATTGGGATTAAGCCCCTTTCTGCAGGAGGTTGTCACCCCAGCATGGGGACAGGCATAGGGATGGGGGGGCGATGGGGGAGGTTCACCCCAAACGGCAATGTTTTGGGGGCATCCTGTCCCATAGCCACACCCCCACATGCCCTGGCCACACCCTCATGCACTGCAGTCTCTCTCACACACACACACACACACACACACACACACACAGTGGCCATGCCCCCTGCCCCATAGGGCCCCCTCCCACTCACTCCTCCACACACTCCAAGCTCCACCACTGGGGACAAGAGAGTAAGTAAGGTGATAAAAAAATATTGCACAAAAGTTAGCTGTGCAGGCTTAAAGATGAGTCTGTAGGGTAAGATAAATACAATTAAAATGAATGTTATACCTAGAATTATTTATCTTATTCGTGGAATCCCTCTACTTAACTCTTGAACGTTTTGTTTTTTTTAAAACTAAATGTATTGCTTAGGCGATTGAGGGCTGGGAGTTCATCTTTTCCTATAATTTTAACAAAAAGAATGCATATTCCAGTGGTGGGAGTGTGGGGGGGTGAACCTTCCAATTATCTTATATACCACTGGACATAAATTTTGGAAGTAAGTAGTCCACCATGGTCAACTTTGGAGTTTTCATTTCTGACACTTGTATTTAAATGACATTGAATGGTTGTCATTTTATTAAAAAGGGCAGTGTTCTACCAACAGTTTCAACAGTTAGAACTATGTGGCAAATATTGTCTCATCAGCTGAAGTTTGACCTATACGCTCATTCCAAATTGACTTTATGGGGGAGTCCAGATTTGAAAATTGGGAAGGAACCATTTTTGGGGAAAATTGTGGGCCGACAGTGAGATTCTTACTTTAAATCAGGTTCTTGGTGTTGATTATGAGTTTTTGTCTTTTTCAGTTTGCAGGAACAGTTTAAACTATCTCTATCAGCTAGATGTCAATATTTACAACTGAAACATTTATTACAACCCAGATTTGGCCATACAGATTTAAGTGCATCCAGGTGTTGTGTCCTGGATAACGTGTGCTCACAAACAGCACTCAAGAGTTAGAGCAGAAGCATTTATATGGAGCAAACAAGTAACACAGCAACTTTCCCAAAAGTTGCTGAGACCACCATATGTTGGATGATTACAGGTTTTATACCTTGTCATACAAATTTAGGCAGTGATCATTAGGCAATGATTGGTGAAAAACATAAATGTCACATCATCTCACCAGCACCAGACTTTTTCAGAACCCTTGGTTGTTTCCATAACTTTCATCCTGGGAGACAACACAAGTTCCTATATCCATATCTTTCGCATGCCTGTTCTTGTCAAGGTCAGAGACCCAGGCAGCAAGCCAGCCCAGAGAAGGGAGAGATAGCAGAGTCCCACCAGGAGGAGTCAAAGCAGGCAATTACTCATAGGCAGTCCATTTACCTAAGCAACAAGCAAAAGCCATAGTCAGAGTCCAAAATCCAGGGGTCAGGAGCCAGGAGATCAATCCAAGGTATCAGGAGCCAGGTGCTGGAAGCAAAGAACAGGCAAGGAGAGAGCTTGTAGAAAGTTTGCCACAAGCAAAGGAAAGCTTCCAGGCAGGCAGTTATATAGCCCAGCTACAGGTGTGGCCAGTCACCGCTTCTTGAACTTAATCAAGGAAGCCTCCCTTTGCTCAGCTCTCTTGAGTCTCGGCCTTGTTTGTGGGCTGATTGACGCAGGCTGCAGGGCATCCTCGGGATCACAGCTGGATCCCTGTTGCCCTAAAGGAGCAGGCAGAGGAACGTCCAAGCCTGCTTGGTCCGTGGCAGCAGGGGGAGCTCTCGCGCTGCAGGACTCATCTCCAGCCAGAGCCACAGGGACCAACAGCTGCTGCTCGTCATCAGCAGCTCTGACAGGGGCTTCAGTTATCACAGTTCTCATAACACCTTCTCACCAGTTTCACATTTCCCCTCCTTCTGATCTTTGCCCTTCTTGCCAAATGCAAAGTGACATCGGAAGCTGCAGTGATTAACCATTTGACACACCTTGGGATTCTTACAAGCCCTCCATTGGATGCATAGTTGCAAACAGCAATTGGTAATTCATGCATTATAGCACTAGCAGCCTATAGCTCCCCTTTCATCTATTAGCCTATGTGTAACATACACTATTACACAGTCAACATACTATGACAGGACCTATGCACCCTGAAACCAGAGTTCCCTTAATATTAGAAGCATTCACTGAGGCCAACCAAGTGTGTGTGTATTCACAATATGTATGTGTGTGTACACACACACACACAAAAACATACATATATACACATATATATAGTCTTATTAAAAATGTGCCATGTGAAGTTTACAGTGAAAATAGAACAGAAAATTGGAATATCTGCTAGTATTGCTAATGCTTCCTTAACACATATGTTTTGGAGTTGTTCCATAGTAGCTACGTTTTTGGAGAAAGTAATCACACAAGTAAATTAGGTTTGGGAAAGTTCCCTGTTATTCAGGGGTGTGCATGTTCTTTGGAATTATTTATCTGTTCTTTGGAAATTAACCAATGGCCAATGGAAGTGGATTTTTATTGACTGCTAAAGGATTGATACTTCATTACTGGAAAGATCATTTTTCTCCACCAGTGATCCAATGGATTGAAGATCTAACAACGTTTGCAACATTTGAAAGAATGATATGCAGATAAAAATTAGAAATGGGCTTACATTCATGCGTTTGGTTAGCTTTTATAGAAACTTATGACTAGGGTGATTATTTTTCCTCCTCTCGCATTTTTATTTTCCTGCTTTTCTTATACTGAAATATTATTGCGTGTAACAAAGATCTCTTTTGAAGAGAAAGAGATTACACACACACACACACTTAAAAATGGGAAAAAATAAATAAAATAATAACACTTTTATCCCAGTGGAAGATCACTTTTTTCATCCAGCATCTGAACAGATATCATTTCCTTTCCTTTCTTATTTCCTTCTTCCCTCAAATTGCAGGGTAGGTAAAACAACAAATCTGTGTGGATAAAAACTGAGAGATTGGGAGGGATGTATCCATACTTCACAAATATAGTGGTTTGATACCACTTTATCTGCCGTGGCTCCTTTATATGCAACCCTGGGATTTGTAGTTTCCTGTGGTACTTATAATTAACAGCAAGAAAACTCTAAGCTGCCTTTAAGGGAAGTGACCTAATGAAACTACAAATCCCAGCATTGGATAGGATGGAGCCATGGCAGTTAAATCAATATCAAACTGCTATAATTGTGCAACGTGGAGACACCTAGTGAGGAAGAAATTCAGAGAAGTGCATAGCTATGAGCTACTCATTGGGCAATACATGCTAAGATGGAAAATAACTGTGTCTACAGTTTTCTAGAAGTTCATCATGTTGCTCAGCATGGATGAGGATGGTGAATTCAGTATCATTTTTACCATATGTCTGCATCTGATGGGCAAACAGTAACTCACTATTTGTCAAAATTAGGCTACACAAGTTAAAAGAGCTGACCCGCAGAATATAGTCATTTGTATGAACTCAGTGTCTGCCCTTTGTGTAGGAGTAGGGCACAGAAAATACAAGCTAGCCCTACGCAAAATGAGGTGCTGAAATTAAATCAGAATTTTGCTGGAACATTGCCTTGGCAGCAAATGATCCTGAAGGCTTTTATCTAAGGGCTGGATAATTTTAGTGCAGAGCAAACCTCTCCCGTTAAAGTGACGTGGACTGTAACACAGTGTCAAATGAGCCAGAGAGGCTTCCAGAACGTCAAGGTTGTTTGTTTATTACAGCTGGCCAAAGCCACCTGGTGTGAGCCTGGGGAGTTTTCCCCCTTGCATGAACTTTGCCAACTTTGCCCAGCCCATTTCAAATCTGAGATGAACTCAGTTCTTGGGTTGTCTTGGAAGCTCTGCCAAAATATAAAGGCAAACCACCAGCCCACCAGTTTCCACAAACTCTGCTAGTAGTATTCTTGACTCTGCATCCCTTGCACATTTGCCTGGGACAAAGCCCCACTGCATTCAGTGGATCTTACTGCCGTGTAAACATGACTACTATTGTGTAACACAGAGCTCTATTTTAGTGAAATGCCAGGCAAAGGCTAATGGGAGTTTTGGTTCAATGACATCTGGAGGGCCACATATAGCACACCCCTGGTATAGATAGTTGCAATACTAAAAACTGGACAGCTTTCTGAGATCATAAAAATCAAGATGCAAAATAGATAGATAGATAGATAGATAGATAGATAGATAGATAGATAGATAGATAGATGGCACACAAAACATTATATGTATAAAGGGAGTGAGGTTTTTTTTTTTTAAGGTTGTATCAATTATGAACTCAAGCATCACCATAGAACCAGTGCTATATTTTTTGGAGAACATTTTAGAAACGTTTCTAGTTCTCATATTTCTCATACTTTAACATTTCACAACATATAGTTTGATCCAGATTAAATTAACTGCAGTTGGTTCCTGCTTAAATCAATGGGAATGAACTCTTGCCTAGCTTATTTCACTAATTCTGATGGACATCAAATTTCAGCTTTCTCAGTCTGGACCAATCCATAGATTTCGGTTGAATTTAACCTAATTTAACATCATCTTGCCTAGTCCAAAACCCAAACTATTTTAGCACTGTTTGCTCAATGCCATCGCTGCAGAAAGTACTGCAATGCTTCACACAGGAATCTTAATTTTAAAAAAATCTGGAAATTTCCCTCTTGCTAGAAGTATCAATAAACATTTTGAAATGAGATTCCTACTTACCTGACTCATAATAAGCCCTGTTAAATACAAGGGGACTTATTTATGAGCAGATATCTCTAAGATAAGACTGCACTGTCCATTCTCTAACTGGACGAATGCTTATCTTCATTTTCTGTTGATCTGGCAAGAACCAAGTCAAACTATGCAACCAACACTGGGAGAAAAAAAATCTCACCACAGTGTTTGATAAGCCTTACTTGTGTTTAGCTCTCTTGAAAATGGGTGCATAGGTTGTGATAAGTTTTGAGCTTCATACACATAATTGCTTCCTGAACACACATGTCAATGTTCAACCTCATATCTCAGTGTCCAAAGGAACTATCGCACTGCAGTGAGTTTTGCTTTTTTCCTGGTTTCCTTCAAATTGGTGGTGGGATTTATGGGGAAACTTGGCATTCCTACTTGGAATACAAAATGTTGTGCTGGACACATGTATCAGGTTCCATTCTGTTCTTCCAGCTTTGGGTGAGAAAACAAGTATAGTCTCTGAGCTGCGTTTCAAATTTGAAATAGAGAAGTGTGTTCAAAACATGCTTATCTAATTTCATGATGATATTTCATTGTTCAGTGGAAGTACTGAATGCCAGAGAAATGTAAAAGAGGCATGGCATGCAGGTGAGTTAAAACTCTCCTGAGCCAATGATGCATAACAAACAAGATACATCAAATGCTGGAGTAGACAAACAGACCATAAAGCAAATTCAAAAGTCCATATTGCAGTAATGCCTTTAATAAGCTAGTCAAAAAAGGCAAAAAGGTAAAAAAAAAAAAAACAGAAAAAACCCCCAAGCTTTTGAAAGGCTGTATCACTTGACATGAGCCTGCCTGCTTTTTGAGATCAGGGCTTTCTTTTAGTCCAACCACCATCACAGGTACATTTGGAGAGGACACAGTAGCAGTTCTTCTTGGTGACTTCTCACAAGCTGTGGAATTCCCTCACAGGGCAGTTTATTTGTCTCCTTTTCTGCTCTTTTTCCAGCAAGCACAGATTTTATTATTTAAACAGGCCTTCATCTGTTAGTGGGTTGAAACAAGAATTTTTTTAATGAGGAATGCTGCCTTTTTTGGTCTTTTGTTTTAAACTTTCTTTTTACAATGTTTAAAATTAATTTTCTAACAAGATTATTTAATGATTTTTAACACTTTTTATTTTTATGTTTTTTAATGGTATTTGTTTAAATCCATATTTTGGGCTTGGGTCCCATATTGGGAGAAAAATAGAATACAGATGGAATGAATGAATGAATGAATAGAAGCCAAAGTTTCTTCACCAGGGAAAGATTTTTTTAAACAAAGTACTTTTTAAAAATGTACACAACATCACACATCAATTTACACAACATTTTTAAAAAGTTTCACAACACACACAAATATGAAGGCAAATGTATATGCTAAAAAAAGTTATACAACATAAATTTAAAACACA
Organism: Cyclura pinguis; assembly: GCA_030412105.1. Taxonomy (NCBI): domain Eukaryota; kingdom Metazoa; phylum Chordata; class Lepidosauria; order Squamata; family Iguanidae; genus Cyclura; species Cyclura pinguis. Next base: position 58,979,459 of record CM059604.1, read on the forward strand.
AAAATGTAAAGACCATTGTGTATGCTAAAACCTAACCAAGATGGGGAATATAATGTCCAATTGGCCATTACACTTTCACAATTCCCATTGAGAAGCCTTTGTGCTTTTCAGAATGTGTGTGAGGCTGCTATCTGGTACTTCTTGTACAAGAAGCTTTTTCATTGCCACAGGCAGCAGGAGATAACAGCTACCCTTCCAAAAGGACCCCTCAACCAGTCGCGTAGGGATGTGGGGGCAGGGGGACAAATCACCCCGGGCCAGCAATGTTTGGGGAGCATCCTCGCCCTTAGCCACTCCCACACGTGCCCTGGCCATGCCTCTGCATACCCTGGCCACACCCCCATGCACAGTGGCCCCACCCCTTGTGCCATGCCCCCCACACACACACTCTAAGCTCCGCCGCTGCCCTCAACCTCTGCTGTCCCCCTCCCTCTGTAGCCTTCCTCTATGTCCCTAGCCCTCTTCTCTACCTCCACTTTCCACCAGCTCCCTTCCTCCATCTCAGTATCGTTGTGGCAGCTGCATCTTTCCATCAATGGCCCATCACCCTGCTTCTAGAAACACCAGAGCCATTTCCACACTGCACAGTTATAGTGCCATTATTCCACTTTCAACATCCTATGGAATGTTGGGGTTTGTAGTTTACTGAGGCCAAAGAACTCTCTGGCTGAGAATTCTAAATGCCCATCCCTGAACTGTAAACCCCAGGATTCCATAGGAAGTCGAAAGTGGAATAGCAGCACTATAAAAGTGTAGTGCAAAAATCACCCAGCAGTCAGCATGTCTTTGAACAGGAGCAATGTTTTCAAGCTAGCTGCTAGGAGCAGTTGTCACTTCTACCATGAGAGCTTGTTGGCCAGAAACAATGGCCATTTCTGCATGGGGCGACGGAATCGCCCCATGACGCTACTCATCGGACTTTAAGGCTCCCCGGTCCGGTCCACGCTGCTCCGGAGCAGTGCATGGCCACCGCTCCACACTGCTCCGGGGACAAAAATGGTGGCTTTCGGTTGATCGAGGGTCTCGACCAACCGCTGAAGCTCGCCAGCCTAAAGCCTGCCCCCGGCAGATCGCAGGCTTGCACCAATGCGAGCCTGCAAATCTGCATAAGGGAGCAGGCTCGCAGTGGTGCACTCCGTGCTTTTGAAAGACCTGTTTTTAGCGGTCTTTCAAAAGCACGCTGGACGACCACTTGGGGTCGTTCCTGAGTGGGCTGGGGTGCGGATCTATGTTAAGTAGGTCCGACCCAGTCCGCTCCCAGGTGCAGACGTCCTCCCTGGAGGACGCTGTGCACCGTTTTAAAAACCCTGTGTGGAAATGTCCAATGTCATCTATAATGAGCAGCAACAACCAGCAATTAAGGGAAGGCAACTCAGTATAGCTCTGTAAGTGGGGCTTTTTGCTCCGTCAGTGTTAAATTAAATTTAGCCCAGTCTATATACCAGTTTGTGAATTTTATCATGTTAGCTTGGAAACAGAAATGACTGTGAACAAGTATTGATAGATGGGAAACTGCCAAACTAATTCTTTTCAGTCGGCTGGACTTCGTTAGCTGAATGAGAAAGAATATTTGCCACAGCAACAAATTAATACTTAGAATTATATCTTGAATGTGTGCACCATTGTTATTATCATTGATGTATTTAAGTCTTTTACTCCAAGTCTCAAGTCAAGTCTCAAGTCTCTATCTTCAAGTCTCAAGTCAAGTCTCACGTTCTTGAAGATACTTTCAAGTCAAGTCTCAAGTCAAGTCTCAAGTCTGGGAGCCAACTTTGTACCCCAACCTATATTCCAGAAGTTGTGAACAGAGTTGCACAAAGTCAGTTTTAACAATTTACGTAGCGTAGACTCTCCACATTTGTGATTTTGCCATCTGCAGCTTTGGAAGTGGGAAATAGGATCCTTCTTACTCCCCATTACTGAAGCTTCAAAAACTTTAGAAGGAAGGATCCTTCCTCCTCAAGCCTGTTGCCTAGCACATTTCTGTTCCCCCTGAAAAACACACTCTGCACTTTGGCAGTGAGTCTTGCCTTCTGCTCTTAGGAAAAGTTTTAGAAGGCTCCTCCAAGATGCAGAGGGGACAGGCTGCTGAGCAGACCTGAACTGCCTCAACCCATTCTATTGCCTAACCCATTTGCTTTTCTTATCTGAGAAATATGCCCACACTTTGGGCTTGAGACAGATTGCCATGTGACCAGCAGGCAAAAAGAGGTGGAAGCATTTTTCAAAGTCGAAAGGTTTCTGGATGAATGTGTTATGTTACTGAACCAAGGGCAGCAAGTCAGTCACCAAAAATATACAAGTCTCTAGTCAAGTCAAGTCAAGTCAGTGCATTATTTATTGCCAAGTCGAGTCCGAGTCGAGGACTGACGCGACTTAAGTTCGACTTGAGTCCAAGTCAATCCACTTGAATCTACATCATTGGTTATTATTTATAGATAATCACTTCATGTAGTCATGCTTAGAGCAGACTTAGTTATACTTAGAGCAGATCCCCTGAAATCAATTGTACATAACCCAAGCAATGGTTCATATTATTCTTATGGGCAAACATGATGCATTATTGAAAACTAAGTTAAGAAGAAACCCTTCTCACAGGTTTATAGTCTACTAATCAGCATCAATACCTCATTCTAATATGATTTTAAGAACATCACATTTCTCAATAGGAGCTCTGGGTCTGGCTTTTGTTCATTCATTTTGTTCATTCCTTTAGGTCTACTTTCTGTTTGTTTTGTTTTGTTTTTAATTAAGTCATGCTAGAAGTCACTTTTCTCATGCACATCATCTCTTCCATCTATGTGCTTTGACCATCATCACTGGTCTCATAGATGTTCAAAATGTCTTCTAATATCACGCTATTTTTTTTTTCTTTTTTCACTGTAATAGACTTTTAAAAGTCCAACATCTGTGAGTGATGCTGGTTTCTATTTTAAATTTCTCTTGCAATTAATTGTGGAAAAAGTTATCAGCGAAACAAGACCTTAAAATGCACAACAAATGCTCTCAGCGTCTATAAAAGCCTTTAAGATGAACTCCTGCTATCTGGGTGGATTCCTTCCTTTAGCATAGGTCTTTGCAAATGGTGTGAGCTCATTCTCATTTCATGTGCTGATTGTTGTTTCCACAGGCAAAAGATGAATTAATAAGATCTAAGGATGATGCTACAATTGGCATGGAAATGGGAACAAGAAGTGTACAACTAAATTGCAAATCTTTCATAAATATTCTGAAATTATAGAAACGTTTGCCTTTATTTCTTTTGGTTTTGGCCATACTCCAAGAGAAGCAGAAAGTGCTTTTTAGTCTGAGGGCAATTGCAGCACAACAGAAAAGAGGAAAATCTCAGAACAGTTTAAACCAGTCCTTACTGGAATATCCCAATGTGTTTTGAGATTGAAATTCTTCTTGAGGAAAGCAATTTCTGAAAGGAAAGGTAAATTCACTAAGTGTGCTGCCTGGAGATTATGGAAATTGTAGTCCAATACATCTAGAGAACACCAGATTTTGAACAGATGGTGTAGACTGAAAGGAAGGTCATTTTTCCGTGCTCTGTTTGAGACAGCATGTGACCTCCATGATAAGCTCACCTTAGGGTCTCCATAAGTCAGTTTTCAAAGGGGAGAGATGTGATGGCTAGAAAGAACCTCCCCTTGTCATTGGCACTTTGTTGTTGTGTGCCTTCAAGTCACTTCTGACTTGGGGCAACTCTAAGGCAACCCTACCACAGGGTGTTTTTTGGCAAGACTTGTTCCGAGGGGGTTGCCTTTGCCTTATTTCAGAGCTTTCCAAACTTTTCAGGTTGGTGACACTCTTCTTAGACATGCATCATTTCTTGACACAGTAATTCAGTTTTACTAGCAAACTGGAGGTTGAACGAACCCCTTATAAGAGATACAGACACATACATAAATTCTAATAACAAAATGTATGGGGACATAACATATTTCATGAAAACCTTTCATATGTATTTTTTAAAAATATGATTTATAAATAATAACATACATTTCTGAGGTTGTAGGCAACACACCTACATACTTCAGGCAACATACTAACATGTCACGGCACACCATTTGGAAAACCCTGCCTTACTCTGAGGCTGAGAAAATGTCACTTGCCCAAGGCCACCCGGTGTCTAAGTAGGGATTTGAAGCATAGTCTCCAGAAGCCTTTAAAAAATAAATATTTGAATATTTAAATCTAAATTTAAATATTTAAACCGTGAGTTAAGTCTTAGGGGTCCCTGACGACAAATTATATTTCCAGGGCGCTCCTGGTAAAGAAAGGGTTAAGAACCACTGTGCTATACTCATCTAATGCTAACTGAGTCAAACAACTGGTTTTCGTCAGTTCCCCTTTGAGGCAATATGTCAGTTGGTTAGGACTCATTTGTTCTAGGACTGTTAAGTCACAAACCCCTCACTTCCAGATGGGGCAATGGCTGCGGAACAGGCAAAATGGGTGCTTTTTTACCTCATAATTTTGGTCACATCTATTGGTGCTTCTCTGCTACTAAGAAAGCAGAACAATTTAGCATAACGGATAGACGAGGGTACCCTGGAAGCTACTGTCATTTCCTTTTCATTCTGCAAAGGCACAGTAGGTGACAGAATTCTCCAAGTCTGTATAAACATACGCCATTGAAGTGTTAAGGGCAACACACTGGTGTGCAGTGGGGGCAGCACTTCTATTCTTGTAATTAATGAAGGCTTAGCATGAGGCCATCAAGAATTAAGTATCGTATAAAGTTGGCATGCAGTACCAATCAGAGGTGGCACTACGTGAGATGCCAGCATTTCTACAGTGCAGTCACAATAATGAGATTCTAGTTATTGTTGTCATTGCTGCTGCTGCTGCTGCTGTTGTTGATGGTGATGATGATGATAATGATTTCTTAAAGCACAGTCTGGTATTTTGAATCCTAGCATTCTGAGCTTAAGGTTGAAACCAGTAAAAATTATTCATAGTCCCCTTATATGTATACCAGTAGAAGCAGAGCTCAAAAAAGTTACTTTTTTGGACTACATCTCCCAGAATCTCGATACCAGCATGGCTATCAGCTGTGTTCACTGGGGATTCTGGGAGCTGTAATCAAAAGGAACGTTTCCAAACTCTGAGAAAAAGTTACCAACTACAATACCCTGTACAAAATTTGATTCTTCAACACTAAGGAAATGCAGGTAGGAGAAAAGGGACAATTGTTTGATTTGGACCATATGTCATGCTTCCTGGTCCCAGACCAATGAATTGGACCATTGGGCCAAGATCCTACATCAGACCATAGCTCCATCCACACAGTTCCATTCCCTTCCCTCGTCCCACACCAGCTGTCCAGCTGTGAGAGAGGTTGCTGCTTAAAAGTGGGGAGGGGACAGAGGGCGTAGGAGGCAATTCGAACTATGAAGTAGGAGCTGGAATCAGCTTGGGGAGGGCAAGGTTGTGCTTATGAATGGAGTGTATATCCCCTTTTCCTTCACCAGAGAGCCCAGATCAACTGTATCTTCACGGTCTAAATTGCCTCTCCTCTTCCCCACCAGTAGTCAGTAAGAGCAACAGCAGTCTCTCTGAGGACTTGACAGCTGCAGAGAGAGGATTTTTTTAGGTGGAACACAAGGGCTCTTGAACTCTGCCTAAAAAATGAACATAGTTACACAAAAGCTGTTCCTACCAGCACACATGTCATTAACAGGGCATTGGTCTTCAGCATCATAGCATGTAGTAATGGCACATTTTCTCTCTGTCATCATACTAGCTCTAAACTTCATGAAGAATGTTACCAACTTATACTAGTTCTGGTCGTTTGGCCTTGGTAGCCCAGTGTTGTCTACTCTAACTAGATGAAGTTCTTTGACAGACATCTTTCCCATCATTGCTATACGATAGTTTTAAAATGGGAGATGCCAGAGATCAAATGCAAGACAAGTCCAGAGCTAAAGTACTTTTCTTTGAAAGAAAAAGATGCTCTGTTAGTCATTACATTGGTAGACTAAACTGAGCAACGAAAGCTTGTTTTTTAAATGAGATTTTTGTAAAGCAGGCCCGGCCCTACCATTACCCAGAGTGAAGTTGTTGATCCAGGTAGCAGATGCTGTGAGGCAATAGCAACTGATTGGAGGAAAGAGCTGTCTGCCCTATTGTCTGTACCCCATGTCCTGTGTCCCTCTAAGCCATCCTATTGCCTCTGATGCATTGCCGGATGCTGTCCTAACATCAGTGTTGAATAAAGTTTTCACTGCCAGTTCACTCTGTTTTGTACCTAGAATGAGAGTGGTTTGTATCTAGAATGGGAGTGAACACCGTCTTATTCTTTACTTCAGGGAACAGAATATCTTGGGCCAGCCCTGGTACAATGTCTGCTAATGGTTCTAGATCGGAAGAGGGATAGAGAGATGTCCACAATTATGACTGAAGGGAAACTTGATAAAGCTAAGCAGGCCTGGATCTGGTCAGTGCCTGGATGAAAGACAATGTGGGAGGCTGATATAAGTTGTTTTCAGTTTCTCAATGGAAAAAGGTAGACCACATATGTAGGCTGCAAACATAAGTCTGGCTATACAAATGTACGTCTACTTTTGACAAGGTACAAGGCGCTATTATTTAGCCGTTTTTCATCTCGTCCAAAATCTCCTCCTCAGCAGCTGTCAGACTCTAGTGGAGTGCTGCTGCTTACTAGGAGAGTGAAGGGAAGGAGTTAACTCAGGCAGAAGAAGTGTCTGATCTAGACTGAAAAGAAAAAGAAAATGAGAGAACACTCTATCTGAGAAGGCATTTTCATTTCCTTTTCCCTCGCAACCCAGACCAGCTGCTTCTTCCTCCTCTGAGACCATTTCCGCACGAGGTCAATACATCATAGTCACCTCAAATTCTTACCCTCCTGTCTGCACGTTTAACTGTTTTAGCTTCTAGTTTTGCTCATGGTTCTGCACGTTTTCAGCTCCTAGACTGGTTCACTGCAGTTCACTGTGAGGAGAAACCACTGTATGTGAAAAATGGAAAAACTCTGATGTAAATCTCCCAAACCAGTTCTGCTTCAGTTTTCATTACATGCAGAAGTGTGGCATCGTTTCACATCGCAGAAGTGGCCGGCTATGGGCGTTCCCAGGCTGTCCCTTCTGTCATTTCTGTCCCTATCTTTCTCCGCCCATCAAAGGACAGCCTGCCGTCATTATTGTTTTCATGCGTTAAACAGACAGCAGGAAGAGAGTAGATCTGGTAATGGACCATTAAGACGTATTTTTCTCCATATATCAATGAACATACATACCTATGCACAAATGTAGCAACACAGAAATGTGTTAAAAACATGTGCATTTTTTTAAAAAAAACAGACCAATCAGTGATGATGGGGCAGGGTAAGGGAGGAGAATGGGAGTGGCCAGGGACTTGCTGTTGCAGATGGAGCAACTGCTGTTCTCTGCAGTAGTACAATGTAAATGGGGGCAGGGGGTGCAGACAGCACAGTTTCTGAATTTCTGAATTCAGTTTCTAATTGGAGTATAAAAACACTGCTCTGGATACACATTGAACTGCTCCTCCCCTCTTGTGCGGAAATGGCCTGAGTCACTTCCTCTCTCTCCCCAGCTGGAATGGTAAATGGCTGTAGCAGTGGCCCCAGGGCATGACAGCTGCTGGGGCAGGAAGAAGGGATGGAACTGCATGGGCCAAGTGCTATCATTTACCTGTTTGATCCAAGATCTCAACCATCATAATCATATATAAGGATATCTCTTACCTCGCCATATCGCCCAAACATTGGTGAGATATTCTCAGCTATGCCTAAATAATATTGATTACCATTTTTTCCCTCTCAAAACAGTACTGAATATTTCTGAGTGTTGCAGTTGAACACTTGTATGCCTTTGTACTTATACACACCATTTGAACTGGACATCTTCCCTTTTTGCTTCGTTATGACAGTAGTGGCAACAGCTCATGAGGATTGCAGTTCAACAACATCTGAAGGGCCACATAGTTACATTCCTTGTGCTGAGGGAGCTATTTCCAATGTAGCCTGGGATTCATGCCACCAGAGGACAGGCTGCTGCCTTCAGGATTTGAAGTAGGTTAGTGGTTCTCATGCAGCAGGGATGAGGAATATGTGGGTTTTGGGTTCTTCTTCAGATTCCATGGTTTCTCCTCATCAGCTATACTATCCAAAACAGTTGGAAGTTATGGTCCATCAGCTTCTCAGAAGGCCACATGTTCCCTGCTTCTGTTGTAGTATTTTTCTTATTCTCTGGGTTCCCATAGCTAATCATAGCTAATCAAAACGACAAAATAGTGAGGGTGTGATTAGACTAGTAGGAACCAGAAGAGGGTAGATGTTAACATTTTTCAGAGGTCTCATGCTGGCTGAGTAGCTGATGGGGCTACTCTTTTGTCTGTGTCAATAGTGAAGGTCAGTGCATAAAACTACAACCTACTTTGGATTTTGTGATGTGCTGATAAATCTATGCTTACCTCATCTTCCCAGCCATAACAAAATTGAAGCTGAAGTAAGGTGCTAAGAGACACACAGAGAACATAGTGTTTGAATTTGCTCTCCTGCCCACAGATAGATGTGGCAAGCCTTCTCCAGCCAACCTCTTATCCTGAGATCAACAAAGGATTTTACATCCCTTCTGGTTGTAACATAACAATAGAAGTTCAACATAGTTCAGAAGAAGAGGAAATCTTATTTAGCTGCATCTTCTCACAATATAGATTAATGCCAGGTCACATTCTACATTCAGATGGAGGCACCATCAACAAATCTCTTAAACAACTATACTCTTGCACTTTTAGAAGTAATGCTCCTCTCTCATCCCTTTTAACTGGCCTGCTCTGTGATTTCCTCTTTGCATCATGCTCTTCATTTTCACAGCCAACTGCCCAATTATTCTTAGCCAACTCCTCAGCTTTAGGCTTTGACACACACCTCCATGGTAATGCTGTGTCAGCTACGCTTTCTAAGCACCTCTTTGCCCCTGAAGAATTTGTAACTGTGTGGCAGAAGAATTTTAATTTGTGGTGTTACAGTAATGACTGGCTTTGCGTCTGAGTAACCTCAGGGCAGAGGGCTGGCAAGCTGAAACCATCTGATCCCTGCTGACAGAAGGTGACAGAAGTAGCGTTTGCCTGTGTGGTTGGTATACACAGAGCCAAAGAAACAGTGAAGCACAACATGCTGTGCGATTTTCATTGGTCCAGCCTGCAGCAAATACATTCATAAGAAAGAGGTGAAACGGGGGTAATCAGTAATTCCCTTCCTCTGCAAGGCTTAGAGTCATGATGAAACACTTTGCCTGTGAAAGAATAATCTTGATTAAAGAATGAACTAAAGAATGTATGTATTTATTCCTATTATCATTTATTTTCTTAATGTGAGGGGTTTTTTTTTCCATATGGAGACCCTTGCTTTATCATATGAGTTTTCTTACTCTGTATTTTTCTTGTTCTGTACATTCATATCTTCTGTCACGAAAGCTTTGTTATAGTTACGAAATAAATTAATGCAGAAATACTTTTTCTGAAAGAAATTCCACAAAAGTGTGTCACAATCGAAAAGGTACCTGATCACCACCTACCTATCTTAATACACTAGTTTTGTTTTGTTTTGTTCCTAGCTGGCTAGCCATTTCCAGAAAAGATGATTCCAGTACTCAGACTTGTGAACTTTGGACACAAAAGGCTGATGGCGGGGTGGGGGGGGCATCCCTCAGTTAGATACTTGTTCCTTTGGGTGAAGAACAATCCTATTCAAAAGAGAATTAACACCATCTTGGACAAATTAGTATGTAGAACACCATGTTGGACAAATTAGTACCTTTGTACTTCTGCATTGAGATTCCTTTTACCAGCACCCACCCAGTCTATTACTGATCTCAGATACTGGTTTAACACCTCCTCAACTGAGTCATATGAATAGGAGAAGGATAACTAATGACACCTCATTCTAAATCACTACATGATCTCATTCTGCTATTTTATGCTGATGTTGAGTAGTATGGGAGACAAAACAGAACCCTGTGGAAAATTTTAGTTACAAGTATCCTGGGAGAGAGCAATACTTGTCCAGCATCATTTTCTGGAAATGGCTAGCCATTTAGGAATAAAACTAGTGGAGCATAATGCCTCATCTCCATTCTGGATATTTCGTGAGCGACGACGCCATGGTCAACAGTAATGAAAATTGCCAAGGAACCTGAGAGAATTAACAGTGCTGAACTCAGCCATTCTTCTTCTAGCATAGTTAATCCATCCAGGCAACAAAGATAGTTCCAATACCCATATCAGAATGAAAATTACATTTAAATGGATCTAGATAATCAGTGCCACTCAAGAATGTCCAAGTACTTTGCCCAAAGCCAGAAGATCAGTGGTTAGAATCATCTTCCAGGCCAAAGGAAGCCTTTTTTAGGAGTAATTTGACAACTATCTCCTTCAAGACAATACTTTTTTCTCAAGGAAGTGTTAATAATTCCCTGTGCAAAGCCAATTACTCTTGTGAGATGTTTTGACCTAAAAGAATCAAGGGTTGAACCAAAAGTTGTCAGAATATAGTCATCCAAGCATATAGTCCTCTGATAAAATTGGGTTTAACTATCATTATTCCACATATTATAGCATGAAGAGTTGACTATGGTCATGTTAACTGGATGAGCCTAGATCTCATTTATACAAATTGAACTAAATGGTTGCAAGTGACTGGAATGTGCAGACCTCACTTGACTGGGTCGTGTGCTGTACCTCTACAACCAGGATGCATTATTTGGGCACTCAGGGTATCGTATCTTGGATATAGATTGAAGTCTGTAGGCATGGGCACATGTTTGTGCATGGAGGTACATACCTTCCTGATATACTCTATCCATCTGATGAATGAAAATGTTGGGTTTGAAAATCTAGGATACAGGATTGCCATGTCAAAAGAATGTGAAAATATTCCATATTCCATAACTGGCACACTGAGTTTTTCCCATTTCCATTTCAAAGTTCATTCCAACTTGTGTATATGTGTGTGTATGTGTGTGTATAAGCCAGTATAGTGTTGTGGTTTCATTGTTGGAAACCAAAATTCAAATCACATGGAAACCCAGTGGATGGCCTTGAGCAAGTCACATTCTCTCAGCCTCAAAGGAAGGCAATGACATTTTGAGGAATGTTATCAATATCTGGTTTTGAAAATTAGTAGTTATTATTAATCTGCAGGGAGTTTAAATTGAAACTATATCCCTCCTAAGTAGTGTTGGAAGTCAACTAACGGTGAATCCTTTTTGTGTGTTCAGTTAAGGTTTGTATGTCTAGATTAGTTTAAATTAGCTGTTGTTCTGTTAGTTAATGTATTGATGTGTTGTGTTTTTCATTCTTCTTTTGTTCTTGTTTGTATTGTAATCCCTACATGTAGTTTTGGATGTTTAAAATATGTATGTTAATAAAAAAAAAAAATTTAAAAAAGAAGGCAATGATCATACCTCCTCTCAATAAATCTTTCCCTGAAAACCACATGATGGAGTTGGCATAAGCTGGAATCAACTTGAAGGCATGTCACAACAACAACAACAACAGCAACACATACAATTTCGACTTTTTAAATTCTTCATGCAGAAAAAACCTGTGTGCACATTTTTCAAAAGGATTTATTTATTTATTCATTTATTTATCCCACTTTTTTTCTAGAACTGGGACTCAAGGCAACATAAAAAATTAAAACAAATACAACATAGATTAAAAACTGTAAAAGACTCTAGTTAGAATGTAATTAAACTATATAGAACATTAAAATAATTTAAAGCAACAGTTTAAAATAAAAAAATTTTTTTTTTTAAAAAAGGCACCACATCCCATCTGATTTTGGAAGCTTAGCAGGATCAGCTGTTTAGTACATGGATGGGAGACTGCCAGTGAATACCAGGTGCTGTAGGCTATATTTCAGAGAAAGGAGCTGACAAAACCACATTTGAATATTCCTTGGCTAAGGATAGAGTGAAGCATAAACAGGATAGAGTAAAGCATGTGCAAGTGAGTAGGCAGGTAAGTTGTGGTGAAGTTGCCATCAGAACCCAGCTTCACAGCAACATCTTGTGGCCACATGGAGGAATACACACATCCAAGGAACTGAAATACATTTTAGGAAGTAGATTGTAATCTACAAAAATGTCTGCTAAACTAAATCTGTTCTCTTTAAAGATGCCACAAAACTTTTCTCCTTTTCTCTTTCTCCCTTATTTTTAATTTTTTGCAAGAAGCTAAATTTTTTGCAAGAACTCCATCAAACCTGTAGGAACATAAGCAAGCTGTGTTTTCAGCAGTACATTCAGGGAAGAACTTTGAGGAAGATATCCAGGATTCCATTCAGCAGAAGGACCAGAGTGTCTCCATGTGCCACAAAGGTTGCATACTGCATTTTGAAGTTGGTGAAATAATGGACAGTACTATAACACAGACTGTTATGTAAGACCAATTGAAACAAATGAAGCAACATATATTACAATCAGAAGACCCTCATCCCCAAAGACCAATAAGTCTGGATGCTAAAATTACCCAAGTATGTCACTGTGCTCATATGTGACCTAGACTAAGGGTTGCCAGTTTGGATTTGGGAGGGGGCTCCTGTAACTTTAAACCTTAACAGATCTTGAAGCAGGATGAGATACCATAAAGGTCCACCAAATGGGGTGAAAGTACCTTATCTTTCTTCCTTTGCCTTCCAAACCCTGAACTTTAATCTGCAACAGAACTTTAATCTGTTGCCTCTTAACACAGCTATTTCCTTACCCGTGGGGGTTGGGGGAGTGGTGTGGAACAGAACTCAGCTCTGTTCTTCTTGCTGGCTCCCCCTGCCTCCCCTGGTGTTGGGAGGGGATGGCTGCTCTGAGCACCATCCCAGATCCACTCTGACAATCATAGGTAGTTTTCATGAAGAAAGTCTTAGGTTTACTCCCTAGCATCTCCAGGGAGTGCTGAGAAAGACTTCTGTCTGAGAAGAATTGCTAGCAAGTGTAGACAATAAGCTAGATCCCAGCTTAGTGTCTATATTGCCTGGCAATAATTCTTGGTTTCAGACTTCTTCTTTCCCAGAAGCTCAGCCTCGCCCCCACCCCAGGATCCTCTGCATGCAAAGTACTTGACCTCCCACTACATGGCTACAACCTATTCCCCATGTTCCTTCCTAGACAGAATCAGGAAACGAGAGGCCTGCATGCAGTACTGATAGGCCAAACTCTGATGAACATAGCTGTGACCTAAAGCAACACTTCCAAATGACAGACCTTTTTTCATGGATACTAATCAATCCCAATATCAACAAGTGACAGGATGGGGCAAATGCTAAGGCACACAGGCCCTAAGAAACTCATTATAGCTGTGAGCAACTTGCCTTCTTTCTAATGTAAATAAAGTTTCAAGGTCTAGCACTATTGAAAGAAGCTTTATGTGTTACCCCAAAATGTGGGTGACTCAGGGGTCCACCCGTGATGCCAGTACCTCTGTGTGACAATGGGGAATTAATTAGCTCAAAATTAGGGGGCCTGTGGGGCGGGAGGTAACTTAATGAGATCTTTCCACCAATAGGTTGCTGTGGTTTTTCCGGGCTTTGAGGCTGTGTTCTATTAGCATTTTCTCCTGACGTTTCTCCTGCATCCTTGGCTGGCATCTTGTGAAATGTCAGGAGAAACATCAGGAGAAAATACTAATAGAACACGACCTCAAAGCCTGGGAAACCCACAACAACCTATGGATTCTGGCTGTGAAAGCCTTCAACTTTACATCTTTCCACTAATGTTTATGGGATCACGCTGGAAAGAACCAGCCAAAGAATCCAAAAAATGTAAACTAGAAATGTGTTTTACTGAAAGATTCACACACGCACATAAAAGATCCACAGACTCATGCACTCACACAAGGACTAACTGAAGATATAGGGAGGAAAATTGTGGTTAGAGGACTTTTAGAGTTCAAGTGATAATTACCAGTCTGGAGAGGAGCAAAGAAAAGCTGCAATGTGGCTTAGGTAGGCACCTAAGGACAGTTCTCATTTTGGAATCAAATGGACAGCGTGACGTTCAGTAAGTCAAGAGACTATGAGAGGCTGCTCGAAAATCTACCATATGGATATGGATCAGAATCACTCTTAGCCAAGTGGACAATGGGAGTTGCCACAGAAACAATGAGGTTCGGACAGAGTTAATGGTCTTAGTGTTTAGGTGACAAAGAGGTAATAACTGCCATAATAGCTCTGCATTGTGGAGAGGAAGGGAAACATCCAGGTGTGAGGGATCAGAGTTAGAACAATCACAGTTTAGTGGGAACTTCCCTTTTCTGCTCCAAGATGTCCAGCTTTTAGGATAAGTCTATTGTCTCTAGAGTTGCCTAGCAATCTGCCTGACAGTGACTTCAGTTTTGCCTAGGAGGAGATATGGCTGACTTGCTTTGCCATCTCACATTTATACTCAGTAATTTTCCTCTTTCCAGCTTGACCTTTTAGTAACCTCAGGTTCCATTTTATATTGGTACCAATTAATGTAGTGCCAATCAAATAATATCGCCAATTAAACCATATTAATCTTGGAGGATGCATGCGGCAGTAACACTATGCATCCATTTTCATTACTCCCCACCTCCAGTGTGCTCTACATCAAGGGTGGCACCAACAGGTGTTGAAAGTCATAAAGATGATGGTAGCTGCAGCTGTATTGCCAGGAACCTTTCTTTGCAGCACAGTCTGATAGAAAATTGAGCTTCTGAAACTGGGTTGCTTTCAGCACGTCCAGTTATTGAGAGTGCTGCCTGTCACTATCACCTACCATTGCTATCTGTCACTATCTGTCTGTGGTAAACTTTGTACACAAAGCAAATATTCTGGCTGAAGTGGGCCAGAAAACATACTGTTACCCATAATGTTGTCCAATGTGCAAACATAATGTTCTCAAACATAATGTTGCCCATAATGTTGTCCAATGTTCTTTAAACAAGAAGTTGTTTACCTGGTATGATTGACTGAGTGGATCTCTCAGACATATATTCAGAAAATGTTTATGAGTGGTGGTTATAATCGTAGGACTGGAAATACAGGTGAACTGAGACCCAAAAAGTGAACCATGGCCCACAAAATGAATGCTCCCTAGTTTAGGAAATATGCAGATTCAAGATGTACTCCTCAAGGGGAAGTACAAATTGTTGGTAGATCCAAGAATCAGCAAAGTGTAGACAAAGTCAGGGGAGAATTGGGTGTCTCTAGAATAGCGCTTAGCAAAAATTAATAGATCAGGAGCCATGTAGATACCACCTAGCAGTATAAGACTGGAGTTACAATGGGACCCTGGGAGTTACAGCGGAGACTGAGAAAATTTGTTGTCCATAGACAGACAATACTATGATTATGTAACAAAACTATTTTCCAGGTTGAGACAATAAAATACACTTTGTTCATGAGAAGATGGTCTTTAAATGGCACTTTCCAGTATAGGGTAAAGCTGATAATGAAACTGACTGAAAACGGAGAGAAGAGCCAACACTACTCTAAGAATTCTTTGTTGACTCAGAAATGTTAGAAGCAGAGGAAATTCGAGTTTTTTTAAAAGTTGCAGACATGATGAATCATCCCTCCAGTTTATTCTGGGCAAAACCTCTTTACTCCTACAGCTGTTACTGTTGAAGGCAGTAGAGCATTTCCTCCTTTCTTCCTAGCTCTCTTAGGGAAAAAGGAAAAATATTGGTACTATTGTCATCATTTGTTGATTCATTTTGACCTCAATATAAAAAGATATTATTCATTAATCCAAACACAGCACTTTTTTTGTGTCCTTTTTGGGGTAGCATCTAATGATGCCCATAACCAAACAGCTGTATACAGCATTCAGGCTCTCAGCCAACATAGTTGTCCACAGCATTTCAAAGTTCAGTAGGTTAGACTCTGCTGTGGAAGATTTGTTCTCTTGTACTGATCTAACATGGCTTTCTAGAATAGCAGAACAGAAGAAGGGCACGACAGAAAGTTCAGAACTCCACTTCTCCTTTATATTTAAGTTTCCTTTATATTTATATTTATATTCCTTTATATTTAAGTTATTTAAGTTTCTTGAGAGCTGAATGTGCAAGTGACAGATGAGTTTAGAAAAAGTGTGCTATTCTATTTTATCCATTCACTTTCCCTTCTACCAATATGGCAGAAGTTCATCGACTGGTTTGATAAATTCTGAACAGTAAGAATTCTTTAGGTCAGAGATTCTTAACTTTCTCTTTAGCAGGGCCTCCCTGTAAATACAGTTTGTTGCCAAAGACCCCTAAGACTTAAGATTCAACAATTTAAATTCAGATTGTTTAGATTTATTTATTTATTAAAGGTTTTTGGAGACTACGATTCAAATCCCTGCTCACACGCTCGGTGACCATGGGCAAGTCACTCAGCCTCAGAGGAAGCCTCAGAGGAAGGCAAAGGCAAACCTGCCCTGGAAAAATCCTGAAGAAGAAGAAGAAGAAGAAGAAGAAGAAGAAGAAGAAGAAGAAGAAGAAGAAGAAGAAGAAGAAGAAGAAGAAGAAGGGAAGAAGGGAAGGGGAAGGAAAAAGAAAAGAAAACTTCTGTGGTAAGTTCACCCTTGGGTTGCTGTAAGTCAGAAGTGACTTGAAGGTACACAACAGCAAAGTGCTGCTGACAGGAGGAGGTCCTTTCTAGCTGTTACCACCCTGGCTAGCCCGAGCTTTGGGGGATATAAAAAGATATCTCTTGATATCGATAATTCGGCCTCACATACCCATTCCCTTCCACGTGCTTGCGAGGCCCCCGGACAAGCACGCATACAGGCTCGGCCGATAATTGCCGTAATATTCCGAAACAATACAGGTAGGCCAGAAATAGCCGACTCACCACTTTAGGAGACCTCAAGGCAAGTACCTCCATTAGGTATGCACGCAGCTTTCAAAAGATCTCCTGCCCCACGCTGGCAGCTTGATGATCTGACTATACAACGCTCAAGTACTCCGCATTTGCATACTGGCTATCCTATTGACAATTTGGCTGTAACTCAATCATTCAAATTCTGATTTTTCGGAGGCTTTGTCTCCAGCCCCAAATCTATTGTTTTCCCCAAGTCTGACCTAGCCTGCGGTCACAATTCTCCTTATAAAAACACCTGACTTTGAGTGCTTCCTTGGATCGCTCTTGGCTTCCATCCCGCCTTGCTGTCGCTTTGTCCGGCGGGCCTTCCCCTCAGCTCCACGTGCTGAGATCCATGCTCTCCATCTTCTCCGCTTCCAACTGGGCTTCAGGACAGGTGAAGTATCACCCAAATCAATAACTCCTCTAAAAACCCCTCTATCCCACTCCAACCTTTATTTCTTTAGTTATCTTGTGTGAGTGTGCTGCATACACTGTTTTGATTGTGTTTTAATAAAACCACATTTATTATTTCAACTTCTGTGTGCTCCTTGACTCACCCTGACCCTGTAGACATAGGGTTCAAGATCCTGCTAAGTTACCCTGCCTCTCATAACACTAAAGCAGTGCTCAGAGCTAATCTTCCCCACCTACTGTTGAGCACATTTTGGTGTCCCTCACAGGATCCCCAGTAAACAGGGTAACAGAGCTATCATGTCTCTCCCCTTTGAAAACTGATTTATGATGACCCTAAGGCAAACCTATCATTGGGGTTTTCTTGGCAAGATTTGTTGCCTTTGCCTTTCTCTGAGGCTGAGAGAATGTGACTTGCCTGAGGTTACCCAGTGAGTTTCCATGGCTGAGTGGGGCTGGAGACAAAGCCTCCGAAAGATCAGAATTTGAATGATTGAGTTACAGCCATTCAAACCCTGGTCTCCAGAGTCATAGTCTAGGTAAGGACACATGTCTGCCACCATGTCTCTTTCATCAGGGATGCAGTAGCAGGGGGTATGTGGATGCCAAGACTGCTTCCTCATTTGCAAACAAGGAAGCAGTTTGGGTGCATGCACACACCTGTCACCATGTCCCTCAGCACCCACCACCTCCTTTGCAAATGAGGGGGTAGTTTCGGCACCCACAAACATTCCCGCCGCTGCAGCCCTCTTGCTGTTGCTGCTGGTGGTGTCCAGTAGGAGGGCTTCACGGACCCCCTGTGGGGGTTTCGTAGACCTGCAAGAGTCCAGACCCCAGGAAGAACCATTGGTTTAGAATACTGTTCATTGACATAGCAGATCTTTCAGGTTTGTATCTCTCAAGAACAGTTTGGTGAATTTTGCAAAAGAAAAAGAAAAAAAAAGAGGAGACTCTGGTCTCTCTAGTCATAGAAATCATAGAAATGTAGAGTTGGAAGAGATCCCAGGGGCCATCCAGTCCAACCCCCTGCCATGCAGGAACACCCTCAAAGCACTCCCAACAGATGGCCATCCAGCCTCTGCCTAAAAACCTCCAAAGAAGGAGACTCCACTACACTCACTACACTCCGAGGCAGCATAATCATAGTTTGGGCATGCTCTGACACCTGTCACTATGTTCCTTTTGTCAAAGATGCAGCAGCAGGCAGTATAGGCACAGAGGAGTCAGACATGTGTGTGTCCCCAAAACGTCTCTCTCTTTTGCAAATGAAAGAGCAGTTTTGGCACCTGCACACACACGCACACGTTCCTGCATCCCTGTTGCTGCTACTACTATTGGTATTCAGCAACAGGGCTTTGGGCTCCCTGGACCCCAGGTTAAGAATCATTGCTTTAGGTGATAGGATCACATCTCTCTCTGTCCCCCTCAATCTCTCTCTCTCTTTTTTTGTGAGATGTAATAGGGCAGGAAAGCCTCAAGAGAAGGGATGCCATGTAGAGGAAGGAGAGGGCTTGTTTTCTGCTGCTCCAGAGACCAGGACAAGGAGCAATGGATTCAAGCTGCAGGAAAGGAGATTCCACCTGAACCTCAGGAAGAACTTCCTGACAGTCAGGTCTGTCCGGCAGTGGAATATGCTGCCTCGGAGTGTGGTGGAGTCTCCTTCTTTGGAGGTTTTTAAGCAGAGGCTAGATGGCCATCTGTCAGGAGTGCTTTGAGGGTGTTCCTGCATGGCAGGGGGTTGGACTGGATGGTCTGTGTGGTCTCTTCCAACTCTACATTTCTATGATTCTATGATTCTATAAGAGAAGGGGAGAATTGGGGAAAATGCATCATATGGTTTTGTGTTGACTGGCTTGTTCTAGACTGTCTTCTAAATCATGGATTTTTGCAGGGAAGAAACAGAGGTGACGAAGGGCTCATCTGAAGCAAAATACTAAAGAAGCAAAAGAACTGAACCATAGAAACAGGAGCACAGAAAGGAAGAAATCTGGTGAGCCCCTACTTAGAATGGAGAAATGAGGTGGAGGGGTGATTTTTTGCTTGGCAGGAGGCCCCAAGGCAGCCACAACCCTGTAGACCTGAAGAACAGTGTCCCCACTCCCACCCCTTATCAGTAGTCTTGCTGGGTGGCATGTTAGAAGGTTCAAACTTTCTTAAATTCTCTGCCTCTAATGGTCATTGATTTTATCTTCTGATTTCCATTGTATACTATTAATGAGCGGCAATGAATCCCTTTGCACAGCATATTTGTTTCTCACACAGTCCTGGGCATGTGGATAAAATTAAGATAATTACCTCAATCATTGCCACCTTATTTTCACCTCTCTTGGCTTGTTCTCTCACTGTCCCTCACATTTGGCTTTTCACCCACCCCTTTCTTCCATGAATCACATTTGAGGGAGTCAATCGGAATGGTTAGTAAGCTATTTAAGAGCAGAAGGATACAGCTAGCTAAATACCTGCCCTACCTATGTCTATTCAGAGGTAAGTCTTACTATGTTCAGTGATGCTTCTTCATAGATGCATGACTGCTGTGTTAATTCCCAGAAAGCCCACAATCCAATAGAGAAACTCTCTAAGGTATATTCCTTCCTTTGCACAGTGTAGTGGGTTACATTCTTTCTGTATTTTGTGCATGGTTTTGGAATAAAAGGCTGAAAATGTAAGCCCCATGGTTTGCTTTTAAAACCAATCACTCAAGCAAGAAATTAATTAGTATAGTTCATCAAATCTGTAATATTTTAGGCATCAAATTATTCTTCTCATATCTAGCATTCTTCTCATATCTAGCATTTAGCATTGATAAACTAATTTTCAAATCCAGATTAATATCAGATTTTTGTCCAGAACCTGGAGCTAATGGAGCAAGGTGTGCTTCTTTTGTGAAGTTCTGCATCTTGGTAGAGTGGATATGGCCCCCTGCCACAAGACAAATGGGTTCTAGGATTTCTATCTGCATCATAGCCAAGAATTAACAGCTGCCTTGTGACATATGAAAGGGTTATTTTGTGTTCAGCAGTCCCTTCTTGTGTACTGAAGTGATCTGAGCATTGGACTATGACCCTGGAGACCAGGCTTCAAATCCCTGCTCGGCTATGAAAAACCACTGGGTGACCTCAGGCAAATCACACTCTCTCATCCTCAGAGAAAGGCAAAGGCAAACCTTCTCTGAACAAATCTTGCCAAGCAAAACCCGAGATAGGTTCTCCTCAGGGTTGCCATGTGTCGAAATGACTTAAAGGCACACAGCAACAAAAGCCTGCTAGGTAATTTATGCATTAACCTGGTAGTTCAAGAATACAGAGGTGGCTGAGAACAGACTGAGGGAGTAAACCTTTATGTTAGCAACTGTGTGCACTGGTTTCATATCTGTACGGCTGCCAAATGGGTCAGAGTTGTTCTCTTTCTTTCATTTGGGTTTGCCCTATATATTCCAAAGCATTTTTTTTTGTCCTGTAGGGGTGTCATCTCAGCCCAGGGGAATCATTATCCAGCCACATGGATTTGTGATATTAACCTGGGTAGAATTTGTTGTTTAGGGGACCAGTTCTACCACTTACTTTAAAACCCCTACAGTAAAAGGCCATGATGCTTTCCTCTGATGTGCAAATCTGCTGCCTTGATTTACCACAAACAAAATTTGTCTTACAGCAATAGTACATGTCAGGTTTTGGTATTAAATGAAGTCTTGAAGGGGAGTGGAACTGCAGCCAGTTCCAAATCAAAACATGGGCATCACAGGTAATAAAGCTTTTTAATTTCTAACAGGTGACAAAGCTTTCCATCTCTTCATAGAGTAACTTGCATGAAACTGCAGTTGAGTTGTATTTTTAATTAGTTTTCTTATGATGTATGAGATATTTCTTTAATACAGTATAACAGACTACAACAATCAGAAAGAATAAGGGGAAAACCTCAATCAACCCATTCTGGACCCCTTTGTTTGCTCTACCAGAAAGCAATAACATACTCCCTTTGGGGTAGGAAACAGGGTATAAAAACCCCAGCTCCAGCCCAGGTAATTTTCTAACACCTTGGGCATTACGCTGAACCCTGGACTCCTGCTCCTCCATATTGCCCTCCAACTCCTGTTTCAGCCACTCTGCTTTAATCTTCTGCTTCGAGACAGGTAAATATCACCCCTTCAGTCAAAATCTCTCTCTATTTAACCTTTCTCACCTTTCCCTTCACTAGCTTTGTATGGTTCATGAGATTGCTTCATTTCTTATGTGTCTATTAATTTCCATTAAAATACTCTTTTGACTTTTAATGGGAACCCTCTCTCCTGTTAGTATTGGTATACATAAGTGAAAAGATCCTGTTACTCTCCTCTCACAGGCCTCCTTTGAGCTAATAATTCCCCATTCTAAGGATATGCTGGCACTGCTGGTGGACCTTAAAGTCCCCCACCTTTTAGAGTAACAGAGACATCGTAAGAAACTATATTTGGTTTGTTAGGGGGGCATTGGGTTGGACAAAGCTCAAAAACATTAATAAGGTCAGTTATTGGCCATTTCCTCACGGGGTATTAGAAACGGTGCAGTCCGTCCTCCAGGGAGGATGTCCGCACCTGGGAGCAGACTGGGTCCAGACTACTTGGTGTAGTCCTGCACCTCAGCCCGCTCCAGAACGACCCCAAGTGGTCATCCAGCATGCTTTTGAAAAACCTGTTTTTTGAGGTTTTTCAAAAGCACAGAGTGTGCCAGTGCGAGCCTGCTCCCTTGTACAGAATCGCAGGCTCGCACCAATGTGAGCCTGTGATCTGCCGGGGGCGGGCTTTAGGCTGGCGAGCTTCAGCGGTTGGTCGAGAGCCTCGACCAACCGGAAGCCGCCATTTTTGTCCCCGGAGCAGTGCGGAGCGACGAGCACGCACCGCTCCAGAGCAGCCTGGACCGGACCAGGGAGCCAAAAGAACCCGTAAGTAGCCTCACGGGGCGATTCCCCCGCCCCGTGCGGAAATGGCCATTGTTTGCAAGGCACTATTTGTGGTAGATCTGGAGAAACGTGTGTGTTTCAAGAAAAGTAGGGAGCACCTCTCCATACACAGCAGAGTCTGCTTTCTGTAAAGCTGTGCTTGGTGAACTGAGAAAAATAAGAGGAAAGGTAAATTTCATGTCATAGTCCCTCAGAGATGAGACTGGAACACTAAAGGACAATGACTGTTCAGAACAACCTGAGGAAAGAGGAAGAGATGAATCAACTATCTCAGGATATGTATGCAGTGGAACTGCAATATATATATTGTCAGGAGACGGGGAGGAAAGTAAAGAAGATCATACAACGTTGAGACCAGATGAGGAACCTAAAATCGTATGACAGCAGATGAATGAGGAGATGTCAGAGACTGCATAATCTTGACATCAGATGAAAAATAAGAATTCCGTAAGCAGATGGATAAAAGATCAGGTTATTGTGACTGAGGATGCTGGAAGAATGAAAATAATGATTAAGAATGCCAAAGTGGTAAGGAAAGGTATCAGGGATGAGAATGGGAGAAAATATATTGGCAATTAATTAGGGAAGAGGCTGAGATCAAGAGGGCAAATGCTGTGGAAAACCACATCTAAAGTATGTATTGTTAAATGTGCGACATTTCCCCCAGTCTGTATTTTGCCAGTTTTTAGGGGGAAAATACTCATGTTAAGATTAAGGTGTAATTTAGATTAAAACACATTTAAATGGTTTAATTAAACAACCTTCCTGTAGGACTGTTTCACTCTCTCAGTCAAGTTAGGAAGATGATTAAGAAATATATTTTTACTGTGAAATTTAATAGGAGATAATATTTTTGATTTAACAAAGTATATGAAGTTTTATGTTAGTACTATAAAGGTATCAGAGTAATGCATAATGGATGTATTAAATTGTTAATTTTAATGTTTAAATATTAAATCTTAGAACTGAGTTTCGAAGAATGGAGGATACCTTTTATCAACTTCCTGCAAAGATAATTATTTAATATTTTAGGTTTTATTATTATATGTGTATTAACAAAATTGATAGATTATAGAATTAAATGTAGTCTTTTTCAAGATGGAGGGGGTTTAATTAAGATTTCAGTATAGTAGCTATGGGAAAAGAATGCATGTTCTTTTTCACTCTTTCTTGCTATTCTTGCTATTATTTCTTGCTATCCCTTTTCCTATTCTTTATTCTTATTTTCTCTTTTTTTTCCTCTTTCCTTTCCTTTGCTTCTGTATAGGATATATGGTATAATCTATATTGCTGTGCTTGTAATTTTTTAGGATATAGATTGTTATCTTTACTGTATTTTTATTCTGTCTTATACAACTCTTAATAAAAATAGTCAAAAAACCAAACCAAACAAAAAGGAAGTTTGGGCATCTCACAAATTACACAATATTGCGAGATATATGCAGATGTTACAGGTTATTAACAACAATTTGGATCCAAATTATATTAATTCAGAGATCTCTAAGGAATCCTATTTGAATCTGGTCTAATTAGAAAAATAATTAGAAAAATTAAGGAAATAGATATTCCATTTGAACCATGGGCCAATATTGTACATCAACTATTTACAGTAAACTGTTGCACATTTACAATCACTACTTTGTGATGATTCTGACAGTATTGCTAATACAATAGGTTTCAGATCTTGGTAAAGTCAAAACCAGTTAACAGATCAAGACTTAGCACAATGAAGTTGGATCTTCATGACATGTTATTACCTTTTAATATAGTTATACAGTCAGCCCTCCACATTTGTGGGTTTCACTTTTGTGGATTTGATTATTCACAGAGTATTTTCTGTCACCTCTGCTGCCTCCCTATGCCATTTTTAATATGGACTGCAAGCGTTGTGAGACTGAGAAACTGTGAGGCTTGTAAGTCCCTATTAAAAATGATGTGGGGCAGTAGTGGAGATGGCAGTAAGCCCCACCACTTCTGCCTTATGAAGGCACTTCTGCCTTGTGAAGGAATCCTGATACCTCAAAGGAAGCCATAGTGGGTTGACTATGGTGATCATACTTTTTTTGTGTGTTAAATATGGTTTGAGAAGGCCTAGGGTTATTCACAGTCTTTCCACATTCATGAGGGTCCTGTGTCCCTAACTCTAGCGAATGTGGAGGGATGACAGTATTCAATTTTACCAGTAGAGTGGAATATTAGAATAATTTGCATAGGCTGTTCACATAGTCTTTATCTATGCATCTTGAAAATGAATTGAAATGGGTCAAACATTTCAGTCAAGCCTTTTTTGGCTATTGGAACTATATGTGAAGGTGTCACTGGATATGGAGTCAAAAGGATTTCAAGGAACATTTGAAGGGTGCTGCTTGGTACCTGCCTGAATTTTATAGGGAGCATCCCATTCATGGTCAAGACCTGAATCTAGGGGGTGGCTCCTTCTCATGTCAAAGAGGTGGAACAGGGACTCACCTGAGACCAAGTATTGGGAGATGTGCAAAAACTGCTTCTCTGTCAGCTGTCTGTAGAAACAGGCAGGAAGGCAATCTGGGTAAATGGTCCCAGAATGTAGTTAAAACCTGGTAATATGGCAACTTGCAGGGGGAACATTTTGGGCAGCCAGCCAGGCAACAAAATATAGATGCAGTAGACACAGCAGTTGCCACAATCCCTAATGATCTTGAATCTGGTATGGCCTTGATATATAGCATGTGTAATCCTTGGGAGTTCAGACCTGCAGCTGTAGCATGTGGGAAGCTCACGGTTAGCCACTGAGAGTTTTTTATGCAGCCCCTGTTCCATTGCTGCCAGATTTTGTACATCTTGACAAGGCTTGCTTCAAATGGCACAATGGGCCCATGTCCTCACACCCACCACCTATCTCCCCAGTCCCCTTCCTCATTATAACTGTAATGGTATACTGATATCACAGAAGTATACATACAGGTAACTTCATTTTGACCCACATAGCTTTGGTACCTTCTGGAAATCAGTAGAGATGATGCCTAGGCTTTAAAGTCACCTCAGATACAAAAATCAAACTTTTAGTGCTTTTAGCCCATTAGCCCATTCCGGACGCCATTGTTTGTGCTCTCAGAGCGCCATTAACGCCTTCACCCTCCAGGCAGAAATAGGGTATTTAAACCCCTACTTTGGACTAGCCAAATGTTAGTATTTTGTGTAAACTGACCATCACTCTGCCACTCTGATTTTAGATTTGTACTACCAAAAGATTTCTAGTCTAAGCCATCATGGCTTCTTTGCTTCCCTCTGGATTGGTAAATATCACCCACTTCACCTTAAACTCTCACTATCTAAACCTTTCATTCTTTTCCCTTCAGTTAAGACTTGTATGATTGTAAGACTGCTTGGATCTTGTGTGTATATGATTGTTAATTCCCCCAATAAAGCAAACAAGCTTACTTTTAAAACTCTGACTGGTTTTTCCCTTTATAAGTACCAGTATACACAGCTGTAAAAAAAATTCATAAGGTTACCCCCCTCTTGCAGGCCTTTTCTTTGAGCTAATATTCCCCACCGTTTCATAGAAGCACTGGCATTGTGGATGGACCCCTGCATTGGCCATGTTTTGGGGTAACAGTTCTGCCTCACCTGAGGGGGAGACATAAAATTTTTGTGCAGGATATACCTTGGCAGGGAAATCTCTGTTCCACTCAACAAATTGGTAAGCAGACTTCCTTCTGGAGAGATAGAGAAGCCTCTCTTCCAACATTCCTGTCCACTGGATTTAATAAGAAAGGTCTTGTGGGCATATGAGCCAATGCCAACACTGACTGTGTGTCCATAAATGAACTTTGGATTGGTTTCCTGGTGCTTTGACTAAAAATTTAATTTACTAACTCCTATTTTCTGATACCTCTCTAATTTAAAAAGGAAAGATTAACCAGTAGAGAATGTTAAACTGTCACTAAACAGTCCATCATCACTACCTGTCTTCCTCTTTCTCCTCCTGCTCCTATTTCTTTGGCCATATTGAAACTGGCCATCAGAACAATCGCTTCTATGCAATATATATTAGAATTCTATTATGTTACATACATGTGTTGTCAGAATACATGAGGTGTAACCTGAATCTCTTTGTTAGCTTGGTTCATACTTATTCAGAGAGTTCCATGCCAATAGACTATCAGAACACAGGTTTCATCTGCAGCAGAGGAAGAAAAACTAGATTACTTGATAGGAAATTGGGACAATAGAAGAATTTTAATGTGAAATCTTCTAAGCAGATTGTTTTAAGTAGATATTGATTTCTGTCAGCTTGCCAGATTGATGTATCTTATTCACAAAGTGCCAATACTTGCCTGAAAAATGAAACAAAGCCAAATTTGGTGCTCAGCTCATGTGAAACTTCCCTTCAGAAAGTAATCTCTGTGGAATTATCGAAGTGTGTGTAGCTGCTTACTTGAAAGCTATAAAATACCTGAAGTTCAATATCCCTATAGCAAAGCTATCAGGAAGAACCATAAAATTTTGTTTTGTTCCCACAAGGAGTTTGATCAGAGCAAGCCATTCCAGCAGATTGATATAAGGATTGTTAGCAGACAAGAAAAGTTTTTTTTTTCTGTTTAGTTTCTAAGAAACTAAGTACTCACATGATGTCTGCCAAATACTGGTGCAGCACTACTGGGCACAATAACTTACATAGTAACAGTCAACTTGTTCTATATGAGGGACTACATCCTCCTTTATGAACCAGACCATGCTTTGACGGCTGCTGGGGAGGCCCGTCTCTCTGTTCCACCACCCTCACAGGAACATCTGGTGGGAACACAGGAGAGGGCCTTCTCAGTGGCTACCCCCAGGCTATGAATTACCTTCCCAGAGAAGTTGGACTAGCAGTCTTCCTACTTTCTTTTCTCAGAAAAGGAAAGAATTTTCTGTTCAGACAGGCATTTGAAGGTTGAAGGCACATGACAATAAAGGAATCTCTCATATGTCTCCAATACAGTCCACTTAATTACCTTACTGAGGAAAGCTAATGTCAATACCGGGTTATAATGATCCCAAATGATTAGGTCTACAGTATTTTTAAGAGTATGGATGACAACCTTCTTGAGAGGGGCATTCTGTCTCTTCCAATGGTATGCCCCCACACATGTTAAAATAGGATTAAACTTGGCTCAGCTAATTTTATAAATCATGAAGGTCAAGGTCAAGTAGGGATGTACAGAGTCTCCTCTTCAAGAATCTTGTTCAAACTTAAATTAATATAAACAGAAAGTTTCCCATAAAAGAAAAGACAAGCTGATACTTCAGGTACTCTTTCTTGAAGTGTACATACCGCAGAGTCAAAGCTGGTGTGGATGCAAGTGATTTTATCTGCTAATTTAATTAAATATTAAATTAATTATTAAGTATTAATTTAATTTAACTTAATTAATGGTGATCTTTTGTCATTAATTAATGATAAAATTAATTAATTAATTAATCAATCTCCCAGTATGGGAGTTATGGTGGGACAGATACAGGAAACAACTTGAAGGCACACAGCAACAGCTTAGAATTCTCAGCTAGACAACTCTAGTGCCTCATCAGACAACAAACCCCAGGGCCAAAGAGGATTGTGAAGGAATCGCATCAAAAGCTAAGAGCACAGCAAAGGAAGATGCACCTAGTCAAACCATACACTTTTCTACCACAAGTGATGAGTATCCCTTTGGATGACTTTAAAAGGAGATTAGACAAATTCATGGAGGATAATGCTATCAATGACTGCTGGACAAATATTAACTCTGGTATCTGATGTGTGTACCTCTGAATATCAATTTTGAGGGAAAACAAGCATCAGGGCACTATCATATTCATGTTCTGCTTGTAGACTTAAATCTCATTGATTTCTGTGGGACAAGAATGCTGGACTAGATGGGTTTTTGGTCTGATCCAGCAAGACTTTTCTTATGTTATGTGGGAAACTTAGCTTTCCTCTGTCACCATATCCTCTTTAAAGTATATATGTGAAAAAAGTAATGACCACTTCTAGTGATCATTTGTGATTGTTGCAGTATTTAAAAAGTAAACGGTTAATACTGCATCAGTACTGTGTCCAGTTCTGGGCACTACAGTTCAAGAAGTATATTGGCAAATAGAAAATGTCTAGAGGTGGGCCATCAAGATGGAAAAAAGAATGGAAAGCAAGTACTATGAGGAACAACTTAAAGGGCCAGATTGAAAGGTGATATGATTGAGAGTTGATATGACAGCCATATTTAAATACTTGAATGGATGTCATACAGAAGATGGAGCAAGGTTGTTTTCTGCTGCACCAGAGTCTAGGGTACAAACCAATATATTCAAATTACAAGAAGAAAGATTCCACCTAAATGTTAAGACCTGTTTGACTATAAGAGCAGTTTGACAATTCAGTAGACTTCTTCAGAGGATGGACTCTCCTCCTTGGGAGGTTTTAGAGCAAAAATGAGTTGGGCACATCTCAGGGGTCCTTCAGTTATACATTCCTGCATGGCAGGTGGTTAGACTAGATGGACTTTGCAGTCACTTCTAACTCCATGATTCTATGATGCATCCTTTTGGAGTTTGTGGGAGAGAAACACATCCAAGACTTCTGGTAATGCTAATTCTGGTAAAAGCAATATTAATAGCTCTATGTAGACATACTTATAGCACTTTAAACTAACCTGGGATGGCCTCAGCTGGTGGGAGAGGTATTGTTTTCTTCAGCTGCAAAGAAAAGAAGGCTGTGGGCTGAGTTAATAATTTTCCAGCTGCCTAGTCTCAGCATGACATAGAATGTGGGCTGGATCGCTTGTAAGTTGCACCACATTACTGGACATCAAATGATAGAAGAGAGTGACCCACCCTGCAGTGACTAATCAACTGATGTCTAAAAGGGCTTTCTTTTGTATAGCCTTCAATTAGAGAAACCACATTTTCCAGAAATTGCAGCAACATTTTTTTAAAAAGTTATATACCTTTCTCAAAACTCATGTACACACAGACAACACTTTGTTACCCACTGAAATATTTAGCAATATAAACATGCTGTGAATCAGTGTGAATCATCTCACTTTAGGCTCTCTCATAGCTGTACTTCAAGATAGGTAGCAAAGTCCAGTTCAAAAATAAACTGTACAGAATGCTCAGTCATGCATACGCTAGGCATTTCCGCACTAGACTGTTATGGTGCTATTATTCCACTTTCAACATCCTCTGGGATCCTCAAAGGCCCCTCTGTAAACTGCAAACCCCAGGATTCCAAAGGATGTTGAAAGTGGAATAATAGTGCGATAACAGTCTAGTGTGGAAATGGCCTCTATTTCCAGTTTTATAATATTTATGTGCAAAGACATAAAGGAATCTCTGCATTCTCAAGATCCTAGGTAAGACTGGTTGTCTCAATATGGCAAGGCAATATATTGAAAATTTTCCAGGCAGCTTCAGAGATCTCACCTCCAGTGTGAAACTGAGATATTTAAAAAAAGATCCAATCACTGTGAAACTGAGATATTGATAAAAAGTTGCAGTCATTGTGAAATGGAAATATTAAAAATGTTGGAATAATTGAGAAACTGAGATATTTAAAAATATGTTCCAGTCATTGTTTGTGCAAAATTTAATTTGCACAAAACTCTTCTTTCTGTACAACACTATTATCTTTTCTGTTTGTGAAAGTGATCACATATGTATACCCAGCACAAAATGAGAGGCAAATTGATCATAGACTTCAACAAACCATCCAGTGCTACTGCTATTATTACTCCAAGCAATAAAGCACATACTACATTTTTCCATTTTGTGTATTTTAAAGAAATGTGCAAAAAAAAAAAAAGTTTCAAAAAAAATATACAAGACCTCTCTGAATGAAAAAACATTAAAATCTTCCAGCAATGTTTTCTAGGTTGTCTCCTCTACCAAGAAAATATGGACCCAGTCAGGATTTGTACCTATAGTTTAAGGTGGTCTTTTATTTTCTTTTTTGGTACTACTACTAGCCTTTATGTCAGTAGTCCATACCTGAATGTATCTGTTCATTTTCATCTGGATTGGCTTTGAACTGCAGAATAAACCAGAGAACCAAACA
Organism: Cyclura pinguis; assembly: GCA_030412105.1. Classification (NCBI taxonomy): domain Eukaryota; kingdom Metazoa; phylum Chordata; class Lepidosauria; order Squamata; family Iguanidae; genus Cyclura; species Cyclura pinguis. The sequence continues at coordinate 59,009,716 of CM059604.1, forward strand.
GAGTTTTGTGAACTAACAAAGCTAGTGGACTAGTCATCTTCTATATAAATCAAGAAACAGAATAATTATTCTTTTCAATGCCTTCAGGGAAGATTCATTGGAGATTTCACATCTCCAAATCAAAATGTTTGTGTGTATGTGTGTCTATTTATCTGAGCATGTAGCTCAGAGGTTCAGAGGGCCTGTAGGATCAAGTATATCATCCTTGCTGCTGAAAGAATAATTTAAAAGATTTATAACAGGTAGTAAGTCTGCAACGTTTTCTTGATTTCCTGATCTTGTTATTTTGCAATGAGCAATAACTCAGCTCTGGAGTTGTGGACCCCTTCAACCCATAAATCTGTTTTAACTGAGATGGTCTTGGTCTTGTTTTCCACCTGAATTTCATGCATATACATGGATGTGGAATCAAGCCATGTTAATGGCAAGGAATATTAGAAAAGACAATGGCAAAAAATATCTGTTTCAACCATTTTTCAACACTTGCAGTGACTATAAACTGGTTGACGAAAACTTCAGATAATACGGTTATGGCCTGGTGCTCTGTCTTTTTATTGCTAGAGCCTATGTATTTAAGGACTGGTGTGTGCGTGTCAGAGCCAACGTAGCGTAGTGTAGAGCTTCTCAGCTGAGGTTCTCTGGAATCTGAGGGTTACATGAGAGCTTGCCATGGGTTCCACAAGAGATCCTGATTGAAATAAAACATTTTTTAAACTTTGTAACTTTTGAACTTTTCAGTCTGTAATTCAGGGCTTTCCAAGTGGTCTGTCATGATACATTAGTGTGTCGCCCATAGTGTGTTGGTGTGTCCCCTCCCTGGCTTAGAAAGACTCCCTACCCACCCAAGCTGGTCCACTACCATCACTCTCGTTAAGGTCTTTCCCCGGCAAGAGTGATGGCAGGGAGCCAGCACCGGGTGGAAGGGAGCTGCCTTTTCCCCTGCCGTTGCACCATTTAACCTCCAGTTGCTAGTAAAACTGAATTACTGTGTCACAAAATGATGCATGTCTAAAAAGTGTGTCACCAACATGAAAAGCTTGGAAATTTCTGCTTTAATTGATTTTAAATGTTGTAAAATAAATTTAGAACCTTTATCTAAATTAAATCTACTGAAAAATTAAATCCCATTTGGCTTAAGCCAGTTATTCAGTTGAATTTTATTATGTTTTCCATATGAATTTTTAAGACTATGAAAAGGAAAGAAAGTTTAATTTCAAGAAAGGCAAGCTAAGTTTAACTACCTTTTTTAAAAAGAACAGTGGACCAAAAATTCATTTTTAGTTTTGAACAGAAAAAAACATACTGTTGTCACACATACCATACCACATTTGCATCTTGTAGAATACAAATTTGTGGTAAGACTATTAAGCCTACTTGGATAAGGAAAAAAAATCAAGTAGGAAATTCATCCTTCTACTTACACTACTGACTATTAGAGTTGATATTCTTTGTGGTGAAGGGGAATCACACACAAAAAATAGTATGCTAAGATGATGGCCAAAATAAACAGATCCACAGAAAAATATCACTGTCTACTCAAAAAAGCATTGACAATTATTGGATTACTATATCTACAGCTTACTGATCATGCTAACACACTTTGAGCTATAGATAGAATAATTTTTATGCAGAGGTTCTTTTAGAACTGAAAATAATTTCAAGGGTTCCTCCAGTGTAAAAAGGTTGTAAAAGGCTGGTGTAGTGATTTGAATGTAGGATTGTGATTGCAGGAGACCAGAGTTCAATCAGTCATGGGAACCCACTGGATGACCTAGGGTAAGCCACACCCTCTTGGCCTTAGAGGAATGGAAATGACAATCCTTCCCTGAATAACTCTTACCAAGAAAACCCTAGAGTAGGTTACCGTAATTCAGGGTTGGCTTGCATGCACATAACAACTTTACATACAATCCTTATGACTATGCACTCCTCAAAGCACTCACAAAGACATGGTGGAATAACCGGTTACTAGTAGATACTTTTTGTTTGTGAACATATTCAATTGATATAAAATCAATTCCAAACTGTGCTTGTAGAAATATCTCAATTTGCATCTTTTTTTTAATGATATTTGGCCAGTTGATAATCTCTACTATTTGTTCTTCAGGGGTGTTGTTTTATACTGGAGTGGGCAAAGTAGAATCCTGGAGTTGCATGCAGTTTCTAAAGTTATTTTGATTGCCCTCAGAGCCTCAACTTTCCCTGTGCTACCTTTTTTCTGCTCTTTTAAAGTCTAGTTGCCCGTCTTGAAACTCCAAGAGGATCAATTCAGCCTTTAAACACATTGCATGCTTGACATTTTAAAAAAGGAACAGTTTTTCAAAACCAGAAATCAGTTCCCATCTCCCCACACCAGCATTTCTGACAGTCTGTCCAGACGCCCCCAGAACCCAAGGGCATAAAATTGCTCTCTGGATCGGTGTAATTGCCCACCCTGTTTTCTATTGTTTGTTCACTTCTGTGCACTTTCCTGTGAGATTCCTACATTCTTTTTAGAAAAAAGTGCCCAAGAAATGAATAACTAGAGTTGCAAGTGCAAGACCTCGCTGTTCCCCTTAAAACTGTAGAACAGTAGTAATCTGGTTTTCTTTCTAATGCTAAAAGTAACTTCCAGAGATGTATTTAAATCTTTTGCTCCAAGTTTCAAGTCACGTCTCAAGTCTACCTTCAAGTCTCAAGTCCTTGAAGATACTTTCAAGTCAAATCTCAAGTCAAGTCTTAAGCCTGGGAACCAACTTTATACCCTAACCTACATTCCAGAATTTCTGGACAAAGCCAAATAAAGTCAGTTTTAACAATTTAAGCAGAGTTGGCCTTCCACATTTGCAATTTTGCCACCTGCAGATTCAGAAAGTGGGGAATAGGATCCTTCTTACTCTCCCTTCCCAAAGCCGGAAGGTTTTGTGCCAATGAGCATAAAAGAGTCTGCAGCTTCAGAAGTGGGGAACAGGATCCTTCTTATTCCTGATCACTAAAGCTTCAAAAGTTTTAGAAGGATCCTTCCTCCTCAAGCTTGTTGCCTAACACATTTGCTGTCCCCCCTGAGAAATGCACCCTGCACTCTTGTGGAGAGTCTAGTCTTCGGCTCTTAGGAAAAATTTTAGAAGGCTCCTCCAAGAGGCAGTGGGGTCAGGCTGCTGAGCAGACCTCAAGCCCATTGCCTAACCCATTTGCTGTTCCCCTCTGAGAAATGAGCGCACACTTTGGGCTTGAGAGAGATTGTCATGTGACCAGGAGGCAAAAAGAAATGGAAGCGTTGTTCAAAGTTGAAAGTTTTCTGGATGATTGTTATGTTACAGTCACCAAAAATATACAAATCTCGAGTTGAGTCGAGTCAGTGCATCATTTTTGTTGAGTTGAGTCCGAGTCAAGTCACCGAAGTGACTTAAGTCTGACTTGAGTCCGAGTCAGTCAACTTGAGAGTCTACATCACTGGCAACTTGTGATATAATTTTCCATGGAGAGGGGATCAAGGCTGATTGGGTTAGACCCTTCACCCTCTGCATCATGATTCTGATCTATACTAGGCTTCTTCCTGCAGCTCTTCTGAGGAAAATTAAAAATCCTTGGGAGACATGATCACAAGCCACCCATCTCTAGACCGAGAAAAAGTTATTTTGAAGGGGGTAGAACTTCCCAAATCTCCAAGCCAGTACAGTATGTAGCTGTGCTGCTTTTGAGAATTCTGACAGTTGCAATCCAAAAAAGTAACTTGTCCAAGTTCTACAATGCCAGATCTGAAAGGATTTTTTTCCTATTATCCCAGAGTGACAGTTGAGACTTCAAACTTGCATTTAATGTGAAATGTTTTAGAGTATGATGTCATTGCTTATGGAGACATTATTGGATGTTGCTTCGGTGGGAAAAACTGTAATCTTGCACTTTATCACCATAGGGGATTCAGCTATTTTAAGCAGTATACAGATACAACATTTTCTTATTTTTGCCTTTTGAATGCAACCAAAAGCTCCCAAGGCTGATTACTTTTGTGTTTAAAACAATAAAGCATTTCTCTAAATAGACTGATGCATTGCCCACAAAATCCAAGTAGCCATTAGGGTGTCTGGAGCAACCCTTTTCCTCAACCACAAAGCAGTTTTCAGATTAGTGACAGGAATGCTTCCTTTATAGTGTGAGCTGAGCTAACAACTAGGCATTACAGAAAATTGCTCACTAGGATTTTTTACAAAGTCAGTGTCAGGTTCAATAAGCAGGACTGGTGATTTTTCTGTCCTGTAAGTAATTTTACTTTTTAAAAGATATCTATTAATAGTTTCCGAAAACATCAAATTCTACAGATATGCAAGAGGAAAGAAAGAAACAACATGAAGAAAATATGAGACATAAGATTTAGAAATGTAAAAAGTAAAGAAAAAGAAGGAAAAAGAAGAAGAGGTCAACTTCCGTTTTTCCTTTAAATGGAATATAAAAATCAAATTGATTTAAACTTCTTAAGGATAATATCCAACAATTCTCTTCTTTCCCTCTTCCAGTTCATGTTTTCCAAAAAAGAAAAATGAACTCTCTTCTACCAAAGGTTAACATGTCTAGCATAGTATATCAATATTACTTTCCATTACATGCCATTACATGTTACGTTTATGTGATAAATGACATTGCATTTTCTAATCTTAATACTAAATGCTACCTGCTGACTTTGATTACTGTTACCGCCATTGCTAGCCTGAGTTTGTGGGATATTAAGATATCATTTTGATATCAATAATTTGGCCTTCTGTACCCATTCCTCTCCACTTGCTTGCGAAGCCCCCGGACAAGCACACGCATAGGTGCGGCCAACAAAAGCCGAACCATTCACTTCCTGATCTAGGTAGGCCAGTCATTGCCTAATGCAGCTTCAGGAGACCTCAAGGCAAGTGCCACATTATGTATGCACGCTACTTACAAAAAGATCCCCTGCCCCGCGCAGGCAGCTTGATGAGCGGACTATACAACTCTCAAGCACTCCGTGTTTGCATACTGGCTACTCTATTGACAATTTGGCTATAACTCAATCATTCAAAATACTGACCTTCCGGAGGCTTTGTCTCCAGTCCCAAACTCATTGTTTTCCCCAAGTACGGACTAGCCTGCGGCCACAATTTTCCCTATAAGAACCCCTGACTTTGAGTGCTTCCTTGGATCGCTCTTGGCTTCCATCCCGCCTTGCTGTCGCTTTGTCCAGCGAGCCTTCCCCTCAGCTCCACGTACTGAGAATCCACGGTCCCCAGCTTCTCTGCTTCTAACCGGGCTTCAGGACAGGTATAGTATTTCCCATACCAAACCTCCTCTAAAAATCCCGCTATCTGCTCCTACCTTTATTTCTATAGCCTCTTGTGTGAGTGTGCTGCATACATTTGTTTGATTGTGTTTCAATAAAATAATTATTATTAATTTCAACATCTGCCTCATCCTTGACTCGGCCTGACCCCGTAGACATAGGGTTCAAGATCTCGCTACGTTACCCTGCCTCTCGCATTGCCAACTTGTGCTCTGTGCTAATTCCCTCCCATTGTTTGAGCATATTTAGGTGTCCCTCCCGGGATCCCTGGAAATCAGGGTAACATTACATAATATTTTCACTATTTAAAACTGTAGGTCTATTACATGTTATATAACATCACTAAATCCAAATGTTTCTATACCATTTATATTGTAAAGTCCTTTACATCATTTATGAACCAAATCCAGGTTTCATTGTCTTGTATCTATAACCATTGCATAACCTAGTTTCAACTAAACCTATTTTATTTTGAATTTAACTCCCTTTTCCCTTGTACCCTTCCTATCCATAAACTTCCCTCCCCCACCATCACCACCTCTTGTCATCTTCTCAGATTCCTTTCCTTGCCCTTTACTAGTATTTCCAGTTTCCCACTTGGTATTTTACAATAATTGTTCTGAAACAGAATGCTTTTTTCCCCATCTTTCTCTTACCCCCTTCAGTCTTAAAAGCTAAATCAATTTGTTTCTTCAACCATCAATGTAGTTTGATTATAGATCAGTTTCAGATTAGCCTCCCCCTTTTCCCCTCTCCTTATGCTATAATCCCCATTTCTCAAACCAGAATTTCTTGGCTGTTCATCTCTTCCAATTCAGTAGGTAATACCTTCATTAGCTCAACTTGAATTTGTCTCTCCATATGATTCTCAACCTCCTCCACTTCTAGGTTGCTAACTTCTGTATCCCCCTCTTATTGTATGTCTGCCCACAATTCTTTTCTCAGGGTCTCTAAACATGTTCCTCTTCAAATTTAGGAGTTCCACTTCTCACATGAATGTAGTTCCTCAATCATCCATTATAAAGTCATGAGAAAGTTCTTGAAAAGTTTCCATCTTTCATTCAATCTAGCAATGTCAGAGTTAAAAAACCACTTCTTCTCTTGTCTAGCCAAAAGCCACCAACAAGTCAGTCCTATCAACATCAAATAATATCTGTACTTTCTTACACTCTAATTTTTCCTTGTTAAAATCCAATTCAGTCTTGCAAATAAGATGAGATTGAGTCTATAAAAAAAAAATTGCACTTAGATCTTTATTCTTTTTTAAACAAATCAGACCCCAGTTTTCTAATTTATTTACCCTGATCTTGTGGGATGAACATAATTACTTGGCTCTTGATTGAAAAAAGAAGGTGGCTGGAGAAACTCCATTGCTCCCTTTTAGTCAGAAGTATTCTTCACTTTCGTATTTCCAAAAGTTTATGAATTTTCTTTAAAATTGCAGGTTGCCAGTATGGGGCCATCAGATCTTCAGATCCAAACAGCTATGTTTCATGGGAAAAGATGTCACTCCCTTGGTCCTTCCATAATGCATTTACTCAAAAGTAAATGCAAGTAATGAGAATTACAGACCATGATGGCTGATCCCAAACTCCCCCTTTAATTCAGGAGGAGTTTCTTCAGCCACAGATTCCTCTAGTCAGTACTTTTGCCATGAAAGCTCTCCTCACTGCAGAGCTGCAGCTGGGAGCATCTACTTGCTAACCAATAGGAAGTTGAAGTCCAGAGATTACTACATTTTATTCATATATTCGTGACACTTAATTCAGCATAGATTTCAGAGTAGTTTTGACTTAGTGTTTCTTTTCATATCAACAGCAGGGAAACAAGAATGTCCTTCCATAGTGGTACAACTGAAAATTCTTCAAAGCCCACTTGTCATGTTGAGAAACACTTACTAGTGAAGTGTTACTGTCATGTGGAGAATCTTCATACCCACGAGCTCTCAGTAGGATAGCAGCCATCTCACTGACATTGTAAGTATTACCACTACACAGCATGCTGTGATGATATCATTTTAGGCACCATCATTTCTTTCTTCTCCTCTAAGCTCATCTTTTCCCTTTGTGTCTTATCTTTCATCATCACATTAACCTGTCACCCATGTTCTCCTTTTCCTTCTCTATCATTATCATCTTGGTTGTTATCATTGTTCTTGTCATCACTACTTCTAGTACCATCTCCAGAAAATCTCTATATGCTCCTCCATGCTCCTCATCACCTGTATCTTCCTTTCACTTCAACCATCACAAATGCCTTCTCTTTTCTTCTCAACTTTCCTTTAATGCAGGCATAGGGAACCAGTTTGGGGTGCTGCACTGAATCCTCACCTCCAGAGGCCATGTGACATCAGGGGCATGGCCATCCCCTCGTGATGTCACTGATACCCAGTTAAAGCATCAGTTGGAGCTTCCAACAGCTGCTATAGCCAGGGACCTGGCTTTGCTCTCCCATTGTTGTCCCAGTGCTTGGATAGCAATGAGACAATGAAGCTGGGTGCACCCAGGTGGCTTTCAGGGCAAACTGAGATGCTTCCCCAGGGAGAAAATGTGAGGAGGAAGTGAAGCCAGGTCTCTGGCCACAGAACTTGTGCTTCATAGAATCATAGAATAGTAGAGTTGGAAGAGATCACAAGGGTCATCCAGTCCAACCCCCTGCCATGCAGGAACCCACATCAAAGTACACCAACAATGGCCATCCAGCCTCTGTTTAAAAACCTCCAAAGAAGGGGACTCCACCACATTCTGAGGTAGCATATTCCACTCCCAAACAGCTCTGACCCATCAGGAAGTTCTTCTTGCGGTTTGAATCCACTGCTCGTTGTTCTAGTCTCTGGAGTAGTGGAAAACAAGCCTGTTCCCTCTTTGATATGACATCTTCAAATATTTGAACATGGCTATTATGTCCTTCTCCTCTGCAGACTAAACATACCAGCTCCCTAAGCCTCTTCTCATAGGGCATGTCTTCCAGATCCTTCACGATTTTGGTCACCCGCCTGTGGACACATTCCAGCTTGTCAATATCCTTCTTGAAATGAGGTGCCCAGAACTGGACGCAGTATTCTAGGTGAGGTCTGATCAAAGCAGAATAAAGTGGTACTATTACTTTCCTTGATCTAGACACCATACTCCTATTGATGTAACCAAGAATCGCGTTGGCTTTCTTGGCTGCCACATCACACTACTTGAGCGGTACCCCATTGCACAGTATTACAATTCTCTAATATGGTTGTGTATTGTATCAGTGACAAAGCTCTGTCATCATAAAGTTACACATGATGCAGGATCTCAGTCAATGTATCTGCTCAGTTTATGACAATGTTCTTTCATCAAGAAGGAGAATAGTAAAATTATTCATTCTTTTCCTGAAATTTGTGAAGATTTACATCCCTACCTGGGGGAAGGGAGCACTGGCTTCCAAAGTGCTGATTTAGTCGTTTCTCTTCCTGTTCACTTTCACATGAATGGAAGCAATAGCTATGACAGGGGCAGATGGTAACTTCTATTTCTGTTTCAGTATAACATCAGGGACTGCAAATAGTGGGGGTTCCTTCTCCCTCAAGATTAATCCAAAGGGGATGTGGCAGTGGGTAGAAGGCAAGTGGAGGACACTCAGCAGATTATATTTGGACCTTATCCAAATCAAAGGTCCCCTCCTTTGCTTTAATGTAGGCTTGGCTGTTACCCTGATTCCTGGGGGTCCCGGGAGGGACACCGAAATGCGCTCTCAATTTTATAAGTTGGGGAAATTAGTCAAGAGCACTGCCTAGCAATAAGAGAGGCAGGGTAACGTAGCGAGATCTTGAACCCTATGTCTATGGGGTCAGGCCGAGTCAAGGAGCACACAGAAGTTTAAACAATAAATGACGTTTTATTAAAAACCCAATCAAACAGTGTATGTGGCACACTCACACAAGATAACTAAAGAAATAAAGGTTGGAGTGGGATAGTGGGATTTTTAGAGGAGTTGTTGGTTTGGGTGATACTTCACCTGTCCTGAAGCCCAGTTGGAAGCGGAGAAGCTGGGGAGCGTGGATCTCAGCACGTGGAGCTGAGGGGAAGGCTCGCTGGACAAAGCGACAGCAAGGCGGGATGGAAGCCAAGAGCGATCCAAGGAAGCGCTCAAAGTCAGGGGTTTTTATAAGGACAATTGTGACCGCAGGCTAGGTCAGACTTGGGGAAAACAATGGATTTGGGGCTGGAGACAAAGCCTCCGAAAGATCAGAATTTGAATGATTGAATTATAGCAGTAGGGTAGCCAGTATGCAAACGTGGAGTACTTGAGCGTTGTATAGCTTGATCGTCAAGCTGCCAGCGCGGGGCAGAAGATCTTTTGAAAGTTGTGTGCATACCTAATGGAGGTACTTGCCTTGAGGTCTCCTAAAGCTGCGAGTCGGCTATTTCTGGCCTGCCTGTATTGTGTTGTAATATTACGGCGATTATCGGCCGAGTCTGTATGCGTGCTTGTCCGGGGGCCTCGCAAGCACGTGGAAGGGAATGGGTATGTGAGGCCGAATTATTGATATCAAGAGATATCTTTTTATATCCCCCAAGCTCGGGCTAGCCAGGGCAGTAACATGGCCCATTAATTTTGTAAAAGGTGCAGGTGCAGAAGCACCTAATTGTATCTCACCATAACATTAAATTCAGCAGAAGGAGATTCTGTGACTTTTGAGTTTACTTACAAATGCTTAAGCCTCCAGCATTGTCTTCTGTAGACAGTGAATTGTGACCAAACTGTGACCTGCCACTTGTTCCCTAGTTTTCATTGGCACCCTTCTTCTTTGCAACCAAGCCTTCAGGATGTTATGTTGAAGAACCCAGAAACCGTACTGGCCATTCTCTTGATTCTCTCCACAGGGAAAATGCCTTCATGGTTTTAAAAATGCCACATTTTTAAAACATGTTTCAAAGTCCACCACAATTATATAGCATATGGAATGGGAAAGAATAGCAGCAGGATGGCTTTTGTAGGTCAGAAAGAGAACCCAATATTTAAAGATGGGGGAGTATTTTCCTTCCCATCAATTCTACAAGTTGGTTAAATGCAGTAAAAGAAAGAGATCTCCATTTCTGTTTTGCCCTCTTCCAACCAGAAGAATCTCTATATACATTTTGGGCATAATACAGGGGTGGGGAGGTGACTAGCGATGACTGAGCCTGACATGCCATGAGTAACTGTATTGCAGTTGACAAAATGCTGGATTTAAGCTGGAACAAGATGACTAAGAACTAGCATAGTGTAGTGGTTTGAGTGTTGGATTAGGACTCTGGGAGGCTTCAAATCTCCACTCAGCCTTGGGAACCCATTGGATGACCTTTTGGGAAGTCATGGTCTCTCAGATTCAGAGGAAGGCAATGGCAAAGCAACAGTAATAAATCTTGTTAAGAAAACTCTAGGATCAAGGGCTTAGAGCCAACTTGAAAACTCATTACCACAACATAACAAGATGCCTGTGATCACCCACATTAATCCTGAATGGTCTTGAGCAGATCACTGCCCCTTAGCCTTACCTATCTCACATGGTGTCTGTGGCTTAGAGCTAGGAATGAGCAGCAGGAGACCTATTAAGACCTATTAAGTTCACTCAAGAAAGGTCTGAGATACTGAAGACTCCTAATAGGGATATGAAATTTTTTCAGCCTTATTTTCTCCATATTCCATCTCTATTTTGTTCTTATTTTTATTTTGCATTGTGTTATAAGACTATAGTTAAAATCCTACACCATGGTTGCATATCATAAATAGTTAAATATGGAGTTATATGTTGATTGTGCTACAGGACTATTGTGTTGAATGGCCACCTTTTGTAACTGAATATGCAACCAAATGTACAACCGAAGGTCACTCTCAACAGTACTACCACTATTTTCAGCAGAGTGAAATGTGCATCTGCATGCACAATGGCAGCATATGAGTAACTCCACTTCTGCGACCTTGAACTGAATGTAGAGATTGCATTTTAGACAAAAAAAAAAGTTCATTTTTCAGTGAACTTACATATTACAAAGGATTCTGGTCATGGTATTTTTTTTCCACCTGGAATTCTGTGCACAATTTTGTTTGCATTTTTCTAATGTGCCTATTTATTTATGTATTTTGCCCCATTTATATTGTTTCTCGCCAGAGACCAATGCACGCCTGTGGAGGTTTTTTTCCTGCAAGGTCAAAGTTTACAGCTTAGACTGCGTGCATTGTTTTTTGTGCAGTTTATTCCTCCAAAAATGCACTGTAAACCTCTCAAATGTGTGCATTCTGGAGGCAAGGAACATTTCTTCTCACAACAAGTTTTAAGAGATGTGAACAGGTTGTTTTCACTGGAACTGTCCAATTCAATGAAATTCTTTTCTGCCTGTAGCTTGTATACATGTTGTCAGCTACATGTCTTCTTAGTGGAAGAGGTCTTCTTCTTCCCTGTTGCAACTTTTTTTCCTCCCTTTTAGAACACAGACCATTAATTCTGAATATATCCTGGGTTAAAGGTAATCTTGCAGGCAGGCAGACATTGTGATTATATCTCTAAGCTCTTCAGGGGCCCAGGCAAGGCCCCTTCAGGAAACACCATATCTTCTGTGAGAGGCAAACAATTTACACAATGAAGGCACACAATGACAACAAAAACAACAAAACCAACAACAACAACAGCTTCTTCTGGAGCAATACTGAGATAAAAAATTATAAGTATCCCGAGAACGACAGCTTTCTTCTCTGACATCTCAGTTAAACAAATACCATATGACATCCATCCATGCAATGCATCGTTGCTACCAAACAAAGGTCAGTCTCATTGTACTGAAATGGCGCTCATGATCGCTGCGGTAAAATATATTCATTAACCATCTCAATCTTTCAGCCTAAGTCAGTGCCATCTTTGAGCTGCTTCTTGAAACAGAACTGAAGTTTTCCAAAGGACAGTATGAAGCAGTATGCAGATGACCTTTATGCTGAGTCAGCTCAGACTTTTCGAAAGATACTTTTTGGAATTAGTGGTCATTATCCATGGTGGTTAGGGAATTCTAGGAGCCTCAGTACAAAAAAGTAAATTTTCGAAGTTCTGATCAGTCCAGTATGACCTGGACTGGGCTGCCCAGTGGGTGCAGGGATCTTTCAAAGTCTCACACATGGATCTTTATCCAAGAACAGGGAATGAGAATTTATGGACTGCCAAATGATCTTGGAAGGCAAGTGTGCCCCCACCGCTCGCTGTGCTAACTTGGGCTAATAGGAATTGCAGTCCAACAACATATGGTAGGTCATGCGTTTATCACTCAGTTCTAGATCTATCCAGAATTAAATTAAAAGGTCCAAAAGGTCATTTTAGCAGAAAGAGGCCCTTTTTAAGCCCTGCCACCTCAACTCCTTTTAAGGGGATGAGTGCTAGGAACCGGACTTTGGACCTTACACACAGTCTGTTCTCTGTTGACTGATCTATGACCTCTGTATTCTTGGGAACTAGATTCTTTGCCTTTGCCATAACATTTTGCACTGGCTTTTCTCCATAGCAGTTGTCAAGCCAGAATGTGTTCTCTATGTGTGTGAGAGATCACACATGAAACCTGCTTGCTATATGCATGCTCATAACCATATTCATGTAAACCAACATGATAAACTGCACAGGTCACCTACCACAAGTTGAATGTTGAGAGCACTTCATATCATCTCAACACTTGTTACTGGAATTGGTTCACTGGTGATTCAAGCGACAAACAAATCAATTGATGTAGATTAGGAGTAGGAAACTTTTGCACTATAACTCTGAGGATCCCTTACCATTTGCCATGCTGTCTGAAGCTTCTGGGACTGGAATTCCAAAATTTGGAAAGCCAAATTTCCCCACACCTAATGTAGATGCACATGTCAACCTGACCAAAGTTGTAACCATATTTTGGAATGCCTAAATCCTTCTCTGTTGCCATCATTCTGTGAGCCTCATGAGCCACTAAGTTGCGGCTAACTTTGTGTTTTAAAATGTTGAGCCATCATTTCCTCTCTATCCCAGTGTGCATTAGTAGAGTTACTCTTATACCTACACACCTTCCAGTGATTCATTCACTGTGGGACTAAATTTAACCACAAACCATGTAGTTACAACATCTGCCAAAGTGTTTGGACTTTCCAGCTTCTCCCCACCCCTGCTTTTTGTGCCATGTGGCCTGATGAAGAGTGCTGGAGATTTCAAAAGCTTGCATAATTTACTGGCATTTTAACCTGGTTCTGATAAAGGTATTCTCAGCCTGTGGTTCTCTTTCCCCCTTCATGGACCAGCAGAGCTACCTTTGTTACTGCATTTGCACCAGGACCAGCAGGAGGTTTGAGTAGGAGCTGAGTAACAATGTTGGTCCCTCCTGCAGTGTTAGGTTCCACTGCCTGCAGCTTACTGGTGAGAGGGGCTGGTGTAGGCATTCATTTTAATGCCCCCAAGTTAGCATCATTTTGGAGACTTATGAGAAATTAAAATGGCAGCCCAGGCTAAGCAACAGTCCCATTGGTCTCTACCAAATTTGACTGCTGCTTGAGTGTACTGGATCATGAATGATAATGCCCACAAGAAGAAACAGACAGGAAACTGCATCATAAATAAATGTTGGCATTATTTTTATTTCACTCAGTGTTATTTAAACCAATTTTTGTCATGTCCACCTATGGGTACTTTTGTGTTTAATTCTTACAGTGATGGTTTATCCACTGTTTATCCACTGTTCACTTGTTTTTCAATTGGATTTAATGTGTACAATTTAACACACTTGTTGCTCATTTCTTGACTTTAACAGATTACCTACAAGGCTGGGTTTCAGGGTGGAAAGCATATGTATTACTGATCATTTTATTGTATTTTCCTAATCTCAGTTTAAGAAAATTGGTGACCCATGCAATTACAAACTTGTTTGGTACCCAAAGGCAGACAAATTCATGACCATCTGTTCTAAATTCATTATAAGATGCTTAATAATGCTATCCATCTCAGGAGTCAAAGGCCCTTTCCGCACAATGTGAGGAAATCACTCCGTGCCATTACCTACCGCTTCTTCTGGAGTCCAAAGCGACGCGGACTGTCCCTGAAGCCCTTCCGCAGGACTCCTCCTTGGTCCAGGGTGAATCGGAGCAGTGTGAGGCCTGTAGATCCGCACTGCTCCGGCTTCCAAAATGACGGCTTCCAGCTTCCAAAATGGCAGTTCTGGTTTCCAAAATGGTTGCTTCCGGTTGGTCGTGGGTCCCGACCAACCGCTGAAGCTCGCCACGCCTAAAGCCCGTCTTCCGCAGATCGCAGGCTAGCATTGGTGAGAGCCTGCAAATCTGCACAAGGGAGCAGGAACACAATGGCGCATTCCAGGAAAATAAAGACCTGTTTTTTGCGGTCTTTAGAAAACACGCTGGAGGACCACTTGGGGTCGTTTTGGAGTGGACTGAGGTGCGGATCTTCTGTAAGTAGTCCACTCCTATTCCGCTCCAAGATGCAGACGACCTCTGTGAGAGGACGCACTGCCCTGTTCTAATTGCCTGGTGCGGAAAGGGCCAAAGAGGTCATTCACTGGGCATTTCTGCACTACATTGTTATAGTGCTATTATTCCACTATTATTCCACTGTTATAGTGCTATTATTACACGTCCTATGGAATTCTGCGGTTTGCGGTTTAGGGAGGGGCATTTAGAATTCTCAACCGGAGAGCTGTTTGGCCTCAGCAAGCAACAAACCCCAGAATTCTACAAAATATTAAGAATGGAATTATAGCACTATAACAGTGTAGTGTGGAAATGACCATTTGCTCATGGCTTTAGAATTATGTTAGACTCTTAACTACTCTCAGGTTCCATCTTACTAAAGTTGTCTACCTACAACTTATGTTATCTATCTAGTAAGACAGTTGTAAGCCACATCACACTTTATACAGCTGTTCCATTTGTTGTAACTGTTATATGTCTAGCTAATGCTACTAACTAGACATGATAGATGGACAGAACTGTCTCCTCTGGTGAAACCATTCCCTGTGTCCACCTGGAACTTGGTTCTCAGGCTTCACCGTAGAGGGGAGAAATTGCTTCACCCTGTTCTTACAAAATTTGGAAAACCATGTAAAGATTTTTAGCCAGACTCAAAACTGCCACCAAGCGGCCCAGGAGAGGAAGCTGGATACTTCAGGAGTCACTCCACAAGCTACCAAGCTAAGTGGCCTTACCATTGAAGCAAAGGAAGAATGTTCTGCTGCCACCAAAATGTTCTCCTCTCACTTTTGTAAATTCATTCTGCACAACATGTCCTTGAAGGCAATTTCATTCTCTCTTCTCTCCCTCTCCTTTTTAATCTTCACCATCTACTAAAATAGAAAAAAAACAACAACTTTGAGCCTAGTTCTCTAGTTTCTTGTTGGTCCAGCAAAGTGAATGAGATTTTCAGCTCCCGAAATTTTTGCTGCTAAGCAATAGACAAAAATGGAATGTATCATGATGTTTTATGTAGACATTATGGTATAATTATGTATTGTCCTTTTTATTTTTAATTTGTCATTTCTATTTGAATTTGTTTTTATATAGCCCTTGAAGAAGACCATTGAAATGTATACTTAGGCTGAAATCATCATCATCTTTATTTATATCCAGCTTTTTTCCTCAAAAAGACTCAAAGCGGCTTACAATAGTTTAAAAAGAAAACTTAGTTAAAGCTATAACATATAAAAGTTAAAAAACAGATTAAACAAACAGAGACTTGTTCTAAAATAAAAAAATAAAAACCATCCACTGAGCATTTGGAGATGTTGTTGTTGTTGTGTGATTTCAAGTCATTTCCAACTTATGGAGACCCAAATGAGCACCTACCATGGGATTTTCCAGGGACTGAGAGTGTGTGACTCTCCCAGGGTCACCCACTGGTTTTCCATGGCTGACTGGGGACTGAAATCCTGGTCTCTAGGATTGTAGTCCAACACTCAGGTCCTTTTCACATGCCATTTCTCATGCGAAAGGGCCTCCAGAGCGTCGTGCAATTGCGAGGACCGTTCCACATGATGTCCGCGCAATCACATGACACTGCTGGGGCCAGCAGGTGCCTATTGCGCAATATATCATTTTCGGCTTCTTGCCAAAAATGATGTGCGATCGTGTGTTGCTCCAGGGCCCCACGTGCACTTACCTTGAGTCCTGAGCCTCCGGAGACATGGCCCTCATGCTTCCTCCCCCAGCGCAGCCTGAGAAAGTACCTGGCTGCACTGTCGAAGGAAGAGGCAGAGCCCTCACGCTTCCTGCCGGCCATCAGGGAGCTGCTGCAGAGCAGGAGCAGAGGGGACGCAAGTGCCTCTCACAAGAGGTTGCTCGTGTGATCCCCGCACGCCCACACTGGAATCAGGTAAGCTGTGGAAAGGGCCTCAAACTACTACATCAATTGGAGATGTATCTCCCTTTTTTTTCTGGAAACCCTCTCTCATTTGCCAGCCCACCACACCAAATGACCACCTTACCTTTCTCCGACCCCCTCCACTCTAACACTAGGAATACTATGGGTGCCCAGTAGGAGGCCCCTGAGGCTAGAGGTTGCTGGAGTCTCTTTGTGCTCTGCAGGAAATCAAGGAGACAATGAAGGAGGGGAGTGGAAGAAGAACCCCTTCCATGGATCCCTCTCCTTCATCCCCAGTGAAGAGTCTTTTACCCACTCAGCTCAAAGCCACCAGCCTGGCACAGAGTTGCTTACCCAGCTACCTGGGTGGCCCATTATAATTCAGTGAAGGCCCCATACAGATCTGCGGTTGGTGAACATACCAGATGCCACTGAAGAGCCTTTCTTGACTTCAGCTTGCCTTTCTGTCCCTGCAAGCAAGCATTGCATCCTTGAGAGGTGCCAAAAAAAAAAAGAAAAGAAAAAAAAGATCCATAGGTGTCCAAATCTACTCTCAGAAGCCTTGCCTCCCAGTTCCTATTTGTCTTTCCCCAGAATTCCCACCTCTGGCAGACTTTGTTGCCATGGCAATTCAGACATTCCCTCTTACTACCTGATCTTGTCCATCATCACCATACTGACTATGGACACTATGGCAGCAAGTTTACAAATTTCTGTCATGCCTACAGTTCCCTTGCTATGGCCAAAGTCATTACACTTAGAGAAACTTTTAAGCTGGGGTGAGCAAAGTATGGCCCCCAGGGCCATTTTTGTGGTCTCCAGAGCCCCTCAGTGGTAAAAAAAATCCATTTTTTAAAAAAATTATTTTGGCTCCAGAATGCCCTCAAATCAACTCTGGGGGTATGGCCTATGTTTGGAGACTGCTTGGCCCAAGAGGGGTCAAAAACAATTTTTGCAACACTTTATCATAAAAATGCCCCCAAATTCTCCAAAACGTCCTCCAAGGGGGGGCACGATGTCATCTCCACCACATTTTGTATGCCAATTTAGGTCCAGGAAAGAACTTTTTCAAAACTGACAACATGGTGAACCTGTTGCCATGCTCCATAGAGGCATGTGGGGGCAAAATATCTGGGGGGTTTAGTTGTTTGTTTGTTTGTTTCAGGAGCAAGTGCAGCCTTCCAAGTCCTCTTAGGAGCTTCTGCAGTTGCCTTCTGCAGTTGCCCATCCCTGTTTAGGACAGCTGCTGAGATAGACCTGTGACAGATTACTGTGGTTCCAAAAGTAACCATAAGTCTGGGGAAATGGCAGGTTGGGGATGGCATATCTATATTTGTTGCTGTTGTGTGCCTTCAAGTCGTTTCCAACCTATGGTGACCTAAGGCAAATCTATCACAAGATTTTCTTGGTATGATTTGTTCAGAGGAGGTTTGCCTTTGCCTTCCTCAGAGGCTGAGAGAGTGTGACTTGCCCAAGGTCACCAAGTGAGTTTCCATGGCCTAGCAGGGATTTGAACTGCAGTCTCTAGAGCCCTAGTCCAGCTCTCAAAAACCCGTATGCCATGCTGGCTATCAGAGTTAAAATGATTCATTTGCCAAGCTACAGGGACAGTCAGTGGATCCACTACAATGGAGATGGTAAACCAAATCTTGATTTTACCACTGTTCTTTCCACAGTTGCTCTGAGCAGAACAGGATCCCTTCAAGTGCCAAATCTCTGAAGGAATAGGCTCCAGTGCAGGGAATGCTCCTGTTCAATTTGGAGAGGACATAGAAGTAAAGGCAGTAATACCAAGGCCATTTCCACACCTCACCTCATTGCAGGGATGATCTGTGGACATCCCGGCATTGCCAGTCCCAGGACAGGAGTGGTTTTCCACCACTCCCTTCAACACATGTCTCTTGGTGGCAGAGGAGTAGCAGCATTAACACCACTGCTCCTTCCGCATTATGGCTCCATAGCAATGCCTTCTCCCTCTCTTTCCCTGCCCCATGGCACCTGATTGGTTGCCTTTTTCCAGGGGCCTTTTTTTCCTATTGGCTGGCATGGGACACATCTGTGCATCCATGCATCAGGGCTCCTGGATTGACAACGGGAGCTGGCACAATTGAGTAACTGCACACCACCAGGTAACAGGACAGTCATGCAAATGGGGTCAATAATGGACTTTTTCTGTTATTAACATGTTATGGTTGAGTTAGGGGGAGTTGGCAGTGAGATAGTTATGGGTTGCCCATGACGTTGTGTGAATGTATAGCTTCTGGAACCATGATCACCTCTCACTGTTGGGGGTTGCCACGACTATGCAGAAATAGCCCAAGAGTAGATTCACATTCATATCCCTATAGTGGTTGATCCACTGGATGTCCTTGTTGTGAGGCAAATGATGTGATGTGTATATTTGTGAGAACAAAGTTCTCTTTTTATTGGGTTTGATCTGACAGGGGAATCATGCACCACTTCTATAGTGCCTTCCATTTTTAAGTGGTAGCAACTGAAAAAAAATTCTCAGAAGAAGAATCCAACCACAAACAAAATATTTACTTTTCTTGGAGCCCAGTACTACAACACCACATTGGAGTGATGTGGTCAGTATCACAAATAACTGAATTTGACCTCTGACCATTTTTCACTTCCTGAGTCTGTAGTCATACCAATTAGTACAGCAGTTTTTTTAGCAAATGAGTGAAAGGTTCCCATATATCTGTACCCAGCAGAGTCAGCAACAATCTGGTGTTTTCAGTTCCTTTAATATAGCTTGTGAGAACAAGGAAAAGAGGGGTGTGTGAGCTCAAAAGTCATTTGTTAAACAAATGCAGCATTTTGTCAGATACACCATTCTTAATGACGTTACCAGTGTTGCAATCCTAAATATAGTAAATGGTTTGTCATCACCATAATTTTGCTTTCCTCTGATTAGATCCCTGTGGATATTCATTCAAAAGTATGTCTTACTTTCCTCACTAGCCTGTTATAGTGCTATTATTACCCTTTCAACATCCTATGGAATCCTGGAGTTTGCAGTTTAGGAAGGGGGCTCAAAGGCTAGTACAGAAATGATCTGACTTTCGTGGGATTTACCCCCAGGTCAGTGTGCACAAGACTGAAGCCTTAGCACTTGGGAGAGTGATCAAGAACTATCATAGAGGAAAGGCTAAATGTTTTTTCCAACCGAAGGCAGTTTCTAGCAGTGATGTAGACTTGAGTCAATTGACTTGGACTCAAGTCAGACTTAAGTCACTTCAGTGACTCGACTTGGACTTGACTTGGCAAAAATTACACACCGACTTGACCCAAGACTTGCATATTTTTTGTGACTGACTTGCTGCCCTTGGCTCAGTAATATAACACGTTCATCCAGAAACCTTACAACTTACTAGTCACACGATGATCTGTCTCAAGCCCAAAATATCGACACATTTCTCAGAGGGAACAGCAAATGGCACCAAAAGGCAATGGGCTTGAGATGGTATTGAGGTTTGCTCAGCGGCCTGTCCCTGCTACATACAAGGGGAGCTTTCGAAAACTTTTCCTAAGATCAGAAGGCAAGACTTGTGGCCATAGTGCAGAGTGGGTATCTCAGAGGGGAACAGAAAATGTGTTAGACAATGGGCTTGAGGAGGAGGGATCCTTCCTTCTAAAGGTTTTGGAGCTGCAGTAATGGGGAGTAAGAAGGATCCTATTCCCCACTTTCTGAAGCTATGGATGGCAAAATCACAACTGTGGAGGGCCAATTCTGCTTAAATTGTTAAAACTGACTTTATTTGATTCTGTCCAGAAATTCTGGTATACACGTTGGGGTATAAAGTTGGCTCCCAGACTTGAGACTTGGCTTGAAAGTATCTTGCAAGGACTTGAGACTGGAAGGTAGAGACTTGAGACTTGACTTGAGATTTGGAGTAAAAGACTTAAATACGTCACTGATCTCTAGTTTTTGCACTGTTACAACCCAAAGCAGAGAACAGTTGCAACTTGAATGTGGGGAAAGCAACAAGAAAAAAAAAGGCAGTACAAGTTATTTAAAAGATGGTAAACAGCCATGGAGGTCTGTAAGAGTTGTTTTGAGGAAAATGTAATAACAGAATTAAAAGTTGTCATCCTCCTTTAGAAATCTGATTATTACTCATGTGTTCATCACAAATATTAATAGATAAAATGACTGCTCATCTAGTAGCCATTCATCTTTGAAAAGCCACAGAGGCAAAGAGAAAAGGATGAGATCCGTGAGGTTGCCTTGGCACACTAGTTCTTCAGATACCAATCAGTACATCGGACCACAGTTGGTGCAACAGCTCTTTAAACTGACTCTTGTCTGTTTAAGATCTCAGCTAGCATGCAACACATAAAGCAAATGAAGAGGCTGCACATGTGATAAGCCTGCATCTTCTTCCCATCTTTCTGTGTCTTAGGGGAACTTTGCATGACTTTCCTGTGGTAGAGTGTAACTATATTGCAGATGCTGTGAGTGCAAGCATTTCTTGTTATGTGCTTTTGAGTCTAGTCCAATTCATAATGACCTTATCACAGGGTTTTCATTGCAAGATTTATCCAGAGGAAGTTTGCCATTATTTTCTTCTGGGGCTGAGAGAGACAGTTATTTTCCCAAGTTCACCCAGAGGATGAGTGGGGATTTGAACCTTAGTTTCCAATAGCCCCAGTCCAGCACTCAAACCACTATACCCAATGGCCCAGCCAGCTCCTCCCAAAACTACAAACCCCAGGATTCCATAGGATGTTGAAAGCAGAATGATAGCACTTTAACAGTCTAGTGCAGAAATTGTTGTAAATAAAAAGGAAATTCAGAAGACAAAATAGGGAAAGAGAAATAGTCTTTTATATGTTCTAGTTAAAAGATAAAAATATCATATGAGTTCTTAATGTACAAAAGGTTAAAAGAGAGCATGAGCAAGTTTGGCAAGTTAAGACACAAATACAAAATATATCAAAATATAATAAATAATAACTAGTATCAAATCTTTACTGAATCAGTCTACAGACTATATCAGACAATTAAAAGAGGGAACAAAACCCAAAACATGGAAAAGAGAATAAAAACAACATCATCAGCAAGAAAACACATCAACAAGTAATAAAAATATAAAATATAAAATACAAAACTATATATGCAGATAAAATAACAATTTTCAGAGTTAAAAGATTAAAAAGACCAACCCCTCTGAATCACTAGAACACCCCTCAAGTAATTAAAAAAAAGAGATAAGCCATGAGCCGGCAAGGCGGACCCTTTATCTACTACTTGCTTCCTCAATTTAGCTGTGTAATATGCAAAGAAGGCCACTCTTTGAGCCACAAAAGGATTAACCCCTTCCAAAAGGAAAGTCAGCTTGGACTCATCATCCCACTCCCTCCAACTAACTAGAAATGGGCTGAAGTAGTGGACTCTAATGCTAACATATAGCTGACAGTGCAATAAGTAGTGGGCAAGATCTTCAGTGGCAGATGCCCAACATATGCAGATTCTATCTTGAACAGGAATACCCCAATAACGACCTTGCAACATCCTAGTTTCCATTTGCTCAAATTGGAGCTGTATAAAGGCTGTGTGGATGTCCCTTTTCATTGCAAAGGACAAATATTTTTTCTCCTTGAAAAAGTGATTTGATCTTTGCTAACCATTTCAGGGATCTTACGGAAGACAGCGCAGCTAGATCTGATTGTGTTCTAAAGTCCATCACTCTTTGTTTAAACATGTTTCTGGTATTGGACTTGCACAAACTAACGGCCTCAATGCTCAAAACCTGCTTTGAAAGTATTTTTGAAAAGTTGGAAAGCCAGGAGTTACTTATAGGCTTAAGTGCTTGTTCGTTTAAACAGATCTTGGGCAATCTGTCATCATTCATTTGGGACAGTTTAATCCAGAAATTAAATAACCTAAGGAGACATAGATCTGAAATGGCTGCCATACCCAGTTCAGCTCTGACTGCCTGGGCTGGAGAAGTTCTTAGCACTCTCAGTATCAGTCTTAAAAATTTATTCTGAATTCTCTCAATATTCTTGATTGAAGCAAATCCCCAAATTTCTGCTCCAAAGATTAACACTGGCAACACCTTAGACTTGTACACTTTTATAATTGGGAGAAGTGAGCCAGGGTATTTATAATTAAATAATTTATTCAATGTATGGACACTGGCTGAGGCTTTTAATGCATTCCTCTTTACCTAGGGAGACCAGGAACCCGAGTCTGAGAAGACAATACCTAAATAATTATAGGCTCTTACCTGTTCTATTTCTTTAGAATCGACAAACCATTTATGACAGGTCCTCTTTTTGCCAAAAATTGCAATTTTAGATTTACTGTTATTAATTACCAAATCATTTTGCTGACAGTAAACACTGAATTTTCTCAACTGTCTGCGCAGGTCTACCAGAGTTGTAGAAAGTAGAATCATGTCATCTGCGTACAGGAACACATTAACTGGCCTGTCCAGGACCTTGGGCATATAGAAATCAGAGTTGTGCATAGCAGAAACTGCATCATTGATATAAAAATTAAAAAGGAATGGGGCCAAGATGCAGCCTTGATGCACTCCTTTGAATGTGGAAATTTTGTTTGTTAAGGCTTGATTTACACCTGATCTAATCTGTAAATTTGTATCCCCGTGGAGAGCCATTATTAGATGAAGACATCTCCTATCAATGTTTGTCTTCATGAATTTTTTCCAAAGGAGCATCCTGTTAATTGAGTCAAAGGCTGCATTTAGATCCATAAACACAGTATAAAGTTGTCCACCCCTAATCATGTATTTTGAAATCAGATGCAGGAGAGTGAAGCAGTTATCAGTGGTGCTCCTTCCCTGTCTAAAACCTGCCTGTTCTTCCACTAGGATGGAATTTTGTTCAGCCCAGTCCTCTAGTTTCTGCAAAATGGACCTAGCATAGATTTTGGCTGCAATATCTATTAAACTGATCAGCCTATAATTTTTAGGGTCCCTTCAATCCCCCTTTTTATAAAGAGGAATAACTATGCCAAGCTTCCATTCATAGGCATACATCCTGTGTCATTTATATGAGTGAATAAGCCAGCCAAAAGAGCAGCCCACCAATCTATATTGCTCTTAAACAACTCAGGTGGCATGAAATCCTCTCCTGGGGCTTTACTGTTCTTCAAAGACTGAATGAGGGCTTTGACTTCCTGCATGGTAACCGCAGGTCATTTTGGGAAGTCATTTATGTTCCCAAAAGTCTCTTCATCCATCAAAGAGCTATCCATTGCTAAGGGCTATCAAAATATAATAGAATACCACAATGAAGCAGGATATGATACAAACTGCAACAACAACAGATCAGAGCAAATCAGGAAGTGAATGTTCACTAAGAGAACGCTACTCTTATAGAGCCTTTACAGCTGCTTCCAATAACAGTAGCAGGTGAAGGTCCTCTATAACACCAATAGACCAATTAACCCCATAATGACTAAAGTTGTAAGTCTTGTCAGTTCCAACAGAAATGGCCTAGAAAATTAGCATCACCTGTTCTAGTGATTCAGGCCTAGCTATCTGGCCTCTGAATAAAGTTGATCCATAAAATAGACCAGGGCTAGTGCATTTAGCTGAATCTCAAGCCTCACTGGAGTGAGGAGTCATAAAGTGCTAGATATAAGAGAAACAGTGTCTTGGGTGAAGTCTCCCCATCACCATATAGTTTTGTTTGTAGCAGTCATAGCATTTGTAGTATTTGTGGTGTCACTTTGAAATAAACTATGATCTGCTGTGTTTTCTGAATCAATCTGGAGATTAAAAAACATATGTAATTATATAAATTTATGTTTATAGTTGTAAAACCTGTAGAACTATTTTAAAGATTCAAGACACCGCTTTTCTTTGTCTTGTTGTGTTGTTCTGTGCCTTCAAGTTGTTTCTGACTTATGGTGACCCTAAGGTGAACCTATCACAGGGTTTTTTGGGGGCTGAGAGAGTGTGATGTGCCCAAGATCACTCAGTGGGTTTCCATGGCTGAGCAGTCTCCAAGGTCATAGTACAACACTCAAACCATTACACCAGAGTTTTCCAAACTTTTCATGTTGGTGACATACTTTTTAGACATGCACCATTTCACAACACAGTAATATTGTAAGTAATTCAGTTAGTGGAGGCAGCCCCTCCATCCAAGCCTGGTCTACTGCCGCCCTCACCAAGGTCTTCCTCAGCCCAGGGCAGTGGGGGCAGCAGCAGGAGAGGCAGCCCCTCCACTTGGGTCTGGCCCACCACCACCACCTTCACCAGAGTCTTCCTTGGCTTGGGGTGGCGGCAGAGGCAGCCCCTTCACCCAGGCCTGGCTCACCATAATGGCAGGAGAGGTAACCCCTCCATTCAATATGGTCACATGACACACCTACACACTGCAGCTGATACACTAACGTGCCACGACATACACTTTGGAAAGCTCTGCCTTACACTGTGCTGGTTTTCTACACCATACTGACTCTCTCTTTTTGTGTTAGGTTACTGTAAACAGTATAGTCAGTAAACTCTAAGTCATCAAGTTCAGCCTGGTTCCTCTTTCAGCTTGGCACCGTGGTGAGCCCTCTGCTCACAGAGTCCTATCTAAGACTGCCTGACATCAAATTCTGTAGAATTCCTTTAGTCAGGAACACAGAGTACAATACCTTTTATTCTTGTTACCTTGTGGGCTTTGGTCTGTTCTGAATATTTTGCATAAGGGAAGATGTTTAGCAGTGTTTAGCTGCCAAAGTACTCTGGGTGAACTTGTTCTGCTGTTTTCATTTCAAAGATGTTCCTTGGGTTTCTTCCAATGTGGTGAAATTCTCCAAGTGTTGCTGACAAGATATTTATATATTGTGGTTGGGGATTTTTTCCCCTTCTTTACTCTTCTTAACAAAATAACCTTTCTTTAAACTGTTGAATGAAAATATTTCCTCTGCAGTTCTGGTCCATTTTATTTATTTATTTTTACTTTTATTTGGCAATAAAATTGCAAATCTAATAAAATACAAATGACAATAACATAGAAACAGTAACAATACCACTAGATCCTGATTGCTTGAACGCATGGCATAACAATCTTAATAACAACATCATTTTAATAACACATATCCAATCATATTCATCCAGACAAAATATCATTTCTGAGAATTTGCCCCTGTAATGGTGGAACTTGGATTAATTTATTGGAATCTATATACTTCAAGAATGGGAACCATCTTTCTTCAAAGGGTGTATATGAAGTATTTCCAAAATGCAATTGGTTTGGTCCATTTTATTTTAAGTTACTTCCAGGACTGGCACCAGTGTTTGCGTGACTGTAGTAACTTACTAAGGCTTCAGCAATCCTCATACAGTCCCTCCCTTTAAGGGCATGATTCTCCTTGGCTCTGCATGTATGAAAAGAGGCTGAAGTTCAGCAAATGCACATCAGACAAAGCAGTGCAGCAGGAAAGAAGAACTACAGTTCTTTTTGGTTTGGAACTGGATTCCCTAGTTAGGGTTGCCAGAATTCGGGATTGTATGGCCCTCCAGATGTTGGTGAACGGCAACTACCAGCATTCCTCACTTTTGGCTACACTAGCTGAATCTGCTGGAATTGGAATTCTATAACATGACCTCTACCTCATCCTTAGAAGAATTGATATATTGTCCTGGCAATCATGGTATGACTTGACTGATCCTTGGACAACATTCAATTAAGAAGAATGCTGCACATGGTTGTTCTTAAACTTACCAGTGTAAAATTTTAGGATCTTAGTGCTCTGATTTGCACTTTAAATTTACAAACATTACTGTTTTTTGTAACATGGTGTATTAAAGATTAAGAGTTCCAAACAGTAGCCATCTTTGGGCCTTTCTTCCCTACACTGTTAAAGTGCTATTATTCCACTTTCAACATCCTGTGGAATCCTGGGATTTACAGTTTAGAGAGGAGCATTTAGAATTCTCAGCCAGAGAGCTCCTTGGCCTCGGTAAACTACAAACCCCAGAATTCCACGGGATGTTGAAAGTGGAAAATAGCACTATAATAGTGTAGTGCAGAAAGGCCCTTAGCCTTGCATCAGAAAATGATATTGGGATCATTTGGCTGCACTGAAGCATCACTGAGCAAAAAGTACTGACATCTGCTTGTTTCCATGAAGAAAGCTGGAGGAAAGAGGGCAGACTTTTATTAGATATTTTAGAATACTGTAGATAGCATCCTTTGGGGAGAAAAATGATAGTAATAAAGAAACCTGAAAGATCTGCAGCAAGTGGTGTTTGATAGCAGCAGCTGTTCCTTTCCCCTTACTCTTCCTGTCCTCTCTCTCCTTCCCTGCCTCCTTTATACAAAGGGGTAGAGATCCTCTGGATCACAATGTACCTGAGCAGGCTGGAACACCAGACCAGTATCAAAAGCTGGACTGAACCAAATCTAGATGACATTGAAAAGAGATAAATGTAAAGCCTGCCCTTTTGTGAGGGGTTAATCAAAGGCACAATATGGGATGGAGGAGAGCCGGCTTGGCAGCAGTAGACGTTGAAAAGACAATGTTCTAGTGGATTACAATCAAAACATGAACCAGCCACAACACATTGGCCATTTCATGAGAAATATCAGTTCAGCTCTGGTCTCCATTGGTCTGATCACTTCTGAAATATTGTATCCAGTTCTGGGAATCATAGCTGTTATAACAAAGGTTTCTGAAATGTGTAAATACATGTAGCTGTTTTGTTTTACAGAGGAAATATCTTGATATACATTATATTCTATTCATGTCTTTCTTTTGCAATATTTGCCACTAGGTGGTGCAAGCAAGGTACAGTTTTTTTTTTCTTGTTCTCAGCTTCTCTGCAGCTTTAAGGGTTGTCCTCTATTCCTTTGCAAGTTTAATCGCACTTCCTTCTACAGATCTGTGTCTGTTGTTGTTTAAAATACCATGCTATTATAAATCAAAAGAGGATTTTCAAGCCTTGTCACAGGTACATGATGAGGGGGGTGTTGCACACTGACAGAGAAAATATCAAAAGAGGGTGAGAAGAGAGAGAGAGAATAAGGCACAGTAGTGCATAAAGATGACAAAAGACAATGCCAACCCTCCCTAGAGTAGACCTACAGAAATGAATATTAATCACAACCAAGTCCAATTTATTTTAATGGTTTATTCAAGTTAAACCAATATTAGACTAAGCTCATAATTTGAATATGCTGGTTTATATTCATAAATAAAAATCTAAATGAACATATCATGACATAGAAGTACAACATTTTTCATACTACCGGGGATCAGCTGTGATCAGCTGATCTGTGTGGCTGCCTGCTCACTTTGCTGTCCAACTCTTAAGTGTGGATGGGAAACTTCATTATTCCTGTTCTCTTTAATTATATTATTAAATTTTCAAGTCTAGCCCTTCAAGTAGAAGATGGCATCAAAAACAGGCATTTGTG
The DNA here is from genome assembly GCA_030412105.1 of Cyclura pinguis. Taxonomy (NCBI): domain Eukaryota; kingdom Metazoa; phylum Chordata; class Lepidosauria; order Squamata; family Iguanidae; genus Cyclura; species Cyclura pinguis. The sequence continues at coordinate 59,037,717 of CM059604.1, forward strand.
GCTTCCATGTCAGTAAGTCAGTGAGTCTGCTCTGTAGTTTTTATATTTCTCTATGTTAAAAAAAAAAGTTAAATTTTTCACTACAAACTGTGATAGGTTATCACCAATTGCTTTTATTTCTTGTAAACCTCTTCCTATTGCCATTAAATGCAGCCAATATTTATTTTCAAATAACTGGGTTAGTTTTTCAATCCCAAGCAGTTTCCCTGTTTCTTTAAATAAATCACTTCTAATTCTATATCCTTTATCTTTTATTTCTTCAAATACTCTACATAACTCATGATTTCCACTTTTATTTATACATTCTATCAAATACCACTTTAAATTTTCTATTTTTATATTTTTAGACCATTTATTCCAGCCATATAGTATAGATTGAAGGGGGCCCATCTTCACATCCAAGTTCTTCTTAGGCCATTTCCGCACGCGGCAAGGGAATCACTCCCTGCCGCTACTCACCGGATCTTCTGGCAGTCTGGTCCCGTCCAGGGTGAGGCGGAGCAGTGCGTGGTCGTAGATGCGCACTGCTCCGGCGTCCAAAATGGTGGCTTCTGGTTGGTCGTGGGTCTCGAACAACCGCTGAAGCTCGCCAGCCTAAAGCCCACCCTCCGCAGATCGCAGGCTCGCATTGGTGCGAGCCTGCGAATCTGCATCGGAGACCAGGCATGCAATGGCACATGCCGACATTTTGAAAGACTGGAAAAATCAGGTCTTTCAAAAACATGCTGCAGGACCACTTGGAGTCATTCTGGAGCGGACTGAGGTGCGGATCTACGGTAAGTAGTCCGGACCCAGTCCGCTCCAAGGTACAGACGTCCTCCATGGAGGACGCACTGCACTGTTTTACTTACCCAGTGCGGAAATGGCCTTACTCATTGGTTTCATTTTAAATACAAATACATAATTCATATTATTCACACACTTTTCAATTCCATATCATCTTTTTCCCCCTGCATATTCAAAGTCTAGTATTTTAACAATTTGAGAAGCCTCACCAAAGAAGAGGCCAGCTGCCCTTTTCACTGACTGCCTGGCTTCAATGGAATGTGCAAAACTCAAGCAGGCCCCCATTCCCTTTTGTCCAGGTACCCAAGAGGAAACTCCAGCAGGGTGCCTTGGCTGCCACAGTCCTCCTCCCAGAACCAAGAACTAGGGGGGTAACCAAGGGTAAACCACCACATGTTTGGGTTGAAGGGAGGGAATCCTGCACAGCTGGCTGCCCGAGAGCATTAGCCAGGTTCCTGTAGATGCCTCTCTAGAGATGCCTGCAGGGGTGCCCTGTGGGAAGAAGCCAGCTCTGAAGAGACCCACTCTGGCTGTGCCAGGGGAGGGAAGCCCTTGGCTGGCTTCCTCTTCCACCCAGCACACGCCCTCCCACTTCCTGGGTCCCAAGCCAAGAGGGTGGTGGCTCTGCAGGGACCGGACTGCGTGGTGCAGACACCACACCCCCACCTGCTCCACTCCACCACCTCTTCAGCACCCCCAGGGAGTCTCACTCAGGCCAGAGAAGAAGCTTTCAGATACTAGGGATGCCTGGTATATTTTGTTTGTTTGTTTTTACCCAGCTGTAAATCTCACTGCACACAAAGCAGCTTACTCCAGTAAGGGGGCTCAGGATTGCCACTTTGCTGCCCAGCCTCCCCTTGAGTTGCATCAGCCCCAGAGCCCAGGAAATATAACCAGCTTTGAGGGAGAGATGCCCCCTTCCCCCTCCTCCAAAGGAGCGGGAAGGGAGCTTCAGAGGAAGAAGAAAGGGGAGAGGAGGGAAGATCTGTGAGTCTCTGCTGCCTGCCTCCCAACTATGAGTAGTCCTCGAGGCCCTGAACCAGTCTACCTGCAATTCCCACCCTAGCAAGGGCGCAACAGCACCAGGAGGGGAAGAATGGTTTGCCAATGGCAGCGTCTGCTCAGAGGCCAGATGCCCGCCAGCAGCCGGGGCCCCACACCCCCTCCCTGGGCTCATCGAGCGAGGAAGGGCCAAGCCTGGCAGAAAGCCCCGACCCCCGATAGAGAAAGGCCAGCTCCTGTCCAAACCACCCGAGCCAGAAAGGGGAGGCACTGGCCTGTGGTGGCAATGCAACACCCTCACCAGGCTTCCAGCCCTCCCATCGGGAATAAGACAGGCCAGACCAAGGCACCAGAGACCTGCCATCTCAAAGTGTTTAGTGTTCAACAAACACTATTTTTTCCAGTACGGCTTTTTTTGCGCCCTTCTGGCATTGGCACATGCCCTACTTGCCCTACCCTAGATACATCTCTGCAGTCCTGAATCAAGGGACCACCACAATTTTGTTCCATGGATAAAGGGGACATGGAGGATTACACAAGCTGGGTCCTGGGATCCCCAACTCATGAGTAGGACAGCTACTTAAGTGGCTGAATGATCACTGGAGGAGGTGAGGGGGACCATGGATCACATCAAGCCTCATTGTGCAAATGCAGCTGAAGTAGCTCTGTCAAAAACCTCTCTCTCCAAACAGATCAGCTGTAATCAGTGAAAGGAACCTTTTAGAGAGGCTTTCCCATCAAGGATGAATTTGTAACTTTTGCAATTCAACTTCACTGTAAGACCAAAGAGTTGTGAGTAGCTGATTTGGATATTATAAAGGAGAAATAGAGTTCTTTCTTTCTTTTGCCTTAAATATTACTAGCAAAGTCTGGAACTATACCCTAAATCAAATTACTGAGGATTTTGTTAATTTATATTCTTTAACTTTTGTCTAAGAACTTATAAAACATCAATTATATAAAGAAATTACTGTTATCTACCTTAGAAGAAGATAATATCAAGGACTTTTTTTGAGAATGCAACCAGAGCTCCATGTGTATGTGCTGGAATGCAGAAAATAACCTCTCCGCTGAGAATAATGAATGGACAATGCCATCAGGTGGTTGATGGAAGTTATTGCAGTTGAGACAAAAGAGAGAAAAATGGGGAAAATCTGATTCGGTTAATTAGATTTCTCCCCTTTTTTCTCTCTTAGCTTTTTTTTAATGGGTTTTTTTAAAAAATTGGCTTTCCCTTCTCCTTTTTGATGAACTGGGAGTATAACAATACTAGACCTAAAATGCCTGTTAGACCAGAAAGAAGAGGATGGCTGGATATATCACTTAAGACTTCAGAGATGGCATAAAAATACACAGAACTCCAGCCTATAAAGACTCAGATAGCTCAGATAGGAATACAGATGACCAAATGAGAAGGAAACTGATAGCAGAATTTAAAAAGGAATTTGGAACAGAATTCAGGGAGATGAATTCTGAGATGAAAGAGATGAAGCAGGCCATGACACAGATGGCGGGGATATGACACAAATAAAGGAAGGGATGCAGTCCTTTGAACAAAAATCAGAAAGCCTGGAATCTAGAACACAGACACTGGAAAGAAGATGAGAATAAGACTTGATTGTCTTAGTACTGATTGAACAATGGGAGAGAGAGAATTGTCTACACAATTTAGAGCAATCCCTGAGCAAGAGAATAAAAATATCCAGGAACACATGGTGGAAGCTATAGCAAATTAGTTGGAGAAGCAAGAAAGGGAAACAGAAGTGGAATTGGATTGCTGTTATCAAATTTCTTCAACAGTTGCTATACAACCTAGAGATCTGGTTGTCTATTTTGTTTGAAAACAGATTAGAGATCAAGGCCATTTCTGCACTAGGCTGTTATAGTGCTATTATTCTACTTTCAACATCCTATGGAATCCTGAGGTTTGCAGTTTAGGGAGGGGCCTTTGAGGCCCCTCCCTAAACTGCAAACCCCAGAATTCCAAAACCTGTCGAAAGTGGAATAATAGCACTATGACAGTCTAGTGTGGAAATGGCCCAAGTGCTGTAGTGCCATTTTGATAAGACGTTGAAGATTGATGGAGCTGAGGTGGTTCTATTCAACAAGATACGTACTAGCTTTCTGCACAGAAGAAGGGAATATTCCTTCTTTATGGGTAAGTTGAGACAAAACAAGATTCCATTTAGATGGAAACATCTGGAGGGATTTTCTTTTAACTTTATGTAGAGAAGATTTGTAGTCAAAGAATGTATAAAGAAAGTCAAAGAATTTATAAAGAAACATTTAAAAGATTTGGAGCAACCTGGAGGCTGAGAACACGAAGATGATCAAGGATTGGCACTGGATTAAGATTTGAACAAGGACAAGGAAAAGAGTTTGGAGGAAGAACATGAAACCAGAGGCACAGCAGGAGTACAGTGTACTAAATTTGTGACTTGGCATGGCTTTGAGATATGTGATATGGAATGTGAGGGGTCTGAACAGTCCTCAGAAGAAATCTAAGGTATTTCATTATCTGGAAAAGGTGAAATTGGATATTATTTATCTTCAAGAAACACATATTAGGAGGAAAGATGTTATATAATTACATTGTCCATGATGAGATATAGAATGCATTGCAGCCTTATCTACGAAGCAAAAAGGGAATTTTCATTTATGTGAATCCTAATTTGATACCCAAAGCCGTATCTGAAGACCAAGAAGGCAAGTATGTTGGGGTCCAAATCAATAACTGTGGGACTAAAATTCTCATGGTGAAAGTTTACTGTCCATCTGGTAATAAGGGGAACTTCTACAAGAAGCTAAGAAATAAATTCTTGAGCTACATATTTTAGAATTGGATGCTTCCTGGAGACTGGAATAGTGCAATACTCTCATGGCTAGATAGATCCTTGGAAAAAATATCAAGTTTGGACAAGTAAAGTTGCTAACTACTTTTTTGGAAATGTTGGATAATCTAGAGATGGTGGATGCCTGAAGATTTAAGTACAGGAATGCCAAAGATTTTACTTTTTTTCTGAAAGACACAAATTGTTTTTGAGAATGGATAGGTTTTTGCTTTCAAAGATATTGGCTAATAAGATAAGAAAAATGGATATTTTACCGAAGACTTTTTCCGACCGTAATCCTGTAGTTTTAAAATTGAAGGGGGAGTCGATAGCAGCTCAAATAACATATGCTCACTATTGGAAATCTACTAAAACTATAAATCTTGAAGAATGGAAAATAAGAGTTTTAGATATGATTCAAAATGAAAGATTGGCGAATGTCTTAAAAAATAAATCAATTCAGAAATTTGAGAGGGAGTGGAAAGATGTAATAACTTGGTTAAAAGATAGAGAATGTAAGGGGTTGGACGGGGATATTAAAATCTGTCGTGATTGTTTAAATTGTATATAACTAAGAAGAAAATTCTCTCTGTTACTAATGCTGGACAAAATGTACGGAAATCAACTGGGGAAAAATGTGATTGGATGGAAGTGGGGGGGTTGGGGGGATACATTGCTGCCAATGTGATGTATCGCATTTTTAAATTTTTTCTTTTTTTTAATAAAAATATAACAAAATAAATAAATAAAATTGAAGGGGAAGAGAAAGGGGACCAACTGAAGATTGAATGAAGCTCTCCTTCAAGATGAATATGTATTAAAAACATATAGAAAGAAATTATTGGAATATTTTGAAGACAATATAAAGGCACCAATGCTGGAGTAGTACAGGATGCCGGTAAAGCCTCTATGAGAAAGTATCGTATTCAACAAAATGCAGAATTAAAAAAGAAGAGACAAGAAAAATTGGAGACACTTTGAGGAGAGATTAGGAAGAAAGAGGAATAGTTGAAGAAATCCTTTTGTAATCAGGTGCTGTGTGATGAAATCAAGATTCTTCAAAAGCAGGTTTCAATGAGAATGATTGGAGAAACTGAGAAGTAATGTTATACAGCGCAGAAGAATTTTGAGTTTTCCAATAAACCTGAAAGGTGCTTGGGTTTTAAAGTGAGAAAGGAAAGAGAGAAAAGGATTATCTTGAAAATAACACAGCACACAAGGAAAGGAGATGACAGTCAGGAAGGGGATTAAACCCATTTCAGCCTTTTTATATACTAGTGTCTGTTGTAGCATCACTGTAGTCAGGATACAGTTTTTTCAAAAATTTAAGAATTTTATACTGTTTACCCATGGTATTGAGATTGCTTACATTAAGTGAAACTATATTACTATCAGCCATAAAAGACAAAAGAAAATGAAGAGAAAGAGTATCATGCTCACCAGTGCTTTGAAACTAATCCATCAAGCTTGATTTGATCTTTTGATATCACACTGAAAAACATGTAAAACAACAAAACTAGCAGGATTAAACATATCCAAATAAACCAGAAATCTACTTTAGGGGCCGTAAGAGACCTCTTCCAGTTTCTAATCCATGTAGATCAAGGCTCTTGGAGGTAGTGACATGTGGTAGTCAACTGACCATGTTCCAAACTATAGGAGTTTTATCTCTTGTCCCATTCACTTTTAGACAATTATGCTTTAAATGCCTCCATAAACATTTGAAAGTAATACCACACATTAAAACAATAGTTTATATCTATCTCTATCAAAGAACCTGTGAATACTGAAAGCTTAAAAATATTATAGATGTAAGCTCTGTTGGGAGTTAGAGTTTCCCAGAGTGTTAGCCCTTTGGGGAAAATTCTATGAAAGCTAAAACTGTTAGGAATCAGCCTTCTTTTAGCAGAGTAACAGGAAAAACATGTCCCAATCTCTGTGTGGCTTCCCTGAACTGAAACTGACTTAGAAAGCAAAACAAGGCAGGCAGTTTCAGGTTACAAACTTATTAAATAAGTTTACTAATGAATTTTATAATTATATATGCATTGGAGAGACTAGATCCTAACTAGCTAACAAAAAGATTGGGTAAGATAGTAGCTTTATTCCTAACTCACCATCTTCTTGGTGGAGAGGTAAAGCATGGTCAGAGAGAACGAAGTAGAAGCAAAAATAGCAAAGAGGGCAAAGAGAGAGAAGTGTGATCTTTTACGTAAGGTCAGTGACCGCAAGGTCTGTCCTGGGTCAGATGGTCTGGTCACCAGATACCATAGCCATGCATTTAAATAACATAAAGAGCAAGACTTAGGCTTTAGGTGAGAAGGCAAAAGGCTTTGACATGCAAAGGAAAAAGAAATTCTAAAGCTAGCTGAGCCCCACTTGCCCTATAACAAGAAGGGCTGGGGAGAGAATGCTAGAATTGTCCAACAAGCTCAAGCAGCAATGCATACTAAATTTTGCATAATACATTAGAACAAGATAGAAATATTATAAGTTGGTATTCCGTATCTATTATTAGTATCCTAGAGCCTAAGATGATGATGGAAATTTTCTTTATATAGTCAGTTTAGCAGTGGCTGTACTTTACAATGGCAAATCCAGTTAGTGAAAAAGTTGGGGAAAAAACACTGGAATTAAAAGAAGACAACACTTGAAGTTAGTTACCAACACCTGTAATGCTACCCATTAAGTCATACATAAACTTTTGAGTGCGTTTGCTACTGTATGCCAACTTTTCTATGTCATCTTTTCTGATAGTGCCAGATACCATGCTATATATAGACATCTTTGTGTATAAAAACTTTTAACATATTTTATGATTTCACTATTTCTAATCTTGTCACATGCAAGAAAAGCACTATGAAATCTCTATTTGGCTACCATTCATTTTCAAGTAGGATATTAACAATAAAGCCCATTTATAGTGTACTGTTTGTCCTAACATTTCGTTTCTCAAAGAGAAAGAAAATAGATGAAAGGAAAAGACTCTGCTTTAGGCCTGAATCCAGACTTTAAAGGAACTAGCCAATGTGTTGAACCCTATACCTAAAATAGCTTCAGTACCTTGGACAGCTTCTTTAGACTAAAGACGAAAACTCTGAGTGAATTTTCCATCTCACTACCAGGAGAGCCACCAGTCATCATGGATTCTCTATGAAGTAGGATACATGGGCACCCTACAGATAACTACCTTGAATGAAGATAGGAGAATACTGATTTGGCATGAAACCTTAATAAACTGAATGTGTCCTTAATTATTGGCCAACTGCACTTTGGTTATATTTATTAGACACTTAGAACACAAAACTGTCCCGTGAGGAGCTTAGAATTGGGAAATGAATCTTTACTTATTTCACTATAGTATGCAAGAATAAAAAATTTCAGACCTATTCTGCCCAGTCTAACAATAAAATGAGTTAAGAACAGATCTTTAAAATATTTCAAAAAAAAATTAAGCTATAAATAACACCCTTTAAGTTGCATTAATGAGGCTGAAAGCTTTTGGTAAACAGCCAAGTTTTAACTTGGCATGGAGATGATAAAGAGTGTTGGTGCCAGTTAGGTCTCCAGGGGGAGAGCTTTCAACAGTTAGGATGTCACAACTGAGAAGGGCTTCTCCCATGTCCTGACACAGTACATTGACCTCACTGGTGGGACGTAGAGGACAGTCCCACCCTCAGCAGATCTTAATCCTCAGGCAGGTCCATATGAAGAGAAGCGCTCCCTCAAATATTGAGGACCCAAGCTGTTTAGAACTTTTAAATGTCATCACAAGTGCTTTGAATTTAGAATACAGTAGGCCCTTCACATTCGCAGAGATTTGGGACACAAAGCCCCCATGAAAGTCAAAAAATGTGAATAACCGTGGGCAGCCAGGTGAGCTGGGAGGGAGATCTTCTTTCCCCTTCACTCTCTTGCAGCCTCTGGCTGGCATGATGGCAAGGGCAGCAGTGCAGGAGAGCATGGGGGAATGATCTTCCCCCTTTAATCTCTGCCCCCCCACCTGCGCGATCACATGGGCAGTGGTGGCAGAAGAGCATGGAGAGACAGATCTTCTCTTCCTTCACTCTCCCGTTGCCCCCAGTGTGCATGATTGCATGGGCAGTGGCAGCAAAACAGCATGGGGAAATCTCCCCACTTGCTCTCTCACTGCCCCCCGCACGCCCAATCGCGCAGGCAGAGGCGGCAGAACAGCATGGAGAGGCAGATCTTCCCCCCTTTGCTCTCTTGCTGCCCCCCACACATGTGATCACGTGGGCAGCAGTGACAGAAGAGCGTGGGGAGGCAGATCTTCCCCCCTTTGCTCTTTCAATGCAGCAAGCACGTGTGATCGCAGTGGTGGCAGAAGAGTGTAGTGAGTTGGATCGTCCTTCCCCTTCAGTCCTTGCCCACTACCAGTGCAATTGCACTGGCAGCCACAGGCAGGAGAGCACAGGAGGGAGCAAGCAGGCACTGCAAATAAATCAGTGACAGTCAAACCTGTGAAAGTTGGGGGAGAACTATACTTCCATAATGCACCCACTGTAGCTGAGAAGTAGACTGCAATATTGAAAATGGCTTCCTTATCCAGACCTACCAATTGATCTACATTATAAATCCCAATCGGTCCATCTCTTCCATGTGAAGGACTATCTTGGAAACTTCAGTTTAGGATTATCCCATGGATTTAGTTTAGCATAACCATATGGGTCAAACTGCAATTGACAAGAAATCATATGCCAAGCCACAATGGCAGCAGACACTGCAAGAGGCACCATTCCTTTCTTTACCAAAAAAAAAAAAAATGAAAAGAACCTAGGCTGTCCAAAAAAGAGGGCTGGCATCCTATTCAGTTGTTATGGGATTAAAAAATTGACCTACATTCTGTGTAACTTCTGTGGATTCTGTTATTACTAACCAGTCACAATCCCCCAAACCTACCTTAACAGCCTGGCAGTGCTCCAATCAAAGTGTTTCTGTGGCACTGAGTTTGCAGTGCTCTTCTGTTTGCAAGGTGCATGGAAACAAGCAGTTGTGGCAGGACTTGGAGAAATCTCTCCAGCTGAATATTCTTGATAGGCTCCACAACTGGAAGAATGATGCAGATATCCTTTCCCAGACTGCTGATCTGCAGCATCTCAGGAACACTTTGGTTTGGGTGCTGCAAGCCTGAAAAGGTAGGTTTGTGAGGTAGTATTGTCAGACGTAACTAGGACTACAGATTTCTGCCACGGTAGTTACGTCTGATGTTGGATTTTGGCTGAGGTTCCTAATGAGTTGATTCAAAGGTTACCTAACAAGGGGCATTTAAACTGGGCTGTACTTGCCAACTGTTTATATGAGTCAGGAGATACGCCTTATTATACAACACAATTCTGGAGAATTAAACCACCATTCTGAAAATTACAGTTGCATCCCTTTGGGTGAAAAATAGGGCAGTGAAGATTTCCATATAAGTTTGTTGGTACAGGATTAGTTTTCTGAACATAAACCTGAGGAATATTCAGCGAACTGCCTTCAAGAACATACAATATGTGTGACAGAACATTCATCTTAGGTATATTAACCTTACTCCAAACACTTATTTTGACTGATACTCATCTATCCAAATTGAGAGATATTTCTGTGAACAATTTAATGTCATCATTTGAGTAATATCCAGAGGAACCAATATGATTAAACATCTTATAACTTCAGGATACCAGCAGAAGTGCTAGTTAGCACACAACTGAGATGGTGTATTAGTCCCAACAGGCATAACTTCAGATTTAAATCAGTTAACAAAATAGCCAGAAAGGGCCCTCAAGGTATTCACTGATTTTCAGTGATGTATTTAAGTCTTTTACTCCAAGTCTCAAGTCCAGTCTCAAGTCTCTACCTTCAAGTTTCAAGTCAAATCTCAAGTCCTTGAAGATACTTTCAAACCAAGTCTCAAGTCAAGTCTCAAGTCTAGAAGTCAACTTTATGTCCCAACCAAAATTCCAGAATTATTCAACAGGGCCAAATAAAGTCAGTTTTAACAATTTAAGCAGAGTCAGCCCTCCACATTTGTGATTTTACCATCTGTAGCTTTGGATGTGGGGAACAGGATCCTTCTTACTTTCCATTTCTGAAGCTAGATTACTTTTCAGAAGTGGAGAATAGGATCCATCTTACTCCCCATTACTGAAGCTTCAAAAGCTTAAGAAGGAAGGATCCTTCCTCCTTAAGCCCTTTGTCTAACTGTTACCCTGTTTTCTGGGGGTCCCAGGAGGGACACCAAATTGCTATCAAAATTATACAAGTTGGGGAAATTAGTTCAGAGCACAAGTTGGCAAAACGAGAGGCAGGGTAACTTAGCAGGAACTTGCAACCCAGTGTCTACGGGGTCAGGCCAAGTCAAGAAGCAAACTGGTTGGAAAATAATAAATGATCTTTATTAAATACAGGCACACAATGTATGAAACACAAAAACACAGATAACTAAGAAAAATAAAGGCGTGAGTAAGATAGTGGGATTTTTAGAGGGATAGTTGGTTCGGGTGATACGAAACCTGTCCTGAAGTCCGGGAGAAAACGGAGAGCGAAGCTGGGGTTCAATGTATCTCAGCACGTGGAGCTGAGGAGAAGCTCGCCAAGCGAAGCGGCAGCAAGGCAGTCTGGAACTCGGGAGCGATCCAAGGAAGCGCTCAAAGTCAGGGGTTTTTATAAGGAGAATTGTGACCGCAGGCTAGGTCAGACTTGGGAAAACAATAGATTTGGAGTTGGAGACAAAGCCTCCGAAAGGTCAGAATTTGAATGATTGAATTAGAGCCGAATTTATCAACAGAGTAGCCGGTATGCAAACGCGGAATACTTGAGCGTTGTATAGCTCAATCATCAAGCTGCCAGCGTGGGGTAGAGGATCTTTTGAGAGTTGCTCACATACCTAATGGAGGTACTTGCCTTGAGGTCTCCTAAAGCGGCGAGTTGGCTGTTTTCTGGCCTGCCTGTATTGTCTAGGAATATTACGGCGATAATCAGCCGAGCCTGTATGCGTGCTTATCCGGGGGCCTCGCAAGCATGTGGAAGGGATATGTTAAGCTAAATTATTGATATCAATGGGTATCTTTTTATATCCCCAAAGCTCGGGCTAGCCAGGGCAGTAACATAACACATTTGCTGTTCCCTTCTGAGAAATGCACCCTGCACTCTGTGGGGTAAGACTTGTTTTCTGCTCTTAGGAAAAGTTTTAGAAGGTTCCACAAATATACAGCAAGGATAGACTGCTCAGCCTGCCTCAAGCCCATTGCTTAGCCCATTTGCTGTTCCCTTCTTAGAAATGAGCCCACACTTTGGGCTTGGGAGAGACTGCCACGTGACCAGAAGGCAAAAAGAGATGGAGGTGTTGTTCAAAGTAATAAGGTTTCTGGATTAATGTGTTATGTTACTCAACTGAGGGCAGCAAGTCAGTAATTAAAAATATTCAAGTCTCGAGTTGAGTCAAGTTGAGTCAGTACAGCATTTATTGCTGAGTCAAGTCACTGAACCAACTTAAGTCTGACTTGAGTCTGAGTCTATCGACTCAAGTCTACATTATTGTTGATTTTAAAAACTCTGATAAAGAAGAGTTCAGTCTAGAAAAAAAAATATTGTTATCATATAACACTGCCTTATATTCATGTATTCCACATATAAATCCAGAGAATGCTGGATTTTGCCTAATTGCACATGCCAAAGGCTCCAAACACAAATTGAATATCAAAGGAGAAAGAAGACATTTTTGTTATGTACCTCATTTTAGGTGAAAAAAGCTGGAAAGCATCCCCTAGGAGAGAAGTAAAGAATCTGTACCCGTTCCAAATATTCTGAAGGAAATTCACATTCTTTCATGGTCCTACAAGTAAAATGACAGTTAATTTTGTCAAAAACTTTTTCAGCATCAAACAACATAGTGGCAGAATCTCAAGTTTTCTAATACTTAGAGCAAATTTGCCACTAGTCTTAAATGATCAGCTCCTTGTCTATGATTAATAAAATGTACCTGGCCTGGTTAGATTAATGTTGTTTTTACATTTTGTAACTTACTTGCTTGCATTGCAGTTAATATTTTAACACCAACAATTAATAAAGAGATGAGTTTATTATTTGCCTGCCTATTGTGATCTTTAGCTGGTTTATGGAAAATAGAACTACATGTTTAAGAAAAAGGAAAGTGGTAACGAGCCAGACTCAAAAAACTTTTTGTAAAAATGGAAAGTCTGGGAAGCAATAAGTCTACAAATGTTATACCATCCAGTAGGCATACTGAATAGCTGGAACTTTTCTATTTTTCAAATATTCAATAACTCAGTTTCTTCCATTTGCAAAGGAGTGACCAGAAATTCTTCACACCATAGAATGCAATTATGACATAATTAAACCTGAGGGGAAAAAATTAAACCCAGATCATGAGGATTCTCACCTTTGCATATGATGTTGAATAACAATTTTGAAATTCCAAACTGATATCTTTCTGAACCATTTAACAGTCTAACTGGGCTGGGAGAGTTGTATTTGTAAAATATGTCGACCTGCTTATCTGCTGTAAGACAAGAGCCCCAAGAGCTGCATGTGCTTGGCTTTATCTAACTGAATTAATCTAATCTCTCTAAATGTATCCGCAAGTGAAGTGCAAACAAATCCTCTATTTCAAAATAAGAACTATCATTTCACTGGATCAGTTGAACTCCTTATCATATTCTGGTAGTTTCAAATTATTACTTGGAATCTTTTGGTACGAAGCAGTAATATTTACACAAACATAGACATAGTCATAGAGTCCATATTCTTGAACTTTTTATCATAATATGGTATTTAACTCTTGGTTTCCAATTGCTACAGTGGTTTCCAATTACTATTTGGAATGTGAAGTGGTAATATTTACATGGATGTAGGTACAATCATAGAGTCCATATTCTTTACACACACTACAGACATTTTGTTTTTGTTTGTTTTTGGCTGATTCTTGACTTATACCTTCAGAAAATGCACTTTCTTCAATGGGCATTTAATGAACAGCTTAACCAGAAACTGGATTGCACTCACAATTAATAACCATTGCAGTAATTATACTAGTTTCCACAAATAGCAAAGTAAGTGGGCCCTGGACCCAAATGTTGCAGTGAGGAACATTCATGTAGGGTTCCAGCCAGCCACCCAACAAAGCCCTCTTCAAAAACATTCCATTCCATTGCCCACTCAACCACTTTTCAATATTTTCCCCTTAATAGCCAGTCAGCATTCTTTGGCTACTGAAAATGTTCTATCTTTATTGATTTGCTTTTGAGGTTTTATCCTCCACCTCCAGGAAATTTTCCTTTAAGTATTTGTATATTTCTGTCAACCTTGGAGTTCCCATACACTTGTTGATATGCCCCTTTGGGGTATTGTTCATGACCTTTTGGTTATGCAAGCAACAATGTTCACAGTATGAACAAGGAAATACCTCAGTGATGGGGAAATGTGCAGCACTCCAGATGTTGTTGGACTGCAACTCTCAGCAGACCTCCCAGCAGCGAGAAGTGAGGCATAATGGGAGTTGCAGTCTAGCAACCTCCAGGAATGTGCAGTTCCTGCTGTGAAATAGAGGGAAGAGTGGGACTTGTAACAAACAAAATGTTGCAATATGCAGTGCTTCCCAGCCAAGATTCAGACACCCCAGTCCATTCTCCTTCTCCCATTTGTCCTCAACAGTCAACCAGGTTTCACTTAGGCCATTTCCACACTACACTGTTATAGTGCTGTTATTCCACCTTCAACATCCTATGGAATCCCGGGCTTTGCTGTTTAGGGAGAGGCCTTTAGAATTCTCAGCCAGAGAGCTCTTTGGCCTCAATAAACTGCAAACCCCAGAATTCCACAAGATGTTGAAAGTGGAAAACAGCACTATCACAGTGTAGGGCAGAAATGGCCTTAGACAAGATTGGACTGCTTTGGGTCTCACTTCAAGCACTTTTTTCAGATGATCTTCTATACTCCTGATCTTCTATACTCATCCCAAAGCTAACTCCCACATGATACCTTCCTCTTGTACATGTTTCTCTCTGTGGTACCATTTTGGAATTGTTTCTAAGTGTTAGGGGCTCAACACTGGCAGGTGGATTATTATTAATTTTTACTACCATCAGATATTATTAATAATGAAAACACAACAAATTACATTAAAATAATAATCATCATGATCATCATCGTCACAAAACCAATGGTGATAATAACCACAGTGTCATGAAAGGAACAGCAGAATCCTTATTATTCAGTACACGTCTGATAATTACTAAAAGGCTCAACTACAGATGAGACTAGGTGGTCCAGCTTTGTCTGATAGGGGATTGAACTTCCCCACTTCCCCCATTCTGGGGTCAATGTATTTTGGCTATATTTATACTGCTAGTAGTATATATGCTTATGATTTTGGTTACACATGTTAAGTTATAGTTATTAAATAGTTTAATATTTATTAAACTTTTTAGATGCCTTCTAATGACTTTTATATTTAAACTATACTTTAAGGCAGAGCTTTCCAAACTTTTCATGTTGGTGACATACTTTTTAGACATGCATCATTTCGCGACACAGTAATTTCAGTTTTACTAGCAACCTGGAGGTTAAACTAACCCCTTATAAGAGACACAGACACGTACATAAATTGTAATAGCAAAATGTTTGTGGACATATCTTATGAAAACCTTTCATATATTTTTAAAAATATACAATTTATAATTAATAACATACATTTCCAAGATTGTTGGCAACACACTTACACACTCCAGGCAACACACTAATGTGTTGCGGTACACCATTTGGAAAGCCCTGCTTTAGAAAGAAAAATATGGTGCACTGAGTTAGTGGCAGTGAGTTGTCAGTTTACAAATTTGTTTCCAATATGAAGCCCAACAACAATCTGTCAGAAAAGAGGGCTAAGGCAAAGAAATTGCTCAGGGTCAGGGAGAATGTATTTGCTTTCTTCTCAAAGATAATTCTACTGAAGTATGAACCTGTCCATCAGGAGACAAAGCGAATAACAATTCTTTGGAGCCTTGATGAAAACTTTGTCTGAAAATATAGCAAATACTGCCTGGTATTTCAGGACCACTTCTCTTGGAATTTCAAGACTATATGAATCTTTACTGCAAAGTTGTATCAGATTTATGTAAGTTTAACTAATATGGCTCCTTCCCCTGCTCTGGGAACTGAAGTTTAAGATTACTGAGAATCATCAGTTATTTAGTAAAAATAACTAGATAGAGGCATTCAATTAAATTTCTACTGTTAATTTCTTAGCTTAATACACCACTGAAAATTGATCCCTAATTCAAAGAACCTGCTTCACCTAAGGATGGGGACCATTTTGATAACAGCTAAATTTTATATTAAAAAGCAAACACGGAGGATCAACCATTGTATGTTTCTTTATTCCAGTAAGTCTATGGGTAGAGTTAGGTGCAAACCAAAACCTACATAACATGTCTTCTCTTTTAAGTCTGCGATTAAATGCCTACCCTATGGGTTCAAGATCAGCTAACTCCCCCCATTTTAGTTTAATACAAGTTAGTCTGAGGAAGAATTCTGAAGTACTCAAAAATTTTCTCAATATTACATGACATTTTGGTTGTGCATGGATTTTCTCTTATGGGCCTGAATTCATTCTCGGAACTATATTGATACACTTTGTTCAATTCACAGAATGAAGACTGCCAAAATCTTACCTGTTTAGGGCTCTCTAAAGTCTGAGATAGTGTGAAACATAAATAAAATATTAAATATATTGTGGATTTATAGATTACAAAGCAGCAGCTTTTTTTTTCATAATATATGTTGAATATAGGAGCCTAAATACAAACAGCAAAAAGTAAGTCTGATTTTGAATTGTTCCATCCACGTGCAGCTTGTGGAACCTGGGATGCCCCCACCTCAGTTTTGGTATTCATTGCCAACTGATGGTTTCCACATCATTGGACTCCACTGTCAATTTTAGTCTGAACTTTAAAGGAGCTGTCTAAGGGGCTGAACTTATTTGAGGGAACTGGTTTAGTACCTTGGATACTTCCTTCAATGGAAAGAATAACTCACAGGGTGGATTTCCTGCCCACTGACATGGAAGCCAGTAACCACCACTGGCAGTACCATCTTGGTTGATTCATAATCTGCCACAGGTTCCCCCTGCACCACTCAGTGGGAAGGGAGGAAGCTCACCTGATTGAATGCTCCTCTGTGCAGAAAAAAAAACAAACACCTTGTATGTGAAAAACTAGTTAATCCAATACAAAGAATTATATTTGCTAAAATGTTGGGCAATGGGGCTATGCATGTGGGAGCCACCTACTGATTTCAGGCCACACATAGACTCAGTCCGCACACACAATGCCTGTAAGCTAAAGATGGCAGTGCTAGGTGAACATGCAAGTGTTTGAGCAAGCTGGCTGACCTAAGTCACACATCACCTGTATAAGGAATGAAGAGGGTACAGCCCTCCAAGAGTCGTCAGACTGCAGCTCCCATCAACCTTCCTGATTGCCTGTGCTGTCCAGGGCTGGTGGGAATTGCAGTCCAACATCACCTGGAAGGCAAAGCATCCCCTTGTTGCCTTGTGCCTTCAACTCCTTCCTGATTTACAACAACCCTATCACGGGATTTTCTGAAGCTGAGAGTGTGCGACACACCCAAGGTCACCCAGTGGGTTTCCACGGCTGAGGACAGCTGCAGCCCAAGGCTGAAATCACTACACCATGGTTCTTTCCAAACCACACTGTTAGAGTGCTATCATTCCACTTCCAACATCCTATTGAATCCTGGGGTTTGCAGTTTAGGGACGGACATTCAGAATTACCAGCCAGAGAGCTCTTGGGCCTCAGCAAACTACAAACTCCAGAATTCCACAGGATGTTTAAAGTGGAATAATAGCACTATAACGGTCTGGTGCGGGAATGGCCCAAGCTGGTTCTCCCGCTCACAAGCGGAATTTTACTCTGTAGACACCCCCGTTCCCCGAAGACGCCCCGGATCCACCCCGCTCTCAGGCCTGAACGAGGGAACATCCGAGGACATCCGCTGGGCTCCCCCACCCCCGCTATTGCCTCGAGGACTATCAGCGGCCCCGCCGCCGGCGCCCTCGCTCCCGCCCGCCTCGCGCTGTTCCGCCTCGGAGAGCCCCGCCTCGCCGCTCCCCGCCCCGCCCCTCCGCCTGCGCGGCCCCGCCCTCCGCCTCGCGCCGCCGTCTCGGTCGCCTTTTTGCCGCCGCCGTCCTGGCTTTCAGTTCCTCGCCGGACTCCGCCCTGGGGTCTGCTTCGGGCCTCGAGGCGGTTTGGCGGTAGCCGAGGCAGTGTCCCTTCGTCACCAGTCCGTCCTCCTCTGCGCTGGAGGCGAGGCCGGCTCGAGGAGCTTTCTCTGCCCCGGCAGGGCGAGCGAGGGAGCGCGGCGCGTCTTGGGTAAGAGGTCTGTGTCTCCCTCCCTCCCTCCGTGCCCTTCCCGCTCCTGCGCGTGAGGGAAATAGGGCGCCCTTCGCCCCGCTCTTCCAGCCAGCAACTGCCCCCTCCCTCCGGCCATGTTACGGGCCAGAATTTCACCGCCCTCGCCTCCTTTGCGCCCCCCTTTATCGCCTCTCCTCGCGTAGCAGCGGAACGAAAGCGCGGGATGGGGGAGCTTTCTCTTCCTGTTTTCGGGCCCTCCTTCCTCGTTCCTGTTGTCGCCGCGGGAGGAGGGGGCGCCGAGGGACGCGCAAAAGGTCGCCGCGGATCTCGCCCCGCCCCCCGCCTCCCTCCCCGCCGGCCGTCCCTCGCCCTCCGCTGGCCGCGGCGGGCGGCACCAGCAACGCCCTGGGAGGCGTGGTGCCCTGGGCATCCGGCGGGCCTGCCCTCTGCCAGTCTGCCGGGCTCCCTGGCTTGCCCAGGTGGGAAAGCCGGAGGCCCCGGGCAGAACGATCTGGGCTTTGCGTAGCAGAATTGCCTCTGTTCGTCTCTGGGCTCCGCCGGAACGAGCTGAAGGAATTGGGCCTATGGAGTTGATAGGCTGAGGCCCTTTCCGCACTGGACTGTTATAGTGCAGTTATTCCACTTTCAACATCTTGTGGCACCCTGGGTCCCTTGAGGCCCCTCCCTAAACTGAAAACCCCAGGATTCCATACGATGTTGAAAGTGGAATGATAGCACCGTAGCAGCCTAGTGTGGAAATGGCCTCTAAGAAGGTTGTGAACATTCTCTAAAGTGAATAAAAGAAAACTGATAGTTTTTCCTCCTCTGGCTGATGAAATTCAGTGTACATGTTAGGTCTCTGACTGATGAATTCCCAGACATGCTATCCTGGTCATTTGGGTTTGTTCTGGGGCTATTTTACACATTGAGTGGAATTTCAGTAAGTTTTGAATAGGGCTTGCCACCAACTGTATATCTATTTGAGGTTGTGTTCTGTTACTATTTTCTTCTGACGTTTCACCTGCATCTGTGGCTGGCATCTTCAGAGGATCTGGTGGCATGGAAGTGAGACAGACACTGCAGACTGGTCGAGCCAGAAAAATCAGCAGTAGCAGAACATGTTATAAACCAACCTGGACACAGAATGCTTTTTGAAAGCACAGAAATTCTGGACCGTTCTGACAACTACTATGTCAGACTACACAGAGAGGCCATTGAAATCCATAAACACATGGACAATTTCAACAAGAGATAAGAAACTCGGAAAGTAAACAAAATTTGGCTACCAGTACTGAAGACCACTAAAATGAAGACTCAAAATATGCCAGTGAATGCCACCCAGACTCTGGAGATCCCTCTACAAGAAACAATACAATAGATTGCTAATGTACTTAACGCACTGTTATGCATATTCCCTGACTAACAAAACAACCTTGGGGGGGTATCCCATTTAACAATAGGCCAACTGTAACACATACAAATTGCTTCCTCCCACCCGGGGAGTACACAAGTGTATATACTCTGTCTCACTTCCTTGCCACCAGATCCTCTGAAGATGCCAGCAACAGATGCAGGCGAAATGTCAGGAGAAAATACTAATAGAACACGGCCTCAAAGCCCAGAAAACCCCCAACAACCATACAGCTATAATTGTGTAGTCTGAAAGGGCCCCAGCGGTTTTAATTCAGCAGATTGATAGATGTTATTATTTGATGCGTGAGTTCCCGAGTTCATATTTTTCCAATTCTAAGTGCACGCGTAAAAATGAAATAGCGTGATAAGTAAGTGATTTAAAACTATTCTAATTTGATGTATTAAACAGCTCTGAATTTAAGTCTTCAAAGGGGTTAGAATTATATTGCATATTAAACAGTTCTTTTTAACTACATTTTAATATTTCAAGGCACCTAGAACTAAAATTCAATGACTCATCTGTCCTTACGCTGTACATAAACAGACAAATTTGGTCAGTGAGATGCCTGAGCCAATTAAACTGAATCATTTCCCCATTTTATAAGATTATATCTAATATAGATGACGAAGCCTAGTCCTAAAACTCCTGAAGTTGTTTCCTGCCTACCTGACTTTTGTTGGAGAGAAGCATGATTGTTTTGTTAGGATGGGCTGTTATTCCAGTGTGTGAAAAGTACAAATGAGAAAGTTATTAACTGTAGATGTGATGGTTTGGTTTTGTAGTATAGTGAGATACAGCAACAAAAACGTTCCACTTTAGATGATGACACTTGAATCTGTTTTTCAAATGTTGAAACTGAAGCTAACTTGGGAAATTTCTCAGTGATTAGTGATCCAGCTCTTGTTAAATACACTGAAGATGCCATAAAAATACTGAAATCGAACTATAAGCAGCGTGATATAGTGGTTTGAGCATAGTACTACAGCTCTCAAGACCTGGGTTTGAATCACCACTCAACCATGAAAGACCACTGAATGACCTTGGGAAGTTACCTTTTCTAAGCCTTGGAAGAAGGCAAAGACAACCCCCCTTTGAACAAATCTTGCCAAGAAAACCCCATAATAGGATTGGCTTAGGGTTGCCATAGGTTGGAAATGACTTGAAGGCGCACAATAACAAACAGCTGTTATACTTTATGTGTATTCCTGTATGTGAAGTGTTACACCTTTGTTTTTGAACATGCAAATTGGTATGAATCGTGTATGATTAATTCAGCTTAGTTGCAAATGTGTTGTGTGTATATCACTTAAGAGCAAGAATGAAAATAGCTCCTGCTTCCCAGAATATGTCTTGATAGAAATTAAGGGCACAATGTACACATTTTGATCTGTTTGAGATACTTATATTTTAGATTTATGTAGGTTACAGTTTCTGTTTCTTTTTTGAAAACTCTTTCCCTTTAAGGAAAGCTGATAAAAATGGAAGGTATATAGGATATGTGGAGAGACTGCTCAAAACATAGTAAAAACACACTTCTCCCACAACTAATATGTCTCATAAACTCGAAGTCCTGTTTATAAAAATATGTGCCAAAGGTGTGGTTGCCAGTTTGGTTTCAGAAAATGAGAAAGTTAATTGTAGCTAAGAGGGTAGTATTATTTATGGTGTAAATATGCGACCAGGGCTGTTTCATTCTGTTGAGTTCTGTCACCTCATCTGCTGCGTTTATTCAACAGTTCATGTTGAATATTGCATATTAAAATACCATGGGTCCAGGGAAATTTCTAAGCTTTGTCATGAAAATCCAGTGGTTTTGTTTACCTTTTTAGCATTGAATCAATCAGCCCATTTGTTCAGTGTTTTATTATTTAATGATGGTCATTACCTTCTTTCTATGACTTTTGTGATTAAATATGTTGGAAGGTGAGGGTCTTGATTTTCAGTTTATACTTGGAATTTAAATGATTCTTGATGGCCTTTCAAAAGTTAGAGGAAAGGGTTTCATACAAAATAGAAATGGTTAAATTTTGGGGGGAAAGTATTTTCTTTGTTAGTTGCAAGTAAACAATACCAGCATTTTGCAATTTCTTATCGAGTATGACTAGGGAACAAAGACAGACTACCTCTTCTTGCATATGTCAATCTCAGAAAGTATGAGAACATCTACCATCATGCTGTCATATACACACTGTCCAAATTTGACACGTTAAATTTCAGTGTGTCAACCTGAAATGGGCACAAACCTTTTACAAAACATTCTTTATTGATGTAACAATATCAGGATTATACAATCAACAAGCCTTTTATCCATACATGCAGTTTCATTGCTTCTCCTTTGTGTTGTACAGTGATCACTCATAACATTTCTAATCATAGTTTTTGGTTTTGTCTCAGTTGAGAAACTATGTTTACCAGCTTCAGAACAAACTAGCATCTAAACCACTTTTTAAGGTTTGGTCAAATCTTGGCCTGTTTGAAGCTTTACATCACAGTTTTTTCTAGAGTTAATGAAATGAGATACTACAGTTGTTGGTGACCCCCTATTTTGAATTGGGGCTGCTGCGAAAGGGTAGTGAAAGGGGCTGTGTGTGTTGGGAAAAGATTTGGGTACATTTTGGCATAATCACCTGAAATATCCAAGCCAGGGCACTGAACAGTTCAGGAATCAAGGAAACAGGATTATGTGCAGTTTAACAAAGTTGCTAAACAGATCTGCTTGAGTTCTGTCACCAGCCAGGAGACTGTAGAGGAAAATCATGAAGTTATTAGATAAAAGCAGAAGTAGGTATATTGAAGCTAGTGGAAATAGGCTCAATTACTGGTTTATTTCAGCAGAGTAATTTGGTAGAATGTTCAGTTTCTGTTAGCATGTGTCCATTGACCAATGCATTTCTGATGAATGAAAATGGCACATTCATATTTAAGAAAAGGACACATTTCTGTATTTTAAATTTCTGTTACTGTTTGCTACTTTCCTTCACTACAGTTGAAGTACCTAATATTCTGTAGTTCCTGTAAGCTCACATGTCCTTCTTGATATACTGTATGCCCTTGTGGTTTAGTTCCTTTTTTAAAATGACTGATCAACATACTTCTGCATACCTAGCATAGTCTTTGAGCAATCTACATCTTATATTTTAGTGTTCCCATTTTGCTTCCAAATTGACAGATATGGATCCAAGTTTAGTAATACAGGAATAAATGGAAATCCTCTGCAAAATTTTGTGATGAACTATCATGTTTTAAACTGGGGTGGAGAAAGTGTGGCCTGTGGGCCATGTGTAGCCCCCAGATTCCTCGTCTGTGGCCTCTGAAACCTTAACCAGTTTCTTAAAACTGCTCCCAGCCGTCAGTTTCAAAAAAGGCAAAAATTTCAGGTATAAATTGCTTAAAACTCATCCTCAACTCCTTCCAAATGTACAAAACATGCAGAAAATCATCCCTTATATCCCATTTCCCTTTTTTCCCCCCTGTATCCCTCCATGGTGTCACTTCCAGTCTCCATCTTGGAGGGGAAGTGGGAGGAAAATGAAAGTATTTTGGTGAACTCTGAGTTGCGGTTTGGTGAGGCGAGTTGGGAATTGGCTTCCACCTCAGCAGATTGTTCCTGTTCATGCATCAAGCTAACCTCAGTTGGGACCCTGAGATCTAAATCCTGTTGTTATTCCCAAAAACAGTAGGCCCGTTGAATCAGTGGTAACTTGGTGAAGTCCGCACTTAACATAAGGTTCAGTTGACTTAGCGAGCCCATTCTATTTGGGACTTAGAATAGGATTCAGGCCTTACATGGCTGTTCAGAGTTTGGGAAGTATAGTTTTTCTCTTTTTCCCTTTTATGTTGTATATTAAGGCTGCCAGCTTTGAATCTGAGACCCTGCATAGTGAAGAGCTTATTAAAATTTCATGGTACACAGTTTCATGATGCTAATACTACCTTCCAGGATTGTTTAACACTCCAGTTCTATCTGGTCTGCCCCTTTCTTTTGAAACTGGCAACTTCAGTATCAAATGGCTCTGCTGTTCTCAGCTGTGGACTTTTCCTACATTCCCGTTGCTTTCCTGATTTTGGGTTCCTTTAGACCAGGATCAGGCAACTTCCGGAGTCAGAGCATCAATGCCTTGGGGGATGAACTTTGCCAGCCTCTGTTTTAGATTCCTTTTCACCCTACTTCTAACTTAATGTAAAACTGAATTGAACTATAGTTCAATTATAACCCTATCTCATAGCTACAGTTCTCTGGTCTGGAGTATGGGAAGAAAGGATTGCATTAATATTGGCAGGGCAATTTTAAACATATATAGAACACACACAAAAAGAACAATTATCTTGAAATACAAATTTGAAATAAAAGAAATTGTTATGTTTTGGGGGTTTTTTGGAAGTTGGGCAAGATGAGATGTTTCTCTGTTGTTTTCTGTGTGCATCTCTACTTTTAGCTGGGGGAGTGGAGATCAGGTAAGTTCTTCCTCAGGCCAATATAATATTCTAGAATTTTGTTCATCCATGCCCTCGATATTCTGTAGGTCTGGAATCTCATGGGACCATATTGTGGGTATTTAATTTTTCATTTCATTCCTGTGTTTTAAACATCTAGATTTGTGTATAATTTGGGAGCCCCCAGTGTATGTATTCATTATTGTATTATTTTGGGGTGTTTTCATTTCTCCTTCAAGCTGGGAGGTACTTGAACACTTGAGTATCTCCAAAAAAAAAAAAATCAAGTTTGCTTTTGGGAAAATACAGTGAATTTACATGATCAAATAGGGCTACATTGGTTCACTGTAGAATGTTCCTTTCTAGAGACATCACCTATATGGATCAACCTGGTAGTGATGCTGAAGCTGACAGAAAGCTGGTGTAACCAAAGACAGGATGAGTCGGCTGCCAGAAGATCGAACAAATGCTCTGAGCAGCAGTCTGGGCTCCCAGCCTTCTTTACGAGATGTTCATTCCATAAACCCAGCACAGCTAATGGCAAGAATTGAATCTTATGAAAGCAGGGATAAGAAAGGCATATCGGATGTCCGAAGGACTTTTTGTCTTTTTGTTACCTTTGACCTCCTGTTTGTAACTTTACTGTGGATAATAGAGTTAAATGTGAGTATTTCTAAAAATAGATTTTGCTCTGAGAGTTGGCAAGACTTCAGTAAACTAGGCTCCAGTCCCATCTCTGTTTACCTGGGAGAGGGCCCTTTTGTACTTAATGAGAGTTATTTCTGAGTAGACATGTCTCAGATTGTACTGTTAGTTTCTTTATATTGACTTCAATTTATGAAACTACAGCAAAGTAACATTTATTTGAGCAGTGATTGGTGTGCAAGACTACTAGTATAAGAGGGTTCTAAGGATTGTTGGACCATTTCTGTAAGATATGTTAGTCTCAGTCTCCAAATGATTAGGCAAGCCTATATAATGAACAGAAAGCAAATAGGGCAGTTATACATTCAACTATGAAGCATAATCAAAGAAATATTAACATAAATATTATATAGTATGTGATTCTCAGAACATGTATTTATTTTACAAATTATTTCTAGTTTGAGAGCTATTGCTTGGCAAAACAGAAAAATTCAGATCTTGAAGAAGCTGTCTGTCACCTTAATATCATTTAAAAATACATGTACAGCAATCAGAATCTTAAGAATGAACTATACAGCAGAAGAAGAACAGGAAAGTAGTTACAAAGTGAAAACAGACTGATATTTAAAAGGTATATATTCTCTCCTAGTCCCAAATACAGGTTGCCAAAATGGCCTGGGGAAAAAGTTGGAATTCAGCTGAGAGGAGGAACAAGTTTTCATGCTTTCTCCTGGGAGCAGCATATCCGTAAATTAAAAATACTTAATCTGAACTCAAAGCAAAGGCACACAATGATATAATGAGTACATATAGCTTCGAGTCAATATGAAAAGCACAGCACTGAGTGGTCAAAAGTCTGATAGAATAATAAAATTTTTGCAACCCGACTAGAAACCTCAGGCCGAGCCTGGGGTAGTAGCTTGCCTAAAGACTTCTGAATTTATTGGTGACAGGAAGTTTTTCTGTTTTAATAACATTAAATACATCATTTGTAACTGAATACATGACTGAAAATATATACTTTTGTGCATTATGTTAATGTCTAGGACAATTTTATTTCTGTTTAGGTGAATGGGGGTATTGAGAAGACACTAGAAAAAGAAGTCCTCCAGTATGATTACCACTCTTCATATTTTGATATATTTGTAAGTATTTGTTTTATATACTTCAATTTTTCTATATTAAGAAGCTTCTATCTTGCTTTTTGCTCGAATCAAATTATCTCTACAGATAGAAGAAACCTTAAAATAACAGAAAACTGCTCAGTAAAAAGTCATTGCTAGATTCTACTCAGAGAAATGCATGTTAGTGCTAGAGTTAAATTTACATTAATAAGCATAGCATACATTCTCCCAATGTTTGTGTGGGGAAAATGACCTGACCATGGTGGTGGAATGGGACCCATATTTGTTTCTTGAGCTTCAAATCAAATTGGTGTGGGCAACTTTGATAACTGAAGGTAGCATTTTCACTCTTGCCTGGACACCAGCGGGCTGTACTTGCTCCAGATCCCTCCCACTTCTCATGGCCAAAAACTGAAAAACAAAAATCAAATTAGAATGGCCAGTCAAGCCATTGACTCAGGGAGTCTCAGGGAGGTATGATTGGCATTAGATTGTTTCACACACACCTATGGCTGTTTTAGGCCAGAAATGACATTTTTTAAAAATGGAAGTGACCACTGCAGGCCCTGGTAGTCTGCATGTGAGTCACAGGCTATATTCTGCCAATTCTTGGACTCATTCTTTGAGTGGCTTGCACTTGATTGTAAAATAACTTTTAACAGTATTGTTTTAAGAATCAGTTTAGTATTGAATTAATGTTTAGTATTGAGATAATATTGTTACTATTATCAGCAAAGTGGCTCGTGAACCACTACAGTGCAGAATTGAAGAAGACCTAAATAATCAGAGTTTCTATGTGTGTAGGAGGAACTCAGTGAGTTTCTTCTATTCTAATACTCAACAAAGAGTTTTGAATTATGGAACTCCAGGTGGATATCTATTGTCTTAAGCTAAGTTGGTACATCTTGTGGCTTTTGTTAAACAGAAAGTAGATCCCGCAAACCTAAGTCACATGAGGTTGATGCTGATCTAAAATGTTCATGAGCGTTCTAACTAATGGGGCTGAAAAGTCAGTTTGGTTGAGGAAAAGCCTCTTGAGATGGAAAAAGCTAAAAATGAAGGTTCTAGTTTGGAGAGCTAAATGGGGAAAGGTCCCAGAGGAAAGGGAGTCTAAGAGCCAAAAACAGCTGATTGTCAGAAGACAGATAGGCTTCAATGGAAGTGAGGGTGTGGGGACTGATGAAAACAGGTCTGCTAACCCAAGGATCATAAAAGACCTCAAAGTGGCTAAGGATGTAGAGAAGTGAATTTGGGTAGAAAATGAAAATACCAAAATAGATTATTGGAAAAGAAGATAATGCTAGGGAAGTGGAAAGGAGTAGGAAAAGAGGCTGACTGGATTGCTGGTGGAATGTCTGAACAAAGGAAGCTGTCCCATGAGTTTGCAAGATCTGAGCAGGTTTTTAATAACTTGTCTCTTGGATTTTCTCGTTCTTAGGGTAACCATAAGTCAAAGCTGACTTGATGGCCATTAACAGCTAATCAGCTTCTGCATGTGAAATGAGAAAAAAGATATTTTGCACTTTGTAGCAGGTAGCAAAAAGTTGGCGCTGGTTGTTGCAGGTATAAAGGACTGTGGAGCAGATAAATTTTAGAGGAATAGCCTAGAAAACATGGGGTTTATATACATAAAAGCTGAGAACAAATCAGAAAATAAGAGCAGCAATGAAAAACAAAACATTTCTAAATAGTGTTCCAATCTTTTTTTAGTACAAAAGAGAATGAGAGAAGAAAGCTGGCCTGATTGTAAATAATAACAGCAAGAATAATTTAATTGAGAAAATAGAATATTCTCAAAATTCTCTCTCTTAAAAATTTAGTTCTAATCACTCTGGTTGAAGAGGTTGTACTATCATCATTATTACTCAGATGCAGTCACAGTATATGCATGTGACTGGAAGCTGAATAAATCTGAGATCAGCATAACACACAGAAAATAGTTGTGACAGCTTGGATTGTCGAGGGAGTGCAGTAATTAAATGCTGATGGGGGGGAAAAACTCACCTTTATTAAACTTGGACAAGGAAGAGGCTGGCTGAGGCTGCAGAAAAGAAGGAGACTAGTCTAGAATGATGTCCATAAGATGCCTCAGAAGAAAGGTGGGGCGGGATGGGGACACAGAAGACTGACGATGTCACATTTATAATTTTAGTTTTCTGAATTAGTACTGCAAAAATTCATTTTAAAATGACCACATTGCTTTTTCTCTCCCACCTCCAAACTTCTCTATAGCTCCTGGCAGTCTTTCGGTTTAAGATCTTGATACTTGCATATGCATTGTGCAGACTGCGACACTGGTGGGCAATAGCAGTAAGTAGCAGATCTTTGAACAGAATTTTGAGACATGGAAAAGTGCTGTTGACTTGTTAGCATGCTCATAATGTAATAGACTTTCCAAAACTGTATTACTTGCATTATTTTTAGAATATATAACATTATCAAGTTTTATTGTCAAATAGGTTTTAGCAGTTCATATGGTCATGTTCCTGTGGATGGTGTCTTAGCCAAGAAAATAAGTTACAGACAACGTAATCACATGAGGAACCTGCCTGTGTTCTCTTTCCATTTATTCTGACATTTTGAATTTTTCCAGAATACCTCTCTTGTATTGCCTGAATTCCTTTTTTTATTCATCATTTTTGAAGAATTGTTTCAGTCTTATGGTTAACTGTAGAACACAGTTTCCTGTGGTACTTCTTTCTTTTCTGTAAAATCTCCAGGGTGGATTTCCTTTCCAGTTGCTTTCATTGCAACTGGGTTGAAATTGTTTTCTTTGGTGATATAGGAATGCTCAGAATATATTTTTAAAGTACCATTGGAAACCATTGTAGATAGCAGCACTTGTTAACTATAGGTAACATTTCTGTGAGTGAACTGCAGATTTTTGGGACCATAGACATATGGGAGAGGATTTTGACAGTTCGTTGAGTCATTACATTTAGTTTAATCTTCCTCTGCCCAGAATTTTAAAAATTAATGATTGCCCAGAGTTTAGGGAGGATCATTGTTCTTGTGAGGTATATCTGTTTATGGTGCTCTGTTGTGGCTTAGAACTAAATTTGAGGAGACAGCCGCATTCATAACCATTATTTCTTTTTTCAGTTTACAACTGCGGTAACCAGTGCCTTCTTGTTAATAAAAGTAATTCTTTCAAAGGTATGTATTATCATATTGAATGCTGATTTAAATTATTTAAATATATATTTCTTGCATTGTGATAGATATTTGCATAATCTATTTTCTCTCTGTTCACCCCATTTAAGCTATTATCTCAAGGTCCTTTTGGCTATGTGTTGCCCATCATATCTTTCATTCTTGCCTGGATAGAAACCTGGTTCCTGGATTTCAAAGTTTTACCACAGGAAGCAGAAGAAGAAAACAGTATGTTTCTTTGCTATCTGTAGTATTTCTGCCAAGAATGCTGTTTGTTTTGCATGCTGAAGAAATGTTACAGAATATATGACAGTGCTGGAGAGAAAATTATGTTTGGTATTCACAAAGTAACATTGTAAGATAACTTTATTTAAAGAGTGTTAGTGTTGGGGGGGTACTGTAAAAATTACGGCTATTTGTAACCTTATCTTGAAAGATAACTGTAATAATTAAAGACCTACAATACTGTGATTTTTTGCCTTTAGGACTGCTCTTGGTTCAGGATGCCTCTGAGAGAGCTGCTCTTCTTCAGCCTGGACTCCCTTCTGATGGACAGTTTTATTCCCCTCCTGAGTCTGAAGCAGGTAGTGAAAAATGTTCTTCAGAGACTTAAATAATAGAAGGAATTATTTGGTTGGATTTATTTAGATTGCACTTGTCCCATTTGAGGGTTGGATGTAGAAGGGATAATCTACATACTGTAGTTTAAAAAGCTGAAGGTTTGCACTGACCATACGTTATTTTAATAACCTATATTAATGGAATTTATTCCATCTTTCATCCCTAAAGTCTCCAACAAAACATTTAAAATAAATAACTTAAAATAAAAGTGACAGTCAACATTCAAGAATCAGTTACACATACAGAAAAAAGCACTCAGTAAGACGCTGCTGAATGCTGAGGGTAGGATGGGTGGAATCTGACATCACATATCATCACAGGTATTGGTAACTCCATAATAGAGAAACAAGAGTTTAGTCAGAGCACACTTAAACTATGAAATTTGCTTCTAAGTGTGGTGATGGTCACCAACTTGAAAGGGTTTAGACAGATTCATGGAGGATAAAGCTGTCATTAGCTAGCAGTCGTAATGGATATATGCCACTTTTAGGGTTAAAGGCAAGATGCTTCTGAATACCAGTTGCAAGGATACAATATCGTCCCTCTGCAGAGCCTTTCAGAAACTTCTAGAACTAAGCAAAGTGATTTTTGGTAGTAGCTCCACACTGCTCTGATGCATACGTGTCTGTCTTCATGCTCTTTCTTTCAGTTCCCTTTGTCTTCTGCTGCCACAGGAACCTGTTTGAACTTCTCTCTTCACAGAGATTACTAAGCAGATTTTCTTGTTTTTTTTTTCTTGTTATCTTTAGTCTTCAGTTCATTTTTGTTGTTGTTACAAGCTTGAATTTATTTTTCTTCGTCTGTATTTTGTCGGTTGTATCTTTGTGTGGTCTTCTAAGCCCATGGTATCAAATGCATTTGTTCATGGCCTCAAAAACTATTTGTAAGAAATGTGTTCAATGTGGAAGAAAAATCTCGTAAACTGGTGGACATTCTTGTTATTTACTGTGCTTGGGAGAAAGCCACATAGTTGAAACATGCAACTGCTGTAAGGTTTCTCCAAGCAAGCTCTGAAAAACAGTTTTATCATCTCAAGATTTCTGAGGTGGAGAAGTCTCTTCAGGCTAGAGTTGCTTTAGTTTCAGTTATTTGCTGAGTCCTTCATCAACTCCTTCCTTATTGTATCCTTTAGCTTTCATGCCCTCAGTGATTATCCTATGCATGCATCTCTGGTTCCAAACAATGAAGTAATATTAATATTGGCAGACCACAAAACAAAATGCAGAGGAGATTTGTTGCTGTCATCTTGTCTTGTACAATTACCACAAGGATCTAGTTGACCATTTCTGAAAAATAATAGATGAACGTTTTGTCTGATCCCACAGCCCACCTCTTATATTATTACTTCAGGGTATCTGTTGTGTACATAGACACTTCTCTTGGTGGCCATTAGCCTCTTTGTCCCTGCCGGGTTTTCTAAAAGATATTTTTAATTTAATAAAAAATGACGTTGGCATGCTACAAACTGAAGTATTGCCCATCAGCACCATCTTTATTTCCACGAAATAAAGTCTTATTTCTGGTCCCACGTGGAGTACAGGAGCTTTCTCAGAAAGTAGGAGTGATTTTCAATTTTGTCTAAGCCACCACACTCTGCAATCATGATGCAAAGCTTTTCAGTCTCCCCGATCTTCTCAGCTGCCACCAAGATGTTACTGCTAGCATCTAGAATTACTAGGATAGGTTTGCTGTCTTTAACCATCACAAGGTTCAATAAAGGTTCAACTACTCCACTCTGAACAAGGTATATGATCTGGCCAGTTGTTCCACTGCTTGTGTAGTTGGTCACAGCCCATACAGCTTCCTTTTGGGATTTGAAATCTCCCTTTGCCAAAATTCCAACCAGATATGGGATGAGTCCGTGGTCTACAACCTTCTGAATCTGGTACTGTTGGCCAGCAGTGATGTTAGACATAGTCCATGCTGCTTCTTTCTGGAAGTTGTTTTTGTGGTGAGTAAGCAAACTGGGAAAGACAGCAAGTACTCCAAAATCTATTACAGTTTGAGTTTGTTCATCTGTCCCTGTTATGATGTTTCCTATGGCTTGTAATGAAGGAGTCACTACTTGAATTTCGCCACATGCTAGGAGCTTCACTGGCACCAGTCCAGTTTTCACCACTACCTCAATTCTATCATTTGAACTATCAGTTAAGTAAGAAATAGCCCAGCATGTGAAAATTGAAGCTCTGCAATCCCATGAAAATGAGCAGGTGTACAAAACTGCTGCAAATCGTTTTGAAAAGTATTTTCCTGGAGAGGATGAAGAAGACGAGAATGTTGTTCCACAGTGTACTGCTGATTCATATTCTTTCCAGATTCAAGATAATACTGATGCCTTTAATTTTTAAATTATTTGTATGGCATGGCATCCAACTACCAATCTGTCTTGTATGTCTGCTTCACTTTTTATACTGCCTTTTTTCTGTGTAAATGTGAAGTAGCACTTTGGTGCAGCTGAACCTACTTGAACAGTTCACAGCAAGGGAGCATGCCCTATGGGAATTAACTGTCTTCTCCACCTGTGTGTCCTTAAATTTCCACTTCTGCATCTTTGAACTGTCTTTCAGTGACTGGATTTACCTAGATCTAGTTTATCTGTGTTGTATTTTGGAGATGGAAACAGCATGTGGACCTTGCACCTTCTCACAACTGCCTGCCTGAACATACACAACTGACTGGCAGAAATGAAGCAATGTCCAGTCTTGGTTTAAAAACAAAACAAAAAACCAAACAAACTCAGATGGATTTCCTGCCAGAGTAAGAGGTTACTCTGATGTCAAGATGAAACTGATTTTAAGATTAGTTGTTCAAATATAATAAACTCAGATGATAACTAGAAAGAAAGACAGACAGACAGACAGAAAGAGTGATGATTGACTGCATCTCTGGTCTCACATATGCCTGGGTAAGAGAAAATAAAAAGATACGCTGGTAAAGATAGGAAGTATCTTAAAGTACTAAGTCATAGGTAGAGGGAGCAAGGGAATGCTTTTTCTTTGTTATGTGTGTTTCCTATTTTCTTGGTTGCTAATAGGGATAGTTATTAGCTGATCTTTTTGGATTTTGCAGGTTTGTATCCAAGGGGAGGACTTGGCAGAGTTTGGAGGGGGAGTTTTGTGTATATGTATGTGTGTTAATCTGCTGACTTTTTGATGTATGGGTATCTTGCCTGTATATAGATCTGTTTCTCTATTCTCTGGCACTGTTCGTTGCTTTTTGTGAACTGGATGGTTAGTGACTGGCCACATTCACTATGTCAGCTATTTGGTAAATAGAGGTGGTATCCTGTGGTAGCCATTTAATTAGAGTCTCCTCAACAGTCAAAATTGCAAATGAGCCACTAACCCACAAAGGTTAGGTACTTATGGTACCAGCAGGGGCCTGAGTGGATAGGGATGTCAACCAATGCTCTCCCCAACTATTGACCTCTGTGCCTCTATTATTGCTTCCTGGGGCAGGGGGTGCTGGTCCAGTGAAAAACATGTAGAATTAAAATGAATAAATTGAATAATTTTTTTGAAGTGATGATGGTTCTCCTGTTTTACAGGGTATGTAGGAAGCAGAATCCAGTGGCTGACACAGCTTAGTCAAAATTTTATATAACAGTATAGTATATAATACTACTGAAATCATAGCATTAAAACATATCCACCGTTGAAGCATGGATTCTGGAGACTAGGGTTCTAATCCTTGCTTGTCCATGGAAATCCATTGGGTGACCTTGAGCGAATCATATTCTCTCAGCCTCAGAGGAGGCAAAGGCATCCCCTCTCTGAATAAATCTTGCACAGAGAACCCCATGATAGGTTTGCCTTAAAGTCATCATAAGTCAGAAACAACTTGAGGGCACACAACAAAGACAACTGTCCATAAATAGCGCATAGCAGTTAGGAATGGTGTAGAGTGTGGCATCATTCTTTCCACCAAATTAATACAGAGGGAGGGCTAGAAGGGCAGAAAAGCAGTCTGACACTTGCATACTGTTCATCAGGATCCTGAAAAGGTAGAAACCTAGCTTCCTGCTGCTCAAAAAGACAGTGAAGCGAAGATTCTCTTAATTATTCTTTTGATCAGATTCTCCACTAAATAATTACAATGCATATAAGTATTACAGTCACATAGATTTCTGTATGCATGTCAATTTAATTCCACTATGTGTTAAACTGGACACATGGAAAGTGGAACAGCACCTTTGTTCAGTTAGGGTGCTGTTACAAAAAGGAGAATTGATTAAAACTAGAAAAATGGAAGAAACAAGACTTTACACTTTCTTGATAGTAGCATAGAACTCCATGTTGGAGAATTATGTCTATAGGCATGTAAACTATAGTCCTGTTTAGCTGAAGAGATGAAATATCTTCTGGATTTTAAGGATTACAAAGCAGTAGCTCGTATCAGCTTCTCTGTTTGTTATGTAATGTATGTTGAATATAGGGGGCCAAATAACCTAAAGGATCTAGGAAGCTGAGCAGGGTCAACCTGGTTAGTACTCGGATGAGAGACCATCAACAAGTACCAGATGCTGTAGGCTGTAGTTCAGAGGAAGGCATTGGCAAAACAACTCTTGAGTATTCCTTGCTGAAGAAAGCCCTGTGAAATCCATAGTGTTGCCATAAGTCAACAGGCAACTGGAAAGGGCATAAACACACATGTTGAATCTGTTTCTTTAGTGCCATTGGCATGAGAAATCATAAAATGTGATGTTTCCTTAACAGTACCAACAAATGTTAAATATAAGCAGTGAACTTTGGATTGCTTTTACAATTATAAGCTGTGGGGATAATATGAGGAAGAAGTGGGATTATTTTCTTTTTAGCTCCATCTAGTGTTGATCAAAGAATAAGGCACCTGTTTGAGTATAAAAGTAAATATGCAAATCTTACAAATATCATCAAAACACACTTTCAAAAACTGCCATAAATAATGTCAACATTTAGCCAGTCATGGAGATTTTTCTTTCCACAAGGAAATGGGAAATTGATATTTCTAATACAGGAGAAGTACAGTTTAAAACTGGAGCAGGAGCTTGAATTTGTCCTTTCTACTTTCCTGGCTGTCTTGAAATCTCTACTACAGGATAGTTGGTTCTGTATGACCTTGTAGGGTGGAGAAAAGAAAGTGAAGCTGGATCAGGTTATAGTGACTTTCCTGCCTATTGTTCTCATAGATAGCAAGAACAGAAAGCCATATTCTGAGCTCGTGTATTATTTTTCTGCAAGGTATTGTAGGCTAGTGAGCATATAGGATAGTGCTGCTGTGTGAGCATTCTGTTGTCCAGTTCATTGTTGTCTGAACCTCCAGTTGAGGATTTGGAAGCTTCAGTCTCTACAGAGCAGGAGTGGGCAAAGTGTGGTTCATGGGCCACATGAACCCCTGAAGTCTGTTTAGGTGGCCCCAAGGGCACAGTATTTTTTTTATGGCTCCATAATGCCTCAAAATGATCTCTAGGAGGTGTGGGTGTGATTTCCAGCACATGTGGAGCTTCCTGAACTACCTAGGGGTCAAAGCAAATTTTTGTAATTGTTTTTGCCTCAAACTGCTGACCCAGAGTGCCCTCTAGTGGCCAGGAAGCCCCCAAAGCATGGTAAGAATGCCCTATGTCCCCTAGAGGATATTTGAGGCAAAATTTCTTTTACAGGAACAGGTGCAGTCAGGGAATATGGCCCTGCAAGTTCTCCTCAGGGGTTCATATGGTACCGCTCCCCTTCCGCTGTTGTCCAATCCTGCTGGCAAGCAAGGGTTGACAGAAGACAGAGCTGGATGTATTGGTTGATCCTTAAGTGATTGATAGTAGCTAGGCAAGTTGTTTGCAGCCCTTGATTATTTAGTAATATGAGACACAAAACATCGGCAGTCCTAAATTGCACTGATAAAATGAAGAGGATTTGGGGTAACTGGAAATGCATTATTATATAGATGAAGGACTGTGATTTCTGTTTGGTTCTAATATTCAGAACAAATTTCTCAGCTTAGAATTCTGTAAGTGTAAGTGTAATTTCTGTAGCCTGAGGCTTTCATTCATGCTTCTGTGTATGTTAGTAAAACATATAGTAGATTCCAGAAGCTGAAGAGTTTTCTGCCCAGTTGTGCAACAGGAAGAGATATTGAGGTTGGGACACCTGAAATAAAATTGAAGGCTCAGCCTGTTAGTAGCATTGAATTTAAAGAATTCCCTTTTTTTGTATGAAGATTTGCAACCTTGGCCTCAAGTTTGTCCATATAAGTGCTTCCTAAGCAATCTGATGTGGGGAAGCTGGCAGTTGTTTTTTTCCCCGTGTGTCAGAAACCAGCACCATATTGGCTGCCCATTGGTTACAATTCTTTTCTCTTTTCCTTTCTGGAAATTTGTTGCAGACTGATAGCCAACAGTCATGGACCAGCATCAGTCCAGGTACCACCACTGAGTAGCACTGGTCTTTATCTCTTCCCACCTCTGCACCACCCAGAGAACATATATTTTGTGTTGCAGTGGATCTGGGCATTGGTCCCTCTATCCCCCCCCCCCCCCCCGGTACTGACAGCAGCTCTGCCAGGTCTTGCACAATGGTTTTCCTAGATTTGCTGCCTAAGATTCTTCAACGGCAGATGCCAGGAACTGAAACTGAGATGTTATGCATGAAAGTTATATAAGCATCTTGCTGGGTTAAGTCCCTCTCAGCTATTGACAGAAATACAGAAGAAAGCCTTCAGTGTACTATGGGCTTCAGAGAAAATATTGCCTAAAAACTGTGTTGTCTTTACTACATTCCTAGAGGAGTAAAAGGCTTCTTAATAAATATTCTATAGGAGATGAGACACGCTTATGAAAGCAAGCAAGCAAGCATGATGCATGCATATATGCTACTGGGAAGCCAGGATTTGATTTGAGGTGTTGTAGAAAACTTTGGAGACCAGGGTTCAGATCCTTGCTCAGCCATGGAAACCCAGTGGGAAAGTCACATTCCCTCAGCCTCAGGGGAAGGCAAGCTGCCCCCTCTGAACAATACTGCCAAGAAAACCCTGTGATAGGTTTGCCTTAGGGTTGACATAAATTGGAAACAACATGAAGGCATACAACAACAAACAACAAAGAAGAAAAATGTAAAGCTATCTGACTTCATTTGCTGCTTATGTTCTTTATATATTTGACAAAATATAAACTAGAGAATTAAGCTGGAGAATGCTGATAACATTTCCTAGTCATTATATCATAAAGATTTTTTGGGTGCCACTAAGGTTCTCAGAAGTACTATTCATGATCTTGGTGAGATTCTTAGAAGTGCTGTTCACAGTCTTTCAGAGAAATATTCACAGGCCACTCGTAGTGGTTAGCCCTGTAGCTGTCAGAGTTGGAGAAGAATTTGCAACTTAGGAACAAAATTCCAGAGCCTTTGCAACACTGGGCTTGCTTAGTGTTCTAATGATGCTTCCTCCTTGTTCAGTTCAGTATCCTTTACAGTGCTGTGACATCATTACTGTTAAATAGCACCACATTTAGCAAAACCACATATCGGTATTTTTTTTCTGGATACTACTAATTCAGATTTATTATAGAAAATCACATATTTTAATTTCTCATCTATTCAGTATTATGCAAAAATTGTATTGACATATTAAGATTAATTTTTGCATTATTTATTGTTTTTATTTACATTTTTCAGGATCTGATGAGGAATCTGAAGAAAAACAGGATAGTGAGAAAGCAGTTGTATAGCAATACAGCAATAATAGGTAAGTTCTATACTGAAATGATGATTTAGGTATAAATTAATTGCTAATAAATTCTCCATTAGTACAGAAATTAACTGTAATCTGTTTTTCATGGTCTTTTGTCAAACGTCCTGTTATGCCAGTTGACTTGCAGATTAGATTGTAGACTGGTAAATATTTTATCATCTCCATGTTGCCAGAGAAGAGCCCAAATAGTAGGACACTTTGAGCATTTTCTCTCTACCATTTTGATTGGATGAGCTTCATTTGCTGTTCTTTTGAATAAGGAATTCTTCTTGCATGGAAAAAAATGTTGATTTATGTAGCCATGCACAAGTCTCTTTGCAGTGTGCATTATTCACATAGCAGCAGACAAGAGTGTGCTAAACCTGTTTCTTGGTTGTAACATTTCAGATTGCAGATGTGTGTGTGTCTTATTGAGTGGTCTTCTATGTAGGGTAAAGTAATAGATGAAGGGCTAAGAAACTTTTTGCTTTCAATTCAGATTTCTACATATGGAAGTAACTGTTTAAGTGTTTGTCTTCTACATGGTAAATGCATGCTTGTGGTTTTTTTCCAGAGAGAAAAGCTGAATGCAGAGTTGCTCAGGACTTGCTGTTCTTGGGACGTTAATAGCAATGCTGTTGGTTCACGTTATCAGAACTCATGGTGGAAGCTTTTATTTATTTATTTATTGATGAAGGGGAATTGTCCCTGTGCTCTGTAATACCTCACCAAGTCTGTGTCACATCTGTGCATATATAGGATTGAATCATGTCTAATATGAAAATATGCTTGCCTGTAATATATTCAGTGATGCTTGAAACTGACTTTTAATGATGCCACTGGACAGTGGTATGCTTGTGAATCTAACTCATAGATCTAATACTACGTGAAGTAATGCTTTACAACAAACCTCTGTCTGATTTGAGTTCACTATAAATTGTGTTTGATGTCATTAATTTTACATTTTTTTAATAATGTATCTTTTTTTAAAGATGAATTTAAGCACTCTTTGTAAATTAAAGGAACACATTAATAAAATGTGACATTGCAGCTTTGTGTGTAAATTCTCAACATGCCACAGGGGCTTGTCTCTTCTATAGACCTTTACTTATTTCTCTGCAAGGTCTGGCATCTTCTTAGTGAAGGTCATTGCAGAGGGATAAATTCACTACCTCCCTCACACAGTGACAAAAACTGTGGCAAGGCTTATTTTCCTCCTGCATGCCCCTGCCCGGGATAATTTAACGGCTGATGGAGAGAAGTACGTGATGGAGAGGTGTCTGGCTATGTCCCTGTATAGTCAGGTGCAGAACAATAAAAGGCATCCTCTGGGACTTCCTAGGGTCCTCCAGATGTCCCGGATGAGGATATCTTCATTGTGCATCAGGTTATAGCTTATATGTGTTTCTCTGATGCTAGTGGCCACTCCACTGGCCACTAAATAGCCATGGTGGAGAGGCAGCCTTCTGAGAGTGGAGATGTATCATAGTTCCATCCGAGCTGAACGTGTCTCCCAACACAAGATCTTGGTTATGGATTTGACACCATGATTCTGCTGAGAAACTGAAAATCAGAGCAGGTTCTGACAGCTTATGTGGTATGGGTGTTTCAAGTTTAAATGTACACTATTTTAGTTAGTTATTTAGAGTTTCTATATCCTGCCCTTCAGCCAAAAAGGTTCCCAGGGTGGCTTACAAATCATTAATTTGACAGTTCCCTGCCCTTACAATCTAAATAAGACATGCAGCATAAGGAAAAGGGATTGACGGTGGATGGAGATGATTAAGTCTGGTAGGTACTGACCATTCCTTTCTTCCTCTGAGGCCACAGCAGTGGCCGTTGTAATGGAAGGGAGGGCTGGGCCTTTTATCAGCTACCTTCGTCTTCTCTACTGCCAATTAATACCATTAACTATTTAGCTATGCAAAGTGAGACACTCATATACTTTTAACTATAGAGAGTCACAGGAGAGCAATAGCAATTTGATCATTCCTCTTGATTTGCTATACTGGCTCATTGTTACAGGAAATAAAGTCCGAAATCTAGAGAGTCAGCAGTACCCATCAGTCACATATTTGGAGGGGCTATTATGTGGTACCTAACAGTTCATGCTTTGCAACAAAGGCTCTCAGGTTGACATTTCAGCAGAGTCCTTCAGACACCACATGGAGTGGAAATCACTACTGTAATTTTGGTTCGCTTTGGCTGACTCTGTTGTATATAGCTGAAACAGTATTTTGTATACACTGTTAATATGCTGGGGGCCTGTCACTGTTTCTCTCCCAACATTCATTTCAACAATAAGTAAAATACTATAATGCATAATAAATATAGAATGATTTCTAGTCAGAAAAAAAAAGATATGCTCTTTGGTGGAGTAATGTGGCAGGTTAACAAGATAGTAGAAGAGAGAGCAAGATTTTTACTGTGGTTCTATAATCGTGCTGTATTCATATAGAATTGAGTATCTTGCTAAGTGTTGCAGATAAAAACAAGAGACTTGGGACTACACACTCCCAGGGAATTAAAAGCTGAATCAAAGGGAGTTACATTTCTAGAAGGAATTTCTCATTTGTCTTTTTAATCAAAGGCTACTAGAGTAGGATAGACTACAGCAAGGCAACAGCCATGTTCCTTAGTTAAGGGATTACTTAGGCCGTCGGTGGGCAAAATACAGCCCTCCAGCTACTGTTTGCCTGCTAATTACTCTGGTCCCCCAGCCAGCATAGCTGGTGGTGAGAAATGCTGGAAGTTACAGTTAGACAACATCTGGAGGCCCACATATTCCCCCATCCTTATCGTAAAAGAGTTAGTTTGAGAAAAAGGCAAAATGAAATTATAATGTGAGAAGAGCCACGGGCTGTTCCTATATTCATCTGGAGGGCTTAATTCATTCCTATTTATTAAACATCTCATTCAAAGCTTTCATACTGCCATCCCTGTTTTCTGATTCTAATGAACTTTGAATATGAACAATTATGGTCTGTAGAGCAGCAGCTATTGTGTTTGTGGAAGCCTGTTTATTTTTAGCAAGATGTATAATCACAGAATTTGGTATGTGTCTGAGAAACAAAACGGCTGTCTCGAGCTGATCAAAGATTTATTTGAAATGACACAACACTGAAAAACAATAGTTACAGATGATTTCTTGATACAGGATACATCATATTTACTTTCAAGGGATTGTTGAAGGTGTGCTGCATAAATACATATAGTGAAAATATAGTGTTCATTTTTCCTTAGAACAGAATTTTACTTCCCATTTATCCCATTAAGTTCATAAATAAGATAAAATTAGTATTATAACTCCCTTTATCAGAATTATCCCTAGCTATAGCAGTTCATAATATAGAGGCGACTGAGCCATGCCTTTCCTGGTGTTTTAGCAGTTTTGATTGTAATTTTGAGAAGTTGTTTATTGTGAAATGGTAATTTTGCATTACAAATGCAGATGTTACTGATGGTTTGGCAATGGAGCAACTAGTTTCCACTTGGAACAGAATTCTTCACTGTAATGTCAGACAATAAGAGCAAATGCCAGTGTGAACAATACTACATCAAGGAACTACAATGAATGGGTAAGATATGTATGCTAATGCAGATAATCAGGGGTGAGCAACCTTTTGGCAAATGTGCCACAAATCAAGGCCAAAGTGTGAGAGTACCACCTTAATGCATGTTAACAATCTCTCACTCCTGGGTAGGGTTTCCTTACTAGTCTATTTAGCTGAGTAACAAACAGACCTGTAGGCCTGTGCTCCAGAGTTTGTGCACTGTCCAGTTCCTGTCCAGCTTTACCAGAACTCTTGCTGTGCATATCATCTGTAGCACATATGCGGCTAGTTGGCTCACTGACTTTAGTGCCATGTATATACACACAACACGTGCATTTGTGTATGTGTGTGTATAGATAGATAGATGTATGCTTGAAAAGAACACTGAAAAACATTGCAGAAGTTTTTTAACACATTGGAATTAGAATAGTTTGACCTTAGTACTACAGGATTATTAAATCAAGTCTTCTGCAGTGCAGCAACTCAATACAATACACTTAGTGCAGAGAAGTTAAGGTTCTGGTATTGCGGAGGCTACTCAGATTTGCACGGGAAAGGATCAGGTTACAGGATCACCATAGCTTTGACAAAGTACAAACAAATCTGTTGTCACATATATGTGAACAAATAAGGACATTTTTTTCCACATACTGCTTCAGAATATGCTAGCTTTTAATTTCTTGCAATCATGCTCATTTGATATGTGTCACCCATATTTTTGTCTGGCATCAGTCTGTAAACCATGATGGCTTGACTAGAAAGGTGGACTCCCTCGCACTGGAGAGATGCAGAATGTTGGGACCGAGCTTCCTACAACACGTTTTATGCATCTTGAGCGGAAAACTACTCCAGACGATGGGTGAAGTTCTCGGGGAAGAGTCCTTTATAAGTAGCTGCATCTCTGAACTGAACCCAATCACATTCCCTAATGCCTGTTAACCAGCCTGCTTCCTGCATGGAGGGAGGAAAAAGAATTTCTCAGTATTCACATACCTCTACTGTGTAAAAGTCACATGACTGGCACGTGTGTGTG
Source organism: Cyclura pinguis (assembly GCA_030412105.1). Taxonomy (NCBI): domain Eukaryota; kingdom Metazoa; phylum Chordata; class Lepidosauria; order Squamata; family Iguanidae; genus Cyclura; species Cyclura pinguis. The sequence goes on from CM059604.1 coordinate 59,079,394, forward strand.
TGAGAGTGCATGAATGTATGCAAGCTTTACAATATCAAACATTATGGTTGTCATCCTGTTAGGGGTATATACGAGTGCAAATTTCCCTTACATCTGCATATGTTCTTTTTGGTACTGCAGTTTCCCTTCACAATGCTCAAAGACCCCCAACAATACTTACTGTATGGCATCAGAAGCCACTCCTCAAAAGCCATTCTGTGCCTTGCAGGCAATGGGCAGGATCAGGAAAGCCAACACAGCCAGATGACCTCAGTGGATAGGTCTGGACATACACAATCATTTTGTGTCTGGGTATGGGGACATAGCCAGGCACTTCTCCAATCCTGTCTGCTCACCATGAGGCACAGAATGGCTTCAGAGGCTGTACAGTAAGTCCAACACTAAGTCCAGCAGGTGGCCTCTGGCTCAGTCTACTGAAGGCCCAGTGAGAAACTGTCATGTTAGACTGTGTCATATAGGAGCCTATGTCTGTCTAAAAATGAGTCCTCCGTTTGAAAACAAAACAAAACACATTTTTCAGCCCATTCACATTATCATCTGCATTATGCACCCAACTGATAAGTGAATATTTATTTGCCTTCAATAATTTTAATTCAAAAATTTTAAGTACATTTCATTCATTCATTCATTCATTCATTCATTCATTCATTCATTCATTCATTCATGTCAATGATCTGTTTTTACTTCTTCCATCTCTGCCATACTGAAATTACCTGTGATACTACAAGTAGGCATACATTTGACTGGAGCAGGAACTGGAAAGCACGTGTATGAATCAGGAGAAGACTAGCTCCAGGTGCTTATAGATGGAATAAATTTTATTCTTTAAAAAAGCCCCCAAAAGCCTAGGCTTTTTTGAAGAATACAATTTATTCCATCTACAAGTATGTGGAGCTAGTCTCCTCCTCCTTTGCTGATATATATTTGACTGCAAATTAGCTCAAAAATTTTCAACCTTTAAATACTACAGATAAAAATAAAGCAAAAACTATTTTTTTTTAAAAAAAAATATTTTAATATGTAGCGAAGCAAAGTCCTTACCTGGTCAGCGGCTGTTGCACATGGGACTACTAATACAATATCTCCCCTCACCAAATTCAGCTCATCAGAATTGGCTGCCTCAAAATCATGGAGAGCTTCAACCTATAAAGTAGAAAAAGCACAGTACCCTTGGGACTGGGCCATATTTTCCTAACGGAATATATTTCCTGTCACGTTGTCACTAAACATGCTCGTGAGATTTTGCTTTTCTTTGGCATCCCCTCCCTGCCCAGGATGAAATATTATGTCACAAAAGATGGACCATGTTTTGTGCAAAATCATGAAAGCAAGTGGTGCTGCTTGTTGCCCTATTTCCAAGCAGCAAAGGCCAGGTATTTCAACAACATCTGGAGGGCCACTGGCTCTGCACTGCTGGGAAAGATTCACAGAATACTTGCTTAGTTCAGAAAAGCAGAATCCTCTGGACAGGAAGTTATACTTGCTTATGCAATATCTTGGTATAAGAGACAGAACTACTGTAGGCAACCAGCCTCCCTTTTCCTAATAACATATTGCAGATTTCTACACTCGATTTCTACACTAGAAGCACAGTGCGCCCTCCATCGATGCAACCTCAGCACATGCAAATGTGAGGTCATAGAAACCCTAGTATCCAACTGTCGTCAATGGACGTCCAGATATGGAATCTCTGCATATATGGATGGTGCACTGTATAAGCATGATACAGTTGGCCCTTCACACTTGTGGGTTAAACATTTGTGGACTTGATTATTCATGGGTTACTGTATTTGCCACTGCCTCCGCTGTTGCTCTACACCATGTTTAACAGGGACTTTGATAACACCAGTGTTGCTAAGAAGAAATCAAACTGGCAGGGTGGCTGGGACTGGCTGCATGTGTGCTCTCTCTCACACAGGTGGGGCGGGAAGGGGATGGGATGGGAAGAGGAGGGTGCGCATGTTCGCTCGCTCAGGCAGGTGGAAGTGGGGAAGAGGATGGAATGGGAGAAGGGAGGCATGTGTGTTTGCTCACTCACACAGATTGGAGGGGGAAGGGGATGAGATAAGGGTGCATGTGTGCATTCACCAGCTCACACTTGCGGGCAGGAAGGAGATGGGACAAGGAGGGAGAGCGCACACATTCAGTCACGTAGGCAGGAAGAGAATGGGATGGACGTCCCTTTTCTCCCTCCTCCTGCTCCCCCATCCTGTTTCTCCCTCTTGCCTGAGTGAGCAAACACATGGGTGGCCATACCCAGCCACCTCGCCAGTACAGGTGCTTTTGTGTGAGTGATAAGTATGCTTTGAGGGATACACAACATTTGTGGTTTTTTCACTTTTCATAGATCCTGTACCCCCAACCCTCACAAAAGTATAGGGCCAACTGTAATTGTTTTTTATATGATTTTTTTTTAAAAAAAATTGTACTCAGGTAATTCAAATTCCACAACAAGAAATGGAAGTTATTTGGTGTATCTTCCTTTAGCTCCTTAACCCATGGAGGGCAGTCTACACTCCTTGGGAAGAGGTGGCATTCAGCAATGACAACTGCTCAGTGGGAAGCATTGTATCTGCAGTCCTCCCAGGCAAAACTAAGCCTAACCCTAACATTTGTCCTCACAAGACATACAGACCTCATAGAGAGTAACTGTCTTTGGACTCTACTTCCTACAAGGCAGGAGGGTGGACACTGAAGGAGAGTAGACATTTCTGAAGGGTGGACGTTGATTAGGCATGAGTAAAAGCAAGAAGCTATGTTGAGGCACTGAATCTGCAGACCAAGTACTGGACATCTTATTCATCCACCCTCTGGTTTTGGAGATTGTAGATGGTGCTGAACATCATTCCTACATATTTGCAGTCACTGGGGACAGAAACCTCTTTGAGTGAAAACTGAGTTTTTGAGAATGTGTAAAGCTGTATCCAATGTCAGTTTACTTTCATTCTTTGCTCTCGTGTGGTAACATAGTATATTAAGTAACCTTGGATAAAATTACACATTTGGTTGGTTCCAATGATATACATATACCCAAATCTGCATTATCTGTGCCCTTCATATAGAGAGAAAGGTGGATTCAAATCCTTCTGGTAATGAAGTGTCACACTGAAGCAAATGTATACTAAAATAAACCTTATAGAGGAAGCCAGGTGGCATGCCATCATCTGCTGATACAGGCTGTTCCTCAGAAGATGCAGGCTGGACATCTTTGCTGCTTTTTGGCTCATCTGCAACTGCTGATGTTTCGCCAGTTAAGCTTTCAGTGCCCTGAGTGCTAAGATCTTCCACAGCATCTTTAGATTCATTTACTAGAACCTCATGATCTTCTCCGTCCCCTTCATTGTTTGACGCAGGCTCTATGACTACTGAAGGAATATTGCTGAGGTTTTCCTTGAGTGAAAAAGAAAAGGTGGAGCACGGAAAAGATTGAAATATCATAGTTAATTTTCATACAAACATTACTGTTCAGTCTTCTAGAGTAGTCAAGTGTCTTTAGAAGTTTGCTCTCAAAACAACTGTATCAGACAAAACAAAAATCCCATGTCTGTTCTTTCTGTATATTCAAGGAAACTGAAGATTCAACGTATTAAAGATGGCAATAACAAAACAGAATGCATTACTTTTAGAGGAAATTAGTAGCATGCTATGGAAAAGAGCCACACCTACATTTTATAAAAGCCAAGTTACCAAAATCTGTAGTCACTGAAAGTACTATATTTGCCAGTGTATTAGACACACCGATGTATAAGACACAACTCATTTCCGGACCATATTTTTTAGGAAATTTTTAGGTGAAAGAAGCACTCTCACGAGGCTTCCCTAGAGCTCTCCTTCCCTTTCCTATGCATTTTGCCTCAGCATGGAGAACTCCTGCTGAGGCAAAACAGAAGGGAGGGGGGGTGAGGGAAGCCTCACTATTTTTTTTTTGTAAATGAAAAAAACTTTTCCAGGAAAATAACCTTTGAAAATGTGGTGCATCTTATACACTGGTTTGTCTTATACACTGGCAAATATGGTACTTATTTAATTATTACTAACATTTATCTATCCCCTCGCAAGCCACCAGGGCCAAAAGTAAAGGTTAAGCGCTTTAACTTGGCCAGACTGCACCTGTAATTTTCAACATTTATATCTGTTTCAAATGACTACATTTACTAACATCCCTGGGGACTGGAGAGCTGTAAAGTCTGCAGCACACTTAATGTGTTAAAGAAAGCTAAGACAGAAATACTGAAGCAGCTAAAATGTTCAGGCTACTGACCACAGGAAATCTTAAACAACCTTCTGTTTTTTTCTGACCCTAGCTCTTGTTTTGAAATCAAATACTATATAGCACTAATTTTAAAACCTAAATGTTAGTGAATTTTACAAAAATGGCAAAATGGCTAAGGTTGTGGAATGTGTTCTCAATCACATGTACTACAAATTTAAATCAGTTTAATAATCATTCTTTCCATGGAACCCGGAAACTATTCAGGGGTGATCTCAGAGAGAATTTTCAGCACCTCAACTGTGAAGAGTTATTTGGGGCAAGCTACACCAGATGAAATACTATAAAACTAATTGATTGATTGATTGATTGATTGATTGATTGAATGAATGAATTTATATCTTGCCTTTCTCCTAAATGGCAGAAAATCTAAACTAGTAGAGGTTTCTACCACAGATAGAACTATGAGTCCTAAAAACTGAACAGAGGGGAAGGAAAATCTGCTGGTGGCTTTACCTGAGTTTCTCCTGCTTTTTCTTCAATGGGAGGTATGTCATTTTCCTGAACAACAGTTTCAGCAACAGCAGCAGCTTCATCACCTTCCATTACAGGAGTGACATCAGCACCCTCTGCTTCATCAGTGCCTTCAACCACAGAATCCATCTGTAACTAATCAGATTTTTTAAAAAAAACTATTCATGTAAATCCTGTTCTACAACACACAAAATACCTTTTAAAAGGAGCAGCTGTGGTATTCGTCCTTCCTGGGGCCAGTATTTTCATTTTTGTGTATCTTGTTTCAGAAGTGAGGGGCTCAGAAAAATCCCAGAGTTGCTGAGGGAACATGAGTGGGAGAGAATGCTGTGCTCACATCCTGTTATAAGGTTGGCCACAGATAATCAGAATAAAATGCTGGGCAAGACAGACTTTTGGTCTGATCCAGCAGGGTTTTTCTTATGTTCTCATCTGCATAAACACTGACAGTTTCTGATAGTTTCTTCTGTTCAGTAAACTGTCTCTTGATCTCTAGAATCATCCAATGTTTGGAGGCAAAAGTGAGATATCCCAGCATATTAACAAACCCTTGCGTATGCCCTGGGAATGGAGTCCTGATTTGGTAATAAAAACCTCGGCAGGAGGTTGGCCCTTTTACTAAGCCAAGTGAGGCAACCAGCTTAGGTGGCAGCTGCTAGAGGTGGCAAAGTGTTGCTGGACTGAGCTGTGTCTGCCTGGTGGTTTTCTCCACTCCCTGAGCTAAGTGTGGTGGTGGATCTTGTTCTGTTCTGAATATTGAAGATTCATCTCTATATGGCCAGCTTCCATAAATCAAATGAGAGAGGTGCTATCTTGTTACTCACTTCAGGTAACAAAACATTTTGGGCTGGCCCTAAACCTCAGTGCCATTCTCAGTGCCAATCCCTTATATAAACTGTCTTAACATATGGATCATAGGATAATTTTCATCAGGAGGAGATTTTCCATGATTCATCAAAGGAAAACACCCTTCTGGGATACTATGGTCTCTAGAATACTGTAAAAGTGTGCATTTTGCTGCATAACATGTTACTTTCATGGATAGTCAAGGTGTATAAGGACATCCATAGGTGCTCTTGGACGTAATACTACCAAGAGGAAGAGATTGAGACATTTAATATTCAAGTATAGCTTCTCTTCTTCCCACAACAATTCAAATGAGTGATCATTTGAGCAAAGTTATCAAAATTCAGCAGTTCTGTGTGGCTTAGAATTCTACACGCAAAGAGCCATGTAAAATTGCTTTGTTGGTCACATTCGGCTCTCAGGCAGGGCTAAAAGCAGCATGTCAAACTGCTCATTCTCTTGATCACGAAATGAAGAAACAAAGGTCCAGTCTAAAAAGTTGAAAAGTACATTCAGAGAAATATCTGTACAGTGAAATATCTTTATTACTTCCTTGCAAGCCACTTAAAATACCAAAGTAGCAATATTCAAACTGGTCTTCAGTTGTGTCTTCACATAAAAAGATTTGTCACCTACATACGCACAGAGAAACTCCATACACATCTTCAAGAGCATCTCTACAGAACACAGTTGTTTGGGAAACTGTATTGGGCCACTGCGGTATGCAACCAGATACTAATCCAGTTGTGCCAGTTTTTCTGCTCTGCAGCAGGTAGAGTCTTCAATGTCTATATAGCCATGTTATAGTGCTTAATAGTTCGATAACAAATTTTGTGTTACATAACAAACTACCAGCTAGAAATTAAGGACATAATCAGCAAAGTGAAGCACTCTACCCAAGAGAGGTAAAAGTATATTGTTAATGCTCTGTTCTGCTGAAATCAATGGGACTTGAAACATGCTTCACCTTGCACAGGATAGAGCTGTAAATGGACAATATTGTAATTGTAAGACCTTCCCCAAAAATATCAGATCATGCTACTATCCATACTGAGTTGTTTATACATACCTCACATTCTTTCTCAATGTGACCTGGTGTCTCCTTTACATCTGACTCTACAGCATCCTTCATAAAACCAGAGACATGATTACTAGCACTCATGTCAAGATTTTTTCAGGAGAAATATCAGTATTGTTATCACACATTGTTAACTGCATGAAAATGAGAAGGAGCTTCAAAAGCATTCAGAATGGGCAGGTGATGCTGGGTGGCATGATACTATGGAAGTCTATTGGAAACCAACCAGGCCAAAGGCAAAAGAGGGAAAGAAAACCTGCAAGAACCAGGAGCTTCTTTCTTTTAATGATGACAATGGTAAATGGTGATGCAAAGAAAATGAAACTACTATTTCAATATTCCCAGGGTGCTTATGTGCTTGTCAACATTCAAAAAAAGTGGTAATGCTTCCCCCTACTCTTCAACAAAACATGAAATCCAGTGAATGCCAAATTAAAAAAAAATGAGGGGCATGGTTGTTCATTATAAAGGGACAGTAACGTCTACAAATTTGAAATACTTATTCAGCCTCTGAGGCTAATGCTTAAAATCTTAACCCTAATTCACTGAAATCAAGGCTAGTGGCAACTAGGAATTAGATATTTTCCCAAGCTAACAGCTCAGGAGCAAAGAGCTTGAGAGAAGCCCAAAGATTGTCTGAAGCTGATTACTAAATCTCAATCGAAAAATTCCTTTACCCCAGATTTTGGCCAAATGGAGTTGACCACCTAGACTGCCATTTTCCTGGCTAAGTAAAGGTGCATTCCTCTCTGGAAGGCTTTAGGAGTGGTAATACATCTTTTAAACACCTCACAGGATTTTACTGTAGTTTAATACCAACTTCTTTTTTTCTAAAATAGAAATGGATTTCCAGCCAATCTCAGTTCTGTTTTGTGTGTGTGTGTGTGTGTGCACACGCGCGCGTATTGCTTTGTTGTTATTTTGGGCAGCTATAGAAAATTGACACTATGACAAAGTTCCCCAAACCTATTTTACTTGAATATATGTTGGAAAAGTCCCACGAACTATGGTCAATATTCTGAATATTTGCAATGTTTTCCAAAGAAGAAGGAAACATCATAGTCCTTTCAAACTGTGGCTGAAAACATGTGAGACCCTTTCCAGGCCATGAACCTCCTCTCCAAAGGAGGTTCCAAATCTCTTGTCCTTCTGCCACTTAGGCAAATGATTAGTTACTAAGAAAAGGGCTTTTAATAGGTGGGTGATGTGTTTTTAAAATTGTTTTTCACTTAAATCGTATTAATGTTATAACTATATAATGCTGTTTTAGTATTATAAGCTGGCATCCTGTTCAGTATTTACCATATTGTATCCAGACTTACAACATTATAAATGCTGGAATTCATGTTTATGGTTGCTGCACCACTGCAATGACCACAAAAAATTCCACCTTTGAAGCCAGAGTGCACCACCAAAATAGGTATTTCTGAGGCACTGTGGAGCAGGGTACAGAGTGAAAAAGTGTCCAGCCCTCTCTTTGCAGTGAGGCACTTTGGGACCAGGGGTTGCAACAGGACCCTGCAGGGGTCCCTGTTGCAAAGTGTCTCACTGGCAGAAGAGGGCAGCATACTTCTTTACTTCCTGCTCTATTTCCCAGTACCTTAGAAATGCCTATGTACATGGTCTGTCTTGCTTTAAAGCCTTTAAAGGTAGGTTTTGTGTGTGTGTGTGAGAGGGATAACATCAGCAGATGGCCATTTCTGCTCTAGACTATTATAGTGCTATTATTCCACTTTCAACAGCCTATGGAATCCTGGGGTTTGCAGTTTAGGGAGAGGACTTTGAGCCATGGAGGCCCCTCCCTAAACTGCAAACCCCAGGATTCCATAGGATGTTGAAAGTGGAATAATAGTACTATAACTGGCTAGTGTGGAAATAGCTGATGTCTCCCGATGCAGGATCTCGGCCACTATTTATTGTATTTTTATTTGTAACAGTTTATAATTATGCTGTGAGCTATACTGGTTCCCACTCTGTAAGAAATGCTGGGTGGGTATAGGACAGAGAGACAGAGAGAGAAAGAGAGATTTCAACTGAAAAGAAGTAGGTATTTAGCTTTCCCAGTGAAATCATGGAACTCACACGAGTTCAGTTTTGTTTGAATCCTGCATTTTAGAAGAAGTCTAACAAGCAGAATTGGTCGCCCAACATTTGCAGTGTTTCTGAAGAATGGTTTCAAAAGAGCCTGTAAAAGTGTTTTATATGAATGCAAAATATGCTGCAAGAAATTTGTATTGTAATACCTTTCAAAATTGGTACTGTGATTGCATCTATTCATACTCTGGAAATGAGACTCTGTAGTTCTTAATTAAAGCTAACTTACTCATCTTTTCTAGTGTTCCATCTTTATTATATCCAATCTTTATATATCAATCTTTTTTTTCTTTTTTCTTTAAAAACAAATATATAGTCTACTCATGTCTGCTGTTGCTTTAAAACTGCAGGCATATCCAGATGCTAGAAGAAGTCAACTGCTGACAGCCACATATGTTGCTATGGAAACATCTCACGGCTTTATCCGGTTAAAGTTAGTGTTACATAACCTCCCTTTGCTGATCATTAATTGCTTTTTGAGTTATTTGCAGAAATACTTCGGTGAAAACTTGCCTCCCTCTCAAATTTCAAACAGGACAACAAAGGCCTTGGAAGAATTTTTTTGGAAAAAGCAGTTTCACGAGCAGAACTTCCGGTTTTACTAGTGTAACGCCACAAGAAGATTCCACCAAGGAGGTATCTAATACGTCCTTACACAACAGTTTTTGTTAGACAGCTCAATAGCTGCTGGAGAGCACCTGGGGACAGCTGTACCTCACCAGGCCCAATTAGCCACTCACTGGCCACTGGGGAGCACCAGAAAAGCAACCTTACACACCTGCCTGGATGTTTTTATCCTCCCTCTCCATTGCCTGGAGCTCCATCTAAGTGTATTGGTGGACCTTTACTGCACCAGCTCCAAAAACGATCTTGTCCCTTATTTCAATAAAGGAGCCCACCCAAAGCATCTTTTTCAATTCAAAATAGGAGTTGCAGAATTTACCTTGGCTCAGTGAAGAGCACGTGCTTTGCATACAGAAGATGCCAGAAGCCCACTTTTGGCATTACCAGACAGTTCTAGGAAAGATTTTTATCTGAAGTTCTGAAGAGATGCTCCCGGTCAATATAGCCTACAACACTTTTTTTTTTATTTTGCCCAAAATGCCCCCCCCCCCCCCCCGCAAACACACCAAGTAGTGGTCAGAGAAGTTGCTACGTGCCCGCACCCCAGCCATTTTAAATTCAGAAGAGGTATTTTTAAAAAAACAGGAAGTGGACCAGAAGCTGACTTCTGATTGACTTTTGGCATGAGGGCAGCCTCCTATGTCTCCATGCGACTGGCACAGAAAGGAGCAGCCCTGAAACTCATCTGTTCTTTGAAATGAGCACTTAGAGATTACACAGGCATGCAGCACCATACTGTGAGTTACCCCATGCCAGCTCCATTTCACTGGCTGTGGCTTCTGCAGATTGGAAACTTAGAGCACAGCAGTATTACATCACAAGTTTGGTAGTACAAGATATTACTGAAGAAGAAAGGATGATGAAACATCAGGCAATTGCAGTCATTGAAAGATTTAGCTTCTCTTTTTGTGTACGCACTTGTTTAAGTTTAAACTAACAAAATGTCGAGAGAGAGAGAAATTATTCGGTCCAACAGCTTCAGAGAGAACATTCAGTCTGTACTGCAGTAGGCAATACATTTACTGAAACTGTCTTTCTTTTTATGATAAAGCTATAACAACCTTCTGCATTAAAAATCCCTAACAGATCATTTATTTCTAGGTTTTTGAGGCAATAAATATTACCTTTATGGAGAATTGAAAGAGAAAGATTTCTTTAATTCACAATGACAGAAGAGCAATACTGTGGAGCACGCTGGAAGCCAGTAGCCTTATTCAGAATAAATACCACTGAAGTTGTGAAATCAGCAGCAGGAAATTAAATGGCTCCTGTAGCCCAACTGTCTGGGCATAAACAACAGTACCTAGACCTCAACTTCCCCCAGAAGATGATAGTACAATCTCTTACATAATGCCTGAGGAGAAATGAAAGTGTTTCAAGACTCATCTAGTACAATTAGTAGTTTTCGATCCAGATTAGTGACTCCATAAATCTAGCAGAGGCAACAAAGTGTGGTCAACAGGCAATATGCACTACCAAGACCATTTTGATTCAGCATGAGATTCCCTGACATTACCTCTACCTTTTTTTTCTCCAAAAGGGCTAATTGTACCCTCAAGTGTGAAAATGGAAACTGAAAACACCAAATAATAATAATAATAATTACTGAAAAAATTAGTAGGGCTTGATCTGTGATGGTTCAGTGACTCATGTAAATGAACACCTAAAAATCCAGTCACAAGATTATAAACCTTTCAAGTGTATACCAGCCCTAAGTGTGGGTACAATGCTATGAAAGCTATGTCATGGGAGAATGACAACAAAAAGCCATCACATGGGATGTTTTATTCATGCTGTCTTCTTAAAACTAAGGCATACTGAAAACATGACAGCAGGCCACCAAAACTTCAATGACATCCAAATGCTCAACATGGGGGGTACAACATTTGAAACATCCTTATAACACTCATTGGTTCAATCAGATGTCGGATCTCCACAAATGGGCAGATGCGAGTACAGGCATGTATCTGGCTATGGGTCTACATAGTGATACATTCTGGACCCCAAGTACTACTGTGTGAGCACTGCAAAAAGTAGATACTCTCACATTTTCACTTGCAGAAAGGAATGTGCCCCCACATGCTCTCTCTAGGTCTCTCTTATGAAACAAAATTGTTGCCCTCAACTACAGCTAGATGTTTCATGAGCAAAGCTCATGGAAGCTTTGCTCATGAAACAAATAACCTGTTTCCATATTACAAGACAGCATCCTGTTTGCTCAGAAGTAAATAACCTGTTTCTGTATAACAAGACAGCATCCTATTCCCATGAATCCATCTAGCAAGAGAACTCATCCTAGGATGGAACTTGAAGTTTAGTCTTACTAAATACCCGAGTACTCTCAACCCAAAGACTGGGAAAATTGCCTTTTTGTACAAGAGCTCCCAGAATCACCCAGCCAGCACTGACATGTAGAGGAAAGGATTCTGGGAGCTGTTATCAAAATAATGGTTCTAAGTTCTGCTCTCAGCACATGTGCAGCCCCTATGATGAATGTGCCTTTTGTCAAGATAAAACTTTTGTATTCACCAATCCTAAAACTCCATAAAGCTGAAGATGGACAAGGGAGATGAAATGTGACTTGTTACTTAATGACAGAACCAATGAGATGAATGTGGGGGAGAAGGGATGCGAAGTACCAGCTGCTCACCACAGTTTCTGCTGCCGGCTCACCAGCAGCCTCCGCAGGCTGTGCATCTGGCTCAGCAGCAGTGTCAGCCACACCGGGGGCCTTCGGGGCTTCCTCTGCTTGGAGCTCTAAAGATGGAGCCTCTTCTCCCTCAGGCTTTAGCCATTGTGTTTGTTATTGATTTTGGAAAGGTAGACAAATACAACCCATTGAAGAACACTTGGAATTGGCAGGCCAGCATCCGGCCAGCACTAGAATTCTATGTTACTACAAAATGTTCCTAAGACTGTGAGAAAGGAGAAGCCAGGGTAACCTGTACACTGCTCTCTTGTGTTTCTGGGTCTCTTCCAAACACAGGAGAGGATGTGTCTTTCCCCCATTCTCTTCTCAACATCACAAGGCAACATCACAAGACATTGTTACAGGGTGTCCATTTTCCCATTCAAACTGTTAATGAGTAGAAGCTTCTTTCTACATGCAAATCTAACATTCAGGTTACATTGAAAGGGTTTTTTTTAAAAAAAAAAAAAGAGGGGGAGGGCTCAGTGTACAGCTCCAAACACACCTATGCATTTCAACATTCTAGCCATTTTTATTATCCTGGCTAGCACTAGAAAATGCCTGAATTAAAAAGAAGAAAATATTTAGAATCTTATTTTCAAAAAGGGTTAGAAAAACTTATTAAAAACATAACCGAACTGGGATGTATATTTGTGGATTATTATCTTTGATTTGCAATGATTTGCAAAAGGCATTGAAATAGTGTAGGAATCATTCACAGATTAAATTGGGTGAATCCTTTAATCTCCTCTGGGTGTCTGAAAGCCAATACTGGCTGTGCATCTGGACAACCCAGTATTACTTTAAAAATACCTTAACATGACAATTAAACTGAAAGAGAAGAGCAAAAAATAAGATTGCCTGGACACTTCTGCTCCTGACAGAAAACTGAATGCATGCATTGTCCACTAAAGTTCCATATTGGTTCACCAAAACCTGAAACAGCTTCTCATACATTCACTCAGCAACTGCTCTCTCTCCCTTGCATTAGAAGCTGTTAAATGCAAGGAGGATGAGGTAATGTAGCTGAGGAAGAATCTGTGTTGGCTCTGGTACATCTGAGTCATGGAAGCAAGCATGAGGATTTGTTTTTCTTTATTAAGTTGTGCTTCCTCTGTAGAGAATCAAGCTCATGATGAGAAATTTTTAGAAATAAAAATGCCTTCAGGGCAGTGAGCTGTGGCCAGAAAAGCAGAAAAAGCACTCATGCTATGAGCTCCAGAAGAGACTGTCAATTGGCCTGAGAGAATTCTGTCCATTTTTTTTTTGTACACTTGTTTGTTCTACCATTTTAAAATTGTAAACTGCCTTAGGCTCCTGTACCAAAAAGGCAGTATATCATTAATGTGTATACTATTAGCAGTAAAAGCATCATTTTGTGGTAGAAGTCTTTTTGTGTCAGCCCACAAATTACCACATAGACAAGCTTGGAGCTTTTTTTGGAAATGCCTCAGGCTCCACCAAAATTGGGGACTTCTCACCCTGGTTCCAGGGACGCTGATTCTCTCCTTCCCCCAATTTCACTCCCGTTTGAATAAGGTTCAGAAACTTAGGAAAGGAAGTGGAGGCCTCACTCGTCTCATCTCTCATGACTATGCTTGGAACATCTCAGGCAGCTCTTACAATAACAAATGGCATATAAAGCAGCCTTGACATGTTGGAAGGCTCAATAGGTACAGAGTTTAGACAGCTAGTGATAGAATGTGGAACTGAATGAAGAATTTTCAAAATTTCGGTTCAAAGCCTTGTGGCACTTCTGTCTTAAAAATCAAATCCTAGTAGCATCCCTGCATAAATGGCTGCAAACAGAGTCACTCACTTGCAGTAGCATAAAGCCTCCATGGCCCAGATCTTGCAGTGTATATATACCTATACATTTTAACTAGCATATATAAATTGGTGTGGCTGCATGCACTGCTGCATGCTTTTTCTTCCTTTGATATAGAACCTACCAAGTCTCTGTCCCAGCCCATGGGGAAGTATAATTGAGATGTATATCTTTCATATTCTAAAATGGGGCATGGGAAGATACAGAGTGTGGAAGTCGCTGACATAGAAGTCTTCAAAGTAACAGGGGCGGGAAAAAAAACACAACAACTTACCAAGTTATCCATCACGTTCTGACTTGATTGCATTGAGAATAGAGAAGTATCCTAGGGATGTACAAAACGAGAAGTATACACACAAATATATAAAATTAATTAGGGCTGGGCTTGAAAAAAATGGCTAATTATGTATAGCACCGTGTGTTCATTTCTGCTTTCATCTGTATCTGTTTTTCTACCTGAAAAGTCTTCAAAACAGCATATGACTGTTTTGTTTCATCCATTTATATAGTTTAGTATCTTCCAGTTCACCTATCTGCTATGATGTCTGCTGCATAGGACACCAAGCAGCAATTGATTTATTTAGTTCTCATTGGATTAAGTAGATTTCTAAGATTTACTCTGGGAACCCTAATTTGTAAAACTTTTGGTACATCATTTCTGGGCATGCTCCAGAATCCAGAAAGCTATGTCAACTAATCTGTAGTTTCTCTGGAGCTCCAGATGCTGGCCTTTTTAGGTAACCAGAATCATGCTGAGTTGCTCCTGGTCACCAATTGGGCTAGGGTTTTTTGGGGGGGTGGAGTTTACTATTGTTACATCATGTTTCCTTATTCTGGGGCAATTTTAATGTCCTTTTTTTCAGTTAAAAATGGATGTTTGGGCTGAATTATTTGGGGTGCGTGTGGGTACTGGGGGGAATCTTAAAAGCCACACTGCCCCCTGCAGGACTGCATGCGGCCTGTAGGATGAACAATTCCCACCCCTGTCTTATAGGATCAAATTGATTTTTGCAACCACATACTGTACCCTTTGACTTGCAAATTCTTGCTTTAAAGAGTGCTTAAATGCAGAACATATTGTTTCATCAACTTAATAGGCATTGGTGAATTTCTATAGCATTGTCTATATGACGTCAATACCAATACAAGAGTGTGGGGTAATTATTTCTGTTTACTAACTGTTCAGCTCTTACACAGCACAGTAATGGGCTTCTGAGTTGCATATACATTTTGAAGTACGTCTGTGAAGTAATTTATCTGACAAAACCTGCTACATAAGATTTTACATGAAATTTACTACTGATTTCAGGAGAGTCAAAATTATCATCCTTGGCTGATCAAAGTATTATTCTGGGCTTTAATCAAGACTTGATGATCATTGGCTTCAATTAATACGGAATTGGAAAGATGCCAAATGCTGCTGAGAAACCTATGGTGAAATGGACAACTCTTGGTTTGGGATTCAGCAGTTGAGACACATAGCTGGAGAAATATAACATGACATGCTGGTTGCTTTAAAATAATGTGGGAGATAGAAAAGACTGTTTTGATTGGCTGTGGCGATTAGAGAACAAGGACTGCTAGGTAGTGGTATTTGGGGGACATATGTTTTTAGTCTTTTTTTCAGCTGGTTGGAGTTCACTTGATTCAAGGATGGGATATAATACGTTAAAAACAAACAAAAATGAGGCCCTGTTTAATCAGAGAGACAAACACTTGCTCAACAAGACAGCTCAGATTTAAAAATAAATTTGTTCTTCATGCAGTTGCACAACCATAACCCTGCTAATTAATGTTCATATCTCAAAAGAAGGGGTTGAAATAGCATAAGACATGAAATACCTGGGTTTCAAGTGTTCACAGTGAAAAGATGTTTAAAGTGTGCTGTAAGCCAAACAGTCATTGAAACATGCAAAGAAACCAACTTACTTAAATTTATATTTGCGCTAGCTCTACAAAATTTGACATGACATTACGGATATGATAACAGTAAACTATTTATTCTTTACATCATCGCCTCACAGATTCTAACCCTTGTCTGGTCTTCATAAGACACAATGGGCACATCCAGATTAATTTAAAAGACCAGAAGGTCCCAGATTTTGTTCCTGTTCTCTCTGATTTTATTTTGGAGATCCACACACGTTTTGTTTATCCCTGAATATTTGCTCTCAGCTGACAGTACAATCAGAGACATTTAATACCAGATCCCCAGGTCAGTTTATTTTAACTCAGTGTAAAAAAGAAGAAAACAGGAACAAGATCTGGGATTTTTCAGTCAGTCTGGAGGTGCCTTACCTCTTTCAGATTAAAAACAACTCCTTACCTGTGTGAATCCATTAAAAGCACTGCTGGGTGCCTAAGTAAAATTGGAAATCAGAACAAAGTTTTTATTAGCATCATTTTATTAACATCACCTTACAAATCCTGTTTGCACATTACAAAAACGTACTTTAAAAAATCAAAATGATAAAAATGTGAAGGGAAAGAGTGAAAATTCTGTCAAGCATTGTGATATGACTGATTATCACTTTAAATGGCTAAAAATAAGAGAGAGAAGAATAACGACACACATTAGAGTCTGAAAAGACTGGAGGGACATATATTGTGTTAGAAAACAGAAAATTCAAAAATAACGAGCTATGGTAAGAATCATAGGGTGAACTCAACAGCCAACCTCTTTATGGTCAATGTAGTATACGGTTGAACTGTACCAAAACTGGCATGTTGCTATGATCACTAAAGTTAGCAAAGGGCAGGGAGGAGAACATAGAAAAGGACAGTTCATAAAACACAAGGTTATATATATGTATATATGACCTAAGGAACTCTCATTTCTAGACTATGCTACACACTGGGGTAGGTACCTCTTCTTTATCAGCCTCTATTTCCTGGTACAACAATCCATATCTCCGGTTAGCAATTTCATCTTCAGATAAATCTGAGCTGTTGGTCTCATTGTCTTTGGGGCTAGTGGAGCTCTCGGTGCTAGCATTTCTGGAATTTCCGATTTTGAAGAGCACCAGCGGTCTCCCTATCTCCTTGTTTGGTCCACAGCTGCTAATGTTTGCCTGTTCCCCAGATGATCCTTGCCTTAAAGGTGTCTCCTGATTCTGATGGCTTGGTGTTACACCCACAGCTCCCCAGCTGTTATCTAAACCTCCCAAATCTTCTGTAGACCATTTCTCATTAAAATTTGGCCACGGGTTCTCTGTGTTTCCATCCACAGAACCTTCTGTGGGAGGAAAGGGCCAGTTATCATTTCCATTTACTTGACTAGGAAACCCCCAGGAATCATTATTAACTGTTGGATCCCAGTTGGCTTGCCAGGGATCCATTTCTAATGCTTCAGGGAAACTAAGGTTACTATGAAGTTCTTCAGCCATGCAAAATGCTTCCCCATCCACAAACTCATCTTCTGCATTACCTAGCCAAGAATGACTGAGATTTGCATTAGCTGTGTGAGAACTAGGCTGCAGAACAATACCCTTTTCAAAGGGTATAAAGGTAGTCTGACATTCATCAGCAAAATTACTGCTTTCAGAGATGTTGTGGCTATCGTCTTCAATCTCTTTACCAGGCTCTTCTGCACCACGTAACTCCTCACCACATACAGGATTTTCAACCTCTCCAGTTGATTTGTCTCTGACATCTAGGTTAGCCAATCCTGTAAGATTTGCCATTTCATTTTCCTGGGCACAATTTATGGCCACATTTCCAGCATTGGGCAAGTCATCCACACATACTGTTCCATGATTCTGATTCCAGAAACCTAAACCTTTCTCTTTTTCAGATCTTTTACATTCTCTATCTGTACAGCCATTTACCTCATACCCCAATCCTGTATCCACTACATTCTCAGCATCTCTTTTACTTTCCTCTTGCATCATAGCCACCTCATTAAATTCTGGGCCAACTTGAGGAAGATAATTGTCAAGAGTTGCTTCTGGTTGTCTATTATCATATTCTGAAAGCCTTACAGTTTCTACCTCAATGCTTATTGGGGTTTCAAAGTCTGTCCTTGCTAAGGCCTCACAATGGTCTACTTCACTGTAGCTTTTATTGTCACAATCTCTCTCTTTAAACTTCTCCATGCAGTCTAGCTCCTTGCACTTAACATCTCTGGTTTCTACCTTGTCACATGGCTCCACATTTGCCCACAAAGACTCTTCTGTTTCCTGTTTCTCCTCTTCTGTCTTTTCCATACTAAAAGGGTCTCCATCCAAAAAGCTATCAGTTTTCACTGCAGGCCATTCAGCCCAAGTTTCACCCACTAAAGGCTTGTTAGTCTCCTCCAAATCTGTGCCACTGTCCTTAATGTGGCTAGAGTCCAGGTTTGGTTCCGCGAAAGTGGTTTCATTTTCATCTATAGAGGCTGTCCAAGTTGCACCATCCTCTTGCTGGCCTACTGCAGGCCAAGTGGTAGTATCCAGTGCAACAGACGATTCTGTTGAGGTTTGCTCTGCCTCAGGGAAAGGCAAAAGACCACCACCTGCAGCTTTTTCCTGGCTCACACTGGCTGAACTATCATCTAGGCCCAAGTTGAGTGAACCTAGATCAGTTTGGGGTTTGTTAAAATCTTCTGTTGGCTCACTGTTTGGGTTTTCCTCCATGACCAGGTTACACAGGGAAAGACTTTTTGAAGAATCAGGCTTTAGGCAGACAGAAAAGTAAAGAAAAAACAAGATGAAAAAGATAAAGATGGTCTTGATGAGAAACACACAGAATTCAATATCTTACTATGGTAATTTTAGCTTAGAAATGAACCATGACTAAATTAAGGAATTAACCACAACTGCAACATTTGTGGGAATCACGTACATTTAGAGACAGTAGCTATCTATCTAAAGAGTTTTGGCAGGTGAAATAGAAAAGCTCTGCTTACCGGCTGCACCAGTTCGCTGCTTGTCTGTATGGAGATAAAGCACATTCATACATTTTAAAAGATTTCATTTGGGGGTTGGGGCATGGGTATCATGCTACTAAAACAGTGGCTGAGATCTTCTATGGCTGCAACAGTATAAGAATTCCGCTTGCAGAGTTCTGCTATAACTGCTCTGTCACCAACCTAAGGATTCACCATGCCACTTCAACAGCCTCCTTGCAACAGCCATTCTGTGGCTGGTGGAGAGTGGACGTGGGGAATTGGAGAAGCACCTGGCTATGTTCCCATGTCAGATGCAGATCAAGGACATCTTCCACCAAAATCCACCAGTGTCCTCTGAAGGTCTCAGAAAATGATGTCATCCTTCTGTGTCGGAGAAGCATCTGGCTATGCGAACCAGAGGTTCTCCAATCCCTTCCATTTCCACCAGGAACAGAAAGGCATGAGAAGGGTGCTATTGCAGCAACATGGTGAGTCCTGGGTGGGCTTTGGCCACTACAGAGGAAGTAAAGGAACACCAACCTTTGTAGAGACCAAAAAAGTGCTACACAGTATAAGGTGGAATTCTACTTGCATATGTCATTAACAGGATGCCAAACAATGTCTCATTGGCAAGAGGTTTTCACATTGCTAGCTAATTAAGAACCATCTACAGTAATTACATTATACTGAACCATCTTCTTATCTAAAGGTGTGCTCAACAGACATCACTCCAGTTAGCTATTTTGAAAGGATTTAGAGTCATGGTGTGCAATCCTTAGTTCAATGAAATAGCAAATATTAAAACTGGCCTTGCACCTTAATTATCCAGTTTGTAAGTGAATAGAACATAGAGTCAGAGTGCCTACCATTCACAGATTTGTATGGAACCCGCTACAACATATCAGATAAATGTAAGATTGTTCAAGTTCCCTCTCAGTCCTGAAGCTCATCAGCTGATAACACCAATCATTATTTCTCAGTTGCACGAGGCTTTTGTGAAGATAAGACAGAATAACTCTTAACTGTGTAGTTGTGAGCTACTTGGAAGCAAGGCAGGATACAAGCTGATAAAAGGAAGGACCAGTTTAAGTTTAATTGCATTAGAGCTCAAGGTTGATAGTGGATTCAAACCAGTCTTGACATGGGTCAATGAATCAATAACAGAGCTGGAGCTTTTAAAATACCCCATGAACCCAACAGTTTTCTTTCATCTAAACAACTAGGGACTTGAAACCTGGAAACCTCACCACCTGTGGTCAAATTGATTGTTCAGTTTTGGAACAACATAAAAACCTATGAAATTTATTTTCAAAAAGTGAATAGGGCATGAGACACCACAGAAATTCATCTTTGAGTTTGTAATCCTATACCAGGGTTCCTGGGAATAAGTCCCACTGAAGTGAATGTGTCAGAGTTCTGAAAGCCAGAACAGTTCTTTCTAAGAAGCAGGGATACAGATATGAAGTGTTTCCTTCCTTCTAGAGTAACTTGTAAGGAAACCATATAATGCCAACCTTTTCTTTCTTTCTTTTTTCCTAGTAGATAGGACCAATCTCAGCAGGACCTGCTTATAAGCAGGTATGCCTAGAACTCTGGCTTTGTCCTTCTAGAAATTCACAGTAACGGGACAGAAAAATAGTAGAAAATACTGGAAAATTGTGAAAGACCCATATTTCAAATGCTATCACCTCATTGTTATAACCTCCACAGGATTTGGAGTCTCTTATAGTCTGTTGAGACAATGTGTTAGATCCATATGTAGTCATCTATAGAATAAACATGCACCCCTCTAGATGTTGCTGCACTGCAACATCCAGTAGCCCTTATCAGCAGTGCCAGTGGTGAGGCCTGCTGAGAGTTACAGTCCAAGAATGTCAGGAGGGCCAGACTTCTGAAGCAAAATAACAAAACCAACAGTCTCTACATTAACAACTAAATTAGACATCACTAAATTTTAACTTCACTTACATGTTTCATTGTTATCAGTCTTTTTTCGTAAATATGACTAAGTTCCACACTAAGCTCCACAACACCTTCCCCAAAAGGGGGACCGATCAACCTTCTGGAAATCTCTAAAGACACCTCCCAGCAGCCTTGCTTCCTGTCTGACCCTTGTGATAATCCTGCATTTCTTTTTCTTTTCCTGACTGCAACCTTTTATTGCTCCAGCTGTTCACAGGTGATATCTTCATTCTTCCAGAGACAACTGATACCCATTCCTAGGCTATTTTTGTCATTGAGTCATTCAGTGTCTATTTATCTTCTCTGCCAGTTTGAACAGACCTTGAGATACCCTCAAAGACTTTGCAGGGTGCCTATTATGCAGCTAGCTTCTACAAGCATTACAGAGGACATGCTAGATATATGGCCAAAAATGGCTAGAGTTGTTCTAGGAGTCTGTTCTGGAAAATTATGGCACAAAGGCCAATAGGACTAATGAAACTGGTTAGCTCAATTATACCTAAGCCAATGCATTTGCGTTTGTTCCTTTACCCTCCCCCCTTTTTTTAAAGAAAGAATGTTTTAAGATCCTTATGATGAAGCAGTTTGACAATAAGTAATGTCAATGTTTATACCATGTAATCCTTAGGTAAAATTTGAAAACAGAGTTCCCAGTCATCATTTTACTAATGCAATCCCCTTTAAAAACAAGCTTAATTAAAGTAATTCAAAACCAAGACTTATGAGACAGAATAGTCAAACTAATGGAGTGGTGTGGAATATGTACAGATGCCTCATATGTACTAGGAAAAAACCTGGTGTGATCTGTCATATTTGAAATGTAATAGAGCGATTTGTATGTGAAGGTGTTTTTAAAGCTTCAGGGTTCTTATGAGAAACACACACAGAGAAAACGTCCCAGTCTTTATTCCAAACAAAACCAAAAACTGCATTTGCATACAGCCATCATGTTACCCTTGTCCCTCCCTACTTCCACTGGTAAAATTTGGACTAAAAGCTCTTTGAAACTGATTTTTTCCCCCTAAGCATTTCTCTAAAATATCTTTGATATGATGATACTGTAGTGAAACAAAACAAACAAGACAGCATGCAAAGATAAAGGGCTACCTTACCGTCCATAAATCCCAGGGTAGCGTCTGAGCAGAGGGGAAAGAAGGATAGGGTTGAAAACCTCATTTGTACACTCTTTTATGTTCTGTAAAGCATAATTAAATATTAGCATGATTATTCATGTGTGCTTAAGAAAGCATAGTTTAACATTCTTTTCTGTGATCGGGCAGTGAGTAGACTATTTAATAAATCTCTATTTTCTTGGTTTGTGGAAGCCAAAGCACTACAAAAAAAGGATACTGACTCCTTCCTAAAGGCAAAATCTTCTGTGATGTTCACATTCTCAAACCTGACAGAAATTAACAGGAATAGCTAAGGGAAACTACTGCAGTACTCAGAGCTATTTCACCCACTATATTTCTAAAGTATTCACAGAGGTACATTTATCTGGAGTTACCATCTGCTCTGTCTTTCTCCAGCTAAAATATCAGTGGGAAAATACTCAGTTGAGTGTATTAAACTTACAGGATCATTTCAAGCATCATAGATTCCAGGGGGCAAACACACTGCCACAGCAAAATTATCACAGCCCAAATGGTAAGATAATAAGATCCAAAATTTGAAACATCCGAGCCCAACTGCTGTTGTGGCTCATCACTTTGTATTATGGAAAAAGATGGCAGCCTTCAAGAGTCTTCTCCACATTGTTCAGATGACACTGTTGAGATCATCAAGAATACTCTTGAAGCTTACTGTATCAATATTGTTGCTGTTGATGTGTGCCTTCAAATAGTTTCCGACTTAGACGGTGACGCTATGGCGAACCTATCATGGGGTTTTCTGTGGCTGAGAGTGTGTGACCTGTGACTTCCAGTGGGTTTCCATGGCTGAGTGGGAAATCAAACCCTGGACTCCAGGATCATAGTCCAACACTCAAACCACTACACCATGTTGACTCTTTGTATCAATAAAGGAGGAACTAAATAGGAAAGCAACGACAGCAGACAGGAAGAGAAACTTAGGCCATTTCTGCACTTCACTGTTACAGTGCTATTATTCCACTTTCAACATCCTATGGAATTCCAGGGTTTGTCACTTACTGAGGCCAAAGAGCTTTCTGGCTGAGAATTCTAAGTGCCCCTCTCTAAACTACAAACCCCAGAATTCCACAAGATATTGAAAGTAGAATAATAGCACTATAACTCTGTAAGGTGGAAATGGCCTATGTGACACAAAGGGAAAAGAAAGTAAGGAGACAGCTACCAGAAAGTGATTCAGCACACACCAGTAAAGAGACTGAGCTGGAGACAGAGTGTTAGGAGTTGACTGCAAACTTGTTTAAATAAAGTTTCTTGGTTTTTGTTACAGATCCCCAGCTTGAGTCTTACTGATAATTAGAATGTTGGGGATGATAGGAGTTTCAGCCCCACGGAAACGCAGCGGAAAAGCCAGAGTTCAGCGAGCCAATAGCAGCAGCCTTGTTCCCCAGTAAGGATACTCACACACAGAGGAGTTTCTTCCAAAACAGGAGGCACTTTATCTTGCAGCAAAGTTCCGTTATATACAAAACATAGGACAGACGGACAAGAGCTTGTGCCAGGCACCAGGTTTGGTCAACAGACAAATACTTACTGGCGTTGCTTTGTTATATACATATCTACAACCAATCAGGTAGAGGTTTGCACACCTCCCTCTACCATCTGCACACGACCCCAGTTTCTTTATGCAACCTTGCAATTACCCACAGCTGGGGCATGATGCAACATCTTTGCAGTGGGCTGATCATTTTCCCAGGGTTCCCTGCCTGGAATCCCCGACAATCCCCTCCAAAATGGTCAGGCCACTGTGTAGGACATTTTCACAATCCATACATGTCATACAATACATGTTACATAATACATACAGTACATACATTCAAGAGTACAACTCATCTTCCACCTTACACTCTGGTGGCAAGGCCCAGTTTACTTGCCAACTTCTCATGGCCTACTACTGGAAGTGCCTTTGTGAGCAGATCCGCAGATGGACAATACCGCAAGCACAAAATCCCATCTTGGACCATTTGCCTCACATTTTGATACCATACCCTAAGGTAGTCCTACACTCAAATTTTCTGCCTCAGTCACACAGGACAACAAAATACCCTCCTCCTGATCTCTTAGGGATAAGCATAACTTTACTTCCTGACTCAGCAAGTTGAGTACTTCCTGACCCACTTTCACTGGAACCACTGCTGGAACTAGTGCTGACCTCAGTGCGAGGCTCTCTCTTGACCGTAAATGCAGGTTCAGCACTAGGTGGCGATGTTGAACTCTTTGATGTGACGTTGAGTGAGATTTTTGGCTTCTCCTCCTCAGTACTTTCCTCAGTACTTTCTTCTTCATCATCAGCCATCACCGCCCCTCCATCTTCAGAGCTTTCAAGTGTATCTGGGACACTGTCCTTTTCCTCATCAGACATTACTGCCCCTCCATTCTCAGGAACACTTTTGTCACTTTTACCCAGGGGGACCAAAACTTCTTGATTACAGTGCAGTCTTTTCACACTTTTACCCAGGGGAATCAAAACCTCTTGGTTACAGTGCAGTCTATCCCATCCTGAATGGATTTCGAAGTTTGCACTCCTAGAATACATTATTTTGCCAGCATGGTGTAGAAATCTATATTTGTTACCTTCATATCCCACAAAGCGCAACCGTCTAGATTTCTCCTCTCCAGACTTTCTGAAACTTGGGGGAACATACACACTAGCAAACTGACCCCAAACATGTAGATGCTGCAGGTTTGGCGCTCTACCATACAATAGGTAATATGGAGTTTGCTTCACACTTGAACACCACATCCTGTTTAAGTGGTAGTTTGCTGTCACTATTGCTTCTCCCTAAAGTCCTGCTGGGGCTTGGGCATCCTCCATCATACAGTCCTTCATTTGTTTTAACAGCCCAATTCTTCTTTCTGCAAGACCATCCTCCCCGGGAGATGCGGGGTTGGTGGTTTTATGCCTTATGCCTTTCTTACACATCCAGGCTTGCAGGCTATTAGACAGGAATTCTCCCCCTCGATCTGACACAAGACTGGCCACTTTATAAGGAAATTCCCTCTCAACAGCATTCACCCACTCTTGGAACTTTTCAACTGCTTGACTTTTCTCTTTCAGCAGATAGACATAGGAGTACCTGGTGTGTCTGTCTACGGTTACCAGGAAAAACCTGTTTTGCCCTTCAGTTGGCTTGAATGGCCCAGCCAAATCTGCATGTACAACCTCAAAAGGCCGTTGGGTGACACGCTTGCTCTTCTTGGCAATGGGGTAAGCCTTTACCTTAACCTTTTTGCACACAGAGCACTCTAGGAACTTAGGACAATTTCTGACCTGTAACCCAGGGCATACCTTTGCCAACTCTTGCAAACCTTTGTAGCTGGTATGACCCATCACTCTGTGGAGGTAATGTACACACTTTTCATGCAGAGGTTTGTTACACAATGGGTTAACGTTTGCCACTTTTCCTCTGGGCAACATGTGGTACAACCCCTGCTTTTTTACCCCTTTTGCACAAAAAACACCATTTACAGTAATTATACATTTCTCCCCTTCAAACATCACTTTGTAACCCTCACTGGCCAGTTGGGAGACACTCAAAATACAGTTCTGCAAATTTGTCACGCACAATACATTATTGAACGATTTCCCAAAACATGGCACATACGCAGTACCCATCTTCTGCACCTTGCTTGGTGCCCCATCTGCAAGGGAAATTGCTGTTATATTTGCATTTGTAACATCATTCAACAGCTTTAAATTGTTCACCATGTGGTGAGTTGCACCACTGTCTAGCAACCACACACCACTCTCAGACTGTTCTTTTGCCACAAACACATGGCCTTCAGCCTGTGACGACACGCCCCTCCGCTTCTGGGCTGTCTTCTTCCCTCTGCTCGGCGCTGGCATTCTGCAGTCCTTCTGGAGATGACCGACTCTCTTACATCTGTAGCAGCGTCTGGCAAAGCTGCACACTGCTCCTTCTTCCAGGTCACATGCCTCCTTGGGAGCTGCCTCTCCCTCCTGGCGACTGGCTGTTCTCCCCTCCGACTGCAGTCTGGAATCGAACTGCTTACATTGGACTTCCTCCAAAATCCTCCCCGCTACCAAGTCTACAGTCAGCTCTTCCTCACGCACACCCTGGAGGCTGTACATCAAAAAGTCCCACTCCTTAGTGAGGCTTCCCAGCAGAATAAAACTTTTCTGCATTTCTGGGATATTTACCCGTCTGTTGGCTGCCTCTTGAAATAACTGTTTCATCAGCATGAGGTGCTCTCTTACACAGCTTCCGGGACATAACTTTGTGTTATACAGTCTTTTCGTCCATAGCATTTTGGACAAACACGAGGAAGATTGATGCACACGCTTCAGAGCCTCCCAGAGCTGATATGCTGTGTCTGCAGCAGCAGCGTGAATCAACTGGGAAGGACTTAAAGTAAGCAAAATAACTGCTTTGGCTTTTTCGTCAGCAACCCTGAACGCTGCTATTTGAGCAACAGTTGCTCCTTCTGGGGGCTGTCCCTCATTTTCCAAAATGTGCCACAAGTTTTCCTTCGTCAAAGCGGCTCTCACATAAATTTGCTTTGATAATTAGCATCGGTCAACTTTTCAAAATGCAGATAACTTCCCTCAGCTATGCTGCTGCCTTTGCAAGGAAAATTCAACAAACAAAGCAGCTGGCTGCAGTGACCTTGATGAGCTCCAGACTGAAGATTAACTGTCTCTCTGCCAGAACACAGACTCCCAAAGCACCGGAGAGCCAGGCAAACAGTCAAAAACAGTCCCAGTATCCGGGGTAAAAACAACTACAGGTGCGCTGTGGATGCTGTGCACTCTGGGCCTGGGCCCATAACCACTGTTGGGGATGATAGGAGTTTCAACCCCACGGAAACGCAGCGGAAAAGCCAGAGTTCAGCAAGCCAACAGCAGTAGCCTTGTTCCCCAGTAAGGATACTCTCACACAGAGGAGTTTCTTCCAAAACAGGAGGCACTTTATCTTGCGGCAAAGTTCCGTTATATACAAAACATAGGACAGACGGACAAAAGCTTGTGCCAGGCACCAGGTTTGGTCAACAGACAAATACATACTGGCGTTGCTTTGTTATATACATATCTACAACCAATCAGGTAGAGGTTTGCACACCTCCCTCTACCATCTGCACATGACCCCAGTTTCTTTATGCAACCTTGCAATTACCCACAGCTGGGGCATGATGCAACATCTTTGCAGTGGGCTGATCATTTTCCCAGGGTTCCCTGCCTGGAATCTCTGACATAGAACTGCGTGAAACATCTACCATGTTTTCCCACAAAGGATCAGCTAGGAAAATAATCCTTTTCACTACTTCATGCACTAAAAATCAATCTGCCCACATGATTGTACAATTGTGTGATGGCTTCTCTTTCTGGCCTCCTGTAGAGCGCTCCAAGCTGATTTTATTTTAAATATGTCTTCACTAACCACAAGCAAAAAAGAAATTCAACTGGGTCAAACCACTTCCTGAAATCCCAGAAAGGTACACTACAGGCCACCAAATCAGAGTGAGGTGGGAGATTATGCAATCTCAGAAATCTCCAAGAAGGAAAACTGGTAGATAATGAGATACTTCTATTACCCTGATACCTGCTCGGAGACTAGCTCTGCTAAGCATAGGCTCTCCAACAAATTCCTGATGTGCCTTGCAGAAAATTTCTTCTTTTAAAGGGTGGAGGAAAGAACCAGGAGATCAGCAATCTTGGACTTGATCCTAACCAAAAGGAAGGTGACTGTCATTAGAATCAAAGCAGTTGGTACTTTACCAGGTAGTGACCATGCAATGCCAAATTCATGACTGTGTGACAGACCAAAGAAGAGTATAGTCAAACATGAACCTTGGATATCAGGAAAGCTGATTTTGCCAAACTCAGGGAAACAGAGGGCAGAATCCTATGGCTAGAGTTGCTAAAGGAAAAAGACACCCAGCATGCATGGGATTTCATGAAGAAAGAACTGCTAAAAGCACAATCACAAACAATTAAGAAGAAGAAAAATGGGAAACGTCAGAAAAAGCCAATGTGGCTACACAATAAACTCAAAGAAGAAGTAAATATTAAAAAGAGCATTTATAATGAATGAAAGGAAGGACAAATTTCTGAGGAAGAATACAGATGTGTAGCCCAAGCTTGGAGGAATAATGTAATAGCTAAAGGTGAGCAAGGAACAACAAAAAGGGTTTTTCAAATATGTTTGAAGCAAGAGAATGACAATGGTGGGACTACTTCTCGGTGGGGATGGTAAAATCCTTTTCATCACCATGAAAAGGCACAACTGCTCAATACCTATTTTACTTCATTTTTTTTCCCCCAAAAAGAGGACTGAGTGCTTCCATGCATCAGCAGAGACATTGGCAAGGAATCTGGGTTGTAAACCAAGTTGATAAGAAGATAGGCATCACCTAGTAAACCTAAGTGAGTTGAAATCTGCAGGGCCAAATGAATTGCAGCCCAGAATATTGAAGGAACTTGCTGACATACTTGCAGAACCACTCGCCACCATTTTTGAGAAATCTTGGAGAATGAGTAAAGTGTCAGAAGACGAAATGAGCAAACATTTTCCCTCTCTTCTAAAAAGGCAAAAAAGAAGACCCAGGAAACTACAGGCCAGTCAGCCTGACCTCAGTACTAGGAAAAATACTGGAACAGATTATACAGGAGTCCATCTGCAAGTATCCTGATGGCAATGTAGTCATCAGTAGAAGCCAGGATGGGTTTGTCATGAATAAATCCTGCCAACCAACCTTCATCTCTTTTTTATTGGTTCACTAAATTAATAGGTGATGGGAATACTGTGGATATCATTTACCTGAGTTTGAGCAAAGCATTTGATAAGGCTCCCCCATCATATTTTGATTAGCAGACCAATTAAATACAGAATACATAGAAACACCATCACAGCTAACATATTGAAAGACAGGAACAGAGTTCAAAAGGACATTGGAAAACTAGAAACCAGGCTGAAATTAATAAAATGAAATTCAATACAGATATATGCTAAATTCTGCACTTAGACCACAAAGACCAAATGGGATTTGTTTTACATTAGACTGGTAGGATATAGGTTTTCTTAAATTAAACAAACATGTAACATGAATTAATTCCTTTCTCTTATGGTTAATGAGGTAGTACTTTCCCCATGCCCACGTATGTCTTCTGCAGGTTGATCCCTTTTTTAAAACCTATGAAAAAAGAACCACACTATTCATTGAATCTTGTGGCATGATTTTAGGCAATAAGAACTGCCGCCTCCTATGTCAGAAGCATGATAAATCCACCAGAGATTTCCATCTCAATGTGTAGAACCTATCTGGGTGACAGGGTTTAACATCATGGGTAGCTACATTAAAATGCAAATTAAAAGCAGGAAGAGATTTACAGCCCCATCGACAGAGGTCATTTCCCAGGATGATCGTGGTTCCAGGAGCCATGCTATCACATGATATCGTGGGCAACCCATCGCTATCCCATTGCCAACTGCCCCTAACTCGCTCATATTGTGCACTATGTCAAGACCAGAAAAAATATGATATTGACCCCTGCTCATGCAATCGGCCTGTTACCTGATGGTGTGTGGTTCCCAATCGTGACAGCTCCCATCGCCAATCTGGGAGCCCTGACGCATGGATGCATCCAACACTACCCAGTTGGAAAAAAAGGCCCCAGAAAAGGGTGACCAATCAGGTGCCACAGGACAGGGAAAGGGCGGGAAGAAGGCGTCACTATGGATTCTGTAATGCGGAAGGTGCAGTGGTGTTAATGCCACTACTCCTCTGCAGCCGAGGGCTGTGTGCTGGAGGGAGTGATGCGAAACTGCTCCCATCCCGGCACTGTTGATGCTGGGAATGCCACAGATCATTGCGTCAATGAGGTTTGGTGTGGAAATGGTCATAGAAGCACCAGCCATCATTGCTTTCAGGGATTCCTTTCATCTCCCATGTTGCTTTATTGTTGGTGCAATGGGGATTCAAAGATCTCAAATGCCACTGTCTCAGCAAGGGGAAAATGGGAAACAGGGAGTGATGGCAGTGTGCCTGCCTGAGCAGACTTTGAGAATACTATGTTATTGGTTAATACTGAAGAGCCTCCTTTGACCTAAGACAACACCACAGCTGTCACAGGCAATAACTAAGAGAACTGTCCCCTGTAAATGGGGATAATCTTTTAAAAAGTCATCCCTGCATGAAGAGATGAAGTTTTAAAAAGTGAAGGAGGCCAGCTTCCTTGACTTCTCATCAAGAATAATTCAGGTACAAGCAAGCAAATAGCGAACCTTGCTCCAGTTCCTCCACCACATCATCTTTTTCCGCCACAGAATTCCAAGATGCAGAAGTTGCTTAATTCCATCATATTTTAAATGAAGTACAAGTCAGCAACGCCTGTAAACAATCTTTGCAATACACTAAGACTATCTAAGATAATTCTAAGATCCAGTTTACAGTTATTCAGTGCACCACACCTTTTACAATTTCCTTGTTGTGGCAATGCTATTCCTGGTTCCATGGAAACTTCTAATTCAATGGTCCTACTTTGCTATGCAACTGTTTCTCCATTGCTATGTTTCATGATAACTGTCAAGGATTCCAGGCAGGGAACCCTGGGAAAATGATCAGCCCACTGCAAAGATGTTGCATCATGCCCCAGCTGTGGGTAATTGCAAGGTTGCATAAGAAACTGGGGTCGTGTGCAGATGGTAGAGGGAGGTGTGCAAACCTCTACCTGATTGGTTGTAGATATGTATATAACAAAGCAACGCCAGTATGTATTTGTCTGTTGACCAAACCTGGTACCTGGCACAAGCTTTTGTCCGTCTGTCCTATGTTTTGTATATAACGGAACTTTGCCGCAAGATAAAGTGCCTCCTGTTTTGGAAGAAACTCCTCTGTGTGTGAGTATCCTTACTGGGAAACAAGGCTG
Source organism: Cyclura pinguis (assembly GCA_030412105.1). NCBI lineage: Eukaryota > Metazoa > Chordata > Lepidosauria > Squamata > Iguanidae > Cyclura > Cyclura pinguis. Next base: position 59,110,161 of record CM059604.1, read on the forward strand.
CTGCTGCTGGCTCGCTGAACTCTGGCTTTTCCGCTGCGTTTCCGTGGGGCTGAAACTCCTATCATCCCCCATCATCCCCTATCATCTCCTATCATCAATGTACCCCTCAGCTATGCAGACAGTATTTCAGATGTGCACAGAAGACCACTTCCCCATCTAGTTGTTGGTACCAAATGGGAATTGCCCTGTTGCCATGTGGCAATTGTAAGTTTGAAAGTGGCTTCCATATGGCTCCATACCATCTGATTTCACCCTTTACTGTAACAACGTTTCTACAAAGGCATCCTAGCTCTACCAGCAAACTTTAAACATTATATACATATTAGTAAAAGAAAGGCAAAATAAGTAAACCAAAACTAGGGTGTACAATTAACTTGTGTCATTTTGAAAAAAACAACACGCTATCACTGTGCTGCCACAAAACATCTCTTTTATCTGGCTCTCCTTACTGAATCTGACCTAGTTGTGTTTATCAAAGGCAAGGTTATACAAAACTGCTCAGTTTGCAGACTGTAGAAATCAGCACTTCAGAAGTGCTCAAGCATCTCACTGTAATGAGGGCTAAAGCACGCTTTTCTTACAAAATTGATTAAATCTGAGTTTTCTTAATTCAATACTTTTTGTGTGCTTCTGCTGAATTGTATTATACCACAGTACAAATTATAGTGTACCTGGCACAGTACATATTTTTAAAAATAATTTTAAAAAATACCTGAGACATGGGTGAATGGGATACCACAGTAGATGCAGCATCAGGTTTGAAAGGATCAAAGTCCAGATCTAACAAAGATTCTTCTTTTTTAGGTTCAAGAATTTCATTCTGTTAAAAGAAAAAACACTGAGTTACAATCTCTTTGAAAAAGACCATACTTAACCGACTTTCCCCTTCAAATTTCTGTTTACTGCATTGAGAAAACCACTTTTCTACTGTACAGTATCAAAGCAACATGCACAACATGTACCTGTGTGGATATGTGCCTTCAAGTTGCCTCTCAGCTTATAGCAACTCCATGGATTTCATTGGGTTAAGCAAGGAATACTCAGAAATGATTTTGACAGTTCCTTCCTCTGAAATACAGTCCTCCCTGTACATTCATGGGTTAATCATTTGCAAATCTGATTGTTCACGAAGTGTGTGTATGCCTCTCCCCACCACCACCACCAATTCCCTCCTTCTCCCATTCCCTTTCCTTCTGCCAGGAGCAGAGAAGGAAGGCAAGCACACCCAGGCAAAAGGCAAGAAAATGTGGAGGAGAATGCACGTGTGACCTTCTTCCCTCCAAAGCTCCCCTGTCCCATTTCCATGCATTTGGCCTCAGTGGGAAAATGCATGCTAAGGCAAAAGGCAAGAGAACGGGGGCAAGTGAAGGCATGTGCATGCCCTCCTTCTATCCCCTGGAGCTTCCCCCTCCCATTCCCATGCATTTTTCCCCAGCACAGAAACGAAAGGCAAAAGAAAGGGGGAGGAGCCATAGAAGGGAAGGGGAAGGGGAGTGTGTGTGTGTGTGTGTGGGGGAAGTTATTCACAGTTTTTCCACCTTTGTGAGGATTCTGTGCCCTGAACCCTCACGAAAGTGGAGGGGCCACAATATAGCCTACAGCACCTGATATTCGCTTACAGTCCCTCGTCCAAGTATTAACCAGAGCTGATCCTGCTTAGCTTCCAAGATCAGTTGGGACCTGGTGCCTTTAGGGTATTTAGGCCTATGCCAAACATACACCATAGATAAAAATAAGTGAAATTATGAAATATGGATTTGAGTGGCTGGCTGCCAATCGTTCCACATAACAGTCTTTGATATGATAGATGTCTTTGCTAGTGTAAGAAAAAAGCAGGCGATTTTTTCCATTTCTCCCTTTCCATTTAGCTCAGGGTTGGGAACCATGTGGTCTTCCAGATGCTCTGTAAGTCCAAGCTGCCTAGCAGCATAGACAATGATGGGGAATGCTGGGAGATGCAGTCCAACATCACATGGAGTGCTGCATGATTTCCACCTCTCTGCTAGACCTTCCACGATATTTTAGTGCATCTCCCAATCCTCTAGAACAGTTTTTCAAGGGGCAACAGGACAGGGATGGCAGAATGGGAAAGGGAATTCAGAGGACATTTCCCTTCCTTCTGCATTAGCAGAATTTTCAGTGGCTCAAAAGCCATCCTGTGAGGAGAATAGTAGCCTTGGATTCTACCCAGAGAACACAAGAACATTAGTATGTTAGGTTGTACCAAATATATTTTCTAAAATGGCTCTACAACAGAACCTGGGAAAGTTAATTTTTTGAACTACAACTATTAGAATGCCCTAGCCAGTATGGACAACTATAACCCATCTAGATCTAGATCTAGTTTTTACGGGGTCTGCTCTGGCATGTTTTTAGTCTATACATTTTATCTTTCTCAACACAAATTTGGTAGCCACTCACTAATAAACATTTTCACATTCATTAGCAATTTCACCATGTGGCCATTTCCCCACTAGAAAATTCAGTAACCTTAATTATGATGCTACAGGTGTGATGGTGACGGAGTGTCATGCAAGAGGCTCCAATTCTTGATCAGTCAAAAAGTTAAGAGAGTGATTAGGCAATTCACCATCTTGTACTCTAATCTTCCTAATAGGAAGCAAACACTACCAACATACACGAGAATTACCCCAGGACACCACTGGAAATATATGAAACGTGCTGTAGTGAAATGGACAAACCTAATTAGAAACTGAAGTCTATAACCCGTTCCAATCTTTCCTTACCTTGCATTGAATTACAATGCCCATCATCTCCATATACCATGGCTGTTTTAGTGGGATGATGAAGGCCAACCAGAGGGCACCAAGTCATGAAAGGCTAAGTCAGTCCTTGACTCACCTGTGAAGGAGTTGTCACATTTATTTCTGGAACAAAGTTGTCATCAAACAAGCTGATGATATTCTCCTGCTGCAGCTCTTTTGTTGGTGTGAGTTTCGGTAGTGGTGGGACAGGAGGTCCTTTCCTCAGCTAAACAAAGAAAAGTGTGTGGAAATAAACATATTATTATGACCAAAGCTGATTTGGGAAAGTGATAAAAACTCCCCCATGCCGACTGAGGCACCAGGGGATTTCAGTATTCTAAAGCAGACACCATGATTTAAGTTAGTCAACCCTAATTATTTCAACAGGTCTATCCTGATGAAGGTTAAATTTTACTCTAGTTCTCTGTACTTTGAAAAGTAATGAGTGCTAATGTGGAGGATACGGATGGTGCCGATCTGAAATCTATTTCATTCAATGTGGTCTTATGAGGATTCATGACTTAAATCCAAGCCCTAAGCCCTACTGAATTCAGTAAAGCTTACTCCCAGATGGTTGCATATAGGCCTGCTCCTAATCTCTCTCTCATTCTCAGTCTGTGTGTGTGTGTGTGTGTTGGTGTGTGCAGGTGTTTTATGAACTCCTCCCTCCCATTTCTCACATCATTCCCAAGGTTATCCTATCTGCAGAGGAAAGGAGAAAATAGGAAAGCTCTGTTTTGCGAACATGAACTGTGCTTCATACAAGGGAAAAATGTTAGGATCCAAGCAAGGTATATTTTTAGTAGAAATGTAAATCTTTGCTTATTTTATTCTCACGTGCAAGAACAAAAAAAATCATTTTTTCCTTCCCTCTATGTGAAATTCTAATAGGTCTTGTAGATCTTCAATTATTTTTGCATTTCATGACTTTTATTGTGAAAAAAAGTATATTTCAGCACTTCTTTCTGTTTTTTGGTGAAAACATGATTTTTTTTTTGCACATTATTTATTCAAATGCATTATTCAGAAAAAGTTCCAGTTGAACATTCTTCCAAAATGATTTCTTATGTCAAGATACCATTTCTTTTCAAGGCCAAAAAAATCCTGTGAGTATTTCTTACATCCCTAATTTTAAGATAAATATGAGGCGGGCTATATTTGTTTGAATAGATGTAGTTTTCAAAAATAAAAACTATAAGTTATATTTTCTTATCATATTAGAGGTCTCTCATTAATGTCAAGTTTTTTCATCTTTTTAGATTTTGGGGTACCCTGTTATTTACCCCTATTTTTTTTCCTCCCACTATTCACATTCTAAAACATACTACAGCAATAAAACATTCTCCAGTGGATCCAGAAGTGTGAGAACAGAATCTCAGAGAACTGAATGTCTAGTCCCCACAAATTAAAGGAAAAGAAGTAATTTTCCCTCATTTTTCCTCTGGAAGCTACCTGAAAATTTTCTCTCAGCCTCAGACAGTCCTCCAAACAGTATGTGAAGTGATAAAATGCATTCTATGGGAAACTAGACAATTGTCTCCATCTTTCTATTTGGGAAATCTTAGCCCCTTCTGTTCATGGAAGAAGACTTTCCATACACGATGTGACATCTTCAATTCTGCCCTCTGAATTTTTCCATCTTAGCTATCTCATTTAGCAAATCAACTCATTTCTGAGTAAGATAATGCCTGAAATGACAACATCCTTTTTTACAGCATGTGTAAATGAGTCAAAATCCTATAAAATATAAACACTGGAAGATGACAACCCTCCTGACTGAGGGAGAATAACTAATCAAAGGCTAAGAATGGAAATATTTGATACAAGGGGAGGAATATAGTACTAGCATATTTTGCATACTCCAGATCTGTTGCAGGATAGAAAATTATTATACATTTTGTCTGGCTGCCAGCACTCCAGCCAGAATCTCTCCAGCTGCAATAAGCATGCTGTGCCAACACATTTCTTACAGACCAACAGAGAGCTCGTGACAAAAGAAATCAAATCACATTTATCCTGCAGGAAAGGAAATTATATTCCTTTTATATCAAGAGGATAAAAATAGCCATGGTAAATCCGGGGCCTGGAATGATGCCAGATGCAGTTGGCAGCTTTTAATTCCGTCTCCAGAGATTTTGCCATAATAATAGTAAGATGGGCAAGAGTCCTTTATTTTGTAAAGGAATAAAGTGACCAAAACGTTTTAAAAATGGCCCTTGACGGGGGAAAAGGTTGCTTTCAAAGAAAACTAGTATTTAAAATTCCAGAACTCCATTGATAAACTCCGCTCCTTCCTCTTCCCCTCATCTCTTGCAGTTTCCAGCGGGGTCACCGCACTGCCTGCTTGGTTTCCCCTCTTTTAGAGGGTGCTGTTTTTGGAAAATTGTACTATACACTTGAGGGCAGGGATAGGCTGAAGACAGACCAGGATATACTGGCAGTTCTCTGTGTAATTTGCAGTAGGTCAGCAAGGGCTTCTGAACCCTGTCTTTTTACTAGTTAGTCAAATTAATTTTTCCACTTAAGTTAAGATCTTGAAGTTAAGCAGGAGTGGAGTTTTGGGCTGCAAATTTAGCTCAGTTCTAGAATGGAAAGCACAGAGACACTCTACTCTAGTTGGCAGTTCTTCAGTCAGTAGTTATGAGAGAGAGAGAGAGAGAGAGAGAGAGAGAGAAGCCTGAAAACTGCATACCCCTGTCTAGGTATACCTAGATACTGCTGCCATTTACATGACTTTTCATGACTTTTCCCAGGCCAGATAAGGGCCATTTCCACACAAGACTGTTATAGCGCTATGATTCCACTTTCAACATCCTATGGAATCCTGGGGACTGCAGTTTAGGGAGGGAGTGGCCAGTCCCTCCCTAAACTGCAAACCCCAGGATTCCATAGGATGTTGAAAGTGGAATCATAGCACTATAAAGTCTCGCGCAGAAACGGTCAAGGAAGTGGAGAAGCGACAGGTAATTAGACTTATATAGATTTTAAGCTAATTTGGACAGCAGAAAGAGCAAACATAAGTGTCTGGAAGGAAGAATAATCAGATTTACACTGCAAAGGGCACAGTCCCACCCTTTGTAAAACTTGATTACATATACATTTATTAGAAAACCAAACCATGTTTTTGGTTGAAGAAGTTATCCATGTGCAAATTCACCCTATCTTATATTCCTAAGCCCCTATTTCAAATTCAGTCCTGTTCCACCAGTCTCCAGCTGGACTGGACCCTTTGGTGAAACAATTGATATGAATAGAAAAAAAATATTGTGCAAACTTTGAGTAGACAAATGACTGACTTAATAACAGTGATTGCATGTGAATTGCTCCTAATCCAGAACATGAGTTGTTTCACCCAGTTGTACTCTTGTTAGTTAATCACAGCAATTTTTAAATGGTTTGCTTCTTTCTCATTGCACTAGTTCATCTAATCGATTTGCCTGTGATATGCTTCATTTGAAATTAAACCATGTTTAATCTTTACAGTCTTAAGGGGACATTCTCTGGTGAACAGTCAGGTTTTGGATTTAACAATACTGCCCAAGTAGGGATTTCAGGTCGGAATTTTCAGAGAATAAAGGTTTTTTTAAAAAAAACAAACAAACCTGGATTTTAGAATATAATTTAAAAGAAAGGCAGACAAGAGAAAAAAAAAGAAAAGGAAAAGAAGTAAAATGGGAGGGAGAAATGCATAGGTTCCAAATGTGGCATTAACATCAGCTAACCATATGTCCAACTGTACATTTACTTGGAGCTGAAGTCTGTGAAATACACATTCATGCGACACTAAAGAAGTAAGCTCTCCTGACCACTGAAAGATGATGGATGGTGAATATTTGTTATTCCATCCCTGAAATATGTATGATTTAAATACTGAAAGAGCATGCGGTCTCAAACTACATTAACCATCAGTTCCAAGTTGTAAGGAATGTAATTTGAAAGTACATAAGCACCTACAAACTTAAGATTTTTCTAATACAAAATTAATGTTGCCAGTGATGAAGGCAGTAAAATCCTGGATCTTCATAAACCGTAAGTTTGGTACTTGAAGTTTAACATTTAGTTAATTTATACATGTGAAGCTAAAACACATGGCAAGAGTAGATAAACAAACTAGAAAGAGATCATGAAAGAATGCTGAGGAGTGGTCTATCCTTTGCCTTCTTATTTCCTGGATACATTTTCCACAAAATAGGATACATTTTGTGGAGACTCTTCATATGAAACATACTTCAGGTACTGTAGCTATTGTTTATAGGTCAGGAAAACGTAAACAAAAAAACAAATTGGAAGACAGATGTACCCAGATGTCCTCCCAATTCTGTTTGTATTACCTGCGAGGGGGATTTAGGCCGCGCTGGTGCTGGAGAAGCTGGTGCTGCCAATGTATGATTTGGACTACCTTCAGGACTAACTGGAGGTGAGGCCTCTTCAGGTGGTGATGGAGTTTTTGCAATACGGAGTGGACCTGAGTCGCTAGTGGAATGAAATAATATTATTTTAAAACATATGAAACAGTGGCTTTCCTTTATCCAACTGCTGTTCAGCATTCACACTGATAATTCACAGATATTTCAATGCCTATGAATTTCCATCTATGTAGGATACATTTGGTTGATTTATATTTTATCCAGGAGAGATTAAATCCTGGAAACCAATCATACATTTGCCCACATATTTATTTTACAGCAATTGTTTTCTTTGAATTCTGAAGAGCCTAATTTTCCAGGCCATCTCATAATTTCTTCACTCATATGTTACCCTTTGACAGCACAGTGCTGCATATAAATTAATCCTAATCCAGAACGTGCACTGTTTCACATGGCTACATTCTTGTTATTTAATCATAGCAATTTATAAACTGTTTGCTTGGATTACGCTTAAAATGTTGAGAGTATCAACATTCCTGGATGAATTTTGTGAATGTGCCCAAAACAGATAGCTTTCCTTGACTTTTCATACAATGCTGATAACCACACCGAAGTGACTGCCAGTATTTAACTCAGTACATATTCCTGAGCTTTCTTTCATTCGCAAAATTAACATGAGATTTTGAGCTTTCCCATTAGGATATCAGGATTCACCAGATTTTAAATATTCATTATAAATATCACTGTTTGTGTTTGTATAAACACATCTATTTCTGTCATGTTTGCCAAAGTCATCACACATATTAGGTACAATAAATATGTCACAGCCATCATATACTAAATAGTAAAAAGAAGGATTTCTTCAACAATGAAAGCAACTAAAAAAAAAACATTCGGCTAACTCCTCAGTCTTGATATATGTCTAAACAAACACTGTTGAATAATGGAAGCCGGGGAGCTCAACATCTAAGAATTATTCTGCTGTCTAAGAACATCTAAGAGCTATGATTCATAAAAATGACAGCACCATATTTTGAAAAAGTGTATGTCTATTAAGCATCCTACACAAGAAAATGAAACTTGGGCTTCAGCATCATATGCAAAACTAAAATAAAGGCATGATTGACTAGACCTCAATCATGTTCAACACTAAGCAAAACAACATTATTTTAAAATTAGGATACATCTTAATATTGACTCACCAAAACCTTCTGTAGAATTTTTTTTTTCAAAAAGAAAAAAAGAGGAAACATTAACATATTCTTTCCTTTCTGTTCTATTTGTCCAGAGATCTTGGAGAGAAGGTGGAATATAGGAGGACTGTGCTGATCATGTTGCATCAAACACAGTTGGTAAAAGAGACTCTTGTCTCTGGCCCTTTTGGAAAAGCTATTCATATGCAGGAAAAAGGTAAGGACAGACCACACAATTCACTCAAAGCAAAATGGGCCCTCTATTGGAGTTATTTTAACTATATTTACAGAAAGCATTGTCCACATGTTTCACACAGTAATTTATGGAAAGGCTTACTTACTAATAGTTAGATACCATAATTAATTTGGGTGATGTTCAGGGATGTTGTGTTCTGTGTACTTCTTGTGCTGATTTTATGCATCTTGTGAGGGTTGTTTACATGTCATAATTTTATATTAATAATAATTTTATCAATTACTATATTATTATTATATTATATTATAATTATATATATTATTATATCAATAATAATGTTTAGAAGTTTTTAAAATACAAACTTTAAAAACCTGCCTCAAACATTGATTATAAAGAAGTGTAACTTTTTGTATCAGAAGGGCTGCAATAATATTACTGTACCTACTTATCTACCCTTCTTATCTACTTTGTTTATCCTATTTATCTACTTCGCTTAGTCTTTTCATTGCTGCTCTGGTGCTAGGGATAAGGGGATCAGTCTGTTTCCGGTCCATGTAACGTGTAGATGTACCTATTCAAATAGGGCTGTTCCATCCCATTTCTGCAAGAACCTGTGAACTTACATGAAATATTTGTATCTAAGTCTGCATTTCTGAATGTATTTTCACAATAAACACCCATTTATAAATGTATTTTCTCTAAGAGTATATGTTGCCAAATGAATTTTATTTTAAAATAGACTTTGAAAAGGAGTCCCAGTCCCATTATTCCAACTCCTCCTAGTTCCCAGGTCCTTCCCAAAGCACTGCCGCCCTAATTTTTTTCTAGGTAATTTCTACCCTCAAACACCTGAACGCTGCCCCAAGTTGAAGTGATTTAAATCTTCTCCCACAACCTAACAAAAATGGCCAAAAGTCAGCCCAAACAAGAATTGAATGTGACATGACGTCACTTCCAGTTCTGTGAAGATATATCGGTTTAGCTCACCTGAGGGCAACAACTGGCCCCTTTCCCTCATGTGATTGCCCATCACCACTATTAAAGATGCATTGTAATATGCAATTTAGTATGTTGTCTGTGGCCACAACTACATTGACAAATTCAGAGAAGTACAAAATCCAAAGGATAATTGTGCTCCAATCTGTACACTGGTTTGAGAATTGTAGATGAGATCAGCCTGTACTAGAATCTACCAAGCAGGGACTTTTAGTAAATACTTTATCTATTTCTGGTGTAGCATGACATAATTAACTTCTTCTAAATTATACCAGTTTTCCAACAACAGAAGTCTGCTTCTAACACACAAACATGGGTTTGAAAAAAAAGAAAAAGAAAAAAATGAAACACACGCATGTTCAACAAAAGTGCTGCTTATCAAACTTTGGCCATTTCCATACTGGGCTTCTGAAACGGTGTAGAGCGACCTCTCACTGAGGTCTTCCACACCGTAGAGTGGACTGGCGTGGACTACTTTTCGTAGTTCCACACCAGAATCCACTCAGGAGCGGCCGGAACTAGCCGCGCTGCGTGTTTTTTAAAAACCTCTTTTTCGAGGTTTTTAAAAAGCATGGAGCGTGCAGCCCCGTGCCGCTCCGTTGCCCGGCTCTAAAGTGGATCTGCAGGTGTGCGCAAGTGCGTGCCTGCAGATCTGCCAGGGGCGGGCTTCCGGCTGGCGAGCTTCTCCGGTTGGCGGAGAGCCTCTACCAACCGGAAGCTTCCATCTGGGACACCGGAGGAGTGTGGAGCAGCGAGCTCGCGCTGCTCCGCGTGGCGACGGACTTACTCGGCTGCGGGTAAGCTCCGTTTTAGCGTGTTTTTGCCCGTTCCCCCCACACACATGTGAAAAGGGCCTTTGATTAATTTTCCTCAGACCAAAAGCTGCAGACCCTATTACTGGTGTCCTTAGATTAGTATGTGCACATTTGCAGTTTGACAGGCAATGGTTTACCTGGGTGCTCCAAGAATGGTGAAGGCCTTGTCAGCGTGCTGTTCTCCAAGTTTTGTCATCACCTCATAAAGTTTGTGGCACAGCTGGGAGTCAAAAATACAGTAATCTTAATAAAGCCATTTTAGAGGAAACAGAACCAACTTAAACCACACATTTAAATCATACATTTCCCCCATAATGGGATTAAGATGAAGCACTCTTTTTAAAATGGCACATTGTCACAGTCAAACATATCACAGAGAAACTGTGAAGTTTCACACCCAGTACTTAAGTTGTGCTACAAATATTCTTGGAATATGAAGAAAGTATATATTGTGTGGGGAATGTTAACTGGTAAAAGGAAAAAATGGTTTATAAAAACAATATCATATAACCAGTGGCTATTCACATAACCTAGAATGTAGAAGCAATCGCCTTTCCTAATCAGCATCCTCAGCTTTTCGTCCCGGAATATTGCTTTAATCTTGAAATCCTACTGTGGTGAGTCAGGCACCACACTGCTTCCTGCAACAGGCCTGAGTAAATTTTAATTGCATCTAAGAGGAGGGCCATTTCACTCATAATCTCAAGAGGACCACCATGGTGGAAAAGTGAAGACAGGCACAATCATTTGTCAGTAGTGCAGGCCTGCCTGGGAGGATTCTCCTCCTTATAGCTAATCCCAAAGTATTGTCCAGGGACAACCTCAGAAAATACTGGGTTGTTTTTGTGTTTGCACTACCAATCATCTACTATTCCTATTGACTGCTTAGTAGTTGTACTTTCCCAGAGCAACCAGTCTGACGTTCAACACAAATTGCAAAACTGTTTTTGGTTTTTACATATGCATATTTTAATGAAGTAATTTACAACATTTACTGTTAATGCCAATGTGTGGAATATGATGCATCCCTGAGACAGAGTTGGAGAGTTAAGTATGAAGCCTTTATCAACCTATGATTCGTTACCATGCATGGCTGGGTTTGTACCACAGATAAGGTAGGACATCTTTTTTTTCCCCCATTGTATCTAATTCTACCTTACTAGATCTGTATTAAGGATTATTACAGACAAGATGAGGTGTGGCCAGATTATTGCTCACACTATCTAATGACATCCTTTGTGTTAAGAGTACATCTGTCTCAACTTTCTTGTGTCCTTCTTCTCTTATCATAATAGTTGCAAGGTAGGAGTAGAAAGAATTCCTGAACTAATCACATACAATAAAATCTAGGCACATCTATGCAGAAGTAGACCCAAATGGAATCACCCACCAGGTAAGTCTGGATAGAACTGCAAGCGTAGTCTGCTTCAAATGGACAGCCTATGCACAAAAGCAAGCATGAACCTGGACTTGTGTGTGTGTGTCATACCTAAAGTAAGCAGCCACTACAGAATACACATGATGTACTTCAATGTTTTAGGTCAGGTTCATAAACATTACAAAAATCAAAGTTCCTAAATACTGGCAAGAATATGTTTTGTAAAGGGCAAGCATCCATGCTTACATTTATAATCATGGTCCTAGTTCACTCTTAGGAATGGAAAAACAACTTTATAGTAATTTTACTAAACCAAGACAATTCACCAACAGAGTCTTACTGAAATACAGTATTTTAGCCTCAGATATCATTAGCCCAGGCAGGGGATCCCTTTGGGCTTCCAAATGTTTTGGACCACAATACCAGAAGCCACAGGCAGCACAGCAAATTGTAAAGGATTTAGGAGATGTAGGCCAAAATATATGGAGAGCCAAATATTTCTCACATCTGCATTATCTCTGTGTCAAATATCTTAAATACATACTCCTAAAAATGGTGATTTTATTGCCACATAATGAACTTCTGTGATTGAAAATGGGACATCCTTGTAATAATAACTACTATTCTAGTTTCATTCAGTAATGTTAAGCATAGCAAGAAATAAGCATCTTGAAAGGGAAAATTAAATGTTTACATCTTTGCAACTGGATTTTTAAAAAAACTCCCAATTGCCTTTTCCGTACATCACCTTCATTTTACTCACCAAAGCTATTTCTTTGTGAAATTTGGCCTCGAGGCTAGAGATATTTTTGAACGTGTTCACATAAAAGCCAACTCGCCTAAGCAGGAACGACAAGGTAGAGATGAAAATATTGTGAAGAGAAAGGAAAAAAATTAAGTATTTTTTTTCTTTCAAAAGGTGAAACAGACGATTCTTTCCCCTAGTTTTTAAACTTGGTAAAAACAACATCAAGCACCACCACAACGAAATTATTCTGCACGGAAACACAGGCATTATATTAATTCTGGAAATGTTCTTTGTATAAATGTACTTTATATAAAACATAAAGAACAACAGACTCGCTCTCTGCAAACAGAGGCCCCTCTCCTTTAAACACATCCATAGTGGCATGAGAACTACTACTCCATGTACAACCCCACACTTGATAGCATGGTGGAATGCATGTCAATGATTTACACAAATCCAAAGTTTGCTCCTGTGACTCCAAAATCTGTAATGTACATATCCTGTGAGTGAATCTGTAAAATTATCATGTCTAAGATGCCCCCAATGGATGCTGCATGGCATTTTAGAGGAACTTCTTTTGGTTCCCATGAAGATAATAAAAAGATTCAACTTCTTAAGGTGTTTCATTTTTGGATTATATGTGGTACATTTCAGCTACACAAATCTCATTGCAAAGATATGCTAACCTAACTTCTCAAGGCCTTGTGAAAACCTAAAGTACATCAGCAATTCACTGCATCTACCTTGACCATAAAGATGGCAGCTCTTCTTGCAAATCAATGTTAAAATCTTCAAATACTTTCTGTGCTTTCTGAAACTCTTCTTCTGCCTAGAATAAAACCAAATAGATAGGCAAGTGTTTATTTGGAAATCACAGAGTTCTATGATACAACATATGATTTCAGGTGGATTTTCTCAGAGAAATCTTCCTGAGTCTAGTGGGTACATATAAAGATAAGGAAATAAGTAGGGATGGGCAGTGTGAGAACGCTTGTCCACTTCAGTACAAAGATGTTCAGAGAAAGGACCAAACTACTTGCCACATTCCAGGTCTAGTATGCAGTTATGCCTCTTTTTTTCTTTAATTAATTACAACTACTCAGGGTCCAATTGTTATTGAGATTGCAGTGTACATAGAAAAGATGTCTATCTCTTTCCTTCACAGTTATTGACCTCAGCAACAGAAATTCCAATGGAAACTTTTTTACTAAGCCTTACGGCTATGATCATACATGCGACCTGGCTTGGGGGGAGTTGAAAGGCCACTGCTAAAGAGGGAAGGGATAAATCTCCCCTTTCCCATGTACAGAAATCCCAATGAAAATAATCTATAATTAACAGAAAATTCAAGATATACTCTACACTAACTGTAACCTATCACTTGATTCTGAGGAACATGATCAGATTCAGCATCTTCACAAGAATAAGTAAAACCTTACTGGCCCCTGATATCACCTGAACCCTAGTGGAGAGCTAGTTGCACTAGCCCAAAGCTATCTGCAATTGCTGTTATGTGCCTTCAAGCAAACACCACCATCTCATAAGCTTTTCCTGGTAAGAGGAGGTTTGTCATTGCCTCTTTCTAAGGCTAAGAGAGTGCGATTTGCCAAGATCACCATGCAAATTTCCACAGCTTAACAATGGACTATCAATCCATTTTAAGCATCTTTGTATAAAAGGGCAGAAGTCTCTTTGGCGATTCATCTCTTCACATCACAGATGTTGTTGACAACGTAGTTTTAAAATTGTTTATAATGTCATAAAGGTATGTAAACCTGTCAGAATATTTTTAAAAAGTGCGAAGCAATGAATAGCATGTTTGACTATCCCTAGAGAAACAAAAATTCAACAAAAAGGTGAGATCCTCAGTTTGATTTCCAGTTCACACATTACTGGAGCCATACAAGAACCATTTCCCTGAAGTCATTTGTTCTGATCATCTGGCAGACCAATATAATTCCTTCTTATAAAACTTCCAAGGACTGTGTTGCTTGGTCAAAGTTCCCATAACATGCTAGTTATATTGTAACTGGGGGTGGGCATGGGGGCTGGAGAGCAATTTCATCCCCACCCACGCCCTCATGGGCACTTCCCTTCCCCACAACAAAGACAAATGCCTCCATTTTCTTCTGCAGTCATTTTCAAAATGGCAACAGAGAGAGATACACCTTCACCTCCTGTCATCAAACATCTCTTCTTGTCACCATCTGGAGAGTGGCTAAAGAAGAAAGTAAAGGTATTCTCTTTTCTGTGTGGGGTTCTGGGGTACTTGGTGGGTGTGAGGTGTAATTTTTAATGTTTTGATGCACATGGGGGTTGTCTATATGATTTTAGGGCAAACACCTGAAAATCATGCTTCAATTTTTTTAAAAAAAGAGGGGGTTGAGGGGACTGATGGAGGCTTCAGGGGTCACAGAATTGGGGCCCAGGGATGGCATGTGGCCTGAGGACCACACTTTTCCCTCCCCTTTTTTAACTGGATCAAAATCAGAAGAATCACAGTGGGCATATTGTCCGCACATCCATTTGGACTGCTGTTGTTTGAGGTAAAAAGCTTTCCAAGCATTTAGTGTTTTGTTTCTGACTTCCTAAGCAACTCAGAACAAGCCATTCTGCCTTTCTGCAAAAAAATATGTCAAAAGTCAACAAGATAACTCACTGAAAATATGCATTTGTTTACAGAGAAGTGTTAGAATGATCTCTTCTCTATGTTTATATTAAGCAACTTATATGCATTTTCTCTTCCTTTGGAAGCTCTATAAAAATCCTTATGTTTCAATAAAGATTTGTTCATCTGATCAGACTACTGTTGCAGTAAGTTGACAGCAGAAGCTGAAAAGATGTGTGTGTCTCTGTGTCTGTGTGGATGTAGGTATGATTCCTTCCCAACCTGATTCATGGCCCAGTCTCAGGTCTTTGTTTATATACCTGGGAAACAAGGATGGACTGATAATTCAGTCACTCCCAACACTGTGAAGAAAGGAAAATCATGAATTTCAGACATGAACACCAATACCCCCTCCTAAGAGCTCTAGATGAGCTCTATGCAATCTCAGATTATACTTGCCATATTGTATATATTTTATGCACTATGCTTATCATGGGGTGATGTTTGTATCTCAAGAAACAATAATAAAGAAGAGGATATAACAAGCACTGGGTAGGGTAGAATTTGACTCATACTCAGCGATTCTGATGCTGATTATAATCTGGAGATACCCCTTACCTTGGAAATTCTGCCTTCATCTTTTCTTTTTGAACTCTGCAAAGCTTCCAAGTGATGCCTTGCACTGTCATAGTCCACCAGTTTTCTGCTCCGCTTTGCAATTCGATTCTGTAAATAGTGATCCCAAATCAAAATTCATATTTCTTCTTGTGTATTCAAGTTGTGATATAGTGTTTAAAGTTCTGGAATTTATTTTTTTCTCAGAAATATTTCTCCCATACTTTCTTTCCCCACCACTGAAGAATTGGGCATTGTCTAGTATAGATCCTTTAACTTTTATTATTTTTTTAAACTTAAGGACCAATTGTTTAAAAAGACAATTCCACACCGCACATAGCATTCTTTCATGAAAATTTGAAAGACCGGGTTTCCTATCAGACTCACTGAATACATAATTTAGAATATGCTGCTAGACAGTTCATTTTTTAAAAAAAACCTTTGAAACTGTTCTTCAGAGACAGAAATCAGCTTCTCCAGACCTAATTTTGTATTGCGTATATTCATCAAGAGTGAATATTCTGTCAAAGAAGTCAGAAATAGAAGGTCCCGCAACACTAAAGTAATAGCCATCAAATCCCATGTTCACATGTTTTGGAATTTGGTTAATTAATAAAGCAGGTTGGCACACCTCCTGATGGGCCTCTTATTAAAGTGATCTGTGATCTGTTTTGCAGGTATCAAGATTTAATTTCAGCAGAGCATATTAAGATTTTGCTTTGTAATCATTTTGGTATGAAGATGATACCTTTTGTCATTGCTATGTGCCTTCAAGTAGACTCCTCTTACAATATTTGTAGTCATAGTAATAATATAGCCAGCATCCTCTCTTTTATAGAAAAAATCAATATAGCAAGTTCCATTACAATATGCAAAGTGTAAAAGAAAAAAAATCAAAAGCATGCTAGAAAGTAAATCCAAACACAGCAGCTGATAAAATCAGCTTTTCATCTCTCAGTGGACAGAAAAAACACATTTAACTGGGAATGTTTCCTACACCCTAACAAGATCTGGTTCAAACAGAAGTGCTCTCAGGAAAGGCCAGTAATCCAACCATACTGAAATAAAAATCCATGTCCACTAGTCTGTACAGCAGAGAAACATAATGGTCAGTGTTAACGTAGCTGTCAGAGGCACAAAGATTGAGCTTGGCTGACAAATGTTTGAAAAGATTCCCAGTAGATCAAATACGTGACACATCTATTTCCTAGCACCCATTGTAGCGCCAAGAAAGTCCTTCTGGAAAATTTTCAAAATGTGAGGAGCTTAAAATATTGCTAATCAAGATAACCCCCTACACAAAACATCATTGGACAGAGCTAGGGTGCTGGCCTACAAAAAAAATAATAGTTAGGAACTCATCTTCCAGTATTAAAGAAGCATTTGCCATTTACAAGCATCCCAAGAGATGATCCTAGAGGTAGCACAGATCTTGATGTGTCATAAACATTGAGATCAAGGCGCAAATTGATGATGATGATGATGATGATGATGATGATGATGATGGTGATGATGATGCAATGGCTTCAACTTTGATACAGGTGATATTTTTGAAATGTTTCTATGGATCAAGTGATAAATGGCATGGCATTTATGGACTAAAAGATAATTGTGAGCCATTTAGAGGTGGTCCATGGAGGCAGAAATGTAGAGATTTCCTTCCACTCTTTCCAACTGGGAAGGATGACAAGAATTTAGAAAATGCAAACTTATGGATATACATGCATATGACACATATTATGTTGTATGTGCGGAACACTTAGATGCTCTCTTCTCTCAAGTCCAGTATTTCTGTTCGATTGTTAATAATATAAACTAGTAAATACTGTGACATTGTGGTACCTTTATATCAGGAAACTGTCCAAGATATGTATCCAAGGTCAACAGTGACCCATCTACCAACTTTTGATGGAAATCTTCCCAAAGCACATCACATTTCTAGAGAGAAAAAAAATAAGAAAAAGTGCAGTGAAACTGCATATAGAAACAAAACAATTTATATCCATAACTCAAAACAAGCATATTTACTTGGAAGTAAGAATTTTTACAAAATATGCAAAATACATCCTTAATCACACGGGACTAACACAGAACACACTGAATCAAGAGAATTCATGTAAGTATTGACTTAATTGTTGATTGAATAAGTCCACTCTAGTGTTATGAGAATTGGATTTAGCCCTTTGATTTGAAAGAGTTTAACATATATTTCACACATTGCTTTTTGATGGGGTTTGCTGAAGGATCTGTTTATTGTTGTTTAAAATCAACATGACAGCAGAAGTCAAACTTCTCTAGGGTCTGCCATTTCCCTAACCAAGTAGAGATCATAGTAACCACAATATTTACACATAATTGGAATAATCCTGATTCCCTCCTTCTATTTCTCCTCACCTCAGAACAGTTCAACTCAAGGAATGAGTGCTCAGGCATACTGCTGTTCAGATGAACAACCGTAATTTGGACTGGAAAACCATGTTCCAGTTGGAGAGAACTGGCTGGACCCAGGACCCATCAGATTCCAGCAGGTCCTGGATTTGCTTAACAGGCAACAAACAAAATTAGACACAGTATGATATGGAGTAATTCCTGGGCTGCAATATGCTCAAGGTCTCTAGAATGGCAAGGAAATGATGTAAGCACTGAGATCACATTGCACTAGAGATATCTGTGCAAGACTAGTGCAGGCTTCTCAAACTGTGCTAATTGTCCACTCTCTCAGCACATGACCTTCAGAGCATGAAGAGTCTCTTAGATATGCTAGGCCTCCCTTCCCAAACTGCACCGCATTTTGGATTCCACAACCCATTCCAGAGGTCATGCGGAACAATACAAACCTACGCTTAGTTAAATTAAGCAGGTCTCTTCTTTCCCAAGGGCCTCATGCCAAAAATTTTTTAAAAATGTGTATGTACACATGTGTGCACATATATGTTTCTTTCCCATTTTCTGGGATGGCATGTTAAACATATTCAATTGAATGATATACAATCCCACAGAGCATTTTATCTCCAGTATAAGAGATCTAAGATTAAATACTGCAATTTGGAACAGTATTTTTTTTTAACTAAGAAGTAGAATTTTCCATCTGTCACAGTGAATTTGTATTTGAGCTACTGTATCTCCACTAGATAAACAAGACAATTCTTAGCATAAGCTGCTCCTTAGTTCTTTGTGAAATCCCTCGGAGACACTCACTGCCACTCTTTTGCTCTAAGGCCTCAGGCTGCTACAGTGATGCAGTAGGCACAACAGGACTGTATCACACCAGACTAAAACTGAATTTCCAATTAAATTTGGAGCATCACAGATGATACTCAAACGCAAAGCCATTCTTTAAGACACTTCAAAAATGCTTCCTAAATTATAAATGCATGTACCTACTCTGGTCAGAGACTGGGGAGAGGAAAAGGAGAAAACTGCTAATGGGTTCAGAGTGTGATGGATCCAGAAAGGCATCACTAGTGCCCTGAGTTTACCCGAAAGCAAGAGATTAGCACTGCCAAAGAAACAATAGAGTTTTTTTGTGCCACAGAATGCAATGGATGGTGTGCCTGATGGATTTATAAATCTCAGAGAATAGGGATCTGACTATGAGACAGAACTGACAGAACTCACAAGGAGCAGTAGTTGAAAGGAGTTGAAAGCAGTAGCCACAGGATATAAACTCCCAATCCAGTAGTCACAAAAAAGCATTCAATCAGCTTCACCTAAATCATCTTAGTAAATATTACAGTAGGCATTGAGAGCTTTTAATCCTCTAGATGTTCATGAACATTTGTGTAATATCTCATCAGGCGCACAATTGGCCACACTGGCAAGAGTTGATGGGAACTTATATTACAAACACCTGAAGGGTCAAAGTTTCATCTTGTTGCTTCTAACAATATTCACTGAAAAATACTAGGCTTATTACCCTCATTTAGCTGATATAAAGGTGATGAAGTGTGTGGTCTAAGCCTCTCTTCTGTTGTGTGCCTTCAAGTCATTTATGACTTATGGAGACCTTAAGCTGAACCTATCATGGGGTTTTCTTGGCAGGATTTGTTTGGAGAGGGCGATTCCCCATGCTTTCTTCTGAGGCTGGTACTTGCCCAAGATCACCCAATGGGTTTCCATGGCTGAGTGGATATTTGAACCCTGGTCCCCCAGAGTCCTAACCCATCTTCTCAGACCATTACACCAAACTAGCTCCATTTGTTAGTCCAAACCAGAATTTGCATAAGTGCTGACTTGGCTACATTGCCACTCATTCAGTACGTCAACATTAGTGTAGTTGAGATTAACATTTGGATTTAGGGCTGAGTGTGAGGAAGTCTGTAGCTTGCTGAGCTCACAGCAGATGCAAGATGCTGGTAAGTCTGGGAAAAGCCAGGTGCAAATAGATCAGGGACTATTGTTCTGAATTAGTTCAAAGCAGCAGTGACTTCTCATAGGTGAATTTGCATTACAGATTTGTAACAAAATATATCAGTTCTCAAAATAAATACGCAGTTCTTTAACATTTTTCTACATATGACCTCCTTAAGTGTCTTCAGAATTCTGTACTCTGTTACACAGAATCATAGAGTTGGAAGAGACCACAGGGGCCATCCAGTCCAACCTCTGCAATGCAGGAACACACATCAAAGCACTCCCGACAGATGGCCATCCAGCCTCTGCAAATAAGTCTATATGTAAGAAAATCTATACATAAGAAAGTCTATCCAAGTAATGTAATATTTTAATTCCTATATAGTAAAAAGGGATCTTTGAGAGAATTTTTCTATTGAACCATATCTTCTCATTCTAAAAGAATGAGTAGTTTGGATCTGTTCCTTTTGATAGCTTCTGGATTAGGTTAGCTGCTCTGAACAGCATTCAGAACTGTCTGAAAAAAATGGTAGTAACTGTGACCTATTGTATGGAACACATAAGGCCAATAACAGTATCAATTTCAATGGTCCGCAACTGGTTCAGGGGCCCAATTTAAAGTGCTATTTTTTTTAAAAAAAATGTAAAACTCTAGATCAGGGATGGGCAACTTCTAGATTGTGGGAAGAGGGTGCACCGAAGGACCACACTGCCACTACTGTATCATTACCCCCAGGTTGTTTTTTAAAGGCCAACAAAGTTTGTCTATGCTCCCATATTTTTTGCTTTTATTTTGCCTTCCACACCCATTTTAGACTCAAGAGAAGCAATTCTTTCAACAGAAAGGCAAGCAAATATCATCTGCTTAAATTGGTGTGGTCCAGAAATTGCGCCCCCAGTCCTAAGGGGTCATGGGAAAGTATTTTGGCGAATTTTTTAAAATGTTTTTTTTTTAAAAAAAAGTGAGGAGTCAGAAGGCCTCAAAATGGCTTTTGGTGGGGCACACTTTCCCCACCTCTGCTCTAAATAGTCTGAAACAAGACTTCACAAGGACCGTTAGCATAACTTTTAGTATAAAGGCTCCCTACTTCCTATACTTTCCAGGATAGGAAGTAGGGTGCTAATATAGGAAGTTACAGACAATCGGATTTTTCTGTCTATATACATTATGTGCAGAGATAAGAAAGTTAGGAGAAGATGTTTAATGTATTCACTTAATCATTAAAAAGCTAAAAATTATAACCCAATTATATTTACATTAGAAGCATAAACTCTGAGTGCCATTTAAGTAAAAAGACTGCACTAAAATCCAGAATGAAGATTAAAAAATGTCACTTGTGATTGTACTCAGTTCCCATCCACCTTTGTCCCTGTCTTGAATTTAGGAGAAGAGGAAACATCTGCACGAATTTTTGTAAACCCCATTCCACACCCACTCCACCAAAACCCCCTTTTCTTTCTCCTTCTCCCTTCCTTATAATCCACATCCTTAACCTTCATCTTTCTTTACCTGATTCCCACATGGATCCCAGCAAAATTCCCAGGAATAAGAGTTTCAAACTTCAGTTTCCTGGAAGAGATGGGGAGACCTAGGAAACCAGGACCGTGTGGTGCTGGGTACAGAACACACAAAGGCCCCCTGGGAACAAGGAAGAACCTCCCAAGGTGCCTTTAATATTTGTTTAAATTCATCAGACCTTGGAATTAACTAAACTATGATAGCATATTCATGAACAAGAATAAGCAAAGATACCAATTAGTATCCAAACTAATTACAGAACAAACTGTGAAATGCACAATTCTTTTAACATAGTCTCTTATTTAATGAATATATTAATAACATAATTCATCCCTTAATTCTGCAATTAGGTTAATGTTGAAAGTTCAGCTTAAATCAATCAAATTAAAAAAAATAGTTTTAATTAAGTTACCCCATTTTACTGAAAAAAAAAAGTCAAATCTACTGGTTAACTTTATTGATTTTAATTAGTTAGTTCCTACCATGATGTATTTTTTGAAGTTTACAGAAAAAGGGGCTTTTCTTGGAGTAGGCAGCGGGTTCTGGGAATTATAATGCAAAAAGAAAAAAAACTTTTTCAAGTTGTAGTTTCTAGTCGCTTAAATTCCCTTTTGTGGGGTGTCTGTCTGGCTTCTCATGGTTTGGTAGGGAAAGTCTGCTTTAAATATTTACTTCTGAGGTGGATGCAGATGCCACTAGTTTCAATGGAATAACTTCTTCATTTTATTGATCATTATGGGTTTTTCCTGGTTCCTTATATTGTTGTTAGTCACAGGAGAGTGAGATTAACAGTACAGTATCTTAAATTTTTAAAAAATCTTACCTCTCCAACCATTTTTACATCTTCTCGGCCATACCAGTCAGGCTCATATACTTCATGCAGAGACTCTGTCAGCTTCTTTGAAGCATCCTGCATACCTAGAAAGTTTGGACACAAAGAATCCATTGCTGACAACTGGTTATGTAACAAATTGATTACCATTAAATTTAATTTTGCAACTGCCACTTGTGAAGTCACCTGGCAGCAGTCATTTCAGCTGGCTGCACAGCAGAAGAAGAGGAAAGAAACAGGATTCTCCTGCCACCTCTGATGCAACCAGATGCCCCGGCCCTTCCTCAGCTTTCCCTTAGAGGCAGCCATTCCAGCAGGCTACCCGAACAATTTCCATCAAGCTAGTCACTATAACAAACAAACTTCATTTGTTCCTCATCCTTCACTATCCTCTTGTGTGTCATGTCTGACATTTAGACCATAAGGTGCTCTGGGAGCCTTTTTTGGAAGAAAAGATGCAAACACTTTCAATAAATTAATACATCATGAAAGTAAACATGGAAGCATATTAAATGCCAAAGAGAATTCATAATCATTATAATTCTAACATTTGCAAATAATTTCAAAACATAAATGTTTAACAGAAATTTCACTTGCCTTATTTTTAGTTTAAAAGAAACTACACATTCTCAAAAAGAGAAGATGCATCACAAAAAAAAAAGAACAAAAGGAGACACAGATTTGCACAACATCTGCATGTGCACACATACAAATTTAGAAATAAATACTGCAATTCAAACTGAACTCCAGTATATCTCATTATAGTGGGGAGTCTGTGAACAGGTGACCTTTTCAGTCCTGTCCAGGTGCTACATGCCAAGGGGTAATCTCAGTGCCCCTGAGCTCCCTTCTTCTGATTGTCTGTTCTGAAACCCGACTGGGACTCAACAACCCTTGTTCATATATAGGATGCCTTCAAAAAGAGCACAGACCTCTGTAAAGGAGGGCAAATGGCCATTGTAATGCAGTATAGGCAATTAAGGGTCTACCATACTGGCCTCATGTTTGAATGTCTTGGTTGCTACAGGGGAGTTATAGTCAGCTAAGGACAACTTTGTGTAGAATTACATTCTTCTGGTTCAGTACAAACAGAGCACAGTACACATCAAGGGGGGATGATCTTCATTATACTTTCCTCCATAGAGATGACAAATTTTTCACATTGCTGCAAATTATCAGGGCAACATGTAAAGAAAAGATATGATAAAGCATGACTGAGCATAACTATATTATAGTGGGACTGCTCTGCTGCTCAAAAACATAGATATAAAAGCACAGCTATTCACACCTGATCTATTCTGGGCAAGAACAATTCAGCCCTAGAGCACACTGAATATTCAATCAACAACACTGGGTACATATCTTTAGATTCAGCACTAGAATAAAAATCCAGCTCAGTCATGGAGAGGAAGAACAAATTTAAGTGAAGTTATCCCTGCAAAATTCAAGTGAAGCTGTTCTTTCCTTTACAAAAACAGTCCAGGTTCTAGTAACATTTTTATTTGGTAAAAGTTTATATTAAAAAAAATAGAAGAATTTATCAACTACTGTTTGATTTATATCAGAAATCTTGTCTCCCTTCACAACCAAGCTGCTTTACAGTTTCCTTATAATCAACAAATGGATTGACATTTATTGGTGCAGAAACTCAGTTCATACAGCAAACAATTCAATGGCCTCTGCAAACGAATGGTGTCTCTCATGGGCTGACAATCCAATCAAGATCATGTGATGAAATACTATTTTGCATGAACCGTTTTTTCCACATTCAGGTTATACACATGATCACTTTGATCAAGAGAGATCACTCTCATCTATACACCCTCAATGTTATCAATGAACCAGTTCTACATTGAACCAGTTTCATCTCCACTGGAAGTAGACATTTTTTTAAAACAAATAGGTCATAATTGCCAAGTCATCTCAAAACACGGACCACTTTTAAAGTGTGTAGGTGTGAAACTGCCTTTTTATCATTATAACACTTATATTCCACTTTGTGTATGTGTGTATGTCGCTAAGCTGGGTCAGCCCTGGTTAGAACTTGGATAGCAGACTGCCAACAAATACCAGGTGCTGTAGGCTACATTTCAAAAGGAATCGGCAAAACCATCTCTGAGCACTCCTTGCCTAACAAAACCCTATGAAATTCATGGGGTCCCTATGCATCAGCAGGTAACTTGAAGGCATACATACACACAAAGACTAGAACCTAAGACTCATGTTCAGCACTCTTAATCACTACCCTGTTCTGACTTTAATAGATAATCATTTATATGTACATATGAAAAGCCTTCTCTAATCCACCACACTGCTCCCACAGTAATTAACTAGATGTTTATGAGAAGTCACAAGCAAGATGCTACAATGTCTCTACAGCTGTTATCTTCTAGTAATTTGTATTGAGAGGTATTTTCCCTTCAGAGTCTTCATTACTAGTCTGCACTGACAGCCGTATCTGCCTAAACTTCATCCAATTTCTTTTAAATCCATCTGAGTCAGGTCACCTTATGGGGCAAGGATGTACAGTGTACTCGTCTGTGCTACAAAACATTTTCAAGAGAAATACCAGTGTGTTAAGAAAGCACTCTTTGATATATTACTGGTAAAGTAAAATGCATGCAAATGACATCGCACAGCAGCAAAATAAGATTTGTTTTAAAAGAAAAATTATTAACATTTTCAAACAGGCACAAAGAAGAGACTTGTTGCCATCTTCAGTAAAACTCACCATCAGGCATCCAATTTACATAGTGCCAAATCCAACTGCTCAGTTGCTTGGGGAGCAGGGGAAGAATTTCACTACATTTCACAGAACATACGGCTTGTAATCTACATATCTGGGTGACTCAAAACATAAAACTAGCTGTAAGCAAGTGTTAAAAGTAGTGGGAAAAAATCTGGTTGCACCGAAATAATATTGTCAGGATTTGAACAGTGAGATATTATATATAGCTATTTCAGATTATATCTACATACTGCATCCAACAGATTTTTCTCCATTTCATGTTACAGCACACAGAACAAGCAGGCAGGGTTTTTGGGGGGGAAATGTAAAACTTTTATATTTCAGCCTTAACTCAGCTACCCTCTGCACACAATTGACCTATTAAATTTAAAATCACTAAAGTAACTGAAAACTACAAATACAGAATAATTAAAATCAGGAATTGATTAAGTCCATTCAGGGTTTGGGGGAGCACAGAGTGAAATAGTTTCTTCTCAAAATGGCATTCCATAGTCAGGAAATCACCACAGAAAAGGTCAAATATTCCTTGTTACCAGCTTGCCTGTGCTCTGGAATCGAGGGCATCTGGGGAAGGCCTCTGACAAAGCTCTCAAAGCAGGAGGTTTCTTCATGTGGGAGGTGATCTTTTGGATTCCTGCCTACTTTACTGATACACAGGTCAAGGCCAATACAGGAAAGTGCATCTAAAAGCAAACTTGAAAGCCTTGAATATCAATTAATAGGGGGGCAATGCATTCCATACTGTACGTTATGGCTAATACTTTATAAATAGAACTAAACTCAGGCTGGGCAACAAGGCAACTGGAGGCCCATTCTGTGGCCCTAAGATTCTTCCTAGAGACCCCAATTCCTCAGACCCCCTCAATTAAAAAAACCCCAGCTAAATAAAGGATTATTAAAATGATAGAAGTTGCAGTCTAGTACATGTGAAAGGCAATTGAGCAGAAAACGCCCAGACTCCTACAACAGTAGGAACCTGCTGAGCCAAAGTAGGTGCTCCTCTTGTCCTCATCATCCTGCCAGATAAGATTCTTTATGAACTTTGATGGTTCCAAGCACAATATATGCATTTTAAAAAAAATTGCTGGATTAGTGATACTCACACCTGTCATCTTATCTTATCCCTGGAGAATGCTCTGTGTCAGGGCTCTTAACTTGCTGCATAGTGCAGATGCAGGTGCAGTAAGTATAGGTCCTAATGCTGGTAAGTGTAACAGCAGTCGAAAATAAAGAAAGATCCCACTCCAGTAGCAAGTACTTCAGGTCTGGGTGTTTTCAATGTTCCTATTAAACCATTCTTTCTTAGTAAGAACATTGGTTCTTCACTATGTACCAGCCCTGGTAGTCAATGCATAGTCTCTGACACACTACTGCTGAGGGGAAAAACAATTGTTTGAAAGCAAACTAAGGCCCTTTCCACCTGACGTTGCTGTATCATTTCTGTCACAGGATGGCAGTGGTCAGCAAGTCGCACTTCCACATGACATCATTGCCGTCCTGCTGCCATCCTGTCACAGAGCATCGTGCTTGCGCAGTTTTCACAAAACGGAAAAAATCTGTTTTGTGTCTGCGATCACGCGGCACTCCCGTCACTTCTGACCATGCCGAAGCACATTGGCGATACTTCCTTCCATAGTGCAGCAACGGAAAAAGCCCGGCTGCGCTGCAGAAGGAAGACGTGGTGCCATTGCGTTCTCTTCCACATGGACCAAGCAAGTGCAGAGAGGACCATTGCTGATGCGCTCCCTTCTGGACCTGGGACTGCAGCTAGATGACATGGAAGAGCATCATTGTGCAGAAATGGCCTAAGCAAATTTAATAAGCTTCACAAAGCAGCAATACCTACAGAGAAAAAGGAAAGAAAAGAAAAAAAGAAATGCAATTTGATTGCAATTACCTTTGATTGCAGCTAAATATCCTCTGAGTTCTTTTTGGAGTCTGGAACCTTCTGCCTGAAATACAATACAGAAGTGAAATCATATCATATATGCAACACAGCAGAACAAACATGGATCATCAGAAAGAAGAATTCAGTCCCCACATTATTACATAATCATCATTTAGACAAATATAGATGTATTTTGCATGTATCTTTTTAAACTACTATGGAAAAAATGACACTATTTTCTCACTATTAATAAAATACAAATTTCCAAAGATATCCACTGAGTGAAATAATTGTGCAATTTGTTTCTAATACAGATAATATTCTATTTTGTTCACATAAGTAATTCTTACATATGAAACCTATAAACCTACAGACACAAACTCTAGTTAGGGGCCAGTCAACGCCCCCCTAAACTGCAAACCCCAGGATTCCATAGGATGTTGAAAGTGGAATAATTGCGCTATAAGAGTATAGTGCAGAAATGGGCCTGTGTTCTGTTCCACACTAAATACTTGTTCAGCACTGATGTGGAAGACTGGTTCACCCAATCTAGTATTATTTACTAGTGCGGCTGGCAGTGGTTCTCTTCAGCTGCTGCTATCTTGACATTCTTCAACTGGGAGGGAAGACCAATGGGGGTTATAGCACCACTGCAGGTCGAAGGACCCAAGTTCAGATTCTAGTATGTTGAATTATACGCACATAGAAAGCAGGAGGAGAACAAGGTGATGTGCACTACTGTTGCCTGAGGTCCTTAAGAATGGCTGACAGAGTAGAAAATTTAGTGATACAGGAAGAAAGGGAATTAAACTTGGGATCTCACGCATATAAACCATGAGCTATGATCCCTCCCAAGCAAGGCAAGACCTTGTAACCCTCTAAACTGCAAGTGACACAGCCAGCTTCACAGCCAGTTTTTAGACACTTTTCAACGCCCCCCCCCTTCTTGCCACACACACACAAGAAACAGTCCTCCATGGCCCATTACAAGTGGTTTTAGGAAAGGACTAAAGGAATGCAGAAAAAGGACAGCCATCACCTTTCCTTGCTGACAAGCCTGTTGCTCTAGTAACAGTTTCAGACTGATGCAACAGTTTTATTCCAGCTGAGCTAGTATACTCTCTGCATTACTTATCTGAGGTGAAGCAGCATATGAATTAATCAACTAGCATTCAAAATATGGCTTCCAAACCCTACCTATGTATACTGGAAAAAAATGTTTGTAGTGTAAACAATGTGGCTGTATGGTATGTTCTTCATCTTGCAACAGGGGGATGGGGAAATTCTGGTCCTCCAGGTGCATCCCATGGGAGTTCCCTATCTGGCCCATAGTTTTTTCTTCCAGTTACCTCTCATCAGTTGTTAGAGATATGAAGGTGAGTTAGGTCCAGAAATTAAGTGCTGAGGGACATGTTGTATGGATCTTGTCCAAACTGTACCAGTTTTCCTTTTTTTGTGGGGGGAGGGAGGAGAGGTGTGGATCACAAGTTCCCTATTAAATCTACAGATTCTAATGGGATAATCAACAACTCACCTAACATAGCAGACTTCTCAGTTAGGAGCTTATGTTGGAATCTCAAGCAGTGTTGGAAGCTGCAGCTCTAGAGCCATGAATTTTCAGTTCTGTCCATGTCTGAGCTAGAATCTGTGATTCTTCCTGGACAATTAAGTTTTCTTAAGCACTATATGGGCCCCACCCACCCACCTTTAGCATCTATTGGCCCATCTTAGGAAGTAACAGATCAGAGCAAGAAAAAAAGAACCAGAACGAGACCAGGGTTCCTGTCTGAGCTGGTTCAGGTGCTGCTCAGTAAAAGTTTCCTTGCTCTGGTGTGTTATGTTTGTTCTTGGCTGTGGTTTCCTCCTGGCTTTGCTCCTCTAATTCTGGTTCCTGGCTTTAGTTCTGACATAGCTCCTGGCTCCACAACCCAGACTTGAGAAGCAAAAAGCCTGAAAGAACAAGGAGAACCATGAATGATGCAACTCCATGTAAAAAGCAGGAATGGGAATCCAATGAGAAAAATTCTAACATTGTGCATGGTTGCCTGGATCTATTTAAAGTTGCCTACATTAGAGGAGCACTTACAAAAAAAAACAAAACCTAATGAAACGTCTTTAAGAAGACTTTTCAATTAGAAAGCTCTTCATGAAACATAGGATGTTCTGCATAATTTTAAAAGTCCTAGACACTTATTACTGACTGCCTGATATTCTTTACTTTATTCCTTTTGAAGCTTGTGCCCATCTTAATGGTTTCAACTTGTAGTCAGAATTTTGCCCAAGGATCTTATCCATCCCACCAAAGAATACAATACAGTAAGCAAAATATCTGAAAACAAATTTTGCGTTAATATAAATACACATGCACACTAAGATTCTTTTGGCTTTTAACAATAAAGGTCCTCCTCCTCCTCCTCCATATGTAGCCCAGTTCTAAGTGAGGCTATTTTCAAAACTTTAGTGTTTTAGAGGCACCCAATATTTAATTTTCTGCTTCAAGTTGTAACTAGAATTGCAAGTCTACTTTCACATCTATCCCCAAATATATGTGTATAATTGCACAGAATATGCAGCATATCGTGAAGCAGAGTTTTTCAAATCTAACAGCATTTCATAAGCTTTTTTCCTTTGTCCTTATAGCTTATTTTTCTTTGGAAAATGATTGATGTGGAAGGGTTAGATGCTCTCTCTCTCTTTTGCCATGTTTCTGATCAAGCCCATTCTCCACAGCAGCTGCTTTTTGAAAACAATATATTATTATATATTGTAAATCTTACTGCTTTAGATTCTGATGCAAGAGTTTCTGCTCCTATTTTCACCTATAGCTTTTCATTTGTTTAACATTATTGATTCCAATTTTATGTTCGTAAACTAATTTAAGCCATATTTCTTGCATTTCCAATCTAATATTTCTTAATATTATATATACTAAGACATAAAGGGAAAAAAAGAAAACAGTTAACTTATTCTCTCATGAGCATTACTGCTCCTCTAATACAGGTTGAGCCAACAGAAACGGAAGCTCTAAACTGTCTAACAGCTGCTGATGAGAGAAGTCTTCAAATTCATTGCTTTCAGAGTCTCCTAATATCCATAGCCAATTGTTAAACTCAAAAGTCAAGGTGAGGCAGGTGGCAAACTGAGATATCCTTAGAAGTCCCACTCCAACTGGCTTACTTTACATTAATGCACAGTTCCCTATAAAGACTGTTTTAATTGTCAGAGCCTTTTACATTTCTTGGTCTGGGTTTATAGTTGACTTGCCATATTTCAGGACTTAATTTTGTATGGTTACACTTCCTCTGAGCCAACACATATAGTAGACTGAATATTGGATAGGACTCCACAAGAATACGATTTGAATGCCTGCTCAACCCTGGAAACCCACTGGCTGTCTTGGATAAGTCACACTCTCTCAGCCTTAGAGAAAAGCAGCGGCATGCCTCTGGATAAATCTTGCCAAGAAGTCAGAGTTGTTCATTCATTTACTTATGGTCACAAACCAAAATAAAAATATGTATAAAAATAATACATGATTACAACTAAAATTCATATAACATACACTGAATACTAAATACACTGCATTTATATCAAAAACCCAAAAAATAAAACTAAGATTCATAAGATTTCAAATATAGTACATATATTTTAAATATACCAAGAGTATCTAAATTTCTAAATTATATATATCCCCATAATATTTGTCAAGAGGTAATAATGACAGAGGCACAAAAGCTAGTAACTTCTCTGTAATCTGTATATCTGAATTTGCAAGCAGGAGAGAGAGGTAAAATCTTTCTGATCTTCTGGAAATTTTTTTTGGAGTAATTAATGTGGAACAAATGCCTTGAAAATGGACAAAACGATAAAACATGGTCAACAGACTCTATTGTTATGTTTAAACATGGGCAGGTGTGCTTCTCATAAGGTATATTTTTATATTAACTTTCCAAAAGAGTTGTCGGAAGTACATTAAAATGTGCAGCAATAAAACCAGATCTAAATTTAGGAACTGTTAATTTAGTAAGATAATTGGGACAATCCAATTATACCTCCATGCTACCCAGTATAAGAATGCTTCTAATTAAACTTCAGTGTTTGTGCAGTTTGATATCCCATACACACTGTCTCAAAGCTGATTTGGCTCCCGTATATTCCATTTGTAATAGAACATTCTGGGGGAAAAAATATACCAATAGTTTTTTGCTTAACATCTGTTTCCACAAGGAATGGTAAATTATCTACTATTGTCAGTGGGGCCAACCACATAGTATAAACATAAGCTTCAACCAATAAATGTGCATAAGAATCCAAGCCCAAGCCTCAACAGAAGTTAGGCCTGCCTCAAGTCATATGACCGTGTTAGAGACACAGCATGGGACTGCAGAAATACTTCTCAAGAATTTAGTCTGAATGACCCCAGGCATATTATAATTGTTATAAGCACACAACTGGGCACCATATAACAAAATAGAAATAACTTTGGCTACAAAAACGTGAACTGTAGCGGGGACAAATGGTCCTCCCTTGGTATAGAAGAATCTATGCAGTGCTATTATGCTCCTTTGTTCAATTCCTATTACTAAGTTTGCCTGCAATTTCCATGAGGCCAAAAAATGAAACACTACTCCTAAATATTTATAATTAGTAACCTGCTCAATAGATACACTGTTTGTTTGTCATTTATGCCTATTTTCTTCTTAGAAAAACTCAGAACTTTTGATTTATTATAGTTTATAGTTAAGGCTTCTTTGTGGCAATATATGGTGATAATTATTCCTATCTGCCAGAGATTAACAGTCTAATCTATTGAATTTGCTGGAACAAGAAAATATACTGAAAGGAGAACTAGCAGGTTTTTGAACCAAACAATCAACAGTAGACCAAGAGCTTATCTTACAACATCTAGCTCAAAAATATTATGTCCCGTTGGGTACTATATGTAGCATTTACTGACTTTAAATCTGCATTAGTTATCTAGGTATAAACTACGGAGGAAATTACAGGATACATCAACTGATAAAAGGTTACCAACTCTATAGTTCGTTGGCTCTGAGTGGTCACTCTGCTTATAAATAGGAATAATTATCGCCAAGTGCCAATCTTTTAGAAAAATAGCTGTCCAATTAATCTGTGTGAATAAGTGCACTATAACTGGAGTCCACCATTTAAAATTTATTTGTAAAAGTTCTGAAGGAATGTTATGACTCCCTCATGCCTTACCCAGTGTTAAGTGAGAGATTAATTTTTGCACTTTCAGCTTCTGTAACTTGTGGTCAATCAGGTAATTTGTGTCTATTACGTAAATTATCACAATTTGTTCTGCCATGAAAATATTACAGGAAAAAGATTCCTACATAGATGATGAAATATAACAATCAGCCTTTAAGGCCCTTTCCACATGTGGGGGGGGGGAATGGGCGAAAATGCCCAAAAATGGAGCTTACCGGCAGCCGGGTAAGTCCGTCGTGACGCGGAGCAGCGCGAGCTCGCTGCTCCGCAGTCCTCCGGCGTCCCAAATGGCGGCTTCCGGTTGGTGGATCTAGCCAGCTGGAAGCCCACCCCCGGCAGAAGCTCGCCAGCTGGAAGCCCGCCCCCGGCAGATCTGCAGGCACGCACTTGCGCACACCTGCAAATCCGCGTCAGAGCCAGGCGACGGAGCGGTGCAGGGCTGCGCACTCCGTGCTTTTTAAAAACCTCGAAAAAGAGGTTTTTAAAAAACATGCAGCGTGGCTAGTTCCGGCCACTCCTGAGTGGATTCTGATGTGGAACTACAAAAAGTAGTCCACGCCAGTCCACACTATGGTGTAGAAGACCTCCGTGAGAGGTTGCTCTGTACCATTACAGAAGCCCGGTGTGGAAATGGCCTAAGTCTCCAGATAATGTTTTCCAGAATGTGGTGGAATCCTGTGATTTAGAAGCACAACTTATGCGGTGCCAGTTTTCAAACTGAGTTTGTATCTTCTTTTCCTTAATGAAGATTTTGTATTTCTTCTTCATGAGAAACCAACCTTTTCTAATTATATGCAGATTGTACTTTCTATATGAGTTATATTTCTCTATAAGTAATTTCTGCCTATTAATATAATTCTTGATCAAACCAAGTTTTAGACCTATATTTTGTCATTCATGACCCATAGGACAAATTATGCACCAAAATCAGTTGCAGAGAAGCAACTAATTTTTGAGACGAGTCTATACCACTACTGATATTATCTGCTGCAAATATCTTCATGCTGATTCAAAGTCAACTTGAAAGGACATAACAAAAACACACTTTCTTTGTTTGTATATACTTGTGAAACAACACTGAAGAGTGACATAGAAATTAAGTGAAGGGTCAAACACATGGAAATCTCCCCATCTTTACTCCACATTTCCTGAGCATTCAATTTACCCTCAACAGTGGATTCCTCTATTGTCCTCCAATACTAGATGTGGACACACCTAAACTGCTTAAAATCAAATCATCAGCAATGTCAAAATAACGTACCTCTTGCCGTTTGAAGTTTTGAACATACTCTTCAAACTGTTCATCCTTTGTTTCATCAGCTTTGCCTAATTTCTGAAGTACCTATGAAAGAAAAAAAGGCAGGAAAGAGGACAGTGTTACTAGAGCAGAATATCCAAAATGAAACTCAAGCATCTCTATTCATTGTCGTCTTTTTGTAACATTTTACTTTTCTTATTCTTTAGTCGTAATGTGTGCTACAATTTAAAATTGCCCTCAAATGCATACCTATGATACTAATGTTTAAAATCAAAACTCCAAGAGGGGACGAAGATTCAAAGCACACCACTGTTTTTATGTGCCTGTGTGGGCAACTTGGAAACAACTGTGGAATCAGCCAGGGTCTTGACCTCTTTTTGCAAGGCGATAGATCTTCCTGTCAGTGAGCAATCCCACATGCTTCACTATAGCAAAGCAGAGGAAAAGATTCAGCAAAGTAATAAGACCTCTCTGTCAGCATGTCATGATAAAAAGAAAAATTCATTAGGATATTCCCTAGACTTCACCATTCATTATCCGTGAAAGTAATCAACACTGTTTTAATCTGCATGGAATTTTAAACACACAGTAATGGAGAAATAGTAAAATCTTTAAAACTATCTTCACAACTACATTTGTTTGAAAGTGTTTTTGCTGCATGCGGTAACACATGATGTTTGGATCTCCCCTATAACCTGGGACAAAGTTTATAGTGCCATGTATGCCCTTCCCTTAGTTTAGCTAACTAGTAGAACGTAGTATTTGTTTCAGACAATAGAACACAAAGGTATGAAAAAGCTTTACTAATAATAGAACATGTAATAGAATAGGACTTATACAAAACTGACAAAAGTATTTATTATTTTACCTGTATACTGCTGGAATTCCTACAATAAGGGTTGGGATTCATTTAACAAATGAAACAACATGAAAAGAATGCATACGTACTAATGACACCATTTTGTGCAAATGTAGGGATAAGGTGCTAGATTATTCTTCAGGTATCATGAAAACTTACTGAGGATGCAAAGCATGGAAATGGAGGATTCTGGAAGTTGTGGCTCCAAAAGATAACATTCCCAGGCTTTCTACTGATTAAACGCATTGCATGTATATAACCAAGATGAGCCACACAAAACTAAAGCATCAACTTGCTAGATGGCTGAAACTTTACTTATATACAGAATGAGCTACCTCACATTCCCATTAAAATAGGATCATATACCATGGGTCTCCACAAAGGGGGCCATGACTCACAATTCTGTCTTGCCCTGGCCTATGGTAGGTCTCACCAGTAATACCATCTTTGTTTCCTCTTCCTTCACTTACTTATCCAAAAACTGACCCAAAAAACCCTGGAATGACTTATCCATGGGTCAACGTAAGTACTGTATCTCAACTCTTATCAAAAAAGGATCTTTTGAGTAGAGTGGTAAAAGGTAAGAGCTTACTTCATCCCAAGAGAACCTGAAAAAAAACACTGACCCTCTCTATTTTCACCTTTGCAGCATTGTTTCTGGGCTTTTTGAATGCCTGGGTGGGAAAATGTCACTTCCCTTCAAAGGAATGCCGAGAGGGTAGACGGGGCTGATGCTTCTTTCAGGTTGTCCCAGGGCTGACTAAGCTCTCACCTTCTGCCACTCTAGTCAGAGAAGGGAATGGTTCCTTTTTTATGAAAAAAGTTAACATACAGTATTAACTCTTATGAAAAAAAAAATAGGAACCATCTCCTTCTTTGAGTAGAGTGGTGAAAGGCCTTTTAGAATGCCTATGCAGGAAAATGACGGCAGCAGTGGCCAGGAGCAGATGGCCCTGCGGTGATGCTGGTGCTTTCCCCTGCCCTTGAATGCAGGTCATATCAAAATCCGTACTTTTGACCCCCAAACCTGCCCTTGATGTATACTCGAGGTTGACTCGTACACAAATATACGTGGTAAATCAGTTTATATTTTTAAGAGAAGGAAAACGAAGAAGTAGTCAGAATAAAAAGAACACAGCCAGACATGAATAGTTAAACATTTAAAAATTGATTCCTAGGAGAGCTCTCAGCGTGAAAAGGTAGAAGACAAGAGATTTGAACATTTGTGGCCTTAAAATGTCACTGATGATTGTTCAACACTTAATGAGTCTAACAGCAGGTGCCATTTAAAGGACATTTCTTTCCACATTAAAGAAATGTAAAATATGCATTTTTGTTTAGGCTGTCATCTGTTTGCCTGAAAATGTTAGCTCAATACTCAATATTAGGCTAAACATGCTTGTCACACCCCCAGCAAGCTCAGGGATGATTACTGGCCCTGCTATTTGGGCAATACAGATGCCCTTGTAGAGTCTAACGAGATTAAAGGGAAGGTGGTGGCAATCAATGTGACTGCAAGCAGTCTGGGAGCATAGCCTAGCTTTTCTAGCAACAGAGGTAAGAACAAAAGGGAATAAGGCAGGACACAAAAGGTAGTATTTTTCCAAAAGTTTTGGCTGCAGCTATTTTTCTGACATACAGGGAGTTGTAGTCTATAACATGGAGTTGAGTGAGGGCAATCACACAATCATATGTCTTTGTGCTTTCTGTGTCATTATACATTACTGAGTGTAAAGAACTGCTATCTTATTTCTATCTTCCTGTGGATTCTAACAACCCAAGTTCATCTATACTTCTCACAGCTGCCCCAGATAACATAATACTTCAAATATCTGTATTGTCTCTTGACTTGGGTTTTTCAAAGGCCTCCAAAGGGTCTGCTTGTTAGTTAGAGAAGCAATTCATCTGAGTTCATGAATGAACCACTTGGGTGCCAAGATGCCAGAACATTCAGTTCACTTTGGTGCCTGACTGGTTAATTGGGTTCAACTGAGCTACAGCTAGACTTTTTCATTTCTTTATTCCTTTGTCCTCACATCCCTAGCAACTCTATTTTGATTTTGCTGATACTTTAATCTCAAGGACCTGCTGTGATGTCCATGCTTTTGGTATGTATGAAATCATGGTGATTTAGATCTCTTATTTTTACCTATTATATCTATTTGTGAATGGTTCTCTGATTCTTTGCTTATTCTTTATAGTCTTTCCCATTTCCCTACTCCTGTAAATAAATATACCTCTTTATAATTAACTTCTCTATCTGTGTATTACTATGAAGAGATTTAGTTCTACAACCAGCAGCCCGAGAGCCTGGTTACTGTTCCTTAAATCTGTTTCTCAATTTGCCTGGGACACCTGGAAACAGAGGCCTAAATCCTGTTATTTCCAGATAGAGCAAATCAATGGTAGTAAAGATAAATTAATAGGTGGGTTCAGCTGATTTAATGGGTTTACTCTAACTGGAACTAGTAAAGGGTTTCAGGCCAGAGGGTGCATAGCTTTGCCCCTTGTTGCCCTTGGGACAGCCTGAAAAATTTGATTATTTTCTTGACCTGAGTGGTCTAGACAAAAGGACTGGTAGTAGTTCTACCCTGCTGTGTTATTGTTAGCTATACCCTGGGCTACGGATAATATAGCTACACACATAGAGAAGAAGGGTACATGGAGTGGGCTGCTGTTTCGACTGAGTGAGCTATGTATTTTTCTTTTTATGGATTCAGGTAAATCTAATATAGGTGAGCTCTGACCCACAGCAAGATGCACAAATTCTTCAATTGCGTATTACAACTCAAGAGTACAAAAAGAGGAATCATAATTTACTTGTGCTTTCTCATTCAGCACTTTCTTGAAGTTTTGTTCAAAGCTTTGGCTCTCTCCACTTTAATGTTTTTAAGACACACTGATGCTTTTCAACCTAAGAAAGAATCAAGAAAACAAATAAAACTATACAGAAGAAACGCTTATAGAAACAAGAGAGGGGCCAAGAAGATAATGAAATATTAGAACAAAGAAAAGTACAGAGTGGTGGTGGCGAAAAGGCATAAATCATGCAGAGAAAGCCCAAAGAAATGAAGAACTGAAATCATTCATCTTCAGAGAATGTTTGTATTAAAAACTGCATCCAATGGAGCAGATGGTAATAGCCAAACATGTCACAATCAATACAATGAGAAATATATTCAGCCATATTTGTTTATAGCCTCTTCCATTTCTGCCGAATGTTACTGGGATCCCCTTCTCTGGCTGAAAAAGAGCTGTAGACACAGGTTTCTTTAATGGATCTTTTGCACAAGCAGTAATTGTTCAGATGTTACATGTACAGTTTATACAACTTAAGCTAATATGTCAATAGTCCATTAGCCTTCATCCTTTTTTATATTACCTTGGTGGCAGCACACTTACTTTGGCCCATGTCACCAGGATAACACAAGAAATCCTAGACAGGCTTCATATTTGAGCAATTCCTCACAATCACTGGGAAACAAAATTCTGACATATCCAGCAAAATTCAAAATCCACAAAAGAGTGATACCTTTACTGGTCACCCAAACTGCACAAATTACATCATACAAGCTTTTGAATCTTCACTGTCTTCTTTATCAGACAAATATGTTAAAAATCATATGGTAACAAAAAAGCAATGATGTTAGTCATAGGCCTACATTTTGTCTTAGATGTTATTTCTGTTGTCAGTTAAGATGGTCTAGAGGGATACAGCAACCTAGCCATGTGATCTTGTTCACAGTTGTCCCCCCTCCTCCAACTCCAGGTGTAAAAGAAGTTCTGTTTTGAAATTTGTATCAGACTGGGCCAGCCATGTTGGCTTGGGGATTCTGGGAGTTGTAGTCTTAGAATTAATCTTTCTGAGGCTCTGGTTAAAGGGTTTTACCACATGTAATCTGCTAGAATAAGAGCAAATCCCAGTAACAAAGGACACTGAGCTTTAAGACAGACCAAATCATCAACCAGCTGAGCCAGCACTAGGTCAGCTGAAGTTGTGTTAAATCCAAACCCTTCATGCCCTAGGGATGTTGGAAACTATGCAGGACTTCGCTCACTCTGGCTGCCTCCCTGGGTTGGAGGAGAGTAAATATGGTATACCTGTTTGTTCTTCACTGTACCCCTTCTCTGCATGCTTTTTGGGTCTTCTCCCAGTACATCTCTGCAATTAGAATAGTTCTGCCAGGCGCTTACTCTGCTGGAAAATTTCTGAGATCAGTCATCAGAAGAATATTTCTGCCAGAAGAATGTAGTTGTAGCTAATTCTAACATCCTGCAGCCAATATATCTTTGAATTAGGATTGCACAACACAGATGCTTCAGCTCTTTATCCTTCTCAATGTAAAGCCCCCTGCCCCCGCTCACAAAAGAGGCATGATTGAAAATGTAGCGGTCACATAGAGAATGCAAGTTCGTATATATACATGCATCACCACATTCTATCTTTAGGATGAAGCATTGCCTGAAGTCAGCAAAAGCCTTTGTCTTCCTAGGTGATTTCAACATCTTGGCTAAGGATTTTCTGAAGGGACTTGGAGATAAACATAAATCCAACTGACCAAACACCTTGCCAGATGACAAAGTAGTCCTGGGAGGGGTCTTCATACTGGACCATTGATAGTAGACATATCATCCTTAAGATCTTTCCTTAAAGAGTGAGAATCTTAATTTTGTTTTGGCCTGGATAACATCATCTGAGAACTGTGCTTGAAAGTGGATGAGAGGAAGAATAATTAAGCTGTTCCTGACTGTGATGGGGAGCAAAGTACGCATATAGCCTGGTATGGTCCATCCGTATGAAATAATTTCAATAAGATCAGGTAAAGGAAGAGGGTCCTCTACAGTCATTAAGCAAGGTGTGGTGAACAAGTGGTCATGTACATGCTTTTCAACTGCAACCTTCATCACCTTTACGCTGCATGGCCAAGGGTGAGGGATTTGAAACAACACCTGAAGGGCCTCACATTCCCCCTTCCTGCACTAAGTCATCCTTCCATTCAGTTGTGTCTTGGTAGTCTTCAGCATAATCCTTGCCATTGTAATTGCAATGACTGGGGGAACACAAATCTTGCAGCAGAAAGAGCTTTGGTGCATAAAAGCCTGGGCTATGAACAGAAAAACTGTTGGTCTCTTCTACCATGTAAAGATCCTCATTTTGCCCTTAGAAAATCAGTTTGATTGTTTTTCTGTATATCATTTCTTCATCTCCAAGAAGAAATTACTAGCAGTGGCTCATGAACTCATGAAGTGGTCCTGGTGTTACCTTGGCTTCTGGGGGTTCCCGGGGGAACACCTGGATTTTACAAAGGTTGGGGAAATTAGCAAAGCACAACTTGGCAAAATGGAGGGCAGGGCAACACAGTGAGATCTTTTATCCTATGTTTACAGGGTCCCACTGCATGAGAAGGAGAGAAGTCAAGTGTCCTTTTAAATGGTCTTTTATTTGGTAGAACTGGCAAAGTTTATTCACACTCACACATACAATGCATTCACTCACACAAGCGCTCAAGGACTACTGAGTTGAAACTCTTAAGAGAGAGAAGAGTTAAAGGGACAAAGCAAAGATACTGCACCTGATCCAGAAAGCTGCTGTTTCGGGAAAACATGGGGACAGATCAGCAGACAAAGAAAAAAGACTGACAGGAGCCTTTAAGCTAGCAGACGCTAGGCAAAAGTGGAAATTCTCCCAAACGAGAGAGAGAGAGAGAGCTGACCAGCCAGTGGGAGGAAGAAAGAGAGCTTGAGAGAGTCAGAGATCAAAAGCTAGCTAAAGTCCCAAAAGGGAATGCAAATATAGTGCACGCAGGCCTGGGGGGGTGAGGGGTGGGGGTGAGGGGTGGGCAGTGGGTGTGGGCAGACTCTTTTTCCTGGGAAAGGACAAATGGCCGAATCAGGCAGATGGGGTAAAAGATTTTTATGGCAGTGTAATCAGCGATCAGGAAAAGGATAGGTGTGAGGATGATGCAATTATGGGTTGGTTTGTATCAGGAAAACAGGAAGATTTCAGAGTTATCAATCAACCCAAAAACTTTATTTGAAGTTTCCAACAACTGGGAGTCAAATTAAGTGGGTAGCCCATTTTTATGGCTTGGTT
This sequence comes from Cyclura pinguis, assembly GCA_030412105.1. Lineage (NCBI taxonomy): Eukaryota > Metazoa > Chordata > Lepidosauria > Squamata > Iguanidae > Cyclura > Cyclura pinguis. Next base: position 59,150,626 of record CM059604.1, read on the forward strand.
TTCCAGAGGATGTGCAAACCACAGGGAGTTTTGCTCTTCTCTCAGGAGACGCCTTTTGTTCTCCTTGCAAAAAGGCATTCAGTTGAAGTCAGCCATACTCTGATATCATCTCTGACCTGTTTTTCAGTCAGTTTCTTTTCCACATGGCCTTATCCAGTCATTGTATATGATTTCTATTTTATGCCAATTAAACATGTCTGTGTATGTGTGTGTGTGTGAGTGCCTTTATACACACATATATGCATATATATAGCTAATTAGATACCAGAAATGTTTATCCATCCATGTTGATGATACACTGCTGTGTAAGCCTCCTCTGCTAGCACTGCTCTCTGAGTGGGAGAAGCAGTCTAGATTTAGAAAAGTTACATTTTGAGACTTCAAATCCACTAGTTACTTGCAATAGCAGTCCAAAAAGGTTGGAGAAGCTGAGAAGCTATTTTCAGCAGGACTGCACTGCTGAATAATGGGGAATACTATCAGTATCTTATGGAAAAGTGAGGGCCTTTCAATGTTGCCCACAAACTTGATTACAATGGATGTAATCAAATTCCCTCTGCATTCATTTATGTACTTGTTCTCTGTTTTCTTTTCATATCTGCAGTTCTGCTACTCTTAACTCAGAATCACTGACAGTTTTAAAAGATTCTGAGCTCAGCTGCACATTTTTTGTACAAGCAGTCCTCCCACGCATGTCTGCCTGAAATACAAATTTGACAGACCAAAATTCAGCAGTAACATGTTATTTTTCTTTGTGTCAAGGAAAAAAAGAAAATATCACTTAAACCACTTTACCATTCAGTCAGAGGCAAGTTTTCAGACTGTCTAAGTGCTTGAGGGATACTTTTTTTTTCAATTTTCAAAATTAAACATACATAAATATTAGGTACATAATGTAAAGTACATTAACATTGGTTGAAATAGATTAAAAGTAAGTCTTCGTCAAATATTACTGAATTCAATAAAATCTTCCCCACTCACTATTAAAAAAAAAAACTCTAGTCATCCTGACTCATTATTGTTACATTTACATTTAACTTGACTTGCTAAGATATTGACTACCGATACTGAAAAGGGCACTAAACTGATAGTGATTATCCCACTGCACTCTATAGTGCAACTGAATTTCAGTGGTGAATTGTGATGTCATTTCAAAAAAAGAAAAGAAAAGAAAAATCTGGGGCTTGTTGGGGGGCACCAAGAAGCACTTGATATGTGGCCTGAACTTTATCCAGTTAATACCTAAAATTGAAAAGTTTCCCATCACTTTAGTATTATTGAAAAGACTGCAGTGAAGTAGACTTTTCAGACCATATCAGTGAACCAAGCTCAAGTTACGTCAATGGACAGTTCTTATATTATTCTGAAACAATGAACAGAGAGCCCAGCTGTTCTTTGGTGCTCTAGAGACAAATCATATTAACGGAGAAGAATCTGGATGAAACAACTTCCCACAAGATGAAAGCACAGTGTGCCCAAGATGAAAATGATTTCATGCAACGCTTTGAAAGACAGCATCTTAATGAGTCATAAGAAACATCAAGATTTATTCTCTTGTGAGGAACTTGAGAAGTTGTCTTACAATGAATCAGACCACTGGTCTATATCACTCACTGTTATCTCTACTGAGGGGCAGTGGTACTTGAAGGTTTCTTCACAGAATAATACTTCACAGAATACGTCACAGAATAATACTTCTGGGCCCTACCTGGGGATGCTGGGGATTGAGCCCAGAATCTTCTGAATAGAAAGCAATATTGTTGTCTTATGTTAATTCAAGAAATGCATTCAATTCAGAGACTTTAATTTTATAATACCAGATAATCAAGTGCAGGCCTCTCCTGTACCCATGTGCTCAGTTAGGTGCCGGCAGAACAGGGTCACTAGCAAATTTAACCTCTTTACAGATCCCTAAGATGGTAATAAGACAGAACACTGCATTAATTAGGCCATCTGGTCGATCAGGTCATCCAAACAACTGTGAATGCTGTTAGCATTTCATTAACAAACTAATTGCTGGTGAATCTGTTCCAATGACTGCTAAAAAACATTTAGTTCACATTCATCACCAGGAGAAGAAGAAATCTGTATTCAACAGTAAAACTTCAAGATATACAAATTCCAGTGCAGAATATGGAAGACTTACTTTTTTGGATTACAATTCCAAAAGCAACCAGAGAAACTTGTGCTAATTGCAAAAAATGCCGTTGTCATCCCTGTCCACCCCAAAGCACAGTATGGCATCATGTCAGATGAGAAGACAACCTTCATCCCCAGAACAAATGCAACTCTATTCAGGGTGGTAAACCCCTGAGCATTTGTGACCCTTCCCACTGTGTCAACTGCTGATACATACTTTTTCTCCAGCTTCTTTCAGAATTCTCTACATCTGCTCAGAGCAAGGGGCCCACAGCAGTAGGCTAAAGAGAAGCTAAACCTCATGGATTACCTGAGAGGGGACAACATAAAAGTCCCCTGGAAAGTATGGAGAGCAGAGGGCACTGATACTGTCCAATCTGAGATCAGTACTGGTAGCTCAACCTATAGTTTTCATCATTTGTCTCTAAACCATTCTTAGTAGATTACAAATGTAATGTCTGAGAAAAATTAAAAGGAGAATGTCAGTGACAATAAGCATTCTCCTGACACTTTAACTTAAAACTACAGAAAGGCTGAAGGCAGGTGGCACATGATTCCTTCTCACTGTAGGTACTCTATCTGTCTCTGCACTGTACCACTTCAGATGGTTTCAGCTGAGATGCCACTAATGTCACCCAAGTAACACTTAGCAGAAAAGTAAAGTTCAGGCAGAAGGCTAACTCTTCTCTCTTAGTATTCGGTATTGAGAAATATTTAATCACACAAATCCCTCCACCCACAGTCTGAAGAGAAGCAGTCCAGACACAGGTTTATGTATTCCTCTCCGGCTGAAGCTCAGGCTAGCCCTGTAAACTACCTTTACTTTTTTTTAGCAAGTTTGGCTCCCTGAACAAATAAACATTTCCAAATGAACTCATCAGTTGCCAGTAAAATTTATAGCAAAACTGCAATATGGGAATATTTATTCAATCCTGCTAAAACTAGTCTTAGAGCCATCAGCAAATTTTGAGACAGTTCTTGAAGGGCTACTGCTGAGGACTGGAGGGTGACTCCAGGCCATTAACTTACAGACTACTGCAATGCCCCTTATGTTTTTAATATCTCCATGAAACAACTGGGGAAAGTAATTTACATCAAGGAATAGCAATTCAGCCTGTGTTGGATGGAGATGCACTCCCCCAATAACACATGTTCAGGGCATACTCCTGGACTCAGCTTTGAACCTGGAGATCCAGGTTTCTACAGCGGCCAGGAGTGCTTTTGCACACCTAAAGCTTGTGGGCAAATTGCACCCATTCCTCAAAATGCCAGATTTGGCCGTAGTGGTATATGTCTTAGTTACATCCCACTTGAACCACTGTAACATGCTCTATATAGGGCCACCTTTGAAGAGTGTTTGGAAACTTCAGCTAGGACAAAGAGCTACAGCCACAATGTTAACCAGGACAGGATAAAAGGACCATACACAACCCCTGCTACAACAGCTCTACCGGCTGCCAGTTTGTTTCTGGGCACTACTCAAAGTGCAGGCTATGACCTATAAAGCCCTATATGGCTCATGTTCCAGCTATCTGGCAGACAGTATCTCCCTGTATGAACCTGCCAGACCCCTGAGATCCTCAAAAAAGGCCCTTTTCTCAGTCCCACCACTGTTAGAGGCATAGTTGATGAGGACAGGAGGGAGCCTTCTTGGTGGCTGCCCCTAAACTCTGGAACTCCCTTCCAAAGGAGGCCAGCAATGGCCCCATCCTTGCTGTCCTTCTGTTAGCAGTCAAAACCCTTTTTATTCCAACAGGCTGTTAAAACAGAAAGTTTTTAAAGAACGGGTTAAGGATGCTGTATTGTTTTAAACTGAAAGGTTTTTAATTGCTTTTTAATGTTTAAATTGTTTTAATACTGTGAACGGTTTAATTCCATTTTAATGTTCAGTTTTTGTATATTTTTACCTGCACTGTATTTTTTAAAATTTTAAATCACCCTGACTTTTGGGTGAAAGTTGGAATAAAAATGATGATGATGATTCCTTAGAGGTTTGAGCTTAAACAGCATCATTATGAAGCTGACACCTAGATAACACTAATACTAGGGCATCCTAACCCTTTTTGCAACCTAAAGCTAGAGAAGTAAAAATTCTAACCATGTTGAAGCTGCAGGAGAAAAACAGTTTTTCCTCATTTTATTTTTCAGGCAAAAAACTGAAATTTTCAGAAAATGGAGGGAATGTCAGCTAGCATCCTTTACACATTCAGAATCGGTCTGTTACTTTAGGAATATAAAATGTATTATATACACAAAATATTGTTTAAGAACATGTAACTAGAAACTATAACACCAATAAAGCAACTTCACTCATTCCTACATTACTTTTGAGAAGTACATTCAATACTCCCTTGTTACTTTTTTGGCAGGTGCGGTGGGAGACTAGTTTCAGGTAATTATATTATTTCTAACATGTTACTTCCAAGCTCTGGACAGAACAGACTATGTAGCTTAAAGAGCTTTCTGTCTTCTAAAAGAAGGGGAAAGTTGGGCGGGGGTGCTCAGAAGGAGCAGTTGGAAAGGCTTCTCCAAGATCCTATATTAGAAGATGTCTCAGGGTTGGCCCTACCAGACTCACACTACTGGCTCACACTATTTAATTGCTATTATTCAACTTTAAATGCCATGGGTCCATCCTATGGTGTGTAGTTTGTTGAGGCACCAGAGCTCTCTGTCTTGAGAATTCAAAGCTGCAAATTCCAGAATTTCACAGGCCGAAATCAGAGCAGTTAAAGTGGAATTATGGTGTTGTATCTGTGCAGTATGACAGGATTTCCAATAGGCCTGTCCTGAGAAGCCAGTGGTTTACCTGATACTTCCTTCACAGAAAACATGTATTTTCATGGAGCTACAACTTTCCTTAACTTCAGCCATTCTATCCACTACACCATAGTGGATTTATAGTGCCCAAGGCTTGTACAAATAATACTCACCATTCATTTTAGTATCGAACTCAAAATCCCCATGTGGCTAGAAACTTGAAGCATTGTAATCAATGTGCATTGCAAAGACTAATCCAAATGGAAAATATTGCTGCATGGGTTTATCCATAAAGAGGTGTCATTACTGGGATTTTTTGGTGCTGAAATCCAGAGCTTAAAAACAACTTCTGGGGGTCAGGGGACTATAGACTGCAGAATTCTGCAGCTGGCACAGACAGAGACCATGGGATTTTGTGAGTTATAATCTTAAAAAGCAAAATTTATTATCTCTGTTGGAAGTTCTCTTCAGTTATCATGGATTTCAGTAGCTTTTCAGAACAAACATCTTGTCAGAAAGTGAGGAACCCGGTTTCCGTGCATTGTCACACCCCTGCATTCCTGCTGAGTGCAAAGGCTCGCCTCTGCAGTCATACCTGAACCAAATGCTGGGAGATCTGCCAAGATTTTGCTGCATTACTACTTTATAAAATTCAAATGAACACTGCTAAATTCAATAGATAATGTTGTCACTTGTGCCTCTTCAAAGAGGAGCCATTTTAAATTATATGAAAAATGATACAGGAATTAATCTTATGTCAGAATCAGGGAAACTCACCCATCACAAGGATATGAAATCTCATTAAACTCAAGTCTGATCTTTAACATGGATTGGTCACATAGGTTTATGCAACGATAGAGGCTACACTGATCTAATTTGCTTAGTAAGAAGAACACCCATTATATGCCAGACAAAATGGTTGCATTCTAGGGGTGGCAAATCTTGTCAAATTTCAGAAATGCAACTGAATTGCTCAGCTACCCCAAACTCCTCTCCTTATCTAACATGGTGGGTTAGAAAAAGTTGATTCACGCACAGCATCCTCTGCTCTGTTACAGCTGAATGTGTGAATTTATTGAACTGAAGACCTGGATCTGAGAGACTATAAAAATTCTATCTGTGGCATTTGTTCACTTGTGGCTCATTTATTCTCCCTCTCTCCCTTAAATCACAACAATAAAATAATCAGCATGCATGTATAAATCATTATCTCTGTAAATATCAACTCAAAATCTCTCCTCCAAACTCAGACAACTGTCTTCAATCCTAGATTATCTGTATATTTGCAAGGAGATTCAGGATTGTGCTTAGACTAGATGTTAGTGCATTTAATAAGTGGTGTGATAGTTGAATGCAAGCCGAAATAAAATAGAATAATTTGATGATACATATTAACGATTAACTTTGAAAACTTCAGAATCTAAAAACTCACTGCTGTCTCCAGCTTCAAAAAAGGAAAACAATTGTCAGCCTTCACATAAACACAGTAAAGCATCACAGTTCATTTTGAAACCTGAGTTGTATGCCAGGCTCTTAACCATTTTTGCACTGCCACGTGAATCGTATTAATCTTGCTATATATGCATGTAACAAAAGATGATGACGATGACGACGACGACTGGTGGTGGTAGCACCAGCAGCAGCTTCTGTTGCTGCAATAGTTTTCAAAGAAGAAGCCATGTCAGTCTCTTGCAGCATAAAAATGAGGAAGTAAGGGAGATTAAAAAAGGAATGTGGCTGCACCCTTAAGACTAAGTACTATTTATTTTAGCATCAGTTTTCGTGAATATAAACCCACTCCTTCAGATGAAGTATAGATCAATATTTAAAAAAACAAAACAAAAATCTCTACCTATGATTTCTTGATGACATCTTTGTAATTTGGCCACACAGAAAGCAAGCACTTCAGAAGTTCCACCAGGATTTCAACAACTTCCATCCTGCCAGCAACCTGAGCCAAATTCACTTTCTTGACACCACTGTGCAACTGCACAATGGACTTCTAAGCACCATGCTCTATTGAAAACCCACTGATCACTACACATACTTACATAGCTCTAGTTTCCACCAAGAATACACTAACAGATCTATTATTTACCACCAAGCCCTCTTCTACAACAACATCTGTTCCGTCCCACAAGACAGAGACTCAAAAACCTTCAGCATTTCTCAAACTACAATACCCATCTAGGGAGGTAAAGAAACAATCAACAAGGCAAGACTGATACCCAGGAACTATCTATTATAAGACAGACTAAAAACAAAAAAATGACAGAACAACCCTAGTTATCACCTACAATCCCCAGCGCCATTCAAACATATAATCAACAAGCTACAATCAGTTCTGGAGACTAAGACAGTCCTCTCACAAGCTTTGAGAAGCAGCTCTTAATTGGCCTACAGACAGCCTCCAGATCTTAACTACACACTTAAACAGGATACATAACATGGACAGTAGTATAGCAGCAAGACTCTGCCACACACCCTGATGCCAACTGTCACTCCACAACTACTCTAGGAACCATATTTACAGGGGCCAACAATATCACTCACGATATTAGAGGTGCATTCTCTTCTTTTAATGTGATATATGCCGTCCTATGCTAGCAATGTCCCTCTACACACTGCATTGAACGAACGGCACAGTTCTACACAAGAGAATAAATGGACACAAATCTGACATTAGAAATGACAATACCCAAAAACCACTTCCAGAAGATTTCAGCCTACTTGGATATACAATAAGGGATTTTTGTACAAGGATATTCCAAGAGAAGACTAGAAAGAGAAATAGATGAGCTGAATTATATTCACAATTTCCAATCCATTAGCAGTGATATAAACAAAGACAAGGGTTTCATGGCACACCACATATATAGAATCCTCACTACTGCACATATAATGAAAGGAATCTCAGATTTTTGAATCCAGGGAAACGGAATTTTGGTAAGCAGATTTATTGCTTTCACACATCAACACTAACCAACCCCTGTAAAGATCTGAAAGACCTGTATCACCTTGCCCAACCCCTTGAAAATTCAGGGCAAGGGAGAGGATTTGGATCTCTGTGATTCCTATTACATTCTATTCTACTACAACTGTGTAAATATACTTTATAATCTGATGTTTACATATAACTGTGTACTCCATCTGAAGTGGGTTTATCTCCACAAAAGCGCATGCTAAAATAAAAAACATTTAGTTGTAAAGGTGCTACCACATTCCTTTTTTTTCTCCCCCTCATTTCCTCCTTTTTATGTTGCTGTAATACTTGTAGTATTAGTGGTATTTTAGTGAAGAAGCTGGTGATTTCTCATTGCGCTTACATGCCTTTAACTCTAGCGAATGTTACCCAAGAGACAGATTTGCCTATGGATTTCCTCCATAAGCTTTATCCAGGTCAAGCAAAAATTGATAATTTAACCACACAGAGAGACACTACTGGATGCATTAAATTCCATGATCAAGTGTCAAACTCTATTTGTGTCAAGCAGTCACAACCATTTATTCTAGCTCAGTGAACCTAGTCTGATGTTTTAACTATCTCTGTGGCTGATAAACTGTTAAGAATTAACAGCTCTGAATGACTGATTGTGTCACAATTTTAAGAAATTATGTTGAGTGTTTTCACTTCATACGCTAGATTTTAAGCATTCAGAGGCACCCTTGGTTTACCTTTCGATCCTGTGATTTTTTTAAAAAATTAACTTGATGTTTGTAAAATGCAAATTTGCCATATCTGATATGTATACCATAGAAATATGATACTGCCAGCGAATATATTATGTCAAAACAACAAAATGGATAGGTTTGCCAATATCTTGCTTAGGATCCAAGAATTTTTCAGTTATCTCCATTCATCAAGGATTTTTTCATCTTTTTCTCAAAATTAACTGCTCCCTGGATCCTGCCAGAAATACTACATGAAAAGCTGGATGGGCTATCAGAGATTGTGGTATGCCACAGATATCAGTTTTTTTAAAAAAGTTGTAAAAGAAAACTTTTCCAGGCATGTTCTGGGCCCATCTGGAGTAACTTCTGGGATCGCACATAATAGACTGTTCGCTCCTTGCCGTTTCTTCCAAGTATCTGCCAAGTTTCTTCCAAGTATTCAATGACAGGGCCAGCTCAAAATACCTTGCTGAAAGATTAAAGAACAAGAGCGTAACCCTCCCTTCCATGTAGCAACAGGTAAACTTTTCTTCAGTATTGCCAGACACAGCTGAAAGGAGATGACTTATCAGGACATAAGGCAAGCTACAGCTCTGCTTCAGTACCTGAGGTGACTGCTTCACTCTACCTAAAATAATAACCAGGCCTGCACACTGAATGCTTCACCAGCAGAGGAGGAAGGTAAGGGACTGTGCCATCTGCTCCCCACTCCACCTTTTCCCTATTACACCCGAGGAAATCAGCCAACCTGCCTGGAACGTCAAGCTCATCGAGCATCTGAGGCTTTCATGCCTGAACCCTCAACTTGGTTGGTGTGTCATCAGTTACTTGTGAGCACACTCTGGACTGTGCTACAAAGTCATAACCACTGCCAGAATCAATACTTGGCTGAAAGCAGTAAAAAGTGAATCTCCATTCACTGTATAACCTTGTTGAAAGAAGGTAGGCTATACCTAAGGGCTATACCTGAGAACATGGTGGTTCTCAGTATTCGATTCTCTGGAGATAAGGAAGACAATGGATGTGGTTGCAGCTAAGGCTCATCCTTTTTGCTCATCACTTCTACTTGTTAGTGACTCAATGAGCTTTGGAAGGAAGATCCACCAGACAGTGGCATCGACCCCCCCCCCTCAGACCAGACATTACTGGTGTGGGTCTTTCTTGGCACTGGTATGTCCCAATAGTTTTTTGTTTGTTGTTAGAATGTGGGGAAAAGTGTACACTTTGAGTTAATGTATCTAAAAATCAAGAAACTTATATAATGCTGTTGCTGCTGGCAACATTTGTTATCTTTTTATTACTGCACTGCTGCTTATTGATTAAGGAGAGAGGGAAAATAACCAAATAATCACCCGGTAAAAATACTCCATTAAAAATAACTTTCCAGTATAAGCAACACATGTTGTAAAATTCAAGACAATTCCAGAGCATTATCAGAAATGCCGACCTTAGAAACACTGCACATGTGTGCCTTGTCAGAATAAGAAGACTCAGCACTATATGAATCTTCTCCATAGGGAAACATAAAAAAATTTTCTTCTTTATTCTGGTGAAATAATTCCTTTAGCTATTTGCATGGCTGGTTAAGTGGTTTTGATGTCGGACTTTGAATGGTGTTCTCTGATCTATAACATGTTGAAGATCTCTTCCCTTTTGATCTTGGGTGCATGCCTGGAAGTTATTCTGAAGCTTCTGGTACTTTATATAGTACAAGGGCCAGGTTATGCTTTCAATGGCTTACATAAAGTCAATAAGACAATGTACTATCCTTCTATGGCCAATAACTATTACTCATTTGTTGCTGTTTTGTGCCTCCAAGTCATTTCCAGCTTATGGAGACACTAAGGCAAACCGAGTGGGGAATCAAACCCTGGTCTCCAGGGCTATTGTCCAGCACTCAAACCACTATACCACATCGGCTATTTACTACTCAGTACTAATAGCAAAATCACTCTCAGTTTGAATACCAAAATCATTAGTAATGATAAGCTCTTTCAAAAATCCACATAGTACTTGGTTGTGCCCTCTTTAACAGTTCACAGCCTTGGTTACAAAGCTCAACTTGTTACGGGCCCAACAACTATATTCTAATATCAACTTTATTATTTAGTGTTATTCAGACATTAAGTACTGTTAGGCTATGCTGTTAATGTACAATTCTGTAATCTATTTGATCTTAATATCTACTCTACAGTTTGTTTCACATGGATGGATTAAAATCTAAAATATGCCTTTGTTTTCAGTGTAGACAATTTGTGATATGTTTCCATGTGCTTGTACATGTTTCTGTCCTAAGCTATACTGTATTGTTTTGGTTTGGGGTGGGATATTAACAGAGATTCAATCTCCACATGAGGTACAAAAGTAAAATTATTTCCATTTCCTAATTTCTCTTTTCTTTCATGCAATCTCACACCTGTCATGAAGAGCCAGGAAAAGCTATTGTTCAAAATACAACTTCCAGAATTCCCAGCCAGCATGGCCACAGGCTATGCTGGTTGGATGCAGGATTTGGGGAACTGTAATCCAAAAATATGAGAGCTAGTGGTTTGAGCGTTCAAATTCCCACTCAGCCACGGAAACCCACTGGGTGACCTTAGGCAAGTCACACTCTCTTGGCCTCAGAGGAAAGAAAAGGCAAACCCTCTCTGAACAAATCTTGCCAAGAAAACCCAATGATAGATTCCCCTTAGGGTCACACTAACTCAGAAAAAACTTGAAGGCACACAACAAGAAGTCAAAAAAGGTAACTTTTCCAGGCTCTACTATCCCTACAAGTAATATTTAGTGTTCTGGAATTTATTTCTGAGCAGACCTGTGTTACCGCTGTTTCTAGCCCAAGCTTGTGGTATATTAAGATATCATTTGATATCAATAATTTGGCCTTCTGTACCCATTCCTCTCCACGTGCTTGCGAGGCCCCTGGACAAGCACACACACAGGCGCGGCTGACAATAGCCAAACCATTAAAATCCCAATCCAGGCAGGCCAGTCATTGCTGAATGCAGCTTTAGGAGACCTCAAGGCAAGTACCACATTATGTATGCACACTACTTACCAAAGATCCCCTGCCCCGCACAGGCAGCTTGATGAGCGGACTATACAACTCTCAAGCACTCTGCGTTTGCATACTGGCTACTCTATTGACAATCTGGTCATAATTTAATCATCTAAAATACTGACCTTTCGGAGGCCTTGTCTCCAGCCTGAAACTCATTGTTATCCCCAAGAACGGACTAGCCTGCGGCCACAATTTTCCCTATGAGAGCCCCTAACTTTGAGCGTCTCGTTGGATCGCTCGTGACTTGCCTCCTGAATTGCCATCTCTCCGTTTGACGAGCCTCCCCTCAGCCCCACGTGCTGAGAATCCACGCTCCCCAGCTTCTTTGCTTTTACCGGGCTTCAAGACAGGTATAGTATTTCCCATACCAAACCTCCTCTCAAAATCCCTCTATCCAACTCCTACCTTTTATTTCTATAGTTCCTTGTGTGAGTGTGCTGCATACACGTGTTTGACTGTGCTTCAATATTATCAACTTCTGCCTTATCATTGACTTAGCCTGACCCCGCAGACATAGGGTTCAAGATCTCGCTACTTACCCTGCCTCTCGCATTGCTAACTAGTGCTCTTTGCTAATTCCCTCCCCATTGTTTGAGCACATTTAGGTGTCCCTCCCGGGACCCCCAGAAATCAGGGTAACACCTGTGCAGAACTGCACTTGGCGGGAGTCAAATAGCCCTGTTTCAGAGAAATACATACATCTCAACTTGCAGGATAACTCCACCAGGCTGACTTCCAAGGAACTGACTTCTTAGGGATAGAGTAGAACAAGAAACGTGTTAAAGATTTCACAAGGGTGAGGATTAAATAAGATATGAAATTGCCATGTTTGGACTGGACAAATAAGCCTGTGAATTACAAAAGCAATTTCATGCCACCCCTGTTTTGAATTTAAGGGCCTCATTTTATCATGAGTATATTTTGGATGGATAGTTTCCTTTCTACATTAAAAAAAATATTGAGAATAAACACAGCAAATGATTCTGGTATCAGCTAACTGTCTTGGACATTACAGCCACTAGAAGAACAAACTGATATCTCTACCTGTACAGGAATCTAGGTCATGCTAGTATCTGATCAGAATATCTGATTTTAGTTATCCTAAAAACTAGCCTTGAGGAAGTCTATACAATACACAACTCAAGTCTGCTCACTGCAGCAACCATTGATAGAATTCCTTCTAATGGATGGCACATTTTTTCTAAGACACTATACATGGTTCCGATGGTTCTACAAGTACCTAGTAAATTTAAGCACTTCATAATTCTATGTGTTTTACTAGGTGAGATACATCCACATTCAAGGTTTTTTCTGTGGTGGTCCTACATCTCTTTGGAATGATCTCCCATGAGGAATACATATGATTTTTTTTTATTGTGTAGGAAAGCATTATAGACTTTCATGCTAGAGCTTTCATTTGAATAATTTCATGGTATTCTTCCAATGATTATCCGCTCCTGCTAATTCTAATAATAAATCAGTTAGTCTTAAAGGTGACACTAGACTCTGCCTCTCTTCCCTTTTCTGTCAATTTTAGTGTTGCTTTGCTGTCCTTGTTGTTTCATTTTTTCAATCATCTTGAATATACATACTGATACCTACCATGTTGTCAATGATGTTCAGGACAGATACACTGAAAGATGGGTTAAAAATCTACACAACAAAATAACTGAAATTCCTCTACTCAAGCTGCGTTGATACCACTTAGCACTTAAATAGCACTTTATTATATCTCAGAAGTGTTGAGAATATTTTCTGCAAGTCAAATGTTGACTGGATTGTGAAATATAAATTTGACAACAATGGAGACATACATGCGTTCTCATTAATACAGAAGTTACTCACTACTTCTATGTACCTATTTCTTGGGTTTATAGTCACACCAGTGTTTAACTTTTCCAAGACAGCAGATCACACAGTTCTGATGAAAGGAAGGATCAGATTGCACTTTTCCGTTCCCAAAACAGTAGGCTTTACAGGTCAGCAGCATTCCATATCCTGAGATGTCAGGGCCAAAATCTTAGACCATCGTGATAATCATAGGAATAGCTCATTGAGATGTCACAGTGGGAAAAACAGTGGAATCAGTAAGCCCTGGTGCTAGCTGGTTTTGAGAATTGGCAGAGGGTGCTGCACCCAGACTTTTAATCTTTTGTCTTCAGAAAATAAGACTTTTTTTCTCTTTCTCTTCCTGCAGTGTTGCTGGCTCTGAGAGGTGTCTCCCTGATTAGAGACCTAAGAAAAGAGCACTTCCCTGAGACTTCATTCAGTCAGATTTTAGAGACCTAGTAACCATAGACAGGAAATAAAACAAAACCAAATATTCTCAAAAAGGAGGGCAGGAACATGACTTTTAGCACAAAACAAAACCTACCACATCTGATAGAGGTGTAAATGTTCTCCAAAAACATACAACGGATTGCACTTTTAGGCTGCAATCCCACACACATTTCCCTGGGAATACTTAGGCAAGTTTGGCTTACTTCTAAATAAGCATACAGAAGATGGCACTCTTAGTGATTTCTGTAATCTTACTTGCCAAGGCAACTCACATAACAATACTTATTAAGAACATTGAAACTTACAAGCAAAAATACAATGAAAAGCATGCATAATAAACTGTCTTTAATTTATAGCTTTTCTGTGTCTCTTCCATGGCATATATTCCTTTGCTTTAGTGACACATGAGAAATATTTTTATCACCATTTAAACTAAACAGTGTGGGTGTAACTAACCAGTTCCTGATCTCCGGAAAACTTAAGTTCATTTTATTTTCCATTGGATACCAAATTGCTTGTATGGAGGTGAATAACTGATCCTCCAAATCTGTCATATTGACTACAGCTTTGGCAACAACTTGCTTTTCCATTAACACTAAAAGATGCTGCTCTGTTCAACACAATCCCATTCAATCTAAGCAACCATACAGTCATTTTAGCTCTTTCTTCCATATCAAGCACACAGCAGGGTAGCAATGAGCAACTCAGTTGGAGACAAATCCTTCCATATAGGTCAGAAAGGAAGAGAATAGAAAAATGCTGGGCTGACCTTTATTTTACGACTGATAATTTCACATGTGTGCTGCTCCCTTCTTATTTTCAGATCTGTATAGCGGAAAGTATGACACATCTTTAAGGAACTTTGCAGCACAATTCCATACATTCCTACTTGCCTCTGGTAAGTGGGCTTAGAACCATTAGGTTTTAACTATTACAGGCACAGACTTTCATGGTTCAAGATGAACTCATATACTGATACGTACTGACCTGTTCTTAATGGAGGAGCTGTGACTCTGTGACCTACAGCAGTCTTCCAGTTTATACCAGTGAAGAAAACAGATCTGTATTTATGAGTTACCTTTTATTCTAAATAGATCCCCCAATATGACTTACAATTAAAACAGAAGAACAACTCAAACACATTAAAAACAAATTTAAGGCTTGAAAACATCCCACACTGCAGAATTAAGAGCAGGAAAGAATCTTAACAGAGTACATAGGTAATACACTTTGTTGTTGTGTGTGCCTTCAAGTCATTTTTAATTTAAGTGGCTGTAAAGTGAACCTATCATGGGATTTTCTTGGCAAGATTTGTTCAGAGGTGGCTTGCCTTTGCTGTTCTCTGAGAGTGAGAAAGTGTGACTTGCCCAAGGTCACCCAGTGGGTTTCCATAGCTGAGTGGGGAGTCAAATCCTAGTGCCCAGAGTCATAGTCCAATGCTCAAACGGCTACACCGTGCTGGCTCCCAGATAATACTTTAAAACATTTAAAAGCCACATAGAATAGATCTGTCTACACCACAGGTAGGCAACTGCATGGGAACTAGGGACCAATTTACCTCTCTTTTACTTCCTGTGGGTTGTACCCCCTAGACAATGCTCTATACCTCTCTCTTTGTTGGAGTCTTTCACACAATGTTGAACAGAAGTGAAGACACGTTACTTCCCATCACCATTTTGAAAAGGACTCTAACAAAAATAAAGGTATTTGGTACTGTGGGGGTGGGGTTTCTGTGTTATTTGGGGGCTTTAAGATGAAAAATATCCTAAAATCAACGGCATGATTTGGTTAAGCACAATTCAGAGATTCAGATCTTGGAATGCAAGTCATTGGAAGAAGGCACATGCACATACACACATCTGTACTTTTTATTTGTAATAAATGTTTATATAAATTTAAATAAATTAAATAAATATTTAATATGATCTTAATAAAAATAATAAGTACATTTCCTTCAACAGAATGTGTGAAAAGTTTCTTAGCTGAACTACAACTTAATTCAATCCACATCAGTCTAGATTCAGTCCATTCTGAGATGAACCACAAATCTGGATCAAGATTGAAGAATCAGGATCACCAATTTTATTCCAATATCTTGCATTCAGACAACAACCTCTTTTTATTTTCAGATTTTTTAATTTTTTATTTTTTTCACATATCTAAATAAAATTTGTAAAAATGGTCAGCCCCAAAGGATTTTTTAAAAAATCCAATTCATGCACTGGTAAATTCCATTTTAGACTACTACAATGTACTTTATGTGGAGCTTTCCTTGAAGACAACTCAGAAGCTGAAGGTACTGTAAAATGCAGCAGATACATTTCTGACCAGATGGTTATATCTTAATAACGTAACACTGGTTTCATGGGAAATGCACTGGCTGCCAATAAGCTTCCAGTATTAATTCAAGGTACTTCCAAAGACTTTTTAAGCCCTAAATGGTGTGGGACCTCAGTACTTAAAGGAGTTTGTTGTTGTAGTTCTATGCCTTCAAGTCATTTCTGACTTATGGTGACCCTAAGGTGAACCTATCACAAGATTTTCTGGGGCTGTGTGTGTGTGACATGCCCAAGGTCACGCAGTGGGTTTCCTTGGCCAAGCAGGGAATTGAACCCTGGGCTGCACAGTTGTTGTAGTCTGACACGCAAACCATTATACTATGCTGGCTCTCTACTTAAAAGAATATTTTTCCCTACAGACACTTGCCTCAGGACTGAGGTTGGCTGGAGAGGCCTTCCTCTGTGTTCCACTGTGGGAGAATATGGGAGAAGACCTTCTCTGTTGGGCCCTACTGTTACCAACACTGGCTTTATTCCAGTGCCAAGTAAAAACATGTCTTTTTATTAAAGCCTTTTGGAGGATCTAATGATTTTATCCCATTTGTACATGTATGTGATTGTAAACTACTTCCATTTGTGTTAAATCACATGCTACTTAATATGTTTTAATATGTTATGTTCTTAATATGTTCTTCTTCAAGCAGAAGATTAACTTCTATTGTTTTAAAATTCTGAACTGTTTTGAATAGTTTAAACTGATTGTATAGTATGCTGCCATGAGATCTTTTGATATACGCCAGGAAATAAATATTTTCATCAATATGAAAGTTATTTTAAAAGAGGGGATTTACTTAGCCACATTTCAAACAGGTACTTTCCTGTGGTTTTGGGCTAGGCACCCATAAATATAGCTGCTTTAAAAAAAAAACCAGAAACAATTTTTAACAGTGGTCCTTTTATAAAAGATCCTCAGTTTTGGCAATTCATGCTGCGTTCATCTGTCCCTGTCCCCATATAGCGAGCTAAGTCTGTGAATGTTCTATCAAAAACAGATGATAATGACACTGAAATGGCAGTTTGTTCAAAGAGAGGATGCCTTCACCTTATTCTATCAGCAGTCCAGCTGATAATATTCTATGACACAGTGTAAAGCAGAGGACAAAGAGATGATCTTTTGCTACTGCAGTCCAACTGGTGGGATTCACTGGCAACATCTATTGATCTGAGCTCGCAGTGGTGAAAACCTCCCTCCTATCCCCCCATACTCTGCCCATGTTGTTGTTGTTGTGTGCCTTCAAGGACCCTAAGGCAAACCTATCACAGTGTTTTCTGTAGCTGAGAGTATGTGATGCACTCAAGGTTACCCAGTGGGTTTCCATGGCCAAGCGGGGAATCGAATCTTGGTCTCAAGGGTCGCTGTCCAACAGTCAAACCACTATGTCACACTGGCTCTGCCCATACTATTTCTTTAACAGTTGTCTACCTAGGATTCTTAAATGTGGTGGTGAGGGAGAAAGACTGAAAGCTCCTGCCTTAAGAGGAGCCAGCACTCTTTGTTCCTACGCTCCTGCTGGAACATCTCTGCCTCTTTTCTAAAGTACCAATCAAAATATTTGGATCTCCATGTTTCAGCAAGCCTTCCAAGAGTGGTATTCCTATCCCCTGGTCTTCAGTCTGAGGACCACAGATCTAGACCACAATAGCATTTTAAAGACCATAAGCTTGCTGAAACAGAACTAGATGATAATTTCCCAATGGCACTCTAGAGTTGTGACATTACTTCTGGCACTATGATTTGATCATTTAGATTGACTCTGGTTGAATGATTTCTACAATGTCTTCCTCCCTTGAGAAGAACAAACAGCCCTCCAGTAGAAGTTGCATGGGGATATAAAAAGGGAATGTCAGTTTCTTTTCTGATACAGAATGCCTTCACACATTATTTCATGATAAATGAAACACTATACTGTATTTATATTATAAAAGTCCAGTTTGGGAATTTTATATTATTAGACAATATAACTGAGAGCTACAGGACTCAGCCATTTTGTTCTTTTTTGTTAGCTCTACTAGCTCTATGCTACTGAATATTGCTTTGGAATTCTACGTAGAAAATGCAATTTATAATGCAAGATAGGATACTTTTGTCTTTCACAGAGAATATCAAAGGGTTGCCAAATGCCAGCTTCAATCCCTACCTTGAAGATGGCCTTTTCCAAAATATTATAGTTAAGATTGATCATGACTGAGGAGGAAGGTTTTTATTTAAGGCAAAAAATTTTGGACATTGACCTGATCCCAAATCCGTCAGCTAATATTCGGAAACATGTGTGCTGAGGTGCACAGATGTGACTGGAAAATGGATTAAGGTAGTCCTCTGTCTAGAGAAAAATATGCTATGGCTTTGTGCCTTCAACAGCAGTATGAGCTCCAGAAATCAGATGACAATCCTCTTCACAGCATGTAGTTAAACCAGGTTTGGACTGAACAGTTGTGGCTGGGGGATTCAGTGAGTTGTAGTTCAAATAAGTAACTTATCACACATTCTGTTTAAAGAGATGTACTTTTATTATTTTTATTAAATAGTATTAGAAATGTATTTAATTTATTAAAATTTAGCTTAAAATTTCTTACAAATAAAAATACAGGTGTGTGTATGTGCCTTCAAGTCACCTATCAACTTATGGCAATCCCATGAACTCCACAGAGCAGTGGTTCTTAACCTTGGGGTCCATGGAGCCGTCACAGGAGGTTCACACAGGGTTGCCATTCATCACAGATTTAAGTGACTGAAAAATGTGGCTGTTTGATGCAGCATGCCCTAGATTCCTCATAGGCAGCAGTGACAATGGGGGCAGCAGTGGTGAAGACATGCTGGCGGGCATCTCATCCTGCACTGGAGGCTCCTGGAACTACTGCACAGGTGCGCCAGGGAGCCCAGCAGGCAGGGAGGCAAGAGGAGAGCCCAGAAGATGAGGGAAGATACCCAGCCCAGGCCTCGTGTGGTGAGTGTGGCAACAAGGCTTGAGCCCAGGGCCAGGCAGAGCTTTACTTCCAAGGAGCCACAAGTACGAAGGGGGTCCCTTTACTCCTCTGGCTGCTTGTAAGTGAAGTGGCAATGATCACCACTGGACAAAAGCCTGAAAGAAGCACCATTTCCCCTGAAGGAGCACTGAGAGGGGAGCAATGGCACGTGCTTTCAAAAGAAGCACTACCCTCTCTAACATCTCAGTCTTCCTTTGGAAGGAAACGGCATTTCTTTCACACTTTCTCCCAAAGCAACACTGAAGCCCTTACTTTCTAGGTGCTGCTTTTGGGGAAAGGGGGGAAAATGTTCTTTAGGTCTGCCTTCTTTTCATATATTTCCTTTAGGAAACTCCAGTTTAATCTACTCTCCTGGAACTTGAAGGATCTCAGCATGCTACTCCCCAGATCATTAACAAGCTTCCTTTCCTCTGCATTGTCTACCAGAAGAATAAGGGATAAGGGAAAGCAACTGGTGAGCAACTATAAACAAATATTTGAATATTAAAATAAATATTTGAATATTTAAATCTAAATGTATATTTAAATCTTGAATTAAGTCATGGGGGTTCCTGGCAACAAATTGTATTTACAGGGAGGCAGTATAGAAAAGGTTAAGAACCACTCCCATAGAGCTTTCTTAGGCAAGAAAGACACTTGGCCCTTCACATTTACTAGGGCTAGGGGCACAGGAAAAGTAGAAAAATTGCAAATATCAAAATGAGTGTGTGTGTCTGTGGGAAGGGGGCTCAGGCATAGTGGGGAACAGACACCCAGAGTTCAAATCAGGCCAGGGAAAGTGGAGGGAAGAGGGGTGGGTCAGCATGGTGGTCTTATACTTTCTCCCTCACACCCATCTCCTTCCTTGTGTGTGTGGGCATTGGGAGAGGGTTTGTGGTGCTGAGAAACTGAGCTATGAGCCATCCTTAGCTGGCCAGGTAGCAGCTGTTGGAAGAAGAGGAGGACCAGAGGTTGGTTTTTAAAGGGCTGAGAGGTCTGACTGGAGCTGCCAAGAGGGAAGGTTCCCTCAGAAAAGAAGCACTGTGTTGTTGGGGGGCACAGGGGTTGAAGAAACTTGCAAATAATCAAATCAGTGAAAGCCAAACCTGCAAATGTGAAGGGCCGACTGTACTCAGAGGTGGTTTTGCAGTTCCTTCTTCTGTGATATATAGGAGTAAAAATTTGATAACAGAAGGTCACCAAATGATTAGGTGACCTTCCTACACTGAATGATTGTAATGGTACATCAGAAATAATGAAACTAAATAATGCAGAAAAAAGCCATCTAACCCTATGAGTACTGCAGGCAATAAGAGAAGAAAAAATTAGCAAGATTAAATGCAGCAGCAACAGTCAGCTTGAAGTAGATGTATTAAGCCCTTTGGACATGTGCGTGGGTGTCTGCTTAGGGAGGAGCAAGCCATGGGCTCAGGCAAGTAGATCTGCGTGCCATCTCTGTAAATATTTTAGCAGAAAGCTTGGCTTGGCCACGTCACTGCAACACTATGCACTGGAGTGACAGGTTCTCTTTGCTTTCTTGGCTGAAACACAATCTATTGAGTAGCTGGTAGCATCAGCAAAATATAGAAATGCTGATGAGCCAAATGCACAGATGTGACTCACTGTTATTGATTAAAACAATAAGAAAAACAAAGGTCATAGAGGAAATTTTCAGTAGGCACTGTTTACCTAGAACTACTACAAATCAGAAGTCCCTATACAACCCCATAGACAGTTCATATATCCCCAGAGACACTTTTCAATAAACTGAATTTCTTGCTTGTAGTGAAAGAAATCCACTCTTCATTCAAGGAAACAAAATTAAGTGTTTACCTGTTACAGATGCAAAGGTTGGTTTCTGAATTGCCATACTGCTTAGTACAACAAATAAAATTGCTGGATGAAGTCATCCAGAAGTTTGAGAGAATGTCACAAAGATACAGGTGACTGCAGCTCCTTCCCTTCTTTCTGTCATGAAATCCTAGACATCTGGAAATAGTTTTGGAATGGCTGAGGTCAACCAAGCTGACACCAGGGCAGTACAGTACTTGGTAAAATGACTGATTTAGATGGACCCCTGCAACCTGGACTGGCCAGTTCTACATTTCCTCTGAAAAGTCGCAAGACAATTTGGAAGTACTTCTGGCACAGGCATTCTCACAAGTGGTACCAGGTCTGACCACTTTGGCCATTATGGCTCTGTCTGCAGAAGGTGTGGTATAATGGCCTGGAGAGCCAGTGTGGTGTGTGGTGTGACTGTTGCACTAGGATTCCAGGACAGTGGGGTTCAAATCCCTACTCAACCATGGAAAACCACAGGGAGACCTTGGGGAAGGCAAGGAGCTTGAGGAAGGCAAATTGATATCTGTGACAGGGTTGCCATAAGTTATAAACAACACAAAAATAACAACTGGAGAAGGCAAAACTTGCCTCAATTATTCATGCCTTTGTGGCATCCAGACTAGATTACTGTCATGTGTTTCAACTGGTACAGCCTTTGAAGACAGTTCAGACGCTCTTGAGTGACAAGGAATACACAGTTAATTTGCTTATGGTAGCCAAGCAGGCAGAACACAGAACACTGCATAAATTTTCCAGTCTATTTAAAGTCTAATTTAAAGTGCTGCTGTTAGCATGCCTAAACCAATAGGTAAAAACAAACTACCAAAATTGCCACATGCCACATGCACGCTGTGGGGGAAAAAAAAACAGAAAAAACTGGAAATGCAATGTGAAAGAGAGAGGGGGTTTCAGGATGCATAAAATAAGATTTTATTTCCCAAATTAGCCCCTTATAAAGGAAGTAGGGCAATGTATATGTAGTAATTATGGGGAAAACAAAGACTAAAGAATTACAGAAATATGTATGTGTGTGTACTCCTTATATCAAATTGTATATTGTGTTGTTGTTAACTGCCATCAATTCATGTCTTCTCATGATATGGCCAAAGTATGACAGCCTCAGTTTAGTCACCTTGGCTTGTAGGGAGAGTTCGGGCTTGATTTGCTCTAGCCCATTCATTTGTCATTTGGGAAGTCCGGGGTATCCACAGAACAATGCTCCAGCACCACATTTCAAAGGAGTTGGTTTTCTTCCAATCAGCTTTCCTCACTGTCCAGCTTTCACAATTATACATAAAAATTGGAAATGAGATGGCATGGACAATCCTAACTTTAGTATTCAATGATATGTCTTGGCACTTCAGAATCTTGTCTGATTCCATCACAACTGCCCTTCCAAGTCCTAGTCTTCTTCCAATGTCTTGATTACAGTCTCCATTCTGATTAATAACTGAGCCAAGGTATGGAAAATCTTGAACTGTTTCAACATCTTCATTGTTTGCTTCAAAGTTATATAAATTATCTGTTGTCATTATCTTTGCTTTCTTAATGTTCAACTGTAAACCTGCCTTGCACTTTCTGCCTTTTCTTCAGTAAGCATTCCAAGTCTTTACTATTTTCAAAGGCAAAGCAAAGCAATGGGAGAGGAGAGGTCTGGAGGGCTGAAGGAAAGCAAACATGCTCATGTCCCCCCCCCCAGCCCGTTTGCCTTATCTTTTGCCTTAGCACGCTTTCCTTCTTTTTTCATCTCAGCAAAACACAAGGGAATGGAATGAAAAGAAGGGGGAGGCACTGGCTTCTCGTGAATAATCACATTCGTGAGAGTCAAACATGCAAATGTAGAGGGAGGACAGTACTTCTCTGTAGTCTTTGGGTACTAATATCAGGTTACAATTCATCCTGCTACTGAATATTCTTTTTCATTTTTTAAAAAGATTAGTGTGTCTTATATACAGGCTCATTGAAGCTGTTATTGGTAGCACTCTGTAGCTCAGTAACCTAGATTCCTGTAAGAAATTCTGCTTGCTTGTACAGTTTCTCTTAACACTTAGGAACTAACTATAAAATAGATTATTTCTTAAAGATTTAGTATGCAAGCTGTCAAACCTTAGATAAATGTTTCAGTCAGAAGCGTTTCTAACAGGAAAGGTATACAATGTAGTTCCTACTCCAACAGTTATATCCAAAAAGTGGATTTTGTTAGAATAATAATGACTGTCAAGCTGGATATTATCTATTAAAGTCAACTACTCAGAAAATTCTTGTAGAGACTCCTGACTTCCTCTCCAAATCAAAAATCTATCATCTGTGTACCTGTAGCAAATCACTAGATGTTTTCATACAGTCTGGCAGGGAGACAGTATCTTTCTCAAAGCTCTTCATATACATGTTTGCTACTTCTAGGCTCATGGAGCATCCCATGGCAACCCCTTTAATTTGCCAGTAGAAGTGATTATCAGATCTGAAATAGCTTTTTTGTAGTGCCAGCTCAGTCATGTGGGAAAGACAGAAAGATGTAGGTGGGTGTCTGTCAATTTTTCTTTCAAGTGTCTGCATTATTATAAGTAAGCTCTGTTCATGTGGTATGTCTGTAAGTAACAATCTGACATCCATAGTTACAAAATGTCATGTTCTTTCATAACAAGGGAATCTAATTTATTCACAAAGTCAACAGAATCATGTAAGTAACATGAATTAGAGGTAGAAATGATTTTAAAATATAATCTGCACATTTTGAAAGAGAATGCAGAAAAGAATTGAATTAGCTTCTAGTTGTTATGATGAGGACAACCTTGATATATACAGGAGAAAATCCCTGCATGTTGATTTTCAACTGTTTTGTAAGTATTGTTTTACATGGATACAGTTATCTCTATTAAAGCAAGGTATACCTTAGTTAAAGAAGTAGATGTGCCTTTGGACATTACTTCTTTATCAGAAAACTTGGTACCAGAGGAACCTGGAAAGACTAAGGATAGTTTCCTGCATTAAGCAAAAGAAGAACTGTTGAACAAGTTTTAAGCAAACTTTTTATTCAAAACTCATGAAATGAAACAACCAGGTCAGGTAAGCCTTGCATAAGTGAATAAAAACATTTTGAATCATCTAAAAACCATATGAAGTATCATTCCAAAATGCCCCCAGGGATTTTTTTTTCACCAGCCTCCACTTTTTTTTTTTTTAAAGCTTTCTATTTTGATGGTCAAATCTACGCTTTTTTAAAAACATGCTGGGGACATGTTTGGTGGGAACAAGGTAGAAGGTCTTCTCAGTGGCTGATCCCAGTCTTTGGAACTCTCTCCCAAGAGACCAGGATGACTTTCTCCTTGTCTTCCCTCTGTGGGTAACTGAAAGTATTCTTGTGCCACCAGGCTTGTGGAAACTGAATGGGGTGGGCTTTTAATGATGTGCTCTGCCTTTTTATGTTTTATGGGCCATCTAATCTTTTAATAAATTGTAATGTTTTTAATGCTTCATGTTTAAGCCTGATAAATTTAATTGCTTGTTAGACAACTTTATACTTTTCTCAAAACTTTTGTATAATTTTTAATCTGTACTGTTACAGATATGTTGTTAGCCACCTTGAGTCCCATTTTTGCGAAGAAGGCAGGATATAAATGAACAACAACAAAAACAACAACCTGGTGAGGCAGGCTCATCTGCTTTTAACTTTTCTCTCTGTTTCATTTTTCATGCATGCCCAGTTCTGCAGTGTTGAGGAGCTCACCCCTGTTTATCTCTGTCACCACTCACAAATGGTATGTTGTCCTCACCAAGACTGCAGTTCTCATTTTTGACTTCTAGCTGACAACAACAGCAAAATTACTCCTCCACCTAGGACAGTTTCCACACTAGACTGTTCTAGTGCTATTATTCCACTTTCAACATCCTATGGAATCCTGGGACTTGCAGTTTAGGGAGCGGCCTCAGGATGTTGAAAGGGGAATAATAGCACTATAAAAGTCTAGTGCAGAAATGGCCCAAAACTAGGGATGGGCCAACCGAATCCATGAATCCTTGGGAAGGAATTGAGATTCGCCAATCTGAATCCCAGGGCCAAAACAGGCAAATCGAATCTTTCGAATCCCTGAGTGCCCCAAATCAGGTCTGCGCAGGTGTGCAGCGGTGGCAAGAGCCATTTTCCTGCATGCCCAGAGGCCTGAGCTGGTGCGAGAGCCTCGGATCAGGCCCACGCAGGCGCGCAGGGGCAGCGAGAGCCGCCTTCCTGCATGCCAGGAGGCCTGAGCTGGTGCAAGAGCCCCGGAACAGGCCTGCGCGGGCACGCAGGGGTGGCGAGAGCCGCTTTCCTGCATGCCCAGAGGCCTGAACCAGCACGAGAGCTCCAGATCAGGCCTGCGCAGGAGCACAGAGTTGCCTTCCTGCACGCCAGGAGGCCCGAGCCGGTGCAAGAGCCACGGATTAAGCTCGCTCCTGCTGCCTGCCCCTGTGGCTGCCTCCCTCTTCTTCCTATTCTTTTGACTTGAGACTGGAGGGTAGGGATTGAGACTGGACTAGAGGCTGGTGTTAAGTTGTTCTTGTTAAGTGCCTTCCTTGTTTTAAGACCTGAGACTGAACATCAGGGTAGAGAATTGAGACTGGGCTAGAGGCTGGTGTTTTTGTTTTTTTAAAGTCCATTCCTTGTTGCAGGACTTGAGACTTGACTGGAAGGTACAGTCTTCTTGAGATTTCTAGGACAGCTGAACATTTCTTTGCATAGCTCCCTTGCAAAGCTCTTTCATACACAATTCTGGGGTTTGTAGTTTTACAAGGTGTCACAGCTTTCTCTGCCAAAGTGTGCTAGTGCATCATCAAACTACAAACCCCAGGATGCCATAAAGAGCTATGCAAAGAAAATCTAGTTTTGACCTGGATTATGTCTCTACTGTAGTATGTGGCCCTGTTTACACAGGTAGGAAAATGTGGGATTAATAATCCACATTTTCCTGCTTGTGTAGAAAAGGCCTTCATGTCATTTTCAATCTGGTAAGATCCTGAGGCAAAATTATGAAAATTGTCCTGGCCAGATTTCTTCAGAGGGAGGTTTGCCTTTGCCTAGGCTTTTGCTAAGGCTGAGAGAGAGTGTCTTTCCCAAGATTATCCTTGCCCCTTATTTTTTGTAATAGTCAACCCAGGAGATGGCATCACCTCAAGCATCCTCCAACATCTGGAGCTACTTCCAATTTACATGTAATTCTTAATAAGAAGTATATGGGTATGTTTTCCTGAAAGTGAAAACTATTATTTAATTTGTTTTTCATTAAACAAAGATGCCAAATTCTGCTTCAAAACACTTTTCAGTAGACATGCTTTGTTTCCCTTGCTTTTTAAACCTTTTTGTAAAAAACGATTTGAAAGATTCGAGATTCGTGGATTTGCAGAACCTTCCAGGGATTCGGATTCGGAAAATTCTGGATTAATCCCATCTCTACCCAAATCAAACTGTTGAAATCGAGGAAGCATGAAGATTGGTATACATAGATATAGAGACTGTAACCTTTGTTCTCTTCTTATAACCAAAATCATCACTGGGCTGGGTATTTAGTCATATATTTTCTATACCAGGACAAATTTGGTGGATCTTGATGTTCCAGTGGAAGATTCCATAAATCTGAGGTCTCCCCTCAACAACAGTAAAGGTCCACGCTACACATATCAAACATACACTCTGTCCTACCCCAACACCCCATTTTCCAGACCACATTCTAATGCAGTTTACAGAGATATGTGCCATGTTTATATGCAATGCGGAAGTCTTTTCTCACTGTACATATTCCTATGAAAAAAGAAGTGTTATTTTTAGCACAAGGGCTGAATCACAAAACCCTACAGTGCTATATACCACAGACTCACCAATATTGATGATACAAGAAAGGTAGTTTGGTTGTAACTCCACAGCTACCAAACAATGGCAGACAGTGCTACAAAGTGAGAATTTTAATTTCTTTATTTCCAAAAGAAGAGGATCCAGTCAGATGACAAAGGAAGAAAGAGCAAACATAAGATAATTAGGAAGAAAGGAGATCTGAACTAAAATAATTACAACCAGAAATGAACCATTCACCTATTATTTTTAGGTGGTAATTATCTTATTCATGTGAAACACTCCTTGCAGGCAGCATTTGACAGATGAATCTTATCCCTAACACAAATTTTCATATCAAAAGAGACTTTCTAAAAGTTCAGTTCCGGTCCTGATCTAACAACTAGACTACACTGGTTTCTGAAAGCTAATCAGTCCTCCAAAGCAATCCACAAACACTGAGCAAAAACATTCTGACATAGATATGGGGTTGGGTGATCCCTTACATATCTGGGCCACTCCTAAGATGCAAGCAAGTACTATGTCTGCATGTCCGGGGCAATTCATACAACCAAGCACAGATAATACAATTAAGTTGTTAGTATTTGTAGTCTACTCATCCTCTAAGGAACATAAAGAGGGTGCTGGTTCCGGACGAGTCTTACATCTAAGCATGCCAGCCAGGCCAGATCTGCTTTGTGTCTCACATTCAGATCAAGCTGTTGTTGGGATTACCTTATGCTGTTGCCTTTTCTGAAGAAGCGTATTTACAAGTTGCCATCAGCTCATATACAGGCTGCATGATATGTGTTCATGTTGTGTCACTTCCTTTAACATGGAAAATCTGGATTTTCACCTTAAAATGAGGATACACAACTGCAGTAGGGACAGAGACTAATATTTTGCTCCCACGCTCCTCTGAAGGACCATAGGGCCACACTTCAGCTGACTCAGAAACATGTCCTTGTGGGGTTTTCTTTCAGCCCAAAATTGGACATTTTAAGGATGGGGGAATTAGGACGACAAGAGGGGACAAACATGTCCAGACTGCTGCAGTGCTTTGAGCGTTTTGGGATTTTTTAAAATTGAGATAGTCCAGTTGTTTTGGGGGCTGTCTCCTAGAAATTTAGGGGACTGCAAAATAGGAGGTGGGCCATGAGTTGTACCTTCCCTAATCTTTCTTTAAAGTATCTAAATTCATGCTGTGCTGGGAACAAAAGTGTCACTGGCCAGTCTTTGGGTTGAACTTTGAGGGTGGTGCTTTAGTGACGTTACTTGCTACATTAGACAGAAGGAGAAAGAAGGTAGAAAAGAAAATGTATGATCATGTGGGAAGGAAAGGGAGGAAGGCTAGTGTTCCAGCAGAGAAGGGAAAGAAATCAGGGAAAAAATCCAGGAATACAGCATGTGAGAGTTAAGTAAGAAAAAAAAAGCAGATTTTTCTTTCCTGCCAGGTAACACCATGGAAAACAGAAACCTATCTGGAATTGTCAACAGACTGAATTAGACAGAATCGGTTGATAGTGATTTCATCTGGATAACAATGCAACTGTCTGATTATTCAGACAACCATTACACAGTTTCTGTTGGCCTAAAGATCTGGGTTCAAATCACATGTTTATCTAAAAACCTTACCAACACTACAATCCTACACATGACTATACAGAGGTAATTCCCTTTCAGGGATACTAGCTCCCAGTTAAATGGGTACAGGCATACTTCCGTTAACAAAGCCTCTGAGAAAGGAGTTCCTTATTACAAAGTCTTTTTATGTGAGCTCAGCTCCCTCTTTTATTCTCTTCTGTCTAACTGGAAAGCTTTTTGCAACAATAGCATTGGGAGGACAGTGAAGAAGGCAGGGAGAAAGACATACTTTCAGTGCTGGGTTGCCGCAACATTTCTGCATGCAATAAAGCTTGACCCGGGAAAGAACAGGATTCTACTCTAGGTCATCCTACTGCAGCTGTGTGTGCTCATTTACAATGGACAAGGTAAACAGCTGCCTCTGGAATCACTTACTGAGCATGCATGGACAGCAAAACAGAATAAAAAGAGGAAAGCAAACTAGCCTGCCTCACCAGCTACCATGGCATGCTGAATATCACAGATCTCTAAATTTTGCTACCAAAATTGAAGTGATAACAAAGTAGATGCTGATGAAAGAAAGAAAATCATCCCAAGATGCATTTTGGAAGAAGCCTTCAAATGATACCCAGAAGATTCAAAATGTTTTTGTGTACTTATGCAAGGCTTAGCTGACCTGATTGTTTCAATTTTCATGTGCATAATATTAGTTTGGAATGAAAAGTTTGGTGGAAAATGTTGAACTGCTCCTCTTTTTTGTGGTGTAGGAACCTATCCCTATTCTTTCCATTTATACTGCTTGCACCAAAGTTTCTATTAATAAAAGTAAAGTCCAGGAACACATCTACCTTGTTAACAGACCCTGTACAGGGTTACAAAATGAGTGACTGTATAGATGTCTTTTTCACTCTGCCCAAATTTAGTTAAAGTAACATATACCCATGTATGCAACCTGATCTTCAGGGAAGGGGTGATATACAATTGTTATAAATAAATATTTACTATAAAATAAAAATAGAGAACCATAATATACAAGGCACAATTGAAAAAAATTCAAATAACGCTCATGAAAATGTTACTTGGAATCTTACAGCATTTATTAAATATCTAACAGATGGTACTTAATATCTGACTGCTTTTACAACATGCTTATTCATTTTTGTCAAAACTAACAGGGTAATGTAATTATACAGGCAGGTAATTATATATTTTTTTCTTTATACGAATGAAAGGGGGGATCATTAAGCCCTCTGTGATCTGAGGAGCTTAATCCAAAGTAAAGAAACTGTAAGAATTACTTCACATGGGTAACTGCATAATACCATGTCATAACACTGATATTTATTGAGAGTGCCTCTAGCTGCTGCTGCTGAGAAAAATGAACTTTCTCATAATTAGGCATATTAACAAATAAGAAAGAATTTCTAAATTAGGCTCAAAGGTTCAAAGCATAATTTCAGAGAAATGTCAAAGGTAAAAATGTAGAACTGTACCTAAGTCATAAAACCTCCTCCTCTGACTTAGGTCACACATAATGCTAAGCTATGGTTTAGCACTGAGCTTGGAAAAGTTACTATTTTGAATTACACCAGTTAGAATCTCCCAACTAACAGTGGCATATTTTTCCAAGCTCTCTTTTAGCATTACAAAAATTGGTTGCAGTAAGCCAGGTTTGCAAAACAGAAAAAAGAGACAATTGAATTTTGGTGATCAGGACTCATAGTGGGAAGTGGTTATTAAGAAGGTTATGTTCTGCCTAAATACTAAAAAAAAAAAGTATTGATTTCAGTTAACTCAGTCATGCATTTCTCTTTAAATTAACATACTTCCCACATTCTCTATTATTTTACAGTGCACTTTTTGAAAATTCGTATTTAATCCCAATTAAAAATTCGTTTTTAAAATTTTATTATTAGGGTTTTTTTTAAATTAACTTTCTTTGGGAGCTTCCTTGGGTCCCATTCTGGGGAAAAAATGGCATGTAAATAAAATAAATAAACTGAACAAATAAATCTTTAGGGGAGGTTAGCATGCCTCAATCCTGAATCTGTTTTAATCATATCAAATATTGTTGAAACCATGATTAAAATTCAAAGTAACCCAACTCTCAAATTTGGTTAGATTTACAGGACATATGTTCTCTCATCATTCCCATACCCCAAAATATAGAATTTTTGGTGTCTTGTTCAGACTATGGCCCTTTCTGCAGAACCCTCCCATCCCACCATGGGGACAGGAGAAGGACAGGACTGCAATGACACTTCTGCGTGATGTCATAGGAGTCCCATCTTTCTCCACTCCCAGGTGCCACAATCATGGATTAAATCATTAATGGGCTTTTCTCATCAATGAACCTTGATTGCGCCACCATCCTGCACTTACTTGTCCTGCAGAAAGCACAATGGCAGTGCTTCCTGCCCCAGCACAGCCCAGGAAAGTACCCAGTTGTGCTGTGGAAGGAAGTAGCGTGTTCAGCTTGTGGAGGGGAGCGCTGCAATCACATTCCCTTCCCAGCAGAAATGCTACCAGGATCCCCACCGGACGCTGCCACAAGAAAGCAAGCTGAGGAAAGGGCCTATATAATGGACTGCTTCCAGCATTCAAAATACAGGACATCCTTAGTAAGGCTTTCTCCACCCTCACATAATCAATATTAACTTTCTTGAAACAAACAACTTCTTAAAGCTATAGTTTGAAGCTGGAATGTTGAAACAAACTATACTTGAAATTAATCACAGCTTGTTGGATTTGCATTATATAGCAAGAAGTAGTGAATCTAAATAGAAGAAAAGTATCCACAATATATCTCTGCCAGAGAAGATGGGGAAAATGTTTGATCCTGCGGCTCATATAGACTTACGGCTGTAATGCTTAACTATGGCTTGGTGCAAGATCCAGATCAGCCCATTGTCATCTCTATGCCCTGTATTGTTTTTCTCCCTCTGATGAACTGTTCCTCAGTGGGAGGGACAGCAGGGTATGGGTTAATCAAAAGTTTTAAGTATTGGTTCTATTTAATTTTCTATCCACAGTGCAATATTTTACTAACTGTATGACCCAGCTTCTCCAGGAACCAGCTTATGAAACTTGGAGATGTAAAATACTCTCATTTCCTTTGATGAGAGGAAGGAGATGGTCATCTGGAGGAAGGAGATGGTGTTAGCATCATAGCCTCCTCCAGAAACCTCTTACTCTTGCTGGATTGAGGGGCATCAAATGCAACCTTTACCTGGCACTAGGGCTGGCACTACTTATGACCTAGAAGTACTGTTTATTGGCACACCTGGGGAAAACACCATCTTGCCACTATTAATAGAAGTCTGCACTGTCAGAGGAAGCACATGCTGCATGTGTGCACTAAGGAGCAGCAGCAAAGCATGGCCTTGGGAGTCACCATTAAAGATGGATTGGAGCCATCTTACTTTTCTGTGGAAGAGCATCAGACTAAATAGGAATTGGAACTCCCTTAATATTCAAAATGCCAGCTGAACAAAGGGCTTTACAGTTATTTATATCAGGTATGGGCAGATGGGCTGCACGTCCAGAATTTGGGCACATCCAGAGCTCTGGTGGGCTATTTGGGTTACTGTAAATAATGATGCATCACTTCTTCTTACCTTTTAGGCCAAGGGGGCAGGAAGGTCATGCTGTTTTCCATGAGCTGCAGAAACAGCGTGGAATAGACTTGCAAGGATTCATCCTTTACATGTTTTTTTCTATCTTCAATTTTTTTTTCAGCTAGTTTTGGGGAGGTGCCAGGGCCATGGAGGGGCCCAAGAGTCATACTGGACCTCTCAAAGAGCCACATGGGCTGAAAAATGCCTAACTCTGATTTATATGAATAGAAAAGAACAGAAGAGCCATGGGTCTGAAGAAAAAGAATTTACATCACAACACCTCCTCCCTTCCTCTGCTGCCATCACTACCTGGGACCAGAAAATGCATATGGGACAGCTGGAAACACTGGATGACTAAGGCCCATTCATAAGGAACATCCAGCTACCAGCAGCTGCATCCAGAGCTAAGAATTATTTCTTGATGGTTACTGTTGAAGATCATCCTTTGGGAGGTGTAGCCAGAAGACCATCTCATTTAACGTTGAGCCAGGATGAGGAGTGGCTAAAACTCTCATATTGCAATTCAAATGACTTTAAATTCAGCAGGATTAGTTCTGAGTAGACATGTACAGTAGTATGCTATTATAATGTCTCTGTTTTGTGGAAAGAAGACATGGTAGAGAAATACTGCCATAGGTTACATAAGACAGAAAAAGCAGCTTCAGTGAGAAATACAGTGGGCCCTTGGTATCCCCTGGGGTTTCATTCCCAGATCCCTTGTAGTAACCAAATCTGTGGATGCTCAAGTCCCATTAGCTACAATGGCATAGTAAAATGGTGTCTTTTGTACAAAATGAGGAATAACTCAAACAAGTGTCAGAAAGAGCCTGAAGACCTGTGAAATGCCAGGAGGCTACACCAAGGTATGCCTACACATTAGTGTAGTACTTGGTGCATGGCAAAATCAAGGTCTGTTTTTTGGAATGCTTTTTTCCAAATATTTTTGAGCTGTGGTTGGCTGAACCTTTGGATGCAGAACGCTTGGATATGGAGGGCCAACTGTATATTGGGCAAAAGAGATTGTTGTTTGGAAAGATCACATTACTGAACTGATCACTATTTTCTATTGATTAAATTTGTATTATGCCTTTATCTCAATCAAGATGGCTTACAGAAGTGCAGCTCAAAGCAGTAGTCTCTGAACTGGTGTTGTTCCCTGAGCTACTGACTGCTGGTCACCAGCAAGTTTCCAGGAAAGAAAGAAACAATTGTACAGGTACTAATATATTGCTGACCTTTGCAACTCTGGAAAATAATTGACAGAGGCCTACATCAGATGGCGTGAGAAGCACTAGCTTAAAGGAAGGTCTTTTTCCCCCCAAAGATACAATTTTTAAACAGTTACTGTACAATTATACAAAATAATACTAAAATAAAATCAAATTATAATCAGCGTTAAAAGGGTTTTTTTTTTAAGAAAAGTAATAAAGATGGATTCAACACAGGAAAGACCTTCTAGCACAGGTTGCCAATTGTCTAAAGCCAGCCTGAAAAAAACCATTTATGCTTTCATTGGTCAGCTCAAGATACAAGTGGTCCAAGCAAGCTCTCTCCTCTTGAAGACTGGTGTGTGTACACACACGTTTTTTAATGTTATCATGCCTACTGAAGGGAATTGTAAGTACAGTGTTTCTTGAAATACTGAAATCAGTACAAGTCAGTTTCCAACTCAATTTCTGTTGATTTCAATGGAAGCTAAGTGTAACTATTTATTCTGCACCCAACCCATTACATTTCAAAAGGTACTCTTGCTGCTGCTGCTGCTGCTGCTACAATTGTTTTTGTGTCTGCTGAACACTGTAAGCCAATCTGGGTACACACCTGTGGAAAAAAACAGCCTAGAAGTAATCTTACCCTCATAAAAAGTGGGAGTAAACCTCACTGAAATTAATGGGACTTATTTCTGAGTAGGCATACCTAAGCATTGAGAGCCAGTGTAGTCTAGAGGTTTGAGCGTTGGACTACGATGCCGGAGACAGGGTTCAGTTCTTCACTCAGCCATGGAAACCAGCTGAGTGACCTTGGGCGCATCACACTCTCAGCCCCAGAAAACCTCATGATAGATTCACTTTTGGGTCACCATAAGTTGAAAATTACTTGAAGGCATACAACAACAACATCTAGCACTCTACTGTAAACATAGCAATATTGACTTACAAGTCAATAAATAGATTAATCAATTTGATCAGCGATGAGTATTTGTGAACAAACACATGCACAGGCACACGGAGAGAAATTAAGCTCATTAGATGTCATTATTGTACTTCATTAAGTAATTAATGAATGATTTTAAAACTCTATATAGATTATTAGTGGACTTGGAAAAGAAATCATTTTCTCTCTATCTGATTTTCCTAGGTATTTACTTGGGAAGACATCTTGGACAATCAACCGCACTAGCTGTAAACAGAATCTGTGGTCCTAAACAAGAAACAATAACTTAAGACAACAAAAAGAATTATCAAGTACATTTGTGGTTCCAATATTTTGCCGCTGTAGCGTGATGTGTGAGTAAGCCAGCATTGTGGGGAAAGGATGGGAAGATGTCCAACCTCTGCTTAAAAGACCTCTAGAGAAGGGCAAACTGCCACCTCTTAACTAAATCTATTCCACTGCTGAACAATTTTTACCAACAGCAATGTGCGTCTGAACTCTGCTTCCCTGCAGTTTCTATCTACTGATTCTAGACCTGTGCTCTGGAATAAAAGGAAACAACTCTGAGCCCTCTTCTGTATGACAATTCCTCCAGTATCTTACCATGTCTCCCTTCATATTCTCTTGTCAGCTCTTTCAGGTACTTTCAAGTATCATGGGGCTTCATTTCCATACAGCACTATCAAGCATACAAGACACACATACTGCTATAGGCAAAGAATGCAAATGTGGCTACTTAGGAGCACTAGAAGCTAAGTCAGAGACCACTGGACCATTTAGCTCAACACAACCTACACTGATTGGACGCAAGCGTTGAAAGGTTTCCAATAAGAATTTTTTTCAGCCCTACCTAGAGATGGTGAAGCCTAAATATAGGACTATATATGTGTAAAGAATTCAAATATTGGCAAAGTTACCATGGACCAATCAGGAATAGTGGCTGAAAAGCAACAGTTAAGTCTCAGCTACATGTGCTGAATCAATGGGAATCTATGGAGATGTTATTGAGTTCACATTGATTCTGTGGCTCTATTCTTATTGTTGTTATTACTGTGTGACTTCAAGTCATGTTTGATTTATGGTAGTGGTTCTAAAGTTTTTCTTTACCAAGGACCCCCTGTAAATATAATTGGTCACTGGGGACTGCCAAGACTTAATTTAAATTTAGATTTAAACATTCAAATACTTGTTTAAATATTCAAATATCTGTTTGAAGTGGCTTATCAGTTGCTCACTCTTATCCCTTATTCTTCCAGTAGACAATACAAAGGAAAGGAGACTTGTTAATGGTCTGCAGAGTAGCATGTTGAGATCCATCATGTGCTATGAGAGTAGATTAAACTGGAATTTCTTAAAGGAAGGTTATGAATGGGAGGCAGGTCTAAAGAATAATTTCTTTTGCCCTTTCTCCCATAGCA
Organism: Cyclura pinguis; assembly: GCA_030412105.1. Classification (NCBI taxonomy): domain Eukaryota; kingdom Metazoa; phylum Chordata; class Lepidosauria; order Squamata; family Iguanidae; genus Cyclura; species Cyclura pinguis. Next base: position 59,186,256 of record CM059604.1, read on the forward strand.
CCTCCTGGAAAGTTAGGATCTCAGTGCTGCTTTGGGGGAATGCATGAAAGAAATACTGTTTCCCTCTGAAGGAGCACCAAGAGAGTAGAGAGGGAAATTGTGGTTTTTTGCACTTTCTCCCAGTGGAGCATTGGCACTCTTGCCACTTCACTTCCAAGCAGCCACAAGAGTAAAGGGACTCCCTTCTATTCTCGTGGCTAGTTGGAAGCAAAGCTCCACTATACTGCCTGGCCCTAGGCTCAAGCAGCATTGCCACACTCACCACGCAAACCAGGGGCTGGGTGTCTTCCTTTGTCTTCTGGGCATTCCACTTGCCTTCCCACCACCTGGGCTCTCTGGCACACCTGCACAGTAGTGCCTGGAGTCCCCAGCACAGGATGGGACGCCTGCCAGTGCATCATCGTCACTGCTACCATCACTGCCACTTTTGAGAAATCTGGTTTATGCTGCATCAACTGGTTGCGAGCAACCAGGACATTTTTTAGACCCCTTAAATCCAGGATTTTCCCCATTTCCCAGGATGAATAGCAACTGTATGCAGGCTCCTTGTGAGGGCATCGTGGACCCAGGTTAAGAACCACTGACTTATGGCAAACCTAGGATAGTTTTCTTGGGAAGTTTTGTTCAGAGGAGGTTTGCTATTTCCTTCCTCTGAGGCTGAGAGTATGACTTGCCCAAGCTCACTGACTGGGTTTCCAAGGTCAAGTGTGGATTCAAACCCTAGTCTCCAGTGTCATAGCTCAACACCCAAACCACTACATCACACTAGGTCTCAGTTCTACTCTACTGGAACTCACAAGCTGATTTAGGACACTGGCTCCTGATCTCCAGGCAGATATGTCACTGCATTAGTTTTAATCTTTTGAATGTTTCCCCCTTCTTTTTCCCTATTTTTTTAAAAAAGGATTTGTTTTAAGCAGATTTAAAAAAAAACTAATGGCTTTAACTAATATATTTTTATGTTTCAGCTATAATTTTTCATCTGCACTTTATTGTAACCAATCTTTTACATTTAATAAAGAAACAGGCAGCTACCAAGTGACTGCGTTTTCCTTGTTTAATGGGTTACAGTGTTTTGGTGACAGAAGTGCTGCAGATACTGAATATGAGATGGGTCGACATAAGGGATTTACTGACAGTTAAGGGGATTAACTTGTGGAACCCACAACTGAGGATTCAGAGCACTCAACTCAGGAATAATCTCAACATCTCTGGAAGGACTATGGGGCTGAGAAAGGATTTCAACATCTGCAGTTTCCCAAGCCTCATTTTTGTAGCCCAGCACCAAAACTATAAGATATGAACCCAGCACAGAACCAAATTAAACATCCATATTCCAAGGACCCAAAATCCAAACAGTAGCTACTGGGGACCTGGTAATTCTTCCTTAGACCATGGGAAGCAATCCTGTTCTGTCCTTTCAGGGAAAAAAAACCCCAATGCTCTTAAACAATGCTTTTAAAACATTAAAATGTGATTAACCTACACCAGCTGTATGGAATGTGTACTCCTCCAAATGTTGGACTGCCACTCTCATCACCCCTCACTAATGGCTTTGCTGGCTACTACTGATAGAAACTATAATCCAATAACATTGGGGAGGTGTCACACGTTTCCTAGCCTTCCACTAAGTATAGTTTAAAGTTATCTTATCCATGCCACTCCATCCATGCTGGTCCTTCCATCTCCTCCTCCTTCCCTTTGGGATAATTTCTTGAAGAGGCATCTTAAAGAAGTACTTTGAAGAACTACCACATGTAACTGCTGGAAGATTCACTTTTCAGTCACCAAGAAGTATTACCATAAGGACCTTCTAGGTTCTGCTGAACATTTTAAAATATATTTCTAAAATAGCTACTGCTCACAAAAGGACTAGCAGAAGCCCCTTGCACAACAAGGTGGCTGTTCTGGATTACTGACTGAAGTGATTTACTGAAGGCCATTCTTATCAACTGACTGCTCAGCTCTCTTAATGAACACAGTGAGGAAGATCACATTAGTTCACGATGAGCTTGGGTGGATATTAAAAGAAACATAATCCTCTTACAGTCTGGAAAGTGTGCGAGCATGAGGGTAGGGGCTGAAGGAGGACCAAATCTTTCTTTCTCTGAATAGATCAAGAACTACAGACACCATCTACCTTTTCCATTGCAGGATTACATCCCTCCATGACTGCTTCCACGTTAGCAAGATCTCAGAAGAGGATATTTCTCCTCCTAACTGAAGACTATAGTGGAGCTCAGTCAGTCCTTTAGTCCTGAATGTTTTTTGTAGACAGATGGCACAGGAGTGGGGTGGGGTGAATAATTAGTGCAAACCCTTCACGGGGACTTGCTCACATGATGCCATTTCAAAATAATCAGGCATTTACTGGGCAAATGTCTCTTGGCAAGGTCTACTCCAGATAGCAGGAGGTCAAGGGCCCTTTCATACTACACTAATAAGGCACCATTTTAATAGCTGCATCCTGTGGAGTTCTGGGGCTTGTAATTTGGGAAGATACTAGCGCTCACTGGCTAAGAACTCTAAATAGCCTTCCCTAAAGTCCAATCCCAGGATTCCATAGAATGTTGCTATGGCAACAGAGCAGAATCACAGCATTGTAAAACTGAGTAACGCAAACGGGTCTGCAGAGGCCCTGAAAGCAGCAAAGACCTCTGCTGCCAGCATTGACCTCCACTCTGGAGTACAAAAAAAATCATAAAACATCTAACTCTTCTCCTATGCATTCCTTGCATACAGCATACAGAGCTTGGCAATTCAATTCAATGCAATAGTTTATTACAGTCATAGACCAGCATACAGAGCTGGCACCATCTGTTAGTGTATCTTGGCACAGGCACCCAATGCTCATCTGCTGCCCCAAGCTATTTTTGAATTCATATGGACCTAAGCCTGAGTCATGATTTCAAGTATGAAAATGAAGCCCAGGGCCAGCAGTGTCCAAAGCAGGTGAGTCCAACCCTAACCAGCGTGTGCGTGCGCTCGCCGCTCTCCGGGCCCTGGCGCCTACACTAATTAATCAGTGAACAGCAGGCACCAGGCCGAGTAAACTGTGCCATTGCATCATGCCATCTAAACATGTTTCATTCAAGAGAATAAGGACTAAATGAGACAAGGGGATGGTATTACATAACATCATGGACACAGGAGGGCAACTTGCCAACAGAAAAATGGGGGAGGGGGAACTACAACTGTTACTATTAAGCACTCACTAGCCAAACGTCCCTTGGAGAGACATCTTTCCCGTTCAATAACGCACTTGCCAAGAGATATTTATGCACGAGTCAGGAATTGTAAAAGGGCGCGTTACAAACGCACACAAATCCAGAAGGCCACAGGGTGCCGAGACGGACGCTGGCATGTGAGGTGCTGCTGTCCCTCCTCAGTTGATTTTCTTCCCGCCAAAATGCAGCCCTTTCCAAGCCCTTCCATGGACGCCGGCGGATCCCGCTGACCTTCTGAGGAAGGGCAGACGCCTCCCGCCTGAAACTATCCCCGCAGCCAGGAACAGAGCCAGGTTCAGCAGGGAACCTGTCCGCCGCCCCCCCCCCCACACACTCCGTGGTCGTCTTAGCACACCCACAAGGCCCCAGACCCCGTCATACCCTAAAGGCACCGGCTCTCGGAAGCTAAGAGGGTCAGCCTTGGCTAGGGCAGTACTTGGATGGGAGACCGCCAACGAACCGTCAGGTGCCGCGGCCTGCATTTCAGGGGAAGGGACCGGCAAAACAACCGCTGAGCTGCTTCTGCCCGAAGAAACCCTATGAAATTAATGAGTCGCCACACGCCGACGGGTGACCTGAAGGCACAATGACACAACACACACACACACACACACGATAAAGGGCCACCCAAGCGCCTAAATACGCCCGCTCACTCTCCGCATTCAGACTCCAGGGAGAAAAGAAGACACGCGAGCGCGGGCTTTAGCGCTTTGGGGTTTTTTAACCGGCGCGGAGTGGAGGGGGGGGTCCCTCGGGCTGCCTACCGCAGGCCCCGCGCAAGGGACGCAGAAAGGAGCCGCGGAGGCGCAGAGAGGGCGGGCGGCCGCAGCACCAGCGCCGCGACCTGCCGCCGGGGCAGAGCCGAGGCGCCCGGACTGCCTCCGCAAGCCCGCCGCGGGGCCGCCCGCTTCCGCCGCCTGGCTGCTCCCTCCACGTCCCTTCCCCGTCGGGCGCGCTCCCGTTCCCCCGCCCGCGGCTTCCCGGAGGATATTGCTTTGCATCTCCAGGCAGGCTGCTCGCAATGGACCCTCGCCGCCGCGACAGTAAGCTTCCCCTTCTCTACCCGCATCTCCCTAGACCTGGAGTCCCGAGGCGGCTCCTCGGCTTCCTCCCCCCGCCCTGCTTACCTTTTCCTGCGCCCTGTTCAGCCTCTTTTGGACGTTTTTCGCAAAGATGCCCGTTTTCATGTCGGCCATGGTGGCTGGTCCGGAGAGGCTCGCCGACGAAGCAGATCGAACGGAGCCCGGTTGCAAAGACACGGGGGGGGGGGGCGAGAGCTCCTCGGCGGGAGAGGGGGGAGGGACGAAGGCAAGGAGGGGAGGGGGCCTTAAAGAGACCGCAGGCGCGAAGCCCAGGCCAACCCGCGAAGAGCGCGGGGCGGGCTCCTCGCTCGCGTTCACACGTGAAGGCCGTGGCTCGTAGCCGCGTTGCGCCTGCAGCGTTACACCCCTCCCTTCGTTCGGAACAAACATGCAGAGGATCAGGTCGGGACAGCAGGCTGCAATCCTAAGCTTATTTTCTGGAAAGTAAGGCGCACTGAAAACAGGATCTTCTCTGTGGCAAAGCAGGATTTGGATTGATTTGCCGGTTCTGTAATTGCAAAAAGAAATGTACATTATAGGAATAAATGAACCCCTATTAATCAGATTTATATTCATATTTACCATGCAATACCTGTTAATCAAATCCACATATATGCATAAATAATGTTCATATAGACCAAGGGACAGTTGGCCATTTAACACCAAAAGTAAATCCAGAATTACATTTTCTTTTCTTTTTTTTATTACTGTTTAACAGAAACAATCTAATTTACGATCGGAGTAACATACATTCCAAAAATAAGAAACAGGAGAAAAAGAGAGAAAAAGGAGAAAAAAGAAAATAAAAAAGCGTATAAATACGCAATAGGGCTTTGGGACCCCACTCCTGACAGTAACAAAAAGAAAAAAGGAAAAAGGAAAATAATACTGTTCTACCATTACGGATCCAACAAAATAATCCTACTAAGATTACTAATAACCATAACCACAAATGATTACATCATCAGATTTCTTATTGTTCAAAAAAATCCATAAATGGGTTTCTAAACTTTCAAAAAGGGTTCAGTTGGTTTATACTTGAGAACCTATGTAAATCTGACCATTTGGGCGAACTCAGAAACCTTAACAATCCATTCTTCCATCATTGGTCCTTCAATCTGTTTCCAAATTTGAATGATATTCTTGTTGCTTTGGTGATGTATCGAAGAAGCAATCCGTATGTACTTTCTAGTTCTTTATCCATAATGCCTGACAAAACCATTTGTGTTAACATTACCAACTCTACCTTTAAAATTTTAGCGGTTAACATATAATTCTTAGATCAGTAACTTTTCATGTTTTTCCAAGTTCACCACATATGTAAAAAGGAGCCCTCCTTAACTTGACATCCCCAACATTGGTTTAAAACATTCTGAGACATTTTCTTTCTCTCTCTCTCTCTCTCTCTCTCTCTCTCTCTCTCTCTCTCTCTCTCTCTCTCTTTTTTTTGGAAATATTTTTATTAAAGTTTAAAGTGAAAATACCCCCCCTTCCCCACTTCCAAGCTTTTTTTTCCCCAGTTGAGTCTGCTTATTTACATTCCATTCATACATAATTTCTCTTCAAAAAGTAATCTTACATTGTTATGTCTTACATTGTTACATTGCTGCTTTGTTACATTGCCTTATTACATTGTTGCCTTGTATTATATACAATCTTGCTTTATTCTTTTCCTTTTCTTATTACTATCTCTTTATCCAATTTAAGACTTCTCTCCATTCCCTTTCAAAGTTCTGGATAGACTTATTTTTCAGTGAAAATGTTAGCTTCTCTATCTCTATCATATCCAGAACTTTGAATTTCCATTCTTTTATATCAACATGGTTCCTTTCTTTCCAATATTGTGCATATGTCAATCTTGCAGCAGTTATCAAATATAACAGTGTCTTCTGATGACATCTTATTTTTCTTTGTTGCCCCAACATATTTAACAAATAAAACTCTGGCTTCATTTCAAAATTTAAATTGTAAATTCTTTGAATTTCATCATGTATTTGCTTCCAAAATTTCCTTGCTATCTTACAGGTCCACCACATATGAAAGAACAACCCCACCTTTTCAGCACATTTCCAACATCTTTCATTTCCATTTTTAGTTATTTTCTGCAACCTTTCAGGTGTCATATACTATCTGTGTAGCATTTTATAAAAGTTTTCTCTTAAATTTAAACTTGGTGTAAAGGTTATGTCTGTTTTCTATGCCCTCACCCATGTATCCAACTCAAATTGAATGTCCAATATTTTGTGCCCATCTAACCATATTATCTTTAACAGTCTCTGATTCCATTTCTCTTTGCACCAATAGCTTATAGAATTTGGAGATTCTCTTCTTTTGGTCCTCCTTCATCAATAAATCTAATTCATTTTCTTTTCTTTCAAATCCATATAATTTTTGATCCATTTTAAATCTTTCTTTAAGTTGTCTCCATGGGAACCAATTCAATTGATGTCCCAAAGCCTTTAATTCTTCTTCTGTGTGCATTCTTGGCTTATCCCCTTCCCATTTCAACAAATCTTGATAGGTTAGCAAATTTCCTTGTTTTGTTAGGGCAATTTTATGTGCTTCTTGAGGTGAGATCCAAATCAGAAGTCCTCTATAAAATTTATGCTTTATTTATAACCGCACTTTCAATAATGTCTTTCGAATACAATGATTATTAAACTCTTTATTCATTGGTATTTTGTCGTAACATAAGTATCTGTGCCATCCAAACCTATTACTAATTTCTTCCAGTTCTTTACATGTTGTATTTTCTACATGTATCCAATCTTTGATTAAATCTAAACAGCATGCTTGATAATAGGTTTTTAACGATGGTACATCAAATACTCCTTTCTCCTTTGCATCTTGTAGTATTTTAAACCTAATTCTTGGTTTTTTCCTTTGCCAAATAAACTTTTGTAATTCTTTTTCCCATTCTTTAAAGATCTTTTCTCTTCCTATTATTGGTAAGTTCTGAAAGAGAAACATAAGCTTTGGTAATAAAGACAGTTTAAAAGCATTTAGCCTTCCCAGGAGAGACAAATTAAAATGCACCCATCTTTCCATTTCACGTTTCATCTCCTTCCATATCTTTGAGTAATTGTTATCAAACAATTCTTGATTTTTGTTTGTGATTATGATACCTAAGTATTTTACTTTCTTAGTAATTTGCTATCCTGATCTTCTCTCCAGGTTCGCTTGTTCTTTTTTTGTCATATTTAATGTCATCATCATTGTCTTTTCTCTGTTTATCTTGTATCCTGCCATTTGTCCATATTTTTGTAAGTTGTCCATCAACACCTGAATTGAACCTTGAGGTTCCTCCAAAAAAATAATTACATCATTGGCAAAAGCTTTGTATTTTATTTCCTTATTCTTTATTCTCAAGCCACGTATCTGTAAATCTTCATTTATTGCAATCAATATTACCTCCAATACAGCTATGAATAATATTGGTGATAAAGGGCACCCTTGCCGTACCCCCTTGTTTATACCAAAACTTGTCGTTATATCTCCATTTATAATTAGCTTCGCTGTCTGATCGTGTTAAATCATTTCAATCCATTTACAAAAGGTTTCTCCCAGCCCATATTCTTTTACAACTCAATGCATAAATTCCCAGGAAACATTATCAAAAGCTTTTTCTGCATCCAATAAAATAATAGCTATCTTCTTCCCTGGGTTTTTATCATAATATTCAATCATGTCCAATAATGTTCTTATATTATTCTTCATATATCTGCCTGGTAGAAAGCCTGTTTGACCTTCATGAATCTTATCCTGTATTACATTTCTTAATCGTTTTGCCAGTATTGTCGCCAGTATTTTGTAGTCTATATTCAACAAAGAGATTGGTTTGTAGTTTTTAACTTCTTTTTTATCTTTATCTTCTTTAGGTATCAATACAATATTTGCCTCTCCCCAGGAATGTGGTTTCCCATAGTTTTCTGTTTCTTTCAAGGTTGCTTGATATGGATGGATTAGTTCTTTTATAAATCTTTTATAATATAATGCAGTAAATCCATCTGGTCCTGGTGCCTTATTCATTTTCAAAATTTTATAGCTTCTAGTTCGGTTAATGTTATTGGCTTACTTAACTGTTCCTGTTTCTCCAATGATATTTTTGGGATCTTGATCTTGGTAAAAAATTCTATCCACTCTTTCTCATTTTGATACTGATTTTTTTTCATAAAACAATTTTTCAAAGTATTCTTTAAACTTCTGTTTTATCTTCTCATTGTGTAATCATTTTCTTCCTATTTTTCAATTCAGTTACTGTGTTCCTCTCTCTCTTCTTCTTAAGTTTATGCGCTAACCATTTCCCAATTTTGTTAGCATGTTCAAATTGAGTCAACTTCATCTGTTTCATCTTTTTTTCTCTTTCCTCTGATGTTATCGACATTATCTCTTTTTGTACTTTATTTATCTCCACTTGTAATGACTTCTTCGATGGATTTTGTTTAAATTCTCCTTTTTTCTCTTGAAGTTTAGCCATTAAGTCTTGATAGTTCTCTCACCTTTTCTTATTCTGTATTTGTCTTTTTTGTATAAAAAACCCTCTCATTACTGCCTTAGATGCATCCCAGACCATCTTCATCTTCATAGACAGACAGACAGACAGACACTTTATTTCGGTCATTGACCAATAAAACAATAATAAATACAGAATAAATACATAAAAACTAACAAGGACAAATAACAAATTTGAACGACTCGCATCAGCCACTATTACTATTATTAACCGTTTGAAAATGTATCTTACATATAATATACAAAAACTTTGCTACTTTGAGCATAACAGTTTGCTCCTGATTATCCAGCAGATGGCGTAGATAAAAACCATCAGAATGTCCTGGGAATTGGATTAGTAGAGGAGTGATCAGCTCTTGTCGAATGTCTCGGTAAAACTGACAATATAGAAGTACATGAATTGTAGTCTCTACCGCACCGGTATTGCAAGGGCAAAATCGCATCTCATAAGGTATTTTCCTATATTTCCCTTCCAATATTGCTGTGGGAAGAACATTAAATCGAGCCAATGTTAAGGCTCTCCTGAATTTGGGCACAGTGACGTAGTATAAGTATGCGGCCGGTCTAGGGATCATCAGTTGATTATTGGCAAGTATATAATTAGTAAAGGTAGCAATTTCTGTTTGACCTTCTATATCTAGTATCCTTTGTTTTACAATAGCTTTTGCTTGATCTAATCCTAATCCTAGGATATAATTGCTCGATAGTCCACAAAGGCTCAACTTCTGAAGCACAGCTGTTTCCCATGAGGATTTATATTTATCAACCAGAATTAACTGGGTCAGTCCATTCTGATTATTATGTAGCTTTAGCCAATAGGTAAAGATGTTCAACCAGATACTTGATTCCAATTTGCTGACTCCTGCCTCCCTTCGCAATACAGCATTTGGAACACATCGAGCAACCTGAAATATGTTCCTCAGAAACTTTGTTTGAACTCTTTCTAGAGAGATCATATTACTATACATCCCCAGCTGAGCTCCATATATCAGTTGAGCTCGGGCTTTAGATGTAAATAGTTTAATTGCAGCTGGGATGAACTGTGCTCCTTTGCTGAAATAATAATTTTGAATGGCTACAGCAGTTCTCTGCGCATTACTGGACACGTAATCTGAGTGAGCATTTCTACTTCCTGAAGCTTGAAAAACTATCCCCAAATATTTAAAGATCTTAACCTGCTCGACTAGTTGTCCTCCTAGAACCCAACTTCTTTGCTTAGGAGGTTTTGAAAAAGTAAGAATCTTAGTCTTGGTGTAATTTATTATTAATTCCTCTTCAGCACAGTACTGGATAAGTGATCTAAAGGCTCTCTTAAGGCCGACAGAGGTCAATGACAAAATTACTGCATCATCAGCATATAGTAATAAATTAATATGCCTATGGGCTAATTTAGGGGGATGGAAGGCAGAGTTACTCAGATAAGGAATCAATAAATTTATATAATAGTTAAATAAAAGTGGAGCCAGTACACATCCCTGTCTGACTCCTTTCTTTACTTGTACTTCCTTAGTAACATGTCCTTTATTACCAAACCTGACCTTCAATCTGGTATTCTCATGGATTTTGATGAGCAACGGAAGTAAGCGCTTGTCTATTGTGGAATTTTTAAGTTTAAGCCATAATCTGAATCTGGATATTGAGTCAAATGCTGACTTAAAATCAATAAAAGCTGCATAGAGAGATTGACCAGCTTGGTGAGTGTACTTCTCTGTGAGATGTTGCAGTACCATTGCATGATCTATTGTCGATCTACTTTCCCTAAAACCAGCTTGTTCATCCCTCAAAATACCCTCAGTTTCCATCCAGTCTATTAATTTAACCTGTAGATGTTTAGCATACATTTTACTAATCTGACTTAACAGACTGATTGGACGAAAATTTACAGGATCATCTCTTTTTCCTTTCTTATAAATTGGGATTATTATATCTAAGCCCCAGTCTTTTGGAATCATAGCTGTACGGTCAATTACATTGAAAAGTGAGGTTAACATCAGGATCCACCAGTCTAGGTCATTTTTTATTATCTCATAGGTGATAAAATCGGCACCAGGTGCTTTCCCTGGTCTGAGTTGTTTAATTAAGTTCTTGATTTCTACACAAGAGACTGGGGGCCAGTATGGAAGGTAAGATATATCCAGCTCCAATTCAATCATGGAGTGTTCTTTTTCAGCATACATAGATCTAAAATGGTCTTCCCAGATATGGGCTGGAATCTGGGATGATGGATTATAAATATTTCTTGGGAAAGATGGTGATACTACTCTCCAAAAGAGAGTGGAGTTATTTGTACTAGCTGCTGCTATCAGACGCTCCCAAGAAACTCGCATATTATCCCTTTTCTTCTGGCGGATCAACTGTTTATACTGTTTTTTCAGTCTCATAAGTTCTGATATTGAGCAAGAGTTGGTTTCCTCTTTATACAATTTGAAAAGCCGCTTTAAGGAATTCCAGGCTTTGTGGCATTCTTGATCAAACCACTCATGTCGTGTTCTTAATTTTTGCCCAACAAAAGTACGTTGGGGAACAGTTAACAGAGACTGTATTAATTTGATCAAGTTGTTAAAATTATCCAATACCTCATCATCTGACTTTGAGCTTACTATTAATGAATGGAGGCACTTAGCTGGTTCCCTTCCCAGGAAATCTGTAAGTATTTCCGCTTGATGGGGTGACCATTTAGCACATATAGGACAGAGGTCATCAGACATCACTGTAATATGGCGTGTAGGTACATACATCCTATCGAAGGCCTTCATACACAACATAACAGGAAAATGGTCACTCTCAGGACGACTGACAACTGAGAACTTAGACAGATAGGGTATTAAACTCATTGAGATGCAAACATAGTCTAAAAGGGAGGGCTTAAGGCCTGTCCAGTGAGTGTACTCAGCTGGATAGTCATCACTTGTAGACCCATTCAGAATCACCAAGTTCAATTTGGAAAAAGTTTGCATTAAGCACAATCCTCTATAATCACTATATGTGTCTTTAGACTGGCGGCACAGAAGGGGGGGTATAGTTACAGGGGGTAAGTGTTGGCAATGAAATTTAGCAAAGAGCGATCTATCATCTGCTCCAATTCTTGCATTAAAATCACCAGCCACTATGGTATGCGCTACAGGAAATGCTGCCAATATGTTTTCCACATATATGTTCAATTTATCCCATACATGTTTTATCTGTGCACGAGCATATAAAGGTGGAATATACACATTGATCAGTACAAGTTGGATCTTGTTGAATTGAAGCGAAACTGCCAATGTATATTGGTCTAATGAAGGTAATCTAATTACTTGTACCTGTAATAAAGTAGATATCAATATACCCAACCCCCCACAGAGCTTCCCACATCCTGTGCCTGGTACAGCATCTAACGTAATTGTCATATACCCTTCCATAAACAAATGTTCCACGGCCCATGTCTCCTGCAGAAAAATTATATGATATCTAGATATATAAGCAGAGAACGAAGGGTCTCTACTTCTAGATTTCCATCCTGCAATATTCCAGGTAATAAAAGCCAAGGAGACAGCATTTATTAGATGTCATTCAGCTTCATCCGTCATGGGGGCTAATGCAGGCAATTCTTGATGGCTCATAGCTCCTTCATTGCCTGTTACTGAACTATAATAGCTTGAAGCAGGTGTCTGAATATCCTTTGGCTTAGTTAAGGGGTCATGTAGAAACTGCTGACCTACTGTCTCTATTTTTTGTGAAGCATCACTCTCATCTCTTATCACCGTGGTCAGATCAATTAAATCTCTAACCGGCTGGCTAGGTAAAAATGAAGTTGGACTCTTCGAACTAGAGCACCTTCTTCTTTTTTTCCTCTTTATTGGATTTGAGGCTTCAGGAATTGTACACGTCGGTGGCCCACCAGAAGGACAACTGGAAGATAATAGGTTGTTAATAGACACTGCAGCAGTAGATACTGACTGCAGCACAGTTTTAACTGCCTCTAGTTTGCACAGTATGGTTTGTTGTTCCTCAGTGGAGAGAGTACCAAACATCTTGATAAGGTCTTCCTCATCCCCCATGGAGTCATCTGTTATTTGCATTTTCCTAATGATTAAATCATTAGTGTTATTTCTCCAGTGTAAACCTTCGCTTGGTCTTTGAGCTGTTTGGATAGTCTGCTGTATCAAGGATTGCTTACTAGGCTCATAATCTTCGATGTTTATATCAACCTCCTATACAAGTTTAGATCTCTTCCTATAGCTTAACAGCGGTTGTACAATATTATTATGAAAAACACGAGTAGGTATAATTGAAAATCTCCTTAGCAATTCCCTACTTTCCAAAATCAATGCAGGAAGGGCAAAATGCTTACATGTCAGTATTATTCTTTCAAAACCATACCATCTGGGGAGCCAGAAGATTCCTGTTATCTCACTGGGATATATCCTTCTTTGGAGGAGTTGTGAGAGTGAATAAAGTACTACTTGTTTGTTGAACCATTTCCCCTCATTAAGAGGGTTGATTGCAACCTGAAGCAGAATCCTATGCTGCTGTAATGTCAATTCCTCCTTGTTATTTTTCTTGCATGTGTTATCTCGTACCACATATGTAGGTTGGGGATATTGAGCAACATCAGAGGTTGGCTTCTCAGGGGGTTTTATTACATGTTTTCCCATTATGTCCTTAAGTTCATCTATTTTTCGATTGATATCTAGTAGCTTTTCAAAAATTGCAATAACTGTTTTAGCTGTTAAAAGGCAATTCTTAGCCACCAGTTCCAGGTCCGCATTTGACTTACTTGTGGTTTTTAAGGTGTTTTCCCCTTTAATCTCTAAAGAGCCTTCTTCAACAGAATAAGAAAAATCATCTGCAGTAGAGTCTCGATTATCCGACATTCGGTCATCCGACATTCTGGATTATCCAACGTCGCGGCTGCTTGGGGGCGTGGCTTTAGGCATTTCCGCGCCCCCAGACACGGCCCCAAACATGGCGGCCGCGACGGGCAAGGAGAGAAGGGCGAGTGAAGCCTCGCCCCAAAACACGGCCCTGAGCGCGGCAGCGGCGGCAGCGAGCAGGGCGAGTACCTCCAGGCCCCAAAACAAGGGCCAAAGCATGGCAACAGCTGATTTCAAGGTGATTTCTTTGACCCTCCGGATTATCCGACATTTTCGACTATCCGACTATTAGCCTGCCCGTTTATGTCGGATAATCGAGACTCTACTGTGCTTCCCATTCAGACGAGGCATAGGATTTATCCACAAGGTTTATATGTGTAGGTGAGGAGTACAAAAGGGAAGAGGGCTTGTTTTTTAGATCTTCACACTGGAAAAACTCCTCTAGCCTTTGTTGTCTAAAAGTAACTGCCGCCTCCACAATTTCATTAGGCTCAGTACCCTCTCTCTGTAGCTTCTCAAACTCACTCCTCGTTTTAATCAACTCCTTTTTTCCTTTTGGACTCTTTCTCTTCCTCTTTAGCCTTTTTCCCATTCCTGCCTCATTGCAGTCGTTATTTATAGTTATTTATAGTTATCCGAGGCTTAACTCCAACTATCTGTTTCCAATTAAGCTTGAATACACTAAAGTTTAACCAGGAAATTCCTACAACTGATAAGTCTTTTTAAAATGATTAAAATTAGAATCAAGAGCTCACTGAAATGCTGAAACGCTGCCTGCGGCCATCTTCCTCCTTCCTCTTCATCTTCATATCTTCTCTTATATTTTCTCTAAAATAATTTTTCAAGACTTCTTTGGCTTGTTGTATTGTCTCCTCATCATTTAATAGGCTATCATTTAATCACCACCGAAACTGTTTTACAGTGTCCTGTATTTGCATCATCATAGGATGATGGTCTGAGATGATCTTAGGCAGTATTTCTATCTTTTTTGTCTCTGTTAACAAATGCTTAGAAGTAAAGATCGTATCTATTCGAGACCATGATTGATGTACTTCCGAAAAGTAAGTAAAGTCCTTTACATTAGGGTAAGACATTCTCCATGTATCCAAAACTGATATTTCTTCACACATTTCAAAATTTTTTTTTGGCAGTTTCTCTCTCTTCCCTTGATCTTGCTTTTTTGGAGAAATAGATTTGTCCATTTCAACGTCCATGATTCCATTCCAATCTCCTGCTAAGATCTAATCTTCATATTCATATTCTGATATCTTTTCATGCAATTCTTTATAAAATTTCCTTTTATTTTCATTTGGAGCATATACTCCTACTAAGAATATTTTTTTGCCATTTTTTACCAATTCTACTCCTAATTTTCTTTCTTCTTCATCTTCCAATATTTTCTTTCCTGGGATATCCTTATCAATATATATTACCACACCTCTCTTTTTCTTCCCGTATAGAGAGGTAAAACATTGGCCCAATTTAGAATTGTATAAATACTTCTCCTGGTTTTTCTTTATATGAGTTTCCAATAATATCATTATTTGAGGTCTTAATCTTTCTATATAATGGAAAACTTGTCATCTCTTTACTTGTGAATTTATTCCTCGAATATTCCAGGTTATTATCTTCATGTTTATTTTTTACTTACTTTACTTCCTTTCTTCTTTTTCTCTTCTGGTTCTGCCGGTTCAGACTCTTCCTCTGACATTGGACTCATTTCTTCAGCCATTACCGTATCTGTTTTTATTTGTTCTGATGTAGGATCCGATTTCTTTTCTTCTGTTCTTGTTGTTGCAACTCCCGATTTCAAATAATTCTCTTGAAATTCCATTGCTTGTTGAACAGAGGTTATCTTCCTTCTTCTCCCCTCATAGAAAAAGGAGAGGCCTTCTGGTATCTCCCATCTATATCTTACTCCCTTTACTTTCAGTTCTTTTGCCAAGAACGCATATTCTCTTCTGCTTCTCCTCACACCTGGCAGTACATCCTTGAAAATTTTTATTTCTGTCTCATCCACTATTAATTTTTCTTTATAATTTTGTTCTAAAATCAAATCCCATGTTTTTTCTCTGTCTGAGACATTTTCAACAGCCTGTTTGGGGTTGGATACTGTCTATATATTGTCTTACAGCTTTTCTTTTACATAACTGGACAAGTAAATTTTATATCTTTGGATCACATTTTTCACATACATCCATATGGAAATTATGCCCAAACTTTTGGGCCTATCTTATCATGTACTCTTTTACAGGCTCATCTTCTGTTTCTAGTTTCAGTAGCCACGGTCATGTAGAGACGGGGGGGGGGGGTAGTAGCAATGTAGCCACAGCCCGTGTGCCCTGGCAACGTCCCTGCACACCCTGGCAATGCTCCCACGCACCATAGCCATGTCCCCACACACAGTGGCCATGCCTCTCGCACCATAGCTCTGCTCCCTCCTGCCCCCTCCATACACTCCAAGCTCCGCTACTGAGAAGCCATTTATACACTTTTTAAATTGCATGGTCATTAGCTTTACACAACTCTAAATAAAATTAATTTCTCTACCTCTATAGCTGGATTTCTGTTATCTTGATTAAATCTGTGTTTAAGTTGTACATAAGCAAACCGTTTAAGATCTTCGCCTTCCTTAAGAATCATCTCTTGATTTAATTTTCCAGCTGTCTTGTTCAAAGTACAAAAAGTCATCTCTGATTTTACACCCATTATTTCCTTTAAAAAGGCTCCTTGTGTTGAAGTGGCTATTATTACCTTGGGAAAAACTCTCTGCTTATAATTATGTCACACTCATAGGAGAACCTTTCTAATACAATGATTTTTAAATTCAGCATGTGCTTTGATTTTATCCTACCAAAGATAATCATGCCAACCAAATCTTAAATTGTGATCTTCAGATTCCAAGAGTCTTACATCTCTAAGCAATATTCGTTCCTTCAACTATATGAAACAACAAGCCTCATGATACAATTAGACATTAAGGACTCTCAAACTGCCTCTTTCCTTAGCATCATGCAATGTTTTAAATTTTTTTCTGGGTTTCTTTGCCTACCAGACAAATCTGGAAATCTCTTTTTTCCATTGCAGAAAAGGTATTCATTGTTTTTTAATAGGGATCATTTAAAAGATAAATAAAAGACTTGGCAAAACATTTGCTTTTATTACTCCAGTTCTACCCAAAAAGGACAAAATTAGCTTTCCCCATTTTTCTGAATCTTTTTTAATTTCTTTTCAGACCTTTTCATAGTTCTTTGGAAACAATAAAGTGTTGTTCTTTGTGATTTTAACTCCTAAATATTTAATCTCTTTTTTCCACTTTAAAATTTGAAAGAGCAGTTAGTTTATTCTCCTCTTCTGAAATGATATGTATAGTCAGCAATTCTGATTTGTCACATTTCAGTTTAAAACCAGAGTATCTCCCAAATGCCTTATTTTTTTTTCTCCAGATGATCTTTCATTGAGTCCACTGGGTTTTGTGTTATTATCTGTCTCAGCTTGTACACCTTAAGTTCTTTTATCTTGTTTGGTATCTCTCAGTAGGATCTTCAATGCCAAAATAAACAGTAACATTGAGAGCAGACAACCTGATCCGTCTCCTTTTGTATTTCAATCGATCTTCTTGCATTGCGGTTTACTAAAATCTAGGCTTTTTGAATTGAGTAGATTCTCTTTATTACCTCTATAATATTTTCACTAAAGTCTATTCTCTTCAATACTTTGAATAAGTAGTTTCAAGAAATATTGCCAAATGCTTATTTGTCATGGGTCAGGACTTGCCTTCTCCAGGTGAACAGCAGCCTTGAAGGAGGACAAGCATGTGCAAGTGCACCAGGAGGTAACCAGGCTGGGATGAGACGCAGCTGGTTCCAGCCATTTTAAGGAAGGCAGAGGTGGTGGCTCTATGCCAGAAACAATGTATGTGTTTGGCTGTTTTTGCGTGTGCTACAGATTCCCTGCTTGTCTGACTATTCTCTGACTTTGGACTGTCTGACCTTGCTGACTGCTGGATTCCTGAACTTTAGTCCAACACTGGACTTTTCTTCTGTTTCACTTTGACCAAGTAAGCTTTATTGGACTGCTAAGCTGTATTCCTATTGTATTGCCTGCTGAATAGCTTGGCACTCTGTTGCCTGACAAAGGACCACTGGCACTTATGACATTATTCTGCATTGAAAAAACAAAACAAAACACCAGCCCTTTTGTCATTATGATGTACAAAAAATCAATAATATTAAGAATAGTTCTTATATTATCCTTAATTGCCTTTTTGGGGGAAAAAAACACTCTGATCATCATGGATATTCAGAGAAATATGGTTTTTTTTAATCTGCTTGCCAAGATGGCAGTAAATATCCCATAGTTCTTATTTTGTAGTGAGGTAAATCTATAATTCCTTGTTGATGTCTCATCTATATTTTCTTTACGAATCACAGCAATATAGGCATTTCTCTAAGAATCTGGCATCTGCCCTTTGTGTGATAATTCATCACAAACCATTTTGAATGGCTGAAGTAGCTCATCTTCAAATTTCTTATAATGTGCTGCAGATAGTCCATCGTGGCCTGGTGCTTTTCCAGATTTAATTTTTGTTTGTTTCAATAAGTTCCATAGTTGTCATAGCCCCATTCAAGCATTGTTTTTGTTCCATGCTTAATTTATCCAGTTGGAGTTTATCCAAGTAATCTTCCATGTCTAAGATTTTCTCACCGCCCCTCGCATATAAGTCAATGTAATATTCCTCCCTTCCTGATCTTTGTGACATTTTTCTGTATCCTTTCCTGTCTCAACTTATAGGAAAGCCATTTCCCAGCTTTACTTGTGAATCCAAAGTTCTTTTGCCTAAGGTTTGGCATTCATTTCTTGGACGATAAGCAATGAGAACCATTGTAACAATCTTTTGCTGAATCCCTTTATTGAATTTTTTCTTATGCTTTTCCTCCAAATTTTGTATTTTGTAGATCAAATTCCTCTTTTAAGCTTCTCTTTCTTTTTTCAGTCTGGAAGCATATAACACTCATTACATTTTCTTCTTAACAACAAGTTAGCCAATTTCTGTAGCCAGGATGGAGGTTGGGAAAGGTACCTGTTGTCTGACTATTCTCTGACCTTTGGTCAGAGCTCCCAGAATCTCCAGTCAGCTTGGCTGAGACTTTGGGAATGACAAATGAAAAGAATTTTCCTGTGATCAAGGAGGTAGGGTATATTCTGCTGCTCACTTAATTTCCAAAGACAACACAAATATTCCTTTGAAGTTTGTTAGGCATTCCTCAGTGAAAATATCAGTGCATGTGCATGCTTGGGTGTGTGAGTGTGTGTGTGTTCATATGTCCGTGACAGGAAGTTTACAGTCAGCACATCAGTACTACCAATCCTCCCTTGCAATTAACTGTCACAGATACAGCCGGGCAAAATTACCTTGGGACAGATCTGGCCAGTTCTCACCTGGATTCCTTTGATATATAAGTACATTCTAGGACGTGCTCTCCATTTATATGGGGCCATGAAAGGATGAATAAAACATTTTTAATTTAAAGATTAAAATAAAAACAACCAGATTTTTAACATTTTTGTTGCTCTCTGAGGTGGGTCTCTAAAGCTAGGAGGTGGCAAGGAAACAATAAGTTAGAACCAGGCTTGCTTACAAGGAGAAAGATTGCTATTTGAAAAAACTTGCAGTGCATCCAGGCATTTCCTACAATAAAAAAGATTAGTCAGCCGATGTCCTGTATGGAACAATCAGCCAGTCTGAACCCCATTAAGTAGATACTGACTATAGTTTATAGTATATTTGCTTATAGGCACTAAAGAGAGGTTACATAAGTGATTAATTGCTAGTGTCATATGTGAGATGCTATATCTATACTTTCTCAGCATATAGCAAACCATGGTAGTGACTAGCATCTCCAATAAAGCAGATTCCCAAAACTTTCCTGGCCACATGTGCCACATGTGCCTGGAATGGAAGTTTGTTAGAGCTCCCATGTGTCAGCATCATGAGAACTAGCTGTTTATCTCTTGGTTGTCCTTTGACACATCCTCCAAGTAAGGGAAGCAAATGCCTAGCCAGAGAAATGCCAAGGCCCTAAATAGGGGCACTACAAGCCCCATGTTAAAGCAACTGTACACTTTGTCTATCAGAGTATAAAATATTAAAAGCAAATTTTTAAGTTGCATTTTTATTTAAAAGCATTTATTCAAAATAGCAGTTGAATTTTACTATACAGCTGACCCTCTCATGGAGCAATAGTTTCTGAATGAACATTGATGGAGGTAGTGTATATGAATACCTCCTCCATCCTGTTTCATTAGGAATGGATGAAACTGTAATTAGTACACATTTTGATGAAAATTTATTAGGGCAAATTTGGAAATCACTTTGGAACAGCCCTGGCCTGCAGCTCTGGCCAGTCAGCCATCTTTGCTTTGGAAGTACATTAGAAGTAATTTAATAGCAAAGACAGATCCTTACTCTACCAGATTTATTGCTCTCACACATCAACACTAACTGACCAATATCACCTCAACCAGCCCGCTGAAAATTTAAGGCAAGAATCATGATTTGCATCTTTCTAGATCCTGTTATATTATATTCCACTACCACAACTGTATAAATGTGTTTCATAATCTGAAGCTTTAGTATCAGTCTGTGCCTGAAAAAGTGGGTTTATAGGAAGCTCATGCTAAAATAAAAAGCAGTTAGTCTTAAAGGTGCTGCCACATTTGGAGAATCCAAACACGTGGGAGTTGGGTTGAATTGTTTTATATATATAACCACCCCCCCCCAATTTACTCACCTACCCACATAAGAGAACAGTGCACAGGATATCACCTAGGTTATTAAGATCAGCAGACAGTCATAAGACAGTGAGTGAGAAAAGGATAGTCTTGTTTCCTTTTCAGCTATGTTTTCTGCTTCCAGCATGGATGTCAGAAATTTAACATGGCACTTTTCACAAGTCAAGCATATGCTTCTGTCCCGGTGTATGAGAATGCCTGTGTTCCTAAACCAAAACATGTAGTTCAAAGCGATTAGTAGTTAAAAATATTCCATGACTTTTACAGGTATGGATGATGTATCATAGTAGAAATTTTATTTCACATCACATGCATTTTTCAGTAGTGTTTACTCAGCAGACAAGGCTTTCCTTTTGTAATGTGCAGAAATGCTGGTTGAGATCTCAGACAGGTAGGGCTGGGGAAAATGTCTGTAACAGACTTTATCCAATGAGGGCAAATAATATTGGGTTTGACGGAGTTTCTGTCAGATTCAATATAAGGCAAGTTTATGTGGGCAATGCATATTCCAATTGGATCTCTCCAAGTTGTGTGGTGTTGCTTAAAAGCAGGGACAGGACAAGTGGAAAGGGGCTTTGAATTGTATTGGAGCAGCTGCAGCAAGAGGAGGAAAAGCTTAACCATTTCCTGCTGTGCCTTTTTCTTAGTTAAAATCATTCTTCCTAAAGCTAATAGCTCCACTAGGCGGAAAACAGAAATATCTGATTTTTAAATTCATCAGGGATAACAGATTTGGGGAGACGATAGTTAGATGAGGAAAGTGACATGGTAGGGATGTTATTGCTTTTAGATCTTTTCTAAAACAATTGATTTGACAAAGTTGGTAACATATAGTTTGAAGGGATATGAATATTCTCTCAATGGGAATTTATTGACACATAACATATTTGCAGTTGTAGGGTGAGTCAGCCCCAAACATAAAATAATTAAGCACAAAGAACATGAATGAGATAGATAGATAGATAGATAGATAGATAGATAGATAGATAGATAGATAGATAGATATTCAGAACTGTGTACTTCAATATCATATCAAAACTATATCCTTCTCACAGAAATGGCTTAGCCATCAACTCTCAGATTCCACTATGATTTCAACGGTATGACATTTTTAGTGTATTGTACAGTCTGCATCCATAAGAGAAGAATGCTATGGGTTGTTCTCAATATCTACTTAAAATTTGAAGACTCAAAGTCTTCTCAAGCAGAAAGTTATTGGTGTTGATGATGGTTTAAAGCAATCAGGTTCATGGATGTAATTATAAATATTTGGATAATTTCAAAAGGGTTTGCTGAATATTTGTTCCTGAATTTTAAAGTCATTCTCAGTTAAGCTTAAAATATCTTTCCTGCAAACATCACTATAGAAACCCAAATCTGCACCATGTTTTCCCTCTGTCTCCAGAAAAAAAAAAATTAGTTTAACCATGCTGTTTTAGTCTTATTTTCAAAAGAGATTTGTATATCTCTCAACAATTATCTTAAATTACATTAAAAGCAAACACCATCTAAATAATATATAAATAATTCGATTTCTTTGCCCTCTACTTTGTTATATATAACTGTTTAGGGGTGTTCCCACATTACATTCAAAACCCATACACAGATTGTTTGTCTGTACACAAATAGAGTTTTTCACACATAACATTCAACACGTACATATTGTACTCTGAATTCTGAGCCATACCCTGATACAATCATTCACATGCAATGGAATATGGCTTTGTTCATACAGGGGTTTCTGGGCTTACACTGCTGTTCCAGTATTCAAGCTTCTAATCAACAAACGGTAGAAAAATAGAATTTGAGAATCTGTGTAAACTTATTTAAAAAAAACCCACAATCATTCATAAAAGTACTGCTTTCGATATACTGAGATATACACATTACATGTTCAATGGGGATTAGGTAGAAAAGTTAGTAGTTCTTGTTATTGTGTATCTTCAAGTTATTTCAGACTTGTGGTAATCCTAAGGCAAACCTATCATGGGGTTTTCTTGCCCAGATCTGTTCAGAGGAGGTTTACCTTTGCCTTCCTCTGAGGCTGAAAGAGTGTGACTTGCCCAAAGTCACACAGTAGATTTCTATGGCCAAGCAGGGATTTGAATCCTAGTCTCCTAGAGTTGTAGTGCAAAACTAAATGTCTACACAATGCTATCTATCTGGTTCTATCTAATCAATTATAAGTAGTTGAGTTGTCTTGAACCATTTTATTTGTTCCACACACCAAAAACAGTTACTTGGTTTTGAAAATGGAACGAAAAGGTGAATTAAAGGTTTGTTTTCTTTTTAAAATGCTGTTACAAATGGATTTATTAAGGAAGGGGAGGATAATATAAACAATTCAGACAACTATATAACTTAAGTCTTAAAACACAACAAAATAATAGGACATAATGGGGTCCAATAAATCAGATAGCCACTTGAGGTCTCATAGCCATGGGCTGGATTACGTGTGAATACTTTGTTACCTGAGAAAGTTAAACACTGCTGCAATTCGCAAGATTACATCAATACATGTTCCCACATTAAATTTAATATGCATATAGGGACAAAGAGAACTATTAACTTAATTGTGGCAAAGAAATAGAAGAGCACAACAAAAAAAGTAGAGCTAGAGATTTCTTCCATAAGATCTAAGAAATCAAGAAGAAATTTAAACCTAGAGTAGGGATGGTGAATGATTATTAGGGGACACATTATATAATCAGCAGAGAATAAGTGCAGTACACTGAGGATCTATAGGAAAAAAAAGATGAAAGAAAGATTGATTCCTTCAAAGTATAGCTTTTTGATGAGAACCTACAGTTTTAAAAAGAAAGTAGAATACGCTGTTAAAGCATTGGAAGAAATAAATCACCAGGAAAAGAAAGCATACCAGCATAACTATTACAAGCCAGAGAGATGAAATCTATCCAAATTCTAACACAAATCTGCCAACAAATATGGCCAACAGACTACAAATTCTTGATATATATTCCAGTCCTCAATAAGAGGGACATCATGGATTTTAGCAATCACTGGACTATCCTAGTACTTTTCCATAAATGCAAAGTGATGCTTCACATTCTACAAGGACTATTATCATATATGGAATAAGAAATGCCAGCCTTTTATTCTGGATTCAGAAGAAGAAGAGGTACTAGAGATCATATCAAAGAATTTCAGCAGAAAATCAACTCACGCTGTATAGACTACTGCAAACTCTTTAACTAAGTAGACCACGAAAAACTCAGACATATTCAAAAGAAATGAGAGTGCCACAACATTTGATTGTCCTGATGTATAATCTATACTGTGGAGGAGAAGCTGCTGTCAGGAAAGAATATGGAGAAACAGGGTGGTTTTCAGTTAGCCAGAGGGTCAGACAAAGCTCCATTTTATCACCCTATTCAGCTCATTTGAGAATTGGTGCTGGGGAAGAGTTTTGCAGACACCATGGGCAGCCAAAAAGACAAAAGAAATGGATCTCAGAGCAAATCAGGTCTGAATTCTCAATAGAAGCCTAAATGACTAAATGGTTATACACTGGACACATAATGAGACAACATGACTCACTGGAACAGGCAGCAATGCTCTGTAAAGTGGGAGGAAGTGGGAACAGAGGAAGACTGCACTACAGGTAGATTGAATCACACAAGGAGGCCATAGCCCCAAGTCCGCAAGACCTGAGCAGAGCTCAAAGGTCTTTGGGATGTCTCTCATTAATAGTGTTGCCCAAAGTCAGAGCTGACTTGACAGTTCATAACAACAACAACATAATAACATCAGCAACAATAGTAGTAGTGATCAACTGATATGGAGACTATAGCATGAAACACGGAGGCAATTTAGCTATGCATGGAAATCACATTTTCTTCTACATTTCAATTTCTTAATTGTTTTCACCATTTTGAGGAGAGATATTTAAGCTTTGATTCCTTTGTGTTGCCAAAAGGCAAGGAGTATGACAACCAATTTCTGTGGCTATGTTTCTTTATTCTTAAAGTGGAAATATTTAATGATAAAGGACTGTGTGTACGTTATATACATGTATTCATCATCAGCAAAGACAGCCTTTCAATATAGGGCTTGGTAGCTGTCCAGGGTACTGATTCAGAATGTTACTGGCAAATTAATTGAAGCTCAAGTCTGTTCTTGCTAACCTGAGAGCGAGAACCATTAATCGATGCAGTTTTTTTTCCTAAGTAGGTATGCACAGTGTTGTACCTTGTTTTGTTAATCCAGGAGTGCAAGTGAAAGGCTGGGGGCAGGGAGTGAAAGAGGTTATGGTGAGTATCAAATGGTGCAAGACGATCCAATTAGAGTGATGCCATGTGAACAGATGGTTAGGATGAATTTTTAAACAACTGATGGAAGCAAACTGTGGTCAGAACAGGACTGAACGAGCCTGATGTTACATCCCCAAAGGGCCATAGAAGATGATAATCTGAGAAGTGTTGTCTCTTTTACAGTCATATGCATTATAGTTTATCTTTTACAATTGGATGCATTATAGTTTATCTCACAAAGTTATGATACTTTTTTTTGTAACCAAAGGTATAACAAATGCTGTTTATTCTGTAAGCGTATACATCCAAAGAAGTATACCTCTTGGGAGGGAGGACTCAGTGCTATGAACAGCTGATATTTTATCATAATATGTAAGGCTGTTAGATTATAGAATTTTATAGCTCTAGTGGAATTTTAATCATGGATGGAATTGGATGCTAAAATGATTTATTAGTCCTGAGAGATGCACTGAATAATGCCAAATGGAGCAAAGCAACTAATCACTGATGCAAATACATATGAGAGATTAGAATAAAACCGGCTTTCACATCCCATTGGATTCTGCGAAATTCTAACAACTCTGCTACTTGGATATCCCCACTTTAAATATTTGTCTTTGCTAGCTTTCTGTTTAGCTTGCTGTGAAAGAAAAAACAACTCAAAATGTCCAGATTAATGAGGACTTCTGATAAGTAAAAGGTGTCTCCATTCCCTCCAGATAATAATCATAATTCTCAGCAATGTAAATGGACAGATGGCTGCAAATACACTAAAATATGTCTATGAACATGTAAATATGTAGGGACTGCTTGGGAAAGTATGGTTTGGTTAAGGTTGTGTTGCAAAGTCATGGCTGAGTTGAAATTTAGACACACAGCTTCTCATTTCATGCTGTTCACTATTTCAGAGATACGGCTTCCCAGCCCCAAAA
Organism: Cyclura pinguis; assembly: GCA_030412105.1. Taxonomy (NCBI): domain Eukaryota; kingdom Metazoa; phylum Chordata; class Lepidosauria; order Squamata; family Iguanidae; genus Cyclura; species Cyclura pinguis. The sequence continues at coordinate 59,211,931 of CM059604.1, forward strand.
CACATTGTTACTCAATTAATTGAACTAAAAGCATAGATTCAGATGCTTGGAGTAACTGATAACAGTTTAAGTTTGTCTGGAGAAAGTGGCTCAGAAGAATGCTTCCAGGAACGATTCTGGTTTTTAAATATTCTATGTATTTGCAAGGTTGTCAAATAAACCATGGGTCACAGTGTATTAACATGTATGAATTAATTTCACACAGGATGAAGGCAAAATTAGGGTGCAGTCAGGTAGGCTAGGTAACTGAATTCCAAATAAACATCCCTTCAACCCACTCACCTACCCATCTATGCAATCAGTTTTATAAACTGACTTGAGAGTTCCGTAATTCAAAGGTAGCTTATAAATTGTCAGTCCTGTTCTTCAGCTGCAAGTGCCTAACAGGGCGAGAGAATCCCCTTAGTAAACAACCAGTTCAAGGAAGCAGCAATAACTGGAGTCAGGGTCAGGCCAGGGATGGTGCATTCACAGGAGTGTCATCATCTGGAGGATCAGGCAAAGGGAGTCATCAGGGAACAGGACAAGTTGAGGTAAACAAACAAATGTTCTACTGGTTCGTAATGCAAAGCAAAGAACAGGCAAAAGAGAAATCCAAGAAACATGCCAAAGTCAGGGAAGTCAAAGATGTCTGATCACAGGTAGATGGAATCACGGAAAAGACAGACGTTGGTTTCAGCAACTTCTGATCTACGGAGCATGTGTTTATATGTAGCTGGCTGAGTACAGGTCTCATTAAATAAAAGATTTTTTCTGAGTCAAGCCCTGATGAATTCGGATGAGTTCTTTCATGCTACCTTTTCTTGTGCTATCTCTGGGACTGTCTCTGCCGTAGAGGCTATATCAGCTGCTTGCTCTTGTAGGGGAAATGAATCCAGACTGGAGGGCCCAGGCTCAGCCTCCAGTGGTACCAGGAGAGATTTGCAAGATAGAGTCTCAGCTTCAGCTGCTGATTCCCTCCTGCTGAACCTTATCACCCTGGCTCTGCTCTTGGGAGGAGGATTTCTCTATATAAGGCACGATACAGACTGCAGCCCAGTTGGCAAGGCTATTCCACTCTATACAACTTCCTCTATGTCCCATTTCCCACTACCAAATGGGATGTCACAGGCCATTTCCGCACTAGATTGTTAATAGTGCTATTATTCCACTTTCAACAGCCTTTGGCTCCTCCCTCAACTGCAAACCCCAGGATTCCGCAGGATGTTGAAAGTGGAATAATAGCACTATTAACAGTCTAGTGCGGAAATGACCACAATCTTTGCTGTTTCTCTCATCCCATTTAATAATTATTTCCAAGCCTTTCAGAAAATTGTACTGTTTGCTCAGAATTCTCTGGATGTTTCCCTCAAGAAATAATGTCACACTTTAAATTTAACTTTTGTTTTAAAGGAAACGCAGTGACAACTTTAGTGGCTTAGGTGGTGTATATTTCCTTGATCGTTTATGTTCCTTGTTCATTTGTGTTGCATTTGGGTGTGTATTTACTTTACATAACACTACTTGGGAAATGGCTGTTCACCTAGAACAAAATTCAAGAGCTTCTTAGAGATGCCAAGATCTCTTTTCCTCTAATAGCAAATTCTAGCCATGAGGACTTACAGGAGTTAAGCCAAAACAGTAAGAAAGAAGAAAGTATCAGCAAGTTTGGGAAAACTATGGAATTTACTGAAGCATAGAAAAAAACCTTTGAAAAAAATACAACTAAGACATCACACATCCCCAAGAGCTCAGTAACCATGAATATTAAGTGCTAGCTGGAAAATAAAAAAAGCAAACGTGGTTATGGTGGTTGAGGAATGACCTACTTGAAGAGACTGTTAACATTAGGAAACGCACTGCAACATTTTGTTGCAAATCGCACTTGCAGACACAGAGTGCATAATTCCATTGACAGCAGCAAGCTGGACAGTACAATTATACTACAGTCAGCCCACCACATTCACTAGGGTTAGGGGTGCAGGACCCCCCCCCAAGTGGAAAAATCACAAATATCAAAATGTGTGTGTGTCTGTGGGAAGGGAACCAAGGTAGGATGGGTGAAACAGGCACCCTGGGTCCAAACCAGTTCAGGGAGAGGAGGGGAAAGGTTTTTAGTTTTGGTTTTTTGGCAGGGTGGCCCTATGCTTTCTCTCTCTCATCCGTCTGGGGAGCATTGGGAGAGGGTTTATGGAGCTGGGAAATTGGGCAGCAAGCCTTCTTTAGCTGGCCAGGCAGCAACTGGCAGAGGAGGAGGAGGGCCAGAGGCAGGTTTTTAAAGGATTACATGGTCTGGTCAGAGCTGCTGAGAGGGAAGATCCTGAGCACCTGAGGTGGTGGGGACAGAGGTTAGAGAAACTTGAAGTAATCAAACCCGTAAAAGTCAAACCTGTAAATGTGGAGGGCTGACTGTATTTAGTTAATCTACCCCATTAAAGAACTAAGTGTTTCACTAATAAATGCCTCCAGCCCCTCCCTAAACTGCAAACCCCAGGATTCTATAGGATGTTGAAAGTGGAATGATAGCACTATACCAGTCTAGTGCGGAAATGGCCGTAGTTAAAACATTTAGCTATTTCTGACGCAAGCACAACCAATGACTCCAGAGATGCTAGGAGTTGCAGTTCAGTAATATATGAAGGGCTTCATAATCCACACCTGTAGAATATTTGATTATGGAGGTCAACACCTTCACTTGATTCCGAGGGTGAGTTTTGACAAAATTACAAACCAGGGAACTATAGGGACCCACAGTGTGACAGTGCACACTGCCTAGTCACTCCTGCTTACAGTAGGAGCAGCTATTTTTAAACTGCAGAGATCTGTGCTGTATTTTTCGTATGTCTTTCTTGTCATCCAAACCAGGATGCATTGTATTCTTTGGTCTGCTTTCCCAGTAAACCCAAGAAACAGAGGCAAAAGAGGCCATGGATTCTGCCTTTGATTTGTTAGAAGAAAAACAAACCAGAGAAATGAAAGTGCCCACGTTCAGGTCACATAGTGAACAAACCATGGCCCAAAGCCAAATTGTTTGTTTAGCTACTCCTCCTGCTGTTTTGCCACAAATGGGTATTGTGCACTTGGAGTATGAAAATAATCTTGTTCCTCCTGAGATTTTATTTTGATCTAGCTAGCATGACAAGGCCACACTGTGAGCATTCAAACAACTTCCTTGACACATCTGAGCTCTGGCAAGAGACTGAGATGCTAAAGTGGTTTGATTTGGTTTTGTATTTTATGCATATTGCAAATATATTTTGTGCTAATTTAGAAACTCTTGACTGCTGAAAACAAGATCAGGTGTAATAAACAGATCAGGTGTAATAAACAGTAGGGGTTTTCTATAGGATGTCCCCAAGAGTCATAACTCTGTGAAGAAAATACTTCAGTATTTATGGAATACATACCCCTAGACACCAAATGCAAGACTTTTCTTGAGAAAACAATCTATTTCACCATCATATGGTGTGAAGATAAATTTTTCTCAGTCAACATTTCCTAGAATTCTGGATTATTCTGGACTGAACCTGAATTCCTCAGTGCCTATCCATATAACAGTTGTTGTAACTTGCGTTCTTCATTACGGAAAATAGATTTTTGACACAATAGAAACCCCACAATTAAGAACAACATAACAGATGATCCATACTTAGGCATTACTTACCAGCCTTGAATCAGCTCACAAAGAGGGGGTTCCTAGCTCCAACCCATAATCCTCCATCAGCTTTCTTCATATAGAAAGCATCAAATACGAAGGGAAGTTACTGTTCACATGGAGAGTCCTAATTTTCCAGAATCTGTGTTTGCATGGAGGGCCTAAATAACTTAAAGGCACCAGACCCTGTCTGATCTTGGAAGTTAAGCATGATCAACTCTGGTTAGCACTTGGACGGGAGACTGACAATGCATGCCAGCAGCTGTAGGCTATATTTCAGAGGAAGGAACTCGCAAAACCACCTCTGAATATTCCTTACCTAAGAAAAAACCTATGAAATTCACAGAGTCACCAAAAGTCAACACACACACACACACGCACACACACACATGCATACATGAAAAGTCTCCACACAAATGAGAACTTCTTTTCAGACTTTTCACCTTCTATGGTGCAGGAAAACAATGAGGGCAGAAGTGGAAAGTAGGCATTCCTCTCTTCATGTGTTGGTTCAAACTTAGTACTAACGTTATTGTCAGGTGCAGGCAAGATTTTTAAAATGTGCAACTAAGAATGCAAAATGTAAATGTCACATGGAAACATTTGTGAACAGTATATCATGCAGGTGCCTTAATCAAACAGTCAAAAACTGCCAGCATGGTGTGTGAACTGGCCCTTGGTTGTTGAAAAATATTCTAATGAGGATTATGGAAATAAAATGCCTTAAATGGGAAAGGAACAATGTATCTTGCTTTCAGGCCATTTCTTGGCAATTTGTTTAGCACAGGACTGTTTCAGAGTCAGAAATCCCTTGGGGGAATTACCAGCCCACTGCCATGATTTGTAGAATTTTCTTCTGTTATCCTGAACTCCCAGGAATAGAAAAGTATCTTGGTTACTGCCATCAACACTGCTCATCTTGTGAGTAATAACATGAGGATTTAATTTGTCCAAGGCCTGCTAGACAAGTAAGCCCACATTTAGTTATATATTTACATGAAGGCAACAACTTCATATATGTACAATTTCAACCAAACCAAGTAGGTAATAATAATGGAACTGAAAACAAAACAAAGTGCAATTCTCTAATTTCTGGTAGCTATCTACCAGAATCTAGATGACTACTGGGTGCTCAATGTTTTTAAAAAATGGGGGAAATCAGCCATCATGAGTTTGCCCCTACTTCCTTTCGTATAATCTGAAACCTGTATTGGCCTATGTTATTTTGATCCCTATGGCAGAACAGCAAATGGACAAATGGTGCCCCTATGTATGGTTCTGAAAGCTGGACAGTGAAGAAAGCTGATAGGAAGAAAATCAACTCATATGAAATATGATACTGGAGAAGAGTTCTACAAATATTGTGGATTGCTAAAAAGACAAATAAATGGGTCCTAGAGCGAATCAAGCCTGAACACTCCCTAGAAGCCAAGATGACTCAACCGAGACTGTTGTATGTTGGACATATCATCACTCACTGGAAAAGACAATAATGCTTGGTAAGGTAGAAGGCATTAGGAAAAGAGGAAGACCACGTTACAGAGGGATAGACTCAATCAAGGAAGACATGTAGCTAAGTCTGCAAGACCTGAGCAGGGATGTTGATGATAGGGTGACCTGCAGGACTCTAATTCATAGGGTCACCATAACTTGACTTGGCAGCAATTAACAACAACATGTGAACAAGCCTACAACAATGCCACAATGAAGCATTAACTATTATATCACTGATGCTTAGTTGAAGGAGGAGATTTCCTTCTAATATGGTGTAACAGAGTCCAATATACCTGAAACATCAATGTTTGCTGAATGAAAGATGCTTAGAGGTCTAAAGAAATTGTAGATATTGAAGATAAGGCAGTTTTCCATTGGATAATTTATAGAGTACAATCTCTTTATTCTAGTTAATTCTAAATTTGTTAATATCCAAGTTAGTGCTTTACAACAATCAGACTTGTTTCAGTTTCTCTGAGGATATACTTAAGGCTTCCCATACATGAGGGATGGCTGAGGCACTCCGAGCTGATGGTCTATCTATAGATACAAAAAGATTTGTTGTCATAGTGCACCCGTAGTTGACCAGTAAGTAGACTGAAATATTGAAAATAGCAATTCTTGATATGGACGTATCAATTGATCAATTCTTGGTCTGGATGTATCAAAATGATCCAAAGCATACATCCAGCCTTTCCCACTTACTATTTTGCCAGTTGGCATGAGGAGATGGGCACCTCACAAACTTTTCCCCTCTAAGATCAATCAGGTTTGTTGTTTTATCGTTCAATCTATCAAGTAGATTTTTAAAAGAGTATATTAATAACTAGATTAAAACTTAGATTTATCAGATTTGAGAATTAAGTGCAGCTACATCTTAGAGTTTTATCCCCTGCCACATGAAAATTAAACATCCATGCCAATAAACATGGAAAGTAGGTTAAGTTCTCCTTAAAACAGATGCCTGTAAAAATACATTTGAAGTTCACCACAGTATATATGTATAGTGGGAGGTAGGATTAATCTCTTTATCTGGCAGAAGTCTGAATTTGCCTGAAGAGGGAAGAGTGGTTGCAATAGGAATGGGCACTATAAATATTTAATCCAGTGTAAATTCTATTGAGCTGAACTAAACGTTTTTGTAGGTACAGATATAAAGGATTAGGTTATTAGTTTTGGTTTCAGTCTGTGACAGAAGGTAAATGTATGGAAACACTGGAATAAGTATGGAGCAGGGGTAAGGTGAAATTTTTTGGGCCCAAGGGCTGCATGTGGCAGTGAATCAGCCGGTTGGCCCCTCCCTAAACTGCAAACCCCAGGATTCCATAGGATGTTGAAAGTGAAATAATTGCGCTATAACAGGGCAGTGCAGAAATGGCCAAAGTCAGCATGCTGGTAGTAGCTGTGGGGCGTGGTGGTGGTGGTGGGCATGGCCAGCTCTCTCTCTCTCCCCCTCTTTCTTCATTTACAAAGAAAAAAACAATCACAAGGCTACAATACTTCAAAGAAAGAGAATTTTAATAAACCTTGTGTGTCTCACTATATAGTTCTGTTGTATAGGATGCATGTGGATGCTATGGAAACAGATATTACTGCAGTCATACAGATTCTGGAAACAAAGATAAAGGATGGTTTAACAAGGATTTGTTTTAAGCTGTGGGTATATTATTGTATAGACCAGTCTGTGAGTTAAAAGAGGACAAATGGGTTCATGAAACAATACACTAACATCTGTGATTAGATAATCCAGATGAGAGTACTAATATATAAACCAGAAAGAAAGGATTTAATCGTGATGGGCATAGGACACTCCCTGTTTAGACATAATTAAAAACTACCAGTTTCATTTTTATCTACACATTTATCTTTTATTTCACTAAGATGATATTACATTGTATGACACAGCTGTTTAATGCTGAAGTGGGGTAAGGACATAATTGTAGCTATTGTAAAACTGAAAAAACCATGAAGAAAAGACTTCAGGCATTTAGCTGAGATGCTTAAATACAGAGTCACTATGGAAAATCAAAGGACATCACTGTCTTCCTGGATGCAGCTGTTGTCTGACAGCTATCCAGCTGTAGTGAATGGAAAAGCTAAGGAGCAGATAATACAGGAAATAAATATATAGGCCCTCTAATACATAGATGCTTATGTGGAAAGGAAATGTTTGTGCTCTCCCATGTGAGTATAATGTGTCATATGATCTCTCTGTGGTACATATAGTAATTTATCTAATCCATGCTCAGACAGTCCATTCAACATATACTGTGTTGAATCCAGACTCAGTCGTACCAAGAATGACTACACCCATGGATTTCAATGGCTCTAAGTATGACTAAACTTCAATTCAACCCATTGTTTGTGGCTGACACACCATATGAGGAACCCACTCTTATACATGTTTTACCATAGCATGCCTGATATCTGGTGAGAAAATCTGTCCATCTAGTCCAATATTCTATACATGCAGCAGCTCTCCAAGGTCACAGGCAAAGATAATTGCATCACACATTTCATAGAATAACATAAACTGAAGATGTCAGGAATTCAACCTGGAGTCTTTCTGTGTTCTACCCAATGAACTATAGTAGCTCTGGCAGCTATATACCCACAGGTACCCAATCATCCAACATATTTTGTGTACAGAGGAAATACATTCAAACCCTTTAAAGCCTTCTCCGTTCAACTACCTTCTTGTTGTCACTTCTTTTGAATTATGAAGAGATCTGTTTTTACATTCTCTTGCACAATGGTACCTGCCTCCTTATCAAATCAGTTCACAAATTGTTACCCTGTTTTCTTTCCTTCACAATGAAGGATGCTTATTTTTAAAAAGCTGCAGACAAGGTAGCACATCGAGATGGTTTATTAGCATTGTTGCTTGGACTATGTAATACTGTTAACTTCTGAATTATCCAAGGATCAAACAAATGTCTTTTGACTCTAGATTGTGTAGTACACTGAATCATAATTCCTACTTCCATTCTTAAACAATAACTGTGTGCTCAAGTAGGCAGCCTGAGAATTAAGCAATGCTCAAATGCAACCTGGCTTTTCTGTCACTAAATCAATGATGTATCAGTGAGTTGTCTTCTGTTGTTACATCTTGGGAAAGGGCTTGAATAAAGAATGAAGACAAGAACAATGAAGAACTAGGAAAAGTGGATTAGGCATACATCCTTCCATCTCAGGCTACTTACCTTAGAAGAAACCTTCTGTATTCATTAACTACAAAGATGGTTTACTTGACCAAAGGCCCCAGGCTCTCTGCCACTCTTCACATGGAAATGGAAATGACTGGTGGATGCTTAGCAACTGTTGGGCTTAGAACAATTTGTGGAAGACAGTCAACATGGCTAACAGCCAGACTTTAGATTGGCCTTTCCCAACCTGGTCCTTCCAGATGTTTGAAAATACAACCCCCATTAGCCCTAGCCCCAGTCAACAATACCAAATGTTCAAAGATGATGGGAATTGTAGTCCACAACATGCAGAAGGATTCTGATAGAGGAAGCCAGCCTTAAGAGAGTTTCAAGTGAAACCTTTTGACTACCAAATTCTGACAACTAATGATGCAGAAAGGGTGCTGCCTAAAGGCTGTTCATAAGATACTCAAGGGCATCTGTCTGGTCACTGTTGGAAACACCAAATGAAAGAAGAAATTGATCCTTTTGGTTGTAATCAATGGTGCCATAGTTCTGGCAGAATGCTAATGTGGAAACCAAAGCTTGGAGAAGTTTCTGTTTCAGACTACATAACTCCCAGAAACTCTCAGCCAGCATGTCTACTAGCTGGCCATAGTGGCTAAGAGTTTCTGAGAGTAACCATATAAAAATTTTACAAGCTGTGGTGGAAACCATGCGCAGGTTTAGACAGCAATATCTGAATGTACTGGCAGAAGCCACTATACAAGCTCTTCTATAACGCCACTAGCCTTTCCACAACTCATTGTGACTTTATTAGGCTAAGTGCTGCTTGAATTAGTTCTTCTTCTGGCAGTGGTGGAATTCCTTATGGAAGAACAGGTTGCTTACCTGTAACTGTGGTTCTCTGAGTGGTCATCTGTGCCCTCACACAATGGGATCTTCGCACATGCGCAGTAGCATTTCAGAAAGTTCCAGAGCTGAGCAGCTTGGCAGGAACCCCTCCCCCACTCACTACAGAGCATGCTCAGTCCCACCAAGCTAACGGTCTTCTCTCAGTTTCGAAGTCCACTGAGGCAGGGACCTGAAAGAGGGGAGGGCTGGGCAGGTGTGTGTGAGGGCACAGATGACCACTCGAAGAACCACAGTTACAGGTAAACAACCTGTTCTTCTTCTTCGTGGTCTCTGTGCCTCACACAATGGGAGATTAGGTACCTTACTGTTGGATGGCGGGTCAGGTCCTAGACGATAGAGGACAGCACTGCATGACCAAAGTGGGCATCACGTCGGGCTCTACAATCAAGGCGGTAGTGGCGGATGAACATCAAAGGCCATGATCACGTAGCCACCCGACAAAGTTCCTGCAGGTCAACCCCTTTGAGGAGAGCTGCTGAAGAGGCCACAGCCCTGGTAGAGTGGGCATGAAGTGGAGATGGGGGTGGTTGCCTGGCGAGTTCATAGGCAAGGTGAATCGTCTGAACAATCCACTTAGAAAAATGTTGAGTGGAGACTTTATGACCTTTCTGACGTCCACCGTAGCAGACAAAAAGGTGGGGAGTGAGGCGAAAGGTCGAAGTTTGTTGCAAATAGAAAGCTAGCACCCGGTGCACATCGAGTGAGTGGAGAGAGTGCTCAAGAGACAAAGATGGTTCAGGATAGAAAGTCGGCAGAATATCCTGGTTCAGATGGAAGTTGGAGACAACTTTAGGGAGGAAGGAAAGGTCCGGGCGTAGGATCACCTTGTCCCTATGAAACACTAGAAAGGGTTCATCTGAGTGTAGTGCAGTCAGTTCCCCCACTCTTCTAGCTGATGTAACAGCGACCAAAAATGCTGTCTTCAGAGTAACGAGACAGTTGTCAGACATGGTCATTGGTTGAAATGGATGGCGCATGAGTTGGGAAAGGATGAAAGACAGCGACCATGGAGGAAGAGGCGGAGAGACAGGAGGGTAGAGATGTTGAAGGCCTTTGAAGAACTGCTTGACTGTAGCATTTCTGAAAAGAGCCAAGGAAGGAGAATCACGTGGTTGATAGGCAACAATCGCAGAGAGAAATAGACTTTAAGAGAGCAGAAGGCCAGCCCTTGTTCCTATAGAGATAGGAGGAAATGGAGTATTGTCCATAGGGAGGCTGGAGAAGGAGCCTCACCACGGGCATCTGCAAAGGCAGTGAACTTGTGCAACTTGTACTTGTAAGATCTACAAGTGGATTTCTTCCTAGCAGCTGTGAGAACTGCCCGGATGGCAGCAGAGTCTAGAAGGTTATCCTCCAGGCATGCAAGTGGAGGCCAGGGAGGTCTGGGTGAAGCATGCGACCTTCTGAGTGTGAGAGGAGGTCGGGCGTGCACGGAAGTAGCATCTGGCGGCCCCATGAGATGGTAAGAAGGTGCCTGAAGGTTGTCTCAGCCAGTAAGGGGCTACGAAAACAGCGTCTGCCCTATCCACAGCAATCTTGGCAACCACTTGGCCCAGGAGAGGAAATGGGAGAAAGATGTAAAGGAACCCCTTGTCCCAAGGAAACTGGAATGCATCTCCGAGAGAGTGGTGTCCCGTGCTGGCTCTAGAGCAATAGCGGGGGGCACTTCCTGTTCTGGTAAGTGGCAAAGAGGTCAACGGATGGAGTGCCCCATCCGGACACTATCCAGTGAATAGCAGCGCTGGAGAGGGACCATTCATGATGGCATGCTATGTCTCTGCTCAGCATGTGCGCTGTAGCGTTGTCTCGCCCCACTAGATGGACTGCAATCAGGTGGATCCACAGCGGGACACACCAATCCGATATCTGTAACGCAAGTCAGAGCAGGAGGGACGAGTGGGTGCCTCCCTGGCGGTTGACCTAACAGACAGCTGTCATATTGTCGGACAGAATCTGGACAGTCCGTCCTATGGAGAGTTTCCGGAAGGCCCGGAGGGCTTTGAAGATCGCCAGAAGCTCCAAAGCACTGATATACAGATGTTTTTCCAGTCTGGTCCAGTGATCTTGGACGGAGAGGCAATTGCAGTGGGCTCCCCAGCCAAGGAGGGATGCATCGATGGTTATAGTGAGGGATGGATGGGGTTCGGTAAAGGGCATTCGGGACAGCAGATGGTGAGGAAACAGCCACCAGCGGAGGGAATCCCTGACAGGGCGTGGGATCTGAAGGATATGACACTGGTCGTCGAGGAGGGGATCAAAGTGCCTGAGAAACCAGTGTTGGAGAGGGCAGGCACAGAGACGAGACAGGTAAGTGATCGCAGTCCTGGCCACCATGTAGCCGAGGAGCTGTTGAATCCAATGAGCGGAAACAGACTGCACAGACAAGCGGCTGTAGCTCAGCGCAGTACCCGCACGCGTTTCATCAGGAGGAATGCCATGGTGGAGGTAGAGTCCGTAGTGGCTCCGATGAAATCAAGGGTGCGCATAGGTTCCAAGTGAGATTTCTTGGGATTCACCCTGAGACTGAGATCAGAAAGCAGAGAGAGAGTAAGATGAATGTCCTCATATAACTTTTGCCTGCAGGGCGCCACCAATAATCAATCGTCCAGGTAGGGATACACCATGACATGATTCGTATGGAGGTAAGACACCACAGGGGCCAGACACTTGGTGAGGACCCTGGGAGCAGTGGACAGGCCAAAAGGAAGAACCTGGTACTGGTAACACTCATCGTCAACCACAAACCGGAGGTACCTCCTGTGCTGGGGGTGAATGGTGATATGGAAGTAGGCATCTTGCAGATCTATGGACATGAACCAGTCCCAACACTTGAGGAGAGGAAGGATGGATGACAGGGTGACCATCTTGAACTTCCGGAGGGAGATGAAGGAGCTGACTGCCCGGAGGTCCAGAATGGGTCGGAGAGAGCTATCTGCCTTCGGTACGATGAAGTACCGGGAGAAGAGGCCAGTGGATTCGGCCGAAGATGGTAGCTTTTCTATGGGTCCTTTGCAAAGGAGTGTATCGACCTCCTCAAGAAGAATGGGGCTAGAAGGCATGGAGTAGAAGACACCCAGAGGAGGAGTATTTAGAAACCTGATGGTGTAACCAAGACAGACAATAGCACCAAAGAGTCTGAAGTGATGGTGGCCAGGTGTTGAAGTGGCGAGCTGGTCCTGGAGTCTTGGACAGATGGCCTGGAAGATGGAAGAGAGGTAAAGGTAGTGACCTGTGAGGGCAGTCAAAAGTGAAACTTTGTAGTGGGCAAAGACTTCTTGGAGGAAGGCTGACGGCACCTGAAGGAACGGCAAGATGAAGAGGCTGGCAAAGAAGATTGCTGAGAGGACCGCCATGGAGACCATGACCTATACGAGTAGGAAGAGTGGCTCCACAAAGAGGGGAATGAGGAGGGCCTTCTCGACTGGGTTGATGAATGAAGACCCATCTTCTTTGCCATCAGGCAAGCTTTCATAAGGTGGTCCATGGCATCATCCGTGGTGGCATGGAAGAGGCCCTGACTATCGAAGGGAAGATCTTCTATCCTTTTCTGATTATCTTCAGTCAGGCCAGCAGATCGAAGCCAGGCAAAACGGCGAAGAGCGATCGCACCCACCATCACCTGCACTGCACCCTCAACAGCGTGGTGGGAAGACTGCATTTGTTGGTTTGTGAGTGTGATAGACTTATTGTAGTATTGGATGGCAGTGGCCCAGTCGTCATCCGGCAGATGGAAGATCAAAGGAAAAAATCTATCCCATATGTTTCTTTGATATGTCACCAGACAGGCCTGCGTATTACAGATCCTGGCAATCAAAGAAGAGGCTGAGTAAAATCGGTGGCCAAAAATATCAAGGCAACAACCCTCACAATCAGGGGGAGTCATATGAGCTCTCTTACCTCCTTTCATTTGGGAGGACTTGACAACGATGGAGTTTGGAGTGGGATGCTTGAAGAGAAAGTCCACATTCTTACGTTGAATCCGGTACAGATGTTCCAGCCAATGAGGAATTGGCTGGAAGGAGGCCGGCTGAGACCACAGGTGCTTGAAGACTTCTTGCAAAGCTGACAGAAACAGAATCAGCGCTGTTGTAGCGGGACGCGCATCAGGTTCTGTACTGTTGGGGCAGGGCCAGAGATATCGAGACCCAGGGTATTGGCCATCCTGACGAGGATGTCAGAGAACTGTTTAACATCCTTGGGCACGGAATCCAGAGCTGGTTCTCCAAACGCAAGCAGAGGAGAGGTGTGAGACTGAGGAGTAGAATCGGTAGAATCCTTGTCGGAATCATAAGACCCAGATGATGGAGAAGATGGAGGCAGCCGAGACTGTTGGGCCTGACACGCCAAAGAGGCGTCCGATACGGAAGATGAAGCAGGAACCGAAGTCGGTACCGAAGTTGGTACCAGGACCGGAGTGGACAAAATTGGCAGGATGGCAGAAATTGGCATGACGAGGGACTGCATCAAAAAAAGAGCCGACGAGGTGGACAGAGGAAGAGATGTTGGCTGATTGTCTGGTGGAGGTCAAGACACTGTAACAGTCACCCGAGGTAGAGGCGAAACAGCCCGGTAACGAGGGGAGCAATCATGGGACTGACGGCGGCAACGAGATGGAGAACGTCGGTAGTATGCAGACCGAGATCAAGAACGGGACCAAGAAGGGTGGTACCAAGATGAATGATGGTAGCACAATCTTGAAGGGGAGCGGGATAGAGAGTGAGAGCGGCAAGGTCAATATGGAGACCAGTGGCGAACGTTGTGGTGGTATCGGTCGCGATAAGCTGGCGAACAAGAATAGTACGAGCCGGGCTGCTCTCTCCATAGATGCTTGTGACCATAACAGGCTATGTAAGAAGCCAATGAAAAGAGTGAGTCCACTCCGGCCGATGGGGAATCGTAGCACCACGGTATCCATGATGATGACAGCGAGGCGATCTACCTCTATCAACATGTCCTGGAGAGTGAGCCACGCTTGACCGAGGTCAGTCTCAGGAAGGAGCCTGAGGAGTGCCTGATACAGGCAGACGGTCCATCTCAGGGCAGCCAGAGGTCACAACCGGAGGAAGTGGAGTTTGGGAAGGCCCCTATCCAGGCTGGTCCATGGTCATGGGAGGAGACACCGTCGGGGTAGACCGATGGTCTGGATCTGACATGAGGTCGATTGTTACTGGAACAGACAGTACTGGGTGCTGGAGTGGATCATGCACCGGTGAAAGAATGGGAACCTCCGCCTCCTCCAAAGTGACAGACTGAGGTTGTGTTGTTGGTAAAGGCCCGAGAGAGGTCGAACAGCCAACAGACAGGCAGTGGGCAAAGGAGAGTGGTGTTTCTCTTTCTTCTTAGGAGCTTCAGAAGAGTGACGCAATGAGACTCGCTTACGCTCTGCCAAAGTAGGTATAGTGCGAGGCTGTTGGGTCAAAGCCGGCTGTGAGCTAGAGGAGGCATCTCCAGAACTAGAAGATGGAACCACTGGCACCTTCAAAAATGTCAGAATCCTCGGAAGCGAGGAAATGGGTGGCAAAGTCGATGGAGTCGATATCGATACCGAGAGCATCCGTATCAAGGATGTTGATACTGACGTAGTCGGAATCAAAGATTTTGACGCCGAGAGACCTCTCAATGGGCGGGTTGACACTGAGGCAGTAAAAAGAGCTATGTTAGAAGCTGCCTGGGCCTTCAATCGACCTGCTCCCAGCAATAGGGCTTCAAATGGGAGGCCCTATTCTTCAGGGTCTGCAAGGTGAAATCCTTGCAAATAGAGCAGGCCCGAATGTTATGGCCCTCTCCAAGGCAGAATAAGCACCCAGAGTGGGCGTCGGAAAGCAAAACCTTGCGGCCACAAGGAACGCACAATTTAAAGAGAGAAGACATAAGAAGGAGAAGGGGTCCTTACAGTTTTCCTGGAAGGAGAAGAAAATCTAGAGAAAGTCCGAAGAAAAGAACTGCTCAGCAGAGGAAACCTTCCAAGCTGCTAACTGTTCGGCGGATGAAAAGAAACTGAGGGAAGACCATTAGCTTGGCAGGACTGAGCATGCACGAAGATCCCACTGTATGAGGCACAGAGACCACGAAGAAGAACTGCCAATTCTGTCATTTTGGGTTTCGCCTAAGGTTAATTACGAACCTTAGTCTGTATCGCTGTGATTTTTTAATGCTCTTACCAACATCTAACACAAATAAAACAGAAAATGTAACAGTCTTCAGATCCTTCCCCCTGGGGAAGAAAAGGAATAAACTGAGACATAAGTTGATATCACAGATATTCATGAAACACCTGCTGTGTTTGGGTATTTGCAAATGTAGAAACCAACTTGTCCATGTTGCTATGCAAGGACAAAACTGTCATTGGAAATCTGACTTCAGAGTGACAGCATGCTGTAACTTTGGACATAGTCTATATCAACTGAGTGAATTTTACACTTGGGTTTACTTTTGATTAAATAATACAGATCAAGCCAAGCATACAGGCAGCCACATTTGTACCATACAACAATGATGTGACAAGTAACAATACACTTTTCTTTTTAGCACTTCATATAGAAAATATCCATGAGCTCAGCAATTTAAAGCCTCCCCTTTACAACATCTGCTACCAGTTAACAGTGTTTAACAAGCTTTATAAACGAAGTGTTCTCTTCTATACTGAATTTAAATAGTGATACAGATATATAAACTGTCAGCAAGCCAGAGAGCATTATTTTTTCATCTCCAAAATAGCACTGCCTGGTCCTCGATGTTTGGCACTGCAGATGTTGCAGAAGTGTATTGAAGGCTCCTAAAAATTAAAGAAAAAAGCATTTTTTTGGTAAGTTGCATCTTTGTCACATATCAATGCATGAACAAGATAATTTTTTTAAATGTTAGAAAATTACTCTTGCATACCATGAAATCACTGTATTACAAACAGACTGTTATTAACTAACTCTATAGTAATGTTTTTTTAATAAAGTTGGAAGTGAGAAATTTAGATCCATGGATTAGTATCAAAACATCAATTCTTTTGCCCAAGAGATTATCTGTCACTAGCATTGTTTTGCTCCTCTTCATATATTCACACTGAGGCTTGTATTCCACCCTTCCGCCAAAGTCTCAAGCTGATAATAGAGATTTTTGAATAATCTTCTTGTTGTTGTTGTTGTTTGCCTTCACATCATTTCTGACTTACGGTGACCCTAAGGTAAGCCTATCACAGGGTTTTATGGGCTGAGAGTGTGTGACATGCCCAAGGTCACCGTGGTTTCCATGGCCAAGCAGGGAATCAAAACCTGGTCTCCAAGGTCATAGTCCAACACTCAAACCACTACAACATCGCTGGCTTTTTAAATAACCTATCATTTCATATTTAATTAATATTCATTGAATATTGGACTACATGTCATCTCATAGGCTGCTCTCCAAACTCTTCTCAATTTTGAAAGCAATTTGCCATGAGCATGATGGTTGCTGTTTGAGAAACACAAAGGTAAATATTCCTTAGCATGTGCAACTAGTGCATATGCTTCTTCCAATGCTAAGCAATATATGGGAAAGACCTATGGAATGTATAAAAAGAAACTTACAGGAGTTAAGTTTCTAGAGTCAAGATAATCTTAAAACATATACTTGTAATATTAGAAAACATTTCACAAAATTACAATCTCCATCTCTTACGTTCAACCGTATACAAAGTCTTTTGACTTTCTTCTTCTTCTAAATTTATTCCACAAATTTAACTGCTTCCTTAAAGCTCAGGAAACACTAAATTTTTCTAGAGGCTTTCACTGAGATTATACAAAGGTATGTGATGTACCAGAGCAATTTTATTTTAAAAATTTATTGCAAATTTCAAAGTAAATTTTTAAAAAATGTAGTAAGTGGGATATAATGCTGACTCTATTCAAAAATAAATTTTCACATTTCTGGTTTATGTTAGAATCAGTTGTTGGATGAGTGAGGACTTTTTCTTGCTAATGGAAGCAATTTTTAAATCCCATAGTGCTAGAAGGTGGTGGGATGGGGTGGAGGAGACACGTTATTTTGGCTGTGCTCATTACTGTGCCTGGAGATACCTACAGAGAGCTATAAAAATTACTATAATTATTTTATAATCCTCAATAAATACATGCTCTTCTCAGTGGAAGGCAAAAATAACTTATTTGTCCTTTTGTCTTTGACCATGGTAATTTTTATAATCCATAGAGGTTAAGCTGGGTACTTACTGTGCTAGGTTCAGGAAAACACTCTTTGTGGAACATATGCCTGCAGTGAAACACTGTTATACTGAAAGATTTAGATGCATCTGGCAAGTGAAGAGAGAAAAGTTGCTGCATTACCAAAATAGATAAGCTGTTGCCTATAAAAAGTAAGATGCTTATACGTCAATAAATGGGACCTGATTTAGCTAAAGATATCTGAGGACACTGTTAAATGTATATACAGGTTTCATACACAAGACTGACAAACTGGCTCCAACATTTTATGCCTCTTTATGATGCCTTCATGTGATCCTACCTTGCCCATAGTAAAATGCTAACATTTCCACAACCTTCATTTTCTACAGTTGAACTGACTATGTGAGAAGAAGGAATTTAACTTTGTTACCTTCATGTCCATGTAGGGATTCTAAACCCAAATCTCCACAGTCCAAGATGGATACTAGTTTTTCAGCTCCACCCACCACAACACTCACATCAAAATGGTTGCAATTCCAAGGACTGCTATTTTAATTTTAGTTTTATGAGAAACTTCCTCATTGTATACACACAAGTCCATGACACATTAATCATATGCTATTAAAAAAATGTGAAAGCAACTTTCAGGTTACTGATCCCACTCTTTAAACTAGTCTCAACTTCAAGTGAGCCAGAAGGAAATCTAGTAGGGTAGGTTATCTAGACTGATTTCTCTTCTCCCTATAAGAGCCTGATTTGTCTCTACCAAGGTTGTTGGGTAGGAGATCAAAAACAGACAAGACTGATGAATGACTACTGTATACAGCAGAACTGGGGAAAGCGTGACTTTCAGATGGGCCACAAGCACCATTCCTTATAAATATCTGGGAGTGTTGACAGCTATAGTCCAATATCTGGAGAACCACAATGCTCCCTGCTCTTAGAATATGGCATATTGTATCTCACTCTGCATTAAAGGAGGCTGTTATTACTAGGGTTACAGAACGCACTGCTGTTCTGTTAGAAAGGGAAGAAAAGCTCTAGACAGCCTGGAACATTGCCAAAGAGTTGTTAATAACTTTGCTCCATCCCATATTTACCCTCTATCTCCTTAGAGAAGACAGATGGGGAAGCCGGCTCTGAACAATTTTGCTTCATGAGGAGATTCTGCCCATGAGATCCCTAACTGTATTTAAACACAGTTGCTAGGTTACCAGTGAAATTTAGGTTAGCTCTTTATTTTTCCTGCACATTTCCCCCCTTGCTTCCTTATTTAATTGTTAGGTTTTGAGGATGGGTGTAGATTTGGACCACATCCACTTTCCAGGTGGCTCAAAGGTCACACTTTTTTGTTGTTGTTGCTTTTTAAAGCTTTTATATACAACTGTTGTTATGGATTTAATCAGTTTTAATGAGAGGACTAGATTCTTGTTAGGTTGATTAATCAATGTTAATGATGATAAATAAGCAATAAGATGATTCCAAGCCCTCTCTTTTTTATTACTGCCAGTGAGGTTGCTTTTTAAATAATTGTTGAGAAAAATCTCTGAAGAAAGTCCTCTTTCTTTGCCTTGCTCTTTCTTCCCTCTCTTGGGGGGTAGCACTCTCCAGGGGAAAAATAACTTTTCAAATTGATTTTCAGTTACCAGAACACATCCCTCTTCATTCCTGTGTTGGCAGCAACCAATCAATAAGTCTACGATCTTGCCATGTCCTCTATGGTCACTGCATGTGAGGTCCTGGAAGACTTGGCAAAACTGTCCTATTTCAGGAAATGAGGCAGAAGGTTCTGAAGACATTTCCGGTTCTCAGTTTCTGTCCAGTTTGCAGCTGTTTTCTCGACAAAGCAAGGAGGCTTTGCGGGCCTCAAGGGATGTTCCTGGTGCTCCAGGAAATGGTTTAGGGGATTTTGCGGGCTGGGATCCACAGATGACCAGAACTTTGTACTTTCCTCACTCTGTTATTTAATAAACTTGAATTATTAGATTGCATGACTGCACTGATATAATAGGTACATGCTTATTGAAGTGTCACCTTCATTTTACTGGTATTTAACATGTTTTGTAATTAACTCTCGATTAAACTAAGCTGACAGAAGCAGGCCTCTACACCCTCTTTCCGCACAACAACCCCTCCACAGCTGCTGAAAATGTTATACCCAGGTTTGGTGGGCATCCTGAATGTGGCAGGTGCTGTGAAAGAGTGATCTCAAAAGGTGGGCAGAAGCAGTTTTCCTCACAGAACATGCTGCCTGATTGTTGAAGATCCCTCCATTCTCCTCGATCCACAGCCTGCACCAAAAAATCCTCAGACCCTCTTTTGTGGCATCTTTACAGAGCTGTAGCAAAGGCTCACTCTACCATCCAAGTTGCATGACCCTAAATCTGAGTCCAAACTTTTCTTATATTTATAAGAAAGTTTATTGTGAACTGCTTACACAGTTTGGGCCATGACTCCCAGAATCCCCAGCTTGCTTGGCCACCATACTGCCTGGAGGAATTCTGGGAGTTGTCGTCCAAAAACTAATTTTCCCAAGCTCTGCCTAATATGACACCATCCCAATAGTTGGAAAATAATATAAGGGACTGGATTAGACTCAAACTGTGTTCTAGAGTGGAACTGAGACTGATTCTTTTCCAGCTTGGGTACAGCCAATCTTTCCTGGGAATTATGGTTGCAGGGAGATTGAAATTGCCACAATTAAGCAAAAAAAAATTGTTTCCCCTTGAGTGTTCTGAACTCAATTCTCATTTCGATAATTGCTTCATATATTGCAAAGAAGAGAAGACAACTGGGGCCGAGCTGGCTGGCAGGGTACCAGGACAGACATCAGTACCACAACCAGCTACCATTTAGAGCTCCAAAAAGAGCTTCGGCCCAGGAAACTAAGCTCTAAAGAGGGGGCATGGTTGCATACGAACAATAAAATATCATACCTGTAGGCAGTATAGGAGCAAGGCACATTTCACAGATATTCTCCTCTGTAAGAAAAAAGAAACATTTAACAGTTGTTTAGAGAATGCTTTGTTGTCTGTCTCAGGCGGAAGCACTTCAAGGGTTGATGGTCTTCAGCATAAGAGACACAGCATCTGCTGTTCCATGAACATGTAAGTATCTGTAAATGCCTCCTTCCCATAATCCTACAGGCTAAATAATCAAGGAGAGAAGACATTTGAACAGGGCAGTTTACTAATAATAAGTCTAATTTTTCATTCAGAGAAGCTCCATGTCCGGTAAAGATTTAATGGCTCTATACAGCAACCCGTAGCTTCGAACACATTTCCATGAAATAAAAAGAACTGGAAATCATTCAAAGAAACCCTTAATAGTTGGGGGCAAATTTACAACAGAGACCATTTCGTTTTTGTTACTTCCCAATGCTGGTGACTAAACTTACCATCTACAAGAACCCCTCTCATTTGTGTTCGGTGCATCTTTTTCAACAAGGACAGTGAGTCAGCCACAAGAATCTTTTTGCACCCCTCCCGAAGCAAAATCTAAGAGACAAAAGGAATGGAACTGTGACAGTAATTCAACTGGTTCTTCTCTTCTAACTTGTGCGAGGGATGAAAATACATAATTTATATTATTATTTTTCAGTTTGATTTCCTCCCCCTCTCCTTTCCAGTGAAACTGTCTCTTGATGACTCATTCTAGAGATTCAACTAGTAGTAATTAAAATTGCACAATGGTATCTGTGTCTATAATCCTGTCGGGATTTCTGGAAACAACTATTCCAGTACTCTTACTCAGGAGGATTTCTTTAAAATAGATCCAAGGCTTCTGTCAAGCCCTTTGCAATTCATGACAAGTTTTTAATGTGCTATTCTATATCATCGTATTTTGCAAGAATCCTTCCTGCATCCATTGTATTAACAACAACAACAACTTCTTTGGTAATCAGATGCAGATTAAAAGACTCAATGTTGTTGTTTGCCTTCTAGTTGTTTCCAGCTCATGGCAATTCTAAGATGAACCTATCACGGGGTTTCCTCGGCAAGATTTGTTCAAAAGAGGTCTGCTTTAGCTTTCCACTGAGAATGAGACTGTGGCTTGCCCAAGATCACCCAGTGGGTTTCCATGGTCAAACAGGGATTCAAACCCCCGTCTCCAAAGACACAGTACAATGTTCACAGCACTACACCAGACTGGCTCAAAAGACTGGTAACATGAATCAATTTGAAACCAATAAACAAGAGAGAATATAATTACAGCAATATGATGTCTTCTAGAGAGCAAGATTTCTCATTTAGAAATCATTTTTCTTGATCCCTTCCTGAATGATTATACTTAACTAAATCTGCATGTATTGTATTATACTGTGTATTATCTATGGATTGTTTTCATTTATTTATAAAAATATTTATATTCTGCCTGATACCACAGGATTTTAGTTCAGCAGAAAAAAAGAAAATCAATTAAAACTATTAAATTGTGTACTGTATTATTCGTAACTGTCTTACAAATTGTAGTGTGATTCCTGTTTTAAGTCCCTGTGTGAAGTCTGGGCACTAAGTCATAGGATAAAAATGTTAAATAAGATTCTTAAAACTCAACAGAGATGGTATTTTGAGTAACAGAAACAAGCACAAAACAACTTAGCCGATCAACTCATTGTTTATATCCTGAGCATCAAAAAACTATAAAATTTAGTGAATCCTTCTCTCTGCTTCACTGATTAATCAATTCAAGGTTTACTTTTTGATTTACTGGGAAACCCTCCCCCCAGTGCAATCCTATGCATTTCTGCTCAGATATGAGCCACATGATGTTTAGTTGAATTTATAGCCAAGTAACGGAGAACTAAAAAAACACACATAGAGAGCTTTTTGCATGATCACATATAACATGGAACTCTTGTGGGCTGCCTATTTGCACACCCATCCCAAGTCATTCCATTGAAGACAATACCTCTGTATGTATATAGAAAAGTTACTTCAGTGACTTAAACTGGAAGGCCACTGTGAGTCACAAATTCACAGCTTCTGTATCTACCGGTACAACAGTTTAATATATATCAGCATGTGAAATCCTTTTATCATGACACTGTAGTGAAAGAATTTGTTATTCCATAAAAAGTACTGGTGTGCACCCAATAATTGACAGACAGTTTGCTGCATTTTTTATGCTGCTGTTATGTTTTTAAATGATTTTACACTTTAAAAATTTAATGGTGTTTTAATATAATGATTTAATGAATATTGTTTTATCTTTTTTAATCATCAAGTTTTTAGCTATATATTGTTTTAGTCTTTTTTGTAAGCTGGCTTGGGTCCCACACTGGGAGAAATGCACCATATAAACAACATTAATTAAGTAATAAATGCACAAAGCCCAAATTAATTGAAAAGTTTCTAAATTTTGTTATTTTTTCTAGTAAGAAGACCTTCATAAAATGACTAAGCAGAAAGAGTTTAACTGAAATATAAAATACAGTGATGATTAGTACCACAAAGGAGAAAACACTCCTATAAAAACTCAGTTGAAATGAGTAACACTAAAAAAAAAATCTCACAAATTGTACTGCTGTTTTTTAAAGCACCGTATTAAAAATAATTGGTGTTTTTTCAGTCAGTCATTCTGGATATCTGTAATTTCAGAGAGACAGACAAATATTCCTTTGTAATTGATTTGATTAGACTGATTTTAAATAGAATCAAGTAATGAAAGTTTTTAATTTTAACAGCAGGTTGAACCCTCCTTTGTATATAATGCTGAAACTATGGCCTATTCACACTAGACAATTATAGCATTATTATCACACTTTAACTGCCTATGGACTGCTGCGAGTTGCAGTTTAAGGAGGGTGTTGAGATTTCGCAGCCAGAGAGCTGCCCCTTAACAAACTAGAAGCCCCAGGATTCCATAGGACAGAACCATAGCAATTAAAGTGGAGTAACAGTATTATAATTCGGTAAGGTGAATGGGCCACTGATTTCTCCTGGGCTCATGCATTCTGTCCCCTCAACTATTCTGAAACAACTGGAAGGAGATCAAATTTTTTTCTCCGGTTTTAGATTAACTGCAGTTTACCAAACCATTCAATCTCCAAATTGTGGCTAAGCTTGACTATGATTAATGAAACCAATCTAGCTTACTAACTATGATTTGAAGCTGGCTTGTTTCCAGTAACCACAGAGGAACTGCCACTGTTGACATTTAAGTGTTACAGTAATCTGCAGTTAATTAAAAACAAGAATGAAAACTTCTAAAACTCTCCTCATGACTGCACAGGAGGAGTACGAAGGAGGGAGTGCATGAGCATACGGGGGGAGAGCTAAAACCCTATGATTTACCGCTAAGTCTGAATTGGTCCTTTCTGTCAGATTACTATCAACTTTAAAACACCCCCATAAAGGTTTGTCACCCATACTTCTGGATTACCCATGCTTACTGCTTAATTGGCCTGGACATTTTCCTGCACGAGGAGCCCACTTCCATTCCACAAATATAAATTGACTGGATTGGCAGCTTAATCTTTCATTAAGACTGGCTATGGGACCACATCCGCCAGTTTCCTGGAAGGAAGCAGACTAGTTTAGGATGGTCAGAGCACAGCTTTCCTCCAATATTGTAGGCATCTGCCACCTGAGCCTAATGGTGAGGCCCTGCTACTGACTATTTCAGAAACTGAACTTAAATATTGGTGGACATCAGCAAAAGTCCTTATAAAATCTGTTTCTTTTTTTTCCCCTAAAGATTGCTTTTCTTCAGTTAAAACAGAGTTTGTATACACAGGAAGGAACATAGAAGGATGAGTTATGCCTAAGAATGAGGTTGCCTCCTATACGGTAGCAGTAAGCTCCACTAAATGCCATGGGACTTACTTATAAGTGCTTAGGACTCAACTGCAAATGAAATAACACTGTGATGGCAACAACATACTACAAATATTGTATAGTAACTCAGTGGAAATAGGTATTAGGAAAGAAATATCCAATACTGTTGCATAATCAGCTTTCATCAAAGCATATTTCTCTAATGGTCAAAAATTACAGAATGGTGACAATTGCAACAAAGCAAGAAAAAATAAGGGTTGCACAAGAACCTAAATTTTCAACTCAGGGATTAACTGGATAACTTAATATACATATAAATACATAAAACCAGTAGAAGAATTATTGGGTACATCTGAACAAATAAAATTGCTATTTTTTTAAAAAAAACAAAACTAAACCTCTTGAAAGTGTCATTTAGGGTAGGCATTAGGCACAACGACAAATATAGGGATGCTATTGAAAATGGAAAGCTCATGTGGAATTCCTCCTCTTTTCCCTCATAATTTATATTTATGGAAATCAGTTGCTATGGCACTGGATTCTTTTACACTTACAAATCCATAAAATACAAAGTTATTTTTTTTATAAGTAATTTTTATTAAAATTTTAAATGAAAAAGAATAAAGAAGCTCCCCTCCCAGCTTCAAGACATCAATTTTCCCAGTTGAATCTGATTTTAACATTCCATTCTGTATGAACATTCCATTCCATACATTATCTCTGTTTTACAACAATCATAAACTATTACTCTTAACTTGTATTTAACTATTTACATTTTATCTTTTACCACCTCATTTTGTCTTTCACCTTTCTCGCATCTTTCTTTCTTTTCCCCTATCTTATTCTTTTATCCAATTCAATACCTCTCGCCATTCTCTTTCAAAGCCCTGGATTGGCTTATTTTTAAGTGAAAAAGTTAACTTTTCTGTTGCTACCATATCCAGGACTTTAAATTTCCATTCCCTTATATCAATATATTTTCTTTCTTTCCAGTGTTGAGCATAAGCCAATCTTGCTGTGGTTATTATATATAACAATGTCTTTTGATGAGCTCTTATTTCTCTTTGTTGCCCTAACGTATTCAAGAAATAAGAGTTCTGGCTTCATTTCATAAAATACAAAGTTATCTTCATGGTTTGTATTTTATACATAAATGTTTACACTTGTATGGTGATGGTTGCTTTCTGCCTAATATCTCATTGTATTCTGGCGCAGCTGTGAGAACCCTTCACGAAAATCTGTGCAACCATAAATTGACAAAGAACAATGAGATTTTGTTCTTTCCTCCAATGGGACATGGAACATCTAATACAGTACACAAGGTTTGTAGACTGAGCATAGTGGAAAAGTTTAAGCCACTGCTATAATCTTATGAAATTCATGGGGTCAACAGAGAAGACACCCCCACCACCCCCCACACACATACACACACACTGCTTGGAAATCAAGCATCAAATGCTTGGCTTCAGCAAGGTGCCAATGATACAAATATCTATATGAACCAAAGGAAACAGGATCTCATAAGGAAACAGTCATAAGCCTGCTCCCCTAAATAAATAAATAAATTCCTACATGGATGGATGCTGTTAACAGGAGTCAGAGCTATCAGCTGCTTAAGTAAGTTATTATAACACTCCCCCTAGTGACCATTTAGTCAACCTTTATAAACCTATTTTAAAACATAACAGCCCATTTGCAGTTACAGCAGAGAGAAAAGGTCATGTAAAATATCCAACTCTGTATCATCTTACAGGGCAAAGGAGAGCTTCTCATACAATGTCTCACTGTCATACAAAGAAAACAAATGTAATTCCACTTATGAAAAGTGTATGCATATACATACACATGCACACAAATACTGCTACTTTGAAGATGCAAAGAAGTTTTGATTGGGCCCTTCTCTCTGTGAAAACAACAATGAATAATGCTGTGCATGTGTATCTTTTACTTGGAAACTGACTACAAAGCTGCTGCAACATTACATTATGTGGCTTTAAAACCCAAAATATGAATTCTGTACCCCTTGCTAACTATAAATCATCTATTTTTCAACCTGATCTAAGGAGTTTAACTGGATATTAGCCTTTTTCACTACCTAGGAGTGGTAAGATCATGTGATGCATGAAACAAGGATGGTTAGCTGTGGATTCCACATCTGGTGCCATTGGCAGCTACATATGGATCACATCTTGAAGAGTGACCACAGGGGAGTAAAGGGGGAAAGGAAACCTGCCTCCCATTTGAGAAATTACCTATGTATGAATCTAGTGATTACAATCAAACAGAGTGAGGAGGATTTAAGAAAGCAGGGACCCTCGGCTCCCATCAAGAGCCATGAGGACGGCTCAGATGCATCCCCAGATTTCCCCAGAAGGTATATATCCTTTACAGCAAATACCTTTGTTAGCTTCTCTGGCAGGGGCTCCAGGAGGTTATCTCGGAAGTGTGACTGTTCCCTATAAGAGAGCTTCTGTGGCTGTCAGTGTTAATTTGTGTCTGCTATAGTTTGAAGGACCTGCTTCTCAAAGTCTCTCTCTCTGCAAGGGGTGTAAAAGTAGTGTCTATGAAAAAGACTACATCAAGCCCAAGTTACAGCCATACATATTTTTGATATGGGTGTTTTAGTGGAAAAACCTGCTGATGTGGCTGCTACTGTCATGAAGTGAGCTATGATAGCCCTTGGCCAGTGCCTGTGAATCATAAGCTAGGGCTATTCAGGTTTTGATCCACTGTACTAGCGTGGATCTAGAAGCATTTTCATCCAGAGAAATTGAGTGAAATGTAATGAAATGTGGATCTAAATACATGAAATGAGATTTGATGTAAATTCTGAGCCCCTTCAGGGAGTTTGGTGAACACCATTATTTTGAGGGGATGTTCAGGGCCAAAGCAGGAAAGGATCAGATCTTGGGACGTATGGAAAAGTGTGCTAAACTTTGGTAGAAAAAATAGGCCAAATGTCTGTGGAAGATGCTGCTTCTGGACAGACAAATCTTCAAATTCTCATTTTCTTCTGGCTGAGGTTGAAGTGACTATAACTGGAAAGGCCACATTAAAGATTAGAATATGTTTGGCAGATAGGTTCAGAAAGAGGTTTGGTTAAAGCTTTTATCAACATGTGAAGGTTCCAAGTAAGGACGCACTGCTGCAGAAAGATATGCAGCTGGTTTCAGGAAGAGAGGATGAAATTAGATAGGTCTCTTGCCAGATTTTGATAACACTGACAAGGAAGAGAACATTTATCATTTGAAGTTATTGGGTTCAAAGCTACCTACAGGGAGAAAAAAGCAGGGAAGTCCAACCTTAACTGGAGCAACAGACTTACACTGGTGTAAGTGTAGGCAAGTCTCTCCAGATCATTACATAGTTGCAGAACAGAAATCTAAATACAGACCAAAGATACCAGTAGAGTGCTGACCATTTCTAGAGGATGTCCTTGGCTCAGGAATAACTTGTACTCAATTTCCTAGCTGCTAATTTGAATAAGTCCACCTTGAAGTGTAGTCATGGGCCCTGATGGAAAAGATCTGGCAGAAATCAAGGTATCTTCATTGTGAGCAGTTGAAGTTCCTGGGAACTAAAGTGTCTTGGTCAGTATACAGTGATGAATATTACCAACCATCCATAATTTGTGGGGTACCATGGAAATGAGAGGGATGAAGAAGAGAATGCATTGTTTTCCCCTGGGGCCACAGGAAGTTCAGGGAGTCCTGGAGTTCTGCCTGGAGAGATCTGTTCCTAGAATAAAATCTGGTCAGCTGAGAGTTGACGTGAGGCATAAAAGGTCTCCCTAAAGGAGTCAAACTGTGTTGTAGGTATTAGAAGTCAGCAGTTGATGGGTCTTTGACCTGGCTGCAAGATGTGCCTGATAGTACTGAAAGCAAACTTTTACCTACAGAGCCTTATACTTTCCTCTATCTAGATGACATACTCCTGAAGTTGCCCTCTCTGGCAAAAGGCAGAACAAACCTCCACACTATTCCCATTATCTGTAGGCTTTACTGTGGGAAAACAAAAGCTCCTCTAGTGGAACAAGGATTGCCTGAGCAAATGGGGCTCTGGGTTAAGCCCAGGGCAGCAAATTTCAGAGAGAAGTTTACAATTTGAATAGCCTGTCTTCCACTGTAGAAGAATTATACCATTGTCCCTCTTCTTTGGCTGCAATGGTAACTTCATCTATGACTGAAGGAATTAGTGAAATGACCCTCCTGTGGTCTTGCAATTCTTGGTATGCCTCAAATAATGCATCTAAATGAAATAACTAGCAACAATGGTTAGCGAGGTCCAGGTGAAATAGCTTAGAATGACCTGAAAAGCTACTACCATTCTGGATAACATCCTTGGTGGAGTGGGAAGTTATTTGTTCAATTTCATTTAGCAGGTTATGAGTAGCAGAGGAAAAACGTTTAAGGTGCTGCACTATTTGAGTTGACACAAGGACACTGATGCTTTGAAAAATATATGCTTATTGAAGGGCATGGGTTTTTTTGGTAAGACACTCTCAAGTACATTCTAAGACCAAGAATGCCAAAAAGATGCCATTCTCTAAGTCCAATTAACAACAAGCAGAAAGCACTGTCTTGGTAACTTGGACTAGACTGTGCTTTCTGTACTTATAACAGCAAATACCAAATCTGGTCAGAAATTTCCTCCTTCCTCTCAACCAGAGGGGCCAACTCTGTACAATGCTATTTCTTGTTATGACTCAAAATAACTCACCCTGGATTAAAGCAGGAGAGAGGGGATCGCCCACAAGCATCTGGAATTCTGAAAATTATGGATAGTGAAAACTGTATGGATGAACAAGCTCAAGTTGACTCAATCGAAGGATCAGCTTGTAAAATTAAGAGGACCCAAGTAGTTCTGGATGGTTAAAATGGGTATTACAGTGCAAGGAGGAGAGAAAGGGGAGGCTAACCTGGAACTGATGTGTAAGGATTTCATGCAGATGGCAAAACAAACCCAAGAGGATTTAATGAAAAGATTAACCTGTAAGACTGAGGAATGGGGTGAGAGCAAGATGAAAAAGGAAGGTACTCTGTCTCAGGATAATTTTTTTAAAGGAGAAAATTTGACGGAGTCAAATATTATAATGAGATGTAAAAAAGACAATCTGAGGAGACTGGAGGGAAAGTCAAAGTTAGAATGAAGAGGAAAGCAAGGGTTAAATTTCAAATGAAACAGAAGAAGCAATGTCTGGTTGAAATAAGGTTACTGAGATTTGGTTACAAGTATTAAACAATGAGAATTGGATGCAGAAATGATATTGAAAAGGATTTTATATGATGAAATTTGACAGAAATATTGGAGTTTAAATGTAAGGGAAATTCTAGGGTTACAGGAGAATAGATGTAATGATGCTATATAACATGTAAAAGATTTACAGTTATATTTAGTAAGGATTAGTAAGTGGTTATCAAAAGTGAGAAAATAGAATACTACTTATCATGATGTAATACAATGCAATGGCTCTGATGTCTGATAAGTATATAGAAAGATAGCAATTAATATTTTAATGATAGATATTGTCAACCTTTGGAAGAAGGACAATATTATTGGTTGTTCATAAATAACGGAACAGAGGATGGAACCAAGAGAACTATCTACAGAGGCCTGAAATAATCTCAATGTTATGTACTGTTAAAAGGAAGAATGGAAGTAATCTTCTTCTTTATTCTTTAATTCTTTATCTTTTACACTTTATTTTCTCTTTTCTTTTATTCTCCTTTTATATGTTTGTAGAACTTGAATATATCTCAAAACGACACACACACACACACATATATGACTTCTGCACTTCAGCTCAAATAGTCCCAGAAAAATTCCTAGCCTAGGTCCCAACCTCTGTGCTCAACAAGTTGCTGGTTCACAGCCAGTATATCTACCAGAAGGGATCTCCCAAAGGACCAAGATGGTTCACCTTAGAAGCCTCCAAGAAGAAAGATATTCCTGCCTTTCCTTAGACACCGCTGTTTGCCCAACTGTACACTACAGCAGCTTACTAACCACAAACACATTCTCTAAGATAGCATTAAAACTGTCTAAGGATGACAGGACCAGCTCCTCTCACTTTTTCTACCACTGGTCAATGTGCTTTCAGTAGATACATCAGATGTACCACAAGGTTATTCCTTACCAGTGTATTGGGAGCCTGGCAGCAATGGTAGCAACCTGATAGTGGTATTGGCTGAAGAGAAGGGAAATGAAGAAGTCTACTTCTATTGACTAGATGCTTCTTTCAATCACTGGCATTGTATTATGGGAAAATTAAAATGGCTGCAATACTGGCTGCTTGGGTCTAATGTTCCTGTCAGAATTGCCTGCCCTGCCCCAATTACTGGCCTGGCTACATCTCATCCACAGGAAGATGATTTAGAAGCAATACATTTATCATGCACTACTCCCATTTAACTGTGGTGACTATAGCCATTTCAGTGGGATTTCCAGGGTGATTCCAGATGAGGCTCTCAGCATGGAATTGTCCCCCTTCATTTATGACATTTTAATTATGTGCATGACATCATTTTCCACATTTAATTCCCTTGCCTTCTGACACCAGTTCAAGCATCTTTTTCTTACCACAGCAGATCTGTCAAGGAGGGAAAGACAAATCATCTACCTGGAAGCACAGCGGATTATGGAAGATCTGGACCCTTCAGATTTCACAAATGTGACCGTGTATCTTATTACTGCATCTGCTGCTAAAGAATATATTCTTTTATGCACATAAATTTTGTTGTAACTTTTAGCAGGCTGGTGTTTGGTGTCTGCATTTTCTTTTCTTCCCTTACACTGCTGTTGCTGTTGTTGTGTGCATTTGAGTCATCTTTGACTTACAGCGACCCTACCATGGGGTTTGTTTGGTATGACTTTTTCAGGGGAGGTTTGCCTTTGCTGTCTTCTGAGGCTGAGACTGTATGACTTGGCCAAGGTCACCCAAAGGGTTTCCACAGCTGAGCGGTGTTTTGAACCCTGGCCTCCTGGAGTCCTACTCCAACACTCAGCCCACCATGCCACGGTGACTCTCTCCTTTACTTTGTATTCTAAACAAACAAAACTTCTCACTATTGTCTGCAACATAAGACGTCATGAAGTCAAAGTTTACACCTTTGTAACCTAAAGAACTTTCAGCTTTACAACCTTTTTTGGAAGAGATATTTTCATAGGTACAAATAATGGTATCCCCTGGCTTTCATTTATGTTCCTGAGTCAATTCAACAGCATTTGATCTGAAAACTGAAGAGAAATGATGAGAACAGACAGATAACATTAATGGCATTTTCTACAGGATTGCTTTGAGGGTGGTTTTTTTTAAGAAAAACAACAGCAAAGAAGTTTGGATTCAAACATCTGGGATTTTAACTGTGGCTTGTTGATTTTAAGCTATCATTAACTTTTAGGCAAAGAATGTGATAGAGAAAATGCAAAATCTAGTGAATGCTGAGGTGAAGATAAAAGTAAGGTTGCACTGAAGGTAAGTGGAACAGTCACGTGAGTCTTGGACCCTTGAGAGAGGTGTGCTAAATTATTTCTGAAGTTTCTCAAAGACCTCCTCTCTCACTGCTGCAGGGGAAAGGAATCCTAGTGAAGAAGTATGTATGTGTTTGTGTTGGAGGGGGCATTATAAGCATCCCAAAATGGATGCTTCTACACGCATGATGGTCAACATTACTGCAATACCTTTATTGAGCCAACCCAAAGGCACAAAAGTATGTGCAAGCTTTCATGTTTTCTAGAGCTCTTCCTCAGACAAGATGATACAAAAGGTGTGTATGTGTAAGGGGAAAAAAGAACCTCAACTAGATGCATTATGAATGTCTACGTGACATCCTGAGACAGAACACAGGTGGAAAGGACTGCAGATATTCAAATGCGTTCCTTGCACCTTTCACTGTCACTCTCTTCTTTTGCCAGCAAAACCACCAGCACGACATTCAGGAGCCGCAAGGGAAAATAGACAGCCAAGAGGGTCAGGGCCAGAGCAGACAATGAGGGGTTGGAGACTGCAAAGGGAGCACAGACTGACAGGACTGGTTGAACTGGGGAACAAAGCCAAGACACAGGAGATGCAAAACAGGATCTTCAAAATCCCGTAACTGACCCTAGATAAATGGTCACAATCTTTTGCCTATATGTGAAAGCAAAATATTGATTTTGGTCCATAAGCCTTGCAAAGCATGGCTGCTGAAAATGATACTTCAAATATATATACGTCAAGAGTCGAAATTAGGAAATTACTGTTTTATTGCCTAAATTTCAATGTAATCTGGCTCATTCTGGCAGGCTTGTCAGAGTTCCGATTGTGATTTAATTATAATAAGAAAACACTGCCAGTGGAACAGCAATTTATTCTCTGTTAGCTAAACACTGCTCCCAGGCATGTGTCACTTTTGATGCATGAGTGGCTCCACTTTAAGAGAATGCACAATTTTATGGCTATATAAATTAAACTGCAGCTGTCACTAGTCTACTTTATTTATGATTTAATATTCATCTCATTGAAGAGCGAGATATAAAATACAAGCCCTTTTAGAATGCAGCTTTAACTTACTTTCTATTTAATTCCAGACAGACAACTATGTCTTGCCTTGCCATGAATATTGGAACACCTCCATCTCATAGTACTGCCATTATTATTAGGTGGACTTAAATCATTCCCAGCAATGATGACAACAGCATTACTAAATTTAGTGATCTTCATACTACTCCTCTAAACATGGTGGTTGAGCCCTGTGGCATTGTTCTGAAAGCAAAACACATCTAGGTAACAATATCACCTGGGCAATATTATGTGTCTTGGAATTATCTTAATCATCTCTATATAGATTTCTTTTTCCTGGGTATCTGTTAATGAGATAGACAGGGGGTTACCAAGACATGCAACATGTATTTGATCAGAGCTGGAAGCTCTATTAACATGCTTAGATGTCTATTCCCAGCAACAAAATGAAGGCATGCATTGTGGGCCACCAGAAATGCACAATGATGTGGGGACCATACTCAAAGGTGGCTGTTCCTCTACACACTATTGTAGGACTTTTCATGGCCCAGTTGACAATAGGCTGAAATATAAAAAAACTTCAATGTAGCTGGAATCCCCCTCTGTAAAATTCCAGGGCCACATGTTCTCAGATTAAAGACATCTGTTTCTGGAAGATGCCGCAGTTTGCTGGAGAGTAAGTCTAAATGAACAGCATCATGAAGACCAGTGAGCTATCAAAACAAATCCAGGATAAAGTTGTGCTAAAGCACCAATCAGGGTTGGGTTATTTCTTTAAAAATCCCAGAAAAACCAAGAAGCTTATGGTAACTCTGCAGCTGAGAAAACAGAAACTGTCCATAAGACAACTATCACTTGGACACTCCACAAAGTTGGACTTTATGGAAACAGAGAGGTGAGAAGGAAGCCACTGCTGAAACAAAACTATATCAAGGCCCATTAATAGTTTGCAAGACACATGGAGGAGACACAGCAAACATGGGGAAACAGGTTCTCTAGTTTGATAAGACTAAAACTGAACACCATACACAGCTGTAAATGCTATGGGAATGCTTTTCTTAGGAGGGACTAGTAAACTGGACAGGACTGAGAGCAAGATGGATAGAGCCAATTACAGGGCAATTCTATAGGAAAACCTGTTGCAGTCTGCAAGAAAACTTGGACTGGGATTGAAAATTCAGTAGAACAAATCCTGTATATACAGCCAAAGTAACACTGAAGTGGCTTAAAAACAAGAATCTGAATGTCTTCAAATGGTCAAGGCACAGACCTCTGTCTGACTGGGAATCTGTGGGGAGACTTGAAAGTTATTGTTCACCAATGGTCCTAATCCAATCTACCAGAACGGCAATAATTCTATCAAGAAAAATAAGCAAAATCACAAGATCCAGATGTGCAAAGCTAATAGAGTTTACTCAAGAAGATGATTAGCTGTAATTGTTGCCAAAATGTCTTCTAACAAGTATTGACTCAGAAGGGTAAATATTTCATGCAACCAAAAAGTGTAAGTTTGTTTTTGTTTGCTTGACTTTTGTGTCACATTAAAAATATTTTGCACTTTCACAAATGTTGAGTGTCTTGTTTACATCAAGTGATAACAAAGCCAATCAAATCCTTTTCCATTCCAGATTGTAACACAACAAAATGTAGAAAAGTCAAAAGAAACTGAATACTTCTGAAAGGCAATGTAAATTAAATGTAATTAAAGTTTAATGTGATTAGATATGATAACGATATAAAAGCCTGCTTGAGGAGATGATGATTTAGCTTTATTCTACTAACAAGTGAGAATCAGTAAGAAAGTTGGGGTGAGACAAGAGGGTGCTTTAGCAGGGCTCTTGTTGGTTAAATCCCTTTGGCAAATCGTTTCATAGAATCATAGAAATGTAGAGTTGGAAGAGACCACACGGGCCATCCAGTCCAACCCCCTGCCATGCAGGAACACCCTCAAAGCACTCCCGATAGATGGCCATCCAGCCTCTGCTTAAAAACCTCCAAAGAAGGAGACTCCACCACACTCCGAGGCAGCATATTCCACTGCCGGACAGCCCTGACTGTCAGGAAGTTCTTCCTGAGGTTCAGGTGGAATCTCCTTTCCTGCACCTTGAATCCATTGCTCCTTGTTCTGGTCTCTGGAGCAGCAGAAAACAAGCCCTCTCCTTCCTCTACATGGCATCCCTTCAAATATTTAAACATGGCTATCATGTCCCCTCTTAACCTTCTCTTCTGCAGACTAAACATACCCAGCTCTCTAAGTCTATCCTCATAGGGCATGGTTTCCAGGCCTCTCACCATTTTGGTCGCCCTCCTCTGGGCCTGCTCCAGCTTGACCATGTCCTTCTTGAATTGGGGTGCCCAGAACTGGACACAGTATTCAAGATGAGGTCTAACCAAAGCAGAGTAGAGTGGTACCAGTACCTACCTCGATCTAGATACCATACTCCTATTGATGCAGCCGAGAATTGCATTGGCTTTCTTGGCTGCCGCATCACACTGCTGACTCATGTTCAGCTTGTGGTCTACTAAGACTCCTAGATCCCTTTCACACGTACTGCTATCCAGCCACGTGTCCCCCACCCTATATTTCTGTATTCCATTTTTTCTACCTAAGTGTAGGACCTTACACTTCTCTCTGTTGAATTTCATTTTGTTAGCTTTGGCCCAGCTCTCCAAACTATCCAAGTCATTTTGAATTTTGATCCTGTCCTCTGGCGTATTAGCAACCCCTCCCAATTTGGTGTCATCTGCAAATTTGATCAGCATGCCCTCTATTCCTTCATCCAAGTCGTTGATGAAGATATTGAACAGCACTGGGCCCCGGACAGAACCCTGTGGCACCCCGCTAGTCACTTCTCTCCAGGATGAAAAGCAGCCATTCGTGATCACCCTTTGGGTTCGGTCGGTCAACCAATTACAAATCCAACTAACAGTAGCTCTGTCCAGCCCGCATTTTACTAGCTTCTTTGCAAGAATGTCATGTGGAACTTTGTCAAAGGCCTTACTGAAATCGAGAAATGCTACATCCACAGCATTCCCTTCATCTATCAAGCTAGTAACTCTATCATAAAAAGAGATAAGATTAGTCTGGCATGACTTATTTTTGAGAAATCCATGTTGACTTCTCGTGATTACCGCGTTGCTTTCTAAGTGATTAGAAACTGACTGCTTAATGATCTGCTCCAGAATCTTTCCGGGTACTGACGTCAGGCTGAGTGGGCGATAATTATTTGGGTCCTCTTTTTTTCCCTTCTTGAAGAGGGGGACAACATTTGCCCTCTTCCAGTCTGCTGGAACTTCTCCTGTCCTCCAAGATTTCTCAAAGACTATAGCAAGCGGTTCCAAAATGACCTCTGCCAGTTCTTTTAATATCCTAGGATGCAATTCATCTGGCCCTGGAGACTTGAATTCATCCAGTGTGGCCAGGTATTCCTGTACCACCTCTCTACCTATTATGTGCCGCATTTCCCCTGCTTCCTTACCTGCTCCACAACCGCCAGGTTGAGTGCTTGTATCCTTCTGGGAAAAAACTGAGGCAAAGAAGGTCTTAAATAGTTCTGCCTTTTCTTTTCCCCCTGTTAATAATTCGCCATCTTCTCTGCGCATCGACCCTATCGTCTCCTTCTTTTTCCTTTTGCTACGGACATATTTAAAATAGCCCTTTTTATTGTTTTTGATGTCTCTGGCCAGCCTAAGTTCATTCTGTGCTTTAGCCTTTCTGACCTCCTCCCTATATCTCCTAGCTACTTGCTTAAATTCTTCTTTGGTGGTTTCCCCCTTCTTCCATTTCCTGTACATGTTTCTCTTAACACTTAGCTCAACTGAGTTCTTTAGTCAACCATTCTGGTTTCTTCAGATGCCTTCCATTTTTCTTCCTTATTGGCACAGTTTTAGACTGTGCCTTCAGTATCTCCCTTTTAAGGAACTCCGATGCCTCCTGAACTCCTTTGCCTTTCACTATTCTTGACCACTGAATTTCAGCCAGCAGCTCCTTAAGTTTACAGAAGTCCGCTTTTTTAAAATCTAAGATGAGTGTCTGGCTACACTTATGTTTATCCCTGTTAAGACCACTTGGTGGTCTGGTTAGGTGCTAGAAACAACCATCTCATGGCCTCATCCTTCCCTGGCCGCATCTCTTCCGTACTGTCTGCCTAAGCCTCTTCAGGGAGGGACAGAGACTGAGACCTGTTCTTGCTGGGGAATACAGTATTCTTCATTCTTGCCCTGTGGGTCTTGGCCCTGCTGCCTCTCTGCTGGGACTTGCCTCCAGGTTTTTAATGCCCTGAGAATTTACCTCTGCTGATTTGCTTTCCACAGTGAAGGCAGACAGCAATCCTGGGATCTGCTCCTTTCTCAGGTGGTTTCAGATAATGCTTAGTGTTTTCTGTAGTGACAATCTGCATGCTTTCAAGCATGTAAACAGATCTTCCTTTCTCAGCTGCATTACACAACCTTGCTCTTCACTTTCTGTGGTTATATTGGAGACACTCTGTTTGTATCTCCAGAACAATCTGAATCTCTATGGATTGTGCCATTCAGCTCTAGAAAAGGATCAGATCAACCTGATCTAATACTGGTGCAAATCAGTCCAAACCAGCCTGATTTTCTTTGGAACTCCTATCAGCTGCACAGAACATTTCACAAAAGACTTGCAAACTGCAACTACATTAATCCTTGCTACTTGAGGCAGACAACTTCCATATAGCTCTGCATTCAAATAGAGGCCATAGGCTGACTGCTTTGGAAACCAAGAAGAACCACCATCAAATCCTTTTCTGGTAGATTCTGGTGAGGAAGGACACACTCCATGTCACAATTTAGAGAGCAAGATGGATAGTACCAAGATTCCTCAGGGCCTCACACAAACTGGTTAAGAATCAAAAAATGTGGGGAAGCAAAGAGAGAGAAAGGAAGGGAGGAAGAGGTCTAATGTGCGGTGAAGAAAGCAACATAAAACCAATGCAGAATCAGTTAAAATTTACTGTCAAATGTTTCAGAAGTGTTGATGAAGCCTACTCTTGCTGAACTCTGACTTAGGATGAAATGATAGCTCTGCCTTGCACTCTCTGCATTGAATTCTACTAAGTAATTATCTTAGCTAAAGTTCATTATCTCTAATATAGGAATAGACATAATCTGCCACAGCAAGGTGTTTTTTTTTTTTTTTGAGGCTCTACTGAGAATAATAAGAGTCATTCAGTAGCGATGAAAAAAGGGGGCAATAACAGTTCCAAATCATTAGGAGGCAATATAAAACAACATAGAACACTATAATATATCTGTGACCAAGCAAGTCATGCTCTCTCAGCCTCTGAAGAAGGCAATAGCAACCCCCATTTGAACAAATCTTGCCAAGAAAACCCCATTACAATTTTGCCTTAGGGTCACCATAAGCTGGAAATGATTTGAAGGCACAGAACAATAATACATGTCTCATGGCATGGCTCTTCTAATTGTTGCTGATTTCCTTAAATGACTGAGCTCCATCCAATCCTTCAAGGCAAAATTAAGTAAGAGGAAGAATATGCTAATCTAGAAAGAAACCCAATAAAACTTTACCTGTAAATTGTAATCCTGGAGAATTTTCACCAGTGAATCTCTCAGATTTGGAATCTCCATGCCCTCCTTAATGCGGTGGATCAGTAGGATTGGGTCAACATGGGTTCCAATATTGTTTAACAGGCCAGTAATGAAAGCTGTAGAAACACAAAGATAGTTCTTAACTGAAGACCAGAAGAACAAAAGAAAAACCATGCTGGATTGCGGATTTTGCTTCCACTGACCAAACACCAATAAGTCAAAGGAAGCTCTCCATCAGAAAATGGGGGCAACAGCATTCTTCTGCTCATCCCACCTACCAACTAATAGAAGGGGCATACTGGTACTGAGGGGATGTAATGCTGAACTAATGTTGATCTAAAGCAAAGCCAAAGCCCAGAGAACATCCAACTGAATCTTGTACGAAATAGACACATACCTAAATGGTACAAACTTCTGTGCTTTTTAATAACAAAGATAACCTGGTAGCATCTTGAGATATGCAGTGATGTATTTAAGTCTTTTACTCCAAGTCTCAAGTCTCTACCTTCAAGTCTCAAGTTGAGTCTCAGGTCTTTGCAAGATACTTTCAAATCAAGTCTCAAGTCAAGTCTCAAGTCTGGAAGCCAACTTTATACTCCAACCTATATTCCAGAATTTCTGGACAGAGTCAAATAAAGTCAGTTTTAACAATTTAAGTAGAGTTAGTTCTCCACTTTTGTGATTTTGCCATCTGTACCTTCGGAAGTAGGGAATAGGATCCTTCTTACTTCCCATTTCCAAAGCTTGCCTCTTGCTCTTAGGAAGTTTTAGAAAGCTCCTCCTATATGAAGCAGGGACAGGCTACCCCACCTCAAGCCCATTTGCTGTTCCCTCTGAAAAGTGTGTCCACATTTAGGGTTTGAGACAGATTGTCATGTGACCAGTAAACTGGAAGGTTTCTGGAGGAGTGTGTTATGTTACTGAACAAGGGCAGCAAATCACTCACTAAAAATATGCAAGTCTCAAGTCAAGTCAGTGCGTAATTTTTACCAAGTCAAGTCCGAGTTGAGTCACTGAAGTGACTTAAGTCTGACTTGAGTCTGAGTCAATTGACTCGAGTCTACGTCACTGGAGATATGTCTCTTTCATATGTGTGAACTGATTTTCACATGTGGGAACAACAAGAAACTGGGGTGAATTTTACTCATTTTCACATTCTCTCAGGTGGCATCCACTACTTTTAAAAAAATGAATCAGAAATAAATCGGTGTCCTGGCAGAAGGTCTGTTTTTCTAATTTCATTTTATAAAGCTATACAATTTCCATCAGCATATGGCATGCAACTTTCCACCAGTGATGCCCAAAGATCTTTACGAAGAACACTCAGAAATAGAAATACTTGCTACTATTTCACTGAATGTAGCTGGCAACGGCACGTGCCCTAGCAGCTGTGAAATAATGTCCTCACTTATGTTTATCAGTGCCAGATGCTGCAGAATGAGATGTTATTTATTTAGTATAGCTGTAGTCCTTCAGTGGTTACACTGCAATTCAACTATAGTAATTACACTGCAGTTCAGTTTGCTTCTACTAAACAAGTGCAACAAACCAATCTGACAATAGTGGGGTTTTTTTACTATTTGAGGTATACATTATACTGCTTCTCCTGTTCTTCTCATATTTAATTAGACTACACACACACATACTCCCTCACTCATTCAAACACATGTCTACACACTGAGTGAGATCTAGTGCTGTTGGTCCCTTGAGAGTGGAAATTATGGGACATCCATTCAGAGAAAGTTTTCAGAAGTCAGGCAGGGGAAGAGAAGGAAGTCCTGTTGCACTAGAGAACACTTATTAGCATGACAAAGGATTTAAGCTTTAATATATAAAAAGACCAAAGTTGACTTTGCTTACGTGGTTTGTCAATGGAATATAAGATGAGGTCTTCCCAAAGTTCTGCATCATCTTGCTCCTTAGCAAACTCAATAGCCTTATCTACATCATTTAATTCTTCCATGATCATCTTCAGAGCACTTCGGCTGTTGCCCATTCTGCCTAGAAAGATAAAAGAAAGTGGGAATTGTAGAATTCTCTGCAAGGGATAACTCTTGAGTGTCTGATGTAGGGAAAATCTCCTCCTTTATTCTACTATTTTAAAACTTACCTTCTCAATTCTTATCTTTAATAACACCACAAATGAGTATCTTTCTGAATTAAAACAAATATCTTTCAATCCCAGTGAAATCAATGGAATCTGCATATGCCTCAATTGTTGCAAAAGACTGAACAAGGATTATTAAGTGACAGTAAGATGCTGCCTGCCAAGGTATGGTCCAGGGATAATCTCTAAAGACAGGGTCGGGATGACAGAGGTAAGGCTGCATCCCATGTACGGTTACATGTGTGGGAGCAAGCCCCACTCAGAAACCACGAAGGACTGCATTGTAAAGCTCAGAAACAGCAGACTCTCAGTTCAGGATTAGGATATGCATATAGTGTTAGGATTGCCATGAAAGATTTTGACCAGAATGATCTTGCAGGACAATAAACAAACTTTCATGCTCAGGAGCATTTATATTTTATATTTTATATAGCAAGGCCATGAAGAAATACTTTTTTCCGGGATGTCACAACATTGCCTTTGTTTCAGCCAGAGATTTGCAGTCCTCATTGTTCAAGAATAGTGGAGGATCTTTACATTTGGGTTGATATTCAGAAGCTGGAGGTGAAACAAGCATGACCATCATGACAACTGTTTCAGATTTTCCTCTGATTTTAAGAAGCATCTCAATCAACTGTGAGTTTTCCAAACTGGGAGAGATTTAAAAATGGAAATTCTAGCAACATCGGCTTGAAAAATTTCATCTTTGAACAAAGGACAAAAAGAGACATTGTTAGTCATCAAAATGTGGCTACTTACTCAGAAGATAAACCGT
Organism: Cyclura pinguis; assembly: GCA_030412105.1. Classification (NCBI taxonomy): domain Eukaryota; kingdom Metazoa; phylum Chordata; class Lepidosauria; order Squamata; family Iguanidae; genus Cyclura; species Cyclura pinguis. The sequence continues at coordinate 59,253,008 of CM059604.1, forward strand.
TTCTTCTACAAAGTTTCTTTGCTGGCAGATTTCCAGAGCCTTGGAACATTAATATCACAGTAAATTAGTTATAAACAAACCTCTTCCCAACAACATTACATACATACACATAGTACATGAATATGCTGAAGTAAATCTTCCTGAATTTGATGGGACTTATTCCTACTTTAAATGGGTATAATATTGCAACCTAAAAGTTATCATAAATATTCCCACACACTCTTTAATTAGGACACATTACTTTGGTAGCTGAAAAAGCAGGTAACATTGAGAAACCTAGAACTAAAAAATGATAGAAAAGTGCTTGCAGCCAATGCCTGATTATAACTTGAGCTATAACCACATTATCTAGAATAAATGAAATTATCTTATGCTGATAGTCCTTCTCAGTAGACAGGTAGCCAACTATGCTGCCGGTCAGGGAAAAACTAAAGGCTATTAGCAACTTTGTTTACATTCTTCCAGCCACATTTTTGGGAGTTATTAATTTCTCAAGAGTACACTATGTGTTACATGTATAGCTAAAGTGAAAGACCTGAATGTGGCAAACACTCACTGACAAACACATGCATCCTAGAGGTACATTTGTCAGGGAATCAGGAGTGGTTGCTGCTCTCAGGTGAGAGTACAACAGGTATAAACCTATAGTTTTTCTTAAGAAATGAGCTTTCTTCTCAGATGCGCAAGACCTTCTTTAAGGTTCTTTAAGAGGAAAATTGTTTTCCCCATCCCCATCATATAGCACAATAATGAGATAAGATGAAGAGTTGTTACGCTTTATGTTATACCATTCTTCAAGAAGGAAAAACTCCCAGGCAGTGAAAAATATTATTGTTAATGGATCAGTGTGGTATAGAGAGAGACAGCATGTTGTAGTGGTTTAAGCATTGGACTGTCACTCTGGGGACCAGGGTTCGAAATGTCACTCAGCCATAGAAACTCACTGTAAGATCTTGGCCAAGATGCACTCTCTCAGCCTCACAGGAAGGCAAAGGCAAACCCATCTCAACAAATCTTACCAAGAAAACCCCAGTTTATCTTCATCTTAGGGTTGCCATAAGTCAGAAACAACAAAATAGCAAACGATAATAAAAATGGGGCAATATGTCTAGAAATGTGCATATGTCTAAAAATAGGGACACACTGGAAAAAACAAGAAGAAGAAGAGATAGGCATTTCTCCTTGCTCGAGGAGACTGTAAGTGAGGGACTGCATGTTTAAAGGCCATTCTGTGTTTAAAGAAAAATGTCCTTTTCCTAGGAATCTTGGCTTGAGAGGGGATTTTTAAAAAGAAAAGCACAGAGATGTGCAATTTTCCAACCTGCCATCTGAAACAGTCTAGTCCAGGAAGGCTATTTTGGTTTTTTTTTTCTCCCCTACTGAAACCAGTCTCCAGGAATTTATCCTAGAGATGTTCTCCTTATTAGAAGAGGGTTTTTTGGCACCTTTTCAATTTTTTTAAGTGTATGATTTTATTCTAGTGACACTCGTTTTTTTCTTCCATTTATATTACTCTGCTATTTTTATTATGTCTTTTGTCGTTATTTTAAAATTGCCAATGATGCCTTCTGACTGTAAGCTAGTACATTAATGATTTATAATAAGAATGGGAGGAAAGCCACAACTGGATCAGAGCAAATACTTCCTTAAGTCCTGAGAAAAGGCTGATGTAATGCTCAATTTTTCCACCAGATGGCAGCATTGCATATATAGAAGCCAATACAAGTTGGCATGGAATTACAAATCTAAAAACCACAGTTGTTAACATTTTTGTTAAGAACAGCCAGTGCCACATTGACATAAGCAAACTCCTGAAATCTCCACAGAAGCTAGTCCAGTCAAAGAAGGAGATACTTTAACATACAGTCTTCACCTTTTCTAAAGGGCAATGGGTGCTGTCTCTGAGAAATGGAAGTAGGTTTGGTCGGTCATATTCTGCATAGAGGCTGATTTGTTTCTCATGATACTTTTGTCCTTTGTGATGGTCCCTCTTGAACAGTTTATGCAGATACTACAAAATGAAACAGAAGCACAAAATCATGAAGAATGGGTGTTGTCCCAAGACTAGTCTAGATTAATCTTAACAAAATGCCCCACTCCTGCAAGACTGATAAGCATAATTCACGGCAAAATTAGATGTACAAGGAAAATTACAGGGTCCAAAAACCCTTATCAACCTTATCTCACAAGGGATGCAGATGAGATTTTTTATTTGGCAGTGGAATATGTTGCTTCGGAATGTAGTGGAGTCTCCTTCTTTGGAGGTTTTTAAGCAGAGGCTGGACGGCCATCTGTCGGGAGTGCTTTGAGGGTGTTCCTGCATGGCAGGGGGTTGGACTGGATGGCCCCTGTGGTCTCTTCCAACTCTACATTTCTATGATTCTATGATTAACCTGGTAATTTTTCTGCCTAACTATCCCTACTGCAGGCTAGGATCACACAGTATCTTTTTCGGAACACAGTACTCAATCATAAAAGATGGCCCAGCGGAGCAGATCTTATTCTTGAAAGGTATTCAGTCTAGGACACAATTCATTCCCCAAGGGAAGCTCTCTTACAACTAGAGAGGGCATCCTCCAAGAACACTTCACTTGCTAACCTTGCTATCTTAAGTGTCTATTACCCACATACAGATCGGCCTTTCATGGATTTCAGAGACTATAACGAGACACATCCAAACAGAAGCAACCTCCCAGCCAGACCTCTGCAACCCAACACCTCCCAGATGTTTTGGACTGCAGTGCCTACCAGTCCCAGCCATCATGGCCAACAAACAAGGATTGTGGGGACTGTAGGGCAACATCTGCGAGGCAGAGAGCTGGAGAAGGTACACAAACCTTTGATAGGCCTAAAGCATTTGGTCAGTTATAGTGTGATAAATCCAACATCTGCCAGCCCAGATAATGTTGCAGTTGTTAATACAAAGCAGGGTGGGGAAGAGTGCACTCCAAGGGCTTTCTTGCAGCCTGCAGCCCTCAGATGGGTTAACTTCAGCAAGTTTGAGGCTTGTAGTTGCCCCTGCAGGCTGAAAAAGCACTCCAATTCTGCTTTCCAAATCAAAACTGGAAGAGACATCCAACCATTTTGCCTCCCCCCAAACTCCACCTACCCCCACTATTTAGGTTTGGTGTTGCCCATACTTGGTATCAGCCCCATCTAAGTTGCCCACCTCTACTGCAGAGGACATAGCACAGTCTCGGGCCAAATCATTTAATGACAGTGCTTGAGTTTTGCCCATAAAATTATTCTATACCACGTCACTTTCATCACTGCTGTTAAAGACAGAGACTAGCTAGATGCTTTCAAAATCCACCATATTTACCACATGTTGTAATTCAGGCCTGTCGTTTAATTCTTCCACAACTTTATCAATCTAAAAGGAAAGAGAGTTAAGGCATAAGTCATGGCGACTTCTGTGGCCAATGGCTGCTCACATTACTTTGAAGTGGTTAAAGAGGGTAAGCAACCAGCCAACAATAAAATAATGAAACAGATCTACTTACAGAGATTTTATCTTCATTATCCAAAAGCATGTCAACCGCTTTCTAAAACAAACAAAAAGTTCATGAGAGGGAAGAGAGAAGTCAAATAATTTTTTTAAAAAATATAGACGCATACAGATTTTGATTAAACTGTCTTGTGGACAATGTGCATTGCTATATGGTTTATGATAGAAGGTACAAGATCAGAAAGACCGGAAGAAAGCAGTTAATTAGATGGGTAAGGAGAGGCTACTAGTACTATTATACTGCCTACAGTTGCAATTCGCAGTATATGCAAGGTTGCCTTTGCCAGTCAAGACAGGTGGCATTTGGTGAGAGTGCAAAATTCTTCTCTTGTTTTGGGGAATGTGTTGGTTTGTAGCCTTTATCTGTATAAATGTAGTCTCAGAAACATCACATTAGAACATTTAATAAAACAAGAAAACAAACCCCTGTGTAAATCAACCAAATTTCTTTGCATCGGTTTCATCATAACACCTGCTAGGATGACATTTCCCTTCGAGAGAGGGCTGCAGACTTGCCAATATCTTATTCTGTTCCCCTCACTGATGAAAAAGTGAACGGCTAAACGATATTTATGAGTCACCACCAGTATGAATGGACTGTTGAACCAACACCAAATTTTTTAGATCCCCTGAACCAATCATATTTACTGATCCTCTGAACAGAAACTACATTTATGGGGATTGTCAATCCAATAAAGCTAATTGCGGCAGAGAAATTACAGTCTGTGTGTGTGTGTATGTGCGCATCTAAGGCCGGTTCTGCACTAGACTGTTATAGCACTATTATTCCACTTGCAACACCCTACAGAATCCTGGGGTTTGCAGTTTTGGGAGGGGCCAGCCGGCCCCTCCTGAACCTGCAAACCCCAGGATTCCATAGGATGTTGCAAGTGGAATAATAGCGCTATAACAATCTAGTGCAGACATGGCCTCAGTAACCATCTATGTGGCTCCCAATCTGATATCCATGTGGGCCTTGGGACCAAAAAGACTGCTTACTCTGTTCTCTGCTGTCCAAGAGGATAGGACCAGGTCTAACGGTTTGAAGTTACAGGGGAGAAGATGTCAAATGAACATTAATAGGAACTTCTTGACAGTAAGTGTGGTTCAGAAATGGTGGTCAATTACCTAAGGAGGTGGTAGGGTCTCCTTCTCTGGGTGTCTTCAAAAACAGATCTGCTGGAGCTGCTTTAGCAGGAGATCTGGCATTAAGCAGGGCATTGGAATAGGTGGCCCATGAGGCTGCTTCCAGTAATTCCAATAAACCTTGGATATTTATTTTCCTCACAGCATTAAAAAAGGGGGGGGGCAAGGGAGGAGTATAAGAGCTTAGGATTCTTCCCTAGGAAGAATCACAACTGAATAGGATGTAGAATATAAATTGTTTACATCTACTTGGATAAAGATTTGAGAAACAGCAACTTAGTAGACTACATGAGAGCAGATCCAATGTTTCTCTACTCAAGGTTCTCCCTATGCTACAATTTTTTATCCAGCTGGGAGAAAGGAAAGGGAATTTACCACATCAGACTGGTTTGATTTTTTTTAATGCAATTTGAAGTACATGGAACTTTTCAATTGTAAGATAGCCAACAACAAATTTAGAACATGTGGAGAATATCTACATTGCATGTGTGAGATGCAGTGAATTTAATTTTTTTCCTCAAACAATTAGAACTTTGACTCATTATGCCTTCTATTTTTTTTAGAAAAACTATAGGGTTCTTTCAGCAAATGTTTATTTCAAGTGTCTTATTTCTGGTCTCTCTTTTATTTATATTGATCTTTCAAACAGGTGAACACTTCTTTGAAGATTTACGGAGGCAAGTAATACAAAATACGAATTATTTTCCCAGTGTTATGTGACCACAGTTTTAAAAACTTTTTGGTCTCTTGCAGAAAAAAACAAGTGAATATTGTATAAAAAGATTTTGGAAATATACAATTTATTCAATCATTTGGCTCTCTAAATGTTTATGGATCAGACTTTATTCAAAATATGAAGTTTGAATGGTTAAATTACATTTTTAACTCTGTTAAAATTCTTACAGACAAAAAAGTGTTAAAAAACCCAGTTGAAAGCCATCATACCTCTGAATCAAACTCCATTAGCAGAACAATTTTGTCCCTGATGGAGCTGAAAAGATTGTGTTTGTGGATCAGCTGGAAAACATCTTTATGTCTCAGTGTGAGGTAAATTTCAAGGGCCTTTCTGTAGCGCTGGTCATAGGTGTACCTGATAAAGAGGATCATATGTTACGAACAGACTTGGATGTGGAACTGTTGAAAAAGCCATCCACCAGAATGTGAACACAAATGGCTAAAAATATTCTACCATCATTTAGAATAATGGAAAACATTTCTCATCTGTATGTATTAAAAAAGCAATTGGATGTCATTTTTTTCTTCTTTAGTTTTCTTCCATACAGTCATCCCAATGTTCCATAACCCATGCCTCATCTCTTCTGATTAAGAAACGCTTCAAGGGTATTCAACAACCTGAGTAGTAAAGAATTACAGGTCAATTTAGGGAGATACAGATAGACAGAAAAATAGATAGATAGACAGATAGATAGATACCTCTTGAAATTGTCCTGACATTCTTAACTACTTGGGTTGACTACCCTTAAAGCATTCTCCCCTCTCTTTTTAAAAGACAAAAAAAAGTGTTGATGCAGTTCAAAATAATAAAATACAGGCAACCCATCTGATAGTACTGCACTTGTCTTTGTCTGAGGCCAGCAAATATGCAAAGAGAGGAGGGGATTTTTTTTTTTTGGTTATGTTGACACCACCATGTAGAATTAGAAGGAAATGAAACACACATAAAAATAGGGTAAGATTTTCCCAACCATTTTCCAGAACTGGTAATCAATAGAAAGCTTTAACATTACCTTGAGGAGTAAAGTGGTTGGAATTAAACATCGGTCCTTGGCATTTCAAACTTGGATGAATGTGTAACTAGTCTGCACTACTCAAAAGTTTAGCTCAAGTGAGGAACATGTGCTTGCTTTGAAAAGCAGCTTTCCATAAGATGGGAATGACTTAAAAAAAAAAGTTAAACTCTTATGAAGTAGAAAGTGAGTGCTGCCATTTGGATGCTTTGTTTGCCTTTTGCATCACAGTCCCTGTGCTGCGGATGTAAAGATCTTTCCAAGAACAGTTATTTATTAATACTCTTGGCAGTACACCCCTCTCACATTTTAAAACGGAGAGGTTAGAAAGAAAAAAACAAACAAGCACAACTTAACCATGTCTTCATCTAAGAAATATGAAGATCACTACACTGTGTTCAAAGGGTATAGTCTTAAAAATTAAGCAGATAACATCTGTTACTCTATTAGGCAGTCTTATCGAACGACACTGTAAAACCTCATCAGGACCAGGACTCTGGGAAACCAGGGTTTGAATCCCCATTCAGTCATAGAAACCCACTGGGTTACCTTGGGCAAGTTATACTCTCCCAGCCTCAGAAGATGGCAAAGGAAAACCCCTTCTGAACAAATCTTGCAAAGAAATCCCCATGATAGGTTTGCCTTCCTGCCAAAAGCAGGAAATCACTTGAAGACTCACTACCACCACCAGTAGGAGTTGAAGTCTGAAGGGAAATCTCATGAACCATCACCTCAGCACTACAATTCTGAACATACATGTGTTTCAGGCCACTTTTGGCAGAGGGCAGGTGGATGGGGAGTTAGGCCTTGGTCAAGCTCACAGACGTGATGGGCATCCGGTGCCAGCAGGGGCAAACCAAGCTCCAAGAAGACAGAGACAGACCACGCAGTCTACAACAGATTTGTGGCCAGGTTTGCAGCCAGAGCACAGACCTTGGGATGCAAGAGATAAGGTTCTGGTGGGTGCCCCAGAACAGGACTTTCCATTGGTGCAATGCATTTCAAAATTACATTATCATATTAACTTCCTCACAGCTAAAATCAGGCTGAGTGGGAGAATGAGAAACTAATTTTATGTAGAGAAACAAGTAATATATAGAAGAAGGGAACTGCAAATTGATTTTAAATTTTAAAAAAGAGAACTGAAACAGTGATAAAAGTCTTGATCAAAGGCAATAGTTTCAATGCACCATGCTTACAATTCTGCCAGAGTTTTCAGCAATGTCCTGTTCTGTGGATCCTTCTTCAGGTGATCCACAACTGCTTGGACAATTATTGCATTATTATAGAGATTCCCAGGCCATTCCTTAATTAATGTTGCAAACCCCTAAAAACAAAAATGTTGGTTTTAATTTTGTGTAGAACAATTTATAAACCAACCAACTTCCCAACTCTCCATTCATCCACCCTGCACTATCTACTGAATAATGAATAGAGCTTTATACTTAGGATACAGGTTGAGCATCCCTCATGCGGAAATCCAAAATATTCCAAAATCTGAAATTGTCCACACAGGTGGCTGAGATAATGACACCTTTGCTTTCTGATGGTTCAGTGTACACCAACTTTGTTTCATGCACAAAATTACCATATTTGCTGGTGTATAAGACACACTTTTTTCCTTCAAAAATAACGTTTAAAAATGGAGTGTGTCTTATATGCTGACAAATACCAACCCCTTCCTATGCATTTTGCAACCATGTGAATTCTTGGCACTGAGGCAAAACGCATAGGAAAGGGGGGAGCTCTAGGGGGCTAAAGGAGTGCTCCTGCAATGCTTCTCCCACCCCTCCTTCCCTTCTTGGCGTGCGTTCTCCGCACTGCAGCAAAATGCATTGGAGAGTGAGGGAGAGCTCCAGAGGGGGAAAGGAACTCTTGCTCAAGGCTTACCCCATTCCACTTTCCTCCCTTCCATTTTGCATCGGAAGGGAAAGGACATAGCTCCGGAGGGGGGAAAGAAAGTTTGCACAGAGCCTTTCCCTTGAAGACTTATTGATATTATTATATCATACTTGGCACAATATCCCCTGACTGCTTTTGCTACATCCCTCCTCACCCTCCATTTCTTCTTACATTTTAATTTCCTATAAATATTGCAATGTTTATATGTTCCATTTTTTGCTTTACAATGTCTAGCTCCCTCAATTCATGCTTTTACATTCCATGTTTCTATTATACGTACTGTGCAGCTTCACAGTTTCACCTCTTAGCATACCAGCAGCTAAACATTATTTCAGCTGGAGTCTAGTTGTTTCATTAGACAGAATGATACTCGTACTTGCTTTTCCTCAGTAAATGGTTGTGTGTCTTCTGAGCTGGAATTCTCATCTTCTGGCACTATTTCATACTTCTTTTTGGGTTTTCTCATCCTAGGCTTTCCATGGTAAAGGACATTCAAAAGTCTCCCTCTGCACAATGCTATCTCCATTTAACTAAAGTGCTACTATCATTGCCTCTGTGAGATCCTTTACCAGTGTTGTCTCCCACTATTTATTATTTTATTTTTATTTATTTAATTTATACATCACCTTTTCCCCCATACCCTGCCCTGAAGTTGTTTAGTATGTTTAGTCTGGCTTCTCAGCAAAAGTTTGTCTGACTGTAGACCCTACCAGTAGCAGTGCTACCATCAGTATAGCCTCTTGGCTCACCAGAGCATGCAATCCCACCACCATGGAAAGGTAGTGCCATCATGGGGAGATATATACATGTAAATAAATAAATAAACAACCAGAAGCAGCATCTGCCTACTGACTGCTCTCAGGGTTTTGTTTTGCATTTTGCTATCCATTGAAATTAGGCTTGAAGGAGACTTATTTGTGACAAGCATTTTGCTGATATTTGGTGCCTCAGCCTATGGAAATTGAGGATTTTTACAACAGTAATAACAACACCTAACCAAAACTGTCATAGTGGGCTCCAATGCTCTCTATTTTTTTAAATCAAGAACAAATATTTTAAGTTATCATTTAAACCAACAGTGTTTCATCAAGCAATATAACACTGATTTCCTAAACTATATATTTCTAATTACTGAAAAATGGCGGGGGCACAAAGATAAGCAATGAGATTTGCTCATACATACTAGACCAAATGATCTCAGCATTTATTCTTCCTAGCACTGAGAGAATACCACTGAGAGGGGAAGTACCCCCTACTCATGACATGGCATTACCATTGAAAGTGTTGATTCCAGCAGAATTAATTCAGGGACACTGTTTTGCATGGCATCCCTGTGTCAAGTTTATATTTAGTTCTGCTCTGAGGAATCTATCTTTCCTCAGGCCCAACAAGAAAGATAAAGAATGATTAAAAATCATGAAATTTAAAGTGAGGCAAAAGCCACACTTCTACGGCTAGTATAATGTCTATAGAGTAACTTGTGTGAGCCCCTTCAAGAAAAAAAAATTATGATTAAAGGACCTTCTGGCATAAAGAGAAGGAAAGCACAGATCCACCTTGAGAACAAGGCTATCTGCAAAGGGTACTGTAGCTGGGCAACTGCTAGAGCTAAGTCTAGTAAAAATCCCCAGGTATCCCCAGGAGCACTGTCATTACAGAGCATGCAAGAAACTGGGAGGTGATGTGAAAACAAATATATTTTGCACACTCTGCCTCTTCCAGGTTAAGCGGAATCTGTAAGGATGCCTTGCTTCAGCACACACCAGTCTAACTAGCACAGACCCATGAGACAACTGCTGAATGATAAGTCAGTACTTTTGCTGATTCTACTTGAGACAAACAAATTATTTAGGCCAAAGCTATTTATTTAATGATGAATATTTTTTTCAACTCTCTCTCTAAGATCAATTTCAAACCCTACAAAAAAGAATGACTATTTTGGCCATGAATTAAAATTGAGCTGGATTAATATTGACAGATTTGCACTCTCTTGATGGTGTACAGAAAAGACAGGAATATATTAAGTGGCAACCTACCTAGCACCAAAGTGATGCTAGGGTCTGCTGCAGCAAAACAACTAAGAGTCACATGGCACCTTTAAGACTATTATAGCATGAGTTTTATGGATTGCGGTGCTCTCCATCAGATGCATGGCGTACAACCTTGGTGATTTAATTATACACACACACAAAGGATACATGCTGAGGTGAAGTGTTAGCTATGGGACTCGTAACAGCTGCAGAGACTGAGTGATGCAAACATTTGACTAAGTGGTTACCTCTATTAATCTAATGTGATTAACAAAGCTGGGAGAATATATAACCTTTATATAGGGAAATTATTTGGTGGATAAAAGAAAGTAATTTTGACCTATGCATTCTGAGGAACTTAAACATAAAAGTTGCTAAGACATTTGACACCTTCAACATAGATCTAAAGAAAAAGAGAGAACTGAATTCTGTAAATAACCCTTAACTATTATGAATAATAAAGCAGAACTAAATTGTCACATTTTGGAATCACTGAAGATAGGAAAAAAGTAACATTCTGCTTTGTTCAGTTTTCCAAGAATACTTACAAAATAATAAACACCCAAAACTATGGAAGAGCAGGCCACTGATTATTCATACATTTATTTACTCATTCTGCAGGCCCTTTTGTTTTCAAAGTGTTGTTGCTGAAGTTAACCTGAAATTACTCTGAGTGGTATAATATGGTTATAGCTCACATAAAATGCATTTATTATTCATTCTGTAAAGCAGAATATAAAAATAGAGGCTGAATGCAAGTGGCATATTATTCAGTATCATGCACATCTTATAATTAATATTATGGATTAATTCTATATATACTAAGCTCCCTTAACAAAAGGATGGGTTTAAACACTTTATATATATATATATATATATATATATGTAAATAAATCCCACATACTTGGCAATAAACTGTTTTATCTGTCATTCATTTGCTGACTGCTGTGGATTGAACTAACTTGCATAAATGATACAAATATCATTATCTTGTTTATCTACCAGGTGCTTTTAGATACTATAATAACTAAATAGAACTTGCTTGTTAAGAGGAAGCATACCACTAAATATGAGATACTAGGAACAAACCATGTGGAAAGGCTAATCAAAGAGATGAAAGAACTAGAGAAAGAGGGCAGGTTACATTTGGAATTTTCTGTTTCCAGAAAAAAAAAGTAAGTAAGAAGGAGCATGACAGAGCTATATAAAGTTATACATGGTGTGAATAAAGTATATAAGGAAAAGTTTTTCTCCCTCTCTCATATTCCTGGAATCTGGGCTCATCCAGCTGAAGTTGAGTGGTGGGAGATTTAGGACGAAGAAAAGGAACTCCTTCTTCACACAATACAGTTACACTGTGGGATTCACTGCCACAGGATGCACTGACAGCAAACTGGGCAATAATTAAAAAAAGATTACACAGAGCCATAGTCTGCTAACGGCTACTGATCGTGGTGGCTAAGTATTATGTCCATTATCTAAGGAAATATGCTTCTCAATACCAGATGCTGGAGAATATGAGGCATAGCGTACAGCTACACTCATGTCCTGCTGCCAGGCTTTGTACAGGAATCTGGTTAGCCTCTGAGTGAAGAGAATTCTGCCTGAGATGGGTATTTGCTTTAAACTAGTATGGCTCCTATGTTCTTAAATTCACAGCTAGAAATGGAACTCTTAGATGGGTTATTTTAATATTGCTTTACGTTACTGAGACTGGCCTTTGAGGAAGGCAGATAGAGCTAGAAATGTGGTCAACAGCAGGCAAAGGGTTTCATCTTGATGTCATGTGTCCAGTTATCCTGGGGTGAGCTTGGTGGGGGGAATTTTAATGCATTGGATATAGGACAGAGATCTTACACTATCTTAAGAGAAGTTTAACATAGCATCTACATGACTGTGGTGGTGCATGGTGCTTTCTGCAGATATAGTCAGAGCTGATCTCTGAACTTCTTAGATGTGAACAATATCACTGAGCTGGAAAAGTACCGTTGCATTTCTGCTGTCAAGCCAATACAAAATTCCAAGAGGTTCACAAACTTGAAGTTACAGGACACCCATGTGCTTTTGTGGTAGATCCTGAAATCATCTTGATCTCTGTTTTATCAATAAAGATATTAGCTTAGAATTGGGTCACTCTATCATGCCAATGTCATTGAGATAAATAATGTGGTACCTCATAGTCACTCTCCAGAAATTCATGCAGGACCATTTCATAGATGAAAGGCTTCAAGACTGAATCCTGTCTTGGCAAATAGCGGCTGATGGCCTAATCAAGAAAGTAGAACAAAATATGAACCATTCATTTGATAGAACCTTCATTTGATAGAATACAAAACTCACCCAACCCCAATATACATTGTGTAAGTTGTCCTTCAGCCACATATGGTGACCCACCAGAGACCTGAAAAGCCTGAGGTTTGAAAATCTGTTGCCTCTCTAGAACTGCTGAAAAGAAGGTGACTTGTCAAGCTCCTTGTGAACTGTAAACACTTGCAAAATATCCATCTGCATCTGGGAAAATTTCAGACAGCTAATTTCCAGTATTTTCTCTTTCATTCCTTTTAGATGAGCAAAAGTCACTCTGTCCCAAGTACAAGCTCTGTTCTACTGGGCACAAGGGCAGTTACTGCCTCTTCCCTGTTGCTGTAGATGCCAGTGTCAGAAAGCTGTGGAAGCTCAGCAATTTAGTTGATAGGAAAAAGGCCCCACTTTTAGACTGCATTTTGCACCTAATTTTTAGGTGAGAAGGACAGCAATTCTCCCATCTCACCCAATTTGCCACAGACTTCCAAGCCCAAGATTCTAGATAAATTTCTGGCTCCTGAACTGTATTCTCAAAGTTCCATTTCATACAATCATAAAATAATAGAGTTGGAAGTGACCCCAGGGGGCATCCAGTCCAACGTCCTGGTATGCAGGAACACACATTAAAATACTCCCAACAGATGGCCATCCAGCCTCTGTTTAAAAACCTCCAAAGAAGGAGACTCCACCACACTCCAAGGCAGCATATTCCACTGCCGAACAGCTCTGACCATCAGGGAGTTCTTCCTGAGATTCCAGTGGAATCTCTTTTCCTGTAGTTTGAATCCATTGCTCCTTGTCCTAGTCTCTGGAGCAGTGGAAAACAAGCCTGTTCCCTCTTCGATATGACATCCTTTCAAATATTTAAACATTCTGCAGACTAAACATACCCAGCACCCTAAGCCCTCCTCATAGGGCATGGCTTCCAGAGCCTTCACCATTTTGGTCGCCCTCCTCTGGACACATTCTAGCTTGTCAATATCCTTCTTGAAATGAGGTGCCCAGAACTGGACTTAGTCTCTCATGCTATTTAACATATATGTGAAACCATTGGCACAGCTTATAAGAGTTTGGAGTCTAGTGCCACTTGCATGCAGAGGACACCCATTCTTTATGTGTATCTAAAATCCAGGTTGGAAAGCACATGGCCATCCAGAAGTTCTTTGACTTGCAAATTGCATCAGCTCTAGTTAGCACAGCTGATGGCGAGAGAGGGCAGGAACCGTAATCCAGCACCATCCAAAAGACTATATATTCCCCATCCCTGACCTAAATGCAAGGAAGATGTTCAAATCCAAAAGCAATGTCTGATATTGGACATTGGACTGCGTGTGGGCAAACAATCATGAGTGCTTTTCCCTGATTCAAACTCAAACCTGGATGCTCAGGTTTTCATTTGCACAGATAAGTCTAGAGTGCCAACTACTCCGGTTTTTGGAGATGTCAGATCTGGTCACGGTCACACACATCTTAGTGACATCCAGTTTGGCCCATCTGAGGTTGGCGTTTGATGGCGTTTGGCAGTATCACTGGTTCAGAATTGCTATGCACAGTTACTTGAGCATGTTACTCCCTTGTTACAGCAGCTTTAGTAGCTACTGCTCCATTTCAGGACACCATTCAAAGTTCTGAATATGACAGAGAACATTCTTGGTAGCTGGTCTCAAGCCATCAAAGTCTGATAAAGGAAATGAGATTAGCACAATCTCTGTTGTCTTTCTGCTGGCAGACGAAGACATTTTTAATTCAAACAGGCTTTTACCTTCTAAGCTGACATGGTAGTAAAAGAAAATTTTGACTGGTAGGTGCTGTTTGCCTCGTTGTTACTGAAGTTTATTTAAATGATTTGTTTTTATAATTAAATTTGCTTTCATAATTTTATTAATTTGTAGTTTGTATGTTTATTCTAGTATTATCACCTTGAGAACTATATTACTAGAAAGGGGGGCATAATTTAATAGTTAAGTAAAAACACCACAAACCAAATCATGTTTTGTCCAAAACTGAGTCCAATTCCATCTTGACTCAGAATGCACTACCAAATCATATGGTTACCTGATACAGTTCTAAATGTAATACATTTGTAAGTGATGTAAATCAGAGCCACCAAAGCCAAAAGGATTGAAGTACCTTATAGCAGAGCCAAGCCCTTAGAACCATAATGTTACATAAAACAGAAGTGAAAACTCTTTTATGCAATTATACTAGATATATACGAATATTAATATTAACCACCTGCACTGACAATTTAAATGAAGCCCTAGAATCATAGCAGTCCATGGCAGACTTGAAAGATCTCAGCAGAAGTTAAGAATACTTTGTTTTAACATTTCAGGTTGCAAGCAAGTAGGTTTATCACACAGTACCTTCCATCTTTCTGTGACGGGTTTCCAGAAAAGGGGAAACAACTCACTATTTAGAAAGGCAGTAATTTAACAGAGATGCTTTTGGGAAAAACCGACAAATATTTTCTAAATTTCACAGTCTGCTGGATGGCATAAGTGGAGACATCTCCTCAAGACACTCACATCCAGGCAAGAAATAAATTCTGAAGGGAGTGGTGATGGTGAAAACAACAGATCGTGATTTTACCAATATGTATTGTGAAGTGCTTTATCAGAGTGTAACTAACCTGAGAGGTTATCTTCAACTCTGGTAAAGTGCACACAAATTCACTAAAAAAAAAAATCCCATAAATATGCTTTTGCCTCTCCCCCTCTTTTTTTAATTCTCTAAGAAGGGAGATGTTATGAGAAAAGCTGTAATGTTGCAACACCTACACACTCCTGAACAGAAATTTAACAGCTCAAAAAATAGCAAGGGACCACCTGCTGCAAGATCTTAATAATATGTCCCTTTTGGCTCATTGAGTTTGAATAGGAAGACATAAAACTTGGAAAGAAAAGATGAGCATGTTATCAAAGGGCACACACATAAACGTTTTCTCCTTTTCAGGAAGTGACACTCTTTGGATTGTATGCCATGGGCAATTTATTAACTTAAATGCTTGCTAGCAAACACAATCCATTTGAATACTTTGTTTGCTATGCTAATAATTCAAAGATGTGGCAAAAATCTTCTCTCTTCCTGAAGTCTTTTGCTATGCACAAGAAAACAGTAATTTTTTACACTGATGCTGAATTAGTTCTTGGAGGTATTATTAATGACTCAAAGGATGTGCTAAAAGCACATGAGTCACAATGTTATAGATGCCTCCTATGCTCTCTTCTTTTAAACATGAGCCTCCATGAGCAAATACAAACTGTGAGAAAGGAAAAGAGAAAATGTCAACATGTAGGTGGGCATACTTTATCAGTCACTACTGACATGTAATGACTTGTATGAGAACCAGAAACAGTGGAATATGCTAAAAATTTTGAATTTCAAGAACATCTTTGTTAACAGTTTGTGTCAATTTTTTTTATTTAATCTGGCCACAAAATCAGGCTAAGTTTTTGAATCAAAGCATATATAATGTGCCAGTTCACAACAAGTGCTCCTATGAAAGAAGAATGTGTGCATGCTGATTCACACAGGCACCTCTTGTGTGTAATGCAGGCACTCTGTACGTAGGTCTGATATGAGCGAACTTTCTCTTTGAGAACAAGTCCTGGAGGAAATTTTGAATTAGCTTACATGTGGCTAAATGCACAACACCCATATAATTCATGATCTCTGCACATGGTGAGGTGTACTTAGTCATACTTGGCCACATATATATAACTTTGTAAGCCTCTGGGAGGTGACTATTAATGGGCCCTGCAACTAGACCAGCTAGATGACTAATTCGTTGGGGAAAAAATGACCATACATACCTTAAGCTGCCCAATTTCTTTAAACCTGTGTACTTCAAATTCCCATAGATCTGTATTCTTGCCAAGTATTTTCTGGCACTTTCTGAATTGAAAAGTTATATAGAAAGAAGAAGAGTGGGTGAATCAAACCTTCAATGCAAACATTATCATTATTTGTATAATGGTCTATTTGGAATCACTTATCGTATTGCCTCTTATGACTGGGGCCACCATTCAGCAATTACAACACATTGCACGCTGCACATTGAGCTCCCAAAATTAATGGAACATTCCACTCTTGATGAATTCCAGGCACAGGGAGTAACAAGTGCAAAAAGTTGCAGAGTAATCAGGTCCATTTATCCCTTGGCCATTGTCAGCTATGCTAAGAGCATGGTAATATTTGTCTTGTAAGAAAATGATCTGCACGTTAGAATAATACAGTTTGGGTTTGACATTTGCAGGTTTGACTTTTGCAGTTTTCATCATTTGCGGTGCTGGCCTGCCTCCCCCTCATTCTCCCCTGCCCATTCCCTTGCCAGTAGAGGGGGGGGGGCCGCAGGAAAGTGAAAGGGAAGAAAGATGTTTTCCTCTCCCTCACAATCTCCCACCCACCACTATGGGCACTATCGCCTCAGCACGGGGTGGGAGGGTGAAGGAGAGGAAAGATCTTTCCCTCCCCGTCGCCATCTCCTCCCCCGCTGCTCCGGGTGCGATTGCTCCAGTGGCAGGGGAGAAATGGTGACCAGGAGGAAAAGGTCTTACTCTCTCTGTTGCCATCTACCCGCCTGCAACTCCAGGCACGATCGCCCGAATGGCGGGGGGGGGATGGTGACCAGGAGGAAAATATCTTTCCTTCCCCATCACTATCTACCTGCCCGCAGCTCCGGGAGCGATTGCCCCAGTGGCAGGGGGGAAATGAGGACCAGGAGGAAAAAATCTTTCCCTCCTCTCACCATCTCCCCCTGCCCTGCTGCTCCGGGCACGATCGCCTGAGCAGCAGGGGGGAAAATGGTGACCAGGAGGAAAAGATCTTTCCCTCCTTGTCGCCATCTCCTCGACCCAGCAGTGGGTGAGAGGGTGAATGAGGGAAAGATCTTTTCCTCCCCCTCCCCTCTCCTGCCCACCACTGCTAGAGGGATGGCCGGTGTGGGCAGTGGCAGGCAGCAGAGTGCAAGAAAGGGGGAGTGCACACTGGGGGGTAGTTATTCATGTTTTTTCCACTTTCACGGGGGTTCTATGTCCCTATTCCCTGCGAATGTGGAGGACCTACTGTATAAGTATCAATATATTACTAGAAAGCAGTACTACTTGCTAAGAGAAACAGCACATACAATCACATAGGTATGGTTCCCTGACCCAATTCATACAAAGTCACAGTAGTAGGTGACCCCCTCCTCCCATGTCCATACAAACTTCAAATATTACCGTGCTGCCAGGTCATAATCTCCAATTTCCATTAGATGATTTATGTAGGCTAAACCTATGTCCTGTGATGAAAACAAAACTAATTAGAAATCTAAAAACTGTATGTATCATTTAGCACTACAGCCTTTGACATTTGTAACCAAGTGATTAGTTTGGCATAAATATCATGGTGTCACAAACTGCCATTTCCCCCATACACATAAGTTTTTTGGGAATTATCAAAGCATTTTCCTGAAAACAAAACCCCCCAAAATCTGTTTCTTAAAATAATTTTTCCTTTGAGGACCCGATGAAATGATAGTCTTCCTGACCTTGTATCTACACATTCCAGGGCGAATGAAATCATGCCTTCTATGCAACTCACTAAACATAACAGTTCTGCCTGGGGGAAAAATATGAAGATAGTATAGGTATATTAAAAATATATCCCTAAATCTATGGATGAGTTGTATTCCTCAATGAAAACATCAATTTTGCATTTCCCAAGATGTGTCATGAGATCAAAAATACAACTGTAATCCTTTCAGGCCTTATATATAATGGACGGTATGAATACATGGTGTATTCAAATGCTGCCCCCATGCAGAGACATCTGCCATTTGGTAGTTTCAGATGGTGGACGATCATGACATATGGGTGAAACAGGGAGTCACAGCTTTGCTCCTCCACCACACACATTAGGGAGTACTTTCACCTAATCCAGGCCAAAGGCACAGCTTTTTCATTCAATCAGGAAAAAGCGATGGCATTCTCACATGTACATTCTAGGGGAAAATTAGAATCTAGGAAGGCAATCTTTAGATGAAGGACTGCAAATTCCCTAAACATAGTGTATTACCGTCTCTTTCCTTTCAGCTCTTTAACAACACCTCTGCTGCTCCTGATGGTGAACTAACTGAGCAGGAAGTGGAAGATTAGCAGAGGAGTGGAGTGTTATTCTCAGGATTAGGCCATAAGATGTGCCATTATTCATTAATATTTATAACACCGCTTTCTTCTCATGTTTGCATCAATTCTACCAATTTCTTTGAAATGTCTTACCTTTTAGTTTAAACTGCATCTTAGAATACTGACACTGCCCTTTCTGTGGAATATTATTTTGCATTTTCCTGGATTTTAGTTTGTAACTTTCCAACTTGCATGAAAAATGTTTTTGCCCCTCTTAACCTAACCCTACACATTTCTGTACCAAGATACACGGCCACACTAAAGCTTTTGGGGGGAAAGAAAGAAAAAACTCCAAGTGGTTAAAATTGATGATGATTCTCTGTTCCAGGACTTGTTTCACTAAAAACTTTGTGAAGAACATTCAACTGTATGGTAGAAAACATCAAATGAAAGCTAAACACAGAAGCTGTTGATATGAAAAATTACAGCAGCTGTGTCAATAAAGAATGGATGAGCATCTACATGCTGGTCAACTCTTGAGAGCTGGGACATGCCAAAAAAAAAAAGTGATGGGCGGAAACAGCTACAACACTAACTCTGATTTGTTATTTCTCTCTCGATGTTGGAGAGGTAGGGTGAAAGAGCCCTGCAGGTGCGACTCGAGTGAGAAAAGTCTCAGTGCCAGTCCACATTCATTCTCTGAAGGTTTATTGGTCAAGGGTATTTTCTGACTCCCCACCCCTTCCCAACTCCCCCATGTGGGATCTGCCATAATTACTACATTTACAGTGGTGATGAATTGAGAGACTGATCTGCATCCAAGGCTACCCAAAGAGTTCATAGTTCCAACCAAGTTCACAACCAGGTCTCTGTCCATTTGAATCCTCAGGCTATAATGTGTGCGTATCTCTTTTTCCTTTAAGCCCTCTGCATAAGTTACTGAGTGAACTGTCAAATACACGATGACCAAGTTCAGGCAGAACACTAAACAATGGATTACTGTTGTTACGAGAATGAGTCTAGGTCAGCTTTGATTCATATATGCCACCATTTCCACTCCTCTTGCATTGTAGCTGGGGGAGGATTTTGAAACCTTTTGCCTGACACTAACCATGGCTTGGTGGCTAGTCTTAGCTATTGGTTAACTGTAAGTTATGAAACTAGCTTGTTTTAACTAAACACTGATAACTTTGATCACAGTTCAGTTTTTTTTTTTTTTGTATATAATTTTATTATAGTTCACCGTATAAAACATACATTTCTCACTGTACATTTACCGAATTGTTACAGTTATCTTCCACCCGTCTCTGGATTACATAAACTGTTATATCATTGACATATTATCATTATGCATCGCACTTAATTTGTTACCCTATCAAGATGGTTCCTGCATTTCAACCCAACTTTACACATTCCATGATATTTCTCTGATTTTCTCCTTCTAGCTATCATACTACCATGAATTAAGAATTATTACCTGTCAAAACCCCATCCATATCCAGCACAATTTGCCATTCTTTATTGATTTCATCATCTGATTTTCCTTTTAATCTCTGAGAGACTATATCTGCATTCCGATTTTCAATGAAAGTTGCCCACCATTGCTCTATTGTGGGTATTTGCTCAGTTTTCCATAACCTTGCATATTCAATACGAGCTGTCGTAATCATATATAGTAATATTCTCCAATATTTCTTTATAACAGTTCCATCTAACATACATGTCATATTTAACAGATACAGTTCAGGTATCTTATCCAGTTGAACCTTTAATATTGTACATATCATATTATGAATATCATTCCAATACTTTTTAGCCTTTGGACATGACCACCACATATGAAATAGTGTACCAACATTCTTCTGACACTTCCAACATTGCCCTGTTCCTGTATTATATATTTTCTTTAATTTTTCTGGTGTCATGTACCATCTATGAAAAAGCTTAAAGTAATTCTCTTTTAGGTTCTGAGCTGTGGTAAATTTCTGTGTCCGTTGCCAACTCTGTTCCCAGTACGCTAACTGAATTGGATGTCCTACATTTTGAGCCCACAATATCATTGCCGGATTGACTATTTCTTCTTCCCTTTCTTGATGTAAAATCTCTTGGTATAGATGTGCTAATAAATGAGGTGGGTTTTCCCGCAATAGCTTCAATAATCCTCCTTGCTCCTTTTGTTCTATTCCATAAGTTTTAACATCCATCAGAAATCTCTCAGTTAGTTGCCTGTAAGGAAACCAGTTTAATTTTATTCCTTCTGCTTCCAATTTTTCTCTTGATTTCATCTTAAAAACATTCCAATTTGTCTTTTCCTGTATGTCACCATAACACAGCCACTCGCCTGAATCAGTCCATCTTCCAAAGAAAGCTTCTTGAGGGGAAACCCACATGGGTAGCTGCCTAATGATCTAATTCTTGTAATCAGTCCATATTTTAAGTAATGATTTTCTTATATAATGATGCACAAAATCTTTGTCCACCGCCACTTTCCCACAGAACATATAGGCATGCCAACCCATCCTTAAGTCAGCTCCCTCAAGTGCCAGCATTCTCGCGTCTTGAAGATTCATCCAATCTTTTATCCAAGTGAATGCCGCTGCCTTGTAATATATCTGTAAGTCCAGTAAGCCCAACCCTCCTCTTTCTGCTATATCTGTCATAATGTTCCACTTTATTCTTGGCTTTTTCCCTTGCGATATAAATTTGGTTAAGTCTCTTTTCCATTGTATGAAAGGCTTGGCATTTGTAATACTAGGAAGATTTTGAAAAAGATAATTGATCTTTGGAAGTACATTCATTTTTATGACAGCCACTCTGCCCATCATAGATAGTCGCATTTGAGTCCATTTCTCCAAATTCTTAGTTATCTCTTTCCATTTTCTTTCATAATTATTCTGAAATAGTTCATTGTTTCTTTTTGTAATCCAAACACCCAGATATTTTGCTTTCTGTCCTTTATTAAAACCTGTTATATCTGTAAGTTCCTTCTCTTCTTTCTCCCTCATATTTTTTGTTATAAACACAGTTTTTTCATTATTGATCTTAAATCCTGAGTATTTTAAGTATTCTTGAAATATATCCATCAGCCTCTGAATACTACTACGAGGGTCATCAAGAAACAACACCAAATCATCTGCGAATGCTTTAAGTTTATACTGATATTTCTCTATCTGAACTCCTCTTATTGCTTTTTCTTCCCTTATAGCATTATTAAGTATTTCCATTGTCATGATGAATAATAACGGAGATAAGGGACAACCTTGTCTTGTTCCTCTGTGGAGTTCAATCTGTTTTGTTCTCTCTCCATTAATAATCAATCTTGCCTGTTGCTGGCTGTATATTGCTTCGATCCAAGAAATAAATTTGTCTCCAGCTTGAGCCTGTTTAATAATCTTCTTCATAAATGTCCAATTAATTATATCAAAGGCCTTTTCCGCATCAACAAATATCATTGCCAATTTTCTTTCATTATACTTCTCATAGTACTCAATTATATTTAACACTGTCCTGATATTATCACGCATCATTCTCTTAGGTAAGAAGCCGTTCTGATCTTCGTGTACATTGTCTTGTAAAACTTTAAGTCTTTCTGCTAATATTGAAGCAAAGATTTTGTAATCTGTATTTAATAATGAAATTGGTCTATAATTCTTAATGTCTATTAAGTCTCTTCCTTCTTTTGGTATTAAAGTTACATTAGCTTCCTTCCAGGTGTCGGGTATTCCTTCCTTTCTTATCTCATTCATTGTATTCTGCAGAGGTATTGAAACTTCATGTTCCATGATTTTGTAGTATTTTCCAGTAAAGCCATCTGGTCCAGGGGATTTGTCATTCTTCTGATTTCTGATAGCTTCAACTATCTCCATCATCGTTATGGGTTTATTCAGAATCAATTTCTGTTCATCAGTGAATCTCATTTTGTTCATCTTTTCCACATATTCTTCCATTTCTTTTTGTTTTTCCTTTATAGAAATCTTACTCATCAGCTTTGTGTAGTATTTATGAAAGGCCTGTTTTATCTCCTCTTGTTTAGTAGTTTTTTCATTACCGATTCTAATCTCCATTATAATATTTCTGACCCTTCTTTTACGAAGTAAATTAGCCAAAAGTTTTGAAGGTTTGTTTGCTTGCTCAGAGAAAGTATATCTCACTCTTCGCATCTGTTGCTCTATTTCGCACGAGTTTAATTAATTTAATTCAACTTGACATACCTTCATCTGTTGTCTAATCTTGTTGTCCGTCGGATTTCTCCTCAACTGTTTCTCTAATACCTTCATCTTCGTCAAAATCGAATGTTCGCTCTGTTTCTTCTCTTTTCTGATTTCCGCGGACCATCGAACAAAATTTCCATGCATCACGGCTTTACTTGCATCCCAAATTATCTTCATTGGTAATTCCGATGTCATGTTCTCCTTGAAATAATTGTTTAACTCAATTTTTGCTTGTTTAATGTATTTCTCCTTCTTGAAAATCTCTTCATTCAATCTCCATGTCCTCTCTTTGTCTGCAATCTTTAATGTCATTTGTAACGGATTATGATCCAAACACAGATTTGGAAGAATGTCTATATTCAGTGTCTTCAACAACAAATCCTTAGATGCCAAAATCATATCTATTCTAGACATTGATTTATGTCGATCTGAAAAAAATGTATGTCCATCTAATTGTCCATTTTTATATCTCCAGATATCATAAAGATCTAAATCATCTATCACCTGGAAAAAGCTCTTAGGCAATTTGCATTATTTCGGGGAACCATTTTCTGTACTGTTCTGTCCACTTTTGGATTGATGACTCCATTAAAGTCCCCTAAAACAATAACATTCGCATTTCCTGTTTCTTGTACATATTTCTGTATCTCATTGTGTATTTTGGGGAAGAAATCTCCTTTAGCTCCATTTGGTGCATATATTCCAACTATTAATATCTTGTCTTGTTTCATACTCACTTCTATCACCAAGTACCGACCATTGCTATCCTGGAATTTTTGTTGTGCACCAAATCTTGAATTGACATATATCAATACTCCCCTTTTCTTCTGATCAATCAGTTCAAGTTTTTGATGCAACACTAAACTACAGTTAACTGAAATCAGAAGCAGAAGCTTCCAATCTCCTCCTTATAGACACTGTTTACTGAACCAGGCCACGTGCTAAATATTAAGAAGTACAATGGTACTGATGAACTAGAAAGAAGATTAGCTACAGAGTTGTCAGTACTCTGTTTGGAAGAACATAAATATTATGTGGCTCAAACCTGCCTGGAAACAATTACCTATCCTAGAATTTCTGCACTGTTTCTTCATACAAAGAGCATGCTGTGGTTACTCAACTGTGACAAATATGCATTTTCTGCTTCGAAGCATTATCTTCTCTGTGACCTTACACATTCGTGGATTAAACACTCTATAATTAAGAACTCAAAATTTCCAATTCCAATTTAGCATCACCTTTAGAATAGTTAATTGAACTGAACAAAGTAATATAAATAGCATAATGCTGATGGGGCAATGACTATCATCAGATGTTGGGCCAAACTACATTGTACAATAAGCTTCGGTTGCTACCAAAAACCACAGTCATACATTTAGTTTCCCTGTTTTTCTTGATATTTAGCATACTGAACCTGCATCTCAATGTCTCAAGATCCTTGTGCATTTCCTCAACCACCAATGCTATTTTACATAATTAGCTGCTGCTGACAGAGAGAAGGGGATAACAGAACATTTTGAAAGTGAAGTGATACTAGATGGAGTGATATTAGACAGAGAAGGAAAAACTATACCCATGGTAACCATGCATTTAATTCAACGCCTGATTTAGCCTATGGAAAACATTTATTTCTCTCACAAAGATTTTTATATTTCAAAAATCAAGTTCATGGACTTACCTGAATCTTGTGTTTTTTAATTGTCTTCTGACTGATCTCAGCTGCCATCAAAGCCTCCTATATAATACAATAAAAATGACATCCAAACCAACTATTCAAAACTTCTGTAGAGTAAGCTGCAGAGTTGCCTTTATTTTTTGTGCTTCTTGTTTGAAAGCACTAGAACATTTAATGTCATGGTTGAATGAACAGCTTTGAATTCATACTCAAACAAAAGGAATTGTTAAGCAAACAAAAAAGGAGTTTGGTCTCCATCTGTGTTCATTCCACATTAGTACATCATGATCAAATTTCAGAAGGATGGCACCATATGAAGTGCAATCACTGGAGTTCATTTTCTCACAAAAACTTGAGCTAGAAAGACACCTGTCGAAAAAGGAGCCTTGATTTGTTTTCTTAGTGCTAAACTAAGAGAAAGAATAAATCTCCGACTAGTAGGAGAATGATTTTCCATTAGGTTTAATTTGTGGCTCTTCCACTCTGTGTGTGCAGAAATAGAGCTGGCATCTTGCTACCCAAAATGAAAAGTGAAAGCTTAATGTGGGTTACAACACAAGCTATTCTCTGTCTATTAAACCTTAAAGGACTTTTGGTAGAATATACTCAAAAGCTTTCAGAGTCCAGAGGAATAGTGCTTCATGTATACCTAAGTATAACATGGACTAACTAACATTTGCTCCCATGGAAAAATTAACCTGCATAGACATTTGCAGAGTTAAACCAATAGGAGACTGTAACAAATTGGTGAAAGAAGGATGTACTCAACTGCCTTTCTTAACTAGCGCATGTTCACAGCATAAGGAAACTCCCAGTTTTCAGAACAAAATTCCTTATTAGTTACTACAGCATCTTCCCTGATAACACATACTGCATTAAAAGACATAGAAAATGTAGATGCTGCGTTCTTAGATTTCTTGTCTTTGGTAAATGAGATCCCAAACACATGACTCAATAAGCTTCAAGGGCAAATATGCTGTCTGGAATTCTGAACTAAAAAGACCACACTCTGAAAAGCATTTAATTCTAGGAATATGTTACACCAACTGAAACAATTACCTGAAATTTGCAGTTTCATATTTATTTTAACTGTTTTGACCTCATTGCACCAACACTTAGGTATTGGTGCAATGACTAATGCACTGTGAAACAATTCAAGTGCATCTATTCGGAAAACAAACGGTTTTAGAAAGAAACACTTTTATAAGGGTTTGGCAGTGCTGTTGGCAGTGCCAGTTAAACATTTTCAGAGGCTCCGAATGGAACTAAACCAAAGACTGTATGCAATTTAGATACAAAATAATGGTGTGGCACTGGAATTGAATTCTTCACTATCAAGAGCTTGGGCAGAATGACCCATTCAGGAACTCTGAATATTTAAAACCACAGTTGAAAATAACACATGGGGATGCAATCAGAACATTCATCACTCATCCCCATCCTCTCCATATACTGAGTGCATGAATAATAGGAAAAAAATAATAAATAATTTAAAAAGAATTCTAAAAAAAAACACCCAACCATACAATTTATGCTTAAGCAGATGGTACACACCTATGTATCATATAAACATTATAGCAAATGCACAGCAATGACCTATGGCTAGAAATGGTATGACCCTCTCATCTGAATATATCTGGACCGTTCTACGGAACAGTTTTTAAAACTGGAAACTGGACTATATTCCAAAACTGGCCTATATTTAAGCAGTTAAAAACAACAGATTCCATCAATTCTTTTTCTAACACCGACAAGACTTTAAAAATGGAAAAGTTTTAAGAATTACTTCATATTTCTTCTTCTCTAAGAGCCATTCAATATGATCATCTTGGTCACGTTCTTTGGCTACAACAACATCTCTTGGACTGATGATGTAAAAAAGTGATTCACCCTCTGAATACTCTGTAAAAGACAGATAAACAATTTAAGCATTTCCCACTAAGACAGAATTTTGCTGTATATTCCATCCTGAGGATGAAACACTGACATGCTGCTAATCCTCACTAAGTACAACTATTTTTGATACCCTGTGCGTAAGTATACTAATATTGGATTTCATCGTTTCTTAAGTTCACCATACATATTCCCAAAAATAATAAACTAATAAAAAAAAAGAAAATACAAAAAGACCCCAATTAATAACAGACCTATGCAAATGTAACACATTCTGCTTTCTCCTAAGCAATAGGCTAAGAGATTAGGATTCCCTAACCTGGCCCAAAAGGAAGGCTAGAGATCAATTCTGGAGCATTCTTAAAGCAGATTTCAATTAATCATAATTCCAAGTTTCTTGACTTGAACTCATACTGTAACATTTAACACAATGACACTGCAGACCAGAGCTGGACAGACTGCGACTCTCCAAGGGCACTGTTGCATCCCCCCAGCCCCTGACAGACTCCCCAACCCACTTGAATCTTGCATACATATGTACCCCAAATCAGAGGAATATTGCACCAATGGCAAAAATGACTCCTGGAAGCCAAGGGATAAAATGCAAAAAAATTCTCCTTCCAAACCATGAAAGGTATCTGAAACAACTGAAGACGGAAACTGGAAGTGACTTCTGGTTTTGTTTTTGTCTGCACAACAGCCAGGTTTGAGGCAGATGCTGCCTACTGGAAGGCTATAGGGACAAAAATGGCACCTTGCACTTCCACTGTTGCCCATGCTGCTGTGTAGACAATATTCTTAATTCCACTCTATCCTTTGAAGTGCAATATCGTGACCATTATAGAATTCTGGTCCAAAGTACAAACTAACAAACAAAATAATACCATGAAAAATTGCTGAAATGACTAAAAGTTCCTCACCCAAGCAATAATCTCGGCATTCATTTTCCTGGAAGCGTCTCACTGTGAGTGCATCAGAGGAGATTTCTTCACATGATTCAGGAAATGGCTGAATTATATCAAGCCTAGGTCTGGCACAATATTCTCTTTCCTGGGAAAAAGAAGTCACACTCAGTATCAAAGCAGAGGATGTGTGATGTACTTCCTAAAAACAGCTGAAAAGAATATTTGAATTGTATTCTTTTGAATCTGAGTTGTCTACACAAACAGCCAGTAAACAATTGTCTTACACAGTGTCAACCAAAGACTCCATTTAGTCAAGTGCTATCTTTACTCTGACTGACAGCATTTCTCCAGGGTGCTAAGCAGATGCCTCATGCTGCTACCTAAAAGCTCTTTGCCTGTGCCCTGGCTATAGTGCAGGCAGCTGAAGCAGGTGTATGGAGATGGCTGCTTGAGATGAAGGTTTATGGTATGAATCAGATGAGAGGCCCCAAGGGCTTCTGACTGCCCATCCCTGACGTAGGCTGTACAGTCTTTATACCAAATTCCATACTGACAGTCCCTAATATAGCCACAGAAACATGCAAGTGTCATTTCTGTTGTAGCATGTTTGGTCATCTTAATTATTGTAAATAAGCTCCGCGCCAACTAAATAGTTTTTAATAACCTGCCATCTGCTTAACAGACAAAAGAGTTTAATAATTCTTACTAGGTGGAAATCTCTCCCTCAAGCCAAAAGTATCAGCGAGTGGAAGACACCAAGAAACAGTCTGTTGCCATGTTGAACTTGCATAAAGATGTGAGACATACCTGAGAGCACATGAGCCCAAGGCTTACTAAGACTTGTTCCTACTTCTGCCTGCAATACTAAGCCATAGCTTTATAAGACGTGCGCACTCCGACAAAGTAATTCTGGCGGGGTTCTTGTAGAAAAGTTCCAATGATGAGTGACTATTCAGCAAATAACAGATTGCTCTTGTTCATGATAGCTCTTCCATGTGAATTCATATGGTGCATTTTAAACACTGTTTTTGTTTTCCCATGCTGTTGCCATTGGAACTATATGTGATAAACAAGGCTTCCTCAACCTAACATCCTCAAATCTAAGTTGCAGTTCAAAATATTGTCAGACACGAGATTGCTGAAAAATGATCAAAATAGTTACATGCTCATGAAATCTTTCTAAGTTTTAAATTTCTGACTCTTTACGTAACATCAACATTTCTGAAAAGGATTTCTCCAAAGGGTAAAACTTCAAAGGGCAAAACTTTTGGGGGATGTATGTTCTTGACACACACTCAATACTATTATTAGTTTTTATTAGTTACACCCTATTCTCTCCCCAAATACCTATTTATCAGCTTCATCTCTACCTTCAAGTAGTAGCTTGATTTTTTTTCCTCTTAGACTCACTCAGATAAAGGAACTACAGTATTAGTTCTCCAGGGAGAAGCTGCACAAGCACCTTTGTTCCTTTCTTTAAAATAATAGAAAATAATAATCTAGCTGTCCTGCAAGAGGGCCAAAAGCTGACCCTATTGATTTCAATAGATTTGAGCGTTACCTTGAGCCAACGGCATTTCATTGCCTAGCAACAGCGTGCACCCAGTTGCTCAGGGTTACTATAGCAATGGATGTCTAATGCTGGTTCACTTTCGAGGAGATGATCAGGAGCATCTGCCACTCTTAATGCTGTAACTTCAAGAGTTTTTCCTCTTCCTCTCCCCTTCTTTCTTTCATTTGCTATTGTAAAACTAATGTGTCATGAAAAATATAGAGCCACCCATGCAAAGATTTGGAGATCCAATACATTCTTTGTCTATTTACGTTTACATAACTGAAACAATGGTACCAAACAGCTGCTCTTCCCACATCACTCACACTGACTATAATGTCTTGACCAATCATCTTTATAAGTTTTATTCAAAAGAATGTGCTATGTCAACACATCCCTCCCCAAATTAAGCTTTAATTCCTATTCATCCACACACAAAAGATTAACAACATACAGGCCCAGGATAAGCACTGTTGAGTCATACTAACTCAGGATGCCCACTGCTGATCCCCAGTTCTGCTCCTGTTCTTCCTCTCTGTCACTGCTTCCTCAACTGGCCTTCTGCAACCAGTTGAACAGTGACAAGACATCAAGCAGCATCCTCCACTTGCTTTGGACTCTCCCTCTAGGCAGTTATGCAAATGTTTTATTTATATTTACATCCATAGCCTCCTTTTCTTTTGGTGTAGAGCTACTGGGTATGCAAAATGAGGAAATTTCTCCTCCAATAGGAATTCTGCTTCCCACATGAAATTTTCCTTCAGTCCCCCAACTTCTACCATTGCATAAAGCAAGATACTGAAAATCATTCAAAGCTAGAACTCTTATATTTGCTTTGTTTGATTCCCTGGTAACTTTGCCTGCCCCTTTTCTTTAAATGCTTTAACAGCATTTCAAAGTACTCAATTAATGTAGAGTCGAAGGCTTTCATGGCCAGAATCCATTGGTTCTTGTGGTTTTCTCAGGCTTTGAGACCATGGTTGTATTTTCTCCTGACGTTTCACCTGCATCTGTGGCTGGCATCTTCAGAGGAATGGTGAATTGGAAGTGGAATGGCCAATATATATGCCAGTCTCCTCCTCCAGAGGGGAGGGAGCAATTAGCATAATAGTCCTATTGTGTGTATTGAATACTTGTTCCTGGAGGGAGGCTTCCTGAGCCCAGGTGGGGCTCTTTAGGGCTCATTAGTATCTTTTGTGTTTTGATTTTGGTGTTTTTCAATAGTGGCAGCCAGATTTTGTTGACCTTCCTCCTCTTTCTTGTCAAAATTATCCAAGTGTCAGGAGAAAATACAACCAGAACACGGTCTCAAAGCCCGGAAAACCCACAAAAACCAATACTCAATTAATATTGCAATGCTAGAAATTTGGAGATTAAAGAAAATTTCAAAGGGGCAGAATTCTTAAAGACCTCATAGCTACATTTCTGTTTTCTTTGAAGGAACTCAAGGAATAACCCATCATTCTTCCCTCACTCATTGTATCATCACAACAGCTCTGTGAGGTATGTTAGGTTGCAAGAAGGTTACTGGCCCTGGGTCCTTCTGTGAGCTTCCCTCCTGTCCTACTCCAAAACTCTCTTTGGGTCATGGTGACAAGTAGGTGGGCCCCCAGAAAGATAGGGGCCACCAACAGCATATCACTCAAGCCACCAAATCACAAAACTTGGGAGTCAGCATTGAAAATAGGAAGAGGAGGAGGAAAATACGATGGTGGCAGCAGCAGCAGCAAATGTTTCATCCAAAGATGGTCATTTTTTTTTAACTTTAGCTTCCAGTGTGTGAAGAGTTAGTGGCTCTGTAAAAGCTAAAACTATATCATAATCTGGAAAACAAGGCAACTGTTGTACTCCATCATCCAATTTAAAGCTCCTCCTTTGTAACCACAAAGCAGTTGCATACAACTATACAGCTGTTTGGAGTCCAGAAAGAAAATCAAGGCCATTGGATGCTATTTTATAAGCTATCAATATATCCTCATTTCTGCCAGTCCAGACAAACCTCCTTACTGGGCACATCTATAGCATGCAAGGAAGAAAAATAGCACAAGCAGGGAACCACTAATGGTTGCTAGTTTGCTAGCATTTAGAGCTTGGCTGTATAGGGATCTTAATGTCAACAGTATGAGCTGTTAAAGTCTGAATTGTTTATATATCTCTTCAAAAACAAGTCCTACTGGGGACACTGGTGATCCCAAACAGGTATGCTGAACACTATATTCAATAACCATAGGTGTATGTCTAGCTCCTGACCTACTTCCATGTCAGTAGGACAATGAATCTGTTTTGATATTTAGTGCAAACTTGAAAGGAGCTGGCCAAAGTGCTGAACTTATACTGGGGAGAGGACTGACCACTTTGGATTGCAGAAGCAGCAGAGCAGAATCCTCATCTTGATGACATTAAGAGTCTTTAGCTGCCACTGGGCCTATTTGTATTTGGGTTTATTTGTATTTGGTTATTCACATATATTAAAAAACACTTACAGTCTTCTCTGAAATCTCTTTCACGTATGAAAGTACAACAAGCTGGTCACAGAGTGGTGCAATCCCACTGATGAAAAACTCAGTGTTGAACTGGGAGACTGAGAACAGAAAGAGGAACAAGTAGATTTTAGAATTAATCCAAAATACTGGTGTGTTATCACTACAAAGAATATTCATGTGGCCATTCTAGGGTGCATATGAACTTAATAATCCTACCACTTTATTCATTTGTGCTAATAACATCCCTAAGGGACAGATCAGCATTCACCTTATCTTGCTTCTAAACATGTATTTTGGTTATTATTGTCATGTTAAGGGAGGAAAAAGTGCCTATTTTTCTGAGAGAATAAAAAACACAGATCTTTTATTTCCCAGGTACACTTGTTAGGGTGGATAAACAAATCACACCTCACTGTATCCCCAGATGGACATGGAGCTGGCTTGAACCCCTAAACATAAGGTAGGATGGTAGAAAAGAGAAGGAAAAAAAGACACACACACACATATCTATCTATCTATCTTATCTATCTATCTATCTATCTTTGGCCAAAGGATCCCTCTAGCAATCACCAATAGTGATGACCCCCAGAAGAATGATTTATTCTTTCAGGCTTCCTTTCTTAAACTATTTTTATGTTTATATCAAAGAATGCTTACAGGAAAGAAAAGATCAGCATTAGCAGAGTCACAGCTTGCACACGTGTTACATTCTATCCGACCTTTAACATTCTTAAGTCTGTGTTGTTCCAGGCAACATCCTGGGTCATTCCCAAAGACATATTTCATAATAGCAGTGTCTTCGTTTGTACATACTGATTATAAACAGGAACAGAGCAGAATAAACAATTCTAAAGCAAGGGTGCTTGGTGAGCTACAATTGTCCAAACTATCAATCAATATTAAACGATTAACAACTATGAATTCTCCAGTAAATTTCCAAGCACCAAATTTCCAGCCCAACACGCTCACAGAGAATCATATGTAGCATTCCAACCCTGTGTGTCAGGGAGTATACCATACCTCAAAGCAGTGATAGGTGGTGGCTTCCATGTCAGTGGATCAGTGAATCTGTGGACTTCTTCCAGGTTTCAATCCAAACTTTAAAGGAGTTACCCAAGTTATATCTAAAATAGGTTCAGCAACTTAAAATGGTTCCTTTAAAATCTCAACTGAAACCTAGGGAGGATTTGCTGCCTCACTGTTACAGAAGCCACTGCCTCAAAGCAAAGGAAAGCACGGGACAAACACTGTAGCAGGAGAGACCACCATGCAAGCCTTACAGAGAAAAAGAGTTGCTGCAATTAACTAATATTCTGCAGTCCTCTGACTAGAATCATAGCATTGTAAGGGCTACAGGGGCTATCTAAGTCCAAATCTTTATGAAGGAATACATAGCTGAAACACTCCTCAACGATGACCATCCAAGATGTTTGTAGATTTAGATCGTATTTAGAATTTAATCCTATTTGGAGAAATATAAAGGACTTGATAAAAGGCATCATGATCTTAATTCAAGAAAATAAGTAGCTTGCCCTGCATAGTGAAGCCGTATGGAAAGAAAACACATATCCTGTAACACAGGGTTGTGGTTTTCTTTGTGTGTGTTTGTGTAGGTATTTAAATGCTAATCCATGTAATCTGCTGTCAATGGGCTGTCATATGCCACCAGTGGTGGGAACTGAAGCCAGCAGTGTAAAAGGAAGAAGTTTGTATTCTTTCTACAACCCTTTCTTTCCCCCTCCTCTCTACTGTCCCCTTCTCTGTCTTTAGCTCCACATTTAGTGGTGGTTGAGGAAGGGACAGATCACTTTTGCAGAAGCCCGAACTGTCTGCTTGCCGAGGGCAGCAGAAATTAGACAGTTGTAGGTGATTGACCCTCACTCATCACATTGTCTATACTCAGAAGGAGTAGAGGAAGGGGAAGTTAGCTCACTTACTGAGCACGACAGGAATCCTGAATCTTGCTGAAAGGATTCTCAGACACAGCTGACACACATAAAGTACTTAGCCTTAATTAAAGAAAGGATTGGGTTTACTTGCTAATTTTAGTATTTATATGTT
Organism: Cyclura pinguis; assembly: GCA_030412105.1. NCBI lineage: Eukaryota > Metazoa > Chordata > Lepidosauria > Squamata > Iguanidae > Cyclura > Cyclura pinguis. The sequence continues at coordinate 59,286,536 of CM059604.1, forward strand.
TCAACCAAAATGGGATTTTGCCATAATTAACAGAGCAGAGCCTACATAATTCACTTATCTAGCAAAGATCTTTGGAGGCAGCTGCATTTTTGCAGAACTCATTTATGACAAATTAAGAAACAAACAAAAAAAATCAATTAATGGGAAAACATTAAAGAGACTAAAAGGAGGAAATTATAACATATCTCTTAAGCAAAATAAAACAACAAAATGGAACACAAGTTCTGCTCCAAAAAAAACTTTCAATAGCGTCAAACCTCATCAGAGTTTATTCTCATGTTTTCTCTGACCTAAATCCAAAATAATCCTTTTAACACCAAGAGGAGTGTATCTAAGGAAGCTTAGATGGGCCACTGTTTTCCTTTCTTACTAGGGCAGCCAAATCTAAAAGCAAGTATCTTGCCATTACTTGCTTTTAGATTTGGCTGTCCTAGACTACTGTCCCAAAATTACTATGGCAACACAACAGAACAACGAAACAGTACTTCATAATACCTGCTCCAGCAATGATAAAACTTGAAGGCAAGTATTCAAGACCTCTCTCCACCATATACTGAGCAGTAATCCACTGTAAAATACATACATATAATGTCATACTGGAACATACCGTAATTATCATATGAATTTGTGCACACAATTCAGGTAAAACAGTTCACTTTAAGTGGGAAATATTAGCTTCTGTGGTAGATTTTCAGATGTTGCAGGAGGCAGCAGCAAAGACTTGGGGCATCAGCTGGCCTCTGTCATACAGAAGGTTTTTAACAAAAGTAATGCTCTATGGAAGATCTAAATATGCTAAAGGTACCAGATCCTGTTTGATCTTGAAGCTAAACAAGGTTAGCCCTGGTTAGTACTTGAATGGGAGACCACCAACAAATACCAGGTGCTGTAGGTGATTTTTTTTTTTGAGAAAGGAACTGGCAAACTACCTCCAAGGATTTCTTGCCTAAGAACACTCTATGAAATTTCTAGGGTTGCTGTGAAGCTAAGTTACTTAAAGGCACCCACCCACCAATACAATGTTCTATGGAGCACGGATAATTGGCAATCCAACAGAACCCATCTATTCAGACCGAAGAAATGAGTGGTAGCCCTCTTCTAGTAGCAAGCTCTGGCAGAGGCTACTTTCCTAAATCCTATACCATTTAAAGAAAGAGTAGAAGATGAAGTTATGATTCACCCAATCTGCGTAGCAGGTAAGGAGAGATAACGTCCTGCAATCACAACTTTACTTCTATAGCCGTACCCTAACAAACTACTAGCACGTTTTCCTATGTTGTTACTCAACATGTTACTATGCCTCCAGGACATATCTAGAAGACATCACAATCATTTTCTGAGTATTTTCTCCACAAGCTAAAAACTAAGCAAAGCAATTCAGACCCCACCAAAAGGTTCACTAGGTGCTATCAAGACAGCCAGCTACATGTTTGAAACAAAACAGGCACATAGGAACTCATTTCTCCCCCAAATCATAAAATCATAGAATCATAGAGTTGGAAGAGACCCCAGGGGCAATCGAGTCCAACCCCCTGCTATGCAGGAACACCCATCAAAGCATTCCCAACAGATGGCCATCCAGCCTCATATGTGAAGTGGTCCTTACTCAGGAACAGGGATATAAATCTTTATTGATTTCATTCTCTCATACACACATGGAGAATCTCAGAAGTTTTCCCCTTACTATGCAAACTTACAAGACTTTTAGTGCATTTTGCAGTGATTTTTTCACACTTCGGGAAGGTTTTTTTTGTTCTGAAAACAATGTACTTGTATAACAAACAGTGTTTGCCTCACAAAAACAATTTTTCGTCACAGGTCACAACCAGACATGCCTAGGACAGGGCTGGAACCAAGAGAAAGCCTTCCTCCACAGATCTTAAAGCATGGGAAAGCTCATATAGTCTGGACCCAAGCCATGAAGGGTTTTACAGGTCAAAGTCAGCACTCTGAATTCTTCTCAGAAACAGATTGGCAGCCACTGGAGCTTTTCAGCAGGGGGTTATATGCACCCTGTAACCTGCCTCCATCAACAAACTGGTTGCAGCATTTTGAACCTGCTGAAATTCCTGAACAGTTCCCAAAGGCAGTCCCACAAACACTGTATTAGAGTAATCCAAATGGGATTAATCAAGGCCGGTCTCATGCCCTGCCCCAGGACCCGGACAGGATTCTTCCCAACAGCTACACCCTAGAGACAGGAGACGGATAGTTCTTATGGCAGCCAGTGCAGATGGAAAAGGAAGAGCTCGTTAATTAGGCCACAGCTGGCCAGGATGCTGAGGCTATATAATCAGAGGACAGGATGGCAAAAAGCTGCTGGAATCTACTGACTCCATTGGTGGTGACAGTCTTGCTGACTCCTGCATTCTCCGCTCATGTTCTTTGGATCTCAGACCTTGGATCTTTGCCTGAGACTATAGATTCTGCTCATGGACACACTCTCCCTGGACTCTTGGTAAATTCAGAGTCAGTAGCTCTGGATTGCTTTAACAAACGCTGTTTGCTAGTTACAGTCGATTACACAGTTGGCCAGCATAGGATAGCATGTGTCACTGTAGCCATGTCTGACATCTCAAGGAACCATAACAGCTGGAGCATGAGTTTTAGCTGTGTAAATGCAATCCTGGGCATCCAGGCTTAGATCTGAGTCAAGGAGCCTGTCCAAGCTGTAAACCTGAGACTTCCGGGCAAGTGTAACTCTAATCACCAGAGCCTGAATTCCTATTCCCTGACCTGCTTTATGATTGACCAGAAGCACTTCTGTCTTGTTTGGATTAAGTTTCAATTTGTTTTCCTCATCCAGTCCACTACTGACAGCAGCCACTGGTTTAATACTGAGACAGCTTCCTTGGAATCGGATGGAAAGGAGAAATACTGGTGACATCCAGCTCCAAAAATCTGGATAATCATTCCCAGCAGTTTCATGTAGATGGCTGAACAGTGTAGGGGAAACTGCCCCTCAGGTACCCTCCAGGCTAATGGCCATGGGGTTGAGCAGAAATACCCCAGCACCACCTTCTGAGTTCACCCCTCCAAGAAGGACTAGAACGGCTGCAGAATAATTCCCCCAAGTCCTATCCCAGAGAATCAGCTTAGCAGGATACTATTGTCAATGGTGTTAACAGCCACTCAAAGGTCCTTAAGAACCAGCAGGGACATACTCCCTCATCCAGTTCCCTGCACAGGTCATCCACTAAGGCAACCAAAGCTGTCTCCACTCCTTAGCTAAGCTTTGTTGTTATAAGCTCTTTGCTCAACCATCGACAAAACAGCAGAGACCAACAAAAAAAATTCATCTACATCTGTGAAATTAGTGAGTATTGATCTGTATGGGTAGCATTGTATTAATATTCTTTCCTGCCTCCCATCCCTGGTGAAAAAATTTACATCAGTACCCATTCACCAAACAGTGCGCTTGTGAATGATCATGAATCATTGTGAATAGAGTCATATGTCCAAAGCTATTATTTTATACAAGGACAAATGATTAATGAAAATTGTGCAAAGTTGTAAAACTGGGTACAACAGAATGCAAAATAAGGTATTTAAAAGTTGATCAAATGGAGGAACACTCCTCACCTCACTGCTATTTGGTACAGGTCCAGTCTTACTAACCAACCAGTTCTGAAACCATTTGATATGCAAAATTTTTGTCAATAACAAAATCCTAAATCATCACACATCATTAATTGCAAAGAAACAGCTTAAACTATCAGGAATTAGAGGCAAATGCTCTTGTACAATACAAGATTCGTAAGCAAGATGGTATCAAAAGATATTGTAATCTCTATTAGGACATGGATAAATGACAACATCCTCACAGTCTCATCGAAGCCATGTTTAAAGGAGTGATGTTCACAGCATTCAACAGAGCTGGAAAGCTGTGATCTGAAACCAGAACGGGGAAATCTCAAACAGATTGTTAGCAGCTAAGTGAGATAAAGCACTGATCCTCAAATATGTAAGGAAGACTGTGGGCTGGACGACAGAAGATAAAGAAGCTGTCTCCACAAATACTCCACTCTTACAATATGTGCCTGGACAGATTTATGACAACATAGGAAGAAGAAGAACTATCTCCCCTTCTTGTGCACACTCCAACCTCTGCCATTCCCATGGTATGCTTAAAAAATTGGTTTAAATAGCATCTATCATCTACCCCTATAGTAGAGTCCATGCTGCAATTGTTCATTTATCGATGTACACAACCACTTTCTGACATACGCTTTAGGGGTGGTAGGAACCAGATAGCCACATTTTAGGTACCATAATAAATCACTGAATTCGCACACAGATGTAACCAAAAACAGCACACACCACTTTCCAAATGCAGCATTTTATAAGCATCACCAGAAATACACTCACAGACTTACAGAAATGGATTGCCAGTTTTGTCTTTTATAACCAGCTTCCTATCTAAAAATGCTTGAGAACCTTACTGCAGCGTTTTTCATACAGTGAATTTACACTTCTGCAACTATTCATTTTTAGGCAACAAATTAAAACACAAAGATGATATGGTTTGAACATCTATTTGTAAAAAGGTTTTCTGGAAATTATGGGAAATGCACTATGCTCATACCAATTTCCACGTAGCGACTAGGCAGGTCTCGCATTTCACTTGCATGTCGTTCTTTTACTGAGCATATCTATAAAATAAGGTCACCATATTAATTAAAGAGGGTCGCTTGCCTAAAGAAATACTGCAAATTCAGATTTAGGCATAGGCTAATGTGAAGGTTACAATTTCCATGAGGATGACATTTTAAGAAACAGAGCACAGCAATATCTTAAGTGATAAAGAAATTCTGGTTATATTTAATTTCAAAATATAACATTAATTTTGCATTCCAGTTTCTCTCTGCTTTCATTGATTTCATATGAGTCACTATGTCTGACTATTGTAGTAAAATAGTGAGAAAAATGGATATCTGTCTTAAGTCTATTGTAGGGAACAAAGAACCCTATGGTGCCTTTAAGAATACGATATTTTTTTACAGGTTGAAATTTTGAGAATTATAATCCATGTCATTAGATGCATGGAGTATAATCTTAGAGTGTAGGTGTCTATGTACAGTACTCATGGTGGAGGGTGAGATCACAGAGAAACTGGAACACAGCAACTTATTTTACTTTGACAATTAACTAAATGTAAATGTTCAACTTGGCAAATAAGTCTATTTTATCAGATGCATCTGAGAAAGGAGAGAGATTTGTTTATAAATACTGATGCCTCCATAAACCTGATGGTGCCCAATTGCTGATGGTGCCCAATTGCTCATCATTATTATTATTACACCTTTTCTACCCAATCATCTCCCTGCCACCACAATATATAACTTGTATCCAATGGTCATAATTCCAGGTTAATATTATGAGTAACAGAATGGTAGGAACATTTACAGTAATTTAATTCTTTTGAGAGTTTATAAACATATTCCAAAAAACCTTTCCAGAGCTTTATGATACAGAAGATTTCTTACAGTGCAATACTCAGCATGTCTACTCAGAAGCAGGCTCAACTTGCGTTCAATAGAGCTTGCTCCCAGGAAACTGTGTGCAGGATCTCATTCTAAAAGGATGTTTTATATTTAAAAGGGGCTTTTTAGAAATTTGTATATATTCTTTTATTTTTCATTCTATCATCTGATTAGAAATTAAGAGATGCTGCCTGTGACTGCTTTGCAGAATTATATTTCTGGAAAGCAGTGCCTGCATTCACCATCCCAGTTTAAATTTGACTAGCCATTGAAATAAGGCCAGATGAGAAAACGTTGCCAAAACATTAATGCTAAACACTCTATATACATTAAGAAGAGTTAATGAATTTCACAACTCTATCTTAACAGCTCTCCAAGCACATTTCTCGAAGACAAAGAAAGGGACGATCATCCCACAGCCTTGCAAACTGCACACACTCAAAGAAATCTGTCTGACCACTGGGCATTTGTCATTATTCCCTCTTATGAAGGTCAGCCCAATGACATTTCTATGGCAGCAGGAGTTCTCTGCACAGTAGTCAAATCAAATTCCTTTCTTTTTTTCTCCCTATCGCCTTTGCTTTTCAGAAATAATCCTCTGTTTGTCTGTGATAGCAGCAAGCATTTATTACAAAGACAGGTAATTGTACCTTTACTGAATTTCCCCAGCCAATAATCAGTGTTAAATTATCTTTCCAGCAAAGGCTGCAGGGATACATATCAGGACGAAGGCTTATATCATCCCGGGGCACGTTGGTGATTCTTTGCTTCGCAATCACATCAAGTATCTTCACACCCTGGAAGTTTAATACACAGTAAGAGAATTCAATGTGGCATCTCACACACAAGACCAAAGTCCAGATATATCATATCATACAGGCTATACCAAAGTGGCGGCGTGGTCCTACTGGCGAGCACATAAAAAATCCTGGAGATTGGGCATAGAATTGGACCTAGTTAGAGGAATCTGCTTATACCTGCCTGCCTGCTCTGCAGCAAACTATAATTTTAGCTGAAAGTATAGGAGTGAGCAAGGCAGGCAGGCAGGCAGCAGAAACAACTGACTCCCTGCAGGCACAGTTTTAGTATGAGAACCTACCTATGCACAGAAATATCCATGCTCAAAAGCTATACTCTCAGGTATATTGTAATACTTCCTACAAAACATGCAAAATAATGTAATGCATTCCCCATCATTTTTTTTTATTTTTATACAATTGTTGTAAATTATGAAAAGATAGTTGCTGGTTACCCATAAAGTGCTAAGAAGCCAATTTCCCTCTCAGTTGTCTTTTCCCCTGCTCTGGAAATTCAGCTACAAATTTTTCTTGAGGTTCTTGGTACTCTCTCTGTCACTAGCATCTTTTCCTCAGAGTGACATAATTAAGGTATATATTCTTCAAGCATCCTCTGGGAATATGTGTGACAGCTGAAGTGTCACCTCTCATGGGAGGTAACACAGAATAATAATCAATGGTTCAGAGCATCATCCAGAAGTCAGAAGTTATAGCAAGGCAACACACAAACACAATTGTGGTTATGTGTGTGTATGGGATTATGCACATACACACAGAGAGACACTGAAGTAAACTAACACTTTAAATCTGAGATTAAAATTAAAGTGGATTTCAACAACCTTGTATCTTTGCATTTAATATCTCCATAGATGTGGTGATTTTCTATTACATTTCATCCAATTTTTTTTTAAAAAAAATACAAGGTACAGAGTAAGATAATACAGCATTTCTGAATGATGGCCTGCTCCAGAAGCTCATCTCTTTCCCATTTCCTACATAACATCCGTTTGTTTCCTCTTAAAGTTGTGCTGCTGTTGAAAGGAAGCCGTAGTTCCTCAGCCCCTGAACTATAATCTTCTGCTGCTGAGAAGAAGTGATAGTTAATTTCTTTCCATTTGTTATTAATATGTGGGATATAGCTGCATTCCATGCTGAATACTGAGCAAGTCTTGCTATAGTCTTGTGGTTTATTCTTCTCTTCAATTCAACAGAAAGTGAAACTGAACTCAAGCATACAGCTGATAAGAGCAGATATGCAATTAGTTGGAACACAGCAAAAGACACTAACCTTAGTCAAAATAACACATCCAACTGAGCTTTTTTATATAAAATACTCCTACTATAAAAAGTATAAATCTGAGTTATTTGCTGATTAACATCGTGATATGTCCCCTATCAGTACTATTAATTATGCATGGATTAAATTTCATAACACATCCTTATTCTTGGTTGCTCAGAACAGATAACAATGTCAACAGTGTCAGGCAGAACCTGCCTTGCGACAGCTGTTGTTTGGCACACTCTTAGGCTTCTCTCTTCTAATTGTTTTCAATGCAATTAAATATGCTGTATTCCTCATATGCAAGAGCTGTTATCAAATGTTCAAGTGATTGTGAAGTTGAAGGCTTTCACGGCTGGAATCCATAGGTTGTTGTGGGTTTTCTGGGCTTTGAGGTCGTGTTCTATTAGTATTTTCTCAATTCATAAACACATGGACAATTTCAACAAGAAAGAAGAAACTCGGAAAGTAAACAAAATTTGGCTACCAGTACTGAAGAACACTAAAATCAAGACTCAAAATATGCCAATGAACACCACTCAGACTCTGGAGGTCCCTCTACAAGAAACAATACAATAGATGGCTAATGTACTTAACACACTGTTATGCATATCCCCTGACTAACAATACAACCCTGGGGGATATCCCATTTAACAATAGGCCATCACACAGGCCAACTGTAATACATGCAAATTGGTTCCTCCCACCTGGGGACTGTACAAGTATATATACTCTGTCTCACTTCCATGCCACCAGATCTTCTGAAGATGCCAGCCACAGATGCAGGCGAAACGTCAGGAGAAAATACTAATAGAACACAGCGTCAAAGCCCGGAAAACCCACAACCACCTATAGTTCAAGTTATTGTTAGAAAAGAGACAAAAATATAAAAAAAGACTGAGTCTCTTTAATCACCAAGCAATTAAAACATTTGCAGATACTCCACTGCTATGATACCAGGGAAATACTAATTAATTTAAATGAAGACAAACTTGCAAATGCTTACCATGTTATTGGCCCAAGCAATTAGGTTTCCTCTCCATTTGACACTTCTTATATTTCCTTCTCCTTCATGTAAGACAGATGGTTTCCACCTGTTCATCCATGTCTTTTCATATAGTAATAACTAGAAAGAGGAGTCACAAATATAGTATTTTTGAGAAAGCCACAAAAGGAACAATCAGTTATCAGCACCTTGCCTCATATAGGCACAATATGGTGGTAGTAAAAATGTCAATGACAAACAAAAGTTTCTATTTTTTTTCCAACTAAAACTTGCTAAGTAGAATGTGAAATGAACCAGTTTTCAAAGGATTATAATTAGGAATAAGAAATAGTTATCTCAATATAAGTTCAGAAGCAGATTTGATAATATAGTGCTGGGTTTACACATAAGTCTAAGCCACAGTTTAGTGCCTTGGTCTTCCATGCTTCAGTAAGCAAACCCAGAACTATGTAAGCAAAGAGATCGGAAGCTTTTGCTTCCATTTTCTGCTAATTGTTACTTTTATCATGTTCAAGCAGAATCTTAAGACACTATGTTTTAAGTCACAATCAAGGATCATTAACCACAATTTGAAGGTGGCTTGTTTCAATAACCCAGATTCAATGCTAAACAGTTTACCTAGGTTCAGATAAAACAAGAAATCAAGATTCACTGACAATGGAAACAACAGCTTCCAAAATCCTACTCATGACTATGCTGGAAAAGCAGGGAAGGGATTGCTCATGAGCCCTGTATATGTGCACAACTACTAAACCATTGTGTGGATGCATCCATTGGTTGGGATAGCTGGATCATCTGCTACTAGACAGACTGTGAATCCTCTCTTGTTGTTACATCTGCCTGTCTTACAGCTGCTTTGAGTCAAATGGGAGCCCTCTCAAAGCTAGACTCTATCCCTTCAGAGGCCTGGCACCAGCAGACCTCTCATTTGACTCAGACCAACTGCGAGAAGAGTGGGGATAAAATCATAAGCTCCTACATTTATATTCCGTAATGCTCCAGAGAACCTCCCTTTTTCTTGAATCAAGAATCATTTGAAGATAAATAGATAAGGATATGGAAATATAACGAAAACAACGTTTACTCAACTGTTTAAAAATACTTTTTGGTTAAGCATACAGAGTGCCTATTATAAACATAGCCACAAGAGGGTACCAAAGGACAAATATTTGAAATGAAACAATTTGGAAATAAACTTTAAAATTAGACATTGCAAATCAGATTGTGGAAATGCAATAAACAAAAATGTTGCAATGCAAAAGGAAAACTGGTAGCACACTTTATCCCACATTTTAGCTGAAATGCCCAGAGTTTATACCTAATAATGCTAACAGTTGTGCATAATTTGAATTACTGTGCCTGTTTAAATATCATAAGCATCATGTATGTAATCTTAAGCCCATTTATTAAATGTCATGATAACTTGAATGTTAAGAAATCTTTTGATGTCATGTGATCTAAATGTGCTCAGAATCCCTCCAAATTAACTAATACTTATTGTGAAATCTCACTTTATATGCTTGGTTCAAGACAACTGTTGATGAGCAAGAGAGGTAAACTGAAGTCTATAGGTGTAGGAGCAAAGAAGAATTAAACTTACATATCAGGAATTACAGAAATGTCTTTTCTAACCAAGCTGTCAACTCCTATGTACTTAAATATTATAAAGCAGCAGAGAACTAGTGCTAGAAAGAGCTGATCAGAATTTTTAATTTGATAACAACTGCTGCTCAGCAAATTTATTTATAAAATAGTCAGTAGAATAAGAAAATGATTATGTTCTTCAAGTCAACTATATGCAAAAATTTGTAATGAGTGGTAAACTATACACTTTCCTTGCAGTAAACAGAACACTAGACACAAGTTCTGATGCTTTCTTTCTCTACAGAGTGATGGGTCACTTCTGCTCCCCCCCCCCCATGTTACTGGACTATACTCAAATCAGCCTTAGTCTGTATAGTCAATGGTAAGAAAGTTGGAATTTGTACTCCAACAGTATCTGGAGGGGCCAAAGTCTAGAGAGCTGAGATAATAAAAGAGGAAAAAAAGAGGACTTGGAGAACATATTTGAAAGTTCTGAGGTATTCTCCTATGCTGGATCCCTCTTTGGAGATTACTTTATAACCACTGCTTCCTTTTTCCATAAAGTTACCAGTGAATGCCTGAGGGTATGCCAAAGTTCTTAGATGGTGAACTGGGAACTAAAGACTTTCATAATTTTAACTTCACAACAAGTTTAGCACATTCTAACACAAAGATCTGAAAGATATATTTCACTCTGTAAACCGTAACATACACAAATTCAAACCTCTTGTGAAATGCAGAACAAATTCCAGACATGGAACCACTTTCAGAATATCAAACACATCTATTTTGCATAACGTAATAATGACAAATGCCTAAAATAAAAAATAAAGTAAGAAATGAAAGCAGTTCATATATTTGTACTTGGGTTACTTGAAACTAATTCAAATTCAAAGTTCTCCCAAAGGTATATGTATTCATACAAGAAACACAAATATTAATATTTGTTAAGTGCTATTTGTTTCTGCTCTACTCATCATTAAAGCCCAGAAAATCAATAGGAATATTTTACTCTGAAGAACTATTAATAAGGTATATGCATCTTTGTGAAGCTAACTGGAAATGAAAACAATGACTAGCATTATAAAAGTTTGAATATAATTATTTAGGAATTTACTTTAATTAAGAAATTTTATTTTTACCCCAGGGCAGCTGGTATCAGACTCCTCAGTAAATTTTTTTCATACATAATAAGCCACAAAACACAGGTAGGGTTGTGATTTCCTTAGAAGGTCACTTGACACAAACCTCTTAACCCTTAAGAAGAGGATCTTCTGAGGTCTGATTTGTCCTGGAGTCCTTCAAGTCCCTGTATATTGTCAGAGATAAGAAACTTCACTCCTAGAAACCAGAATCCTATACCCTTCTTTTACATGTTTCCTACATGACTAAAATAAATTCTAGGAAAATAAAATAATGCATATTAAAATACAAGTTAAATTACGTACGTTATTAGGGCACACTATGTTGTGTTAGCTACTATATATATCAGACCTTGGGAAATTTACCATGTTGGCTCTGGAAGTCTAGCAATGGTAGTCCAAAAAAGAAACTTTCACAAACTCTGCTGCAAGAACCCTAGCTAGCATTGCAGGATGAAGGATACTTAAGGCAACATAAAGTATTTCAGCTTCATCCAGAATTTTGCCTCAAGAGGGAAAAGTCTCCAGAGTAACTAATCGCTCAACAACAAGCTTTCCCAGACCAGAAGCACTGTCTGCCCTTCCCCGAAGAGGCAATTCAATTACTACTTATAGCAGTATTATCCCACCGGTACTATAACAGAAAAGGGAATCAGGATTTCCTCTGTCCCTTCTGGAGTTCAACAAAGGCAAGCTTCAACAGTGAGCCTAAGAGTCTTACTACTTCATCCCCCTGGAAGGTATGTAAAGATACTTTATTTAAACTGGTTTCTACGTGCCAGAATTACTTGGTAATTAGCTAAGAACTGCCACAATTTGAACCACATTGGTTGGGCTGGGATGGAGTTTTCAATCTTCCTTTGCATGGTCTGTTCTTCAAGCCTTTAAGTAAGGAATTTTGTTTGAAACCATAGTAACCCATCCTTGTTCTCATCTACATATGAAAATGATCAAACATAACACAAGAGCTGACAAAAGGGTCTCTAAATCCACAAAACAATAAGCCATCTTAAATATCTTTGCCTTTAGGCTGCTACAGGATTGTGCGCATAGATCAAATATGGTCGCCTTGAATCCCATCTTGGGAGAAAGGTGAGATATGAATTCAATTAATTCATTAATTCATTAATTAAGGGAGATAACAGCACAGATGTCCCTTACAAAGCTGCTGTAACAAAAAATTAGGTAATGTATGTGAAGTTCTTTCAAGTTTGCTATGCAAATGTTCTGTACAAATATTATATAAAACTACTGTTTGAAAGATAAACTAAATACCTTCTGCATCACCAAGAACAGCTGTTATACCAACAGACTCTAAGATATGAGCAGACCTCACCACTACTTCAAAAAATCCCATATTGCTAATTTAACAGCAATAAGCACTATTCTCCAGACATTTAATAAAACCTTTTCTCTCTCTTCCTTATAATATAGCCACCTTGAGACTGAAAGAAAAGGGAGCTTATAGCAATTTCCAGGAGCAGCTATCTACAGAGCATATTTTTCTTAAAAGCAGTTGGTTAATTTATTTAGTTCATTTCCTACATGCCTATAATATTGAATTGTCATTATCACAATACTGACAGCGATTTAAGCTCAATGGGAGCTAAGTACAGAAAGAAGAAAAGCTGTTTTCAGGAGAGGGATGTTTTCCTCTCTTCTTGGCTGGAGAAAGTATTTTAGGGCTTTATTTCCCATAAATCCACATCTAGGCAGTCAGCATTCTCAGTACTTATATTTCAATAGCACTGCTGCTGTTGTAAAACCACTTCCTTGGCGATACACTTCATGCCCCTATCTGTTTTCTGCTGTTCAATCTCTCTTATGTTTTCTTACAATACAGCTGTACTTAAGCCACATGTCCCATCAGCATTTGCATGAATACTGGGATCATTACACAGCTAGTATAACATGAACTAATGACAACACAGTCAATGTTGTTTTGTCATTCTTCTCATTGCTAGCATCTGGGGGTTTTGACACATTTATCATATTTTTACCCACTTAGAACTAACTTACAAACAATGTTCCAGGAAATCCTGGTGTTTCTGAGAACTTGACCAAGGTGGATAGGTTCCTCAGTGAGAAAATAAACATCCGATAAGCTTCCCTGAAAGCCACTGCTCTTTTTCTAAGCTTGGAAAATTCCTCTTTTTGAACTACAGTTCCAATTTACAGTTGGAGAGACACAGACAGGTGCTAATCACCAGCATTAGGCTGGTTGGATCAGGCTGATAGCCTCTTTTGTATGGAGCACCAGTGAGTCAGAGTAGAGCTAGTGTTTCGATCTAATGGAGCTTGTCAAGCAATTAACACTAGTGCTAATTACTTGTAATCTCTGTCTTTAGAGTGCTTAGAAGGATCATTCATTCAGCTCCAGTGTCGGGAACAACATCAATGGAATGTAATTTAAATTGATCATTTTTCAAACCCTGCTTCCTAGAACAGAAATGTTGTATTCAGGAATGCATATTAAAAGAACAACTCATACTCAGGCTCCAAACTGTGTGTAATATTCCTTGTCACTACAAGGCACATAATTTGTTCTCAACATTGTACTTCTACCATGAGAAAACTCTGCAGAATTGCACATAAAACAGAAACTGGAAAGGTCAAATGTGGAAAATGCTTCTGCATATGAGTGAGAAATTTGAGAAGTGTGTGGTACAGGGTACTGGGAGGTTGCCAACTTTTCTTTTTAGAGGTTGCCTTGTACCTCAAAGCTCAGCCTCATAGGAATTTGCTCTGGAAGGTGAAATTGACAGTGTACCTTGGCACAAGTTTCCAGGTGGGGGGGCATCCATTTTAGTCTGCTGCAATATAAACAACAATCCAGCCAAGCATAATTACTTTAGACAGACATAATAAAAATTTACATTCCTAATTGATTTACATCCTAATTTTTTGGTTTTATTAATCCTTTTTTATTTAGGGTGGTTTATTTTTCTTAAAAAATAAATGTTATTTAATAAAACAAATACTGAGGAAACTATCATCACTGGTATGTTCACTCAATATTACCTTCAAATGCTGGTATGTAAATTAATACAGGATCTTCAATACTGAAGACCAAATTTAAGAAATCTGTCTATCTTGAATTAGAACAGCAATACTGGAAGATTTTTATCCTCATATACTGCAATGTTCATGGGTACATACTCTCATATGACCAGTTAGAAGCTCAGATCAAACAAATGGACTGGTCATACGTGTTCAGTAGTTAAAGAATGCTTACTTCCACTCGAGAAAAAACTATAAAATTCAGTTTAGCACACAGAAATATGAAAATATTTTCAAGGACTCTCCCTCAATATGGTACTCAAGATGGCTAGTGAGAGGAGCTTAGAGGGAGAGACAGACATCAAATAGTGCCAATGAGAGAAAGGATCCAATTGCCACTGGTGCAATCTGCTTGGTTTTCTGTGCGCATATTTAAAATTTATAACTAGTACAATGCCCACCATTTCATATATTCCAGAGCTGCGTTCTTAAAAGTGAAGGGCATTATGTGTTCTGAAGTCCTGTAGCACTCTTGAGACTGAACAAAAAAAATATTTAGCATAAGCTTTACGCTAAAATTTTGTCCATCTTATATCCAATAAGTCCATCTTATATCCATTTTTTTTTTCTTTCTCAGTCTCAAACTTGCTGCAGAACTCTTTTGTATCTTTTCTATGCTGAAGTAGACTAATATGGCAATGGCTTTGAATTCTATGTTCCGGTAACTCCCAGAGAAAATTGGAGGGATGAAGGAGGAAGAGGCAACCAGGCACAACAAACTTCACCACACACAGAAGGAGAAATCCCATCACCAGGTCCAGTTTTGATATAGCAGTGGTAACTGGTCTCGCGCAAACAGTGACTCATTTAAACATTCTAATGGTCATTTGTTTTTAAGACAGCAATTCAGAGCAAGAAGCTATTGAGGCAATAAATGTGCACACGATTTAAGGTAAATCGCCCAGTACCTGGATAGAGATTGCCTTGGTATTTACTCTTACTTCACTTAAATGGGACCTCTCAGTATTTACTGACTGACATTTTACAGCTTACAAAGCAATCTGCCTTTCTTGTCTGGTACTCTTCATCTACCAACGCAATGCCAAACAGCTGACTACCCTATTTCTAAAAATGGACTGTGCTGCAAACAGCATCCTGACAATTTAATAATTTGTCAAAGTGATCCAACCAGTTATTATGAAGCACATATTGTGGGGTTCAGAGGTCCAGGGTCAGCTACTGACTCACAAAGCAAAGAAAAACTGGATTCACTGACACTAAAAAAAACAGGGCAATTAAAAAAATTAAGAGAGAGGGCTCTAGAGTGAAAATACAAATTATGTTGCTATACTTAAAACAACTGTGTCTGTAGCTTCAAAACTAGGTTTCTTCACCCAGCTTACTTGTTATACAACAACTCTACTTCTCTTGTTCTACTATATTTTCTTATATAGGAGCAATGCTTTGGGAATGTAGATCTGCCCAAGAATATCAGCAAGTGAGGGGAAAACATTAATTGACACAATTTGGCCTCCTAGTCTATTTATTAAACATATTCTGTGGTAATAAAGGTTCATGAAGCATGTTGTAATGTCAAACCAATATTCTAAATATCATTGAATGCATATGACTTTTGAATGAGATGACTTGGATCAGATAGAAATTCAGGGCCTTTCTAGCTCTTTATCATGCTAATATTTTTGAAAGTGCTACAAGGGCAACTCCACTCCCAATTTACTTCAGAATGCTTGAGCAGAAAACATGTTTCCTTAAAACCCAGTTTCCCTAAAACTAAAAGAGAGGGGAACATGTGGCCCATCAACCACAGGTTGACTGCAATTTTCAGCAACCCTAGCCAGCACAGCAAATTAGTGGTGATGATGGGAACTGCAGTCCATCTTATATCCAAAAGACCAGACATTTTCCCACCGCTACTCTAAAATATAATTCAGAAACTAAGAATGGGGAGAATAAAAGGCATCATTGTCAACAGAAATCATATCCCCCTCAACGTATTACTGGTCAATATCTCTGCCACTATCAGTGACACAGAAAATGATTACTATATTCATTGAAAACTAACTTTGCAAGGCCATCAACAAGATTACACATGCCAACAATGTGTAATTATATTCTCTTCAACAACTTTCTCCTGCAAAATTTACCACCACCTTTATATATGTCAACATTGTTAGGTTTTATATGTGCATGTTTAAGGTATTTACGAACAAGGGATCAATCAACAGCTTTTCAAATAAACTATCTATCTATCTATCTATCTATCTATCTATCTATCTATCTATCTATCTACCTACCTACCTACCTACCTACCTACCTATCTATCTATCTATCTCAGATTATTTTAAAAGTTTTAACCCTCTGGGTGATACGGACGTGCTTACACTGCGTAAATACAACATTTAAACTAGCAGGTAGAAAAATGTGGGAGCTCTTTAGGGGTTAACTGAAGAACACCTTTATTTCAGCTTTCCCACCTTCATTTAGCAAGCTTTCACCCTGTTATTTTTTAAGATTAGACCCTCTTTTAAAGGTAGAAGGTTATGGCCCACAATAGCACTATTTGTCTTTTCTTTTTGCCTCAAAACTCCACCATCTCCTTTGGCTGGGGATGCCCTGTTATTTACAATGTATTATTATTGTAGGGTTACTATCACCTGCCAAGTGTTCCATTCAAAACTTACTATACTTAATTGCAATGTGAAAGGAACAGGAATGGTTCAGTTAGTTAGTACCATACCCATCGGTCAAAAGGAGATCACTTACTTCTACCCACAAGAGCCTTTCAAGAATGTATATTTTTCACATTCACAAAAGTAATCCCTATTTAGAAATACAGTAGTCATATAGTCTCTGGTCATAGACTAAACACTATATCCAAAATCTCATGATTATTATGTTCTTGTTCAGCTGTATAATGGCATTATACACTGTATTTCTTCAACATTTTAATAACAGTATGGGTAATTTATATAGCATTCATGAGCATTCAAAGTACTTTTCATACACTGCAGGCCTTTTAACAATTCTGTAAGGTATGCCAATGGGGGGGGGAGGCTGAGAGCAGCTTCCTTAACGATGCCCAGCAAGTTCTTGGTACAGGTAAAATTCAAGTTAGAGACTTCTTTATTCATAGCACATCTTACATACTGATGTAGCATTTTCATTTTACATCTGCCTAATTAAAAAAAGAATTTTTTAAAAAACATGCAACATTTAGTTGTTTGTCATTAATAGTTCACTGGCAATAACAGTGTCTCTTTGAGGTCCTCATTCATAGTGTCAACCCAAGTGGAAGTAGACTTGATAGCACATCAACAACAGGGTTTCTTTTTAAACTTATTTAGGTGATTTCTACACTATGCTTCATCAAACAATCACACAATAGTTACAAACAGAAGTAGGCAACCTTTTTGGTCCTGAGGTCACAGGAGGCAATGGACTCAGCCCCCATGTTCCTGATGCTAATTAGTGGTTAAAGCCTCCTGCAATCCAAATGCAGTCAAAATCTGTTTTGATCCTTCCCTGGACCACAGGAAAGACTACTGAGTGTTGAATATGGCCCATGATCCTCAGGTTGTTCACATGCAATATAGAATAATTAAAGCAATAAAGATCTTTTTCAGATTAATATTCAAATTGAAATTTAATATCCACATTAAATATCTACTACAGATATTTACTACCTTGACATGGCTCTCTATGCAATTTGCCTCAACCAGTTGTTATTTATCAATTATGTAGTTAACAGTCTGCATGATATGTTTTAGATTATCCAAAATATTTTATAATCTTTCTTTTATTAATTTACCAAAAACTCTCAAGAAAGATATATATTCCCATTCTCCTGAAGGTAATTAAGGGAAGAGAGCAAGAATAGCAGGCAAGATGTCCAGAGATCTGGAAATAGGTACAATTGTAGGCTTTCTGTGGTAACAAGACTGCAGCCCATCAATAAGTACAGCAGCCCTTCAACACTGCAGAGTCAAAGCCTACATGGATTCAGGAGCTCATATGCTTCAGAATACTACTTGCCATGCTGTTTATGTGCAATAGCTCCCCATGTGTTTCTAATGCCTTTTATCATACCATCTTTCCCTCTCTGATTCAACAATCTACCACTGGAATTATAGGTACAAATTCATTTACACATGCACAAAGAATTGCACAGACACAGCAAGACACTTTTCAGGTCTTTATTCAAAGCAGCAGTGCCCTATAGCAGACTGTAAACCACTTCTCTTGAGGCTAGCTTGGCCCTTCCAGTGTTTGGAGCCTGCTATCGAAAGGGATCAAAACAAAAGAAAAGAGGCAGCAGCAAATACTTCTGAGCTGAAGCCTGTCATCTCAACCCAGAGGTCCATGTTTGCTCTGATAGCCACACCGGGTGCTCTTGTACAAACCAGTTTCCCCAGCCACTTCAATGGAACATCAGCTACGTTTGCGTGTCCCCTACTGCATGCAGAGCTATCTCCTATATTGGAATGACTGAGCAGGTCAACAGAAGCAAAGTAGACCTATTTTTAAGTCACAGCACTAAGTGCACCCCGTGTAAGTACGTATCAGCTTGGCACAGTATGATGGTAAAAAACATGAAGAGTGAAACAGGAAACCTCAAGTTCAAATTTTGTTCCGGGAATAAACTTGCCAGGTAGTCTTGGTTCAGGTATGGATAAAGTGTAGCCCCTGGGGCACATGACACTGTGGTCTCTCACCGAGATTCAGTGGCAAGCAGTAATTAGAGTTCTTCTGTTTATGAGACCTTCAGTATATCACCCAAAATAAATTTTCCTCCCCATGCACAAGACTCCACTGCAGACAGCCCTTCTACAAGCTGGAGAGGCAGCAGAGAGAAAGTTTTCTGGTATGTTCATCCAGAAAACTTAAGAAGGTATGGGTGGGTGGTGCAGAAATGAATCCATTCACGCTGGAATTAAAAGTACTTAAAGGTTAATTATGAGGCCTTACTTTTTTTTAGCAGTTGTAAAAGGTTAGGGGGACAATCAGCTACAGAGGGGAAAGATGTCATTGAGGAATGCTGCCTTATTCAAGTGGTGAAATGTAGAGGTGGAACAATTAATTATGGAGTGAAAACATATATTTAGAAATCAATACTTTTATTTACCAATACTGAGTTCAGAGACCTTGCAGAGAGAGGCCCTTTCCTTTTTAAACCAGCAGTTTAGAAAGCATCACAGAAGACTGGCTCCTTAAAAGGGCAATGCAAGAGTGTTGCCTTAAAAAAGCAACATAAAGTTGTCCAGTTTTTGAATTAATTTTATCAATAATTTTAAAGAAATAAAAATAAATTCATAAAGTTTCAAACAACTGATTAACTGTGAGTATATTATACAGCTGATCATTGTGTAAACTAATAAACAAACAATAAGAAATATAAATTAAAAGTGTAGCCATCAGGGACTTGATCCACCCACAAAGTGTCCCATGGTCATCCTGCAGTTTCCAGGACAGTTACCAGCTCTCAGCTGCAGGTCTTCTTATTAGAAGTTACAACATATTCCAGTAACACTGGCCTTCCCTGTAGGATTGTTATAAAAACTATGTGTGTATGTGCCTTCAAGTCACCTGCCAACTTAGGGCAGCCCCACAAATTTCATAAGGTTTTCTTAGGCAAGGAATTCTCAGAAGTGGTTTTGCCAATTTGCTCCTCTGAAATAGAGCCGACAACACCTGGTATTCTAACAACACAATGATATGAAGAACACTGACCATTTTAAGGCACTATATAAAATTTCTACATTATCTTCCTCCTCAAAGATGTTATTTCTGTTAATCACAAGCAAATCTTCAACAGATTTTCAGTGCATCTTTTCACTGTTTCTCACATGACAGATAACAATTTTTTGGCAAAGAGACATGGTTCAGTGGCAGGCCAGACACATATCTATCACAATTGCATCTCACCCTTATTTTACCATAACAACAACTCTGTCAGACTATGAATTACAGATCATATAAGGCTGAGAGTTAATGGTCAACCAGAGAGGTAAGTAGGAAGCTGAAGACAGGACTTTCTGGTCAAAATCCACTTGCTTCTATCAGTAGCACCCAAAACACTTTCCCATGTTTTACAAAAGACCTGCTGATATTCCGCAGTGTGATAAATTAATAGCTGTCACAGTGAATTAATAACCGCTCTTAAAGTCCAGTATCAGAAGACATAACTACAACAGTAACAATAAGTTAAGAAAGTAATATCAAAATTGCCTCTGCAACCACGAAGAAAAAGAAAAGACCCTAAAATGAAAATAAGGGTAGAATTCCTAAATGTCTCTGGACATACTGCCTTTAAATCACTCTCTCTTTTACATAACCACCTTATTACTGATTATTTTTCCATTAGCTTTCTTTTTTAAATCTTTTTATGTGCACTGCATCCTTTTTTTGATCTTCAAATCAGCAAGAAAACCTAACACTCAGAAGTTTTTAAAGGGGTCACGGACTGCTAGCTAACTGGTTCCCGGCAAACTGTCCATTTTGAGAATCATCTTAAGAAGATATAAATTTAATGAATAATGTTTTTCATGAAAAAAAGGTTCCCTTGGCTAGTGTGTCTGATCCTCCTGTTAACAATTGCTAACAGTTTCAAGACAATGGTGGACCCCTGTCTGTGTGTGCCCTGACTATCAGCTCCTGGTACACTTCAGTTATGAAGATACTAATGCGTGTATGCACCCCCCACCTACAACTGTATCTTGGAAAATATATGTGAAATACTCCAAGGAAAGAAAAGTCTCTTTCCAAAAGATATCTCGGATGGTGGTAGGGAATACAAGGAATGTGTGTCCCCTTAGATCCAGAATTTTGTCCACAACGAATTTCACAGTATTATGAAATCAGGTAAACTTACTTTGTTTCCTCCAGTTACAAACTGCTTGCAATGAGATCTCACAAACTGAGGGTGAACAGCAACAATCTGAACATAAAGGAGAAAAATGTATTATTAGTTTTCAAGTTGATTTTATGAGTTACAGAAGACCCAGATACACAGAGGTCCTTTACATTAGCCATCAACCAGTTTGCTTTCATAGCAAACAATGTCTATGATTTTTGTTTGTTTCCTTTGACTTCCCTATAGAGAACACGTTTTGATGAGAAAAAAGAGATTTCCCCATCCCATATTATTCACTGGTGCACATGCACAGTGTAGTTCACCAGACTTATTCAGACACACAATACTACATTTAAAAGATACCTACCAAAACATTTCCATTTTGAAAATCAGGAATAGATTATTTTAATCTTACATTTCCGTTAACACTGTGTGACCCATTGGTGGTACATCTGGCCAAAATAAATACATCAGTTACATCTGTAACCGTAACAAACTGCAGGTTTGTTTTCTTTTGGTTCATTGTTTTTTAATAGCACTAGCAATTAGTGGGTAGATGATGAGATCTCTGGTATGAAGGAAGTGTTGTTGTTTTTAACTATCACCTCATTTAATGATCTAAATGAGCATCTACCTTCATAATGGCTTTGGTTTGTTCGTGCTAATAGCAGCTTTTCTCCCGCAGAAAGTAGGAACTGGGGAGGATTTTAATTGTGGCCACCTCTAGTCCTTGTACTCTGTTGTTCCAATGCTGATCATCATACCCCACAGCTACTAATTAACACATATACCAGATACAGGAAATGAAATTATACATTTTACATCATGCTGCTATATAAACATCTACATTACAAGAGAAAAATATGAAGGACATGCCCCTTCTTTCTCTGCAGCAGGGGATTAATTTTAACTCACCTAAGTTTAAATTCTAGATTCCATTTTCAAATACTGGATAACTCTACTCAAGTTCCCTGAAATTAGCTCCTCTTCCATGTAGCTTTCTATACTTTGGAGCAAAGTTCACAGCACATGAAACAGTTTCCCTAGTCAAATTTCTCTGACTAGTCCTCTGGAAGACTCTACAATTGGCATTCACAGAGGATTAGCACTGATTTCCCCACTCCAGCACTCTGCACCTGTACCTTTACCATTCCCTCTTTGCCTCATCTTCTGTAACTCCTTCTCTCTTGCTTCGTTCTTAGCTTCTTTAATGCTAGGGTTAACACCGTAAGTCACTGCCCCAGTGACAAGGAAGCCACTAGCTACTATAGCAAAAGGGTATCTGGAAATCATGAAGAACCATCACCGTCACTTACACTAGATGCTTTGAATGGCAGCCTGCTAGGTATTTTCCTCCTGCCTTTTTAAAAAGAGTATGTGACATGACTATTTGCTGAATATAATATAATATATTCGTATAATATAAATAATATAATATATAATATAAATGAATATAATAATAGCACATTTGTTAACAATTACTTACTTTAATTGGACAGTCAAATGTTTCATGGAATTCCTCCCCTGTGTACAATCCAAACACCTGCACCTAAAATTAAATGAGAAGCTTTTAAACTTGCATTAAATTGTCTATTATTTATTCCACTTCAGAAGTCAAAAGGTAAGTGGAAATGGCAACATCAAATACATAATAGTTTATTTTTTAAAAAGAAATTGTAGCACACTTTAATAGTTCAGAATTATCCAAAGCTTTCCTTGATTCCATTAAAGTATTTCATAGAAACACTGTAAAGCTTCTATGCAATTAAGCTGTGAAAATCACCAGAAGGACAAAGAGTTCTTTGAACTTTTCAACAATTACTTTTATTGAACTCATAACAACTTGACTAAAACAGCAAAATTAATTCCTATTTTTTAGCATTAAACTGAACATATGCTAACATCTTTTGATGGCTCTACCTTTCTACTTTCATATATTATTTCCTATGCATTACAATGTATATTCAAAATTGCTACAAATATTAACACAGTTACTTTAGAGAACACACCCAATGGCATTTCAGTCACGTCACTCTATTATTTGACTGCGTGTGGATCAGGCCTTATTTTAGAACATACTTTGTGACAGTGATGGCAATAAAGATATCCTCTCTCTCTCCAGCACTATTGAGTCTACATGGAGTTGTCCAGAGCAGCACAGCAATCAGCACAGAAATGTCTTCAGTTTTAGACCTTGGTGCGGAATGGAAAACTTCGTCTCCACTGTTAAGGACATTAACAGAAAACTGACAGCCGTTTGTTAGGTCTGAATGGCTATTTCCCAGGTTGAAGATGTGAAAAAATTCTCAGTGTCAGGTCAAGTAACGCAACAGATCTGTTGTGACAATTTTTATGCTAGCTTTTCCTTTGTCTCTTCAGAGAAAAATATCCAAACTCTACAGATGGTAGATGTCTCAAACTGGTGACATTATTTATATCTCTTCAGGAGACAGTATCATAAAAGACATACTATATGTCCAGACCTGTGTGAACTCTGCAACAAAACATAACCGATAGACTAAAATACCCAGTCTGCCTGGACAAGGGTGAATATCTATAGGAAATGGGTACGACAGATAGTTTACAGATTTGGATGAAGTGAGGTTGGTAAGTAGATGGCACCAGTCTTTCTCTTCTCCCTGTCATTTTTCAGATACTATTGTTGTTGTTGAGATGTCTCTTCCTTAATTGAGTCTATCCATCTGTAATGAGGTCTTCCTCTTTTCCTACTGCCTTCTACCTTACCAAGCATTGTTGACTTTTCTAGTGAACCATGTCTTCTTATGATATGGCCAAACTACAACAGCCTCAGCTTAGCCATCTTGGCTTCTAGGGAGAGTTCAGTCTTGATTTGCTCTAGGACCCATTTATTTGTCTTTTTAGCAGCGCAGGGCATCCGTAGAACTCTCCTCCAGCACCACATTTCAAAGGAGTTGGTTTTCTTCCTACCAACTTTCTTCATGTCCAGCTTTTACAACCATACATAGAAATGGGAAATATGATGGCATGGATTATCCTAACTTTAGTATTCAAAGATATATCTTTACGCTTTAGGAACTTGTTTAATTCTTTTATAGTTTTCCTTCCAAGTTCTAGTCTTCTTCTGGTTTCTTGACTGCAGTCTCCATTCTGATTAATGACTGAGCCAAGGTATGGAACATCTTGAGTTATTTCAATGTCTTCATCATCTGTTTTAAGATTAGGCAAATCATCTGAGGTCACTGTTTTATTTTCTTAATGTCCATCTATAAACCTGCCTTTGCACTTTCTGCCTTGAATTTTTCAGTAATTGTTTCAAGTATTTGGACTCAAGCGGTAATGGCAGCGCAGCAAATTGTTCATTCCACGGATCGCAGTAATGACAACCGAAAACAGCAGTTGATATTGATGTCCGAAGTTATCGAAGTCAAAGGAAACTCTCTTTAGATTGTAAAGAGAGTACTGGTGCTCGGAGAGTTCCAGTTTTGTCCCTAGTGTCCAAGAAAAGAGAAGAAGAGGAGGAAAAGTAAGAGTGAGAAAGCACCTGGACACAGAAGGATAAGGGAGAATCCAGGAGTGGTTGAAACTGCTGTGGGCAGTCTGCAAAAACCGGTTGACTTAGCCAGGCAATGGCAAAGCGCCTTGCCACTGCTTCTTCAAAAGTAAGATTCCTTTCTTTTTTTTCCTTTTTCTTATGTATTTCTCCTTCATCTTTCCCCCTTATTTTCGGAAATCAAGTGGGGGAAGGTTGCTGCTCCATTTTATAAATCTTTAGAAGTGATCATTGCTGAGAAGGGGAGACTTCTCCTTCGATGCTTCGTTTTCTTTTTGTTTTCTTTTTCTTTTTTATTCTTGACATCAAACTAATTCGTAGTTTCATACATCGTGGTATGAAACAGGTATGAAAAGCACCTACATATGCGGTATATGAAAAAGCAATCTCAAAAAGAATTCCTTGAATATCCTCTAAGGAGATACCTATTTTCAGTTTGGTTAAAATATAAACATCAACTTTTTCCGAAACTTCCTCTTTGAGTTCCCCCCCAGCAGCTTTCCATTATGATGAAACCAAAAGACCACAACGGTGGTGGACCTACAGTGAACTGCTTAAATTCCAGGAAAATCAACCTAGTTTTAAAGAAAGGGAGGAATTGCTGGAGGAAGGGAAAGAATGTTCCTGATATCAATACGCACAGCTATATGCTAGATTCAAACAAGACAACAAAGAGGAAATTATTAATAATGTGAAAACATAATTCAATTTGGTTTTAGAATCAGGAAATAGGCATCTAATCACAAAACTGTATAGATTACTATTAAAATGGGAAACAGAACAAGTAGTAGTAAAAAAATAACATGATTAAATGGGCACAATACGTCAGCCACCCAATACAATTACAAAACTGGAAACAGACCTGGAAAAACCTAGAATTTACAAAATCTCAAGAGTTTAAAGAAAATCTTTATAAAATGTTCTATATGTGGCATTTAACTCCACCAAAATGGCTAAGATGTATAAGGGGGAAAATGATAAATGCTGGAAGTGCAAAATTGAAAAGGGAACCTTTTTTCATTGCTGGTGGCAATGCAAAAAGGCAAAACTCTTTTGGAAAAATATCCATTTGGAAATTACAAAAATTTTCCCATGCAACCAGAATGTTATTTGTTAAATATGGTTGAACTGATAGAGGACTATATTGGGAAACAATATAAAAAATTTGTTTGTACTTGATAACCAAAGCAGGACTACTATATTCCAATGAATGGAAAAAAGAAGAGGTACCAACAATTGATGAC
Source organism: Cyclura pinguis (assembly GCA_030412105.1). Lineage (NCBI taxonomy): Eukaryota > Metazoa > Chordata > Lepidosauria > Squamata > Iguanidae > Cyclura > Cyclura pinguis. Next base: position 59,312,474 of record CM059604.1, read on the forward strand.
TGGCTTTTGGAAATCTATGACCTAATGCAGATTGATAAGTTATCAATATTGTTAAAAGACAAATCTATGAAAAGGTTTAAAGAAGATTAGGAATGTGTATATAACTATTTGGAGAACATTTGGGGTCCTTCATCAATTATCATATGGAAGGTCTAGCAATTTCTGACAGTCACTTAATTGTTCAGTTTTAAAGAAGACAAAATGATATAAATCTGTATGTAAGTATGTGTATTAAATAAGCATACTCATAATGTATATTATATTATGTATACTGTATAACAATACCTATAAAAAAAGTAATTGTTTCAAGTATTTGCTGTCTTCTGTTAGTAGTATGGTGTCATCAGCATATTTTAAATTGTTCATAGTCTTTATTCCAATTTTCACACCTCCTTCCTCCAAGTCTCATTTTGATTTATGCATGATACATTCAGCATACAAGTTAAAGAGATAGGATGATAAAATGCAGCCTTGCTTGACCTTCTTGTCAATTGGAAACCATTCAGTTTCTCCATATTCTGTACTAACAGTAGCCTCTTGTCTTGCACACAGATCATGCAAGTGTTGTGGCACACCCATTTATTTAACAGCGATCTATAGTTTATCATAGTCTACACAATCAAAGGCTATAATCTTATGTAGCACAGGCTGATTTTCTTTTGAAATTCTTTGGTGTGTTCTATTATCCAACATATGTTTACAATATGATCCCTAGTGCCTCTTCCTTTCTTGAATCCAACTTGGACATCTGACATTTCTTGTTCCACATATGGTAGAGGTCTTTGTTCTGGAATTTTAAGAATGACTTTGCTTCCATGGGAAATTAAAAAAAATGGTCCTGTGGTTACTGCAATCCCTGGAGTCACCTTTCCTAGGGATTGAAAGGTATACTGAGTGTGTCCACTCTGTGGACCATTCTTTTGTTTTCCATATTTGTTGACAAATGTTAGAACTAGAGTAGATTCTGTCCCTGTAAATTAAACCAGCTGTATTGGTATGCCAACTGTGTATGCCATCTATTTCTCCCAAGTGCTCTGAGTGCAGCTTTCACTTCACTTTCCAAAACAGTTTTTTTGCATGATGGCTAGTTAAGCGCTCTTCTTCAGTTTTACTATAACTTTTGCTATTAATAATTCATGGTCTGTATCACAGTCTGCTTCTGGCCTTTTTCGTCTTCTTTCAGACAGAATGAACATTCACCACCTTCTGCTTCTGATTAGGTACTCTATTTGCTTTCTCTACTGGTCATCAGGTGGTGTCAATGTATACAGTCACATCTTTCATTGTCTGAAGACCATATTTGTGATGAACACACTGTTGGCCTCATAAAATTCCATCAGTTACTCTTCTGCTTCATTTCTTGATCCTAGGCTAAACTTTCCTACAATCTTTGATTATGCTCTGTTCCTTACTTTTGCATTCTGATTGACTATGATTAATAAGAAGTCCTGTTTTGGTATGTGATCAATTTCCTCCTATATTCCCGGACAGAATTTTTCCATTTCTTTTTCTTCTGTGTTTGTAGTTGGATCATAAACCTAGAATATGGTTATATTGATGGGTTTTCTGTGGAGTCTTATTGGCATGAATCGGTCAAACTCCGCATTGTATCCTTTGACTGCTTTTGCTATATCTCTTGCTACCCCATTTCTTTTTAGATTTTCATTTCCTGAGCAAAACACTGTAACTGTCTGATTCAAAATCTTCCACTCTACCATACGACATGGGAGTTAAATCTTCTGGCACTATCTCATATTTCATTTTGGTTTGTCTCATCACAGTGTTTTCATGGTAAAAGACATTCAAAAGCGGTTTACTGTGTCTCCTTCTGCACTGCTATTTTCTCTTGAAAGATCCTCTACCAGTCTCATCCCCCTCATACACTATTACTCCTGCCAAGCAGCTGTTTGGCACAGTTAATCTGGCTCCTCAGCAAAAGCCTATTTGACATGGGAGAACCTACCAACAGCACTGCTATCATCAGCATAGCCTCTTGCCTCACTGGAAAATTCAATCCTACCACCGTGAAAAGTTAGAGCCAAATATACTGAAATACACTGAGTCTTTAACTGGTTTGTGGAATTGATAGTGAACCACCTATTTCTTTAAAATACTAAAAATGACATTTTATCAAGAAAAGGCAGAGATCCTTGTGTTTAATAGAACTACTGACCCTGTGTTAAGGTCTGCCTCTTTTGAATAGAGCTTACTCCTCCTGAAAAATCAGATCCAGACCTTTGGAGTACAGTTGTTATTTTTATTTAGCTTCAGCTGGTATACCAGCTATGCCAATTCTTGCAGAAGGAAGACATGGCCATGCCTGAGTGTGCTTTAGTTATATAAAGGTAACCTCATGGTAAAGTGAAGATCAATCCAGTCTCATGTTTCAGCCACAGAAGGAATGGCATCAGATAGTTTTCTTTATCCTTATCCAACAGAAAGAACACCTATAAAAACTTTGTAACTAAGAACTACTGCCTTCATTCTTTTTTCTTTTCCCCCTCCTTCCAAAACATTTTCCTTTTATATCTTATCTTTATACTGATTATTAATAAGTATAAGCCACTCAGGGAGCATCTTTTAGTTGAAGATTATTTAAAATGTTTCAATAAATAAAGGACTGCAACACGTTCTATGTTGGTCTTGTTCTAAAAAGTGTTCTGAATTGTCCACTAGTGATAACCTGCTATCTAAAACATAGCAGCAAGAGGTCTATTCAGAGTCAATTTTTTGGGCAGTATGATCCCACTGGTATTTCTCCTACACTGGCTTTTGGTTTATTTCTCAATCCAGTGTGAAGTGCTAATCATTAGCCTCAAAATGATAAACATCTTGGAACCAAATTATATAAATAACCTCTCCCTCCCATCATCTTCAGTCTGATACAGGGCTAGCTCCTGCTTTGTGTAGTACTGTGACTGAAGGTACAGTGGAAAAGAACTTTGCAGAAAGCCCCAATTATGGAATTCCCCTCTTTGTGAGATAAAACTGGCCCCTTCCCTCATACTCTTTAACACTTTTACTCCTGCCAGCTTGTCTCATTAAACTCCTAAACCTTGCTGTTGGTCACTTGTTGTGTTATCTGAGCCGGTCTGTTGTTTTAGATCACTGTAAATTGCTGTTAACAATCTAAAGTGTTTCACTGATGAGGGAGGCATGATATAAGTATTTCAATAAACAGAGTAAATAAAGAAACTTAAGGAATCAAACAATTTGACATCTGGAAGGCTTACTTGTATTTCTAAGCATGTCTTTCACCCTCTACCTGTGCATATCCTCAGCCTATCTCAATGCCAATTTTTTTTATTTTTTTTTAAGAAATAAAGACTTCAAATGAAACCAAAACCAAAAAGCCATCAATGGCAGGACAATTTGGATTATCTCAAACAATTATTGGCTTTTGTCTTATCTTGCTGAGACAAGTGCATTATTCTCAAGAGCACCCCTCACACTCTGTAAAATTCTACAATCCCTTTGATCAGCAACAGCATCTAAACTGTTGCGTCAATTAATCAAAATACCTTTGGGGAATCACATCCTTAAAACAGATAGACACCTTATATGCTCACCAAAAATCTTATTTTTTAAAGCAGATATTATACAGGTTTACCTGTGGCAACACACACACACAAAGACACACAAACATATATATGTAGCTATTCTTCTTAATTCATTGAGCTTAAATTGTTCACTGTATGAGTCCAAAAATCTTGCCTAAGAATGTGATTAGTAAGAAACAGTGTTCTACCCTGTTAAGTGAGATAGATCTTAAGAAGTGACATTAATACACTATGCCTACCAGCAGCATTATTCCCCAGAAATAACAACCTGAATAGGTTATGTTTGAAATTTCATCATCTCAAGCAATATTAGCAAAGACTGTCACTGACCTAAAAACAAATAAATAAACAAAGACATTCTAATAAGTGGAGAAATCGACCATCAAAATCACTAAAATATCATAGCTCTCAACATTCCAGGAGAACACTGATAATTATTGGCTGTGCGGTACACAAAATGATGCATGTCCCCTGTCAAGGAAGTAGGTGCCACATTTTTAAGGAAACTGTACATATATTATATATATTGATTTCACATTTGTTTAACGTAGCCACTATATGGCACTATATTCTTCTGATAGACTATGACTGCTTATTTCAAAAGATTTCAAAAGAAACAATCATAAGGTTAAAACACACACACAGAGACACACAAAACCACAGCCCACAGAAATCCTGCCCACAGAAAACCAATTTTGTGGATTTATAGCGGAGAAGCATTAAGCTACTGTCTTGCAGGAGCATCAGAGTAGTCAGTGAAGTATAACTGGCACAGTAGTAATGATTACAGTGACAAGTCCTCCCGCCACAGTTGTTAATCAGCTTAATACCAGTAACATTATTGACATTCTTTGTAATTACTTTTCCAAAGGCACATTTGGAAAAAATATATTTGACTTTAATTATGAGTTCTCTACAAGTGGGTTTGGTACTAAAACAGATGATCCAAGGTACTGTTATTGCAGGACTCCACCGTAAAGTGGAACAGTGAAAATAGATGCTTTTGTTTTTTACCTTGCCATCTTCAGAACATACGCCCATGTGCTCTCCACTTTCATCCAGGCTTATTTGATTGATCTTAACTGGACTCTGTTAAAAGTTGGGAAAAGGAAAGAACATTTCAAGAAGCTTAATAGTGAGGAACACCTTGCTTCTGATTCCTCCATAAACCAAACCTGCAGTATTTGCAACCCACCAAGCTGAACTCTGCTAACTAAACACAGGTAGCAACTCATCAGAGGCTCAGCCTGTTTCTGCTGTCTGCCTAAGACTGCAAACATAAAAGTATGAGTGCTGAGAGTATTAAGGTAGACTGTGAGAGATGACTAGTGCTCATATTGTTCTTTACCAGTTCTTTAAGAACAACTATCCAACCTTCTGTGAGAAGCCTTCCCCTATTAAGTACTCTGTCATAGGATCCCTCCAAACGAGAAAGAATTTTAGACTATATTCCATGGTGCACACTAAAGATTTATTTATTTGTTTGTTTGTTCCCATCTTTCTCCCAAAACTACTCATAAAATTAAAAACCAAGTACAATACAAAAGACTGTAATACTAAAACACAACTGAACAAATCACAATAAAACAAAATTTATTAAAAGCAGTTTAAAATCAATAAGAAGTACAACATTCACCCATTAAAAGCCCCCTTTTCAGCAACTAGTCAGTTGCCAAAAGCCTGTCTGAAGCAAACAAGTCTAGGTTGGACATTTTAGAGGAAGACTGGCAATAGTAATGAAGCTTGTCTTCCCTTAATGAATGTCTTACTAAGTAGTCTCTGATAAGCTTCCAAGGAAACTCCAGGGTTCTGTAGACTTACTGCTACTGAGAGTGGTGGCTCAGTACTGATCCATGACCTATTGGCTGCTAATCCATGATAAGTTTCCAGGAAAGAAATAAACAGTTGTACTCAGTAGGCATGAGGGGCACGCCACCAGTCTCCCATATTTGACAGTTTAACCACTACTCTAGACAACCATTTGCATATAGTAAAATAAAGGAGACAGAACTATCCCAAATAAGTCTTAAACCTTCAATATTCCTAGGTTAGTAAGCTGTGACCCAAACTGTGGTGGACAAATTTTAATAGTACTTCCCTACAAGATACAGTCAGCCCTCCACATTTGTGGGTTTCACTTTTGCAAATTTGATTATTCACAGATTATTTGCTGTCACCTCTGCTGCCTCTCTGCCATTTTTTATAGGGGCTGCTGGCCTCGTGAGACTGAAAAACTGCAAACGGGGCTTGTAAGTCCCTATTAAAAATGGTGTGGGGCAACAGTCGAGGTGACAGTAAGCCCCACCAGCCACCCCCTTCTGCCTTGTGAACAAACCCTGATGCCTCAAAGGAATCCATGGTGGGTTGAATATGGTGATCATACTTTTTGTGTGTTAAATACATTTTCGGAGTGCCTAGGGTTATTCACAGTTTTTCCACATTCACAAGGGTCCTGTGCCCCTAACCCTAGAAAATGTGGAGGATAACTGTACAGGCAATGAGAAGAGCTATAAGAGATGTATTTATGTAAATCATAAATACGCTTGGTAGGGTAGAAGACAGTGGCAAAGATGAAGACAACATTACAGATAAGTAGACTCAATCAAGGAAGCTACAGCTCTGAGTCTGCAAGACCTGAGCAGGGCTGTTGATGACGGGGTCCACTTGGAACGTCTCTCATTCATAGGGTCACCATACACTGAATTTGACTTGAGAGCAGTTAGCAACAACAAATATGGACTTGACTCCATATTTGTTGTTGCTAGTTTCTAAAGAGCCTTGTAATGTGGAATACTGTTTGCTGTAGAAGCTAGCACCATACTAAGAAACTGTGAAGATTAATGTCTCTTCCTTTTAAGACACTTAGCTATTTCGGTAAGTAAGCATGATGGTTTTAGACCTGCCTAATTGAAAGGCAGTTTTGTTCTACCTGAGCCTACCTGTCTTTTAAAGCTGTCAGTAAAACCCTTGCCATGTGACTTGCTGCTCTCAGTTCATTGGGACATGAGTCAGAACATTCTCACAGTAGTGGCATCAAGACTTTGGAAGACCCTTCCTCAAAAAATGTTGCCATTATATTCCTCTCTCTTTTTTTTGCTTTTAGGCAAACAGTCAAGAGACATTCTTATTTTGCCAGGCCTTTGGACAGTCCACCTTTGAGACCTCCTGCTAGTGTTGTTTTACTGGTATTCTGTTCTATATTTAAACGTCTTGTTATTTGATTTTATCATACAATGCATTTCATCAATATTATAAACCACCCTAGGGGCTCCTGTAATCAGAAGGTGGGTTATAAGTCTTCTAAATAAATAGACAACATTTATAAACAATATATAAACAATAAATAATATGGTGAATATCTTCCAACAATCGGTCAGGTAGACATTTGAATTCCCAGAAGAGAGGGGAAGAACCTCTGGGAGTGAACTGCTTCACTGCCCTGCCCGCACAAGTAGACTATTCCCAATAGGAAATCCATCGAAAAGATTAGCTGATTAAGGAGCAAAAGCTCCCATGTTATTGAAAAGGCAGGCTATTAAACAGACCCAGAACAGGATTTTACTGCAGCAACTATTAGTACACCAATTATTCTCTGTGGTACAAAAATAATGAACTTTAAGGCTAGAAATTAGTTTACATTCATGTGGATCTAAAGAACCTTAAGTCTTCAATTATTAACTTCAGGGCAAAAATCCAGATTTCATGAAGAACATCCAAGCCACTACGTCAAGCAGGAATAAGTAGATCCTACTGAATTGCCATTAGCTGCAGTTTTATTTCTCATAGAGATCTGTTTGGAATTCTAGACAACATAAGTAAGTTTGGCTGTTCAGAAGAAATCAATACTGTCAAGTGGACACTGTTAGAACAAAAATGTAACTTTAATAGGTGGGGAAAAGTTCAGGAGAAATGGTCAGTGGGTTTGGCAGGGAGGAGGCCAGTAAGTATCTTATAAGAAAAGCTTTCTGCAAAGCCCTAAATTTGAAGAAAAGCTGCCACTTGCAAAATACAGCTTGTGTGATAATCAATTACCTAATGTAAAATGCTTGAAATAAATACACTTAGTATGGATTATGTCAGCTCTTCAATTAGGAATAAATTCATGGCCAAAGAGCCTCTTTCAACTGTGTGGCAACTTCTTCTCCCCTGATGCTCATCATCATCCCACCTTATAGTGTCAGTCCCTCAACAGTGAACCTGAGAAATCAATTTGCTAATGTATAATTTGTAAAGCTGCTCTGACTAACAAATGGATAATTGATTCTTTCACAAATGCTGCATCCCCATGGATGGGAGGCAGAATGAATAACAAGCATTAAGACTGGATTTGACTCCAACTGTAGGCTAAAATTCTAAACATTTTAAAAGTTTGTCCGTGTGACTTCATGCCTTTTAGTTATGGCTAACAAGCATGCAACATACGATATGAAAAGCAGACCAGTTGTGTTTAACTCTAGCAGCAACAAAACACATTTATTTCAGGAGGGATGAAGTCATTATATACTCACAATTAATAAGCATTTTCCCACCCAGATCCTTACAAAAATGAAGCTCAACTAATCCCAGCATATCCTACACACAACATGGTGAAAAAAAGCATTCGTCACAGATTCCACTATTTTTTTTTAAAGTGATAAAGGTTATTATGATCCTGAAGAACAACAGTGTCATCACTGATGGCTACCATGGAAACATATTCCAGTCATCTGTAGATGTATATAACATCATTCAGAAATACTAACATGCTCTTTACCATTCTTGAGAATTCTGATTTATCATGAACAAGGCACACACCCCAGTCACTCTTGCTGCAAGCTGGAGTCACAGTAGTTGCTTCTTTTGAAAAAAAAAATTAAGAGAACAACAACAAGGGAAAAGGGGAATAAACAACATTACAATTAACATTACAAAATATAAACAAAGGGAAAGGAAAAGAAAGAGAAAAAAAATGATGCCCACATCAACAGTTATACATAACTACTTTATACGTAACTACTTCTCTAGTTTCCTTACTAGGTTACACTCCTTTTTCTATTATTCCTAAATTACTAATAGTCAAATCCAACATCAAATTATTTTTATCTTTCCTCAAAAACTCCACCAGAGGTTTCACTCTTCAAAGAACCTTTGTAAAGACCCATCTTAAATTAAGACAGTCAGTTTATCCATCTCAGCGAAGTCCATAACTTCTGATATCCACTTGTTTGTGATCGGTGTTATTGAATTGTCATACTCATGTGCTTTGTTCATCATGCTATTTTCCTGACACGGCATTTTTTATTCTCAAGGATTCATGCTTATTTTTTTTTTAATGGCAAGAAAGGGCTGCGAGTCCACCATTAACGTCACCTTCTAGAACAAAGGTTGTCTGTTTTCATTTCACTCCTTTTAAATTTCTATAATGAAAATCATTCTAATGTAAACAACATTTTATTAATGCGAGAACTTTGAAGGAATTTTAAGTGCTGGTGTTTTGACACAGAAGCACAAAATAACTCATTGGAGCACAGCTTCTTCCATACCTAGCATTCTCTTAAATTCTGAAATCATGAATGGAATCGGAGATTATGAGTTGCTGTACTTTTTTGCTACTAATGCTGAGTGTTTCAAAATTCAAATTAATTGAACTTTTCTTTGGACAGACTGAGCTAGAAAGTAACTGAAACATTACAACCTGCTCTTTCTTTTGTTTTTGGAGCACCTGACGGGCCAATGAAAGTAACTGACAGGTATTCTAAGAAATTCTGAAGTTTTTCTCAGTGGAGTAAAAGCTACTATGGGTATCCTTCTTCCCCCACACTGCCAAAAACAACTTCAGAAAACATAGGAACTGTCACAGAAGCTTTTTCCCATCCTCATTCCTGACACTGACAACACTGGGATGGTGAAAAGCTGTATCATAGGCTCCAGGAAGTAGCCAAAAACATAATCCTGTAACTCTGGCTTTTCTGGCAATCCCAGAAAATCTCGATAGCAAAGCAGCAGCAAAACAAAACAAAAGGTAATGTAAACAATGCTGACCTGTTAAAAGGAGAACAGACTTTTAAGGGTACAAGACTCCTGAGTAATCTGTTTTGCATGGCAGCCCTTTGTCTAGAGCAACTGAAGAAAAAACATAACACTGAAACAAATAATGGAAATTGTTGAGGTTAGGTTGTAACGGAAGGATTGGTGGCAGGCAGTGAAATTATAAATCATACACCTTCAAATTGTAGAACTGTTTCACTGTATTTTTACACTGAAGAAGCACCTCACAAGGTTGCAAACTTGCAACTTCTAAACAACTATCCAGCCCAATGAACTATAGCATTCTTACCCGTTTTCTGTCTCTGTCACAGGAAAAAAAAAAAAAAAAAAGTAGGCACAGGCGTAAAATGCAGCTTAAAGAAAGGAAGAAAGCTCTGGGAATCAGCAGTATACTAGCTTCTTACAAGCCAATCCTTTCCAAATCCCCCCAATACTTTTAAAAGGTTGTTGGGATTTAGCAAACGCACATCTATCTAATAAGCTTCCCCCCTCTCTTAAAAGACTATGCTGTGCCAAACTCTTTAACTCTGTTGAGCTCCTACTACAGGGAACATAACCAAAGGAAAATATGCGAAAGAAAGGAGATGCTAAAGCAGTTACCCCGTTCAGTGACAAAGCCTAGGTACATGGCAAAGGTGAAGGACTACCACAGGTATCACCAGCATACAGAAGACACCACTGTTCACTGAATAAATGTCCTGCCACCAGTCTCTGAAATATTTCTGTCTTCCTAACTGGTTAAGAAGAATATGGTCCAAATAAGGCAAAATAACATAAAATTTCATTTTATATCAGGACAGCAAGAGTCTCTCAAAAATGAATTGTGGACATGAAGATAATTAGTTTGTAAATGATTTTACAAATGAAACTACCCTGTAGAAGAGTTATTCTTAGGTATTTTGTTATAACTATCATACCAAACCATACGATGAACCTTTGGTTCCAGTACTTCCATAGCAGCTCATAATTTCCGTTTGGTTTATATCTGCCAGTCACTGGAGCAAGACATTTCACAGCAGCTATTTGGTTCTACCCACAGCTGGAGTCTATCTTTAAAATACTTTGACTTGGCTTTGTATCTGTATATATTATTAAAAATTCGATTTGTTTTGTTATTTATGTTCCTTGTAACATTATTTGCTTAGGTAGATTCTGCTATTTTCCTGTTATATGTGCACGATTACCTTTGCCTATGTTTCATGTATATTTCTTCTTTTTTAAAAAAAAATGATTTTAAAACAAACAAATTCACAATCAAAGTAAGAACATAAAACAAAGAAGAAGAAAAAGAAAAAAAAACTAAAATTGAAGCAAAAACACAACAGTAAACTAAAACAATGAACACCAACTAGCTAAATCACTAAAAACTAACATTAACTTACTGAAACACATAAGGGCTCTGACACCCCCCCAAGCATAACTGTAATGAAAGAAAAAAAATCATTCTACCATCACAGATCCAACTAAATATTCTTACTAGCTTTACTACTAACCATTGTGATTATTGCATTGTTAGATTTCTTAGATTGCTTTGGGTTGTTGAGCAGACAATGTTCTTGCTGCTATCATATCACAAAGAAGCAATCCATATTTACCTATCCAATTCTTTATCTATAATATCCACTAAAAAAACATTACTAGTGATTTTACAAAATCTACTGTTGCCCCCTTGGTAAACCCTGTCCCGGGGTCTACAACTTTGATATAAAATTAATCTAACCCACCAGAGAGGACACTCGAATGTGCACGTAGGCAAGAACGGTCATACAATCGAACGAACCAGGTCAGGCCAGTAAAATCCCCAGTCACGTAGCCACAGGAGACCTCATGTTGTGATAACCCATGGTGGACAAAATGTCCTTATCCTTTAAGGAGTCCACTTGAAGGGAGCAAAAGTGCTCCCAGAAAGTTGGGCACTGGAAGCAATAAAACCTTTTCAAATTCATCTCCAGAAACTCACACCACAGCCTCAAAGCGGACGAAGATCCTGTTACTGGGATGACACCTTGTTGTCTTCCGATATCAGAGAAACGCCAAGTGTGGAGTTGTTTTTCTTTTCTGTCCCTGTTTGTTTTCCCCAGGAAAGGATTTGCCTTCGAAGCAAATTTTTCCTACAAACAGTCCCTGTTTTTGGGCTAGTTAGGAGAGAAAGGCAAGGTGAGGAAAAGCAGTATGATGCCTCCCGGTCATACCAACTGACTGCGCCCCCCCCCAACAGCTGCTTGATCTCCTCAGTGTTTCTTCTCTGAGCTGCTGTTCGGCCGCTGCTTCCCGGACAAAGGACTACAGGAAGAGGTGCAGTATCACCAAAGCTGCGAATCCCTCAACAATCCCTCTATCTTATTTCCACTCTTTATTTCTATTAGCCCTTGGATGCATGTGTGCGTGTTTGCGTTAGTGCGAACTATTACTATTCAATAAAATCATTCATTGGACCTTTTTGTGTGATTTCTGACTGAGCCTGACCCTGTAAACATTGGGTAAAAGATCCTTAATTAACCTGCTTTCTTTGCATTGCTAAAGCAGTGTTCACAGTTAACCTTTCCCACAAGTGATTATTTTGACAGGCATTGGGAACCGCCCTAAGGGACCCCCAGCAAGCAGGGTAACACCACCTTAGTTTTTTGGATTAACATGTAAATCTCAGATCAATAACTTTTTGCCTTCTTACAAGTCCACAATATATGGAAAAAGGAGCCCTCCTTATCTTGGCATCCCCAATATTAATTTCACAAATTCTTACACATTTTCAACAGCTTGAACTCAGTGTTGGGATTGTCAACACCCAATGTATTCATCATATACATCATTGTTTTAAATTACTACATAAAGTAAATTTTGTATCTTTAAACCACATTTTTTCCATACAAAATTTTGGGCCCATCTTATCATATACTCTTTAACAGGTTCATCTTCTGTCTCCAGTTTCAAAAGGTATTTGCATACTTTTTAAATTACATGGTCATCATCTTTACACAACTCTAAATAAGACTCATTTTCTCATACCTTTATGGCTAGATCTCTCTTACGTTGGTTAAACCTATCCTTGAGTCACATATATCAAATAAGATCTTTGCTTCCCTTAAGACACATCTCACTTGATTTAAACTTCCAGCTTGGAGTTTAAAGTCTTGGCACAATAGCTGCTTTTAATACTGCAGTTCTACCCAAAAGAGACAAATGTAACTTCTGCATATTTCTAAAGTCTCTTTTAATTTCCAGATTATTTCATAGTTACTTTGAAATAATAAAGTGTTGTGCTTCATATTTGTAACTCAAATAGTTTGTCCTTTTTCTCCACAGTAGAACTTGAACGAGCATTTAGTTTGTTCTCTTCTGAAGCCACATTTAGTCAGCAATTTTGTTTTTTCACTTTAAAACCAGAACATGTCCCAAATGCCTTAATTTTTTTCCAAAACAGCCTTAATTAATTCCAGCGGGTTTTGTGTCATTATCACAAGACCATCTACTTATTCTACTTTTTTTTTTAATTCTCACCCACTGGATTCTGTCATCTTGTCTGATCTCTCTCAATGCCAAAATAAATGTCAAAATAAACAGTAAAGATGAGAGAGGGCAACCTTGTCTGACCTTATTTTGTACTTCTGAACTGAGTAGATTGGTGAAAATATTATTTGGGCAATAAAGACAAACTCCATTAAGTTCTAATGCTTAAAACAAGTAATTCCAAGACATATTATCACACACTTTCTTTTACTTACAAAAAATACACCCCTTTTGTCCTTACAACATTCCAAATATTCAATAATACTAAGGACAGCTCTGACATTATCCCTTACTTGCCTTTTTGGCAAAAATTCACTCTGATCCACATGAATATTCTAAAAAATATACTTCCTAAAAAAATTGCCAAAATAATAGTAAATATCTTATAGTCATTGTTTAATAGGTCTATAACTCTTTGTTAATGGTTCATCTGTATCTTCTTTATGAATCACTGTAATATAGGTATTTCTCCAAGATTGTGGCATCCATCCTCCTACTAATAATTCATCACATACCACCTTTAGTGGTTGAAGTAACTCATCTTCTAATTTCATATAACTGCAGATAATTCATCTGAGCCTGGAGCTTTCTCAGATTTAATTTTTTTGCTCCGATAAGTTTCATAGTTCTCACAGGCCCATTCTAACTTTGCTTTTGTTCCACAGGCAAATTTAATTGGAGTCTACTCAAATAATCTTCCATATATATTTGTTGTCCCCTGTATATAAACCTTTGTATCGTTCCTCAAAGACTTTTAATATTTTTAAGTTGTCTGTTACATACTGCTCTCCCTTCCTCAACTTTGTGACTGATTTCTTTATCCTTTCCTGTCTCAACTTGCAAGAAAGCCATTTACTGGGTTTATATAAAATTTCAAAATTCTTTTGTTTAAGATACAGTAGTTTAGCATTTATTTCTTGGACTGTAAACAGTGAGAACTGTTGTTGAAATAACTTAAATTTTCTTGAGTTTCCTGTCCAAGTTGTGCATTCCGTCCATCAATTTATTCTTTTTGGCTTCTCTTGCTTTTTCTCAATCTAGAGCCATATTTTATAAATTGTTCTCTCATATAAGCTTTGCTCGCACCTCAAACTATCATGGAATCTGTATACTTATTTAAATTCAGTTCAAAGAATTTCTTCAATTCTTGTTTACGTTGTTGTAGTACTTCCATCTTCAGAAGTAGATATTTACTGAGTCTCCATATAAACTGAATTTGCTCTTTATTCAAAAGCATTGTGATGGGATTATGATCTGAAAGACTTTGGTAAAATGCCTGTTACCGCTGTTTCTAGCCCGAGCTTGTGGGATATTAGATATCATTTGATATCTATAATTTGGCCTTCTTTACCCATTCCTCTCCATGTGCTTGCAAGGCCCCCGGACAAGCACGTACACAGGCACGGCCGAAAATAGTCGAACCATTCTAATCCCAATGCAGGCAGGCCAGTCATTGCCGAATGCAGCTTTAGGAGACCTCAAGGCAAGTACCACATTATGTATGCACGCAACTTACAAAATATCCCCCTGCCCCAAGCAACCAGCTTGATGAGCGGACTATACAACTCTCAAGCACTCCGCGTTTGCATACTGGCTACTCTATTGACAACTCTGTCATAATTCAATCATGCAAAGTATTGACCTTTCGGAGGCTTTGTCTCCAGCCCAAAACTCATTGTTATCCCCAAGTACGGACTAGCCTGCAGCCACAATTTTCCCTATAAGAACCCCTGACTTTGAGTGTCTCGTTGGATCACTCTCGGCTTCCATCCCGCCTTGCTGTCGCTTTGTCCAGCAAGCCTTCCCCTCAGCTCCTCATGCTGAGAATCCTCACTTCCATGGAGTTCGTCGTCAGACTACCCAGGCTTCAGGACAGGTGTAGTATTTCCCATACCAAACCTCCTCTCAAAATTCCTCTATCCAACTCCTACCTTTATTTCTACAGTTCTTCATGTGAGTGTGTTGCATACACGTGTTTGATTGTGTCTCAATAAAACAATTATTATTATTAACTTCTGCTTGATCATTGACTCAGCCTGACCCCGTAGACATAGGGTTCAAGATCTCGCTACGTTGCCCTGCCTCTCACATTGCTAACTAGTGCTCTTTGCTAATTCCCTCCTCATTGTTTTGAGCACATTTAGGTGTCCCTCCCAGGACCCCCAGAAATCAGGGTAACATGCCCATTCTCTTTACTAAGTTGGCCAGTTGGCCATATTCTTAGAAATCCAAAACATAAGATACGTATTCTAGAGAAAGATTCAGGACAATTTGAAAAAAAAAAGTTTAGTCTCTGGAATTTGGCTACAAATATTTTCAACCATCTATTAAACCAAAGTATTCTGTATATTTAAAAAATATTCTGGGTAGTCTCCCTTGGTCTTCCTTAATTTCTGGAACATTTATCATGATTGGAATCAACAACTCCATCCCAATCACCCACACAATTCTGATTTTGTAGGTACAATATCATAAAATGTTGATGTCTCTTTAGTTGGGCCATAAATGCCCATTAAATGCATTATCTTGCCAATCCAGTTGATTTGCAGAATTGCACATCTGCCTTATCCATCTTTATATATCATTTTAGGATGCAAATGTTGGGTTTATTTAAAAGACTGGTCTTTTTTTTTTTTTTTTGTTCTTGTTTGCAGATACAAATTCTAGGTCCGTATTTCTATTCCACAAAAGCCTACAGTGTCTTTTATATATATATGTGTGTAGTGTCTTTTATATACGTGTGTGTGTGTGTGTGTGTGTGTGTGTGTATGTTTTGGAGACAAATAATGTCATATTTGGGTTTCTTAGAAATGGTTATCAAGCCTGTGGGACTATCCAGTGAAGAGTTATGTCTTTTTTTCCCAAGTACCTCAACCTAAACCTTATATTAGTTATATTTCTTTAGCATTCTTTCTGAAATGTCTCTAAATATAATTACTTTATTCTCATTTATTTTAATTTTTTTCTTAACATGTTGGAATGAAAAGAAGATGAAAATGGTTCTGGCAGGACAGGTGGAGGAGGGTGGGGACCATCCTTGGCACAGCCACCAGGGAAGATGCAATCTGAGCAGTTTTCCTGCATCTTGACCAACACTCATATAAAGGAGGACTCCACTGCAGGATGCACGCCCCAGGGAGTTCACATTAGATCACCCTCTGCTACAATAAAGACTGCACTTCTCATTTGTCTGAGAAGTGAACTTTTTGACTGTGGGATGGTCCCAATCATGGCAAATTGCACAGAAGGCTGTATCCAAGAGGGTCCAACTCACGTGGGCTGAGAATAATCCACTAATGTGTTGGAATGGCCCAGGATGTGCACTGCTAGTGAAAGTATGGCCTGGTTGATAGACCAGTCCCAAAGTAGTATGGCCAGTGCAGTCATCATAGCTAACATAGTGTCTTCCTGTTTGTTGATGTAGAACGCTGTAGCCATGTTGTCTGACAGGAGCTGGATTACTTGGCTCTTGAGAGAAGTCTTTGATGATCACACAGAGTTCCAGGGCACTGATGTGTAGGCAATGTTCCACATGAGACTATGTGCCCTAGACCAAGAGGTCTCAGCACTGTGTGTCCCAACCCTGCCTGGATCCATCCAAAGCAATGAGAATGGTTGATTGGAGGGAGGGCATGCCCTTAAGTTGGAAGGGAGAAACCAGCAGTGGAGGGAAGAGAAAATGTGTGGCAGCACCACCACTCACAAATTGGGCTTCTGTCATTGAGGGTTGAGCCAGTGGAGAAACCACAGTTGCTGAGGGCAAAAATGCAGCCTGGCAAGGGGGATGCCATGATTTGAGTCACAAACAGGCCTAGAAACGATATTATGACATGAGCCTGGCACTCTATGAACCAGGGAGTGGATCGTTGGTCCTTGGATGAGGGAAGGAACTCTCTGTCAAGCCTGGAGTTGGGTAGAGCTCCAGTGAATGGCAGATGCTGGGAGGACAGGAGAGGGGACTTCTTGATACTGATTTGGAGTCCATGGTCAAGAAGGAAAGCAAGAGGTCTGACTATGTCTTTGATAGTTGGAAGTCTGTTCTGCCTGCAAGGAGCCAGTTGATGAGGTAGGGATGATCATAAGGGCCCAAAAATCCTGTCACATGCATTCCCATTAGGGAAGATGGTCAGGGAGGAAGAAAGGTATTCAGAGAAGGCACTCATGTAAGGAGGCAGAAAAGGTGGGAGGCTCTCTGACTCAGGCCATTTCCGCACCGGGCTATTAAAACGGTGCAGAGCGACCTCCGACGGAGGTCTTCTGCATCGTGGAGTGGACTGGGGTGGACTACTTTTTGTGGTTCCGTACCTCAGTCCAGTTCGGAGCGACCGGAACTGGTCGCACAGCGTGCTTTTTAAAAACCTCTTTTAAGAGGTTTTTAAAAAGCACGGAGTGCGCAACTCTGTGTCACTCTGTTGCCGCGCTCCGCTGCAGATTTGCAGGCACGCACAAGTGTGTGCCTGCAGATCTGCTGGGGGCACGCTTTAGGCTGGCAAGCTTCTCCGGTTGGTGGAGAGCCTCGAACAACCAGAAGCCGCCATTTTGGACGCCGGAGCAGTGCGGAGCGACGAGCTTGCACTGCTCCTCGTCCCGACGGACTTGTCCGGACGCTCAAGAAAGCCGGTGAGTTCCATTTTCGCGCGTTTCCTTTCTCGCGTGTGGAAAGGGCCTCAGTCTCTGTTTGGTAGCTGAGCAGGATGTCTTGGTTAGAAGAGAAGTCTACTATCTGGAGTGTCTGGAAGAGCACTGAGACTCCTTAGATTCAGAAGACTGGCAGGGCTGAAGAAGTGAGGAGCAAGAGGAGGAATATAAAGAAGGGTAGTTTTATTTTTTCCAAGGGAGCTTGGTGGTTCATAAGCATCAGGGCTGATCTCCCCCTTTTCTTGCTTCAGTCTGGGCCCTGAAGAGTGTATCCATAGCTTCATCAAGCACTGAAAAGGTCTTCACCATCAAAGGGGAGGTCTCTGATGCAGTTCCAGGCATCTTTGGTCAAATCTGATCTTAACCAGGCATAGAAGAGGAGGTGATGGAGGTGACATGACTTTACCACCACAGTCAGTGCTGTGGTGCGCTGCCATAATTTGTCTGACAGGAAGCTGTTTGATCCACCTGGACTATGATGGTATTATGAACTGGGTGAATAAGGAGAAAGGCAGTGCCCTCGTGTTGAACCTGGCAGAGGTTTTCCATCTGCCACATGGCCAGAGCTATGGATGATGGATTCTCCTACAACTGCTTAACAACTTCCAACAACATTGGCAATAGTGGTAGCATAGCCAGTGTGAGGCTGTGAACGTCCACCCACTGAAAGACAGGATCAAGAGAGAGGGTAGCTTGAGTTTTGACTTCAAGCGCTAGGGAGTTTACCAAGCAAAGGCTCAAGCCAGTGTAAGGACACGTCTTCCACCAATGACATACAGCCAGATTTGTCTACCTCATTGTACAGAGAGGAAAGGAGGAGGTTCAGAGGATTCCACAGCCTCCTCTCTGAAAGAGAAACATGGAAAAGTGACCTGTGGAGGACCCAGTGGGTTATGCAAGGTGGGAGTTGATTCTTTCGATGATGGAGCTGGAGGTGGAGAAGGGGCCTGGTCCCCTTTTTGAATTGTGGTGTTGAGTCAACATATCAGAAGGGTGCATATCCATGCATTTCCTGGAAGCAATGTCAATGTCAAGGTTGGTTGGAACCTTCCCAGCACTACTGACTGTAACAGTATTATTCACTGTGGGGGTGATCTGTGTTGAAAACAACAAGATCAGCAGTGAAAGATGAGCTGAACAGCAGCTTGTTGATCTAGAGGCATGACGCTGCTTAAGAAAGGTTAGAGACACTTGATGCAGTAGGGGAGTGGGTACCCTTCAAGAGGTAGTCCCAGGCTGTTGGCAAGGAGCTAGCTATGTATTCTGCAAGTCTCGGATCTGAGAACTTGTAGGAGCCTGAGCAAATGAGCCAGGGTTCAGCTCGGTATCAAGGCTCCAAGGCACCTCTTGAATAGACAGGTTGGCTGGAAAAGGAATCAGATGATGAATGAGCCCAGGTTCCAAGGTCAACCTCAAAGTGGTTGATTCATGGTGTTCCTTGTCTCATGTCTGCCTCATCTCCCTGGGAGTGGCAGATTCAGCAACACTCCTTTTTTTACCCTCCAGCAGATTTTTGCCATATGTTGACAGACCTGCCAGGTGAGAGGTGCCAGTCTCGAATCCGAATCACCCCACATCCATGGTCAGGTGTATGACTGACCTAACTGATGACAATGGGGAAGAAGTCATTGATTTAGAGGAAGATGGTCCCTGAAGGAGTGAGGCCAATGATTTTGTGTTACAAAAAGAAGAGGATACCAAATGGAGTGGTGGGTGGCAATGTCGGCAACTTTTACAGATTGCTCCAGAGGAAAAACCATACGTGAGAGAGGCAGGACCTGAGTTGTCAACCTCTAGCAAATCAAGCAGGAATTTACATGGTGGCCCTCTCCAGGACAGAAGAGACACGCAGAATGTCCATCCAAGTGAGGCATCTTTTCTGCCCATGAGGAACAATTCCTGAAGAGGACTCTAGAAGCCATACAAAGGACTCACCAACAACAGAGTCAGGAGTAGAGAGAGAAGATGTCAAAGAGGAAGCTACTCAAATGGAGTTCCATTAGGAGAATCTGATGACAGATGAAAGAGAACAGAAGGGTGTAGGTCTTAGTGCTATTTATACAGGTGCCCAGAGGGGTGGGGTTACTGTCAAAAGTTACTCAGTTCTGGAATACTCCATGAATAGATCTGCACAGGTGTGAAGACCCATGTGTGAAGCACACAGGCCACAACGAAGAAGTATGCTGTATACATACTGAAATGAGAAAAAATGCATTCGTTTCACAGAATGAATAAAACTTTTAAAGGTGTCACGAAACTCTTCTTTCTGCCCTCCTTTTTTCTACTGAAACAGAGTAAAATGCCTAAAAGATCTAGGATGATTATATTAACTAGTGCCTTGCAGGTTTATGACTCGTTTAATATACTTTTTTTTCCTGCATCTTGTATCTTATTTCACTCTGATATGTGCACTGCAACCATATAATTGTGCATGTCCAGCTATCTTTCTGAGACTTGAATATTTTACTCCAAGAATCTGAGAAAGTAGTTTATCACCCAGAAAAGTGAGTATTAATATAAATCTGTTAGTCTCAGAGGTGCACAAGACTTCATCTTTTCTTTCTTTCTTTTTTTTTCCTCATGAAGTTGTCAGGTTTGATATCCAAGATGGATATCAAAAGCACTGTCTCCTAATAGCCCCTGGAGAAGACATCATAAACATTCCCTAGCTAAAACACATAAGGCTTTTGAAAAATAAGAATAAAACACATTTTCTACATCCTTAAAATGCTTTTTCCCTCTTTTGATTTGGATTCATCCAACACTACAATTTGGGGATTACTGACCTCAAACTGAGTATTCCAGAAGTTGTTGTTATTGTGTGTCTTCAACTAGTTTCTAACTTATGCTGACCCTAAGGCAAACCTATCACGGGGTTTTCTGGGGCTGAGAGTGTGTGACACACCCAAAGTCACCCAATGGGTTTCCACAGCTGAGCAGGGAATTGAACTCTGGTCTCCAGGGCCATAGTCCAATGCTCAAACCACTACATCATGCTGGCTCTCATATTTCAGAAGTATCCACTTTCAACACACTCTGTGGACATGAGTATTTATATGAAGCAGCTCCCTTCTGCCATCTGCAACGCACAGAAACAATGGGAAATCCAGGGGTATACAGTCTCCAGTACAGCAGGTTCCACAAACATGAGGACAAATTTCTGGTCCCTGACAATCTTGGCCAAGTGCTGTTCATCTTTTTAGCTTTTACATATTTCACATGTGTCAAAATAAAGGGACTTGTTATAGATTCAATGTGTTTTAATTGCAGCTAACACAGTGTCAATATCCAGTGTACACATTTAGATTATTTTAAAAAAGCACATAAGCATTCCATGTCGTGGTCTGCTTGGAATTTCACGGCTTTGTCTTCTCTGCTACTAGCGGTGACAACTGAAATGATGCAGTTAGTGTAATAAACAGAAAAAATTTACACAGCCTGTCAAAATATGTGAAATGCTGAAGACTAACGCATATGCAAGTCCAATCCAAAGTAAAATCTTTCTTTTCTAAATCAATACAAGAAAGCTTTCTTGCCATGTGGAGGGGAAAAACTGAAGCATTACTTTTCCAACAGCAATTAGCCAGGTTCTTTATTCTCTACAGTAATACCATGGAAAGGGTCATTAAAATGTCCTCCTTTCTGTCAAATGCAAAACCATATCATTCACAAAGAATTCCACACAACAAATCAGCAGGGGCAACAACAAAGTTATAACAAAGGAGAGAGTGAATACTGGCTGAAATGGGGGCCAAATATGACAGTAGATTAAGGTATAGTTTTAAAAAGGCCTTTTCAAGTGTGACATATTTAACCAGATAATCCCATTGAGGAAATGTGAAGCTCACTGCACCTTGAGAACTTCCTATAGTATAAAATTCTAACTTGTTGAAGAGCCACAGCAAGACACACGTCTCAAACAGACAATAAGCTTTTGGCCTTTTTTCCCATGTGGCTTTAAAAAGAGGATTGGGTGAATTTCTGGAGGTTACAGTCTATCATCAGGTATAAAAAAAGCTTAGAAAAGGTATGTTCAAAAAGTAAAGCATTCCTGTTACTTTTTCGTGTTTAAAAAGTTTTAAAGTTTTAAAAAATTAAGTGTGTGTTTAAAAAAAAATTGCCACTAATTGTCACAAAGTTTAAAAAGTAATTTGTGACTTACCACATTGCTTGCCGCTTATTTCTTACTTTTCATTAGTTTCAGAAAAACTCAGTGTAGATAAAAGAATAGCATAAAACATGAAAAATTCCTATCATAATACTTCTAAAACAAATCCTTTAAAAGTAGCTACAGTACGTTATCCTAATAAAGTAACCCGGCTCCCACTTAAGTTACTGAAGGTAGAACAGCTCTGCCAATGTTGCATCTACTCTAGCAAAACCACCAAAATGGTAGGACCAGATAAAAATGGAAGGCTATGATCATGCCACTGCCTTACAACGTTTTGGTAGTCACATCCCTCATAAAAGAAAGTAGCTATAACAGATAAGGAAGCTTTGCTATTTCATAAGGCATTGAGACAGGCCTTACTACTCGTTTTATAGAACTCTGAGATGATAGAGGTTGACCTTTCTGCAATCCAAGCTGCAGACAAAGCAATCTTTGGTTGTTCTAGAAAGAGACAGTATGATGAACATAAAAAAAAAGTTAAAGTTCTTCAAAATTCAACAGAGTACAGCAGTCATTTCAATACTATTGATGAACCTGAGCAGAAGGTAAGTAAGACTATCTCCAGGGTTGAGATCACTTTGGACAAAAAGTAATATCTTACCAGAGCATCGCTCCTGTGTGCCTGTGCTAGATGCAAACAGCCAATCTGTTCTCAAACTACATATGCCACATTGTGATTGCCATTAGAAACGGCCATTTTCAATAAGATATAAGGTAGCATCTTGTAAGAAATAAAATAGTACTGGAAACCAGGGTTTCCTGGGTCAACAAGGGTCAATCTGCCTCTTCAGATCTTGATTACCATCTTCGTCAGCAAAGGAAATGGGGAAGCCATATAAAGGAATGGTCAAGTTCAGGAATGGAAAAAGGTATCCTTAAACAAGCCCATCCCTTTTCTCACCTAACTGCAGTACCCAAGCAACTGTTGTTTTATATGTGATGAAAAAAGTCTACCTGCAGCATTCTCTTGCACAGAAAAATTCAATCCTGGGAGGCAGGGTTGACCATCCATTCATGAGTTACTAAGCTGGACATCCCAAGGGATTTCCCTAAATAATGTGCTCTCTTACTACATGTATGACATGAGAAATATCTCAGGCCAAAGACAACAGTACCAAAGGTCCCTGAATGAGTGTGTCCTTACTTGCTGATAAGGCATACAAATGAATTGTGTTACCATGCCCTGCAGAAATGCAAGCAACACCTCATAAGACTTAATAATTGTTAAAACTCCAATACATCAATATGAAGACAGTGATCCATCAACTAAAGCCCTGAATTCAAACCCTTCCTTGAAAGTAGAACTCACTGTAGAACTCCTTGTTCATTGCTGAAGGCAGAGTCTTTTTCTGAAGACAAAAAAGGATAGCTGATTTCCATTCTTGCTTGTCAGAAACATCTGGCTAACCTTCACTAGAAATACAATGCTGGACTAGATGGACTTTTGGGCTTGGCTCCTCTTGCATTCTTTAAATGCTGAAACTTTAATAGGGCTAAGTGCTACAAAAAGAAACTACCCCCAGCTTTTCAAGGTTGCAAAAAGGCAACCTGACTACTTCAACTTTTTCTGCCATTCCTGATTAAACAAAATTTTTCTTGTTCTCAAAGCCATCAAATATTTAAATATAAAAGTCTCGTCTTGAAGAGCTAAAGAAACACATGTTAAAAAATTCTGCTTCAAAAGGGAGTGGTTCTTCAATATTTCATGTTATTTTGTTTTAATTCCCCCATTTGCAAAAAGCCTTAGAAGAGGCAATTGCTAAAAAAAAATTCAATTTGTTTGCACTGAAAGAATGCTTTAAAACATTAGGTATTTAAATTTGTTTTCCACACTCATGCATCACCACTACACCATTAAATATTAAAAATCCAAACCTGCTTATAAAGCCGTTTACATTTTCTCCTTTCTAGGCAAAGTGCAAGACTTTGTTGGTACAAGCCATGTCTTGTTACTGTACTTGTTCTTAATATGTATTTATTAAAACACCTGGCAACAGGGCATGAATTGGCTGCCCTCTGAAAGCATCTTTGATTTGTTACTTAGCTAAATGTGTTTGTACAGCTTTCATATCTACAGCTCTTTAATCTACAAGGATGTCAGCTGAGGCAATAATTATATTAATAAATTGTAGACAGTCTTTGAGGAAAAGAGAAGATGAAGAGGCATTTGGAATTAATATGCTGTAAATCGCTTCTGCATCCTCCTCTGTCAGTGGAGTTAGCAGGCTTTTCTTCTCCATTGCCTTTAAGTCATAATTTTCAACTCATTTGACACATTTCATCTCACTCAAAGCACTGAACCCTAATACAAGAGAACACCACTTTGTCAAATGCTGAGGATCCAAGAACACATATCAGTTAATCTTAAGCAGGTGTCACTGACAAAGAAGCAGCCATGTTGGTGAGAAAAAAAAACAAACAGAAAAGGAAGCATATCTTGAATAAAGAACATGTGGTCAGCAGTTGTTACACATGAAACAAGATTTACCCAAGTTCCAACTCTCAATTCAGATTTGTTCATTTTATCTCCTCGAATTTCAGATTAAAACTTCAGACTGGATTCTTTTGTTGAATTGAAATACCGTTTTTTCACTATTCATCTCTCTCCCTACTTTTGCCTTCCAAAGAGAACTCTAAAACAAAGTTAGTTAAACAGATACATTTTTGCATGGCTAATGATACTTATTCAGAATGTTAGTGAAAAAAAATACAAGACAGGGTCACCATTACAGGACCTTACATACTTGCATTATAGATGCAAGTAGCTTTGCTTATTCAAAAGAGTAATGGAAAAAAGAAGATGAAATGCTTCATGCTTGTAATTTTGTGGGCGTCTTCACATTGCCATGGGAGTCACAGATGAAATTTGTCAAGTCCTCTTTTGAACAATATAGAAATAACAAGAGGCACAGAGAAAGCACAAGATTTCTCCGAAAGTCCAAGAGCACTCTGAGATGAGTAGAATTACTACCTGCTTAAGCTGCTTAAGAACACAAAAAATTAAGAAGAGTCATGCTGCCTTATTTAATCCAGTATTCTATTCAATCTCCATCTTGTATTCTCCAGTAACTGATATGCACAGGGCATAGGATCTCTGTTACTGAAGGTAATATATTCTTAATGCATACCAGTTAACTGCTTTTGCCCTCCTGAATTCTATTAAGAACTAGACCCTACATATCACAGCAACATAAGGGGTATTTCAGATTTGCTTTTCATTATGTATCTTGTGAAGAAAGGCATGGGCCATAGTTCAGTCTGTGAATTACAGGTGTTACTTGTACAAGGTCCCCGTGTTCATTTTTGCCATTTCTAGACAAAGACTTTCAGATAGCAAGGCTGGGGAAAATCTCTACTGTAATCAGAAAAGGACTACTGTCAAACAAAGTGGTACCAATGACGAAAGTTGGTGCTTCACAGATCCCCATGGCGGAGCATATATCATAGAAACCACCTAACAGTTAATAAGGAAATACATGTGTATAATCAAGCATCTGTGGAGTTTTGGATCAGAATATACCTGACCAAAAATGATAAACAGAACAAGAAATACAGCTTTCTGCAAAGTTGAGGGGAGGTATAGATTAAGCATCACCAAGAAAGGGTTAATTATTTGGTTGAACTTATGTGCTCCACTCTAATGTTTCTGAAACACAAGCAACTGCTCTGATATGAACACATTTTCAAGGGCTGCCATACAAATATGGAACAAAGATAGGTGTAGTCTCTCCCTAAAAAGCCTTCCCATGTTTGCACAGGAGCCTCAGGGAGTTTATCACACACATGAAGCACATATACATCACAGGATTGGAATATTATCAGAATTACTCTCACTGCTCTCAGGTAAGATCGCTGTTAATCTAAATGCAACTCTATAAAGCTTGTTCTACCAGTGGGTTGGGGGGCAACAATTGTGTAATTAGATTTTTTTTAAAAAAATAATCTTTCACTTTCCACATAAAAGATCGCTGTGTCAGCATCAGAACACATGCTCTGTTTTGCAAGCACATCAACACCTTGTGAGGGATACTTTGACAAGTGCTGACAATGGTCTCTAAAAACTTTGCTGACCAATACATGTAACAATGCTATACATACAAACATATGCCCTACTTGTGTGTAACAGGTATATTTTATACTCCCGAATATGACTTCATGTAAATTCTATGTTGTACCTCTTCTCTAAGATTCCAGAAAGCTGAAATGGGATTTTTAAAATTCTCTTCTCCTTCAATCAATACAATCCCTTAAGAGACCTTGCTTCAGGATATTCACATAAAATATTAGCTTTATATATTTGCAGTAGATAAAGTGAAGTAGCAAGACAATCAATCAATTTTCAATTACTCTTGGCATCTCAATATGATAGAATACACATTAACAATCAACAATAGTCAAGCTAACAAGCTGTTTCAGACCCTATATGTTACAGGGCATGCATATGAGCCTTTTTAATTATGGTCATATTAATGACCATTTTCTCTTTTTGTAAACAGGTTTAAATTCAATTCAAAAAGCAACAATGAGTAATTCTACCTATCACTTAACAATGTCCTTCTCAAGTTCTCGGTACTGAGAACTTATTTTTCAATATGTTCATGTTGCATTTCCGATTAAAGGCTCTATCTGTGCAACTACAGACCCAGACCAAAACGATGTCAAGGGGTCTAAAGTTCTTAACTATAGATCCTGCCTATATGTAAGTTTGAGCTAACTGATTAAAGGGATAAATTGAAGGGGCAGGTGGAAAGAAGTGTACTCATACTACCACTCACCTTATGTAGAACTGCTATTCTGAAAACAGCAACAACCCCATCTTACCAGAAAAGATTCAAAGTGGTGAAAATAATGAATTTCACCACCAAAACCTGTCCTGAAAAAAGTATTCCAACTATTCTTCAGTTGCCACCTGAAAAGTTTACTCTTCGGAATGTGATATGTTCACTTAAACTGTTTGTTTCCTTCCCAAATTAACTGATGACAGATATAATGAAAACCAATCTGGAAGGCTATAGCAGACTGTATGACAAAACTCATCATATGCCAGCCGTTTAAAACCAGGCAAGTCTGCTGGCAAGAAGAAATTCCTTCCCCACAATTAAATTACAGGGTGTGCTTTTTGGCAACTACGAGGCACTTCAGAAACATATCCATTTTCCCTACGTATCTGCATCTGTGAGGACAATGGGATCCTCAAAAGAAAGGACAAAGCAATAACGGAAATCATGATCTATTTGTCTCTTAGGGGGATGCCTATTCCAGATCCCTCCACTAAAGATCAAAAAGAATATCTTTTATGAATATATTGAAAAAAGTTTAGCTGATTCAGCTGGACAAAACAATTACTCAGAAATCAGACTCACTGAAATTGCATGAAGTTCCACCTGAAGTTTATGAACTGACACAATACTTCATTCACAAAAATCCCTCCAGTTTGCATCCTACTTTTTCTTTACAAAAGAAGCCTAATAACAACTACCCATACAAATTATGTTATGCTACAACCCTGTTAGTATTAATGCTGGCTTAGTTTAAATGCAAGCAGTACATGCTCCAGTAATTCTGATATTATGCTGAGTACAGTGCACCCTCTGTATATGCGGAGACTCTGTTCTAGGAACCCCTGTGTAAAACAAAAATATGTCATGTCCCATTGTAGTCAACAGAGGCAATGCGTGCAGCCCCATCGCATCCACTAACTACAATGGGAGTTATGCCTTATGCAACCTTGCATTCATGTATGCAGAGGTTGCACCAGAAAAGCATGCGCTGTACAACTCATTACTGGCAGTAGCTGAAATGCCAAGTGAAGAGAACAGAATTTGATAGCTAAGATGTTGACTCCAAAGCAATATATTAGTCTACCACTGTCTTTTCTTAAAGTAGATTGTACTTACAACGTCAAACTTTTGGGTGATATTCCCCTGGACATCAAGTAAATAAACCTTGCCATAATGTGTTCCAAGTGCCAAAAACTGAAGGGAAAAAGAAAAGGAGAAAGAAATCAGCCAATGATTTAAAAAACATGCATTTCAACATGTTTTTGCACAGTAGCCTAATACAACAACAGTATGCAGATGATGCAGAAGCCCTTGAACTTGGATTATTGTGATGATGGTGCATCTTAGCTGCTTAAAATGAGTCACAAGATAGCCTCCTACCTTCCAAATCTATCTGCCCCATGGACTCCTGCTCATAGTCTTGAGAAACTGTCCTGTGGACCCCTGCTCATAGTCCTGACTATGGCAGTAAATCTTAAATGCAGTTGAAAACAGGGGCTATAAATCAAGTCATGTATCTGAGAATGAAATTGTAAAATTAAGAACACACACACCCCACAAACAAAGTTGATATAAAATATTAATTCATGAAGGGCACTTAACACAAAGCTAGTTAACCACCTCTGCTTTTTTGCTATGCTGATATTCAGCATGACAAAACAGGCAAACTGGTTGCGAGTAAAGAGAGGCACATCTTCGCATAAAGTTGCTACAGCCAAGGCATTACAGAGGAAGTTACCTGGAAAACAGGCCTAAGGCAAGTTAGGAAACTAGGGGCAGGTGAGAAGAGGAAAAGTCTGGAACATGTGAGGAGAAAGTGAAATGAAAAAGGGAGGAGGACTAAAAGGTCAGGACTCTAGGAAAGAAAGTGTGAAGCTGGGGGTTTTCATGCCATCACCAATACTTTTCACTATCAGCTTTCGAAAGACAGCTGCAATATGAAATTCTGGGATATTTAAAAAAAAAACTCCACACAACACACAGATAAACAAGGATTCCTAATCTGATTTTCTGGTTGTTTCAACGTACCTTCATTTTTCTACACCACAGCTGAGTCATTCTGGAAGTCCCAGAAAGAACAGATGTCATATTTTATAAGCACATATACTTACTTTTGCTCTTAGAACTCCTAGTCCACTAAAAAAAATCTCTCTCTCATTTGGGTATTTTATTCAAAAATGTGCCTAGAAATGATAGATATCTTATTTCACAGGATAGTTCCAGCTAAAAGAGAGAAAGCTGCAACCGGAAATCACACAATCTATTCTGGACCTGTAGCTACACCTTTCAGCTTCAGAGACGGGTAGAAAACCAAAATAGAGTAATGTCTACATTGTATATAGTGTGCATATACCCTGCATGAATGAGCAAGCTATCAACATATGGCAAGAAATGCTCTATTTGCTATTTCATAATGCAAGAAAAATACAGAGCTTTAAAATACTATACCCACAAAATGGGATGTTGCTTGATTCAGAAAAGGGTACATTTCCCTCCTTTAGCACAACTCAAGTGGTCAGAATCCTAAATTCTCTGTATTTCATTGCATGTGAGCATGCATCATTGCAGCCTATAATGAAATGCTCAAATTTACAGGCACTACTAAGCGTGTCAGTCAAGCAGCACAATCTTTAAAAAAAAAATAACCTTACAGAAAGTCAAGGTTTAAAAGGATTTATCAAAATGGAATTGCTTAAAATGAAATTTCAGTTCAGGCACTTAAAATATGAAGCCACATTAAAGAGAAGTCAAAAAAAGAGAGGGAGAAGGAGAGAAGAGAAGGGGTTCATTAGAAATTCATCCCCTGCAATGCCTTTCACTCCTGCAAGGTTGCCTTTTTACAGGAAGAAAAAAGTCCCCCGGGTAAAAAAATCAATACTAGTTAATAAAACATCAGGTGTGCAGACATAACTAGGTATGACTATTCCACTGCACAGGCCTGCTTGAATGCACCAGGTGCCATGACGATTAGTCATCCAATGCAGACAGCAAGTCCAGTGAAAATATGTTTTAGCACTGAAAGGGAAAAAAAACAATAATTCTGGAGGGAAATTAGTCTGAATATATGCCAGTCTTTGGTATTCCAAACAAAGCCAAATTGTTCTAATTGGAACATACATCTATCATACAGACTGCAGTTTTATTTATGATGACTCTTTCATTGGGTTTGATTTTTTTTTAAAGGATACACACTCCATCTTCAGTTTTTAGCCTCAGCATTGTAAGAGACCAATTCCTAAAAGACACCTGCACTCCAGCTTCTAACATTATTGATCCTACTCATAAATAGTGTAGGCTTGCTAGAAAACCCAAAGTGCTCAGTTACTTAAAACAACTCTGTAGTTGTGTCAGTCTTTGTGACACTATAATTAGGGTAGTACCTGGACAGTTCCAAATGCAGGAACTATTTTTAGCATGGCCCCAAACATTTGCTTCTTGGGGAAAAAAAAAACAGAAACAAAAAAGCATATTTTCAGATTTAGATTGTCAGCTGTCAAATCACAGAAGCTCAGCATCTTCAAACTTCTCAAACCACTGTGATGATCTATAACCCCCAAAAGTATGAGGTCCCTTCCATTTTCTGGGTCCTTCTGTGAACTAGAGCATGGTATGTTTGTGCCACAAGAAATCCCCAAGGTAGCACAGAGCAGTCTTCTAAAAAGGAAAAAGCATACATATGGATATAGAATCATATCTTACATTGTGTTAAAGGATGCAAAAGAGTTCATTATTTTTTACAGGAGCAAGAGGTGTAAATATTTATTTATACTTAAGAAACCAAAAACAACAGGCTTTGGATCTTTTTTTAGGAGAAGCTGCTCTACTGTATCATATCCCCAACACTGTTTGAAGTACCACAGTCTAACTGATTCCGGATCTGGGAGTCATTGCCAATGACTAATAATCACTGATAGAGTACTTTACTCATGTACAATCATCGACAAGCACTGTTTCATATTCTTTACAATACACACTGATTTATTGTCAGATATACCTTCTGTTTCTTTTACCTGTGACTTCACTGGGGAACGCCTGACCTCAACAATGGATCAGCAGTTTGACGTTACCAAATACAGAAGGTTAAAGAAAAGGACTCAATGCAAATAATCCATCACAGCATGGAGCCAAAACAAGCCCACACTGAGGTCATGTTTATTCATCAAGCACTTGACAAAGATGTCAGAAAAGTGATTGGATAATAGATGGATGTAGGGACAGTCTGCACTGTTTGCAAAGAACCCACAGTTTCCAGAACCCATTTAACCCATTTCTGTATTAAGAAAAGGAAAACATTCTTTTTACTTATACGTTTACACTTAATGTGAAACAAATTCCTGTTAGATCACCAGGAAGTGCATGTAAAACCTTCTTCTTGATATGGAGTTGTTGGGTATCGTGTTTGAGTCAAAGGGCAAATGCACTTAAAGGGAACAAACAAAATACTGCATGCCCATGTTGTTGTGTGCTTTCAAGTTGTTTCTGACTTATCGTGACCCTAAGGAGAACCCACCATGGGACTTTCTTGGCAAGATCTGTTCAGAAGGGGTGTTACCATTGCTTTCCTCCAAGCCTGAGATTGTGGGCTTCAAAGAAGGCTTCAAAGGCTGAGCGGGGGATTTGAACCTGGATCTCCCAGAGTGCAGCACCCCAACAACTACACCATGCTGGCACATGTATTTTTAAAATGTAAAACCTTACCTTCTCATGCACTGTCATGCAACTAGCAACATCCTTCTGGAGAATTTCTGTTACTCCATTAGAAAGTCTCTCATACTTCAGCTTGGGTTCTTCCTCACTTTCATCTTCCTGCATTGAGTAAGAGAAACAACAGTGTTCAGATTAACTTGAACCACGGACATTGGTGTTACCTCCATCAGCCATAGACAATCTTCTAATAATTCTAACAGTCGCTGACACTTTAAAGCCTCTTTAAAGCCAGACACGCATGATTGACATTAAACTCTGTTTAAGAATGTTAATCAACATTGCTGGAACACAAGAGGTAGTTACTTCTTAAAAGCAAAAGCAAGAAGTGGGAGCAAAGATATACATGAGAAAGGAGAAAAAACACATTCTCTAATGGCTACATAAAATATATAACGCATGGATATTGAAAAGCTGATGACAGAAAAATGAACAGTTTTATCCATTTTTAAAAGATCCGCCTGTGGAGAAAACCTTGGTTTCAGATGTGACAGAGCACAGAAGAATGAGTGACTCTCACCATTCTTTTGTATCTTACCTGAAGCCTAGAGATATGTTTATGTGGGAAGAGTACATGTTTCCAAGCATATGATAATGCAGAAATATTGAGAAGAAAGGTAACTTCCACTTTGCACCATAGCAAAATCAACCTCTCTGTACCTGAAAATTGGAGCACTCTGCATTTGGGCCAACATCAGAAGTCACTCAAAGAGAGATTGTTTGCACACTTAGAGAACATTAAGATCAATTTTACTCATTTCAGTTTCTGCCTTGATAAACATTACATGAACAATCTGCACAATTAGGGCTTCGAACTTCTTCAACTGAACCCTTGTGTCAAGCTTTTGCTCTTTCCAAGGATTCTGACTGAGGTCCATAAATATTATGCAGTGGACTGGTGAGAAATAAGGCTTGGACTTCAGACATGTTGTGTTCTGGAAGTATGTTGAACACCCCTAGAGCATGATACAAAGTCAGAGACATCTCCGTCCCTCAACTGAATTTCAGGCCTGGCAAATGGGTTCTGTCTTGTCTTGCCCTTCACTGTGCTGAAGGAGCTCTTTGGAGGGACAAGCTACTTTTGGCACTTCATACATAGCCAGCAGTGAATTCTCTGCTTGTATGAACAGAAAGAGATCCAATTCACACAAACATCACAAGGCAAAAAGATTTATCATTCAGAACATTAAGGAAGAAAACTGTGCACCCATTTGTGCCAACAAAATTCCTCTGAAGTACTACATGAAGTCAGAGACAAAGAGGGGGAATGCTTATTAGATGAAGTGACTGTCAGGGTGACTGAATATGTGGACCATAGCTTTTGTAATTCCAGGAATGCTGCATTAATGCAGGCTATGGACAGATAAGTAGTTTAAATTAATTAATCCAGAGTAATTTCTAAAATAAGTAAAATAACTGACACAAATAATAAGTAATGTACATTAGCATCTTCTATTATGCATGGAGTGAGAAAAGGCAGAATGCTCAAATTGGGTTCAGAGAAGGAAGAAAACCTAGGGATCATATTGCAAACAGCATTGGATAATGGAACACGAAAAATTTAGAAGAAAATCAACCTGTGCTTTATAGATCACAACAAAGCCTTTGATTGCATATATCATGTTAAAGTATGGGTTGCTCTAAAAGGAATGGATGTGCCACAGCCTACATACTGAACGGCTTAAGGAGCTGGGTATGTTTAGTCTGCAGAAGAGAAAGTTAAGAGAGGACACGACAGCCATGTTTAAATATTTGAAGGGATGTCATGTTTAGGAGGGAGCAGGCTTGTTCTCTGCCGCTCCAGAGACTAGGACAAGGAGCAATGGATTCAAGCTGCAGGAAAGGAGATTCCACTTGAACCTCAGGAAGAAATTCCTGACAGTCAGAGCTGTCTGGCAGTGGAATATGCTGCCTCAGAGTGTGGTAGACTGGAGGTTTTTAAGGAGAGGCTGGATGGCCATCTGTTGGGAATGCTTTGATGGGTGTTTCTGCATAGCAGGGAGCTGGACTCGATGGCCCCTGGGGTCTCTTCCAACTCTATGATTCTATGACAAACCTTTTTTTAAATATGAAACTACTATTTGCTGAGAGCCATTTCACATATTATACCACAAGAAACCCAAGTTGGCCATGGGCTGAAGATTTCTAAATGCTCCTTTATCACTTTGATGTTACATTTTTATGTAGAGGCCTACATTTTTTAAATATGTACTTAAAGATGTAATGTATCAGGTTAAATCTAAATACATTTACTCAAATGGCTTCTCTTGATTAAACTTGATATGAGCCCAGGTCCTTTCAAGGAATAAATGGTTTATATTTTCAACACTTCTTCTGTATTATTTAGCATAAGGAACCTGAAGAATATTACCACAAAGAACGTTAAGACATATATATCATCATCTTCTATTGTACTCTAAAAAGGCTATTACATGTCCTTACCCTTAACTAACAATCAGATATCTTCTTAACAATGTAATAGTTCAGAAATTTAAATCTTTATGCTGCATTATGGACCAATGAAATGGTTCATATTGGATTATGTTAAATCTCTCAGCTCTTAATATCCTCACACTGATGGGAAGCCTGATTTGCTGAAATGTTTTGTTGAAATGAAGAAAGATCTTAATTTCAACTTTTTTTTTTCAAATACTAGAGCTAGAAGCTTTCTGGTTAAAAAGTTTTCATGACAGATTTAAAAAAAAAGCATTAATAAAGGGATGTCAACAATCAAAGATGCAGTTGTCTAAAACGATGTGTCAAGATGTCCAGTAGGAAGCAATTTTATTCAGTAAATCCAACACTGAACAAAGTTGTTACCAGTCAGAAAGACTCAATGTCAAATTATAACACAGGGTATAAATCAGACAAATTACCTGTGTTCCTTCATTCTTGACAGATGCAAAATAGTTACAATCAAAAAGTTAACACACCCTGCATGTTATGTGGCAATTAACAAATAATTACACTTTTGTACATCTTTACTGCAAACAAGGCACTTTCAATGCACAAATGATCTGTGCACTGTGCGACATCTGCAAAGTAAGAACTGACTTCTAGACATTATAATAAGATCCAACATGCTGCTGAAATTTGGACATCAAATGTGCAACCAAAGTGAAAACTTAATTCTAGTCTCTCAAGTATTTTGCATAAAAGCATTCATCCACGGACCATTAGATAAAGTTACTGTAAATAAGTTTTGCCTGTCTTATTTATGAGTGAAACCTAAGCAATTTCTCTTGCGCATGCATATACAAAAACATATACTTTCAAAAACTCAGCTCACTGAAGCATTCTGTGAGGCTTCAAAAAACATGGATAAAGTGAGAAACTTCAAATATTAGGCACCCTGATGTACCCATTTCGTGATTCTTCTGACAGGTATCTCTTATGTTAAATAAAAATCAAGCTAAAGGTGAATTTGAGAGGCTTTTTCTTCACTGTAAACAGACAAAATGAAAAACTATTTGCAAAATACAAGATTACTCCATCGGCGCAGACTATCTATCACCTCCTAAATAAAAAAGAGAAAAAGCACGAACAGCATTTGATGATTTTGAGTTTCACTATATTCACTATTCATTCTCTCTGAGGAGAAGCTTTTATGCAGCATGAACTTCTAAAGGTAAACACAAGGCAGCGTAAATAAAAAG
This sequence comes from Cyclura pinguis, assembly GCA_030412105.1. NCBI lineage: Eukaryota > Metazoa > Chordata > Lepidosauria > Squamata > Iguanidae > Cyclura > Cyclura pinguis. The sequence continues at coordinate 59,347,518 of CM059604.1, forward strand.
CAAATCAATAATTTGTTAAATTTTAATAATCCCGCAAACCTACAAATAAAACCATCAGCAGCCTGAGTTGAAATGACAGTTAGCCGCGTTTCTATGACAACCTGGTTGAATAGTACAAGTCTTGACTTGCAGCAAAGCTTAAGATATGAACAGAGTGACATTTACCCCCCATACAGGAAAACTCACAGCTTTCTTCTTGGGGGGGGGGGGATCAATTTCTCAACTACCATGGATTTTTACTAAGTATATAGCACTTTTAATTAAAGACAACTCCTTTGCGTTGTCCTAAAAGAACCCCAAATATTTCTGTAAAACAAATCTTATATCACCGCTGTTTACGGTGTACTGACACTTTCCTCCATTCCCACTGTTGTTCCAGAGGGAACATACTCACTTCCAAGACTTTTGAAATAGTTGTCATTTATCCTTCAGCTATTGATAGTCTAACATTTTATACACAAATAATGACTGGGACCAAAAGAGTCATTTTACTTCCCAGCTGTCATCTATGCCCTGTTATTTTTGACTGTGAAGAATAAACCAAATCATTGCCTATCTGTACCCACGACACAACGCAAAACGCTTCTGACCCCCTCCCCTTTGTTGGCTGCACGATTCTTCGGATCCCGGGCGTCAGGGCCACAGTCCAACAAAGAATTAAAGCACATAAGATACAGTATAAAAACGTGTAATAAAATAAATAATGAACAGCATTCAGTGTTTTTCGGTGTGTTACGCAGCGTTACCCTGTACATGTCCACTCAATAAATCTCACTGAGTTCAGTGGGGTTTATTCCCAGGTAAAGGGGTTCTAGAGTGTGACCTAAATTTGTATGGATCTATTTACAAATAATAATACGTATTCATACACACGGGTGTACAACACTAAACTTTAAAGAAAATTTTCAACCACACTAACAGAAAATATGAGTTCAGTCCGTAGTCAGGACTTTAAAGAGGATGAAAACCACTTAACCATGCTATTGCATAACTAATTGTCCATTTGTCACAGTAATCAATTCAAAGACATATTCCATTTGTTCATTTTGTTCATTGTTTGTCTTCACAGTTTGCATCTGAACGCATGAGAACAACCAAGTTATCTCTAAGCTCTCTGCGGTCATTTCCTGCTAAAAGCTCTACACATGAGACTAACACAATTAACTAATGAGATCAGAAGAGGACTATATTGTTCATTAAGAGCAAATCACTGGAATGTTTCTCTTCTTTTAATCAAAAAAGCACATTGTTTCAGACAAGTTAAAAGACAGGAATAAGTTGACTCTTAGCATTTTTAATAGGAGTACTAACAAATACTTTGCAATTCTTCTCTTATTTATTTTCCACAAGAATTTTAGGAGAAGACAGCCAGAGTGGTATAATCATTTCAGCACTGGACTACGACCCTGGAAACCAGGTTCAATTCCCTGCTTGTCCATGGAAACCCGCTGGGTGACCTTGGGGGCATCACACATTCTCAGTCCCAGAAAACCCTGTGATAAGTTTGCCTAAAGGTTGCCATAAGTCAGAAACAGTTTGAAGGCACATAAGGATAACAGGTTGAAAAAAATTCTGGAGCATATGTGACCATGACAATTTCTTAAACTGTGAGTAGAGAATGTTTAACCCTCCAGATGTTTTGTCCTACAATTCCCATCAGCCCCACTCAGCATGGCCAAGAGTAAGGAACTTTGAGACTTGTAGGCCAAAACATTTGGAGGACCAAAGGTTCCCCACACTTGCCTTAAGCTACAGTTAAAAACACTAGGACTGGGCTGAGGATCTGCACACTCTTCTCCCACAATAAATCTCCCGTTGCCTTTCTTGAACTATAGTTAATGACCAAGACAGCACTGACACTGAGCATGCAGGTTCTCCATCAAACCAAATGCTAAAGCTAGCTAAGGATCTCAGTTGGAGAAGCTGGCCAGTCTTAACTGCAGTCAATGTAAATACTAACAAATCTTAAGTAAGTAGAAGAGAAAGATCTGAAGGGACTGAATGTATGATTTGAAGATCAGCTTCTCCTCTCTTAACCTCCTTATAAATCAATTAAGTTTCTCACTGTTAGGTTCATAACCCAAACTTCTTAAACTACTTGGTTTCTCAAAGGAAAATAACTGCAGAGAAACTCTTCATGGTAGAAAGAAAATAGGCCTTAGGAAGGCACTGGGTGGGTACATAAAGAGAAAAAGTAGTTATTAATTGCATAAGCACACATTCAGTCATGCCTGCTGCCAGGAGTTGTGAATATTACAAAGACATGAAGGAGCAATCAGAAATGCAGGCTTCATCACCTAGCTATTTTTGTCAACAGACCCCAGTATTCTGAGATGTTTCCTCCCCAATATTCAATGATACGGCAACTCAATTGTTGCATGGTTTTGTTGTTGAGAAGCAATAAGAATAGAGACTGACGAATGTAGAGGGAACATTCTCATAATTTTTTTGGTAGGCCTTTATTTGTATTTGTCAGAGCTATCAATCAACTGGAGGTTTATTTGGTTTCTGAGGTTTTTAATACATAAACCAACTACATTTAAGCAACTGCGTATATTACTGAAAAGGGAGACACTTGGTTCAAAAATAAGAATTAGAGATGGGACGAATCCAGAATTTTCCGAATCCGAATCTGGATCCAAATCCCTGGAAGGTTCTGGGAATCCACGAATCTCACAAATCTCAAATCTTTCGAATCTTTTTTTAAAAAAGGGTTTAAAAGGCAATTTTTTTAAAAAAAACTATTTTTGGTTGGATTTGAAAGATTCAGTTCACCTATTTTTGCACAGGGATTCGGATTTGCGAATTCAGTTGGCCCATCCCTAACAAGAATAGTTCTGCTAACTCCTGTTTCATTCACGAATTGGCCATGAAGATGGAACAAATACTAGCAGAAATGAGCACAACAGCACACTCTTGCTTATCTGAAGGTATTGGAAATGTGAATTACTCACAATTCAGTAAAAAAAAGCCAACAGAAATTGTTGGAAGAAAAGATCAGATTTAGTATTTTTGTACTTATCCATTTTGGACATCTGTAATATAGTTATTATCACATCTTTTTAAACAAAAAGAGCTCAGGGCACACTGTCAAGAACCTCTTGTTCCCTCACAGAAAACCTCTAGAGAAGGTTAACCTGAGGGAGAATGGTCAAGTTCCCATAAAGTGATAAGTCAATAACGTTAGTTTATTAAAAGAGAAATGCAGTATGCTTACTCCCACTTTGGTTTTCCTAGTCATGTGAGAGGATAAGCAAAACAGATATGAATAGCTCAGAATTCTATCCCAACCTGGGATAAATATTGATTGTGCCCAAGCAAACAACAAACCTGGTTTAATCCTGATTTACAACTGTATCTGAAGAGCAATAAACCACAACTCAAAATTTGAATAGAATGCTAAGTCTCTCCATGCCTGTTTTATTTAAAAATAATTAGGAAAAGCAAATAGGCTTTAGGTACGCTATAGTTTGATAAACCAGGATTCTTGGCATATTTTTATGTGTGAGTGCAGCCAATAAACAGCACAGGATTATCTACTAGGTTGAGCTGAATAGGGATTTCTAACCTTGATTTTTCCAGCCTAAGTCTAACAATCTAGCCATTATATCATACAGTCTCCTAGTAAAGCCAGTACATGACCAGCCAATACGTGACACGCTCAGTGCAGCCAGTACATGACATGTTCAAATCCCAGTGGTATTAAATTAATATTAGTAAAAATTTATAGAAGTTTATAGGTGTTGACATAAAATTAAATTTAAAATACATATTTATACAGGTGTTGAATTATTATTAGCTGCACTAATGGATTTTTAATGCTAGAACACTAGAATTATTTCCCTTAATGTCGAAATATATGTTCAGATATAGTCAACCTTCCATACCTTCAGATTCTGTATCCATGGATTCAACCAACCACAGCTTGAAAATATTTTTTAAAAATCCCAAATCAAACTTTGATTTTGCCATTTTATATAAGAGACACCCTTTTACCACACCATGGTACATAAAGGGACTTGAGTATCCATTAATTTTAGTATCCAGCCGGGGGGGGAGGGGTCTGGAACCAAACCCTACAGGATACCAAGGGCTCACTGTACAAAATGGAAGAAAACAATATTCTGTGCTAATGTTTCTTTTTTAAACAAATCTGGAATAGGGGAAGCTAACCAGAAGCAATGAAGAGATGTGACTTTCAATCAAAGCTTCACCATCAATTGGGGCACAGATCAACAACTAACACAACACCTCCTCATGCTCCATCATCCGGCATTTAGGGACAAAAGAATTTTTTTTGTTTTTGGTGGGGAGGGGGCAACCCTCCAAGGTTTTCTAGATTGTGTGGTGGCTTTCCAGTGCCAAGGCTTCCAGCATGAAATGGACTATTCAGATCAATTTCAACCTGGCTTCAGGCCTGGTTGTGAGCCAGAGATAGCTTTGGTTGCATTGTTGGATGATCTATGCCAGGAAGTGGACAGGAACAGTGTGTTCTTGTTAAGTTTTACTCGACCTCTCAGCAACTTCCAGTACTCTTGACCATGGTAACCTTCTTCCCACCTGAGACTTAGGGGCATTGTTTTTACTGTTCCAGTCCTTCTCAGAGAACACAGAAGGTGGTGCGGCGGAATTCCTGTCCAGTATCACGGCCATTGTCCTATGGGGTCCCCAGGGTTCAGTTTTGTCCTCCATGCTGTTCAACATCTACATAAAACCTGTCCCACTGTCAATGCTGAACCAGAATTCACACGGCCTAGAGCCCACAAGCCACAGAAACAGTCCAGGGCCAAGAAGTCATAAATCAAAACAAAGTCCAGACAATTAAAGTAGAAGTCAGTAAACAGTCCAAGGCTCATAAATCCACTGCTCCATGTACCTTCGGTAGAAGAATGAGAAAGTAAATTCAGAATTTGGAAATCATATTATTAGGAAACCACTATTGTGTGCGGGGGGGTGGGGGGGATAAAAGGACAGATTCAGTGCTAGAACTCCTGTTTGGATACTACCATAAGAAGCTTTATATAGAAGGGAACTAGGAAGTCTACAAAGATGGATTAGATATTCAGACTTATTAGAGCTTGAACAAGAAAACTTGCAATTAAAGAAATATCACAAACTGGGAGAAGAAAGTATTAAATTACAGTGATTAACTTATTTTCAACTAAGAGAAAGATTTAGGGAAGAGAAAATTAAATATGATTTTGAAAAAAAATGAATCACAATTGGAGGTGATTTATAAAGAGAATTTCTACCTAATAGCAAAAATATATAAATTATTATTAAAATATGAAACTGAAGAAGAATTGATTAAAATTTGTATGTTGCTGTGGGCAAGGAATGTTGGTCATCCTATTCAACCGGAATGGTAGAAGAGAGTTTGGAAGACAGGACTAAAATTTACATGTTGTCATGATTATAACGATTTTTTTTTTCCAAAATGATCTACAGATGGTACTTGACTCTGGTTAAATTGGCAAAAATTTATAAAAATATGAATAATAAATGTTGGAAACGTAACACACAGGACGGTACATTTTACCATCTTTGGTGAACCTGTAAAAAGGCTAGGAAATTTTGGTTACTAAGTAGCAGAGAAATACAGAAAACTTTGAAAAAGGAAATTTTATTTAAGCCTGAATTATTCCTTCTAAACATGTTAAGACTATGAAGAGACAATCGAAAAAGAAAACAGAATTTTGTTAATTTATATGGTCCCAAAGGCTAGAAACATATTTGTGAAATACTGGCAGCAGAGAACTATTCTAATGATGCAAGAATGGATAAGGAAAATGTCCAGTGCTGGCAACCCACCAAGACTTCCAGCTAATCAAATCAAGCAGTTAACAGGAGCTAGCAGTCAAAGTTTGTTTTAGTCAGTTCAAGTTCTCAGTAGGTTTAGAGAAACAGAGTCTGAGATTACCGTAAATCCAGGGATAGAGTCCATAGTCCAGGCAAGGGTCAAGTGTTCAAACAACATGAGCAAGGAATTCAGGAGTAAGCTGAGCTGCATCCACTGATGGAATCAGTTGGCTACAACAGCTTCCTCCCATTCTGGCCTCTTGTTATATAGGCTCAGAGTCCTATCCAGCTGTGGCCTAATTAACAAGTCCTTCTTATGTAAATACTGCCATAAGCCTGGGCTCCTCCTTTTCCACCTACACTGGCTGCCCTAAGTACTGTTCCTCTGATGTCTCCAGGGGGTGGCTGTTGGGAAGGGGTCCTTTCTAGGTCCTGGGACAGGGTCATGACAGAAAATGATGGAATCAGCTAAAATGGATAAATGAACATTTAGCTGAAAGGTATCTGTATACAATCCTACCTAAAAAAATTTGGCAACCTTATATAGAAAGAAAGATTTGGCGATAAAGCAAAATTAGGTTTTGATACATCGTATATATTACTCCCTGAAGTTCAGAGAGATGTGATTATATATAAAAGAAAAATAATTAAGAGGTAAAACATTTTGGTTTTTGTAAAACAACCGCTGTCATGAAGTGTGAGAAATCATGGGGTGGATGGGGAGGGAGTAAGGATGTACACAGTGTTCACAGAGCATTTGATTTCAACTTTCTTGGCAGTCTTCAGTTCTGTTTAGAATCCTTTGGTATTCTTTTGACCTGTCTCTCTTATTTTATTTTCTTTATTCATTACTTTATCACTGTAATTCTTTATACGTTAATAAAACAAAACAAATTTATGGGAATCCTCTGCCAAAATCAATCCATCCATCCATCCATCCATCCATCAATCAATCAATAGCTTACAATAGCCAAGTCAGGTTGTAAAGAGGCGAACTGAAAGTTCACTTCCAGTAGTCTGACTGGAGCAAGCTTCCTGTTTATACGGACAGCCAGCTCAGGAAACACCCACAACACAGCATGCATTTAACAGTGTGTTTCATAGCTGCATGCACATAGCCCTTCATTGCCTCAGCAGGGGAGGGGCTGTGCCAGACACTGAAACAAGGTCTTTCTTCCAGCAACTCTTCTTGCTGAACCGAAAGAGGACTTGGCTGATGATCAGACTGCCTATCAAGTATGTCTGCTTCATCTTCTGAGGAAGATGAACTCTCAAGAGTGGGTATGACATCAACCACTGGGAAAGATCATCCAGAATTATAAGGTTGGGTGTCACCAATATGCCCATGACACCCAACTTTATCTCTTCATTCCATCTAATTCCCGGGAAGCTGTTTTGGTACTTAATCAGTATCTGGGAACAGACTGGATGAGGGTGAACAAATTGAAGCTTAATTCAGACAAGATAGAAGAGCTCCTGATCAGTCTAAAGGCAGATCAGAGAATAATAGTTCAGCCTCTGGTGAAATCTCAGGCACGCAGCTTGGCTTTACTCCTTGATTCATCCCTGAGTCTTGACGCCTAGTTCTAAATGGTAACAAGAAATGCATTTGTACAGTTCAGACAGGTACAGTAGCTCTGCCTGTTCCTAGGAAAGTTGTACTCTCCCTTCACTGGCAGTCAAACAACTTTCCATTCAAACATGAATTTAATGATTAATTAGCTGCAGGGAGCCATTTCATTGGTACTTTTCAAAAATGATTTTACACTTTAAAAAATTTAATGGTATTTTACTATGATAGCTTACTTCATTGGTTTTTAAAAACTTTTAAATATTAGGGTTTTTCTTATTCTAGCACTTTTGTAAGCAACCGTGAGTCCCATGCCAGGGAAAAGGAGGAATATAAATGAGATAAATAAATAAATGGTAGCATTCTTGTCCCCATCAACTTCCCAAAGGAGAAAAAAAAAATTTCCATTTCCTTACCAAAGCATGATTTCCAAATGCCTAAACAACAAAAAATCCATAGCTTTTGAACTAACAAAAATGGATCCGGACGTTAGGCTTCCTTTGAGCAATCTTCCTCTCTCTCTTTTCTATTTCCTTTCAATTCTTTATACAGAGGGATTACTTTAGCCTTTCACATTTTTGGGAAAATTTAGTATAAACTAAGGCAAAGAATTATGATGATATAGTTACTGCTTCTGTGTGTTACAGAGAGAGAGAGAGAGAGAGAGAGAGAGAGAGAGAGAGAGAGAGAGAGAGAGAGAGAGAGAGAGAGAGAGAGAGAATAGTTGTACTGAGAGAGAAAAAAGTTAACACGAAAACTACAGTCATGCCAGCAGCATGAAATGCCAACTTCAGTTTCACTTTTAGGATACAGCTTGCACCAAAAATGAGTTAGATTCTGAGAAAAGATTCTGCTAAACACTGAAGCGTGTCATAAAATCCCATTGTGCCCAATCCATAATCCGGCTGTGCTGACACAACCCTGGCAGTGCCTCCAGAGACAATTGAACCTTGGCAAATTTTAAGACAGTAGCCTCTGAGAAGGTTGCACAAGAGACACATCAGATTAGATTTTAATTTATACACCAATTTTTGTATAAAACAATTACTATGTGCAAACACACCCAAAGTCCCAGCAAGAATTCGGGACATGCGGCGTTCCGGATCAAAGATACACTTGGGTTGAAGGTGATTGTCTTTGCTCATGCTGGGGAATGCTACATTACCACATCATGGTTTGTGCATTGGCCCAGTCCTCAAATTTTAATACACAGTTCAGTTTCAATGTATATTCTGTATAAGGTTATATAAAGTGATCAGTTACTCTGCGCCACTATGTCTTTGACAAACTGTAAGAAAACAATCTTCTTGCTTAAAGAGCATTTCATATAACCTATCACTGTGAAATGTTACTATATTTGATTATGTCTAAGGAAGTTTATTAATTTTTTTCAATCTCAATTATTGAATTTTACCAGAAATGATACCACTGAAATTTTTATCAAAATACTTTGATATGTGAGCAATCCATTTAACTCAGTTTCTGAAGGTTTGTGACAATGTGTAAAATAGCAACCTAAGTCTGTAGAACTGTGCCATATAATTACTTTACATGTCAAGTATTCTGTGAAGTCTAGCATGCTCTTCTATACAATCTTACTCCTTCAAGGTAACTTCTGGTAGTAATGGCAGTAGTGAAGGCATACTGCTTACATCCTTCTGGGTAATGCCTTCAATAACCATCTCCTCTGAGTTGCTGTATATTCTAGCTTTCCCTACAATGTGATGTCAAAGCATGAAGTTCTGAATAGGAACCCAGAGTCTAGGAGGGAATAGGAACCATACATGTACATAGGCTCAGTTAAGACATAACACTGAACCTCTGAGAAACAATGGCTTGATATGTGTGGATAAAATTGAACACTTCCTCCTATGTACTTCCCTTTTTCCTCTTGCAAAATCAACTGAAAAGAAGATCTTCCAGTTTGGTAAACTGGCTTCTTATGACTTTCAAAATGGGAAATGGTGGTCTATGTACTGCCCATCATCCTAGTTTGCAATCCAAGGTAAATGTATGATTTCTCAATCTGTAAGCTGCCTTTAAAACTGCAATTTCCCAAATTCAGGCACAACTGGAAAACTGAGTTTAATAAACCAAGTGGACTCTTCTCACGTCAGGCATGCAAGGAATGTCAGGATATTCAAGGTGAATGCAGGTATTGTTTTCTAAGTGGACGGCAGAAGTGGAGTGATGTGGCCTTGGGCAGAGGTGCAAGGTTGTTATGACTAGCCAGACCCAGAAAGTCTTTTGCCTCATCACCAAGTGAAGGTTGCCAAGGGGGAAAGTGATTGGATCACCCCACAAGGTCTGGGGTGGTGGTAAGCCCTCAAAAACGCTGGAGTTTGCTGAACATTTCACCTTTTAGGCTTTTTCCTAACTGGTCATGGAATCTAGCTGAGAGATTTATGCTTTGCTGCCCAGCATGCTGCTGGTTTTACTTGCTGATATCCTTGCTGATTTACTGCTGTACTAACTGCATTTTGGAATGTGGCTGTCCCCATTATCTGAACCTCAGTGTGCTAAAATAAACTAATAAGCCCTGAGCCTAACTAACGAGCTTTTGGAACCGTTTTTTTTGCTCCGTCGAACTTGGCTGGTCACAGCAAGGCGACACTTCCCTGTCAGCACTCTGTGTAAGCTCTGAGGAGCTGTTTCACGCCAACCCTTACAAGGAAAAGGAAGCAAATGAGCTGGACCACTTGCAGGAACAACAAATTGGCTTGTTGTAGCTGCAGCACTGTATCTGGACAATCAAGGAATACAGGTAAACAACCAAGAGTCAAAACTAAGTTGGCTACATTTCCCTTAAAGATAGGTCTCTGTGTGAAAATGTTTGAAGAGAATGGGACTCCAGAGACTCCTACACTATTATGGCAAGGATCCATAAATAAATGGTGTGTTTCCAGCAAAATCAGCAATCCCTGCTCTTGGTTCAGCTCCCTGTGAATTCTAAAAATCTATTTGCAGAGGTTACAAAACCATATGCTGAGGCATACCACAGAGGGCTGTGTTGGGAAGAAGAAGATTTCACATCCTGATTCCACTTGCAACAGACATGAAGGCAGCACTAGATCCTAACCAATCATTGTTAGGATTTGTAGAGCTCTCACCAGTTCATTACTGCTCTAGTAAACTGATGTGGTTACGTATTTGAGGGATTAATTAACAAGGCTGAGTCTGTCTTATTTGATCTTTTGATCTTAACTGATCAAGTATCAATTTGAATTGATTCTGTCTTATCACTCTGGTTTTTAAGATGCTCTTTGCTACTTTTGATTCTCACCATGCATATATACCTGTTCCTGCACTCTGTGGCACAAATCAATTACAAATTGATATTTTCTAAACGGTTCTCTATGCCCATATCAATATAATAATGCAGGAAGAAGCCACCGCAAAGGAACTACAAATACAACCGTCTAGTAGAGAAAGAGGGGAAACCAAGTACCAACTCCAAGTTCAATCATTCTTACCCTTCAAAAAGATCTTCTGCTTTCCCATCAAACTCCACATACTTTTAGCTACCTCACAATCCCAGATTCTTTCCTAGAGACTACACAATTGTTAGGACATGTACTTTAATGTCAGAACATACCAGCTCCTTACAAGAGATGTTGGCAACTCTATAAAGATCCACGAAAGGGCACCCCTACAAAGTTCTGTGTTTCAAATACCTGGATACTGTAGAAATCCCACAGCTTCTCATTACATAACACTTTGCTGCTTTCTGTTCACTGATGTCTCTCATGATATCCTCTTTTCAAGCTGTTTTTGTCTCTGACTATTCTTCTACTGAGTGAGCCTCTGACCCTCAGTTTGACACTTGGGTGTGGAGAATTACATATAAAAAATGTCTGTTCCCTCCATCATCCAGAAATAGTAGGTAGAATTACATTCATCCACATGTATACTAGAATGTAGGTCAAAGGAGAAGAAAAATGTTTATACTGTTTATTTCCATCAATGACTTAATGTTTCCCTTCGAGGACAACACAATTACACACTATGTTGATACACAGTATTTCTAATTGCATTGCAATTAAGTGGTATGCACTGCAGTATTTTTACCCTTTTATAGTCCATAACAATCAGGCAGGAGAATTGGTACTTCTAGTTAATATTAATAGCTCATTAAATTAACTATCTAATTTTCACCTACGAACAGTAGATATTAGAAAATCCTGAAAGTAATCTATATGGTTTAGAAATCCTAATATGATGTATATTATAATCCTCAGTACACATCATCACAAATTTGTTTTTAAAACTAGTGCATTAAAAATCCAATTTAAACACCAATATATTATTTAAAATATTCACCCCATTGGCTCTGAATGATAATAATTTCTATGTTCTCATTATATTCTTTCTCATTCTTCTAGTTCTTAAATGCTGATTGCCTGTTAAGCCATGTCAGAGAAATTACTAGGGTGTTGCGTGTACAGTGCTTTCATTCCCAAGGAAATGCAAGATAGCGTGACTTTGAACCTTTCTTTTGAGACAGAGAGTGCAAGGTATACATTGCCTAAGTGATAATGAAGTATGAGTCAACTATCACACAAAAATGAAGTTACTTATCTTCCTATGGCTTGAAAAGTGGGAAATGTCTGGCTCAGAGTTAATGTAGGAAAGTAACTGATCTATTATCAGTTTATATATTTCCTTTCAGTGGATCAGAACAACATTGTAAACATAACAAACATGGAATCAAACATGGGATTAATATAACTTCACTGGGCTCTAGAGTGTGACAAACAATCATAAGAGGGCATTCTTATCCTTATTACACGTATTTCATATGGCAAGCTGCTTCTGAAACATAATATTCATAAAGAATATTTATATGGAACAAGCATACAGTTTAAAGGAGAAAGGTCAGAAATCTATTGGGCATACCCTGTCTCCTTGGTTTCTAGCCTAAGCTCTCCTTTTCGTTCCTTTATGCAAGCTGGAAAGCATGCATGTAAAAACAACTGCCCTATACAAAATTTGATAAAACCTTGTTCTTCACTTTATGGACAATCTATTTTTCTATGACCCCTTTTCAAAAGGACCTCATTAATGATCATATGCAATTACAAAAACAATAACCTTACACAGCATCTAAGAATAACTCTTTCTATCATTTCCTTCTTTCTCTCTAGTGGGATGAAACAGAAATGAAAAGGAAAAAAATAAAATGTGCATCATACATGCAATTTAAACAACAATACAAAGGGAAGTTAAAGAAAAGATCTTGGTGTTTCAAGATTGCAGGGAATATACTTTCCAAGCTAAAGTAGTTTTTTCTCCTGAGAATTAAAATACCATCTTAGATTATTGTTTGCTCATCATATCAAACTGGAATGAATAGTAACCTGTCTACTTGATAAGAAAGAGCTCATAATGCCCAAAATCACATATAAGGCTATGAAACAAGAGAGTAAATTGAAGAGCAGTTACAGAAAAGGATCTTGTACAGTCGTGTGAAGTGTTGACAGAAAGCACTACTACTGTCTCCACTGAATGGTTTGCTTGACACATCTCAAGGTATGCGATCTAACCTACAGCAAGTATTTTACTTACACTAATTTAATCAAGTATAAAATGATAGAAACATATACATGATTGTAGAATTGAAATCTCATGCATATTTCCCTATGTGAAAGCCTCACTGTACACAGTGGGACTTCTGAATAAACATGCATACCATTTTGGAATGTATAACCAAAATGTTGTCAAGTTATACTTTGGTTTACTCTGAGAGAAGGTACTACCCATTCATTTTCTTGTGGAGCTGCTCCTAAAAGTTACAGGTATATATTATTTCCAGTGTTCATTGCCTTTACAAAGTAAAATAAGCAGAAAAGTCTGGTCTTTAGCCCAAATAAAATCTTGAGATTAGGGTGACAAGAAGAGATCAGGTAACATGGGATGGCTTTATACAAATATGTCTGAGATATACTTCGGCTTCATTCTCAAGCTGAAACAAAGATTTTAAACTGAAACCTTCAAAGAAGAAGACATTAGAAGAAGCCACACCCAAGGAAGAAACCAATTCGTTTCCTATCACCACTCTCCGTACATGCACAGACCACGTTCTGATCTAGAGCTCAGTCACATGGTCAGAAACGTCACTAAATTACACAGTTTTGTAGGATTTGGAGAATCTTGGCGTGGAAAAGAGAGGACTAGGCCTGCTTTCCTTTCTCCCAGACTGGAGTAGCAGGGTCCCGTTAATCCTGCTATAGTACCCTGGCTGCCTCCCTTCCACTTATTTAACGCTGCTTTCCCCCTAAAACTACCACCTTAGTGGATAAAAGGCAAAGCTTATCAATAGTTATTCAAAAAGGATTGATAACCTGTGGTAGCATGTTCTGATAAAAATAAAACAGAAGAAAATACTCTGTTGAGGCTGAAATTATAAAAATAGAATGTAATTTTTATCAAAATAACACATAGGGGAAAAGGTATTGGGTATTTCAAGATTACTAAACAACACTTTCCCAAAGATGTTTAAGTAATTTCTTCAAATCACCACAGTATTCAAGAACACAGCACTCTCTCGCTCCCTCTCTCCCCCACATATATACATATACACACACCTTTGGATCCCCTTAGCACAAAGGTGTTTTTCCCCACTCAGGATCCCACTTTCTGACCCATTCAGAAGTGGCTTCTTCTCTGCCTAATACAAAGCCACTGAGAAGACAACCCTCTTTTTCCAGACAGTTCCCCACTTGGTTGTCTGAAGGCTCTGACTTAAAGTTCTCTCTAAAAAAAAATCTCACCAAAGGAACCTAGAATCCAATTCACGCTCTCTGTATATATACCTTCTGCAGTTTCACTCACAACCCCTCCCTCTAACTAGGGCAGAGTTTTGCTCAGACAGAGCCAATCTGGTTATATGACCACCTGTCGCTAGGACTGCTCTGCTAACCACACCCCCAGACTCCATCACTTGGCTTACTGTGAACAAGCTGATGTATTGCACCTTGTCTCTAGTTTTTTCTGCTAAGGAGCAATTAAATTAATGACAAATCAGATGCACAGTATTCTCAGCTAAATATTAGATTAACTCAAAATGCAAATCCACAGGTATCCATGTGAAGTCGAAGGTGTATTCTTTGAAATACTTCTTGATTCACGAATAAAATAAAAAGAGGTCATGTTTCCCAAAATAATCTGTGATTTCTTGATTGTGTAATTGTTTTGCTCTGCATGTCAACTTTTCAGAGAAGGCTAGATTCCAAATTTTACTATTCCAGTTATCTAGACTCAATGTGATAACTGAAGTCCCTGCCAGAGCCGCTGATGACGAGCAGCAGCTGTTGGTCCCTGTGGCTCTGGCTGGAGATGAGTCCTGCAGCTCAGGAGCTCCCCCTGCTGCCATGGACCTTTAGAGCAACAAGGATCCGATTCTGAAGATACTCTGGAGCCTGCTTCAATCAGCCCCCAATCAAGGCAGAGACTCAAGAGAGCTGTGCAAAAGGAGGCTTCCTTGGCTAAGTTTAAGAAGCGGTGACTGGGCACACATGTGCCTTGGGCTATATAACTACCTGCTTGGAAGCTTCCCTTTGCTCATGGTAAACTTCTCACAAGCTCTCCTCTTGTCTGTTCCTTGCTTCCAGCACCTGGTTCCTGATACCTTGGATTGATCTCTTGGCTCCAGAGCCCTAGCTTTTGGAACTCTGACTATGGCTTTTGCTTGTCACTCTGGCTTAGGTAAATGGACTTCCTTTGAATAGTTGCTTGCTTGACTCCTCCTGGCAGGACTCTGCTAGCTCTCCCACTCCCTTCTCTGGGCTCGCTTGCCACCTGGGTCTCTGACCTTGACAGTCAATATTGATCCTGATTTTAACTACTTAGTGGCTGTAACTAACATGAAAGTAACAAGATCTTTATGGACTGGCTCTCCCGTTGGCTAGGGCTTGGGGCACAGGACCCCCACAAAAGTGTAAAAATCACAAATACCAAAGTGTGTGTGTATCTGTGGAAAGGGAACCATGGCATGGTGGGGAGAACAGACACCTAGGGTCCAAACCAGGTCAGCAAGGGAAGAAGGAAAGGGTGAGTTGGCATGGTGGCCCTATACTTCCTCTCTGTCACCTATCTCCTTCTTTGGGTGTGGGGAGGCATCAGGAGAAGATTTGTGGTGGTGAGAAATTGGGCTGTGAGCAGTTCTTTGCTGGCCAGGCAGCAGCTGGTGGAGAAGGAGGGAGAAGATCAGAGATTGGTTTTAAGGGATGGCATGGGCTGAACAGAGCCACTAAGAGAATAGGTTCCCCCAGAAGAGAAGATCTTGAAATGGGAGGACAGGGGATGGAATATCTCACATATAATCAAATCTGTAAGAATGAAACCTGCAAATGTGGATGGCTGACTGTTATCTGTTAAGTCCAGTGGAAATGCTTAACAGGCCTAGACTGGCATTCAAAGTTATGTTTTGATTAATAAAGGTATTAATTTCACTCTATACTGTCAGCTAGAAACACTGCATTAAAATACAAGACCACCAGATATGAAGGTGGGATCCCATCAGACCACATCCTCTCCAACAAGTAGTTGAACTGCTCATTGGCATATGCAATAGTCAATTGGTATGTGATCGCAATGCTAATTTTAATTGCTGTTCCTTTGTAGGAGATTTATTTCAATAGACTTGATTTCCATAAACCATTCTATTGCTTTTCACATGACTGAAATCATGCTCTCATGTGTGCTTTAGCCCTTCCACTGAATAACTTCCATTATCTACTAACAATTTACATATAGCTGCAGAAGATCCTTTAAACTGTACTCTATAGAGGATTAGCAGCATTTCAGATGATGTGGTCTCCTAGTTTGTAAGACAACTTTTTTAATTTTTAGAAATTCCAAGACCTGAAGGATTTCTTCTAGATGCTTCCTGCATCAAATATTTCTTTCTGTTTTCATTACAAGCAATGTGGATTATGCACCTATAACAAATCTATGGATTTTTGATAGGCTGAACTCATGAAGATATATTTTTAGTTTACTTCCCTGTTTATATAGTTTCATTTATTACCTTCTGCCTCCTGAGGTTCATTTGTTAAATATTCCAGTTAGTCTATGTATGAAGGAAGTACAGTAGCGAGCAGAACTTTTTCATATCAATATATTACCAGTGAGACAAATGAACACATATTCTGAAAGCTATACATGTGAGTGGTGAAAATGACAATCCTAAAGCACAAATAGGGACACAGGAAGTGACTTTGTATCATTGGTTTATCCATCTGGTTTTCCTGCCATGACTGACAATGGCTCCTGAGGGTTTCAGTCATGGGTCTTTTCTAGCACTAGCTAAAAATGTTGAGGACCATATGAAAACAATGTACGCTATTATTGAGCTATGGCCCTTCCCTATTCCCCCCTCCTCCCATCTGTTTTTTAAATCCCCCATTCACAAAATAAAGGACAGAACTTTTAGAGGGGTTACTGAGCAGTACAGGCTTCTCCTTCAGCTACCAACCCAGAGGTAAGACGGATGCAGTAATGGCTAAGGAAATGGAATTTTCAGGCGCCCACTCCCAATCAGATCAGAATCCTGTAAATGACCCACTTGTACAATGAAGTGCTGACCTAATTCTACCAACACCTTTCTTACCATTTTCATCATTTTAGAGATCACAAATAATGTAGGAAGTTGTATCTTGCAGAATTATTTTGCAAAACAGTAATGAAAGATATATATATACCTTTGCTTTGCAGTATCACTAAATATCAATTCCTTTTAAAAGTAACTGCAATATTCAAACACATCTGTCAATCTTATTTTCACTCATTCAAAGTGTAACTGCAAGCATTAAAGATTCAAAGTGTTTTGTGAAGATTCACTATTACACTAAAACTGTGTGACTATCCATATTTATTTTGAAATATTATTCATTTTGAATTTTCACTAGCAACAGAGTTCTCTAATTGTAACTGAAGCTTAAAAACCACCTGTCATAAAATGACCATAACTTCTCTGTAAATAAGCAGCTTCCAAATCCCAAAAGAAGCAGAGAAGCCAGGGAATGGAGCATGTCTGGAGAGAAGAGCATGCCCTCTTTGCTTACGGACAAAGGACTCACATTTAATACAACTGGAACATCATCTGACAAGGTTGAAGCATGAAGGCTCTTGAGACAACCCTTACCTCAGACTCATCTGTAGATTCTTCATTAGATCTAGGCTCCTGAAAACAATGTAACAAGGAAGAAGAAGTTACAAGGAGAAAGTGGTCATGTGATAACCTAACAGCACAATCCTGTGCATGCTTATGTACAACTTTGTCTCAATGAGTTCAAAGGAACTTACTCCACAGTATATTTACAAAGGATGTTGCAGTCCAAATGCATCTTCATTGCTATTTCTGCTACTCAATAGCAATAACCTACCTAAAATCCAGGAAATTCTGATCACATTCTAGAGCAATGTTCCCCAATCTGGTATCCTCCAGATGCACTGGACTTAATTCCAAGAACCCCTAGCTAGCATAGGCACCAATTTGGGGAAAGCTGCTCTAGGTGGCTTTAGGTATTTCTTATTCGTTAATCCAAGGATATTTTTTCTGGAGTGAAAAAGTGGTATGAACAACAGTTAGTCAATGAACACTATAATCATTTTCTGTTTCCAGATATGCAGAAGGCTTTGTGCTGCTTGTTCCACTGAGCACTCAATCAATCTTGCAAAGAAATAATCTGTTTCTTCAGGTCCCCAACAAGCCTCTGAAAAATTTATAATCACAAATTAGCCATCATTGTATCAACTTAATTCTAGCCAATTTCTTTCCATATTCTAGATCAGTGAAATCTTACGTTTGTACATCTGTTTATTTTTAGAAATAACACTCTATCACAGCTTTATAAACATGCTTATTCATCAAGAGACATATATCATGATTTTTCTGTATTAATCACACAACTGATTCATACTAAGATCTCCTTCAGCTTGGTAAGGTCCCTTCTGGCTGGATTTTACATTCTACAAATGCCCCATCACACAAAAGCTTCAGATTATTCTACTTTCTTAACTACAGACATGAAAAATAATCATTGTGGGGCCAACAAAGACTAAGCAAACTCTCCAAGGAGGTGAAATATACTCCTGTTCTGAAAATAAGCTTTGAATGTTTCCCATGTAAGTAAGAACTTCTGAATAAAAACTCAAGGAACAAAGATAAGAGTACACAGAGGAAGAAGGCAATGAAGTCAATCAGCATCTTACTTGTGCATCATATTTCCAACCAAATGGCAGTAGACACATCACAATGTCAGAAATATAAAACTCAAGAATACATCTCCAGAAAAATAAACACCAGAAGTACAATATGGAATCTAACTCAAATAATTCTTAACGTGTTTCTTCAACAAGTGTTTTATATAAACATTTCATGAACAATAGAGATTTCCATGGTCATATTTACTCTGATCATATACTGTTCACTGCTACATTTATTGTTTGACACTGCTATTCCTCCCCATCAATTGCTGAGACTTATTTGCTTTGGGGTTCACATGGGATAGCTCTCTCTTGCCATGAGAACTCAGATTCTCCTGGACTTCTTTTAAAGAAGCAGGCAATTTAAATTCACGTAAGAATTCCAGAAAGCATTATGTTAAAAACCAACATTATTCTTGCTCCTACATTTCTCAAACCATCAAGGAATATGTGCCTTTAAAATCCCTCTCACACAAGGCAATAAATCATACTGTCGCATAAACACACACACACGCACACACACATGAAATTGAGTCTATTCTTGCTAATCTCTCACCTGTCCAGTGGCAAAATGTGCTGATACCATGCCTCCTCCAACAGGTCAGCAAAATGAAGATTTACTTAAAGTATTTACAGTTATCAATAGCAATAAAAGACTACAACTAATATGCTGACAGTGAACGTAAGCATTCTAACAGCAGCATGACAGAAATATTGTTCAACAGAGATGGGATTTCAAACCTTATGAGGTAATATTAGACAATAAGATTAATAATCATAGCAGGCTATGTGTGTGTGTGATGGAGGGGAGAGGGAAAGAGTGCATATAAATGACCAAATTACATGATGACGTCTATATCACAACTTTAGTTTTGAGCAGTAACTTCATGGTAAAGATTCTTGCAGAAGTCCTTTTTTTAAATGAAACTATTTAGCCACCATAAGCTCTATGAGGCCCAGCATTCAGACCTGCCAGGAAACAACACTTAGGGATCAAAACAGAAATTTTTAAGAGCCAGTGTGATATTTTTAGGCACCAGGTTCACAAAAGACTGAAAAATATTTCAGATCCCTAGACATTTAAGGATCTGCATCTCTATATCCAACAACTTTGGTTTCTTTACTTTTTTCTAGGCTTTTTTTTGGAAACATTCCATAGACATCATTATCACATGGGCTTCCCTCAAGTTGCCTACTAACAAAAAAGCGACCATGTTCATTGGCTCAGATTTCAATATTATCATTATACTTCTTGCATAAACTAACACTTCTGAAACTCATTTCATTTATATTTCTCAGGGGTTCTCTAAAACAGGGTCAAGCAACAAGTGGCCTTACAGATGTTGTTGAACTATAACTCTTACAATCACTCATCATCAGCTATGCTGGCTAGGGCTGATGACAGTTCAAGTCCAACATCTGAGGGCCCACAAGTTGTCTACCCTTGCTCTAAAAAAAGTTGATGCGGTAATTTCTTCTGCTAGTGGTTTAATACTTAAATGTTAAAGTGTGGCCACCCCCACAAAACAATATAGCCACTTAGGGAGATTGCTGGTATCACTCTTTGAGTCATTCAACCACCACATCCTGTGCTAGAGACATTATGGTGTGTGTGCTGATTCAGCTCAGGGTATTTACAGCTTCCAAGTATTGGCTGTGTTGAATAATTCATCTGATTTTTAAAAAATCTTATGCAAAACCCTAAGAATCAAGGTAGGACAGGAGATTAAGTCTTTACACTAATGGTCCATTAATGTCTATATTGACTGACAGTGGCTCCCCAAGGTCTCTGGCAGAGAGATTTTTCTGAACCAATATTTTGAAGCCAATTTTGACTGAAGTGCCAGAGATCAAACTATGGACCATAAATAAGCAACACATATGTTTACTTTACCACTAAATTGCCACTCTGGGAATAGAATGCTTTTTATGCTAAAGAGAAAAAAATGCAAATAAAATATCAGCCTTATTACCTGATCAGCTTTAATTGTTTCTTATTCTCAAAATGCTGCTATATTTTTAGTGATTAAAACAAAGATGGGAGTGCCGATGAAATACACAGGAAAAAAAGGTTCCATACAGACAACCAGTGCAATAACAAATCCATTGTCTGAAAAATGAACTGTGAGTAGGCGAACAAACTGAGCGGATACAAATAACACAGAGGTTCTCTTAGTTAACAGACATGAGTCAGGAATTGGTTTCAGCCAATAATGAACAGGGTAACGCTCCTCTGAAAATGCAGATTCTTAATTGGAATAATTCTCCTGGACCTAGTCTTGACCACAGACACCTATATCTTGGTTGTAGTCAAACATGCCTTTGCCCAGCTGAGTAAACCAACTATACACACTCACAGAGAATGTAGATCTGGCAACATACCCCATTTACAAGTTGGCAATATGATCTAGAAACATTTAAAAACTATTTGGGATTATATTTGCTCCAAAATTCAGTGCTCTGGTGATTAACAGGGACTGTTGTAGAAACAGGTGCACTAACATCTGTTCAAAGAGGAGGTGATATCTTTAAAGCCATGAATGGTTTGGGATAAGGATATTTGAAAGACTGCCTTCTATCAAAGCTTGCATACATATTGAGTTCATTCTTTCAAAAGCTTTGCTATACCCAAATAACCTTATATGTATTTTTAGCTGGGACGAGGGAAGACAAGATTTTTGGTGGATGTACTTAAACTCTGGAACTCTTGTCAAGTGAAGTTCATCTTACTTCATCACTAATGACATAGTAGAGACTCTCCTTTTTAGGGGGACAACAGTATCTAATTTTTAACTTTGTTAAATCTTCTATTAGTACTCTAATATTTTCAGTTGCTGTTTGCATTTTACTATGTACTACTGATTTGAGATTTAAAGTTTTCTAATGTTTTCATTAACAATTTTAATTGCTAAATTTAAAATTTCCTTTCTGAGCCACCCTGAACTCCCACAAGAAAAGGCAGAACAGAAACAGTTTAAAATAAATACATAAATGAAGTTCATTCTAAAAACACACAAATTTAGAGATGTGCATTGACTGATTAGGAGAAGAAATATCGGCATTTGAAAATAGTTCTGTAAATAGGAGACAGTATTTCATCACATACACAATAAATGCCAAAGGAAACCATCTTCTGCAATGAGTCCAATGAATAATCAAGATCTCTTACAACCACAATGTGAAAACCAGCTTTGAACCATGGTTACAATTCCTAGTTTACAAGAGAATTATGGTTTGCACATATTTTCATGGGTTATGAAACCATCATTAAGGGGGAAAAAAGGAGAAATTACTCTAGAGAGATCTAAACTGAGAAAGCACTGACATTTTGAAGGAAGCTAGAATAATTTCTGCAGCAGGCCTTAGTGCTCATAAATGAAAACATTAGTATCATCCCTGGGTAATGACAATAATATGGTTCCTCCAGGCACTTTATTCTATAGAGTGATGCAGGAAATAGGAATGAGTGCAGACACCTGGTTAAGAAAGCTTGCTTTGTCTGTCTTCCAGTACAAATTTCCCCTTCCAGTTAAAAAGAAACTTCCTTTTCCTGCTATTGCTTTTTCTTTGATCCTCAACCAAAGCTTGGCAGACTGCAAACAGCAGTCAACTGTGACACTTGTCATTCTGTCTCAAAAGTACATCCAGTCCCTAATTCCAAAAATCCCACCAAAATCCTTCCAAAAATCCGATCATAAACCCTTCTATTGGGATTTTGAAAGGCAGACAAAAAAATCAGAGTCCCACAGCATTTAGATGTATTGATTACGTTTCCTGACTATCAATAAATAGGTCATCTGAATTCTCTGAAGGGGAATTCTTCAGGGGAAAAAATCCTGTATGAATATACCTTTTCACAGATTTGGGGGGGGGGGGCGCAAGGGGGAGGAGGAAGAATATGTATTGTATTAAATTGCTTTCTGCAATGCTAATATAAGCAATTAAGTACACAGGGCAGCTGCTTGAAAAATATATTATAAATTTGCATAATTTAGGTTTTGGACATTTGTCTCTTTAAGAAAAAAAAAGAAAAAAATTGTTCTAAACAAACAAATATTTAAGCCCACTTTGATTTAGGATCATCTTATAGGCAGGGACCCAAGTGTTTGCAGAATCAGCACCAATTTGAATATTAAGTAACAAATAAAAATATACTCCTCTTTATTGTTACACAGGAATATAATTGTAAATATATCTTATAAAGCTTACTGAGGACAAAACAATCCATTTTAAATGACTTTTGATTACTGAAAACATGTCATTTTAAGTATATTTTAAATGCATTTAGATTCTTTTAAATAGCGTTATTTGTAACAGGGCAGTTTATTTGTTGTTGCTTTCTTTTTAATCATAATCATAATTTTAGTTGTACTTTATCTTAATCTACGTTGTGAGGTCCCATCTTGGAAGACAGAACATTGAATAAATATCTATAAAACTATTAACATTCCACATTTTTTGCCCTTTAAAGAGGCCACAAAGTGGTTTACAGTAAAATATAAATTAAAAACCACAGTGATTCAAGAGCAGCACACTATTAACCATAATTTAACGAAGTTCAAACAGAACAAAAATAAATTTATTCAATATTAACAGCCATACAAAATAAGAGCCCTGCTGCACAAGACTAAAGGCCCATCTGGCCTACCATCCTATCTTCCATGGAGATCAACCAGACATCCACAAGAGACCAACAAATAGGACATGAGAGTGATGGCTTGCTCTACTGCTGCTGTTTCCCAGCAACTGCTATTCATAGCAATGATGCCTCTAACCATATTATAATGCTGCCTCTTATGTACAGGCATCAGGATTAGTAGGGACTGACAACCCCCATAAATCTGTATAATGTCCCTTTTCAAACCAACTAAGTCAATGGTGAGATGACTTCAGTTGACTTCTGGATTTACAAATAGCCTCTTCTGAGCCTAAAACAGATGAGGGTGGCCCACAGAAACATGGCAAAAATTCTGGCCATGTGAAAGAAGATTTAACAATTGGGTCTGGAATCTTTTCCAGAGTTACTACACACACATACGCACATACAGAGAGAGAGGGAAACAGTAATTCTGGAACCAGATGTAGCAACCAGAATTACACTCACTATTCCAATATGTTCGTGCTAGAGATTTATATAAAGGTGTTGCCATACAGGCAGTTTGATTTCTTTTCTTTTTCCCAATGACTCAAGATATAATACACACTTTTTTTTTGTCTTAGTTCCTAAGAAGGGCAGGGACAAAAAGGGGGTACTAAAATGTATTGCTGGGATTTTTATCTTTATCAGGACTAACTAGGATGTGCAAGCTTTTGACTTTTTCAAGAAGATAGGGGACAGGGAAGAAAGGAAAGTCTCGGAACGAAGTCCAGTGTTGTACCCATGAAGTCTGCAGTTAAACTTAACCCAAAATTAGAGAGAACTACTGAAAGCAGCCACTCGTACATAATGACTATATGTTTATGTAAAGTTTAGGAAGGCATGTGTGGCTGGTTTCAACCTGTTTATCCTCACACATATATCTTCAGATATTAAAAATAACTTGGGATGAAATGGACTAAAATCAACTAATCAATTTCATGGCTAAACTTAGAAATGACCAAAATAATTTAGCATTAAGATGTGAATAACTAGATAGCACAGCTCATCAGTTAAGGTTTACTAGCCTTACTTTGGTCCTGGAAAAAAATTAATTTTTAAAAGGTATTCTGAAGCCAGATCACTAGATGAGCAAATGCTTGAAAAAAGAACTATCCTACAGTGTGGGCAAAATATGGCCCTGGGGAAACATGCAGGATCCTAAGGCTGTTTTTACCAACTGTCCCACAATGCCATTTTCCTGGCAAGTAAGGGTGAACTGCTTTACCATGAATTGTCTAGGAGACCTATTCACCTTTTAAATAGATCACAGGATACCACTGAACTACTTATCATAAAAATACATTTTACAAGCGGACTTCAGACCTCCAGGGCTTTTTTTTTTTTCCTGGTAGGGGGGAATCTCTGTAGCCTTTTGAGGATTCCAGGAGCAGAAAACTAGCCCATGGACCTTTAGACAGCAGAAGTTTATTGTTGTTTTACATGAAACATTATTTCAAACAAATTACTATAATGCAGAAATCTCAAAGCATATTGGAAACTGTTAGTATATTCACACATTTTGCATTTCTATAACTATTTACCCACCTCCACAGAGACTATGAAAGCTTATGCTACAAACTTCTTTCTTCCAGTTAGTCTCAAGAGTGCTACAAGACTCCTTTGTACGCTGACACAGGGTAACACAGCTATATCTTTGAATGTTAGCAATTTTTAAAAAAAAAAATGTTAAAGACTGCTAAAATTACACAAAAACTCTTACACAGAAGTAAGTTCTACTTAGGTTTACTCTCAGGTAAATGCATATGGGAGACAACCTAAATCCAGGGGCCTTTTCTACACAATTATAGTACTATGATTCCACTTTAAATTCTATATTTGCATCCTAAGGAATCTTACGATGAACAGTTGGTGAAGCACTAGAGCAGCCTGAGAACTCTGAATATCCCCTTTTAAACTGCAAATTGCCGTATTCCATAGAATGTTGCCATGCTGTTAAAGCTGAATCGTAGTACTATAACTGCATGGTGTGCAACAGTCTGAGCCACAAATTATCAACATCTTAATCAGGCATGGGGATCCTCCGATCCCCCCCACCCTGATGTTACTGGATTACAATTGTGCCATCCCTCACTACTGGTTAGGTATAAAGAGAACTGCAGTGCAATAACATGTATGGAGGGCCTATGTTCCACATCCTCGAAATAAAACAAAGTCTTATAAACTTCCAAAGCAATATTCAGGGTAACAAATGCAGAATGCATCCAAAAGAATTCCACCCCGCTTAGTACAGCTGCAGAACAAGAGATGACTATACTGTATATTCATAGAATTAATCAAGACAGCCATACACCAATGAAGTAATGAGTCTAAACATTTTAGAGCTTGATCTTATGTTAGCATTTACTCAGAGAACAGCTCCACGGACTTCAATGGAACTCACAATGGGGTGCAACACCAAAGATTCTCTATGTACATAACTACAATGACCTCCATGGTACTATGGATTCATATGGGTCTAAAAGAGTTGGATTTAAGATAATTTGCTAGTTTTCCGCGGAACGCACCACACTTCACCCACAAAGTCTGGCAACTAATTCCCACAGGAACCATGGAAGTAAAAGGCAGGGGGATGGGAAAAATATGCCCAAGGCATCAGTGTCAATGAGATTAGTCCAGGAGCAATTTCATCCGGCTGAGGATCAAGCACAACCTCACGGCTTTTAAAACAGCCGCCCATGTTGTTCAGCTCCATTTGTTCATCCTGCAGGTCCAAATGTAAACCCACAAACGACTTTCCATCTAAGCAGTTCTCCTATGAACGCTTCCAGTTGGGCTTCCTAGTCATTGAACAATCTCGTTTTGGTTGTGCCTTTACATTTTCTCCAGCTTCCCTCCCTGAACAAACTATTCTCGCCGTCACTTCATTCCCCCTGCCCGCCCATCCACCTCCTAACAAACCTGACCCAATTTCCTTTCATCGCTTCTCACCATCCCAAGTATCACCTTTTCTACGGCCCACTGGCCTGTTACAGCGCTATTATTCCACTGTCAACATCCTACAGAATCCTGGGGTTTGCAGTTAAGGAAAGGCCCCCTCGCCTCTCCCTAAACTGCAAACCCCAGGATTCCGTAGGATGCTGACAGTGGAATAATAGCGCTGTAACAGGCTAGTGCGGAAACGGCCCACCGCTCCCTCTCAATTTCCCAACACCTGAAAGCGACATACATCCCACCCTTCCACCCTCCCTTCTCCCTTTTGCAGAGCTGTACAATTTGTCAGGTATTGATCGCGATCATATCCAGCTTGCTGTTGCAGTCCGTGCCACTCCTCCAAGCTTTTACCTTCTCCTCTGCTTCCGCCATAGCGACGCTGGCCGTCACGTGAGAGGACCAGGAAGTAAAGCGCGTAAAGCATGCCGGGTAATGTAGTTTGGCCGCTAGGCGTCGCCGCAGTCGTTTCGGGAGGCTCGGAAACAGAGCCGATTCAGCAGGCGGAGGCAAAGTGTTCTCACGGGGGGCTCGCCAGGAGCAGGCGGTGGCGCCTTCCCTCACGGAGATGGAGAGAGTGGCCCTCGCGCCTCTTCTCTCTGTGCTTCACGTGTCCGCCCCTGAGGCTCCCGCTTTCTCCCCCCTTCTGTAAAACGAGCATAGGGTGCCCAAAGGGGCCGGCGCCGCTCGAAACAGAGGGGAGACGGCGCTCCCGGTACCTGAGGGGAAGAACTCTCCCTACGAATGCAGCCCGCCCTCGCTTTGCCGGCCCCGCTCCTGCTCGCCTCGACTCGCACTCCCGCCTGCCTAACCTGGGACCCAAGCCGTCAGGAGAGGGCGAGCGGCGGTGGCAGTTGGGCCAGCACTTGCAGGAGTAGCCCAGGCTCTCCCCGCAGCCAAACCGGGAGGGGAGGAACTGCTCCCCGAGTCCCGCTCGCCGGCTCCTCGTGGCAGGGATGGCGCCAGGGCCACCAGCCTCTCCTGATCTCCTGGAATCCCAGCCCTCAAACCACTGCAAGCGGGGGAGACAAGCCCTATGCGCCCATTTCAGGTTGCCAAAGAGCCCACACCACCCCTGAAGTGAACGTTTTACTGCCTGTTACTGCCCTTGGTGTTACTGTAAAACTAGCAGAAGATACAAGTCAATAACAAAGTGCAAACAACATACCTTGCAAGCCATCAAAAGAGCATCTAAGGTAGAACTAACCAACCAACTGCTACAATCACAGTGGCCCCAATCACACATTATTGCCCATTCTTATATCGAGATCGTATCCATATTTGCTTGAAAGTAAGTCTCACATTGCGCTCAATGGAACCAACTCACTGCTAAATATATCTAGGATCTCAGTGTGACTGCTTAAGCCTATGCATATTTACTCAGAAAAAAAAAGTCACATTCAAAAGGGTTTTACTCAAAAGATATCTGGGAGGTTCTGAGAGCCTAATTTTATTATTACTGGTTTCATAGAATTACAAGTATATTCTTCACAAATGAATATAAAAGCAAGTTGAATATTAGTTACAGAACTAGTATTACTGTTCAGAAAAAGTTTATTTTGAAAGCCAGCATGATGTAGTGCTTTGAGTATCTGCCCCCTCCTCTCCCCAAAAATATCTCAGATTGCAGGACTGCAGAAAAAATAAAAACGCATAGTGTTTCCGTTCTGAACTGTGCTAGTGAACTAAAAGAGTATCCAAATCATGGGTTCTTTAGCTGCAATATTCACAGAGTGGCCAGTGCTACTCAAACTAGTAGTTCATGTATGGATGCCAGTTCACAAACCAACACCTACTTGTCCCAGGCCAGTTTCCAGGAAAGGAAGAAACAATTGTAACTAAGGGGCATGCACACGGTACCAGTTACTGGCACAGAGGAAGAAAATCCCACCCCACCCCTCCTCTCCCCTCCCCTCCCATCAGATAGCTGAAGAAGCACTGGTCTAAATTTCCTTACAAGATGGTTCTGAAGGCCAAATGTGTAGGGAAGATGCAGATATGCTGATATTTGCTTCCCGGAGAAAAGAAAGCATAATTAATTTTTTAAAAAACCAATTTACCCAGAATGTGTTAAGAGTAATGCTACAGCTTCCCATCGTTCAGGTTCCCTTTC
This sequence comes from Cyclura pinguis, assembly GCA_030412105.1. Classification (NCBI taxonomy): domain Eukaryota; kingdom Metazoa; phylum Chordata; class Lepidosauria; order Squamata; family Iguanidae; genus Cyclura; species Cyclura pinguis. The sequence continues at coordinate 59,375,796 of CM059604.1, forward strand.
ATTAAAAAAAACAAAACCCAGCTTTCTGTTAGAAAGATTCTCAGGGTGGTTAGCAAAAAAATGACAATATAATATGAAGCACAGTTGTACTGACTCCTAGTCCATCTGGGCAAAATTTACAATTGCTCTTGTGAAACCAGATTAACTGAAAGATGCTCTCTATCATATGTACCTACTGAAACCTTAAAATCTACTCAGCAGCCAAATGAGAAGTAGTAGGTAATTACCAGTGGGGAGCCTTTTTGGCAATGGCACCCTGGTTATGGACTCCTGGTCTTGGAGAGGGCTACCTGGTGTCATTGTCCTTTAAATCTTTTCAGAGGCAGGTGAAGACCTTTCTCTTCACCCAGGCCTTTTCAACAACTTGTGTAGTCAATGCTGGTTTTAAAATCAGTGGTTTTTTAAAACTATGAGGCTATTACTGGCTTTGTTTCTTGTTCTATTTCATGTTTTTTTTTAATTTTACCAGCATCACCCAGCATGGCAAATGTCAGGGGATTATGGATCTTGTAGTACAAAGCATCTAGGGGAATCAAAGGTCCTTGCCCCTGCTCTAAAGTGCTTGTAGCACCTCTGTTTATTGTGTCATCTACAATTAATGTTAGGAGTACTGATTATTCCTTTTTCTTTTTAGTAAGTAACAGGCTATTTTCCTCACTGAAATAGCCAGTTAAGGTGTTAAAGAGTCCTGGCACTTAAAATTTATTCTACTTCTTTTGAAGGCCACAGTTTGTTTATTGTTGCCCCTTTTGCACTATTTCCTAACAAAATAATACACACATTTCACGATAGTTTCTTCTCGGCCACACTGCAAGATTCAACAGGAACTACATAAAAAAGCTTTTTTGATAATTTATTATCTCAATATCTGTTAGTCCTCTTCTGTACGTAGGGAGAGGATTCAGTGCTCGTGCTACATAAAGGTAAATTAAGCAAAGTACATGAGGGGGAAGAACAATTAAAATATTATAATTTGTGGTAGTTCTACTGTATCCTTTCCCCATATAGCAGCACTGCCTTTGCCAGCAACTAGGCCAACACTCATGTAGGAGAATAGAGGACTCACAAGGATGGACAATTATAGACTTGCAGCCATAAGTGGGAAAGGGCCTCACTGAAAAAGATTTAGGCTTTCCCCACAGTTCTCAAATAATAAAAGTTAAAACACACACTCTGAGATGATGTATGCATCAGAGTATGCATGATATTAGGGAAAAAAACCAGATAGTTGTCACACTTGGTTCTAGCAGGGTTCCTGTGCTTTTAACATCTGAGCCATTTCCGCACTAGCCTGTTATAGTGCTGTTATTCCACTTTCAGTATCCTATGGAATCCTGGGGATTGCCGTTTAGGAAGGCGCCAGCTGGACACAAGACAGAAATTCAAAATGTGATGCTTTTTCTTTTATTGGTAATGCAATGATGTTCAACTACTGTCTGACATTTAGCTATTAAATGTACAGGAGCCAACCTGGATAAAAGATGGTAACTCTGATAAGGAATGATCATGATTTGACTGGATGTTAACATGGTAGAGAAAAATGATTATTTCCCTTCCTGTCACTTCATTCCATCTTTGAAGATTCTGAATTTCGTGTTTTTCTCTGTTTTCATACTATCTATATATTCATTTATATGTATCTCTTTGCTGTTTTTTCCTGTCTTATTCTGCTATGGCAAGCTTTGAGGATATTGCTATTCATGTTAAATAGATCACTGTTACCCTGATTTCTGGGGGTCCCGGGAGGGACACCTAAATGTGCTCACAGCAATGGGGAGGGAATTAGCAAAGAGCACTAGTTAGCAATGCGAGAGGCAGGGTAACGTAGGGAGACCTTGAAACCTATGTCTACGGGGTCAGGCCGAGTCAATGATAAGGCAGAAGTTAATAATTATAATTGTTTTATTGAAATACAGTCAAACACATGTATGCAACACACTCACATGAAGAACTATAGAAATAAAAGGTAGGAGTTAGACAGAGGGATTTTGAGAGGAGGTTTGGTACGGGAAATACTATACCTGTCCTGAAGCCCGGTAATAGTGAAGAAGCTGGGGAGCGTGGATTCTCAGCACGTGGGGCTGAGGGGAGGCTCGTCAAACAGAGAAGCAGCAAGTCGGGAGGCAAGTCACGAGTGATCCGACGAGACGCTCAAAGTCAGGGGTTCTTATAGGGAAAATTGTGGCTGCAGGCTAATCTGTTCTTGGGGATAACAATGAGTTTCGGGCTGGAGACAAAGCCTCTGAAAGATCAGTACTTTAGATGATTGAATTATGACCAGATTGTCAATAGAATAGCCGGTATGCAAACGCGGAGTGCTTGAGAGTTGTGTAGTCCGCTCATCAAGCTGCCTGCTCGGGGCAGGGGATCTTTTGTAAGTAGCGTGCATACACAATGTGGTACTTGCCTTGAGGTCTCCTAAAGCTGCATTCAGCAATGACTGGCCTGCCTGGATTGGGATTTGAATGGTTCCGCTATTGTCGGCCACGCCTGTGTGCGTGCTTGTCCGGGGGCCTCACAAGCACGTGGAGAGGAATGGGTAGAGAACGCCAAATTATTGATATCAAATGATATCTTAATATCCCACAAGCTCGAGCTAGAAACAGTGGTAACATCACACTCTAAACTCATTCGTATTTTATTCTGAGGAAGTTTGATTTTCCTTTTGACACATATGTAAGGAGTAGTACTTACCCTTCCATCCACTAAAGAGTCTGTGTTTTGACATGGACAAATGATTGATGGAGGTTGTCAAAGTGTACTTCCAGGATGAAGACTCTGATTCCATTTAGAATAAATACAGGCATGAACCATATTTAAGCAGTAACATAAAAACCTAAAGAGTTGTTATTCACATTTTAAAATGTTGCAGACAGGAATTCCTCTAATATTTTGGTGGTTTTTCCATGCAATATGGAAATGTTTACATCTCAAAATATCCCAAACAAATTATATATATTCTGGGTAGATATTATGGGATCCCATGCTGACCTTATATAGAATATATCTTTGACATACTGTTCTGGCAGAAGCACATTGTATTTTCAATTTAATTTTTGTGGTTCACATTCCAACATCTATATTCAAAAATAAAGAAGCCGTTCCACACTGAGTAAGATCATTGTGTTACCCTGTGAACTGGGGGTCCCGGGAGGGACACCAAAATGTGCTCAACTAAAGTTGGGGAAAATTAGCTCAGAGCACTGCTTAGCGTTACGAGAGGCGGGGTAACATAGCGAGATCTTGAACCCTATGTCTACGGGGTCGGGTCAAGTCAAGGAGAACACAGAAGTTGAAAGAATAAATGATGTTTCTTAAATACAAGCAAAACAGTGTATGCGACACACTCATACAAGATAACTAAAGAAAATAAAGGTTGGAGTGGTATAGAGGGATTTTTAGAGGGATTGTTGGTTTGGATGATACTTCACCTGTCCTGAAGCCCAGAAAAATAGAGAGCGAAGCTGGGGTGCGATGTAGCTCAGCACGTGGAGCTGAGGGGAGGCTCGCCAAGCAAAGCGGCAGCAAGGCGGGATGCAACTCGGGAGCGATCCGAGGAAGGTCTCGGAAGCAAGGGTTTTTATAAGGAGAATTGTGACTGCAGGCTATGCCGTACTTGGGGGAAAACAATAGATTTGGAGTTGGAGACAAAGCCTCCGAAAGGTCAGAATCTGAATGATTGAGTTATCGTAGCGGTTCTCAATAGAGTAGCCAGTATGCAAACGCAGAGTACTTGGGTATTGTATAGTTTACCCATCAAGCTGCCACCGCGGGGCAGAGGCTCTTTGGTAAGCTGCGTGCATACCTAATTAGAGTACTTGCCTGGAGGTCTCCTAAAGCAGTGAGTCAGCTGTTTCTGGCCTGCTTGTATTGTAGTTCGAATATTATGGCTATTAACGGCCGAGCTTGTTTACGTGCTTGTCCGGTGGCCTCGCAAGCATGTGGAAAGGAATAGAGAAGTGAAGCCGAATTATGATATCAAGAGGATATCTTTAATATCCCCAAAGCTCGGACTAGCCAGGGCAGTAACAATCGTTCCATCAAACTCATTTATCATTCGCTCCAAAGCTTGGAAGTAACAAATTAAAGTTAACGTAGTTACTGTTTGACTGTGAAACAAAATCAAGTTACATTTCCAGAGTAACATGAGTAGGAAATACAGTCAGCCCTCTACATTTGCGGGTTTGACATTCACGGATCTGATTATTTGCAAATTTCTCCAACCCTTGCTCCCCCCGCCCACCTCAGGCACTTTTTTGTTTGGGGGGAAATTCCTTCTTGGTGGCTCCAATCAGGCCTTGCAGCTCTTTAAAAACTTGCCCCCAGTTCTCCTTCTCCTTCTCCTCCTTCTCCTCTACCGCCATTGCCCGGCCAGCTCAGGACAGTTCATAGCCCAGATTCTCATCAGCACAAACACTTCCCCAACGCCTCACGTACACCCAAGGAAGGAGACGGGCAAGAGAGAAGAAATACAGGGCCAACATGCCAACCCTTTCCTTTTCCTGACCTGGTTTGGATCCTGGGTGCCTGCTTTCCCCACCTATGCCTCAGCCCCCTTCCCCCCCCACACACACACATTTTGATATTTGTAGTTTTTCACTTTTTGCGAGGGTACTGCGCCCTTAACCCTAGTGAATGTGGAAGGCCAACTGTATCTTGTTTTGTCTGTGTTTCCTCAACTGCTTCAGTGCTGTGAGTTGCTGTATTAAGACAATAGCTCAAAAGCCCTCAGCATTGGGCCTTCAGAATCTAAAGGATTACAAGTTGGACTTTTATAACAGCACTAGAACCATCTGGAAGATCAATCTCGCCACATGTGCAAGACCAGTAATTGGGAATGCTCTGTAATTATTACAGGGTTCAAGGGCAGTTATTGCACTCCCATGGATGTAAGGTACAGAAGGAGCAGATCTCCTTTGTTCCCTTTGCATACTAAACATGTAAGCAACATGTATGGCAAAGCAAGTTATAGCAACTAAATTTTGATAGCTCTTTTGTTGACATTCAGTTAGTATCAATCTCAAAGCCTTACTAGAAATGATGGCAACAGCACTATGTTTTCAGAATATAGGCTGACAGCAAACAGAGATAAAAGGGAAATGTTTTCAACTTAAAGTGGGTGAGATGGTGTATTCAATCCTTTCACCATCCTTTCACCATCTGTATTTTTCACCCTAAATCTCCTTCTGCCAAGGTGTTTTTTCCAAGAGTACAACTAAGTCCACTGCAAAGTGGTTTAGGAGAGGTATTTTGTGGGGTGCCCCCCACTCCCCCGCAAAATACCTTATATATGTTCATGACAACCTACATTTTAAAACACAGGTTATGTCACCGTCGTGGTAAATTCATTCTTTGGGTTTATCACTTAAACATACAAATAAATGGAATATTTGTGTACCATTTCCTTGGATTCAATGGGGCCAATTATAAACGAACAGTGCAAGCACAGCCCCAAGAGTTTTAACAGTCTGCAGATTGAAATCAATTTTTAACTTGGAACAATAAAGCATATTTTATACTGAATCAGGCACATGTCCAGTCTTCTAAGTCCCATGCAGCACCGAAAGTACCAGTAAAGGACTTATTTGCAGAAATCTTGCTACTCAGCAATTTTGTAGACCTTCTCAATGCCCTAATTCTGTGTGCTTGTGTGTGTGTACATGTCTTCAATCACCTGCTGACTTTTGGTGACCACATGAATTGCATAGGGTTTTCTTAGACAAGGAATATGCAGAGGGAAGTTTCCCAATTCCTTCCTCTAAAATACAGTCTATTTCTATACCTCCAATATTTCACAGATGACAGGTGTAATTGAACAACATCTGATAGTTGCTGAAAGCATGTGTCTGGGTTAAAAGACAGCAAAAATTATTAATGAGGAATAACATACAAAACTACTATTTTAAGCAGACAGTCCTTAGAATTTCTGTACAGAATTTAGAAAGCCTTTTTTAAAAAATCTCAGATCAATTAATACAATATACTCTCTTTCTCTGCGAGTGTGCACATGCAGCATGATTAACAGTATTTTATATTATGTATTATATAATACACTATTGTAAATATAAAATGCCTTTATCAGACACAGCTGAAAATCACATTTTTTTCTCCAGTCCATGGTCACTATACGAGCCCTGTGTTCACATGCTCCCCTCAGCCCAACCAATGCACATCATAGATAAGTCAAATTCCAATTTCAACATCATATTCATGTGGTCACTTTGAGCCAATCACCTTCTCCACCTAACCTGCTTCTCAGCCTTTAAGATAAAAATAGGGTGGCAAAAAATGTAGTATACTTTTATCTCCAGGAGCTAAATAAAATGAAATTACAGTTGGCCCTCCACATTTGCAGGTTTGACTTTCACAGATTTGATTGTTCGTGAGTTTCTCCAAACCTTGCTCCCTACTTCAGGTGTTTATTTTCAGGGGGAACTTCCCTCTTGGCAGCTCCAGTGAGGCCATGCAGTCCTTTAAAAACCCACCTCTGTTTCTCTTCCTCCTCTACCAACCTCTGACTGGCCAGCTAAGGACAGCTCATAGCCTCGTTTCTCAGCTCCACAAACCCCCTCCCGATGCTCCCCCACACCCAAGGAAGGAGATGGGTGAGACATGGGAAGTACAGGGCCATAAAGCCAACCTATCCATTTTCCATATCCTTTCCCTGACCTGGTTTGGAATATACTGCGGCTCACTTCTAAGTAGGTATGTGTACAGCTATGTTTTTTGCCCTGCAAAAAAAAAGCTCTGCAAAAAACAAAAAACCTCTAAAAATGAATAGATCTAACAAACCGAAGTATTTGCAAATCAGGAATGCTTCTCTGCAATATTGATCCTAGTTAGAAAAAGAGCGGGAATCTGAAAGCCATGAAAGATAAGGGGCATCTCTGTGTGAGACAGGCTGGTTTAGAGTTCAGTGGGGTGCTCTAATTCAAAAGTGATCCCTTCAAGGAATGCCCCCTTTTGCTTACCAGAAATCCCTGATTGTACTCACACAGGTTGACACTAACGTCTGACAAGTAACTGCAACACCTTTTACTGGAAAGGGTAAGACTCTCCCCTTTGTCAAAACAGGAAGGCAGGCTGCTCAATGTTGGGCTACTTGAGTGCAAACTAATTGGTAGGTTTTGGTTGCTTGGAAGAAATTTCAAACAACATGGCAGAAAGGCAAAATCTGGGACCTCTAAAACCTGAAACCCCACGGATGCAAAAGAGTAGGTAAGGCTCTCCCATTTGATCCACGGCTATTGGAGCCTATGTAATTCAAAGTGACAAGGGCCTAATTCTTATCTCTGGCAGGCACAGTTCCCATTTTCTCCAGCTCTCTTCCTCTCTCTTTCTGAACTGAACTAGCAAGTACAGCCTCTTCTTTAGGGTTTCTCCATCCACTGGGCCAAACCAATAATTCATAGCGTTGCATTTGCGCATATCTAAAGCTCATACTTTGGCAAGCTGCAGCTGAGTGAATATCATTCTTGCACTACCATGTTTACCCTCTGTGTGTGTGTATTTCTAGGCATATCCTTGTGCTACGCAATCTGAGTAAGAATTTGGTTCTACTATAGGAAGAGGCTAACATAACAAAGAACTGGAAGGCTACAACAGTGCATCCATATAAATATCTGTTCATTTTGATAGTGGTCAGTTTTTAATATACTCAACTCATGTTGTCTTGCCCTGTTCTCTAAGAGCAGGTATACTGACTTCAACATGAAACACTCAGGGGAGGATAAATATCCAAATACTTTCTTTATGCATGTAAAAAACTTACATACCATCATCTATAATGTTAATTATAATTTAGACACCATGATCTATAATGCTAATGAACACATAGCAGGCAACGCACCAAGAATGTTATTTTCACTAACATTCAGAATCTACAATGGGAGGGAAGATGGGAGTCAATTACATTTATGCCCACTTTTAAGGCCATTTTAAACTGCAATGAAGACCTCAGTACAAAGAAAAACAAGGCCCTGAGCTTCTAATTTTTCACCCTGAGTGACAAATGCCAGTGTCTAGGAGATGGCCTTTTTGATTTATTCAAAAGCAGAACCCTCACTGAGTTCTGAGATTCCCAAGCTCCATGTAATAACATCTTAGTGAAAGAAGAAAATATTCCCATCAAACAGCTGCTTCCTTTATTACATCTTTTAACAGTTGGTGCTACTTTCCTCCACACACAAATAGCCTTTTATCCATCCTGGATCTCCCCTTTTCCCTAATGCATGTGCCCCCCTCAGGAATTGACCCTGGAGTACATAGCTGTAGCCTAACAGTTCACCCTGGGACAATCCTTGATTATGAAGCAGTGTTCGAGTCAAATCCAAATCCCCAGTGTGCAGGTTAGTGCCTTTAAGTGGTGCCTGAGGTAATATACAGGCAGTCTAAGCATTTGCTGCCCACCAGTGAAATAATGTGACGGGGGAGGAATTGCTCAATGAATTCTTCTTTTGATCTGGTGGAATCAGATATAGAAAAATAAACAAATATATAACTTTGTATGTTATGAAAGCCAAATATTCCCTGATTTTGAGGAATGAGATGCAGCTTTTCTGTCTTCTCCTTTGGAACCAAAACTAATGAAAAGTAAACAGACACTGCCAAGTCAATGAGTCGTGCAAGTGATTCACCTCTGACAGTTTAAAAAGATATGAGCAATTCATAGAGAAGAATCTTGATAGCTTTTAAAATAGATTGCTTAATTCCAGTAATGCATGGTCAGGACAAGAAAATGTTAATGAGGTGATTGTTGTCTTCATATTGGAGAGGTATGTAATTATAGTTGCTCTGATAGGGAGGTACAGCTGTAAAAACAATTTTGTTTCCATTCTTCTCATTTTTCAGATCAAGAAGGTATTTTGTGAGTAATAACAGTTTTATGTGTATATGCCCCAAATATCTAAAAGCTATGGTAACTGTTTCAATGCTAATTTTTTTTTTTAAATGGAAGGTATGCAATGTTACATACTGGTTTGTGTTTTTTGTCTAGTATGTGAAATTCAAAGCTTGAGTCCACGTCTGCAGTATCAGCTTGAAACTTCGCAAACAGATCTTGCATGGTAGTGGACAATTACACAACGATCCCACATGTTCTACTGAGAAACAATTGTCATTGGGAGCAATAGAGTTTACTTTCCCAAGTGTGTGTACAGGATTTCAGCTTTATTTATATATTCATTTATTTCTATATTTTCCTCAATATCAGAGTTCAAGACGGCTAAAAGAGGCAGACTGAAAAAAACACACACACCCAAGTAAAAACATACCAAATGTTTTTGTTAAAAATAATTTAATTACACACAGAATAAAAAAAAATAAACATATTAATTAAAAAAGGAAGACATCAAAAAGAGTTCAACAAACTTCTAAGAGACCTTTCCTTATAAACTGTCAATTCCCCAAACCCTTCTGGAATAAAAAGATTTCACCTACCAATGGAAGAACAAGAGGGCACTAGTGTTCCAGAACCTAGGAGAAGACACATAGAAGGCTCTCTCCAGCCTTCTCTCCAAATGTGCTTCTGAGGGTGACAGGACCAAGAGAAGGGTTCTTAAAAGCCTGTTTCTAACCACATTTCTTTGGTACTTAGTACCTCTGATTTCAATTGGATTTATTTCCCAGCAGGTTTGTTTACTAGTAGCACTTCTCATGGGGCAGCAGGACCGGGGTAGAAGAAATTCTGCTAGCTAGTGTCTGCGTGCTAGGGAGCATGCTAGTCTGTACACTGGGCAGGGACAACAGTCTGTCAAGGAATGCATTCCATAGTGTGCTGGGCTACAGCTAAGTGATGGATGGGAATAGCAGGAACCATAGGTGAATCTACCCCCTTTTCTCTCTTCTCTTTTTCACTTCAGCCTATCTCTCCCTTCCTCTCTGTCCCCATCTAGCGGTTGCTCAGGGAGAGATAAAACAGTTGCAGGGACCTGGATTGAGATCAAACCAACAACCATCTGCAGCTGTGGTCTTGTATGCTGCCCACCTCAGTTGTATGGGAGCAACACACCATCCTTTTACTATACATGCTAATTGTATTGAAACACCTGCTAGTCAGAAGCCTCTATTATTATTTTTTTGGAAACTCCTTTGCATGTAGCTATTTGGATGCAGTAAGTGTTCTAAAGACTATCACCTTAAACTGCAAAAAGAAATCTCCCTGTAAAAGTGAAACTAGGATATAACCCTTCTCCCCGGTACCCAGTTTCACTGTGTTCAGGGAACTGTTTTATATAAAAGAGTGTTCAGTTGTAGTATCCTTATTTCAGTCTAAAGTGGAATAGTTCACAAACAGTTTTACGTCTCTATTTGTTGTTTGTACAGTCAGCCCTCCACATTTGCAAGTTTGACATTCACAGATTTGATTATTTGCGAGTTTCTCCAAACTCTGCCCCCTACCTCAGGTGCTTATTTTCCGGGGGAACCTTCTCTCTTGGTGGCTCCAGTCAGGCCGCACAGCTCTTTAAAAACCCACCTCCAGTCTTCCACTTCCTCCACCAGGCACTGCCTGGCCAGTGAAGGACAGCTCAAAGCCAGATTTCTCAGCACTGCATGTCCTCTCCCAAAGCTCTCCATACACCCAAGGAAGGAGATGGGCAAGAGAGAGGAAGTACAGGACCACCATGCCAACCATCTCCATTCCCTGACCTAGTTTAGACCCTGGGTCCCCATTCTCCCCACCTATGCCTCAGTGCCCTTCCCAGAGACAAACAAATTTTGTTATTTGTGAATTTTTCATTTTTGCGAGGGTCCTGTGCCCCTAACCCTAGCAAATGTGGAGGGTCAACTGTATAATCTCTGAGTGTTCCTTGCCTAAGAAAACCCCAATGAAATTTATGGGGTTGAAAAAAGTTAATAAGTCACTTGAAGGTGCATATATATATATACATACACACACATCAGGTAGGCGTTACTCTGCTCTATAAAAGCAGAAGACCCCAAAGATCAAATACTAAAGCTTCACCCTGTCTCATATCCTGATTTTCTTCTGGTTTTCTTTGTACTTAGGTGGTTGAAGGTACTGCAGTGCCCTCACTTGAAGTGTGCAAGGCCACAAGAGCAAAACCCAGCACAGAGGATTTCAACTTTGGATTTCAAACCACAATTCATTTGCTCTTTCTTTCTTTCTTTCTTTCTTTCTTTCTTTCTTTCTTTCTTTCTTTCTTTCTTTCTTTCTTTCCTTCTGCCCTGCCTCCACTACTGCCTTTTTTCCATTAAGCAAATATTGATTTCCTTCCCTTGCTTGAAAATGGAATAGAAATTAATATGGTTCTTTTTGGTTACTTCATTGTTTGTGGACCTTCTGGGAATAGCATTTATTAGTTAACTGTTTTTCTGTCCATCCAATGAGGTGCACGCACAACATTTTTATATCTGTAGTTTAAATAAGGTTTGCTTGAGACTCTTATGTTGTGACAAAAGACCATTTTTCTTTAAATATTTAAACAGCAAGGTGACACCTGGCCTCTTTTCAGATAGTGCCCTTCACAAAGAAGGAGACTGTGGGTCAAGAATTTTGGGCACTGTTATTATTCCTCCATTTACTATCCATTATTATAGTGCTTTGGATTTCTGGGGCAGGGTGGTGGAGGAGGACACTGAGAGTGCAAACTGAGTGTATCACCGGAGAGGTCCAGCTATGTGTAGTCTGAAACTGTTGCCCTTTCTGGAGAGACTTACTATAGGGCATGATAAATGTGTGTGTATGTGCCTTCAATTCACCAGTCAACCCATGAATTTCATAGGGTTTTCTTAGGCAAGGAATACCCAGAGATAGTTTTGCCTCTGAAATAAATTCTACAGCACTTGGTATTGACAGTCTCCCATTCAAGTACTAACCAGAGGTGACTCTGTTTAGCTTCTAAGATTAGATGGGATTTGGTGCCTTTGATGAACAGTCAGTATTAAATCTTCTACACTGTAGGATAATACAAAAGCAATCGGAAATGTTACACTTCTTGGCTTATGGAGTAAGCAGTAGTGTTTATCCAGAACCATTATACTATTAAATAGCAGCATGTGTCAGAATTGTACCTCAAAACGCCATCTTAAGAGAATGCTTGGAGGTTCTGGATTCCAATTTCACTTTTATCTGTAATTCACTAAAGTGTTTCACATAAACTGCTACCTATAGTTCTTCACCAATAATGCAGGGATAATAACTGAGCTGCTTTACAGAAATTTTAAGATTTACTAAGTATCCAACACATGACAAAATGCTAAGTATCTTAAAAGCAGCACTGAGCTTGGCAGCAGAGGTTAGCAATATCCTACAGTTGCTCATCACCCAAACCTTCAGGCGGACTCCACTACTGAGCCCAAAATGCTGGCAACAACCAATTGTGTTTTAAAGGCAGAGCACAGAAAAGCCATCAGCTACCTGATACAGGAGTCTGAGTGAAAACAGGGCTTGTCATCTTGAGCAGCTTCTCCTTCTCTTTAATGAAACTGTGGCTACTCTTAAAGGAAGGGGAAAGATGGAGGATCTCTGGAGGGAGGAAGTCTCAGATATCTATGCCAATCCAATACATTTTAATAACAATAATAACAATCGTGTTATTGTTTAAATAATAATAGTTTAAATCTCCTTTTTCCCACCTTCCTGCTCTAATGAGACAGTCTAGTCAACTCACTGCGGATCAAAAAGCAAAGGTACGAAGATAATCAACTTAAACAGAACACTCAAATATCAAATATGTGCAAATTACATGTACATTTCTATAATAATCATTTATATCCCTCCTTCTAGTTTTATAATTTGTAAGGCATCTTACAATTCAGCAAAGAAAAAGCCAAATCCATTTCTTCAGTGCCACCAGAGTAGGCCAACTGAATTGTTAAGTCAATACATGTGTAAGATCCATTGATTCATGGAGTCTACTACTAATTGAGATAAACAATGGATTTAGTCCATGGACCAGCAGCAAAACAGTTCAAAATAACAAAGTGGTATTGAATATAAAAACAGAACAATTTAGAATAATAAAATCAGCAAATAGGAGTCTCAATTTCCAAGATTAAAAGGGATAGGTGACTTTTAAAAAAAGTCTTTCACCTTGCGGATAGAGGTTGTGATTGGCTGAACCTCACTGAAGAGAGCATTTTGAAGCTGCAGCTTCCCATCTACCACCCAGACAGAGCTTGAAATGTTCCTCTTAAAAGATCAGCTTAGGACCGAAATACCCTAAAGTAAAGCTTTCCAAACTGTGTGTTGGCTGCAGTGCGTAGGTGTGTCGCATGAAAGTAACAGGTGGAAGGGTTGCCTCTCCTCCCGCGGCAGGATAGGCCTGGGTGAAGGGGCTGCCTCTGCCGTCCTGGGCCAAGGAAGATCCCAGCAAGGGTGGCAGTGGGCCAGGCCTAGGTGGAGGGGCTGCCTCCACTTACTAAATTACTTACTGAATTACTGAGTCACGAAATGATGCATGTGTAAAAAGTGTGCCACCAACATGGAAAGTTCAGAAAGCTCTGCCCTAAATGCACCAGATCCCATTTAATTGTGGAAGCTAAGCAGAGGCCATTTCCGCACAGGGCGAGGGAATTGCCCCGTGATGCTACTTACCGGACTTTAAGGCTCCCCGGTCTGGTCCAGGCTGCTCCGGAGCAGTGCGTGGCCGTCGCTCCGCACTGCTTGGCATCGAAAATGGTGGCTTCCGGTTGGTCGAGGGTCTCGACCAACTGCTGAAGCTCACCAGCCTAAAGCCCGCCCCCGGCAGATCGCAGGGTCGCACCAATGCGAGCCTGTGAATCTGCATAAGGGAGCAGGCTCGCAGTGGCGCGCTCCGTGCTTTTGAAAGACCTGTTTTTAGCGGTCTTTCAAAAGCATGCTGGACGACCACTTGGGGTCGTTCCGGAGCGGGCTGCGGTTAAGTAAGTAGTTGGTTAAGTAGGTCCGACCCAGTCCGCTCCCAGGTGCAGACATCTTCCCTGGAGGACGCTCTGCCCCGTTTTAAAAATCCCGTGTGGAAATGGGCAGAGTCAACCCTAGTTAATACTTGGATGGGAGACTGCTAATGAATACCAGGTACTGTAGGCTATATTTCAGAGGAAGGAACTGGCAAAACCACCTCTGAGTATTTTTTGCCTAAGAAAACCCTGTGTAATTCATGAGGTCACAATAAAACAACAGGAGACTTGAAGACACATATACAGTTACCTAACTCAGTAATCTAGCCACTGCAATTCATTTCTGTTACTGTCGTCCAGAAAGGTAACATGCTGAGTTACTGATTGCTAGCAACTGTTGTGCCAGTTGAAAAATACAGGAAAGTGTGCTATGGTTCCAATTCTGAGAAAAATGTAGAAAATGCTACTTTTTAAAAGATTTTTTAAAAAATGTATAATTACAAAAAAAGGAGAAAAGAAGGAAGAAATAGAGGCGAACATAGGCTAGTACTTGTCCAGTCTTAAAAAAATTACAAAACAAGCTTTCCTTACCACTTTCTCCTAACATGTCTTGTGCTACAACCTTCATCCATTTGGGGAAATGATGGGATTTGTAGTCCAAAACATCAGCTTATCAGAGTGTTTAGTGCAACTCAAGTTGTTAATGTGCCTCCCCTCCCCTCTTCTTCAGCCGGCCCCTCCCTAAACTGCAAACCCCAGGATTCCATAGGATGTTGAAAGTGGAATAATAGCACTATAACAGTCTAGTGCGGAAATGGCCTTAGTTATCAGTGCATACAGCCAGTAATACAGGGACCCGAGAACAGTTTTTAAGGTTGTTATCGATTTTGCCTACGTGCAGGTACTTTCAGGGACAGGGGAAATTACTTTTCCTGTCCATTATCACTGAAACATTCTTAAATATGAACCCGCTTACAAACACAGCGTATGCTTAGAAGCACCTTCAATGTGTTCAACATAGCTGACTCCCAAGTTAAGTGTGCCGCAGACAGACTGCAGTAAGCCTTCATTATTCCTTGGACTGCTCAGTGACAATAGCTGTCTTAATATTTCTTTTTTGTTTGATGAATTAGTACACTTCTGATTGATAATTCCTGGTGAGACTCAACTACATAAAAGTCTTGGTAGTCCAATTTAGCCAGACCATTTTGGGGAGAGTAACAGGCAGGTAACCTATTCTTGTTCCACTAAAAAAGTGGTAACTTACAACTATGTTGCCATTGGAGGCTGAAAATGAAATGTGCTGGCTTATCACTGCAGAGAGTAATTAGTCCTCCCAAGTAACTGATCTGTACCCATCTAACCTTTTGCGACAGACTTTCCCAGAAAAAGGCCTTGGATTATGATCTTAACTGTTGAATTGGATCATGTGGGAGCAGATAATCCTTTAAAATAAATAAATATGAGTGCTGGGGAATGTGTGACTCTAAAAATTATAGATAAAAAAACTCAGAGTTTCTATCTAAATCTACTGTATTCTCATACCAGCCTTTTTTTGTATGAGGTTCTGAAACTTTGTTTTTTCCTTCCTCATGGATATGTTCTGTATGTTTTTTTTATGTATTATAGTCCATTCTGTACACTCAGAACTTTTGGGGGACATTTACTTCAGTCAACCATATCAGGCTGGCAACTGTTAACCAGACAACTTTTTCATCAGTTGCCCTCAAATTGTAGAATGACCTGGAGGAAGAGATTCAAAAGCTGGATACGCTGTTTACATTTAAAACAGCATGAAAGACCAGTCTCTTTGAGCAGACCTATCCAGATGGTTTTTAAATTATGAATTTTTTGATTATGAATTGATTGTTTTTAACAATCAATGTTATGTTTTTAACAATCAATGTTATGTTCTTTTAACTGATTTGTATTTTTAATTGATATTAATGTTTTTAACTATGTTATGTATATTTGTTTGTTTATTTATTTGCTGTATTTTAATCTGTTGTTCCATGCCTCAATACATAGGAATTGCTGAGTAAGAAATAATATTTATTTGTTTATGTACTTCTCCTAATGTTTGAATTTTTAAATATTTTTCTCCATTGGAAAAATTGTTTATATGTATTTTTCCATTGCATGCACCCTTAGCCATTCACATTTTTTAATATATATATATGATTTATGCATAATTTCATTGATATGAAATGTAACACAAGTCTCACAAAGGCATGTATTTCTAAGGCAAAGTGCCTTTAGTTTTGCATTGAGTCTTGGGAAGTGTAAAAAGGATAATTTCAGCAAGAATCTGTAAAATTCTTTTCCATCCTTTCTTCAGATGTTGTTGGACTGCAACTCCCATCAGACCTAGTCAGTGCAAACAACATGGAGCCAATGGTGGATGGCAGTAGCATTCTACTCACCAAATGGAAGACTACATGTCCTCCACCCTTGGTTTTGGTAAAGAGGGCTATAAATCAAGCTTTTAGTCCAAGTTACATGAATGTCAAATAAATGGACAACTCTTACCACTTCCAGTGAGCTCTTATGAAGCATCTGATTTTGTTACTTTTAACTGAACTGACCTATCTTTTAGTTCAATAGCACTGCTGAAAAAGAAAACAGAAGCTAATTCCAAAAGTAACATTCCTCTCTATAAGAAAATCTGGTTGGAACTTATTGCTAGCGTTAAGACCATCTTAAACTTTAAAGTCTCAAAATATGTTTGAATGTATGAAATCTTATTAAATTACATGCAGGGCTGCTTTGTCTGATTATTTGTAATGTTTTATAAGATCAAGGCAAAAAACTTAGAAATGGGAGAAATAAAACTATAGCATGTTTTCCTAACACCAAAGAACAGAATCTGACAGAAACAGGCTATCTGTTTTATCTTTTTTTCTCTGAAGATAGATGAAAAAGATCAGGTGGGAACCATGTCTCATTAGAAGTAAATGCAGTCAGATGGAAGTCATACTAAATACGCCAGCATGTGTCTTCTAAGAAAATGACATACATACATACATCTATCGAATATATTGCACACTGTAGAAAAAAAATACCTATGTTGATTCAGTAGTGTTTTAAAAATTATGCTGATTAACGTTGTTTCTTCTCTTGTAAATGGAGTGATTTTGGCTGTTTTACTGAACCCTTTCTTGTGATTGACTAGAGATTGCAATGGGACCGAAGACAGTTCAGCTCAATATTCAGGGAACATCACAACAAATTAAGCGTATGTCTCCAGAACACACTTCATTTTCTTTTCCTCTACCCTCTCTTTTTGTACCTTTGCTAAAAGACATACTTTTTGATTAAGATATTTTTTTCCTGATCAATATTTTTTAAACCTCTAGGTTATTACTTCCTCCAGGGCTGCCTTGTTCCCTCCCCTGTCTTCCAATACTCCTTTTCACCTGCTGCTAAATTGCCCTTTGTAGTTTTATGAAGAATCTAGGGTATGTCAAAGCTTACATTAAATCTTTCAGATGTTTACTGTAGTAGGAGCAATGCTTGTCTGCAGCTCACTTTTCAGATATACATTGTGCTCCTGGAACAACCATTTATATATAACTGAGAAAGGAAGGAATCTGAATCAGAAAAACTAAATACTCCAACATAAATGACATACTCAGGTTGTTCTTAAGAAACATGTGCACAGTTTTAGGACGCCAGCTCAAGAAGATGTAAAATTGAAAAGGGCTCATTGGGTTGGCATATTAAGACCATATCAGGTTTATTCTGTTCATAGTGGGCTTGTAGGAATTTTGTAGTTCCCTTCGCACATACTTAAACACTGTGTGTGCGTAGATACCTAAGCCACAGATATCCAGGAATATGTTGTTTACTCCCCAAAACTGGCACATGGTTGGAACATTTGTTCATATTAGGTTTATGCCCAAAGGACTGTGTGAACATTACAAGCTATTTGGATGTCACATCTAGTGAAAAGAAAAGATGGGTGCAGTTTTGCTGTTAGATTTCAGACTGAGTATTATCCAGTTTCACCAACGCAGGAATAGTCCTGGGACTGAAAAAATCAATGAAGAGCTCAGCATTTGGAAAGGCCACATTTGTCACCTACTTGGGAACTTTGTGGTTGCATGTTTTTTTTCCCCTCTCAGTGTCAAGAGGCATGAATGACTGACTCTTTCACTGGCCATACCTGGGAAAGGAACATCTGAACTAGCCCATACTTCTTAGGTAAACAGGCTCTCAGCCACAGGAAGGCCAAACTGTCTCAGCCTTCAGCAGCAGCTTTTCCTTGCAGTAACATGTTAGAACTCATCCCATCAGGGCTCTTTCTAAGCATTCCATTTCACTTCCCCTGTTGGTCATTCTGTCCTGTCTGCCTCCCCTCTAACTAGCTGAAAACTGTACATCAAGATAGAGTCTTTGATGTTTTACTATTTCTTGTGCTCTGGCCAATAAAACATGATGAACACTATTTGAAATCGCTGATGCTGTGGGAAAAAAAAATCTCATCCCACAAAACATCTCTTGTAGTTGATTACCAAGCTAAAAGCAAGTCTTCCTAATAAATGACAAATCACAATCACTTCTTTGGATTGTCTGTCACCTAACCTGATGGGAGGCAAGGATAAAATTTGTAGGCAAGTTTTGCACTCTTGGATAAAATGAGATTTCCTTTAAATTTTGTTTGTAAAAAATAGTACACTTTTACTCTTCCCTCCCCTTTCTTTTGGCGCTGAAGTCCACAAAATATTCTCCAAATATTGTTGTTACTTGCTGTCAAGTCAATTTCAACTTACGGTGATTTTATGAATGAGAGATCTTCAAGAGTCCTGGCAATCAGCTATCCTGCACAGGGCTTTCAAACTCAGGCCTATGGCTTTCATGATTGAATGAATCCATGAGCATTGCAGACTTCCTCTTTTCTACTGCCTTTCACCTTGTCAAACATGTTAATCTCTTCCAATGAGTCACATAGTATTATGGTATGTCCAAATTTAGTCACCTTTGCTCTTTAGTGAGAGTTGAGGCTTGATTTTAGCAGTCCATGGTGTTCATAGAATCAGAGAGTTTGAAGAGACCCCAGGGGCCACCGAGTCCAACCCCCTGCTATGCAGGAACACCCATCAAAGCATTCCCAACAGATGGCCATCCAGCCTCTGCTTAAAAACCTCCAAAGAAGGAGACTCTACGACTGTTCGTAGATGTCTTCTCCAGTACCACATTTCAATTGAATTGGTTATCTTCCATCAGCTTTTTTCACTGTCACACCTATAGATAGAAATTGGAAATGCAATGGCCTTGATTATTCTAATCTTGGTATTTAGCGATAGGTCTTTACACTTGAGGATCTTGTCTAGTTCTTTCAAGGCTGTCTTTCCAAGTCCTAGTCTTCTTCTGATTTCTTGACTACAGTCTCCAATTTAATGATTGCGCCAAGGCATAGGAAATCTTAAACTATTTAAAGATCTTCATTACACACTTTAAAGTTATATAAACATCTGTGTTTTGTTTTCCATATTTGTTGGCAGTTTTTTGGTACAATTTGAATGGATTCCATCCCTACAGCTTGAAAGAGCCCTTCTGGTATGCCATCTGTTCCTGTTTCTCCCAAGTGCTTTGAAACTCTTCTCCACTTTGCTTTCTAAAATTGTAGGACCATCTTTGAATTGTCCTTACTTGAAGGATTCAGCCATAATTTCCTTTCTTTTCATTAGCTCCTCAGTGTCTTGCTTCCATTTATTTTTTTTTTATTATTTTGTTCTGATCACATCTCTGCATTGATTATTGTATTAGTTTTCTTTGTCCCTGTATAGAAGTCTCTGAACAGTTGTGTTCAGGATTCTGGCATCTTTTGCTTCTTGTGTGTCCTTAACTGCTTGAAGAATTTCATCTGTCATCTAATGGGGCTTTTCTTTCTTTTTTGCCTAGAGATAGTCTGTTTTGGCATTCCTCCCTGACAGCACCCCTGGCTTCAGTCTGGAGTTCTTCTGGTTCCCTGTTCATAAGGTTTAGTACTGCAAATCTATTCTTTACTTGTTTTAAATTTTATTAATGCCTCCCCATTTCTCCTTTGATTGCTATTTCTAGAGTAGACTAACAGTGACATTTTATTATCTGAGAAGTTAGAATGTTACCCCAAACTGTGGGTGACTTGGGGTCCAACTGTGATGCCAGTACCTCCACATGACAGGGGTTGGACTAGATGGCCCCTGTGGTCTCTTCCAACTCTATGATTCTATGACAATGGGGAATTAATTAGCTCAGTTAGGAGGCCTGGGAGGGGGATAACTGAACGGAATCTTTCACCAATGTTTATGGGGTTCTTGCAAGAAAGAACCACCCAAGGATTCCATATAACCTAAAATGTGTTTTATTAAAGAGTTCAGTCACACACACAAAGGATATGAATGGCTCTTTGGCAGGGCAAACAATGGAAGTTGCAACATGGACAGTGGGGTCCAGACAGAGTTAATGGTCTTAGCATTAAATGACAAAAATTTAACAGCTATCATAATAGCTTTGTGATGGTAGTCAGGTAAAGGAACAATGAAGGGAAATGTCCAGGTACTGGAAAAAAGGGCTGAAACATCCAGTGGTTTGGTGGGAGCTTCCCATCACTATTATGTGGTAGCAAAGATGTTACAGCTTCAGCTTAAGCCTATTATCTCTGGAGTTACCTGGTGATTGTCCTGATAATGACCTTGGCTACGCCTAGAGGGAACCTCTGACTTACTTTGCAGCACACGTGTTCAGTCACTGATTTTTCCTCCGTCCAGCCTGGCCTTACAGTCACATCAGGGTCCATTTCATATCCATGTCAATTAATGTATTTTGCCAATTTAATCACATTTTTGCTGATTAAACCATATCAGATCTATGCGGGTTATGTGGGCCAGTAACAAGACAGTGATCTGAGCAGAATTATCTGTGATCAGGCAGTGGGATCTCAGAGTTTTTCTCTGCACCCATGGCTGATTCAGTGGCCCCTCCACTTCCTTGAGGGTTCAGGCACAGAACGCTTGTGAAAGTGGAAAAAGCACAAATAACTCCCCCCCCAACACAATTCGCCTCCCAATCCCTTGCCTTTTGTACAATGGGGCCAACTTAAGTTAGCCTTCAATGACTCAACCTGTGATGTTCCCACAGGACAGCTGATTGTCTTAGTTCTCCTTCCTCCGACCAACAAACTTCCCTTTTGTTGTCACACCTGTCCAACAATGAATGAGCTATCACGATTCCCATTTGTCTTCTGTCACCTAACACTAAGAGCATTAGTCCATTCTGGACTCCATTGTTTGTGCTGTCAGAGAGCCATGAAAACTTTTGCCCTCCAGGCAGAAAAAGTATTTAAACCCCAGTTTTGGGCTAGCCAATTCGCAGTACACTGGTTGCTGGTCATCACTTTGAGACCAGGGCCTTTTCTGCACCTTTCCTGCCTTCGGCGTCATCCCAGTGTCATCCTGGCAGCAGCTTTGCCAAGATAATGAGAGCTCAGGCATGAACACTCTCCTCTGCACCAGCTGAGTCCCTGCTGAGGGAAGTGAGATGGACATGCCTCTTCCTTCCACAGCACAGCTGGGTACTTCCCCAGGATGCACTGGTACAGAAAGTACCTCAATTGAGCTTCCGGCGCTTCCACAGACTGAGTAAGTGCAAGATGGTCATGCGACCACTGATCAGTGATGGGGAAAGTCCATCAATGATTTAATCTGCAATTGTGCCACCTGGCAAAGGGAGAAGGACAGGACAGTGATAACATCATGCAGAAGTGTTGTCATGGTCCCGCTCTTATCCCATCCCCATGCCGGAAAGGACCCAGCATTCTGTGCAGGAAAGTATGCACCAAAGAAGCAGATTTTATTTAAACTCCAGAAATTAAAACAGGTAAAGAGAAACAACCGTGTGTTTGGGGAAATGGCAAGTTTTGTTTTGTTTCCTGGGCTTTGATCCTTGTAACCTGATTTTGCGGTGGTAGCCCTGAAACTTCCTACTGCTCAGGAAAGTGGGGGACATGACAAATATGGCTGTTAATTAAAATGTATAGTGGGTTGTCACCCTTGATTTAAATGTGATCTGTAGCATTTCATTTTTGAAAAAAAAAAGCCTTTCCTTTGAGATGTATTAACAAGAGCAGTAACTGATGGTAAATAACTGGTCTGGTAAATACCTGGTAAATACTTCAGAAAAACTTCATAGTTGAAAGACTAGCATGTGACTGTGGCATGGAAAATATTTTTAATATTGCTATAAAATATAAAAAAAATCATTCAGCAGCTTTTCCACATATAGAAAATGACTGAATATGGCTGTGATTTGAGTCTGTCTGGGCAATCATGTGGAATGTGATACTTTGGGAAAATGGTTGCTTATTGTCCTTAACTGCTTAAATTTGGTTAAAAGCCAAGGAAACCATTTCTATCTACAAAAACACATATGCTTTCATGTTTTAAAAGCAAATGAACTGATACTGGGCTCCAAATATCACATGCACACTGGAATCTCAAATAAGCACACTCACTTCCTGCAGTCCTATATTAATGCTTCAGGGAGAAAAGCTGCAGGTGAGTGATCCCTTATTGCTGGTTCTTATTCTCTAGTGTATGCTGTTTTTGGTTTTCTCATATACTTCTATCAGCTGGAGACTGCCTGCACTTGAACTTGACCTTGGAAGGTACTTCAGCTGGTGGTTGCTCAGAAATAAGTTTAAAAAAAATGCAGATGTTAACACTGTAGCCCTTGTTGTACATAAAATGAAACCTACACAGTAGATGATGAGAACCAACGAATTAGTGTTCCAGAGACAGATATAGATGGGTCAATGGGAACCAAAAGACACCACTGGATCCAACTTCACCTTCCAGTGAGGTAGAAACTTCAGTCTTTCTTTGTAGAAACATTGCCTTTGGCAAGAGGACTGGCCCAAGATATGTTGCTGCCTGAGATAGTGGAAAAGCAGAATTTACTGCTCTAAGTTTAAATTGCCTAGTACACTAAAAGCCAGTTCAGTTAATTTGTAACAGGAGTCAGAAAATCTTTGGGGTCTCTTCCCCTGTCTGCCCAAATTTTAAGATCTTCAGGAAAGGGATTTTTCTCAGCCTGTCCCAGCCACCATGACAGGTATATTTGCTAAGGACAGCAAAGAGAACATTTTTGGTGGTTGCTCCCAGGCTGTGGAATTTCCTCCCATCAGTTGGGCTCTCTCTCTGCTCTCTTTCTGCCAGTAGGTAAAGACTTCTTTATTTAGGAAAAAGGCCTTTGACTCTTAATTTATGTAACTGGAGGTCTGTTAATGGAGTATGTTGTGCTTACACCCAGACTATCAGAAAGATCTCATCTTTCCATATGACCCTGCATCTGTTACCCCGGTTTCTAGGGTCCTTTGGGGGACACCTCAATGTGCTCCACGTGATGGGGAGTGGAAACTAGCCAGAGCACAAGCAAGAGCAATAAGAGAGGCAGGGTAACCTAGTGGGGTCTTTTTACCCAGTGTTTACGGGGTCAGGCCAAGCCAAAAACCACACCAAATTGCCTAATGAATGATTTTATTAAATGTAAGTCTCACGCAGCAACGCACTCACGCACCCAAGAGCTACTAAGAAATAAAAGAGATGAAATTGGACAGGGGAGTTTCGAAGGGGTGTTGCTCGAGAATACTGCACCTTGTCCTGGGTCCGGGAAGGCAGCCAAGAAATGGGGCTCAGCACAGAGGGAGCTGAGGGGATTGCTCTACAAACGGAGTGACGGTCGGCTGGGATGACCGGGAGCGATCCGAAGAAATGCTCAAAGGCCGGGATTATTTATAAGGGAAAAACTGGAGGACTAATCCTTTCCCGGGGAGAACAATGGGAGCTGCAGTGAGCACGTAGTTCCATATTGGTAATTTCCTCTGCATGATAGGATTTGTTATGTGTTGCCGAAGTCTCCAGATCTTTGGCTGTGTTAAGGGTCCTCATTTGATGAAATATTTGCTCAACTTGGGGCATGTCTGTTAATCGCTTCAAGCTGGCGTCTTGGGGCTGAGGATCCTTCGTGTATTGTGAGTTTACACACCTCGAGGTCTCCTGGGGCTACGTGACGGGGTTTTTTACTGGCCTGACCTGATTTTCGGTCTCTCAACCGTGCCTGCCTACGTGCTCCTCAGGGGGACCTCTATGGCACACAGAATTATTTAATATTAAAAATTGTAGACCCCGGGATAGAGTTTCTCTCTCTCAGTAACACATGACTCTTATAATCTTTGGGGGAAGCGCTATCTCTCAGTCCCACCAACCTCAAAGGCCTGTCTGATGAGGACATGAAAGAGAGTTTTCTTGATTGTTGCTCCAAGGCTATGGTACTCCCTTTAACAGGAGGCTAAAGCCCTTTCTGCTCCATCTGACCAGCAATTGTGCCACCATCGCACTGCGAGCCTGCACTTACCTTCCATGCGGAAGCCCTGGAAGCGCAATGGCTGTGCTTCCTGCCCAAGTGTAGCCTACGACAGTACTCTGCACTGTGGCAGGAAGAGGTGTGGCCATTGCGCTTCCTGAATCCCAGAGGCTGACGGTGCAGAGGGGAGTGCTCCTGCTGTGCTCCCCTCTCAGCAGGGCCAATGCCAGGACCCACACCGGATGTCTCTGGAACAAGGTAAGGTGTGAAAAGGGTCTAAGCTACACCCTATGTTCTTTCTGCTGGCAGGCAAAGACCTCTTTATTTAAATTTATTTAAATTTAGTGGCAGGATGATCTTTTAATAAGGGGTGCTGTATTTTTATCTTTGTTATGCTTTGACTATGTTTGGTTTGTCTGAAATACAAAGTCACTCAAAGTCAATATTGTTTTAGTCCTAAAAAATAGCTATTGTCCATTCAGACAAAGTTCTTTTGAAGTGGTTATATACATATGTTTTGGGAAGGTTTACAGCTTGACTTTAGACATTGGTCCTTTCCACACTACATAACTACTCCACTACGATTCTACTTTAACTACCGTGGCTGCCTCCTATGGCATCCTGGGGTTTGTAGTCTTGGGAGCTACTGGAGTTCTCTGGCTGATTCTAAATATCCCTCCCTAAACTGCAGATCCTATGATTCCATAGAACAGAACCATGGCAGTCAAAGTGGAATCATATTGCAATAGTTATGTAGTGCAGAAAGGCCCATTGTCTTTGTACTCGCTCCCCAATCCAAACAGAGTATATTTTTTTACCACACAGCACTCATACTCAGGTGATAGTGGTAGGCTAAAAACTTTAAAGTAATTCTGAATCATGAAAGTGTTGCAGATACAAGATGTAAAAAAGTACAACTGCCAAAATATGTTTATGGTTGAAATAAATATTTACATTTAAAATGGTATCATGCTTTGCTAAAAAAAAAAAAAATTACTCCATCTTCCAGGGAAAGCTACCCATTGTAAAGAAATCCTGAAATAACTAAATTCAAACAAGCCAATGAAAACGAATCCATGCACAATAAGAGTCAGGTTGTGGAATCTGAAATAGACAATACGTAATCATAGTAACTAATAGATTTTGGGGGGTTTTCACAAATTTACAGTGCAATCCTGTACAGATCTATGCTGAAATAAAAGTAAATGAAGCTTAGTACCAGCTAAAGGATCATATAAAAGACTGCAGTTTTAAAACCATACATATATAGGATTGCAACCTTAAAATCCTTAAAAAGCATTTCTCCCTCCCTTTTCCTTACTTTGGCCCTTTTCACATGTGGGGGGGGGGGGACGGTGTAGAGCGACCTCTCACGGAGGTCGTCTACACCGTAGAGTGGACTGGCGTGGACTACTTTTCGTAGTTCCACACCAGAATCCACTCAGGAGCGGCCGGAACTAGCCGCGGTCCGTGTTTTTTAAAAACCTCTTTTTAGAGGTTTTTAAAAAGCACGGAGCACACAGCCCCGTGCCGCTCCGTCGCCCGGCTCTAAAGTGGATCTGCAGGCGCGCGCAAGTGCGTGCCTGCAGATCTGCGGGGGGCGGCCTTCCGGAAGGTGAGTTTCTCCAGTCGGTGGAGAGCCTCCACCAACTGGAAGCTGCCATCTGCGACGCCAGAGGAGTGTGGAGCAGCAAGCTCGCGCTGCTCCACGTGGCGATGGACTTATCCAGCTGGAGGTAAGCTCCGTTTTTGGGCGTTTTAGCCCGTTCCCCCCCCACACATGTGAAAAGGGCCTTTGTTTCAGTAACCTAGGGATGATGGATGCACGTATAACAAAACTGCACAATGTTTGCATTTGTGTATGTTGCATTTTAAATAAACATATTTGTCAATTGAAAAAAATATGGAGACTTATCAGTATGCGTTGAGGAGAAAAATTAATGTATGTGAAATTATTTTGGTGATATGTGTGCATATCCAGTCAACAGAGGAGGGAAATTCATACAATTGGTGGTTTGTGACTTTAGAAATTTACGTGGAATCATCTATTTGTTTCCTTCAACTTACTGAATCCTGAAACTATTGTACTTTTCAGCACATACAGCCTGACACCTTCAGATTATTACTGTGGATATTAAGTGTCACTACAGCCACCAAATGAAGAGATTATCTTCTTTTGTTCAACTAATCATTAGATCACAAATCTTTTGTTTAGCTAATCATTAAAGCTGTTTCCTCAGAACCTGATGTTTAAGGGATACTTGCCTAGGTTTTTGAGAGCTGGTGGCTACTGCTAGATTAAAGGTGTTGCAATCCAACATTTGGAAAGCCACAAGTTGCACTCTTTTTACTAGATACCCCTATGGACAACAGAGTGAATGAGGCCATTATTCTGCCAATATATGTACGTGGCAGAGGAGAACAGAGCATAGCTAGCAACAGAGAGAAATCCAAATTTTGTCTTTATGTGGGAACACTTGCTCTACATATCTATATTTTTCCCTTCCCCTCTTAACTTGTACAATATAGTATAATAATTGAGGAACTGTTCCTGTCCACCTTTCATGAATTCCAGATTATGACGTGCTATAAATACAAAGAATAAACAATATTTTTAAAATACTGGTTTGTTATTTACATTTCAGCTTTGCCTGATTTAAAATATATGGTTGCTTTTTAAGGGAGCAGAATGCCTGAGTGACAAATCCCACAGTCCTACTCATTGATAATTTTTCCAAGCCCAAACAGGCTTTATTTCAGGGAAAGCAGAATTTCCTGGCTGTCATGCTGGAAAACCAATCATTAGCAAGGTGTCAGTCAGGTAACTAGAAGTAGCAGTGATGTCAACACTGATTACATATACTGGCTGTAGAAACAACAGCTGAGTTTCTCCTGCTCATACCCGGCCTTCCTTCATTGTTATCAAACCATTAACATTTGTGAATGAAGTTTCATCTGTCAATTTTAAGCGCAAATGGTGGTTCATTTATGTCTCACCTCTAAGCAAAACATTGGGAATCATTTAGAAAGAGAAGGAAGTTTTCACAGGGTACATAGCATGACACTTGCTCACTACAGCATAGTATCTCACTTTTGCTTTATGAGCTACTCATTATGGAGGGGTAGGTCAGACATATTTTACAACAATTATTTGGTGGTGGGGACAAATTCTAACATGGTAAGCTTACATATGTCTGTCCAGAAGTAAGATCCACTGAATTCTGTGGGACTTACTCCCAAGTAGCTGAACATACTAAGAAGCAAGGCTGGAATATAAGAATGTTAACTGGCTTATTTATTACATTTATTACGTTTATATCCTGTCTTTCCTCAAGGAGCTCAAGGCATCACATGACAACTAGGGAAAGAACTTTCTAATTATCCTGAAACCTCATTTGGGGAACACCTCTGCATGGAAGTGCAACTAGCAGTGACCCTAATGTCATTTCAACTTAGTGCTTGCCTGGTTATTTTAAGTTCGTTGGCCTGTCCTACTGTTTTAGTAGGATAGCATGTTATTTTATTACTGAATTTTATTATTTTTGTTGCCTTTTGTGATTGGGACTTTTTAAAAATCATTCAGTGTCCTGATATCTTTTGCTGAATTGTTGTTTGTACTATGCCAGCAAATAAAATACAGTGCACCGTCCTTACCCGCAGTCTCTGAATGTGCAAATCTGAAAGTTTGCAAATGCATCGTGTCTTATGCCTAAAATGGCAGTGATGTGTGTGTGTGAGCACATGCACATCTTCACCATTGAATATAATAGGACCTGAGCATGTGTGAATTTCATCATTTGTGGGGGTTCCTGGAATTAAAATAAATACATCTTAAAATACAATAATTGGAGAGAATTACAGGTTTAAACTATTAATTGTTAGTCTTAACAAAAAAAAAAAAGCCCAAAGAAAATAATATATCATGTTCCAAAACAACTAAGTACTGAACAAAGCAGTACAAGGCTTGTAGCCTTACAGTCAAAGAGGAGACAAAAGAAAAGAAAAAAAGAGGAAAAAGGAGTGATTAAGGAAGGCGACAAATGCAATCAAAATTAAACAAGGTGATATATATGTATGTATATTCTTAACATTCAGAAGCTTCTTTAAGAGGTGCCAGCAAGAACAGCTCATGTTTTGTTCACAAACGGACATGGAAACATTTCAGAGGAAGATGTTAGCCTCAAATTAATTTCTGTCAGATTTGATTGAAAAACTCACACATATCTGCCCTTTGGAGGTTGGTGACCTAACTCTTTCTGAATGAGATTTGATAATCAAATAGAAAGTCTTATGATACACTATATCAATTTCACTGCAGATAGAAAATAGTGCCATAACTGTGTAAGGATAGTAAAAAGGATAAGTGGATTCTGGGAACAGTAATGTTACATACTTTGATCTCTACTTATCTATTCAAGTGGGCATTTGGGTGCAGAAATCCTTGTCAAGTGCTAGATTTTTTTTCCTGCAGATATGGCCTTCTGTGCAATTAAATGTGGAAAACTATTCAAATCATGGTAAATTAGTTCAGATGTACATAGTCCTTTCCCAAATTACAAAACATAGTTAACCAAGTATGAGGTTTCTTAAACTTTGTAGCAGGGAGATGTGTCAAGGAAGAAGGCAGGGACCTCACCTTCACTTTTTGCAGGAGGGGATTTCTCAAACCTTTGCCAACAGAATAACCTTGTCTTTGAGTGCCAGCTTGAAGATGAGCTGGCTGTAGTGGGCAAGGAATGGTTTAGACACAAACCTTGTCTGCCAGCAGAATGCTCTGCTGACAATTTGCCAGCAAAACTGCTCTGCTGGCTAAGATCTCACCTTGCCTTACCTTTGGGGTAATTGTGTAGCTTTGTCCCTGGACTGGATAAGGTTTAGATGTGGCATATCTAGGCTTCTTCTTCACCCCACATCTTTCCTGCTCACCTTTTTTTGCTCTTTTGCAAGCAGAACTTAAACATCACATCAGTTCTGCCAACCAAGTTCTCCACTGGCAGATCTTTTGAGATCACTCAGTAAAAGACCGTTCCACAGATGGGTATTTCTGATAATAGAAAAATCTTGCATGTGTGTATGTATGTATGTCTGTGTGTATTATTTAATGTCCTGTCTTTCTCTAATATTGGACTCAAGTCAGCTTACAACATGAATTAAAACAACACATAGTAAAACAATACATAATAAACATGGTTTTAAAAATAACACAATCAATGAAAACATTAATTTAAAACAGTTTAAAAAAAACACATTTAAAACATAAAAAAATGGCACACCACATTTAAAAAAAAACCCTTCTGTCCCAATCCTGACCCTTTACAACCAGTACATCTTTCAGTTAGCATTGTGCTGTTAATTATTGAGAATCTGAATTAAAACAACAACAAATAAAAAACCTTCAATCATTTTAGACCTGTGTTCTTCCTCTCAGCCCATCCATAATGGCTACAACAATGGGAAAGCCCAATAGCAACAATGCCTCAGCAGTTTCAGCAAGGCCATGATTGAGTAACGCAGTGCTGCTGACATTCTACCGTGTAGCGCACTGATTACTGGGAAGAAACGAGTCAGCACTTGGTCTCCTGGTCCAGTCAAAAGACACAAGAAGGCAGGTGGTAGAGGACTGAATATTCCCACTGATATCTTGCACATTTCAGGAATGCCTGCCTCATCTTTTTCTACATTCTAAGGTTTAAAAACCTTCACTTTAAGAGGCATAACCTGCTTACAAATTCACTGATATACTAATATGGGAATGGCAAATACAGACAAATGAGCTTAAGTTCCATGCCATGTAAATAGTAGATACATTCTAGAGTCTTACTGTTACCCTGTTTACTGGGGGTCCCGTGAGGGACACCAAAATGTGCTCAACAATAGGTGGGGAAGATTAGCTCTGAGCACTGCTTTAGCGTTACGAGAGGCAGGGTAACTTAGCAGGACCTTGTAACCCAGTGTTTACAGAGTCAGGCCAAGTCAAGAAGCAGACCGGTTTGAAAATAATGAATGATCTTTATTAAATACAGGCACACGATGTAAGCAACACACGCACACAGATAACTAAGGAAAATAAAGGTGTGAGTAAGATAGCGGGATTTTCAGAGGGATAGTTGGTTCGGGTGATACGAAACCTGTCCTGAAGTCCGGAAGAAAATGGAGAGCGAGGCTGGGGTTCGATGTATCTCAGCACGTGGAGCTGAGGGGAAGCTCGCCAAGCGAAGCGGCAGCAAGGCGGTCTGGAACTCGGGAGTGATCCAAGGAAGCACTCAAAATCAGGGGTTTTTATAAGGAGAATTGTGACCGCAGGCTAGGTCGGACTTTGGGAAAACAGTAGATTTGGAGTTGGAGACAAAGCCTCCGAAAGGGCAGAATTTGAATGATTGAGTTACAGCCAAATTGTCAATAGGATAGCCGGTATGCAAACGCGGAGTACTTGAGCATTGTATGGTTCAACCATCAAGCTGCCAGTGCGAGGCAGAGGATCTTTTGAGAGTTGCTTGCATACCTAATGGAGGTACTCGCCTTGAGGTCTCCTAAAGGGGCGAGTCGGCTGTTTCTGGCCTGCCTGTATTGTCTAGGAATATTACGGCGATTATCGGCCAAGCCTGTATGCGTGCTTGTCCGGGGGCCTCGCAAGCACGTGGAAGGGATATGTGAAGCCGAATTAGTGATATCAATAGATATCTTTTATATCCCCAAAGCTCGGGCTAGCCAGGGCAGTAACATTACTTATTATGGTCACTTACAACTTAACTATGCTCGTTGGAAACAACTCCAAGCACCTGCATGTTGTGCTTTTCTTTTCTCAGCCCTGTGAAGGCCAGGGAAACACTGAAGCTTGGGGTGAATGCTGTGTCAATGTTTAATTATTCTGTCTTCCCTGTGGCATGACCATGCACGCATCTCTTTCTCACCCCCTCCAAGATTTTACAGATGAAAACCAGGACACATGTAGCCAAGCAACACCAGAATGTGGTCAAGCTGGGGAAAGTTATTAACAATGAAGAAGAGACAAGGAGAAGCTGCAGTAGTTTGCTTTTGTCTGAGTCTACTGGGAAGGGCAAGATTCCACCTACACATCTCCTCTCACCCTGCTGAGTTGAGTGCAAACTCCTTTTGCATTTTAAACTCAGTTTGCAGCAATGGAAGTAAGCGAAGGACAAAGGGAAAAGTGGAAGGAGGAAAGAGAAATTAGGACATTTAAAAGTAGATGTAAAAAGTGGGATGACATGTTAATCAGAACTATTCCTACCAAATCAGGACAGTTGGAGGGTATGGCTTCCCTCTTGCCTTTGACAATCTCTTGGGTGTTCCACACTCCATAATTATAGGAATTTGATTCCATTGCTATAAATGTATCGTATGAATACCTGACATTTGTAGCTAGGTGAGATATCTTAAAATCCTCTAGTGCACTTTCTTGAACAGTACAATTATAAGTCACCGGCCAAGAGTGTTAAATAACCAAGAAAACTACAAATCTCAAGATTCCCTAGGATGAAGCCATGACAGTTAAAATAGTAACAAAGAGATAATAATTATGTACTGTGATTACCCTCCCTCTTTTGCACCCACTTTGTTACTTGTCACTCATGCAGATGATTTCACCCTCTCTCCTCACACACACACAAACACGCAGGCCATTTCCACACTATACTGTTATAGGGCTATTATTCCACTTTCAATATCCGGTGGGATCATGGGGTTTGCAGCTTAGGGAGGGACATTTAGAATTCTCAACCAGAGAGCTCTTTGGCTTCAGGAAACTACAAACCCCAGAATTCCACTGGATGTTGAAACTGGAATAACAGCATTATAACAATGTAGAGTGGAAATGGCCACAGTCTTGGCTGTTGGAAGAGAAGACTTGAGTACAGTACTGCAGGGCTTAGGCTTACATGCTGTTCAGCATTTTTATAAATTATTTGGCTGATGGTGGAAATTATCAAATTTGCAGATAACATGAAGCTTGACTGGGTGGATACTACCACAGAAGGCAGAATTAAGATTCAAAAAGTTGACAGGCTAGATCATTGGGCAGAACATAACATGAAATTCAACAGAGATAAACTCCTGCATTTTGCTACAAAAGACAACACACACTCACACGCACACAAAGATATGGTAGAGCGGAGTGAACATGGATGGCAGCAGCCCATATGAGAAAGACTACCTTGAAATGTGAGCTAAAAGAAGAACGTAGCTTTCTACTTAATCCCAAGTCCCTTGCAATTCTGTTACCCCTTTGGGTGTTCTAGCTGTGAAGGTAGAAAATAATACTTCTCTCTTTCCCACAGTCCTCTCTGTTGTCTGGCAATGCTGTTAAGCCTTTCACGGTCATGGTTAGAGTGTTGGGCTGCTACATGAGAGAGCCAGGTTCCACTCTGCCCCAAGAAAATGACTGGAGTGTCCCTGGACCAGTCAGTCTTTCTCAGTCTGATCTATCTCACAGGGTAGCTGTGAGGATAAAGTTAGGAGAGAGAGAAATGTGTGCCACCTTGAGCTCACTAGAAAGAATGGGGAATATAAATTTAACAAAAACTCCAACCATGGCTAAATGCAATATGCAAGGCACACTGGGAAATATTCTCCAGTGATACTTGTCTCTGTTAGTAGCCCTATGAAAACCCCATTGTCCTCTGCTCATTGCATCTGGAACTTCAGCAGAGTGCAGGGGGATAGGGAACAGAAACGAGGGAGGGAGAGGGGAAACTCTTTTCATTCTCCTACTTCTATTTGCAGAAACAACTGAAAGGTAAATGCAGAAGAGAAAAGATGTGTACAAGAAGTTGGCAGATAGAACACTAAAGGAAGTATTGGAAGTCAGAGATTTTTGTTGGTTCAGAGCACCCTTTACAAGTACCTACACCAGTTGTTTCAGTATTTCAAATGGAGAAGTGCCATATCAAAATCTCTGTGTACCCATTATCTCCTGATCACAAAAGGTGATAAACAAAGAGATCGATGTATGTCAACACACTATTTTGTCTTATTTCTGATGCTTCCTATTTTGCATATTTTGACACTTGGTTGTTTTGAATCACCCAACAAGGCTTCTCCTCAATAAATAAATGTCTTTCTTGCCCAGTCTCATTCACCAGTGAAGAAAATATCAGTGATGGTCATGCTTTCTAACTGCTGGCAAAATGCAGAGCCTGGGAAGGTTATTTTTGTACCACAGCTCAAAGAAGCCACCAGTCAGTAGGGCCAGTGGCAGTGGTATCTCTGCGGACATCCACAGTGCACAGTTAGAGAGCTTTGGTGCCACTAAATATCCAATTCCATCCCATAGAATCCTGGGATTTCTTGTTTGGTGAAGCACTAGAACTCTCTGGCAGGGAATTTTTATATGTCATTAGTCCCAGGATTCCTTAGGATGGAGTCTTGGCAACTAAAGTGGGATCAAAGTGCTATAATTGTATAGTCTGGATACTCCTCTCTATTTTTTCTTTCTGTTGCAGTAGAGATTTTCCTTTTCCACCCCTACAGGCATGTCAAGAGAAGCCTCTTATTCAAGACCAATCAAAGCAAATGTGCAGAAACTGAAAACCACAAGCAATTTGTCTCATTTCACTGCCACATTAGCACTGCTGATTGTAACTGACAAAGTAATTAAAACATATAGCTATCCCAACAAAGCTGCTTGTGTTAGTGCAACCATGTTATGGAAGTAGCAGATCATACATTCTCTGTAATAGGATTAAATCAGTTCACTGCATTTTTGTCACACTAGAGCCTATTTTACCTGCATCCTATTAGATTTGCTTTTAAAACATTTGGACAACTTAAGAGCATCCCTCTTTATTTTATTTAACAGTCTCTGAAAAGATAATCCTCTCAAAGCATCCAAGCTCAGTGTACCCTGATTGACACTTCTGATATCAAACTGAACACTACCACTTGAACGCTACCATTTGGGTGGCACTAGCAGTTAGGGTTTGCACCATAGGGAAAACAAGGTAGCACTACTCCAACATCTACATTATGTCCCTGCCAATGAGTTCTTGATCACTTTAGTATTTAGATTGAACATTCACAGCTGTGTATTGTCTTCTTTTAACATATGGTATTCTATCCTGCCTGAGTGAAAACCCCAGGGAACTTTCTCACTCCACCTTGTAGCCATAGGGCTGTTCTTACACTTCATTTTGTATTTGGCTGAAGAAGAACTCAGATGGAGTCAGGCTCTTTAAAAGTGCTTTTTTTATTTCATTTTGTTTTCCCACTGGGCACATGAACTAAAGCCAGGGGCAGCTGGCAGTTCCGAGAGCAGTGAGGTAGGTTTTAGTCTGAACTGTGAGTTTTAGTCTGAAGTATAAAGGAGTTATCCATGGTGCTGATCTCTACAGTCAAAATAGATTTGGCCCCTTGGACAACTCCTTTAAATTTTGGAGTAAAACCTGGAGCAGGTGATGCACCCCTCTGACCTGGGAGGCCCCTGCCACCAGTGAATAAAATGGGGATTTATATGACTCATAATCTGTAAATCTTTTCAAATTAGTTCAAGCCTCTTTTCAATTTAAGACAATTGTGAAATGAGATCAATCTTTCTTGTGATGCTTATTTAGGATAACCAGCTGATGGATTATGTCATTCTGAGTCTGATATACAGACAGTGATGAAAACTGTAAAAAAAGGAGATGTATGTGGTTAAACTTTCAGTTTCGGTCATTTCTGGCTTTACAGTACTAGCCAAACACTTTGAAAATCCTGGCAAACAGTATAATTCATTTTCACAATGAGTGCTGTGATTTACAATGCTTGATTATGATTTATTTCTGTTATTACCTAGTGTTGCTGAATTTTTGACATTATTGGATTGCTGTTGTTGTTTAGAGCAGTGTGGTCAGAGTTTAGACTTGTGGGATCTTCTTTGTTTTTCTTACTAGAAAACATTCAGGCCAGCAATTTGTGATCAGTACAGAGTCAGAACCAGAACCAGAAGAAGACTAAGACTTGGAAAAGCAGCTATGGGGAAATAAGATCACATCGAATGTAAAGATATATTGTTAAATACCAAAGTCAGCATCATTTGTGCCATAGTGTTCCTGATTTCTATCTACAGTTGTGAAAGCTGGAGAGGGGAGAAAGCTGACAGGGAGAGAACTAACTAATTTGAAATATTGTGCTGCAGGAGAATTCTGCAAATACCATAGACTGCCAAAAAGACAAATAAATGGATCCAAGAGCAAATCAAACCTGCGCTCTCACTAGAAGCCAAAGCAACCAAACTGAGGCTATCATATTTTGGGTATCTCATGACATGACATGACTCATTAGAAAACATGATAATGTTCAGTGAAGTTGAAGGCAGTAAGAAAAAAGGGAGACACATTACATGTGGATTGACACAATCAAGGAAGCCATAATCCTGAATTTGCAAAACATGAGTAGCGCTGTTGATGACAAAGACTCTTTGAAGTCATTCAAAGGGTTGCCTAAGTCAAAAGCTAACTTAAAGGTAACAACAACAACAACAACAACAACAACAACTGTCAAGTCTACCAGTCCTTTTACATACAAATGTACTCTGGCTTTCCCCCCAAGCATCCTTGCTCACCTGCCTTATTTACAAAGGAGACAAACTGTAAGCTGTTTTTGCATTTGTTAGTCAATTGCCAGTCATAAACATATTATAATCTATTGCAAATCATTCAGCAATCTACTGATAGATCCCAATCAACTTTCTGTTCCCTCCTGTTTTACATATTCATTGCAAACTGATTTTGCTTAGGAAGTTTGTAAAGCTGTGTTGAATATTTCGGAGAAAGACCCATTTAGTTCAAATAAATAATAAATGCTTTTCTCCAAATGTCTGCTGTAACCTATATTACTGTCCTTCTATAACAGTACTTCAAAAGATATGGTGGATTAGAGTCAGAAAGATGTATATGAATAAACGTGCAAATATGTTTTTCACAGCAGAACTATTATATCTTTGACAGGAAGAAATTCACTGAGTTAAGTATTTTCCTTTATTACAATAAATGCTTCACCTGTTGAACTTCTTCCTACCTTGCAGAACTTCTTCCTACCTTGTAGAGGTTTGGAAACCATTCTAGAAAGAAATAGTATAAAATAAATAGAAGCTCAGAGATAAACATGCAAACATATGAATTAAAAGCAGTCTAAGACCACATTGTACAGATGAAACTGACATTTTGGTCTCTGGAGTAAAGTTCCTGAGTGCATACAAAATTGAATATGAATATTGAAAAACTATTGGGGGGAACTTGGCACACAGAGATCTATTTTAAATGTACTACAAAGTATCTTAATCTTAAATTTAAGTTTGCGTCATATATGCATTTAACCTACAAGCACTAGTGAGGAAAGGACAGACATTGTGAGAAGATTATAGCCTGTTCTGGCATCGCTGTGCTTCTGTTTCTGCAGAAAGAGGAAAAATAGTCCCCCTAGTGTACTATTGCTGTAAGAAGCAAAAGCACATCTGTTTTGATTCACCAAGGAGTACGCAGAAGTTATAGCTTTCCTGTTCCCAAGTTACTTAGAGAGGTTGCAGGGAAACTCCATGTGTTTCTCTAAGGGCCGATTGGCTCCATTTGTGTTTATATGTTTTACATGTTTTTATGTTTTATTCAAAAAAGTTTTACAAGTTTGTTTTTTGAAAAAAATGCCCCACTCATTTTTACTACCTGTTCATTGATACACTATCAAAGTGAACAGGAAAACAGAATAAGGACATTTTCAGAACTAATTTTTGTATTGTATAATTTTAATCCCCCTCACTTTTGTATAGTTGTTGATGGGATGTGCCTTCAAGTCAGTTCTGACTTATGGTGACCCTAAGGCAAACCTATCATTAGGTTTTCTTAGCAAGATTTGTCCAAAGGGAGTTTTGCCTATGCCTTCCTCTGAGGCTCAGGGAGTGCAACTTGGGCAAGGTCACCCCATGGATTTATGTGGTCAGATGGGGATTTGAACCCTGGCTTCCTAAGTTATAGTCCAACACTCAAATCACTATATCATGCTGGCTACCCATGCATTATGTGTATTTCCCAGTTCAGATGTACTGTGCATGGTGTGGCAGACAGGGGAAGGTAAGGGGGAAATCTGCAACTGAGACCTATTTACAAGTTCCGAAGAATGAGTATCCTGAACCAGCCTGGAAAACCAGGATCATCTGGTCCCTATGTTATGTTTATCCATTCAAGGTTACATGTGAGGAGGGGTCATTTCTGCACTACACTGTTATAGTGCTATTATTCCACTTTCAATATCCTGTGGAATTCTGGGGTTTGTAGTTTACTGACGCTCTCTAAATGCCCCTCTCTAAACTGCAAACTTAACAGTGTAGTGCGGAAATGGCAAAAATTAGCAGAAATCACACAAAAGGTACTGCATATATTGTCTAACTCAGATCTTTCCAAACTTTTCATGTTGGTGATACACTTTTTAGACATGCATCATTTTGCAACATAGTAATTCAGTTTTACTAGCAAACTGGAGGTTAAACTAATCCCTTATAAGAGATACAGACACATACATAAATTGTAATAACAAAATGTATGGGGACACAACATATCTCATGAAAACCTTTCATATATTTTTTAAAATATATGATTTATAAACAATAACATATTTCCAAGATTGCAGGTGACACACCTACACACCTTAGGTGACACACTAACATGTTGCGGCGCACCATTTGGAAAGCCTTGGTCTAACTCTTTAACAGTTTCAAAAGCGGTTTGTCATATAGCATGGGGTAGTTGCTATTCGAGAAGCCCAGGCTGAAAGCCTTGCTGAGTGTACTGATCTGGTCATCAGAGTTTCCTAAGTAGTGCCTGTTATCTTCTGTTACTTCATTCTGTCGTACTTTACATCTTCCATAGTTTTCCTGATATTGTTGCTCTTGTAAAGAAATGCCCACCTTCTCTGAGATGTCAAGTTCATGAAGTATTTCATGATCAGGAAGTATTTCCCTTCAGTGCTTTTGTACTGATTTTTTTGCTCCCTCCAGATTTACAGATTTTTCAGCAACGGCCATTTTCATATGGTAGGGAGAAGACAACTTGTGTTGAGATTTGCTAGCTTGTGCATTAACTGATGTGCAGTTCATTAGCAGAACAGCTGTATTGCCTTATTATTGTATTCACCCACATGCTCTTAAAATGCTACTGGGATACATTAATGTCACCCAGCCATCAGCTATTACAGAAAATAATTTATTAACAATCAATACTCTCAAATGTCCCTCATTGTGACACTTAGATTTTGGAAGCAGATGCGTGACTCATTTTGACAAGGAAAACAGTCTTCAACATTTGTGGAAATCTTAACTTGGAAAAGGGACAGACTATGAAACTGCTTTCCTTGGAGAGTGGAAGTACAGAGAGAATAGTAATGTCTGCCATCATAAGTAACAACAATTTATGTCAGTTCAGTGGAGCAGCGAATGAACCAAAACTCCACAAACCTTCAAAATAGAAAGCATGCTGCAAGCAGGATTTACATAGTCTGAATATTTTATACC
Organism: Cyclura pinguis; assembly: GCA_030412105.1. Taxonomy (NCBI): domain Eukaryota; kingdom Metazoa; phylum Chordata; class Lepidosauria; order Squamata; family Iguanidae; genus Cyclura; species Cyclura pinguis. Next base: position 59,414,476 of record CM059604.1, read on the forward strand.
TAGGTGTTCAGTCAGGAAATGTTTGATACTGGAATGTGTAATACGATGTACATGTTAAATTTTTAGTTAACTTTTAACAGTTTAAAGCTTCTTCCTTAACTCCTACTAATTCTTCAGCCCTTTAATTTTATTTTCCACAGTTTTATAAGTTTTTGTGCATGTACCATAAGAGCGCAGTGGGTCTTTTCATAAACAAAGAAATATAATAAAAGAGAAATAGGAAATCAGACTTTCATGATACAGAAGCATCACCACCAAAATAACAAAAAATAAAGAAACAATAATGATAAAAAAATATAAAAGAAACTGTAATGGAAAGCAAAGGGTTACCTTTCTGACCACCATACCTGTATATAAAATCGTAGTCCTTTTTGAGAAAAAGTTTAGACTTCTTAAATAAAGCCACAGACTTGTTAAGATGATCGAATATCGAGGCTGCAGATTATAGCAAGTGTTTTGGCTTGGATGAATAGCTGTTTGTCTCACCTTATTTATTTGGTATCGAGTATTTGTCAATGTCATTTCAGATCTGCAGAAAATTCATATGTTATATGGAAGTATATGTATGTGTAGGAGAGAGTGGTGGTCACATGACTGTTTCATCCTATTTGGTGGAGCAGCTTGACTTTTTTCTCTTCCCCCCTTGCTTTTGGTGATGGCTGGAAGTGCAGAAGTTGATTGACAGATGCATGCCAGAAACCCCCATTCTCTTTTTCAAAGGCTACATATGATGGATTGCGATCTTGCAGCTCAGCAGGACACGGGGACCATGCAAGCTGTAATTGGTCAGGTATGGAGTCAGCCATTTCTCAACTCCCCTTTTATTCCCCCCCCCCACAAGAGACTAACCATATGATTCACATAATTCATATTTACAGTACCATCTTTCTGTCTGTAGCTTCAGTTACAAGCAACTGCGAAGCAGAAAGTGTGGGGGGAAAAAAGGCAACAAAAGGCCACGTTAATCTGGCCAGGGGCAGAAGTGGTTAAAAAATGTCATTCTGTGTTTTGTTTTTAAAAAAATCCCATTTAGTATTTTTAGCTAAATGTACATACTAACCTATCTTTGTGCTTGGGGTTCAAATACATGCAAGTAAAACAAGCAAAGTGTAAAGAAAGTGCATGTGATGTTTACATGGAGAGTTGTGGTTTCTGTTTTTCTGTATTTGTGGTGGATCGACTGTATTCTTTTGGTATGTAGCATGTGGGTTTTTCTTTCTTCTTTCTTCCTAACACAGATAATGTGTGATTTCAGCTGAGTAAATGTAGGAGTCCTTGCTGCTGCTGCTGCTGCTGCTGCAAAGGGGCAGCTTGCAAATTAAACACACACTGCCACAATCTGAAAGGTCCAGGTGGTCTGCTCGTGTTTCCTAATGCAATCCAGCACAACAGCTCTAATAAACAGCTCTGTTTAGTTCTCCTCTCGCTGTATCCAGGGAGGTGAAACTAGTCTGGGGCTGCTGTGATGAAATGCCAGAAGGACATCTCTCAGAGGCCTCACAAGCTGCTTTTTAGAGCTTTTCCGTTTTGCCGTCTTTGTCTTCCAAATGGGTCAGTGTGAGTCCTTCTCTTGATGTTTCATTTCGCTTTCTGTTTTTCTGAGAGGTCTCCATCGTCTCTGTGTATCTGTATTTTAACACTTACTGTTTTGCTTAGTGTTGTCTGACTAGATGATTTTTTTAAAAAAAATAAAAGAATCATTGTCTTTTCATTTGGCTCCAAATTATTACAGAAAGTGACGAGAGATACCTGCTGCAGAGAGGAGAGGCCAGTTGTCGACAGGACTAGCAAATGGGAGAGGGGCTGGGGGTGTTCTTCACATTTGCCAACAAAATCTTAAGTACTCGGCACCTGCTCATTAACTACTGATGAGCATCACTGAAAGATAAAATACATTTATGAATCCTTTAAAAGTTTGTATTTAATATTTTTTAAAAGGCACTAAGATTAATGCTGCTAAAAGTAATGCTACTGTATTTGTATCTCTGAAGCAGTGGGAGGAAGGAAAGAGAATATAGGTGTTTTCTGTGTGTTTTTAAACTTGTTACAGTGAAATGTAGAAGTCTCGCCGATCACATGGTTTATTAATATCAACATCTTTAGTAATGCGTTTAAGAGGGAGAATGTCAGGTATGTAGTATCATATTTACTACAGCCTTACATTGCTGTAAATATTTTTAAAAGAGATTTAAAAAAAAAATCAAAGCCATGCACATGATGTTACCTATGTTTAATTAACAGGAAGTTAGTCATCAGAGTCCATATAGGAAAGCATTGTGAAGATATGTGCCAGGTTAAAGATTTTAATGTATTATTTTACAAATGTGTTCAGCAGAGCATGTATATTTAGTAGGCGTTGAAACAACTGTATCTTTGTTGATTATATATTTACATATGCAACTTTTATTTAAAAATCTGAAGGGGAAGGTTCAAACACTGTTGATGTTTGTGAGGTCATCTTTAATGCAACTTTTCCAGAGCATACAAGAAAGTTTAAACTAGGTATTATACATTTGTGATTTAAAAAAAAAAGCAAAGCATGCCTTATATTACACCATTTTTGTTTTCAATGAATTAAAGGTAGGCTAAATGATTTTAAAAATAGCTGTATTGATGTTTAAATCCAAACACTTAAAAGAAAGCATAAGACTTTTAAGCAATACAAAGCTTGAATGAAATATATGTCTGTCACTTATTTTATTACTTGTGCAACTTAGTATGTAACTGAATTACCTAATCAAACTGTTTTTCCATTTAGCACATATGAATATAAAACATGTATTATTCAAATATGCATGGAGGTACACAAATGCAAGAATGACTTGGGAGAACTTTACTTATTTGAATTTCTTTTTTAAAAAAAGATATACTGATAAAAGATAAACAGTAACAAAGTTAAAGATTTTAAAACCAAGATTTTGTTTTCCCCTTGATGTTATGGGGAAAATGTTACAAGCATTTAAAGACACAACATACATAAGAATCAGCTATTCTGTAGTCAGATGAATGAAAATAATGATATTAATTTCCTAGGGAATTACAATTACACAGGTAATACCAGGAATGAATGATTGCTATTCAACATGGTCCACATTTGTAAGGTGCCTTAAAATTAAACATACATTCTTAAATACTGAAAGTGAGTAAAACAAAACCTTCATATTTATACCTATTTTTCAAAATGTTTCTTTTACACACTGAAATATCTGTGCAGAAGAAAGTGCATTCTAAAAATCTGCACATGCTCCTATGCATATGAAACTTATTGGGGAAAAAAAGTATTACCTTTAAGTCTGTTATCAATAATTTCTGTGCACACAATAACTAGATTGTTCATAAATCTGCAATCATTTGAGCAACAGCTACATTGCAAGATATGAACAGACACAACCAAGATTGTCAAAGGTGTGTCTAATAATGACAACAGAATCAAAAATACTAAAGACTTATTAGTAACTCAGATACAAATCTGAGTATAACACAGGAGTGCAAACAAGTGGAAGGAGCAGTATTAAAAGGATCATCAGTTCAGGATGCTGCTTCATTCAATTAAAGGAATTTCCTGATCTTTTTACCCTGATACTTAGCTATCTGGACCACCACTTCCCAAATTGAATCACACTGATAAGTGGTATTAGGTAGTAGAGAGAACTAAAATGCAAACAGTGGTACCTAGAAGCAGTGCAGACTGGGTTGGGAGGTGCTTGTGCAACTCCCCCTGTGATTCCTCTCCCAATCCCTCCTGAACAAGCAATTAAGCAGCCAAATACTCTGAAGAACAATCTACTTCCCTGGCATGTCGAGATTTAGAAGCTCATTGTGATTTTGAATCACAACTGAAGTGTTTGGAATCATACCCTAATCCTAGACAGATGCATCAGCCTTGCCAACATTCACAGCTGCAATACCTGTTATTACCCTAATTCTTTGTTTTTAAAACCTTTTAAAATAGGGGAAATAGATCCCACCCTGTCCTTTCTCCATCTTACTCTTGCTAGATATGTCACCTAATTACTTTAATTGTATGTTATCTTTCAACTTTACTCAGCCACAGTCTTGGCTCAAAACTTCCTCCCCTCCCCCTCTATCTTCCCCCAAGACTTGAGTCTGTGAGTGACAGGTTAGTTCATCAGTATTACAGCCCTCCTGTTTTTGTCTCATCTCATGCAGACAGGTCACTGTGTCCAATCATCCTTCTGGCTCCGTTGTCCCTTGGGAAACCAAAGCCAGCCTACCATCTTGATCCTCAGGCCTCAGGGCCCAAATCTAGCTGTACATTTGTATGTTTGCTGGGTTTTGCAAACTTAATGGAATAGAAGAGATTAAATGAACTGGTGAAAGAAAAGGATGACATGAATTAGATGAAATGATCCCCATCCAATAGGAATGAGTATGTGTCTCACTGTGTGTTTCCTTACTGACATACTTTCCTCTTATTGAAAGGTAGTGTGGTTGGGGGAAAAATACTTACTTGATATACATTAGTGGCATTGTATTGGTTTAAACGACTTTGTATTTAAATCTCAAATTCTTGCACTTTTACAGAATTTCTTATTTTTGCCCAGAAGCCTAATATATGAAACAAATAAATAGGGGGGTGGGAGGGATATTCTCTGCTTCTAGATTTCCTTATTACTGATAAAATTTGTACCAGACTATGCTCCAGTTTGAGGTTCATATTTATAGCTGGAAGTCTGAATAGTTATCCAGTATGTGTTTTGGTGATAACGCTTTTACTATATGTGACTTATCAGAAAGTTTTGTACAAAGGGCCCACATTGGAATAATCTTTCAATTCATAAAAGACCCCGTTTGATATAGCTTATATTGTTCATGCCATTTAGTATAATAAAGTAGTATAGCCACTATAGCAGAATGGATAACCAACCCTGAGAGAGCTGGTATTGTTAAATTTTGCTTAGAAGGAAACATTCCCATAACTGTGGTTTTTAGCACCAAACACAACATTTCGGGCACTGTAATACTAGAAGAACCACTACCTGGTGAAATGTTTCCCTCCATGCAATTCTTCAATGTGAAAGAAACCTCTCAGAGATTAGATCTAACAATTCTTACATATATCTATATTTGTATGTATATAAATATATCATATTTTATTTAACATGTTCATATTTACATTTGAATCTGGTTTAATACAGCAGTGGAAAGTACTTTATAGTGTATTCCTTTCAGTATGTATTTGTTCAATCTATTATTTCAATACAGCAGTGAGATAACTCACTATTATGCCTGATTTTACCGGTAGAACAGTATTCTAAAGTGATGGTAGACACAGGACTCCTAGATCTCAGTTCACTTCTCTGTTTACAAATTACCTTAGATTTCTATAATGATCTCATTCACATTCCCTTTTTGATCAAATCTGCTACTTTCTCCTTGATAGAAATAATTTGACCAAACTATAAATACAGTGAATAGCGTGAAAAAAGCTTGTTCTTACTAAGCAAGCCTATTATATGAGTGGTTGTTGTTTTTGTTTTTGTGTGGTTTCAAGTCATTTCTAACTTATGGCAACCCTCGGGCGAACCTATTACAGAGTTTTCTGGGGCTGAGGGTGTGTGATGCACCCAAGGTCACCCAGTGGGTTCCCATGGCTAAGCAGAGAATTGAACTTTGGTCTCCAGGGTCATAGTCAAATGCTCAGACCACTACACCATGCTGGCTCTTTGTGTGTTCATAGGTATGTATACATGTGCACATGAGGGATCCTGGTATATTTGCATGCACAAATATATTCTGCTATTTTATGCTTCCATTCCTACCTGACATATGGAATTTCTACTTGGTTGACCAAGTGAAGTGGCCTCATGTTTTCAAGGAAATGTCTATTTATTGACCAAAGTCAACCATATAGACTTTTATATCCAGTGCTTTCAAAATACAGTGGACCCTCCATACTGGCAACCTCTGCATATGCGACTTCCAGCCAACACAAAGTGTCATGTCCTATACATGGTGGTGACATGAATGTAGATGCACTGAAGCATCCACGCACATTCACATTTTTTTTTCCTATTCATGGGGGTTCTTGAAATGGAACCTCTGCGTATACAGAGAGTCCACTGTGCTATGGAATGGATTGCCTTTTGAAAGAAGCACAAAGGAGGTACAGGGATTAGAAGCATATATGCCTTCACATTGCAACCCTAATGATTTTTTAATACCTTATTTGTGTTCCAAACAATATCATGCCTAGAGGAAATTGAGAAACAGCCCTTCTTTTTTCACAAGTAGGTTTAAAATTCTGTGTGTGTGTGTGTGTATGTTCCTTTGACAAATGTATACCAAAAGAACACATAGTTCCATTTGCTTTTATCAATTTATTTACATGCCTGAACATTCTCTTGGCAAATTCTCTTGGTCATGCTTTGGTTATGATTGAGAAGTGTGTTGGTTTTTTTTCCTCACTGCTGATGTTTACCAGGATTAGGTCAACACATTTTGTTACTTGAGGTGAAATGATACTCCCTGTAGTAAAATTAAAATAAAGTTATAAATTAAATAACTGAAAATTTGATGCCCAGACTGCTGCCTATAGCAGATTTCTCATTCCATCTAACTTCGTCATGCGCTTCCCTATACTTTGAAAAACTATGTGTATGTGTTTTATCTGTGTACCATCGTACATATGGGGAATAGTTATAGATAGATACATACTGAACGATGTTTTGAGAACTGCCAGAACAGTGTAAACAGTATTTTGTCTAGAAATTTCTTTTCATATTTATGAGTACCTTTCTACTTTGAAAATGAAGTATTTCTGAAGAAAAACATTTCTGTTTCTCTGGTGTACTGTCCCCATTCCCTAAGATTATTATTGTAAGAAGATGCAGGAATGTTCCAATAATATTTTGCAATATAAATATTTGGTGTAGAAGAATTTTTTTATCTAGTTAATTTAATCTATGTAATTCTTTGGTCCTTGTCCTAGATTCCAGCTAAAGAAGGTATTTTACTCTGGGCCTTTTCCTTTTACAGAAGGAATTTTTAAAAAATCTAATTTGCTTTTCTATGTAAATAGTTTTCTTCTCTTTACATCAACTGACAGTGGACCTTTGAAAATGCATTTCTTTCTAATTGGTCTTAAGAACTGTTGTTTGTTTTTTATCCTGCTTGGCTTTTAATTTTTTTGTTCAGTATAACTGGTGGTAATTGAAGCCAATTAAGAGGTTACACTGTTTTTTAAAGCAAAGCATTCAGATCTTATTATTTTAACTCTTAAAGGAAAAAAATACAATGCTTACTTTTATGACCTTTAAATTGTTAGCCATGCTACAGTCTTTCAGAGGTGTAGATGTTTATTTTCAGGCAACACATTTACATTCAAGTGCTTTTTCTGTGGTTCCCAGATTTTTTCCTGATAAGCTAAATACCAGCCCAGTCTACTATTTCTGTGTATAGTACACAGAAGAGACATTTATCTTATAAAGATCTGTAGCTGTAACAAGATTTTTTTAAAAAACAAAACAAGATAAAACCGTTTTGATCCATCTGAGCTTCAGAGAGATGAAAGTAAAAATTCAAAGTTAACAAAAAATAAATGGGTATTAACATTTTTCTGTACAAAAATGAGCATGAATAGAGATGGAATGAAATATGTTTGGGCTGATAAATAGCTTAAGAAAATCAAATTTCACTGTAACATTGACTGATATTTTTAAAAAACAAAAAAGTACTTGCAAGCAGAAACCTAGCATAAGAGATAGCAGCTACATTAAAGTCTTTCTTCCTAAGATGTTAATTTTAATATTGTAGAAACATCATAATGTGATCCCCAACCTGAAATCTGAAAAAGTGCAGTCCTTGCATGTGTTATTTGCTGTTGAGTTCAATGTATGGTTGACCTCCAAGAACTCTGTTCAACTTGCAGACTCAGGGCTGTGCCTTCCTTGGCTGAGTCAATCCACCTGTAGTCTGATTTTCCTTTTCTCCTACTGCCTATCACTTTTCCAGGCATTATCATTTTTTTCCCATGAATTATATCATTTCATGATTTCATGTGTAGACAAGGCCAAAGGGTCTTCTGACGACTAGTCACTTTAGTGTGTGAAAATGCTTTCATGAAGGCTGTCTCATGATATACTGGAGTATTACTCATCATTATCTCATGATATACTGGAGCATTACTCAGTTGTGAGAACAGGTCTTAAGAGCAAAGTGATCATGCACATTGTATGCACACTTTCAGTGAAAACTGGTAGTTTCAATTCCATGTCTTGGCTAGTGATTTCCATGTCACTAGGGCAGTGATGTTTCAGGCTAAACTTTATAAGAGCTATCCAAGGAACTGAACCTATTTTACCAATCAGTTCAGTACCATGGATAGTTCATGTAAAATTCCAACTGAAACCCTACTGGCATGGAAGTTGCCACTGCCCAACTGATATTTTCTCTACAGTTTTACTTTTCCACTGCAAGTCAGCCCTTAGTGGACTTTTACATTGTTGATGTGTATTGGAAAATAAGTGTTGGCCTAGTACAGAAATGGTCACATAATCCTTGCTAAAATGCATTGTACATTTTCCCATATTACTTTTCAAAGTAATAGCATTGCTTAGATGAGGGATTGCTGACTAATGCAACACTCCAAACTGTGTCATTATGTTGGAGATCTAGGCAAACTTACTCTTGAAAGTAGTGACCATTATTTCTAACCACTTATTCCAAGTATTGAGCTGCCAGAGGTTATATACATGTAGAAATTGTGGGATTCAATATATTCTTGGCTACGTTAGGTTCTCATTGTATATAGTGTATCATCATTCTAGACTACTGATTTGCTTAGCTATTGCTCTTAAAACGTTAGTATGCAATTGAACCAGTCCACACCACCATCTTGGAAGTTCTTTTCAATCTGTAGAGGTGGATTTTTTTAAGGAGTTCCAAAATGAAAGTAGTCTGAATGACATGGTGGTCAGAGGGCACTATTCTATTTTTGATTTGACAGGGACCACACTCTTCTTGAAGTATTTGTGGTTGCATGCAGGATTTGAACCAAAGTGTATTCAGACAACTCTTGCAGAGTGTGGAAAAATTACTTTTTAGATGTCAAATAATTAGAGATTCTGAAAGTTGCAGTCCCCAGAAGTAACCTTTTCAGCTTCTGTTAGGTTCTGTCGTTTCTCTTCAAGTATTTTCAGCATGGGTGACCAAAACTAGCACCACAGATTTAAAAGTCTACACTGCTAGTACGAATGTGTCCTCTGATCTGAATATGTTTAATTGTGAATGGATGTGAAATGTCTTTATAAATGCTTTGTATTGTATTGTAAAGCCCTTTGATTACAAATTAAGGACACTGAAATGTTAAAACTCATCCACATCACATATTTCAGGGATCTCAGAGCTTTAGTTACATTTCTCATAGCTTCAGGTTCTTTTAAAGCTGGCAGGAAACCTAGCAGGAAACCTAGGTTGATAGGGCCATTTCTTCAAAAAAGGACAGATTAGCTATTGATATCTGCCAATGATTCTCTGTTGACTGATACTGTTGCTCCATGTGAGAGTTTTATCTAACTGTTGTATCAGAAGATCAAGAGAATGTTCTCTAGAGGGTGAAAAGCTAAGAACTCCAATACTAAAGATTTATTTTCTTGTGTCAAATGTATAAATAATAAGTTTCCTACATAATAAAAATATAGTTAAAAGAACTGGGTTTTGTTAAAATTGTCTTCTGCTGTTTATGCATTTAATGTATATTCTAATATAATGAACATCCTAATAGGATTACATTTAATTTAATCCTAACATACATTCTCCATCATGCAACGACTTAATCCTTGTTTTTTCTTAAACCCATAGTTCTATTATTTTAAATGGATTTTTCTCTGTTTATATTTTTAAGTGCGTACTTGCTTATAAGAGTGTGGTGTTAATTGCCTCACATTTCTTTTTTACATGTATAGGCACATAAAACTCATATATGCAGATGTTTCTGACATAGTGTCACCATCGCTATTCAGTCCTGGCTACGTTTCCACACTAAATACCACGTTTATTGAAAGGAATAATGTTTACATAGACACCTAAGTGGGAACAGAGTATATATAATAAATAATTATGCTTGCTAATACTAACATAAAAAAATTGAGTGGGCATGTCCATTAAAAATGCTTATGAATGTAATCCCAATAACAGTAATGCAATGTCTGCTAGAATTATTGTACTCATATTTGAAGTGAGAAATGGGGATAGAGGGTGAAAGAAAAGTGGCTTGCCCAAGGCTGACTAGTAAGCCCATTACTGAATCGGGGACTCTGTGGGTTACATACAGTGTTAGCTATTGCCAAGTAGAAACTAGCATTAATGAAAGTGGAACAGAGGAGGGAAAAACAGAAGCATTCCCACAATCAAGTACATTTAATTACTTTGGTTGCATACTTTTACTGCAGAATTCAAAGTGTTGTGTGACTTCAGGTCATTTTCTACTTATGGTGAGCCTAAGGCCAACCTGTCACAGGAGTTTTCTTGGCAAGATTGGTTTAGAGAAGGTTTGCTTTTGCCTTCCTCTGAGGCTGAGGGAATGTGATTTGTCCAAGGTTACCTAGTGGGTTTTTTATGGCTAAGTAAAGATTTGAACCCTGAGCTCCAAAATCATAGTCCAGTGCTCAAACTGCTACACCACGCTGTCTGTCTGAATACAAAGTAGATGTTCTTAGTTGTAAAAGCAGAACATCGCAGCAGGGTATAACTGTGGGAGGGGAGGAATGAGAGTATTGCCTCCACAAAAAAGACTTCTGCCCATGTGAAATTAGGTCCCCAGATTTCTCGTATTTCAGTAACTTAAAACTTCAGTTAAACATTTATAAATATAATTTAGGTGTTTACTTACCAAGGGAATGCAAACATAACAAATAGAAAAGTTGTAGGTGCAAATGATTTTCAGTGTCCCACTCCTTGCAATGTTGGAAATTTGAAGGTCTGCAGGAAAATTTCATGAGGGGGGAGAATTCTTATTTGGAGAGGCAATGCCCTCACCTTACCTTCCCACTACACCTGCTCCTCAGCTGTCTTTAACAACCAACGAAATACCATTCCCTTACCAGCTGAGGTTTTTTTTCCCTTTTGTCATACAAATAATAGGTGATCACATAGGAAGACTCCCACCATTAACACCTCAAGAAAAGAGTACATTATAATCTCCATGCATGTGGCAAGACAGCCAATGTGGTTGGGCTACAACTCTGGAGACCAGGATTTGATTCCCTGCTGAGCCATGGAAATCCACTGGGTGACCTTGGGCGCATCGTACATTCTCAGCCTCAGAAAACCATATGATACCTTTGCCTTAGAGTCATCATAAGTTGGAAATAACTTGAAGGCATACAATAATAACAATAACATGCATGTGACACCTAATCATCCCTTCTTACCAGCAAAATGAGCAGATGCCTATTCCTCCTTTCCTACAAAGACAATTAAGAGAAGCCTCCACATAGGAACTGGTAAACTCAGAGGTAGGCATTCTCACAAATTTTGGAATTCTGTGAGAGAGTTTACCTCTGAGTTTACCAGTTTCTGTGTGGAGGATTGTCTTAGATGTAGAAGCCAACCAAAAAGGTACAAAAATCTTCATGCAAGCTTTCAAGTCCACAAGTTTCTTCATCTGGCAAAGATATTTTAAAAACCAGGTTGGGGAAGGAGTGAGAGAAAGTGATGGTTGTTACAGCCAGCTAGATATGGAAAGAAAGTTTTATTTAGATGTTATGGGAGGAAAGGTCTGCATGCTATCAAATGTGGCTTATTCGGTTTCAATCTGTTAGGGACAGAAAATGTGATATATAGCAACTAATTCCCCATTTTGAAAATCCCCAAACTTTCTCTTTCCAGTGTGAAGCTCACAGCCTCCTTTGCAGGTAGAGAGCAGAGAGTTCCCTAGGCAGTCTCTGTACTGTCAAGGATGGAGATGAATTTAGGCACTGAATTAGGAAAAGTGCAACAGGAAAAGCCAACTTGGGTAGCTTTACTTTTGATTATAAAATGGATCCTTAAGACATATATTTACCAAACTTTATCCCTCCCACATGCAGCCATGTGAGAAAACGATGCTGAAGAGAAGGAAAGTTACAACTAACATAGTTACAAAAAGTGAGAATGGAAGGAAATTGGAGGAAAACAGAGATTTCCAAAAAAATAAATTAACACTAGAGATAGAGATGGCAACTATGGATAAACTCACAAATTTATTAAGACAAAAACCAATGGAATCTTATGTAAAGGACTGGACACCTGTTCTTAATGGTTTAAAAAATAACTGGGGCCAATTAGCAATAGCCAGCTTCTTAGACTGAAAAGAGAAAAATATAGCTGGATAAAATGTAACAAAAGTGCAAGAGCCAGAGAGAAATTTTTTCCCCAACCATGAATAGTTAGAATCCTACAACTATATTGAAACAAACAGATCCTACAAGAAAATTATATAATTAACAACTATGATGTGCCAATGTGATCCCCCATCCCCCACCCCTTACCCTCCCACCTTTTTTTTTTTCTTTTTTCCCTTCACTTTTTGTGTCTTTTTTTCTTTCTGGATACTTTAAAAAAAAAAAGGTAAAGCAATAATAATTAGATTCCTTATATCAACATACCATCTATTAGCAACAGGTAACATTTCAAGGTATATGGACTGTTCACTTTGTAATTTTATGTTAGTTTTCTGTATTGGAATGTTTCACTGATCTTCTTATAAGAAAAATATGTTAAAAAAAAGAGTAAATTAACATAGCAAATCAAAGTCCATTCTATAGCAGGCCTTATAAGATACCAGTGACTGCAGGATCGCTTTTCACCATAACACGGTAAATTACAGTTTCTATACTTAACTATAAAATTCATTTTCTTCACTCACTAACAGGTTCATATAAGGTATGATTTGATAAAGTTGCTTTTAAGTCCCTCTAATCCAAACTAATATAGGATCTGTTCTCTCACTCTGTTCTGTGTCTCACAGTTTCTGTCAACATTTGTGGATGATTCCCTCCAGAATATCCCAAGGGAGAAGTTTTCTTAGTTTCTATCAAATTTCCCTTTAAATGCACAAGAAACCTACTAACAGTTTTTTTTTCTGGAAAAAAGTCCTTGAGCTTTATCTAAAGATCACTGAAAGGAATATTTATATACTATAGTAGCGGTAGGGGGGAAAAGCTAGAGAAATAAAAAGGCACAACAATTAAATTAATACAGCCATCCTGTAAAGTCAGCAACTAAGTATACAGGCTCATCCTTCTAATCTCCATTTATATTTTGTAGTACTTTTGTAAATATAACAAGAGGAAGGACTGTAATGTTCAAACTGGCAAAACTAGGTTGCTACTTGACTGTGATTTCAGAGAAATTTACCTAGTTTAAAATAAACTTTCATCTTTCCTTCCTTGTAGCCAAAAAATATCACTACACTGAACTAATTTTCATTGGCATAGCCATGTTGGTCTCTTGCAGCATAAAAAGGAGGGAGAGAATGGGAGAGGAAAAAAAGAAATGTTGCAACACCTTTAAGATTAACTGGTTTTTATTTTAGCATGAGCTTTCATGGATATATACCCACTTCTTCAGATGCAGTATTGAGTAGTAGTATGACCTCAGGTATAACGTATAAAGTATATTTTTACAGAGTGGGATAGAATGCAATTGGATCCAGAAAGATCCTATTACTAATGGCCTAAATACTCTAAAGGCACCAAATCACATCAGCCTATACCCACTAATTGCTAGTTTACAAATGTCTGGTTTGTTTACCTTTCCTCATCAAGTCTTTTCCTGCACTACTCTAATCTGCATCTACAGTATTTTCTATTTTCTCTTTCTCCTCCATTAGACCGTATCTTTTCTCATACTCAGATTTTTGTTAAGTAATGCTACTTCAATACATTTTACAGAGAAGGCCAAGCCTGCTTTCTTTCTCTGCTGGACACTGTGTTTCTGTGTGTGTATGTAACTGACTGTTTAGCTTCTGCTTTGTCAATTTGATTAATCTGCTTTGATCTCTCACATTTCCCAGCATCTCTCAGTGCAGCTTGTCTCACAGCATTGTAATCTAAACCAGTGTTCTAAGTTCCAGGGAGGAGCATGTGGGAGAAAAATTACAATTAGTTAATAAGAACCAAAGCTATCTAAATCATCTCACTGCTACTTGACCACTATTTCGTTCCAGTCTGCAGTAGCGCATCCAAAATTATTAGTATTTCAGAATTAATACTTCTGCTGTATAATAATGACAAAGCATAGTGTCATGATACAAACACACACACACACACACATAAAATTTATCTGCAAAGAAATATCCCACAGGGACCTCCAGTGAATTTGTTTCCTTACCTGCGTGATCAAATCCCTTTGATTTTTTAACAAAAGATACAGGAAATGGGCCTCCAATTACATTGGAGTTCATTTCCCAGGGTTTCAGTCCAATGGTAAGAGATTATGGGAGACGAGTTCATCTGGGAATGGCCAAAGATCCCGTACTGTTGTTTTAATGGAACACACCTGTGCTTCTGGCATACTTTGGGACATACATATTTCAGTTCAGTTCAGTAGTGCAGTTCAGCGGTATCTTTCTTTGAAAAGAAATGCAGTCAAGACAGCAGGAGACATCTTATGTAGACAGAGGTCATTTATAGATGTCTCCTTCTATAGAAGCAGAAGTTTCAGACAAGCGACAACTAAAAAGCCTGAGGTACTTGTAGCTGGATTAAAATATTACAGTAACTGTGAAATGCAATAATAGGCAATTTTTTCCTCTCTAGGGCATACTAAGTGGCATACTTTCCAACCTACCGGGTCAAATTCTGACATACTTTATTCTGCAATCTACTGGACTGGCAACAAGCAAACCAAAATTAAATCTTCTTCACAGTCTTTAGAAATTCTATGCTGATTCTACTCAAATAATTTCACCTAAGACATTTTATTATCCTGAAAACCTCTGGATTGTTCATTCTCAGAACCGAAGGCCAAGTTCTGAAGTCTGGCAGTACTGCTCAATTGCAGATCTCTCCTTTCTCATCTAAAGTATTCGCTGCAGAAAATGTTGTCATGAAACCTATGCAAGCCACTTCTACAGTATGATGTCTATATTTTCAGTGCAGAACTCAGAAGCTTAAATACTTTTCTTTAATTCATTGTTTGTAAGCATGACGCTCCATCACCCTTCCTTTAAGAAGTGACATGCTACTTTTTCTGTGGAGGTAAAATCAGTCCATACATTTTCTGTGTTAAAAGCATACAAAGTAAATATCTGGCTTCATTCCATGTAAAAGCCCATGTAATACCTCCTCATTTGCTTGTCGCTGTTCTACTCTGTATTTCATCTTCTATTTCCTCCCTCCAGTCTCTAGATGAGTTCATCTCAGATCAGCTTCTGTCTCACATTTCTAAAAACATAAATGAGCACACAGAGATAATGAGAAGGAACTGAAGAGTTCAAATATTTCTATTGAAATTCTCTGGTTTTGGCATCCTTGCATTCCCTCTCACCCTTTCCTCCTTTTTGTTTACTTCTTCACATTTTAAGAAGACAGTGATTGGTTGGCTACAAATGCATTTTTGTAGGCGCAAAGAGCTTTTTTTAAAAAGTACATTATATTTCCTCAGATAATTACAGGAAAAAGGTCTTTTAAATCACTGAATACAATTACACATCTGAATCAGGATTTATTTAGTCAGAATTTGGTCAGAATTCAATAGCAGCCTGCACCAAATGTACCAGTGTATACCAATTCTTTTCCTGTTCTATGTGTGTAGAATATACCTCATGTTTATAACTTGGATTACACAAAGCAAAAGTCTTATACAATCACAGGAGTTGCTTTGTACAGTTTTCCGTTGTTTCAGAAGAAGCTGAAATGTGTGGTGAACACAACAATGGCAGCTAGTTGGGATAAAGAACCTCAGTCTCGTTTCACTTACTGTCAGTTGTGGTCTTAGAGCTGCAACATAAAATGTATGAGATTGGTTATGTTTATCCTTAGGGTTATAACATTGAATTCAGAATCAGAAAACACAATGGTGCAACCAGATTTGATAAGTTGCTGGTCAGATGGTAAGCTGAAGACTTGGTCTGGAGGAGGTAAATGGCTAAAGTCAGCTGTAAAAAGAATAAAGATACTTAGATGCAATTTCCTGCCTGATTCAAAACAGTGGATTTGACTAAACTGCTCTCAGCGTTCTTCACTGTGAAGAATGAAAGCGTCAAAGAACTATATGTCATTATTGTGGAGATTGTTGGTTGCCCATCTATGGGCAGTAGCTGGAGAGTGGAGACTTAGGTGAGAGTCTTGTGAGTTGTGTTGGTCTCCTTATGGTATCTTTGTCAGTAGTGACCTTCCTTCCTGATTTTGAGTTGCATCAGATATCTCTGGTAACTCAGTTTTGCTGGTTTATTGTACCTACCTTTTCATCCAGGCCTTTGGCATCTGTGACATTGATCAGGGAGACCTTTGAAACTTCAGCCATTTCCGCATGACGAAGCTCTTCCACGGTGTCTTGCTGCAGTCCCGGGTCCAGAAGGGAGCGCGTCAGCAACACTCCCCTCTGCACCCGCCCAGACCATGCGGAAGAGAACACAATGGCGCCACGTCTTCCTTCTGCAGCACAGCCGAGCTTTTTCCATTGCTGCGCTACAGAAGGAAGCGTCGTCAATGTGCTTCTGCATCTTCCACATGGCCAGAAGTGATGGGAGTGCCGCGCAATTGCAGGCGCGAAATGGGTTTTTTCCATTTTGCAAAAATTGCACACGCCCAACGCTCTGCAACAGGATGGCAGTGGGATGGTGACGATGTCATGCGGAAGTGCAACCTGCCGACCACTGCCATCCTGTGGCAAAAACGCAACAGCAATGTCGTGCGGAAAGGGCCATAGTTTTAATAAACCTGCTGGATCAGATTGATTTTTAGAGCATCTTTTATTAGTGTTTGTATTTTCCATTTTTGCTTGCGAACTACTCTGTTTCCTTCTGGTTCAGAGGACTTTGCAAATCTCAAAAGCAAGGCACAGAGAAGAGAGAGAATTGGTGAAAAGTAGCCTAGAAAATACTTGTGATAATAAATATAGGTTCCAAATGACTTAGCTTCTTAACATGTTCCCTGAAATAAACAAAACCAAAACGAGAAAGTTCATGTAACCTAAGGAGAACACCACAGCTAAATTGGTTGAAAAATCTCTTACAAGCTCAGGTGGTAAGAAAATGAAAAACTTTCATGTCCCTCAGATGTTTCTTTTGCTTTTGAGACTATCCTCTTTGACACTGTGAGAATCTGGCTACTTAACCTTTTTCTCTTCCCTCAAGAGCCCATGAATCATCATAACCTGTTTTTCCAGCAGCTATGAATCTCTTCTGAACTATTCAGCATTACTCCATGTATATATAGGGTGGTGCTGGAGGTTTTTAGTGTACTCTGAGCTATTCTCTCTTAGACCTATAAGAAGAAACTGTTTTCCTGTGATATACACATGAACACACACACACATACACACACGCAGCATTTTGCCTGTTGTTTTGAAATCACTTCCAAATGTCAAGTTAAATGCCTTTGATAGAAAAGTATGTCTTCCAACATGCTTTGTGGACTACTGACAACAATAAATTTTCTTTGGTTCTCTCTAGTGCTAGCAAATATAGTTCAGGCAAATATTGTAAGTTGCTACATTACTTTAGACATTATTGTTTCTGTTTTTGTTGTTAACTTCATTTAAACATTTGAAGCATTTGAGCTAAACAAAAGTGATCCTGGCAGTTCAGTCTGTTTTAACATGGGACTGATCCCAGCATATATATAAAAAAGGATCATCTAATTTAAATTAGGATGATGGAAGCTGGCTCTCCCTTCCCCACATGATTTACCTCCTTACTTCCTCCCTGATCACTTTTCTCACACCCAGGCTTTAGATATTGGAGTCCCATTTGGAGAAGAGCTTCTGAGGGATGTTCCTGGAAGTGCGGTCATCACATCTCATTTGCTTATTAGGAAATCTGAAGAAGACAGGCACTAAAAGAATACACAGTACAGTTTAGCTATCCACTTGTGAGTGTAGGTATCCATGGGGCTGCATAAATGTGAAATTAGAGGAAATCAGAGCTTTATTGTAAAATGTTAATGAAGAGTTGTCATCACATGGGACTTGATTCAAACAGCCAAGCCCATTTAGTTGTCTTGGTGTCCTGTTTTGGACAACCTGAGATTTCCAAAGGAACAATGAATTTCAACTGTCCATTATTTAAAAAGTGTTCCTCATTCTCCATTTCCCTTTACTGAACCTTTTCCCTAGATGGAAGAAAACTAATAACCTGATGGAGTTTTAGCTGGAAAGCAGTGTGTAGAGAAAAGGTTTAAAAAGGCCTTCTGTCCCTTGTGCACATCTTTCCATTTCAAACTACGGTCCTGGGGGCTTTTCAGTCTACACAACTAAAGCACTATGATTCCACTTTACCTGCAGTGGAACATCTTAGGAAATCCTGGGATTTACATTGAAGATGGGCTGCTTAGAATTCTAAAACCCCCAGGATTCCTTAGGATACAGCTATCACAGTTACAGTGGGATCATACTGCTATAGCTGTGTAGTGTGATTCTGCTGTGTAGCTGTGGCTGACATACTGATGGAAAGCAAGTAGAGGTATCTTTGGAAGCTAAGTGGAATCAGTTCTGATTAGGACTTGGATGGGAGACTACCAATGAATACCATGTGCTGTAGGTGATATTTCAGAGGAATGAACTGGCAAAATCACCTTGGAATATTCCTTGCCTAAGAAAACCCTATGAAATTCATGGAGTCACAGAAGCACACTTCACTTCCTGAAGCCATATATTTAATCATAACTGCAGTGTTCTTCCAATGCTTCTGTGCAGTGGACCCCATTATGAACCTCCAGCTTGTACTCTGAAATGGGGGCCGAACTTGTGCTAGTCTACAGATTTTGCAGACTTGATTTAACACTACATCTGTTAGACAAACTGCACTAGAATATTTTTCTTTGTTAGCCACGTTAATTCTCAGAATACCTCTTTCATGCTTCCGTAAACATGGTTAACCGTTCTACTGATGAAGTAGTTACTAGGGCGGCCCCTCCACTTTTGTGAGGGCTGGGGTTGTGGAACCCTTGCAAAAGTGGAAAAACCACAAATAATTCCTGCCTCCACACCCCCTCCCATTAATTTCCAGGCACCCCCTTCTCATTCCCTTGCCTTTTGCCCTGGTGCACATGCCTTCCTTCTCCATACCTGGGCAAAAGGCAGGGGAACAAGGGGGGCACACATGCCTCTCCCATTCCTTTGTGCCTTCCTTCTCTGCATGGGATGCTCCCCCCATTCGCTTGCCTTTTGCCTCAGCATGCATTCTCAGCACGCATAGGGAACAGGGGAGAGGCTGATGCAGGCTTTCCTTCTCTACACACGGTGCTCTCCCCATCTCTTTCCCTTGCTTTTTGCCCAGGTATGAAGAAGGAAGGCATGCGGGCCTGGGGAAAAGGAAAGGAAATGGGGAGAGGAGAATGGGAGGGAGACAGGTGTGCACCTTGTGAATAATTGGATTTATGAATGTAAAATCTGCAAATGTGGAGGGATGACTGTACTGTTACAGTGCCATAGTTTAAATGGGTAGAGTCCATGAAAGGCCCACAGCTGCTTTTGTCATAGACAGTTCTGTGGGTTAGAATCCATTCTTGCTCCATTGTGAGCAGAGGGATTTGGTCCATCTAGAGGTAAGTGGGAAGCAGCAGAGGATCCTGCTGTACAAAGTGAGCACTAGCTCAATGATCTATAATCCCTCCTTTGCGCTGTGCCATCTCCCATGCTGTTCTGGAGGGTAGCTCAATCCTGCACAAGAGAATGGGAAGTGATGCTGAAGGATGCAAGGAGAAGAAGGAATTGATGAAAATTGTCATCCTCCTCCCTTTCATCAGTGCTGGCAGAATTCCATTGAGTACAGGTGTGGATCCAACCCTATGTCTTGTTCAGCTGTAGAAATCTCTGCTATTTGTAATGTTTGAGGCACAGAAACAGAAATACTTTAAAAAGCCTTCTTATCTGTCTCAAGACTAAAAGAAAAATAGCTGTCAACAAATTAAAAGAGATGTTTGTTCCTGCAAAACCATTGATCAGTTTCAAGTTCCTACCATGTGATATAAAGCTGTTGACTCTCCTGACCCCAGTGGTGACAACAAATTATCGTTTAAGATGTGCACGCATTTTTAAAAAAATTATGGGATGCCCAACAGGTATCATAATGAATGAGCAAACAAAATTTTTGAAAACATTTATGCCAAAAAATGTACTTTGACCCTATAGAATGTCCAAATGAGTAAGAATTACATCAGCGTCGGCCTCCACTCACCTTGCTTTGCCCCACTCTCTCATTTAGAAATTGATTCCCTGGCCAAAATGATCCCTTAGTCTTTGTCTATGTAAAAGACAGCAGTTGCTGAAGGTCTTTAGTTTGCATTTACCTCAACTGGACATTAAGAGAATGATGACAGTGACTTTTCATCATAGCATCTGACCCATGGCATTTCTAAAAGAAGCTCATATCTGTCAGAAAGATATTTAAGCAACAGATGACGATTTCGTTCTTTGGTACTGGCATCATCACCTTAAAATGTGTTTCAGTGTTACAGTCCACCAAATAAGTGTGTGTGTGTGTGTGTGTGTGCGCGCGCGCGTGCGCTATACAAAGAGGAGAGAATGAGAACATGATTTATTGTTTTACTGTGCCACTCTTTACATTAGTTATTTATTATACATGTATAGTGCCTTGGGTAAGGAATTTTAGAAAAGTACCTGATAAATTTTAAATGTAGGAAAATATCTAAAACACAATTAATGTCTAAAGTTTGGTCAGCAAAGATGTTGCCAGGCATGCTGTTGTTGCACTACTAATATGGCCTTTTAAAAAGTTTTTTGAGGGGGAGGAAATAGGAACAAATTAAGTCAATGCCAGTGTTCCCTCAGTCTGTATGGCATTAAGTACTCAGTGGATGAGCTTGTGGAGAAATCAGAAAAGTGCAGTACTAAAGGTAATAGTAAAGAATATTCTGGCTTCTTGAAGAGGGTATTTGAAAAAGGACTGATGTGAGGTGTGGAAGAGAAAATTAGATAACTTGTTTTTGATAGACAGCAAATCATATCTAAAACTTTCTGGATTCCTGTATGTCCAATGAAACTGGAGACTGATTAGATGGTTCTCAAAATTCAAAGTACACTGAAAATTCAAAATCAAATGTAGTTTTCTCTCTGACATGAAGTCTTCTGTCTTCCACTTCTTTTTCTTCTTCTTCTTCAATCTCAAAACAGGTGTTGGTCTTACAATATCTATGAAGTAAGTTAGGCTGAAAGATAATGATTAACAGCACAACGCTGTGCACGTTAACTCATAAGTACGTTTTACTGAATTCAGTGGGGCTCACTTCCAGATAACTGTATATACGGTTGCAACCTTACCCATTGTAACTCACCAGCTTTGTGGCTCTCGGTGTAAAGAGTTTTACCTTTCAAATTTACAACCCGCTAACTGCTGCTCTGAAGTGACACAAACCAGAAACTGTTTTCTGTTGTCACCTGCTGTTTGTGGAGACTGTGCCTTAATCACATTGTCCAACAGAGCCCCTCTTTATCTTTAGTAGCTGACAGCTTTCATATGGATGGCAGCATACTCAACAGGCATCTTTATGTTGCAAAAAGTGAGAATGGTTTGCTTCTAGGCTGGCATAAATATCGCACTGTACTGCCATTGAGGACGAGGCAGGACAAAATCATGACTTTAATCTGCAGACCACACCATGTTGCATTGATGGTTCAGATCCAAGTTAAACTTTTTTTTTACACCAGTACGTTTTATTCCAGTTAATGCTGAGACCAGGTTTTACGTGCAGGTATTTGGACTTAACTTTGATGTGACCCAAGTTATAAATTATTGTTTCTGTGACTGAAGGTTTGTGTACCACATGCAGTGCTATGTATGACACAACAACATACGCAAGCTGTAAAATATGTGTCAATGTCAGGCGGCGGCTTAAGCAGAAAACGGAGGCAGGAGCCGAGTTTTATGGCTTTTAGTAATAAAGTGATAAAGTAAACAAGCGGTTACATCACCCAAAACGAACAGAGGCAGCAAACTCAACAGCTAGGGTTGGCCTGGAACAGAAAGCACAGAATGCAGATTTCCCAGATAGAAGACGGTTGTTGCCCCGTGCCCAACTCCCCCCAGCGTCTGTCTTAAGTACATAGTCTTTAGCCCAGCTGGGGCTGGTCAAACGTCTGTTGGCCCAGCTCACAGCTGGAGGCCCTCAGACTTCAGACGCTTCTCTTGCAAGCGTCTTGATCTGCGCCCCACCTCCTTCTCCAGCCGCCTCTGGAGGAACGTGGGGGGAGGGTCTGCAGCAAACTCCGGGCTGGAGTCAGGAACAGCAGCTTCTGTCGAGCCCGAAGCACCGGTCTCCTCTGCTGCAGGTACTGGCTCAGGGACCGCTGTGGGGTCGCTGGCAGGCCCCTCCCTTGTCCCTGCAGGAGCCCCCTCTGCTTCCCAGGGATCCACCCCCGGCTGGGGTTCCCCGTCTAACTCAGAGTCCCCGTCCGAGTCGGCAGCCTGCTCAGCCTGGCTCATGACAATATGAATACAGTTGACTTCAGTAAGCAGACCTGATAGCTCATTGTTGTTAAAGATATACAGTCAGCTCTCAACTTTCATGAGGGTGATGGGCACAAGACCCCCAGGAAAGGAGAAAAAACATGAATAAAAATAAAAATCACAAACACTTTTTTTAACTTGAAAACACTTTCCTAGGTATCTGAGGTCCTCCGGAGTGATTTTATGGTTAGCTTCTGGCAGAAGTGGACCACAGAGACACGCCAGAGGACCTACCAATGTCTAGAGAAGTGTTTTCTAAGACTTTCTAGATCCTTCAGTGCAACTCTATGGTCTACTGCCAGAGGAGGTAGACCATATAATTGTGCTAGAAGACCTAGAAATTCCTAGAAAGAATGTATTTTTCCTAGAACAACAAGACAAAGCTTTTTTTAAATAAAATAAAATAAATAGCCTATAAATAATCAAATTCATGAGTGCTGAATGTGCAAAAGTGGAGGACCCACTGTGTTGTATCAATACAAATGAGGCTTTTCCTTGTGTAGGACTGACCATCTATGTAAGCAAGAAAACTCTTCTTATTTATACAGCTAGTTACTTACTTCACTTAATTTGTTTCTTTGACAAATTTACATGACCCAGGATTTAGTCAGAGGATGACAAAATGAGAAAGGAAGAAAGCCTAAGCATTAGATCTAAAACAGATCTAAAAAGCGTAAGGAATGTAGTTGCAAGATTCCAGGATTCTCTTACACTGAGGCCCTTTCCGCACGAGGCGAGGGAATCGCTCCATGCCGTTACTCACCGCTTCTTCTGGGGTTTGAAGCAATGCGGACTGTCCCTGAAGCCCTTCTGCAGGGCTCCTCCTTGGTCCAGGGCGAATTGGAGCAGTGCGAGGTCTGTAGATCCGCACTGCTCCGGCTTCCAAAATGGCGGCTTCCAGCTTCCAAAATGGCGGCTTCCGGCTTCCAAAATGGCGGCTTCTGGCTTCCAAAATGGTGGCTTCCGGCTTCCAAAATGGCGGCTTTGGCTTCCAACATGGTGGCTTCCAGCTTCCAAAATGGCGGCTTCCGGTTGGTCGTGGGTCCTGACCAACCGCTGAAGCTCACCACGCCTAAAGCCCGGCCTCCGCAGAATGCGAGCCTGCAAATCTGCACAAGGGAGCAGGAACACAATGGCGCGTTCCAGGAAAATAAAGACCTGTTTTTTCTGGTCTTTCAAAAACACGCTGGAAGACCACTTGGTGTCGTCTTGGAGCAGACTGAGGTGCGGGTCTCCGTAAGTAGTCCGCTCCTAGTCCACTCCAAGGTGCAGATGACCTCCGTGCAAGGACGCACTGCCCTGTTCTAATTGCCTGATGTGGAAAGGGCTTGAGTTAACAAGCCCTGAAATAAGCTCCGGTACTCTGGTTTTATATTCTTGAATGTATATGGCCAACCCTTATTATAAGCTTCTGTTATAATGTAGGTCAGGCAGTGTGTAAGACCATTGTTTAATTACTGTATTTAAAGACTTCCTGATCTGTTTCCCAGTTTCAGATATATTCATTCACAAGTTCATTCTGTTCCACTTTTAGTGTTTGTGTTCCTTGAGATATCCGTTTTGTATTTTTAAACTGAACTGCACTACGACATTCAGTTTGAAGATTAGCTGTATTTTTTTTATAAATCATAGAAATGCACACTAAACAAAAATTTTTCAGCATCCTTTTAGAGTTTCATAATCATAAACAATATCACAATCTGTCATTTGTTAATTGAGAAATATTTACTGGCATTATTGCTAGCTTGCCATACCAACGAGTTAGGGAAAGCTTTGAAAAATTACTCTTTGGGATTAGAACTTCCCATATGAGGGGCTACTGGCAGGGAATTCAAGCGGTTGTAGTGCAAAATGTAACTTTTCCAAGCTCAGGAACTAAGAGAGAAGGGAACTTTTTTTTTTAAAGCACTCTTTTTGGGTTTTTTTCTTTCCACGCCAGAGAACACAGGTGTGCTGTTGAAAAACAACAGCAACAAAACCAAGCAGAGCAAATGTTTTATAAAAGGGAAGGTAGGAGAGTTTTGGCCTTTTTTAAAAACATGCATTTAATGATATTTTAAAAATTACAGAGCAGTTCTCTAGTTTGCAAACTTATAACAATATGCACTAAGAGATCCTATGTGGAACTCGTTTGGACTTAGCTCCAAGAAAATATCTTTAGGATCAGGTTGTCTTTTCTGTTCAGTGCTTCTCTTAACAATAATTGTGTAATACAGTAGATGATCCTTAATGAATTTCATAAAACAATCAAAACGTCTGTGTTATATTGCAGAGGGGATGAAGGGAAGAGAAACAGAGGATTACACAGACTGATTGGCTTCGGTTTTACAGATTGGATTCTTTATGATTAAGGGCATTCTGTCATGATCATAATAAATGCTGGACAAGAGACAAATGGTTTAGTTCTCTAGCTGGAGAATTACTTTGGAGTCAAGGGAGGCCTAGACATTGTAAACCATCCTTCAGTTGTCATGTTGGTATTGTTATTGTGTAGTACGTCTATGGCAATAATAGGGAAAGGAACCCAATCCAAGTTTCTGCATAATTCTAGGTATTCTCCTCAAGTCCCAAACCAGCCCTTTCATCTTGATCCAATATATGAAAGCCAGCATGATTTAACTGAGTTTAAATGTGATATATACCAGTTTGAATAAGCTGTGGACTAGCAAATTTTCCTATCATTCCATTAGAGTTGCCTTTACAATATTGTATTCAGTAATATAAATTAATATACTTGTCTCATATCAAAATCTGAACATATCATTGAAAGGCATTCATATCTGTGTGTTCATCATGAAATCATGATGCTTTGCTTCCTTGTGTGACAATGGCCATTTCTGCATGCGGCGAGCGAATCGCTCCCTGCCGCTACTCACCGAATCTTCTGTCAGTCCGGTTCAGTCCAGGGTGAGGAGGAGCAGTGCATGGTTGTAGATACGCACTGCTCCGGTGTCCAAAATGGCGGCTTCCGGTTGGTCATGGGTCTCAACCAACCGCTGAAGCTCGCCAGCCTAAAGCCCGCCCTCCGCAGATCGCAGGCTTGCATTGGTGCGAGCCTGTGAATCTGCATCAGAGAGCAGGCACGCAATGGCATGCGCCAGCATTTTGAAAGACCGAAAAAATCAGGTCTTTTAAAAACACGCTGGAGGACCACTTGGGGTCGTTCTGGAGCGGACTGAAGTGCTGATCTACGGTAAGTAGTCTGGACCTAGTCCTCCATGGAGGACGCACTGCACCGTTTTATTTACCCCGTGTGGAAATGGCCATAGTTACAATGGCCATTTCCACGCTAGCCTGTTATAGTGTTCTTATTCCACTTTCAACATCCTATGGAATCCTTGGGTTTGCAGTTTAGGGAGGGGCCAGCTGCAAATCCCAGGATTCCATAGGATGTTGAAAGTGGAATAAGAGTGCTATATCAGGTTAGTGCGGAAATGGCCTATACATTGCATAGCACTGACAGAGAATTTTGAGCTCCTCATGTCACTCAAATTTAATACAGGTATACTGTGATTAAGGAAGTAGATATCTCCCCGGGTTTTACTTCTTTAAGAGACATGTTGGTACCAGAGGTAGAAATAACATGAAAAGAATAGGGATAGGTTCCTACACCAGACAAAAGAAAAGCAGTTCAACATTTTCCAGCAAACCTTTATTCAAAATTTACATTATGCACCCATGAAATGGAACAACCAGGTCAGGTGAGTGTGTAAGTAATGAAAATGTTTTGAATCTTCTAGTTACCACTTGAAAGCTTCTCCCAAAATGCATCCGAGGATGATTATTTTGTTTCAGTACCCTCTACTTCTCTTATGATTTCTGTTTTCGTGGCAAAAATGATGTATTTTTTTTTTCAATGTGCCAGGGCAGCTGCTGAGGCCACCTAGTCTGCTTTCCCTTCTTCATCCTGTGATGCTGGACACGCATGCTCAGAATGTGATTCTGGGAGGCAGCTGTTCACCTTGCCTGTTGTATGTAAGCACGCATAGCTACAGTGGGATCACCTAGAGTAGAATCTCATTGTTTCCTAGGTCATGTTCTTGCATTGTTTACTGCAGAAATGCTGCTGCAACCCAGCATTGAAAGTCTGTCTTTCTTGGACCCTCCTTCATCATTGTCCAAGTGCCTGTTCTGGGGGAAAAAGACTTTCCAGCTAGAAAAAAGACAAGAAAAGGAGTGACTGGGCTCCCCTAAAAAGATTTTGTAAAAAGGAACTCCTTTGTCAGAGATTGTTAACTGAGGTATGCCTGTACTGTTCGCAGTGGCTCAGAAACTGGGTGATGAATGTGTGCTTAAAAAGAAAATAAAAATTGTGCCAGCCTGTAGTCTGAACTGGTAGAGTACTAGCAAGACTGAAGAATGCAATTGACCTAGATGTCCATGTTGTAACTAAGAAGTGTTTCTTACTTTCATATTGAACAGGCTATGCTGGAGTAGCCTTTGGGAAGCATTGCCCTCACAATGGGTGTTAACATCTTTTTGTTGCAATATGCCAAAACATCTTGACATAATAGTATTTTCCTGTAAAAAGTGTCTGTCTTTTGGATCAGTTCTAGTTGTCAGGATTGTACCAGCAGCGTACATATTTCTGTACCGTTAATTAAAAAATAGTTTAGTAAAAATACACATTAAAAATCTATACATCAATTCTTTTTTGTGGCATAATTCATCACTAGATACCTGATGATATACTAGGATGTGCCATAATTTGTGCTTGGTTAATTGCCATCAATAGATATAATCAGTTCTCCATGACATTCTATACTGCTGTATTTAACCTTGGGAAAACAACTAGAGAAGATGATGAACAGAAAAGAAGAGATAATATTGAAATATTTCAGGGTGAACTTGCACTGTTTATTCAGTGGCCAAAAGATAAATGGCTTTACATCATGTTGAATAGAATAAGATAAGCAGATGATCAGCAATTGATAGTCCATATGAGAAGGAAGATTCATTAGAAGTATTAAAAAGGCAGTTACATTAATGGAATTAAAACTACAGTCTTTGACATTATTGATTTTATTGACCTAATATCCACTCTTCCTACATAATTGTCTGCGCTGACTCTGGATACTCCTTTATCTTCTCACATGTGACTGAAATGTACCCAGAAGAGCATCGTAATTGTAGAGAACAAAGAACCTAGCAAGCAATTAAATTTACCTACGCTAATAGCAGTTAACAATATGGACTGAGTGCTGTATTCTACTGGATGCCTTTCTAAATGTGAGCTGCCATATTGTTTTGTTCCATATTTACCCTGCTTAGGGATGGGACGAATCCAGAATTTTCCGAATCCGGATCCAAATCCCTGGAAGGTTCTGGGAATCCACGAATCTCATAAACCTCAAATCTTTCAAATCCTTTTTTAAAAAAGGGTTTAAAAAGCAAGAGAAAGAAGGATAATCTTGGGCAAGACACACTTTCAGCCTTAGCAAAAGCCCAGGCAAAGGCAAACCTCCCTCTGAAGAAATCTGGCCGGGACAATTGTCATAGTTTTGCTTCAGGATCTCCCCAGACTGAAAGTGACATGAAGGCCCTTTGTACACAGGCAGGAAAATGTGGATTAATCTCACATTTTTCTGCCTGTGTAAGCAGGACCACTACAGCTCAGAGATAATCCAGGTCAAAACTGGATTTTCTTTGTATAGCTCCTTATGGCATCCTGGGGTTTGTAGTTTGATGATGGACCAGCAAGTTTGGCAGAGAAGGCTGTGACCTCTTGTAAAACTACAAACCCCAGAATTGTGGATGAAAGAGCTTTGTAAGGGAGCTGTGCAAAGGAATATTTCAGCTGTCCTTGAAATCTCAAGAAGCCCATACCTTCCAGTCAAGTGCTGAACTTAAATATTAAATGTTCAATTTAAATATCTTAGAATACAACCCCAGATGTAATTTCTGAAATTGTTAGCAAAGGCCATTATTACTCTAAGGGAAAAACTCACCTACTTGCCCTCTCCCCTTGTATGTCTGGTCTCCCAGGTTTTCAGGTGTCCCAGTCTCCAACAAAATGTTTGGTTGGTGGATTCGAAAGACTCGGTTTGCTTATTTTGGCACAGGGATTAGGATTTGCGAATCTCAAATCCTTGCCCAGTATTTGAGGATTTGAGGATTTCGGTTGGCCCATCCCTAACCTTTCTGTTTTCCTCCAGGGAGCTGTGATCAGTATTTAAGGCCCAGATCATGTACACTTCCTGTGTAGCATGAATGTATATCAGAACAGTTACATTGGACCCCAGAGCTGTGTAACTGGTTATACATGAGTGCCATGGTCATGAGCTTACCTGTTGCACAACAGTTGATTGGGTCCCCACCCACCAAGGCTATTTCCACACTACACTCTTATAGCACAATTATTCCATTTTCAACATCCTATGGAATCCTGGGGTATGCAGTTTAGAGAGGGGCCAGCTGGCCCTCCCTCCTTAAACTGCAAACCCCAGGATTCCATAGGATGTTGAAAGTGGAATAATCGCGCTATAAGAGTGTAGTGTGGAAATGGCCCAAGTCAAAAATGTGAGAGAGTGTGATAGATGATGCCTCTGAGATCGAGGAGCAACTGATTGTGCCAAGGACCAAGCCAGTGAGTGAGCAAATCAACTTGCAAACATCCCCCACACTGGAAGGTCAAACAGAGACAGAGTTGCCCCAGCCAGCTCATGATGGAGAGGGAACCAGCAGTGATTCAGAGGAGTTGCATCCACCTGTGCCCATCAGCCCTCAATCACGCAGAAGGCTGAAATGGACTGCTCAGAGGGAGGCTACATGGACTAGGTTTAGGAAACAATAACAAGCAGCACTTATTCACAGTGGCTATCTAAGTCTGCTGCCGTGGCTGCTCTTTCCTTGCAGCAAATTACTGGCAAGCCCTCACAACCTTTGTGTCACCTGCTCCCTGAAACCCTCCGGACAGATCTCTGCCTCCTGAACCTTAGGACTGGACCTTGACCTGGCTTGGCTTGCATTTTCCTTGTGTTTGGTATATTCGGACTCTCCCTGCAAGTATTCCTGACCTCCCTTCCTCCCTTGCTGGCTGCGGCTCGGCAGGGAGAGATTCCTGACAGAGAGAGAGATGTGCACTACAGACCATAGAAAGTGGAATTGCTCTTACTGTCAAGAAGTTCCTTTTCATGTTCAATTGAAATCTACTCTGTTGTAACTTAAAACCATTAGACCTGGTTCTACCCTCTGGAGCAGCAGGAGACAGGCCTGATTCCTCCTCTTTGTGAAAGCCCTTGAGGTATTTAAAGAGTGCAAGCATATCACCTTCAGACTTCTCTTCACCTAGCTGAACAAGGCCAGCACTTTCCACCTTTCCCCATATGTTTTGTTCTCCATACCCTATTATCATCTTTGTAGCTCTTCTCTGAACCTGCTCCAACTTGTCTACATCCTTCGTCAAATGAGGTGCCTAAACTAAACACAGTAGTCCAGAAGAAGCCTGACCAGCACAGAATACACACAGGACTATTACTTTCCTTGACTTGCTTCCATTAATACAGGCTAAAATAGCAATCAGCTTCTTTGCTGCAGCATCACACTGCTGGCTCATGATCAACTTATGATCAACAATAACCCCAAGATCATTTTGCATTTAGTGCTGCTGAGCCATGTACATCCCACCCTATACCTGTGCATCTGGTTTTTGTGGTTTAAATGTAGAATTTTGCGTTTGTCTCTATTGAATTTCATTTGATTATTTTCAGCCCAATTGTCATGATTAACTAGGTCCTTTTGAATTCTGTTCCTATCTTCCAATGCCTTAGTAACCCCTCCCAGTTTTGTGTTATCTGCAGACTCAATAAGGATTCTCTCCATCCCATCATCTAATTCATTGATAAAAATGTTGAAGAGTAATGGCCCTGGGACAGAACTCTGAGGCTCTCCACTCAAGACCCTTCCAGTTTGAAGTGCAAGCATTGATGATGACTTTTTGAGCATTTTCCAATGAATTATGTATCCATCTGATAATGTTCCTATCTATTCCATGTTTAATCAATTTGCTAATGAAAATACTATGGGGGACCTTATGAAAAGCTTTGCTGAAATCCAGATAAATGAAAAGATAGATTAACCATTGTTGATTCTATGTGATATCCCCAAATAACACAGATTTTCACTTGCTGAATACTCTTCTTGATTTGTCATGAAATTTTCCTTGTTCTTTTGTTCTTTTTGCCAAAGAATATGATAAGTGTAATTTAAAAATGTAAAGCTTTGTCATCTGTACAAAATCTCTCCCCATTTTTTCCTCTGAGGAGAGATTAATTGAAATCTCAAGTGACAATATGGCACCATTACCAAACATATTGCAGATCATGAACAATACTGCCAAGTGACATACAGAACTTGTATGGACACCCTTCCTAAAAGAAAGACCCTCAAAACCACAAACTGAATAAATAGTTTGGATTCTCTGTCTCACGTCAAGAGTGTTTTGAACAGTGGATGGCAATTTGACAGCAGGCCTCTTACAACCAGTCCTGCAAATATAAGACCAAAAAAGAAAAAGGAAAAAAAAGAGAGAGAGAGAGAAGCTCAATAATTCTGAGTTCTCTAGAAAGAGAAATAATTTCTTTAAGGTAAGCAGTGCTTCAACATGACATTGTAATTACAGTCCTCTCTCCACATTTGTGGGTTTGACCTTCGTGAATTTGGTTATTCACGAGACATGTGTTTGCCTCCCCCTATTTTCTTTCTCCCATCCCTTGCATTCCTCATCCCAGGCTTCCAAGGCTTGTGTTTAAAATGGATGTGTTTTCCCTTTCGGACACGCAAAGCCCCCTCCCATTGCTAAAGGCATGGTCTCTCTTCCATGTGGTTGCACGTTCTGCTGTGTATTGGCTGCTGATTGGTCAGGTGCTCCTTTGCTCCTTTCTCAAGATGGCCATTGGAAGTAATTAGAATTCCAGAACTCCCCTCTTCTCTGTCTGAAGGGAAAGTACTGGTAAGCGTTTTAGTTTGTCTTTTTTCTGCCCCTCCCCAACGCCAGGGCCAGAGGCAAAGGAATGGGAAGGGGACATCCTGAAGGCGAATGGTAGGGGAATCGTGCATGCGGGGGGTGTTATTTGTGGTTTTTCCACTTTCATGAGGGTTCTGTGCCCCAAACCCTCACGAATGAGAGGCTACTGTAATGTGAATCCCTGAGTGAAGGAATATGGCAGACTCTTTAAGTTTTTATGTAAGAAACTTTGTTAAATTATACTTCTTGCTAAAGCTGTTCATCAACATCTAAGGTTCTTGATGCAACTTATGGTTGCATTACTACGGTCATTAAAAATCCTTACTTCTTCGCAAAGGGAAAGATGATGGTTTAAATGTGATCCTGCATGCTAAAACTTCCCATGTAAATTGACTTCCTGTCCCTTTTTTGCACAGTGATAATTTAAATTGCATCCCAAGGAACCTAGAATATCTTGAGTAATAACTGTAGAAAAAAATCCCCAAAGAATTCTTGACTACTGTGGTTGTTCTTGCATTGTGGGATGTATTCTCAGTTCACAGAATTTGAGGATGCAGCCAGATCTGAAGAAAACATGTGTCTCTAGTTACATCAGTGTCCGAGGCAAGCAGAAAAGGACTCTGAGACAATTTACCTAGGGATGTATCTACATTGTACAATTGTAACAATTTGATACCTCTTGAACTTCCATTGCTCCCTCCTATGGAATCCTGGGATTTCTAGTTTGATGAGATGTTGACATCAGTTAATCATAGAATCACAGAACTGGAAGAGGCCACAAGGGCAATCCAACCCTCTGCCATGCAGAAATACACAACTGCAGCACTCTTGAAAAACGCCCATCCAAGTTCTTCCAAGTATTTATGTTGAATCTCTTTTCTTTTAATCCAACTCCATTGGTTTGTGCTCTAGTTTCTGGAACATTAAAAAAACAAGTTCATTCCATCAGATTCTACATGATGTCGCTTCAAATATTTAAAGATAACTATCATGTTTCCTCTCACCTCTCAATCTTCTCTTCTCCAAGCTAAACATACTTAGTTTCCTAAGTCATTCCAAATAAGGCTTGGTTTCCAGACCTTTGATCATCTTGATATCCTTTCTCTGCATGTGTTCCAGCTTGTTAATATAATTTTTGAATGGTGGTGCCAGAACTGGACACAGTATTGCAGGTGAGATCTGACCAAGTGGAGTAGAGTGACATTGTTATTTCCCCCAGTCTGGATACTATGCTCCTATTGATGCAGCCTAAAATTGCACTGCCTTCAGTCGCATAGGGACGTGGAGGTGGGGGGAGGGCAATTTGGCAGCAATGTTTTTGGGGTGTCCCAGTCCATAGCCTTGCCCCCATGTGCCCTGGCTACGCCCGCATGCACCGGGGCCACACCCCCATTCACAGTGGCCACGCCCCTCGTGCCATAGCCCCACCTCTCACTCGCCCCCCTCCACACACTCCAGCTCCACCACTGACTGCCTCTTTTTGGAGTTGCTGCATCACACATTTATCCCTGTTGGAATTCCTGTTGTTAGTTTTGGCCCAATTCTCCAATCTGTCAAGGTCATTCTGAATTCTCATTCTGGCCTGTGGATTATTTGTTACTTCCCATTTGATGTCGTCTTCAAATTTGATAAGCGTGCCTTCTATTCCATCATTTAAGTTATCTGTGAAGGTGTTGAACAACACCAGGCCCAGGAAAGAACACTGAGGCGCACTCACTTGTTATATCTCTCCAGGGTAAAGAGCAATAATTGGTGAACACTCTCTGGATTCGGTCAGTTGGCCAATTACAAATCCACCTAACAGTAGCACTGTCTAGCCCACAGTTCACTGGCTTGCTTGCAAGAATATCGTAGGGAGTCTTGTCAAAATCCTTACTGAAATCAAGATAAAACACATCCATAACATTCCCCTAAGTTTGTAACTGTTAAAAAAAAGAAAGATTTAAGATTAGCGTAGCATGATTCCTTTCTGAGAAATTCATGCTGGCTCTTAATAATTACAGCACATTCTAGAACCTTTCCTGTTATCAACGTCAAACAGATTGGTTGGCAGTTGCTTGGATTCTCTTTTTTGCCCTTTTTAAAGATGGGAACAATATTTGTACTCCAATCTGCTGGGACCTCTTCTGTCCTCCAAAAATTCTCAAAGTTTATTGATAGTGCCTCTGAGATTATATTCACAAATTCCTTTAATTCAGTGCAGTTCATGTGGCCCTGAAGACCTGAATTCTTTTCAAGTAGTTAAGTATTGCTCAACTATCTCTTTACCTCTTCTGGGCTGCAGTCCCATTACTGCACCATTAATTCCGTTTTCACTAGTTAGAACATTGTTTTCTTTTTTGGAGAAGATGGAAGCAAAAATAGTATTGAACTATTGACGTCTCTATGTCCCCTGTTAGCATTTTACCATCTTCTGTATGTAATGGCCCTAACATCTCCTTGCTCTTTCTCTTGCTCTGAACATACTCATAATAGGAAGAGGGGGAGGAGGGGGAAGAGGAGGGGGGATGATGATGATGATGATGATGACAATGGTTATGATAATCATAATCATAATCATATACCCTTTTTATTACTTTTAACCTCTCAAGTGAGTCTGAGCTCACTGGAATTGTTTGCAACTGTGCCCTTGGTCTCTCACCTTGAAAAAACATGTACATCATGAACTCCCTTCCCTTTGAGCATCTCTTACCATGGGACCCACTCAGTATTTCTCTAAGCCTGCTGAAATCAGCTTTTCTAAAATCTAGAATGTGTGTCTGACTATGTTTGTTTCCTCTTTACTCCAAATCCCAAGAGGACATGGTCACTTCCACCTGAAGATCTCATTACTTCCACCCCATAGGTCAGTTCACTTCTGTTGGTTAGAGATAAATCCAAAATAACTGATCACCTTGTTGCCTCCTCCACCTTTTGTATAATGAAATTGCTTCCAAGCCTAGTAAGGAATTTGTTGGACCTTACATTCTTGGCAATTTTGATTTCCATAAAATATCAAGATTATTGAAATCTCCCGTTATTACACTATCTCTCATTGTGAGTTTGGTGGCACTTATGGGACACTACTGCATCCAAAAAGACAATTCAAGTTCTTTGGCAGTGTCCAGAGTTTTCTTGGTAGGCAACTTAGCAAAAGGTGTTCATTGAAGTTTTCCCCCCCCCCTTTGGGATCGTGTGTGTGTGTGTGTGTGTGTGTGTGTGTGTGTTTTAAGACTGCTTCTTTGACATAATTTCTTTTGGTATTCATTGATGGCATGTTTAACACTTGGGACTTCCTGGGATGAATGTAATGGTTAAATCAAGCTGGTAAATAAGTTTTTTTTTAATAGCTGCTGATTGGCAGTGGCATTTCTGAATAAGAGGTAATGGAATATATATCCAATATCCATATCAGTGAACTGAGCTGACGATGTGATGTTTTTCATAAAAATATATCAGCAATGATGATTCAGATACTGCCTTTGAAAAGAATGAAAGTACCTGCATGTCAAGTGAAGGCAACTAGTGATCTGATTCTTCAGGTGAGTGATCTCAGTTAGAACCAGGGAGCATTTTTCTCACTTTCTGTAATCTGTCTTCAGATAACAAAATACTATTTTCCATCAGCAACAGCATTATGCATCTGAAATGACATCATCAGATTCAGCCTGTAATTTCTGGTTGTTTGGGATAATGTTAGGTCAGAGAAGAAATCTCTAACTAGGGAAAAAAAACCCTCATGTATAAACAAGAACAAGAACAGCCATGATGTTAAGGCAGCATGTAACTTTTCTGAGTAGTTTTCACAAACTAGTAAATTTAACACTTCCTAATTTATTAATCCTTACCTCTTTCTTTAATGTTTTCTTCCATCATTCAGCCACACACCTAACAAGGTGACACAGAATTGAAAGGAAAGCAAAGTTAACAGGAGAAAAGTTGCAACCATTTGTCTCTCTCTGTTGCTATTGCTGATGCCAGATCATTTCTGGAAAGTGAGTGATGACAAAAGGATAAAAGCTGAAAGAAAACATTGCCCTCCCACCTAGAAAGACAGCAGCTGACAACAACACTGGGGTAAATAATGCCACAACTTTATTAATAATAACAGGAATCTGCAATAGGGCTACAGGATGGACATGTGGACACTTCAGTTTGAAGGTCTGGTTAAGCTGAGCCTCTCAAGGTTTAACTGTGGATGAATTCCTTATGGTCTGTTATCTCCTATTTCTCATGAAGGAGAGCATAGCATCCCAAGTGAGCCTCCCTCTTGTAGGGAAGTTCTACCTGGGGCAAAGACCCACTTCATCTCACCCCTCTAAGTATCCAGTGAGAGGGATGTGAGCAAATTCCTTCACTTTGAAGCGCTTCATGAAGCCCATATGAGAAGCCTATAACCTAACAAACTTTCACTATCCCACCAATGTTGAAAATATACAACAAATAGACAATAATTAAGAAAGATCCGCTGATGGATCTCTCAGAGAAAAAGGTAGTGACATTTTAGATAACCAATTAGTTAGCTTTCCTTACTAGTGTGCTGAAGAAGCCACTGATGAACCACTTCAGAATATCTTTTACCTTGAAAACCCTATGTTGAGAAAATCCAAAATGGAGGGGGGCTCACCTAGGTCAAAAGGCACTCAACCAGTTACTGGAGAAGAGCAGAGGAAAATTATTAATAGCAGTGGGTCAAATGATGCAAGCCAAAAGGACAGTCAGCTTCTGACCTGCTCAGGTGTAAAAGTTAAATCTGAAGTTGCACAATACATTTCATAGGAACATGGAATGTATATAACATAAATCAAGTGAAACTGGAAGTTATGGAACAAGAAATGGGGCATATAAACATTGCAATACTTGGTGTGAGATAATTAAAGTGGATAAGAATGGAATATTTTCAATATAGCATTTTATTTTGGAATGACAGCCTCAGAAAATATAGGGTGGCATTAATAAAGAGGCATTATTCAGCAAAAGCAGTCAGAGGTTATAATGCAGAGTCTCACTGAATAATGTCAGTCATCCCATGTAGGCATCCCAAAACTGATCACATACCAAAACAGGACATATTTTGAAAAAGTGTCATTGAATAACTGATGGTTAAAGACATGGTAGAGACAAAGTAAAATCTGACAGGATTAGTGTCAGAATTGTGAATGCAGCTATTTAGCAACTTTCAACAAACAACAGCAGATGGGATATGACGAAGGCATGTATTACTGTCGCCAGATCCAGCATCTCAAAGGAAGGGCACAGTTGGCACAAGCTTTAAAAGTGCAAAAGCACTCCTGGCCACCACAAAAACCTGAACCTCTGGGTTCAAAGTGCAGTCCAGGAGTGCACCCAAATTGCAAACCTGCATCTTCAGGGTGAATGTAACTCTGTCTAACACAGGGTAAATCTCTATTACCTGATCTGCCTTTTGGCTGACTAGGAGCACTTCTGCCTTGTCTAGATTAAGTTTCAATTTGTTTGCCCTCTTCTAGTACATTATTGACAACAGAAAGCAGTTTAGACCTAAGATGACCTCTTTGAACTGAGATGGAAAGCAGTAGCAGAGCAGAGTGTCATGTGCATATTGATGACACCACACTAGATGACCTCTCCCAGTGGTTTCATGTAGATGTTAAATAGCATTGGAGAAAAAAACAGAACCCTGAGGGACCCCAAAGACCCACAGCCAACTGTTGAACAGAAGTCTCCCAGAACCACCATCAAGATTCATGCTCCAGGAAGGAATGAAGCTGTTGTAAAACAGTTTCTCTAAGATCTATCCCAGAGAGGTGGTCGAGAAGGATACTATGGTCAATGGTTTTGAAAGCTACTGGAAGGTCCAGCAGAATGAATTGGGACTCACTCTCCCTGTTCAGTTCCCAGTGTGACCAAAACTGTCTCTATTCTATAACCAGACCAGAAACCAGATTGAAATGGGTATAGGTAATGTTTCATCCAGGAACTCCTGGAGCTGGGAGGCCACCATACATTCCAACACCTTGCCTAAAAATGGTGTGTTAGACACTGACCAACTGATGAGAACCCATTATGATAGGATCCAGGGCTGGTTTTTTCAATAAAGGCCTAAGAACTGCCGCCTTAGGCAAATTGGACTTCTGTCTTATAAGGAGCCATTGACTAACTCCTTCACCTGGTTGACCGGGAAGGGCAAGAGTATAGTGGTGGCTTTGCCTCTTCCAAGGATCCTGTCCAGTTAGATTAAGTCTGTGAACAGCTATTGATCTCATCTAAGGCCATTTCTGCACTGCACTGTTATAATGCTATTTCACTTTAAACATCCTATGGAATCCTGGAGTTTGCAGTTTAGGGAGGGGCCTTTAGAATTCTCAGCTAGAGAGATCTTTGGCCTCACTAAACTACAAACCCCAGAATTCCACAGGATGTTGAAAGTGGAATAATAGCACTATAACCGTGTAGTGTGGAAATGGCCTTAGTTTTCACCAGACATTTTAATGGCATCAGTAACAAACAGGACTACGGTATTTTGACTATTTATTGTTTGGATTACTTGATTTTAAAGATACCCTTGCTAAATCAGGAAGCAGACTTATAATTTTTAACAATATTTTAACAAATCAGTCATATACATGTTTATTTTGAAGTGTGTAGTGGTAGTGTGTTCAGTGGAGCTTACTCCCAGTGAAATATGAAACAAAAGCTTGCAACCCAAATATCAATATTCAACAAAAATTGCAAAAGGCTTTGCTTTTTAGACAGGACAAAGTGCTTCTTCTAAAACGTTGACTGCTGAAACATCTATCTGCACCAACTAAAAAGGAAGAAAGTAAGTTTACCTCCTTCAAAATAATCGGCTTCTGTCTCATAGCAGTTTTATGTAAGTTTCATTGATTTATTAATGTATTCAAACCTAAAAGACTAATAGATTAGGTTTCTTAAATCTGGTAACAGGCTATTAATGAAGCAATAAAATACTTTTGGGCAAAACTGATTCACTTCCAACCCTGTAACACAGCATTTTAAAAATGTTTGCCCCTGTACATAAAGAACAGCACCTCTTCTTACCTCTTTCGTGTGTGTGTGTGTGTGTGTGTTTGTTTCGTGCTCTGATGGTTTTCTGTCTTTGTCTGAGGCAGATGAGATTCAAGGTGAGTGAGAGAGAACAAATCCTGTAAGGTAATTCTGTCACTCACCTCATCTTCATAATCTTTCCTTAGCTTCCTCTGCCTTCTAACCTCGCTATTGATCGTGTCACAGGCTACAGTAGACCAAGGCAGGGGGCTGAAAACCTTTTCGAACAGCAGTTGCCAGCCTGCCTGTTGCAGCTTGAAGAAGAAAACATGCTGTGAAAACAATCAGTGCATTTGCTTTAGATCTAAGTGATTCCAACTAGGTCGATGCTTCATGCTGATGTGTTGAAAACATTTAAAAAATTTCTCAGATTTTGATTTCATCTGAAACATTTCAGCATGTGGCTGTCTGAAGTTGTTATTTTGCACTAATGTAGCAGACACTCTCCCCATAAACACAAAGAGGGTGTAGGTCTTTTTTTTGTCTTGATAGTTTCAGAGTCTAAGGTTTTTGTGTGAAGGGAGGAGATTTTCTTTGTTTTGCTGTGTTCTAGGTAAGACTTTATAAGTCAGTGTTACTTTGAGTTAGTCCTTCCATGTTATTTATTTCATTCAGTGTGAGAAAGACACTTGCCCTGAGTGTAAATGAAAACACAGCTATGCCACATTGCTTTCCTCTTCTCTCCCCCACACTCCACTGAGGCAGATCTGACCATTCACAAAGAAACTGGAAACAGTTCATTTTCTCAGAACACGTCCTTCCTTGCATTATCATTTTACTTCAAAAATAATTGGCTTGATTCTCTCGCAGCTTGAAATGAAGTCGCAAATGAGGCATTGCCAAAAGAGCTACCCATATCCAAATTAATATTTATTCACTCTGAGAGTGGCAGGCTCCTAGGATGCTCTTTCACTACCAGCAGTCAGTTTCACAATTACCTTCTAAACTGCAGAGAGAAAGTACCAGCTGCAACCCATCTTGCTTCCTTTGAACATAAGCTTCCTCCTGGTGCTTTGGTTATCTAGGGTGCAGTCCACAGTAATTTGGAATTTGCACAGGAGTTGGTGTTAAGGGATGATTGTAGCACGTAATGATTGTGCAAAGGATTTGGAAATTTGGCCTGGTTTTATCTGGCTGAAGTAATTAGCAAACCTGATTAAACATCCTTGAATGTACCATTTAGCGTCATTTTCCTTGTCTGGCAGGTCTAAATAAGTGAATGAATGAATGAATGAATGAATGAATGAATGAAATCAAAGTAAAATTAGAATTAATTCTAATTTGTAAGAAGATTATAAATATAAAGATAGCTCCCTGCTATCTTTCAACGTTCAGTTCTTTTTACCAGCCTGCTCAGGATCTGCATTCTAGGAACTCTAGGTTTCTCACTCAACTGTTTGCTTTTCCTTGGCTCGGATTCAGCCATTTTCACTTCTTGCTCCACAGTTCTGAAATTGCCTCCCAGAACATTTGCAAACTGCTCCTTCCCTCATTGTTTTTAACCTCAATTGAAAACTTTATTTTCCAGACTTTTGGAAATTTAATATAATATTGTTTTACAATCTTGAATATTTTGTTTATATGTATTTGTCAGGTTGTTTTATATCATACTACTTTGGTTTTCGTATTTCTTTCTGGAGGATTTGCTTTACAATTGCATTCCATTAGTTTTATATTTATATTACTCCTTCCTTCCTTCCTTCCTTCCTTCCTTGCTTCCTTCCTTCCTCTGTGTGTGTGTGTGTGTGTGTGTGTGTGGAAAAAGAAAGTATGCCTTTGGCAGGGCTGGCTGCCAAAGGCTGTTATTGTTTGATTTTGTAAGATACCATAGATACTGATGGTGCTATATAAATAAATGATAACAATAATAAAACATTATAGATTGATTAGATCAGCTATCATAAATGGATATTTCTATTTAGATTAAGATCTGAAAACAAAGGTAATTATCCTCTCCTAGTGGTTTGAGCATTGGATTATGACTCTGGAGACCAAGGTTCAAATCCCTGTTCAGCCATGGAAACCCACTGGGTGACCTTGGGCAAGTCACACTCTCTCAGTCTAAGAGGAAGGCAAAGGCAGACCCCCTCTGAACAAATTTTGTAAGTAAACTCCATGATAGGTTCAAAAATGACTTGAAGGCACAAAACAACAAATATAGAGAACAACCCATTCTACTGACTGCGAGGAATATCCCAAATGCAGCATAAATATGAGGAAACAGGAAAATGCACACTATGAAGCAATGAAATGGCTATTCAAAAAACTGAAAGATATGTCTGAGCACCATTTGATTTGTAAGTGTGAGAATACAGAGGACACAAAACTTTCTGTCAATCTCTATGTCAAGCAAGGTGTCAAGAAAGGTTCAAAGGTCTATTCTTATACATATAGAAGATCAAACTGCGAAACAAGGATTAAAAAAAAATATTTTAAGGGCTTTGAGTTAGATCCAGACACAAGCCATTTCTGCTCTACACTGTTAGGTGCTATTCTTCCATTTCCAACCTCCCTGTGGAATTCTGGGGTTTGCAGTTTACTGAGGCCAAAGAGCTCTCTGGCTGAGAATTCTAAAGGCCCCTCCCTAAACTGCAAACCTCAGGATTCCATAGGATGTTGAAAGTGGGCTCATAGCACTATAACAGTGTAGTGCGGAAATGTCCATACCTATTAATCTTCAGTCTCATCGTAACCAACAGGAGGTATGACTGAGTAATTTAGGACTTTATATCATAGATAACTAATTGGATACAGTCAGGTGTTGGAGATGAAGAAAGCATATGTTTCTGTCACTATTGGGTTTACATAGAATAGATCAATGATTTTTTAAAAAAACTGCACAAGGTCCTCTACACTAGTGTGCTAGAAAAGGGCTAGCTGCATGTTCTGTGGAGGAAAAAAAATGGTCAGATTCAATGAATATATGAATGATCATATGTTGAAGTGGCAGCAAGGTATGGGGAACAGCTGACTTCTGTATAGACGAGTTGGGCATTGTGTTCTTAAGTTCCACTGATTTT
The DNA here is from genome assembly GCA_030412105.1 of Cyclura pinguis. Taxonomy (NCBI): domain Eukaryota; kingdom Metazoa; phylum Chordata; class Lepidosauria; order Squamata; family Iguanidae; genus Cyclura; species Cyclura pinguis. The sequence goes on from CM059604.1 coordinate 59,456,120, forward strand.
CATGAGACTCAAGTGTGTATCCAACCTACTGTGGTTATTTTTTACTAAAATTTTGCAGTTTTTTTTTGTTTTTTGTTTTACTTTAGAACAGGTATAGCAGTATGTTATCCATACAAGTGGATATCTTTCTGCAAATCATATTTGTCTCTGTGCCATAAGTAGTTAGGTGCAGTGCCTTCCCTATACTGGCCATCTTCTGTGGAACAGGAGAGTGAAGAAGATGGCCACAGCAGGAAGAATCAGAGAGAAAACTGGGGGCTCTGGCTGCCAGCTGTCATATAGGGCCATTGGAGGTGGAAGCAGAGACTGGACCCTCCAGTAAGGATCCATCTCCCCTTCAGGATCAGGGTGATGTCTCTGATATTGAGCCTCCCTAGAGACTGTTGTAGGCATCAATGGCAGCTGGCAAGAAACCAGATATAGAGGAGCATTAGAGGAGAGAGGGCTGACTTAGCAGAAGTGGCCCATAGTGTCAGCTGTGCTCCCCGAAACGGTTATGTATACAGCACTCATGCTAGAGAGATGGGCTTACTGACTTCAGTGCCTTCCTTCACCAGTTCTACAGCCTATTTCTAAGTCTCTTGCACTGCAGATTCTTGAGCTACTTTGGCTCTTTGTCTTTGGATGCTCCTTCAGATGACTCTTTGGGATGCTTCAGAAATTGCTAGGATTGCCTTCTGTATCTCTCTTCAGCCTGCTTCTTTTGCCACCCTCTCTGTTTCTTGAGCAACCTAATGTTTTGGCTTATCTTTTGACTCAAGTCTGTCTCCTGAACTGTGTTTTCTCTATATGGGCACGTCTATAGTCTTATTTTATTGCTTGCAATAGCACTGTAAGCAGGGACCTAAAAATACATACCTGCGTTGTTCACGTTTTATCCCGTTTGTATTTTGTAGTGCTGTATTAGAGTTGAAAGTTGTTGGAAAAATAAGACTGTAGTGGATAGAATCAGAAGGTGTAAGCACCTTGCTATTCTGAAACACAAGAAGATGCGGTAATGCCCTCTTTGTATACCTTTATTATGCAGTCTGATGACAGGCTGTGACGGCTGTAAAGTAGAGAGAAACAGCCTGTTAAGCCTGTTAGCACAGCAGTTCAGTGGCCATACAAAGGTAAGCAAAATCTTATTTGAATGGTCATTTATAGACTATGTTACTGCTTTTTCTTATCCAGAAATTCCTGACTGGAATTTGAGATACAGAGTGTTGGATTCAGATTAAGGTGTGTGCATCTGGGTCTGTGGATGTGAATTTTGTGGTCCTGCCCATAGCACCCTGCTCCACGTGCAAATGCTGTAAGTGGTTCAGGAGCCGTCCAGAATAGGGTAGGTTGTTCTGGGTGTGATGAAAAGGAGAATTTCCCTACAACTCAGCAGAACCATCCTCCATTGTTTGGAGGTTGCTTTAGAATAAGACGGGTGAATTCTCACTTTAGGTTTGGGTACAGAAACATAGTTAGTGAATGAATAAGAATATTAATTGCTTGTAGCTCTTATGTCAATAGGGAATCTGCTTCAGTCAGAACTTTAATGGAGTCTGAACCTATTTGGGGAATAGGGTTGAGCACCTTGGATAACTCCTTTAAAGTTCAACCCAAAATCCAATGTGGACTCACTGCCCACTGATGCCAATGAATAAGAGAATTGTAATGGAGTTCTTTTCTGTTTTTAAGCACTTAGCTTAGTGCACCCTCTTCACAAATGGGTGGTTTCTTTTTATCCTTTCCTTCTATTTCTTGGAGTTTTGTCAGGCCCGCTTTCTTTAATTTGAAAAACTCATACCCAGAAGAAATGAAATCTCTAGGGTGCTGTTCCCATCCTTCTTTTTCTGTTATACCATACTAAGAACATTCTTGACTGTTTCAGCAGGAAATAGCAAAACAAATACTCGCCTTGAGGTATGTGATTGAGTTTCAGGAACAAGAAGATAGGGGTGTTGTTTTGAGGTGGGATGGAGAGAGATGGAGCTCTTATTTTTAACAGGAGACGGAGAAAAGAAAACCACTTCAGCTACTTGTATTTGTGTCTGGAGTACGTGGAATGTTCTCTTTTGCTAGCGTGAATCCAGTTGCTGGGATATAATTCAGTAATGGATACCATATACATATTTTCCTAAGTGTTATGAAGTTTACAGATGTCTTTCCCTTAGCCTAGGTTTCTAATTGTGCTACTTCAAAGCAGTGTGAATAGTGGTGCCAATAAGAATAAAGCTGTGGGACAAATAATTTTGAAGTGTTGCCTGCTTAGGAACATTTCATTCATTTAAATGTGAACTTACCGAGTCTCCTGAAAAAGTACTAATTATACTTTAAATGTGCTACCAAGAGTGCTGTATCTAAAGAATTTATGTATTTAATTCATGTACTCTGATTATCAGATCATGAGTCCTACAGTTCCTTCCATTGATTTGAGGAGAGGCTAAGGAAAAGAGAGAAGAAACAGTACCACATGAAATTTGCATTCAAACTGTGCAGTGATTCAAAATAGACCTTAAAAAAACTGTTGCCCAAGAATGGATGGAAAGTCTAAAACCTCTGAGAGGATTGTTTAAATGGAAAGGAAGTGAGTAGTGAGTAAGGCTTCTCCAATGGAGATACGTTTACCTCCTAATTTAGGCCATTTACACACTACACTGTTAAAGTGTTATTATTCCACTTCCAACATCCTATGGAATTCTGTGGTTTGCAGTTTACTGAGGCCCAAGAGCTCTCTGGCCCAAGAGCAATAAAGGACCCTCCCTAAACTGCCCAGGATTCCATAGGATGTCAAAAGTGGAATGATAGCTCTATAACAGTGTGGTATGGGAATGGCCTAAGACTCAAATAATTATACCATGTTGGCTCTCATATTTTGTATGAGATTATAGTTCATCTGTTTTCTTTGTGGTGCTAGGAAGTAGTTATAGATGTATTTACCAGGTAGGTAAATTACAATCTAGGCAATAGTGGTCATTTTTAAAGAAATCTTAGGATCCACTGCTTTGGTGGGGAGCAACAGAAATGCCAAAAAATCAGACATATAGACAAAAAATAAACTGAAAGTGGCTTGAAATCCAGTTCTGGTTCTGAGAAATAAGTATGGGCCATTGGAGGTGGAAGCAGAGACTGGATTCCCTTAATAAAAGACTAGTAACTGACTGTGAAGGTAATTCACGACTTTTTTTGCCAGAAAATGTAAGATCTGGAAGAGTCTCGATGAGGTATTGGGAAATGCAAAAACAGGTCTGTAGTCCTGCAGGCACTTCATCTACTCCTGGTTTAGGGCCTGAGATTATGAGGTGCTTCTAAATAAATTTTAAAAACAATGACAACCAAGGAACATTTTCTTAGTTTAATATACATTTTTGGTAATGTTACAGAGCTTCTTAACTGACACTGGCCCTTTTCACACCTTACCTTTTCTCACTGCCATGGCATGGGGATCGCGCGAAAAGCCTCTTGTGGGAGGGAATCCTGTCCCCTGCACTTCCTTCTGCACCAGCTCCATGCTGGATGGAAGGAAGCGCAATAGCTCTGTCCCTTCCTTCCACAGCGCAGCTGGGTACTTTCCCAGGCTGCACTGGGGGAGGAAGCTCGGCCATCATGCTTCCTGAGGTTCCACATGCCAGGCAAGTGCAGGAGGAATGCAAGAGGAATGCACAATTGCGGGTCATTTTCAGCAAAGAGCTGAAAATTATATAATCGACGATTGCCATGAGATCGATATAGGAGTGCTGCGCCATCACTAGAGCACCATGTGGAACCATCCTCGTGCTCCCGTGGTGCTCTTGTGGCCATTTCATGTGGGAAGTGACGTGTGAAAAGGGCCACTGTGTCTTAATCCTGACCTGTGAAATAAGTCTATATTTCTGTCTTTTACCTTTTATATCATGCTATCTGGGGCCCATTCACACTGTGCAATTCTAGCACTATGATTCCACCTGAACCCCTGTGGAATAAAGTTGCTCTCTGGCTGAGAATACTAAATGACCCTCTGTAAACTGCCAGTCCCAGGATTTCATAAGAAGGGACCACGGCAGTTAAAATGGATTAATAATTGAATAGTTGTGCATTGTGAATGGGCTCCTGCTGTCTAGGGTGTCCAGTGCAGCTATGAAACTTCCACTGACCATACACAGAGCCCAGCCCCTCATTTTTTTTTTCTGACTGAAAAAAATGATTTAGCTGATGTTGACAAAATAATTCCGTTTCAAACTGCTTACACCCCATAGCATCCCAAAAAGCAAAAGAAAGCCCAGAGGCTCATGAGTTACATGACATCACTTGCCCGAAATGGTAGCATGGGCACCACCACCCAAATGGTGGCATGTTTTTTTGCTGTCAGTATGACAGCAACAATGGCGTGAAGAAAGTGTTTATATGCTACAGAAAGCCTGAATGATTGCCCCTTCCTTTCATCCATTGTTAGAGGCTGGAGTAGGTTTGCCACATCCAGCAGTGTTGTTTGCTGATGGTAACCATTTTCTTTCTGACATACCCATCAACCAAAACCATAGATTTATATGGAAGAGTAAGCAGCTATAACTGAGGAACAAGTCTGGAGAAGAAACACCTGCCCTTGGTCCCAGATACCAATGACCCCTAATGATATATACTAACAAAATGCCCACCATCATGAAAGGATGCAAAGAGATATTTCAAGATATGGCAAAGCTCTAGTTTATGTTGCCTTTGTTACACCTCTCTCTCAATCTCTCTCTCTCTCTCTCTCTCTCTCTCTCAGTCTCTCTCTCTCTCTTTCTTGCACACAGACAAACCCACACACACCTTCTAAGCCGAAAAGTTTTAATGAAAAGCATACTTTTGTTATTGAGGGAAATGTATGTAATGTTTATAATTGGGAAAGAGAATCATTTCTTTTGCACAACAGATCTTTAGTCTTTTGTTGTTATTCTTCAAAGTTAATTTTTTTTTCCACACAGTTGGGTATCTCTAGTTTCTACTTCTGCGCTGTGTCAGGGTTTGCTTAAGCTTGAAGGGTTTTTAGGCTTGACCAAGCATTGACAGCACTATAACAGCAGCTAATGCTGAAGTCTGTAAGGCTGATAAACTTATTGAAATCTTTCTTCAAACATGTACACACAGCTTTAAGAAGATGCTGAAGGCCAAATTCCATTCTTGTTCTTTGTACAAAATTCCCATTGACATTAATGGGAACACGATGTGTGGAATTGTAGCACCAAACAGCACTTAATATTTAAAAGATGTGTCAGCCTTATGCATAAAGTACATCATTGTGATGCTGTTTCTTTTCCCATGGGTGTTCTCTTCACATGCATCATCTGTATTTTTAAAAACAGTTTGCACTGCATGCCTCACTACTAGGTGAAAGATTTTTTTTCTTTAAATGAAAAACTTAAATGCTCCTTGGGAACACTCTTAGCAAGCTGTTGCATATTATTCTTCATGGAAGCTAAAAGGAATGCCATAGCACTTGGAATTTATAGAAAATGTTTATGGCTTTCTTTAGCAGATTAATTTTCTTCAGATCTAAAGAGCTAAAATGTTTACATAGCTAAAGGAAAATATGGTCTTTGCTACACATGTACACATTATTGAACCTATAAGCAAATTACACAAAAGAAGGTATATTAAAAATAAATTAAAATAATTTTTTGTATATCTAAAATTAGCCCACATCAGTCCACTGGAGTACAGGTGCCTGAAGCAAAAACTATAATTTGCCAAGCACATTGCCTGGTCAACTTTATTGACTGCCCGTTACCAGAATGCCATAATTATATGATGTTTTGCTATTGACTGATGTAAGAACTGATAGGATTAGAGCAAGATACTTACATAAGGAGGCAAGGCCAGTGGATCTCTTACCAAGGACTGGTGAATCCATGTTCATTTTTATAGCTACTCTTCCCACAGCTCTATGTTGTATAGGAGCTGTGAAGGTGCTAGACCCCATTTGTGACAGTTACAACCTGAAGCAGTTGGGGAGGAATAGTCATACAACTGAGAAGGGGTTTGCTGTTCCCAGGGCAATGAATCCAACAGCCACTCCTGCATATAGCAAAGTTGCCCTTGCTTTGAGTAACCCACCGCTCCTTAGGATCACCATTCTTGTTATGAACCAAGAAAATGTTCTGCTCCTTAGTCTTTCTCCACAAGATACTATACATTATTTCTATTCAGGGATGAGAAATTTTGTTGAACATAGTATGTTGGCTAGGGCTTCTAGGAGTTGCACTTCAAGAACATCCAGAAGGCCATACAATTCTATCCCCTGGTCTGTTTTCATCTTCTAGTGAGCATTGACTTTTAATAATATTACATACAATTGATGTAATGAGAATGGTTTGCTAGTGATGCGACGATATCAGAAGTGCCTTGGAAAGTTTAGATTGGCTGATAATTGAACTTCTCCATTGCCTTGTTTCCCACCATTTTGAACTACATGTTCAAAAGATCAAGATCAGCATAGCAAAGGTTGTTGGGAGTGCCACCTCACTGCCACAAAATAAAGATGGCAGGAAATCAGAATGAACCTGGCCTATCAGTGGGCCAGTCTTCATAAATGTTGCCTATGTGAATATATGAACAGTTATTTTAAATTGTGGAGCATGCTAAAGAGATGCCCATTGTCTTCCTTTTGCAATCATCAGGTGTACTTTGGCCACTGCCACACTTTTCACTCTCCCATTCAACCTTATTATCAAAGAACCCTCTGGCTGAGAATTCTAAATGCCCCTCTCTAAACTGCAAATCCCAGGATTCCATAGGATATTGAAAGTGAGATAATAGCACTATAACAGTGTAGTGCAAAATTGGCCTTAGTTGAGTAATGTCAATGTAAACAACTTAGTTAAATTTAAATATGCTATAAATACACATTAGAATACATTTATACATTTAAATACATTGTGATTTTGCTCAACTATTATTTCTTTATTGTGATATTAAAGGAAACAAACAAATGATGAATAACATTACAACAATGCTACCCCTCATTATTTCTGGCCACTCTTATCAGTTGGAACAGCCTCTACAGTAAAACTTTGTTTACTGTATGAATTAAAGCTGTTAAATTATGAACCCCTAATTTTAGGAAGAATTTAATATGTTATAAATTGCACATGGAAATATTTACTTTTGCATCTGTTTGAAAGCAAACATCTTGTGCACATGATATGGAACAGTTTGAAACTGATAAGTCCTACTATACAGAAAAAAAGTATATATGAGGTTTTTTTTAAAATGGTTATTATATAACTACTACTTTTCTGAGAATTCTAGATCTTTGTGCAATCTAGAAGTGCAGGACTATGATTCTTCCCCCATGAGTTGAATCCAGTCCAAGTTAGCTATGTTTTAAGCCCATCAAAGTCAATGAGACTTAAGCTAGGAAAGTACAAATCTGTGAAATTCAAAACTGCTGTTGAGTTACTGTTTTTATCACTGCTAGTCTTCTTCCAAATCAAATCCACGTTGGAATGCAAAATTCTTCCCGTCTGTGCACACATAGAAATTCATATATAGTTCTCTGTGTGTTTCCCCAAAATGTCCACATATTTATAAATGCTTTTTCACTAAGAGAAATACTTTTGTGCACATTTTTTTGCAGACATTTCATGTATATGTATGTCTCTTTCTTCTCCCTGAAATATATAGATATAATCAGGAAGATGCACTACATTCTGTGATTAGTTGTGGAAAGAATAGTCACGGGGAGTGACGGTTAGGTGTTCATAAATTAAAACACAAATCCAATAAATTTATTTCCACCCATGACTAATTTTTACCATTGCTTTTATTGTGACTAAAACAACTTGCTGTCAATCTAACCCAATTTTAACTAAGAAAAAGTAGTCACTACATCTGAAAAAGAGAACAGTTATCAGCAGGACAGAGGGTCTATGTTCCCTCTGTCTTATATGCTATTGCTCATACTGACTCAGGGTCCAGGTTGTTTCTTTCGGAAACTTGGGCTTTACTGCCTTTCCCACTACCAGCTTACCCAAGATTTAAGATCATCCAAGGAGGTCTTGGGGTCACCTTGAGCAGCATGCCTATAAGGCTATCACATGTGGTGGGAACTCCTTTCTGTTAGTTATCTGTGTGTCCTTTAATTTTTGGCCATAAGTAAAAGACATACCTGTTTCAATAACTCCTTTGGGAATAAGCTAATTTTGATCTGTTTTTTACTGCTTGTTAGTATTGCTCTTGTTATATAGTGATAGCCACTTGTAATTTATTCTTTAAAAATATAGAATTTGTAATTGTGACCATGTATTTTCATTTTGTTAGCGATTCTGCCCTCTTACGAGGAAGGATGGGTATACATTAAAAGACTTCACCTTCCCTTTTCCTCCTTGTCTTTTCAAAACCTCCATTTGTAATTGCTTACCTGATCCAGAGGAGGGTCTTTGTGGGGTCAAAGAGGTTAGGAGGAATTCTGAGTAGTCAAATTAGTGTCAAAGGAGCTCCTCTCGCCACTCATCTTAAACCTGATCACAGCTTCTGAGAGAAGAAATTTGGAACTATCTATCATAGATAATCTTACTCTTTGGCCATTTCTGCACTACACTGTTATAGTCCTATTATTCCACTTTCAACATCCTATGGAATCCTGGGGCTTGCAGTTTAGGGAGGGGCCTTTAGAATTCTCAGCCAGAGAGCTCTTTGGCCTCAGTAAACTACAAACCCCAGAATTCCATAGGATATTGAAAGTGGAGTAATAGCACTATAATAGCGCAGAAAGGCCCTTTGTTTAAGGGCCTGTTGTTGTTGTTGTTGTTGTTGTTGTTGTTGTGTGTTTTCAAGTCATTTCCAACTTACGGCTACCCTAAGGTGAACTTATCATTGGGTTTTGGGAGCTGAGAGTGTGTGCTGTGTCCAAGGTCACCCAATGGGCTTCCAGGGCCAAGAGGGGAATCAAACCCCAGTCTCCAGGGTCATAGTCCAATACTCAAACACTACATCACACTGGCAATACCCACCCATAAAATAGAATCGTAATAAAGACCTTTACATTGTCTATCCCACAAAAACAGCACTTTAGGAAGCACCTGGAGCACCACTCAGCTTACAGAGTAGCATGAAATAACGGTGAAAGACAATATTACTTTTGGAAATATCTGGTGTATAACTGAAGGACCATCAGCAAAGTCAGAGAGAAAAACAGACTTTTAAAAAGATGAACTGTGAAGGTGTTATGCTGACAAACTTTGTAGTATGCAAAATATTCTTTAAATGGCTTGAGGTCAGGCTTATTAAGATGAAAATGGGGCAATCCAGGGCCAAGAAAGAGAATGTCTGACCCACAGTCAAAATATGATCCTGCACATCTGGCTCATGGGTCTTTGGACTGAGCCCCCCTTTCTGAATTCCCACCTTTCAGATGGAAGAAGGATGACAGGTTGCTTTCATGTGTGAAATAATTTGAGGTGTCACCTAAGTGGCAGGTTAGAATCCAGGTGACTCTTGGTAGCACTGAGTCCATTTTGCTCCTTCCCCGTTTGGGGATGTTAAATGACAAGAAAACGGTGCTATATTCTTTGCAAATGCCTTGGAGTATTAACTTGCTTGACTTCTTCCATTTCTCATGAAAGAAACTCTCTCTCCCAAAAAGGAGTGAAGCTTCCTCAATTATTACATCAGCTTAAGGAGCAGTCAAGTAATAGTGTCCTGTTCCTGAGTTTGTCTGGTGTGACAGTAATTTAGTCTTTCTAAAATTATGTACCTCTACTGATACAAGAAACAGGCATGGATCAACTAATAGGTGGAATTCCCCAGCAATGCACTAAGTCTGCTTACTTGGAAGTACATATGCCTGTCTGGATATTGGAGTTGAAGAGTAAATGTGTCATTTTTCAGGAATCTTAAACTAGCTGAATTACTTTTTATTGGATAGGTTTGATGTTTGATATAGCCATAGATCTTATCAGGCAAGTACATCATGAATGCCATGTCTCATGTTATTAGCTTGGTCCATATAATTTTTATAAACAATAGAATTTCAAGGTCTATAATAATGGAACTTTTTCTCTGAGTTCCATAAAGAAAGGGAAATTACTGTGTCCTTTCAATGAAATAGATTATCACAGCTGTCTGTACTTTTAAAAAAAGAAAAGAAAAGAAAAGAAATCTCCTTTTAAGCATTCTTAAGGGGGCTGTCATGATGAACTTGTGCTTTTCAAAATTTACAATCACAATAGTGCCTGTAACACGTCGCTTTCTACTGTAGTCAGCTCACACATTTAGCCTCAACTTAGCCATCCAGGATGAGGAATCAAGTGATGAGAAATTAAGTCGTGTTCATACATGTATAAATCAGGTCCCGCAAAGGTGAATATATGCTTAAAATATGGAGTTCTTTTGATAGCTACAGCTGTGTAGCATCACAAGATGTTGTGCTGTCACTGCAGTGTAGCTACAATAACATTGTGGGCAAACATAAGACTGTGTTTTGTTTTGTTTTTAAGGTTGGGTCATGGCTAAACATCTCAGTGGCAATTGGTCTGTGGTCAAAGTAAGGTGTTATAATCAAATATAAAGTACTGGCATTTGGTTTCATGGTGGCACAGAGGTACTGGCAAATGCCATAAATTTTACTTTTTTTGTAGTTGCTTTCCTGGAATCCACTGATCCAGTGCCTCAAACTACTTAAAAACCTATCTTTTTCATGACTTGCTTTGAATTCCCCTCCCAAGTTAGCTGTTGGTTCTGAGTTCACTGCCCACACCTAATCATTCCTGTATTGCTCTTTGGGTCTTCTAAAGCAGTTAACACAATCTACATCATTGTCAAGGCATGTGACCATTTTCTCTCTCCTGTGGACTTTACTGCTTTAGGCATCTGTGCTCCTACTCCTCCTTCTTTCTCCAGTATGGCCATTGAAGCCAAATGGAGGCTTCTGCTTCCTATTTACACGAACCACGTTATAGTATTATATCTTAACTCTTAGTAGCTGGTGGCTTCCATGTCTTTTGTGGGACACTGTATCTGCTCTAGTTTTACTCAAAACTTTAAAGGAGTTATAATAATAACATTTATTTATAACACCCTTTCCACCATCTAGTATTTAGTACTGAAGGAGTTGTCCGAGTACTGAACACTGTCCTATAAATAGATTCCCTGTCTTGGATAGCTTCTTCAAAGTTCAGGCTAAAACTGGAGCAAATTACTGCCGTACTGACATGGAAGCCACCCACCACCACACACCAGAACCCCAAACTGTGGGTTATCTTAGCTATAGTTAGTGGAAGTCATAATATGAATTTATATTATTTCCACTAAACTTAGTTAATAGAAACTGCTGTTCTCCATTTCAGACAGTACACAAAATGTGGTTAATACAACATGGAATGAGAAATTCAAAATACTTCACTGTGGCCATACCAGAAGGAAAGGATCCAAAGCTCACTGAGGTTCATTCTTGTTGTACTAATATATGGTGTAATGTTATTTTTTAATGCAACTTCTGAACACAGCCAGTATGAAACAAGAATGTTAATTTTAAATTAGAAGTTGTAGCTGTAAACACCAATCTGGGGCATTTATAGGTCCAACTAATTTACTAACCTAAAGGTATTTGGAAGTTTTACTCTATATACCCCAATGTTGTAACAGTCATGAACATGCCAAGTATGATCAACGTGCTTATACAGATCCAAAGTACAGGATACATGCAGAGTTACTGTAGAAGGGTAGTGATATAGTAGCAAACATATATGTGTGCATGGTTGTAATGACATTTCCTTGTATCACATCTATCAGAATAGAAGTGGCTAATAATTTTCTTTTTTAGACTTGCAGCTTGGCATTCTAATGGCATATACTCATAAATCAAACTCAGTGTGGAACATTGGTTAGGAAATATAAATGTATGTCCATTGCAGAATGATCTGAGATTACAAAAATATATCAGAAGTCAAAAATAGCTGGTGGAGAAATGCTATGTCTTTAGTTTATTGAGATTGTTTGGAGGATCCTAATGTACTGTCACTGAAAGAATAATTTTTCCTTTACAATCTACTTAGCAAAGATTTATCGATCCTTTCCCCCTTCATAGAGAATTACTGATCCATTTTAGAAAATCAGATTTTCACACCTTTCATGAGAATGTGCACAGCACAGTTCCCATGGGATTGCCAAGGAAGTTGACTTTGACATGAAATCCCCAGGTACTGGTGTACAACAGCCTATAGTCTCTTTGCTGATTTGTTGCACAGGGTGGTAAAATACTTTTATACATTTATAGAGAAATGATTGCACTGCAAGGACTTATTTTTTTGTGCTAGGGAATGGCGGCCAGGGCACTATTATTTGTGTATACAGCATTTTTCAGAGCTTTCTCCCTCCCCACTTCTCAGCAGTGATGTTATGAACTGTAAGGTAAGATAAAAGTTGTTGAAATTCATGTTGCAAAGACAGAAGGTATGTCTGCATTTCTCTGTGCACAGACTCCTGTGTGTGTGTGTGTGTGTGTGTGTGTGTATAAATGAATTTAGTTTGTGATATGCCTGTTTTCTGTTCTCATTACTGTTGTGTCCTAGGTAGCTAAACATTAGGCATGTTATATTGAAGTATGCATCATAATGAAGGTGATTTATTATAATTAAAACGGCATGGAGAACAGCTTTTATTAGACATACTGTTTCACAGGAGAACTTAATAAAGGGCATTATTATTAGTTATAGATCTGTGTGAAGGATGTTGTTTACTGAGAGTTATGTGAGTATTAGTCAAAGTCTGAAGTTGCTCATTTGAGCTGTCCACTGTAGGGAGAGTTGGTGTTGAGACAGAGAGAGAGAGAGAAAGAGAAAGGCATTCCATAAACAGCAAACCAAAGAATTTCAAGACCGGTGGGGAAGAGAGACAGAGAGAAAGGAAATTCCGAGTGTATGAAGTGTTCTCTGCAGGAGCAGTTCTAGAATACTTTATTACATATCCTCGGAGACAATGGCATGGACTGTAAGTAGCTCCAATCTCTCAATATAAAATAATGCACATAAAGTTGAGGTCATATTGGGTTTGCCCTGGGCTTTGATGCTGCAGAAGGTCACCAGGGGAATCAATGGATGGGGGTTGGGGGAGAAGAGTGAGATTCACCACAATCAATGAGATTTTCCCCCCCTGTTTAATGTGGACAGTGCTGAGTGTGAGTATAAGAGCTTCAAATGCAGTTTTCTGTAGCTTACATAGACTGAAAGCAAGAGGAACTGCAAATCTGTTGGGTTTTTTTCCCTTTTAATAACTGGGAGTTGTAACAGAGGGAGCAAAGCCACACAGGTCAGTCTAGTGAACTGAAGTCTGAAAAAGCTGGATAGCCCTAAACAGAGCAATCATCTGTACAAATATATTGTCTTTTCATTACTGTGAGTTTTGTCCATGTAAGCTTCACTTCCGAGATGCCCAGACTATTAGTTACCATCTTAAAACATTATCTGTTTTTTTTATTTTTTAAGTAAAGTACCTTCAACCTTTTATTTCTAACTGTTCTACAGCTAAAAACAGTTCAATTTCGTGGTAATATGTTAGAATTTCTACAACATAGTGACAGTTATTGTGGATTGCAGAAATGATACCTTATTGTCCTAAGGGTGTTTGGGAAAAGGTTCTAGATAACAAGTGGCACTTTTAAAAGTATTCAAAATAGTTGAAAGTGCTTTTAAGATTTCCTCCTTAAAGGAATACATTACTACATCAGGAAGAAGAAGGTATTTCAGAATAAAGAGTGATTTTTGACTGTGTTATGACTGTACAACATGGTAGAAAGTGATTAATTTTGTAATGTTCTGTTTGAATGCGTGAGAAATAAAAAGACACCATAGATAAGTTTTTCGGGAAAAAAATCTGCCAGAATAACTCTAGAAACAAATTTCCCTAAATGAGATGCAATTTAGACAAATCCCAGTCCTTAGGATTCAAGCTTTTTTTTGGCCTTATTGATTCCAACACAAATAAACTGGATTAAAAATTAGTATAGTGACTTAACTGGATTGTGAATTGGATTTTGAATACTCATCAGAGTAATAGATTAAAATGATGACATTGTCTTTCTCTTCATTAATCTGAAGCAAGGTTGACATATAATTATATTAAAACCCACCTTTATTTTAAAGTTAGCACCTTACATGAAATACAATATTACAGATTTGTTATAAGAATTACATGCGTAATGTATGCTTGATAGGCACTTTGAATGCTGAACACTAACTATATAAACATTGGCAGTTATTCAAACACTACATATTATTACTTGAGGTTTTTTTTTCCCTTTTAGATTCTGTCTAAAACACTCTGTAAAGAAAATATACAAGAACACACAAGAGCAAACTATAAGTGTGATGCAGTTGGAATTGGGTTTTTTATTTATTTCATTTGTTTTTAGTGGGCAGGATTTAACCACATGCAGAATTCATTCAGACCCGAAAGAGATTAACTTGGGCTGCAATTCTTTATATTCTTTAATTGGAGCAAATTGCACTGATCTCAGTGGGGTGTCTTTCTGAGTGGACTTGCATAGATTGGTATTTAGGGTATCATCCCCATATCAGCAGCATCAAGACAAATGTAAGGTTTCGTTCTTATCAATACATTTTTGTGGCAGCCCACTAAATTCAGCAGAACTTACTTCCGAGCCAAGCAGATACTGGGCTCCATGTTTTCAAACACAGATTACAAACTGTACCAGCAACAGCAGATTGATTGCTGAAACTTTGCTCTGCAAAGAAGATGTTTGATCAGAACTAAGAAAGGAGAACAGTTGTACGGAAGGACAGCTTTTGGTGAAGGTGGCCTTGCTTTTTCAACATACTGAAATCACTTTTATCCTAATTTCTGAGAATTTGAATCTGGTATATTTGAGTAAACAATTTCATCCATAATTCTTTTTTGTGTGTATGTATAAAAATTATAATTAGGTAATAGTTTAAAACAAACTTTGGAAGTCTGACTTACTGACTCTCCTCTTGTGGAGTCAGCGTCTTTCTGATCAAAGGAGAGTCATGGACACTTGGTCTTTTAATCTTCACACAATAGTATAAATACCTTCTAGTTAATATGAGGAAATAAAGCTAAGCTGTCAGGTATCCCACTTAAATTTTGGGAAGCTTCTGGTCAAATGTACAGAGTTAGCACATAATGCTGTTGGTAAGCAAGAGTATTGACAAAGTGTTCAATTCAAACAAACATATAATAATTAATTAATTGAACACTTGTGGGAAACCTTCCTTCTTCAGCAGAAGGCAGTCAAAATTTGTTTGCTGAAACAAAGAAGAATGCCCTTAAGAGTATATACATGCATGCAAGAGAATAACTTAATGTACTGTTTCAACATAATTTCTCTTAGCAGGGACATTTGCAATTCAAGCAGAAGGTAGGCTCACCTGAAATGATTTGTTTGTATTTTTATTTGTGCCCAGAGTGGGGACACTTCAGTTTATATTATTTTCATTTAAAAGAACACCCGAGCATTCCTAAAAGGGAATTTTCCTAAGATGTAGCACTGATTTTAAACCTGTTGTGGTGAAACCATTTTGGATATATAGAAAGAGGTGCAGTGATTTAACTTTATATATATTAAATAATCTGTCCACAAAGATCTCTTAAAGCCGGATAGACCCTTGGGAAGTAATGGGAGCTGAATCACAAATGGATTCCATAAATTCACCAACTATGAGCCATTTTTGAATATGAAGCCTCGGTGATATGTAGGAAACCAATATTTCCCCATTTAAAATGACTATTATAGCATCTGTCGCTTCATGAATCTTGCTTCTTGGTTCTTTCAGTGATAAAATGTATTTCAGTTCCATGATCAGCAACAGAGATAAAGGTAGGACCAAATTCTGTCAGGCATACATGAATGTCATTCAAAAGGACCTATGACAGTTAATACATGCCTTTTAAAAACAGAAACCAGCATCTCCCTCTTGGGGGTTCTGGGCCCCGTTTGATTCATATCAAACTTAGTGGGAGTATGATCCAGTCTTTTCTGTTTATCTTTTTTATATATGACATTACATACTTTTAGAAAGTGTGGTTTTTGTGAAGTGATATTATCTACTTCTAAACAGTAAGAAGGGATTTTGCTTGAAGAAGGTCTGGGTCCTAATTCTGTAGGTGTTCTGGGCATAATCTTTCAAGCATTCTTCACTGAGAAAACTACTTTATCAGTAGTTTTCTCAGTGAAGAATGTCTGTATCTGTAATAATGTCAGTTCACTAACAAACACATACAAATATTGATGCATTGCTTATGCAAGAAAAATGTATTGTGGACACCTTGCTGTCTTTTATATTAGTTACAATGATATCTTAAAGATTATGTAATAGTTAGGATGTTAGAGCAGCAGAAAAGAATCATTTCAAACCGGACTTAACTACTTTTTAGTGACTGTGTCTGTGTTCCTTTAAACAATGAACATATAGAGCAGCACTTTCTTAAAATAAATTGAGGGGGAAAATACAAGTATGTATTCCATGCATAGTGTAACAATCCTCTCTTCAGTGCATGTGCAAATTATTTTGGGTGCCCTTCCTTTTAGGGCCTTATTGTTTATCCATTAAGTGGCTTGTGGCATTCACACATGGTTTTCTTGAATTCTGGCCATCATTGGCATTTTTCTCACACCCTCACACAACCCCCGATAGCAAAACAGGGTGAAAAGAGTACTCAAAATACTCTTCATTAAGACTCCCCACTCCCCATTCCTAGCTTGCAAAGGATGGTGTAATTCCCCACCATGCTGCTTGGCATGGCTTATGGTTTATCAGTAAGTAAATGTCAGGATTTGGGGTTTACATTGCTATTTGGATAAGCTGCTTGGTATGTTCTGCTGAAATTCTACCTATTCCAGTTGGTTTTCTCCAGGAATTGACAGTATTGATGCAGGATATGTGAGTACCTCAGCAAAGAAGCCATTCTGCTTACTCATAAATTCAGTTCATTGTGTTTGAAAAAAGAGAGTGTAATATTATATCAGTATACCACAAGCAACAGGAGAAAAAAGAAAAATGTCTTGGCTGTTAACCAAGGTAAAGTAAAAATTTCTCAGAGTGCAGGATTTGTTCCTCCTAATGTGGTTCAAGATTTTCCATTTTTGCTTCAACTCATTATACTCTTGGCTGGGATAGTAAGAAATGCTCTACATCAATTCAGGGTCTACAAGATTTGAACAAAGAAGGCCTCATAGAGATACATGGGTACTTCACCATCAGGGTTGAATATACAGTAAAAGAATAGGCTTAGTTCAGGAATTTTATAAGTGATAGTCAATGGTATGGAAGATTAAGGCTGTGCTTTGTGCTCACCACACATACACTCATTCCCTCGAGTTGGTATGCCTGACTCTGATTTGTCATAATATCTAAATCAGGCAGTGGTGGCTTTTGAACCTGTAGTGGTTTGCCAAATCAGGCCACTTATGGTCAGTGGTAACCATGGTTGTCCCCAGACCAGAAGTTGTAAACTCACTTGAAGCAAACTAGATCCATTACTAACAACAGTTTGCCTGATTTCCATGATAACTCATGGACTGAGCTGGGAGGATGCACCTTACTCTGAAATGGTGTCTCCATTCTAAGGTGCATCCTCCCAGCTCAGTCTATGAGTTATCATGGAAATCAGGCAAACTGTTGTTAGTAATGGATCTAGTTTGCTTCAAGTGAGTTTGCAACTTCTGGTCTGGGGACAACCATGGTTACCACTGTCCATAAGTGGCCTGATTTGGCAAACCACTACAGGATAGCAAGGGTGGTGGTATTACTGTGAGAAGGAAATGATGGAGGGTATACAATGCCATGGTGAGGTAGGCATTTATGCATTGCTGAGAAAACCATGCATTATTAAGTAATGGACAAATGAGGATGCAGAATTGCATAACATCTGTGTATGTTAATCTAATATATAAAAGTCAAAGTTTGTTTGTCTGTGTCAGGCGAAAACCTCATATGATTGGCTGCCTAAGAAGATTCTATGGAATCCTGGGGTTTGCAGTTTAGGGAGGGGCCTTTAGAATGCTCAGCTAGAGAGCTCTTGAGACTCAGTTGCCTGTGTCTGTCTTGAATAGGCCGGTTGCTATGGAGATGAGGCCTGGTAGCAAGGAGGAGGGCAGTGTATTCCCTCAGGAACCCAACCTCTGTATGTTAATAACTCTGAATACAGATTGGATTGGTGAATATGGGGAAAAGTTACAGGTACTGGACAAGACCGTTTGGGGAATTAGAGACACAGAATCTCAAATCTTTCTAACAAGTATTACCTGTGGGAAAATAAAATGCCAGGCAACGCCTGGTGCAGATGCAAAGTACAGAATAATTGCATCATCTTAAAATGAAATTCAAGACTTCCCACCATATTTGGGAATCTGTGACCTGTGTGCCTTCCTGTTCAGCAGACGGTCCAAGCGCTAAAGTCATGATGGGAAACGTCAATGCCCCTGCTCTCCTGTCTCTTATCATTTTAGTTTTCATCTTTTAATTAGGGTGAATTGGGCAATGCATTAGACAAAGCAGGGCTGAGAAATGTGTGGTTCTTCAGAGGAAAGCCATACCCCACATGCCAAAGGTAATAGAAACAGTGGTCCAACACATCTGGAGGGCTGCACATTCTTTGGCTTTGAAAAAGTATTTCTTCTGGTAGAGAATTATGAAATAGCGTATGTGCCCACCCTTGACTTTGAGGATTTGTTTCCACTTTTTCTATTGTGCTCTTTTACCTCTCAGGGCCTTCTCCTTCTTGAGCTTCACTGAGTCTCCTTTCCTTTCTTCAGTGTTCCATGTCCTGTAATTAAGGCCTCGGTTCTATACAGACTTAGTTCAAAGTATTTTATTTTAAAATAAAGTATAGATTAGTACACACATCTAACAGAAACAGTTGTAACTTTTTCTTCCGAGTAATATTTAGTATTGGATTGTTGTTTTGAACTACTGGGATGCTCCTTTTTGGAAAGATTTAATATGCGAGACAGTATTTCTTCACATGAACTTCTATTTTCAAGTCCACTTTGCCCACCATTTACCCCTCCAAAAATAATTTTTTACTAGAGCAAGTGCTGCACACAGTACTAGGAACAGCCAGCAGTCCTTGTTAGATCAAAGGGTCCCTGCTTGGCTTTATTATTTGTATGGAACAGACGAAGGAGGAATAATTTCAATGATCTCTGGTTATTTTATTTAGTGATTTTATGGTCTTTGGTCCAGAGCTCTATTGACCTCTCTTATTTTGGACTCATGGTATTTTTGTGGGGATTATCAGAATACTCTCGTTTTAAAATGGGCAGTGTGCCATGTATCCTGAACCCCACTGCAGTATCTCTGTGAGAATGACTGAGACACTCGCCAAAGGGTAAAGGACAAATTGTGACCTGTTCACCTGAGTGACTTCAAGTGCAGCACTTGGCAATGGAGCACAACCATACTTGTAATATGGAAGAAGGTAAAAAATATGAGCCAAATCTACTTCCTGTCCTTGGCAGCCACAACTAAACCCATTTTTGAGAATCATGTCTGCTCCTATTTTCTTAGCTTTATCATCTGCATAGCTCCTTGAGTTCTGTTTCTTGTTCATGTTAATATGATGGCATGTTGGAAACAGGCTTTAGAGCTTGGGAACAAATTAACTACAATTCTTGTAATCTCCTGCAAAAAGTAACTTTTCTCAGCTCTGATTTTATGTGAGGTGTTTTCTCACAGATTCATTCTTTAGCCCCAGAACTTCATCTGTAAGTGACAATTTAAAATTCATCACATATCCATATTTTTCTGTATCTTGATAGATTTTGACTGTGCTTGTTTAAAAATGTTGTGGCACAGACTCTAAGCAAGTTGCTTTGTTTCCAACCCATTTCACTATCTCTATATGGGAAAAATATAGGATGTTTTAAGGGCAAAGATGATGACAGCTAGAAGGAGCAGCATTTGTGATACCATTTTGTTTTGTGTTTTGATTTGATTTGGGGAAGAAGAAATGAACAGATTTACACAAAAGTATATATATATATATATATCTGAATGCACTTGCCTGATCTCTCTCTCTGTCTCTGTCTCTGTCTCTCTCTCTCTCTCTCTCTCTATATATATATCTGAATGCACTTGCCTGGAGAGTGTGGATTTGGGATCATACTTTTCCACCTGGTCCCAGGTATCTGTAGCATATTTGTGAAGAGAAACTATACAACAGCAAATGGCATTGCTTGCCAGCTATTTGTCATTGTCTGCATGGTATTTGCTCAGCACAGGCGAACATTAAAATTTATTTGTTATCCTACCTTCAAATGTTACTTGCAATTGAATGCCAACTGTAAAGATGAGTGAGAAATTCTTTTGGTTTGCATTTTGACATAGTTTTACTCAAATACCCTAGAACTAAATATGAATCTAAACAAATATTTGTGGACTGAAATCTATACTGTTGAAGTTGTGTGCCTTCAAGTTGTTTCCACCTCATTACACCCTCAGGTGGCCCTATCACAGACTTTTTTTTAGAAAGATTCATTCAGAGGGTTTTTTTGTCTTTCTCTTCCTCTGAGGCTGAAAGAGAGGGATCTGCCCAAGGTCACCAAGTGGGTTTTCATGGCTGAACCCTGGTCTCCAGAGCTGTAGTCCAATGTTCAAACCACTACCCCACACTGGCTCTCAATATCCATATATGTATGAGTTTATGATGCACATGAAAATGAATCCACTTTGAAAATAAGCATGGAAATAAGGATGTTTGTCCATGGGAGAAAAAAAAAGTCAATCCTCTACAGACTCAAGGTAGAACTCAGAGAATTATTAACAAGCTGGGGTCTGGCATCTGGCATCTTTGATCATTCCTAATAAAACGTTTTTAAAAACTGTGAAACATCGACAAATATAAAATATCAAGATCCACTGTTAAAGTCAATATCATATAAAAATTAAAATCAAATATAATGAAATATAAAACAATGCTACTGAATAATATCGTGTGCTAAACAAACTGAACATGTCACCTCATTCCCTGATAAGTGTTCTTGGGCTTGCATACTTAATCTCATTACTTCATGGTTTTGGGTCTAGGATCTAGCGGAAATTCAAGGCATTTGCTGATTAGGTTGCTTGAGAATCACTGATTTAAAGTATATGTCTCCATAATTTGCTGTACTTCTTAAAGAATATATTAAAATACTTAATGCCAGCTGAAGTAGAATAGCATTGATCACTTGTTCAAATCAAGAAGTTTCACAATTTTGGACCGTATTACTGTATTCATAGACATTTTATTGTCTAAAATCACATGGAGATTTTCAAGTTGGCTTGCCCATTTCTCTCCTCATGAAATCTTGGAAATAATATACTAGGCACATCAAATAATATTTCTATGGGCGTTTGCAAAAAGATATCTTGAGTGGCCCTGATCTTCATCACAATGATCATTCACCCAGCTGAATTGTTTTATCTACATTGCCTGTGTACGGTTCTTAAGCATAAAATTTCCTTTCGTGGATAACACCGTTATAACATTTTTTTTTCCTGCCCGCAATGTGTGCAAGTACTTCCCAGCAGTGACATCACCAGGGTGTTGCAGAGGATACAGAGCGTACCAGGTGACATCGTCAAAGAGGACGAGAGGCCCAGTAGTTTTCCTTCACACACTCTCATGCACAGAGGGCTTCTGCTGCCACTGCTGCTGTTAGAGCTGGTTCCTGGTTTGTGGAGTGGGTGGAGGCAAGCGAAAGAGCAAGAAAGAGAAATGGGGGAGAAGAAAGAGGAGCAGCAGCAGCATCGCACCCTCACTTCTCTTTGTCTGTCTGTCTGTCTGTCTCTCCCTCTCTCTCTCTCTCTTTCAGGTATGTCTCATAGCAGCGGGCTTTGAAGGGCCAGAAAAGCCATCTATTCTCCATCTCTCCGCACTCTCCATCCACCTCCTTCCTTCCCCTTTCCTCTCAGCATCAAAGTGAAGAGAGTATGTTGAGTGTTCCCACGAGACTCTCTCTCTGTAGCTTTACCCACTTCTGGTTCAGTGTCAGAAGCTGGCTGAATGACCTCACTTTCATACACAGAGGCCCTGCGGCCAAGCAGGAGGAGAGGAAAAAGGCTGAGCAGTACAGGCCAGGGCAGTGGACGGGAAAGTCTGAGCTGTAAACACACCATAGAGAGGAAAAGGCCCCTCTAATAAGAGAGGGCAGGGGAGAAGAGCCCAGGGAGGGCTGTTTCCATGCTCCTGGCTCCTCCCCCCCCATACTATGGGCATGTTTTGTTGTGTCGTTGTTGCTGATAGCAGGCACCCTCCCAAGCTCTTCTATCCCCCACAACCCAGTGACACCACAACAAGTTTTCATTTCTTTTTCAAACTTCTTCCTCCCTGCCCATGTCTCTGCATGTGAGAAATAGGAGGAGAAAAAGGAAACGGGGCACTCTTGTGCTGTAAAGTTTATGAGGTCTTCGTTTGTCCCTTGTGTGTTTGATGGCACCAAAGACACAACAGAAACAAATTTAAGGCTTATCAATTTGGGATCGTGTATTCATGCATGTCAGGGGGGTTGGACTTGATATTCTTTGTGGTGTCTTCCATCTCTATGATTCTATGATTTGAAAGTGATAAAAATGCTGTTAATGAAACCCAGTGACATTGGAAATGTGTTTGTATGTAAGAGCGAGATTGTAGATTTTGATTGTGAGGTGAAATAGCCACCAATTGGAAATGAAAATAGAATAAAAGTTGTCCTTGGTAATAATGTTTTTTGCGCCTTCCACCAAATATATCAAACATCAAAACCTTGTGTCTCAGTCTACCAACTGCAGTGTAAAAAATATTTATCTGAATGCAATTGCTGTTTATTTTTATACCATACTTTAGGACTCAAGGTGGTTTTATGCAGCTCTTGTCCTCACAATAATTTTATCCTCACAACAAACATGTGAGGTAGAGCAGGATGACAGAGGATGACTGGTTCAAGTGAGTTCAAACATTTATTAGTTTCTTGCACTTAACATTAGCCTGGATCTGAGAAGTTCCAGGCCAACGCTAACCCCTGCATCACACTAAGCTGTCAGTCCATCACTCACAAGTGCCACTGTCATGCAAAAACATGGGGTGGAGGCATGGAACCACACTGTTGCATCGAACTCTGCCCAGTCCATGGATTACACAATAATGATCACAGTTTGAGTATTTGTGCACCTTCAAGTGTCCTGTCAACTTATAATGATGATCCCATGAATTCTCATAGGGTTTTCTAAGGCAAGGAATACTCGGAAGTGGTTTTGCCAGTCCTTCCTCTGAAATATAGCTGATAGCAGCTGGTATTCGTTGATGGTCTCCCATACAAGTACTAACTAGGGCTGACACTGCCTAGTTTCCAAGATCAGGTGGTATCTGGTGCCTTTAGGGTATTTCAGCGGGGCTAAGGATCACAGAGCCAGCATTCAGTGTTGCTACCATGGCTCAGAAACTTGAGGTGTTTTCCTACTATATCTTTTTTTTACTTTTTTGTCCCTCAAAATGTATTAAGGGGAGAGAATGATGGGATAAGCCACAGTGCCTTTTGACTGGTGGTGCAAGAAGTCCCTCAATTTCTTTTTTAAAGAACAGTTCTATGTAGGGTGTGTGTGTGTGTGTGTGTGTTTGTGTGTGTTCTAAAGCAAGACACTGACACAGAGTAGGGAGATTTGCCCTAAAAATTGTAGCAGCTTGCAGAAGTGGACAGACTTTTAGTGAGAAATGCCTTAAGTGCTTGGCTTAAGCCAGAATTTCTAAGATAATATATGTAGAAATAAATACTTTCACATGTTGATCACCCCAGTATGTACATCTTTTCGTACTAATGTTTTAAAAATGAATCTGACTCAAACTGAAACAATAGCATGGGGATTTTCTATTTCTCACTAAAACTCTCCCCCCAGTATAAACACAAAAACCCAGGTTAATTTCATTTAGAAAAAATCATGATAGCAAAGCACCAACCTAGTGGAGTGATCTATTTTGTATATGAACCTATTTTTCCAAATATTTTGCCAGGTTAAGTCAGAGATTCTACCTTAAAACTAATCCTTTCTGTGCAAATGTACACAGCTAAAGTGGGTGGGGAGAGATGGCATCACCAAGTAAGAGGTAGTCAAGGAAGGGACTGAAGCATCATATCTGGGGCTTTTGGTTTACAAAAGAAAAAGAGGATTTGAGTGCATGATAATAATTTCTGCATAGCAGAAAAAGCAGCTAGATGGAAATTTTATCCCTCACATCATAATGTAGGTTGCCCTCTTTTTGGAGATTGATTGGTGCCAATGCTGTCCTAATTTTTATACCAAGTAAAACTTGGCTCAAAATTTGAACCCAAGATCACCAAATCAAACTGGCTGACCATAGGTTCAGGACAGTTAGGAGATGACACTTTTTCACACAATGCAAAATTAATTTGCAGCGTACACTGCCAAAGATGAGGTTATCACCAGTTACTTAATTATCTTTCCATGTGGATTGGATAAAAGTCATGGAGGACAGAACTAACTACTTATGGTGTATTAAATGGAATATGGAGGAAGCAGTGTGTCTCAAGATGCTAGATGGTGTGGCCAAACAATGGCAGGAAGTTCTTCCTTTCATGCTGTTCTTGTGAACTGTCCAAGGACGAAGCATCTGGTTGGCCACTGTGGCAGTGACATCACTAGTGTGGTGTGGACCAGAAGAGGGGTAACACTAAAATGACTGTCTATAAAATTTTTGTGCAGTCGTTCAGTAAAAATCTATTTTTTTAATAAAAATATCCCTGTAGTTAGATATAACCACAAAAGCATTCTTCATAAGCCCAGTTGTAGATTCCATGTAGTATATCAATACATCTCCAACTATACTAATTTACTTTTTGAACCTTCTAATGTGCATGCAGTCTCGTCAGAGCTGTCATTACTACCCAATTACAATGATGCTTCAAATCACATGATTTCATCTGAACACACTAGAAGTACATGCTGTTGTTTTTGTTGCTATAGCCATTGATTTTGTCAAGTTTTCTGGCATTTTAGCTACAATATTGTGGTATGGTCTGGTACAGGAGGAGGCCCGTGGACAAGCTTGATGACACCAACCCTCATGAAGCCACTGCTTCCCAGAATTGCTGTTACACTGATTTCTGGGGGTCCCAGGAGGGACACCTCAATGTGCTCAAAATAATGGGGAATGGGAATTAGCTAGAGCACCAGTTAGCAATGCCAGAGGCAGGGCAATGTAGCGAGATCTTGAACCCAATGTCTGCGGGGTCAGGCTGAGTCAATAATCAAATAGAAGTTAAGAATAATTGTGTTTCTTTATTTATAAATCACAGCAAACGTACGCATTCACGCAGAAAATTAAGAAATACTGCACAATTGTGCAGCCACGCGCACAGTCCTAAAGAAATAAAGAGAGAAAAATAGATAGGGGATTTTCAGAAGGAGTTTTTGGGGAAATACTACACCTGGTCCTGTAGCCCTGTAAAAGGAAAGAAGCTGGGGAGTGTAGGTTCTCAGCACGTGGAGGCTGAGGGGAGGCTCGTCAAATGGAGTGGCAGCAAGTCGGGAGGCAAGTCACGAGCGATCTGATGAGATGCTCGAAGTCAGGGGTTCTTATAGGGGAAAATGTTCCCACAGGCTAGTCCGTTCTTGGAGAAAACAATGGATTTTGGGCCGGAGACAAAGCCTCCGAAAGGTCAGTACTTTAGTTGATTGAATTATGACAGCGTTGTCAATACCGTAGACAGTATGCAAACGCGAAGTGCTTGAGAGTTGGATAGTCCACTCATCAAGCTGCCTGCTCAGGGCAGGGGATCTTTTGTAAACAGCGTGCATACATAATGTGATCTTGAAAGGTACTTGCCTTGAGGTCTCCTGAAGCTGCATTCGGCAATTACTGACCTGCCTGGATTGGGATTTGAATGGTTCTGCTATTTTCGGCTGTGCCTGTGTGCGTGCTTGTCCGGGGGCCTCACAAGCATGTGGAGAGGAATGGAAAGTGAAGGCCAAATTCTTGGTATCAAACTATATCTATATCCCACAAGTTTGGACTAGAAAACTGCAGTAACATTGCCTCCTTTTGTCTTTCCTTTAAATCCCTCCCCCAAACCCACCTTTTCTGTGAATGTTTTGGTACAACCTCCTTGTTATCCTGCCCTATGTAACTAAGCCAAAAAAATCTGACTGAAATCATTGGGGACCCAGGCTCATCTGTCATATCTGGCACACTGTCATCTTCCTTGGGTAGAACAGCTGGCTCCTCCTGGGACGATCTCCTGTGCACTCATGTCCCCTGAGTCTTTCCTCTGGTTTGCAGAAGGGAATATAATATCTTCTCTTTTGCTCTGCCACCAACATTTGCTTGCTGGCTGTCTTCCATCTTCCCTCCCTTGTTTTCAATATCTGCATATAGAATGGCACTTTAATGGCTAATTTGAAATATGGTTTTGTTGTGGTTTTTTTTTTCTTCACTGTGTTATATGGTACTCCTGTTTGGTGTCCAACCTATTCGGCATTTTTGGGTTTTGGCTAGATTCAATTTGGGGAGAGACAGTTCCCTTTCTGGAGGTTCTGTAAAGTGTGTGAGGTAAAGACTTCCAAGGGAACACATAGCTCTGGGACTGTCTGCCTTACCCACATTCCCAGATTATAGGGGAACCACATTGTGGTTTATATCTGCGTGGATCCCACTTTCTGTCATCTCATGCTATCCCCAGCAATGTGACTGGAGATTGATGGTTTACATTGGATGGCAGACCCGTCATTCAGTCCTCTGCTGCATGCCATCTCAGGAATCTGCAGCTGTATTCAAAAAGTTTGTTGCCACTTATATTCTAGCAATATGTCTGTATATTTTCTGTCATGTGCTGACACTTTGTCCACTGTTCCTGCTAGGGCCAAAAACAAATATTCTTGCTGTTTCACACACTGCCTCCATTTTTTCCCCTTCCTATTTTGTAGCCATTTAATCTGTTTGGCTGTGAGCCTTCTGAAATAAGAATCACCTTCTCATTTTTTGTCAAGTGCCATTGTATGTGGAGAGTGCTAGATAGATTCACATTAAAGTGAAAATAAAGATCGAGGAAATTCATTTTAGCATAACTTTTCTTTCAAGCATGATATTCAACCCCATCCAATACAAAAATCTTTCTTTTCATTAACATGTGATTTCACTTTCTCATTGAAAGCCCTCAGACTATTCAAGCTAGTGTAGGATGGTACAACAGATAAAATTCTGTCCGTGTTTTACATTAATCTGCTTCATGTGCATGCTTTTCCGGCTATAGATACATAAAACATCCCCTCTTATGTAAGATATACATTATGTCATGATTCCATTGCTGTAGATCAACAAGTAGTGTTTATCGATCTGTTCCAACAGCAGTTCTAATGCTGTGGAAGATTTTGATTGATAATTCTCATCCGAAATGTGCCTTTCCTCCATCTCTCCAGAGTGTTCTTTGTCTCCAGCAGCAGACTATATGGAGGTCCTTATTTATGATGGAAATGTTTCTACCAAAAAAGAAAGAAGGGATTAAATTCTGGGGAGCCCTTTTAAGACCCTATCTGCTTTTGCTTCCATGAAATTTTGGGAGGGTCCAGCATGCTGTCCTTTAAGGGAAAGAAAAAGAGCTGTCAGTAATAAAAGAGATGTTGGCATATTCCTGTTTGTCTGTGACAGAGGCATTTCACATTTAGGTACTGAATCAGAAACTAAGGACTGTTTACATATGGCATGGCACCATGGGTTTGAATATCAAGTGTAGAGTTGACCGGAACAGCAGTAAATCATGCCTCTCAAAAAACATCTGTATATGTGCTTATAGGTGCATGTGTAGACTCATGGAAAGTGTTGAGGTCTTTGATTAATTCTTAGATTTTTTTAGGTAATAGATATTACACCCCTCCCTGTCAGGCAAAAAAGGAAGGGTTATGAAGGAAAACAATGTTTATTTAACTTTAGTAAAGTGTGTTCGCTGGATTCTACTTGGGATCAACTTTGATGAATGAGAACAGTTACTTGTAACTAATATAACTCCCAAGGCTTTATCACACAGGCAGATAAATTGCACTTACAGCTGGATAATAGCATCTTTGGCTTGGACATATCACATGACATCATTGTTGTTCTGTTGTTCTCTGGTGGGAGGCTATTTAGAAAATTTTTCTTTTTATTAACCCCCAAAAATCCATCAGTTACTTCCTTTCTTGTTTCTGTTGTGCTGTGATTTCCTATGCAAAAGTTCAGTTGCAATTTTATGCCAATTTTGGATGGTTGAGGGTATTCAGTAGACATGCTGTGGGTGAGGAAACATTAATACACCTCTATAGAATAAGAATCCATTGCCCCCCCCCCCCCCAGCCATAACTGGGGTTTGTCAGGGAAGCCAAAATTTTGCTCATTGCCCCCTACCTCCTTTTCCAGCCCCATTCCAGAATCTCTTTCTCTCTCTCACACACACTCACTCACTCACACATCTGGAAATGTAAGTGCAAATGATTCTTAAAATTTAAAAAGCATTTATCTCATTAGTCCATCAATTCTCACTTTATTGTAGCTTTAGACTTAACTAATCTCTGGCAGATGAAAGCCAGCATTAATGAGACAGATAAATCAGTAGCTGCTGGCTTTCATCTGCCAGTGATTAGTTAAGTCTGAAGCTAAAAGTATGGCCTATGCCTGATCAGGAGCTCCTCCTTGTATAAAAGTCTTTCAAAAATAAGACTGTTTTCATTTATATTGGGTGTGTGCATGTGTGCACACACACACAGATGTGTGTGTACTAAAGTTGGGAAGGGAGCAGGAATGTCTTGGAGGAGGTAGTGGTGGGCAACACCAAATGCTGAGTGTGATAAGCTTTTAACACAAATGCACACTGTAATCTCAGAATGGTTCTGAGACCAAGGGCCTTATCACACCAGATCTTAATCCTGTATTTTCCATTGGAATCCCACTATAGCTGTTCTTGTGATGGTATCAGATTGTTAATGCTGTCTATTGCACTCTTTCAATATTAGTGGTTTAGTCACATCATTCACACTGTTTATCCTTTGCATTACAGCATCACCAGTGAGTTCTTTTCCCTGCCCCATGCCTTATGATTGGTCCATATTATTTCTTTAAAAATGTTTGTGCTATACTTGCACAGTAACATTCTGGGAGAATGATGACCTGGGAATGTCCACACCACTCCCGCTAATGGATCAGGTACAGAAGAAGATGATCTGAGGAATCTGCACTCCCACAACTAACTGTGGGATTTTGTGGGAATGGGGGTCATTAACAGATTGTTTACAGCATGAAAAAAAGGCACATTTAAAATTGATTGCAACTCAAAAGCAGCTGGTGAGCAAAGATGTTGTGTGATAGGGCTGATCCAAACCAGGAATTGCTCTGGCAGTATGACACCTGGTGTGATAAGGCCCCAAACAGACGAATCCTGATTCAATAGCATTTTTATAACAACAGTATTTTAGCAGGAGAAGAGCCTGGTGGGGTAAAGCCCCCACTGATTTTAGGGGAAGTGAAGTGCAACTAGGTTAAGCTGGTTCAGATTCATTGCACATGCGTATTGAGCTGTGTTCTTCTTCAAGGCAACTCAAAACAGGCAAATTAATTTCAGTCTTAAAGAAAATCAAAATATATTTGTTTTTAAAAAGTGAATAAAATCTTTTACTTTTCCTGTCTACTGTGAATTCCCCCCACTTTTTATGTGGTTTTTTTGTGGGGTGAGTGCAATAAGGTATTTTTCTTTTCTTTCCGGAAGCAATGATATTGCCAACCATATAACATCTAAATATGCTCATTTTGTGTGTGACATTACATGGAAAATATTTTATTTTTTTTTCCTGGTAAGTGGCAGGTATAGCAATGTCCAAAATGATTGACATCAAATGAATCATAGCTAAAAGGGGGATACAAAACATGTTTTAAGAAGCATATAAATCATGGATGGGAATTGTGTCTCTCCAAATATTGTTTGACTTCAGGTCTTAGTTCTTAGCTAGCGTAGTCAGTGGTGAAAAGTCCTGGGAGTTGGGAGGTCAAAATCTAAAGTTGCTTGCTTCCTACTTCTGTTTAAATGCATTTCAGTGATCTGATTGCAAGCAAATAAGTACAAGTATTTTCACTGTGTATACAGTATCTGTTTCTAAAGAAATCCACAGTGTTTGCTGTGTAAAAACATAATTTAGAATAGCTGACTTGTGTTCTGATATTATAGCACTGAGATTTCCATAGGAAGCTGCATGGAGGTGCCACATACATCTCTCCCCCCACCACCACCCAGCGTTGAATTTGGCATGCCATAGGTCTCCCTCAAGATATTGGCTTCCTGTTGAGAGGGTAAATTTGTGATACCAAGAGTTTGCTATAGGGAATAGTATCAGTAATTAAGATACAGTCACATAGGGATCGGAGGGCGATGGAGGTAGATCGCCCCAGGCGGCAATGTTTTTTTGGGTATCCTGGCCCATAGCCACGCCCCTGTGAGCCCTTGGCCACACATCCACACGCCCTGGCCACACCTCCATGCACCATGGCCACGCACCCCTCCACACACTCCAAGTTCCGCCATTGTTAAGGTAAATAGAGTTGGTGGGCCAGTGAAGTACCATGCTTCTCCCTACTACTGGTTTATGTTCCTGTTGTCATATAGCAGTTGTTGAGATCCCTTAGATGTCAAAGTGAGAGTTATTGGCATTGGTTTAGAAGCTGGCATCATATGTGTTCCAAAGTTTTTCATTGTGGAATTACTCAAATGGTGTCTCACCTGCAGATATTTTCAATCTGTTTTTGACAAGAAGTATGCTTGTACGTTTTGATATCCTTACTAACCTTCGTACAAATGTTTGTATTTTTACAAAGGTAGAAATACAAGCATTAGTGAATCAATATCAGTGAGTAAATGCAGATATTCATTTCACCACTCATTTTAGCTCATGTCTGGCCCTGGTATGTGGTAAAACTCTCTTTAATAATTGACAGGCTGATAAATTTGATTTTTGTTATGATTTTGCTGATACACAGTATCTGTTCTTTTTTTTCCTCCAGTTTGGGGATTACATTTTTATTATGCTGCAAGCTGCTTTGTGCCCCTGTCAAAAAGGAAGAATGGCAAATAGTAGTAGTCTGAAGCCATTTCTGCACTACACTGTTATAGTGCTATTACTCCACTTTCAACACCCTCTGGAATTCTGGGGTTTGCAGTTTAGGGAGGGGCATTTAGAATTCTCAGCCAGAGAGCTCTTTGGCCTCAGTAAACTGCAAACCCCAGAATTTCACAGGATGTTGAAAGTGGAATAATAGCACTATAACAATGTAGTGTGGAAATGGCCAAAGCTAGTTTACTACTTTACCAAATTGTTATATCTATTCTGTGGTGAGTGACTACTTGTTCAGCTGTTACCTACCCAGTGAGGCTGAAGTGTTTATAGATAAATAGATACTGGCTGTGATTTTTTTAAAAATAAGTATGTGGCCAGTTTCATACTTCCTGACCATACTATACTGGGGTTCCCTTCACAGATCACAACAGTGCTATGGAAGCCACTTTTCTGTGGATTGTTACCTATGGATTCTTCATAAAATTGAAAGGCCTGAAATCATGTGGGCAGGAACAAAGAATGCTATTATTTTCCATTAAAGGGTGATTTGGTGGGTATGACCTGTGTTACAATTAGTGTCCCTGGAGGAGAAGTACTTGCTTAAAACTAAAAATGAACAGCTTCCAAATCTATGACAGCAAACTGGAGAACAAACAAGTAACTATGTTGTCAGTGACTAGCATATAATTTATTGAACTGCAACCCTTAAACTATAGTCTTGTGTCAGGCTTCTATAACATGCCGTTTTGGTGTAATTGCCCACCAATTGGATTTTATGACTTAACAGGCAGATCTTATTAATATGCTTTAGTTTCAGCAGAGAGTGTGTAATGTTTCTTGCTACAGCTTAAAGCATGATCTTGTGTTTGGAAGGTAAGAGAGAAGTTTCTAAGTCTTTCCATCATTTCCAGGAACACTTTTTCTCCTAAAAAGTTTGGTTGTGCTAACGCACCAACAAATCTGAATTTTGGCAGTTACAAAACCCTCAAGAATACTGCCTATGGCACTATTGTTTTCATTTCCCAGATCCTTTTGATGATTTTCAAGTTTCCACGCAAAGATGGGGAAACCAATAAAGAAGCACCTCCTCTAATACTGGCACAGGGCTGTCTAAGAGGCTGAATATGAGATGCTGCCTAAGAACTCTAGCCGGATTCCATAATCCTATTTCTGTTTGAGCTGGCAGTTGATCACTTTCTTTACAACAGTTAACAGCAGTATATTTTCCACAGATAGACAATTAACTATTACTACAAACAGTGCATGAAGATGATGTAGCATTTTACATATTCACATTTTTCCTATATCAAAAGCAGAAAAGGCATAAGGAAACCCAGGCTGGGATGAGTTCTGTTGTTTTGTAAGAACAGTCTGGTAGTGGTAGAACTGAGGAAAGCTTCCATTTCCTTTGCATGGAGAAAAGCAGATTTCAGCCGTGGGCATCAGGTTTTTGGTTAGACCCCAGGCAGACAGTGTTCAAATTATTTCTCTTCCTTCCAAGCTGATATTGTTACTGCACTGAAATGTGCAAGTTGAAGAACAATGGATGATCATACCTGATCACTGAATGTAAAATCTACAGTTATCTTGAAGACCATTTGAAACATATTAATATTTTTGGAACATTTAGATATTCAGAATGCAAAAAAAGAAATTCATGATGGGCTTTAGATGATTTAACTGCCCTCCCGTACAATATCAGGTAGCGTTCAAATGTGCATGTCTTAACTGTTTTTTAAAAAATATTAGGCAATAGGTAGCTCTTTTATTTTAACGTATTCTGTTTGTGAATACAAAGTGTGTGTGGAAGAGTAAATAATCAAAATACAAAGGGTGGTAACAATCACAAAGGCTTTTCAACCACCCTACATGCAACTGATAAATGTCTGGACTGGAAAACTGTGCTAGTGAATGCTGATAATCAATATTAGTAATTGCATATATTCAATAGCCTGTCACCTTGATTTAAATTGTTCATCTAACTCAACATTCCCTCATGATGATAAGAATGCCTACAGTTTGGATATTTATTGAGTATTCACTGGAGAGTCTCTTTGCTTTTCAGTCCCTTATCAATCATTGCAAAGCAAAATCAGTATGCAAATAATAGTTTTTAAACTTGTGCTTCCTCTTCTTGAATGGCAGACTGTACCAAAACTGGCCAAAACAACCTAACACAAAAAACTTGGAGCAAGCAGAACTCAGAGTAGGTGCTATTTTGGGGCACTTTAGGGGCACTTCAGAGTCAACTTATTCTCACCTTTATTTTCAACCCACACTTCCTTCACTAAGTGTACATTGAGTGCAGGAGACTTACTGAGCAGTCCGTCCCCGGAACCCAATCTCTCATGCTGTTGGAATTACTTGGAGAAAATCCAAACAACTGCTTGAAAATGTAACTGTAACAGATGGGGTATGAACTCTGAGGTATACAACTGTATTTATTGGTATTTTTATTGCTATATTAGTATTGCTTACATTTCACACATTGTTACAACTGCAAACCCCAGGATTCCATAGGATGTTGAAAGTGGAATAATGGTGCTATAACACCCTAGTGCGGAAATGGCCCTGTACTGCCATCACCAAATACTGCTGCTGCTTAATACTGCTACTACTATTACTACTACTACCATCACCATCTACTATATCAATTTCCACCCTTCTGTCTACCCAGTATACTTTATTCAAAGTATAACTGTTTCTCACTGTTCCTTCACATCTGCTAATGGTTAATGTGATTCTACTTTAAGGTAAAGGTAAAGATATGTCAAAAGAAATTAGAGACTAACACTGCAGCAGGGTTTATTGAGTGGTAAGTCCTGTTGAGATCTACAGTCAGCCCTCCACATTTGCGGGTTTGACATTCACGGATTTGATTATTTGCGAGTTTCTCCAACCCCTGCCCTCCCACCTTAGGTGCTTCGTTTTGGGGGGAACCTTCCCTCTTGGTGGCTCCAATCAGGCCACATAGCGCTTTAAAAACCGACCTCTGGTCCTCCTCTTACTTCACCAATCTCTGCCTGGCCAGCTAAGGATGGCTTTCTCCCCAAATGCTCAACAACACAAACCCTGTACCTATGCCCCACACACACCCAAGGAAGGAGATGGGCAAGAGAGAGGAAGTACAGGACCACCATGCCAACCATCTCCTTTCTTTGACTTGGTTTAGACCCTGGATGCCCACTTTCCCCACCCGTGCCTCAGCCCCCTTCCCACTGACACACAATGTTTGTTGTTTGCAAATTTTTTCACTTTTGTGAAGGTCCTGCGTCCCTAACCCTAGCGAATGTGGGGGGCCAAGTGTGCAGAACTAATTGTCAGGTAGATGTGTTCAAGAATGCAGTTTAAAATGCTGATTTATGTTATGAGAGTAGGATGTTGTTTTACTGAAAAATCTGCTAGCACTTGACATCTAAATATCTCATGTGAGAAGAAAAGAGGCATTGGAAGATATAATTACCAAAGACAGTTTATGTTGGGATAAAGCAGATGGTATGGGAGGGTTTAATGCACACACATACAAACACACACACACGCACACATGTGTGTATTCAGAATAAAATTTTAAAATTTTCCACAACCCATTTTACAGATGGATGAATTCTGTGTGTAATATAAATGATCAAAGCAATGCTTAGCACCCAGTTAACCAATTGCAGACCAAAGCGTACTGCCTTCTGTCTGACAAAAGTGCTTGATGAAACTTTCTTTCTTTTGAATGAAAGGCTATTGCTGTGTACAGTGGGGATTGCATATTTGTATGCCCAGTTGTGAATTGGATGCTCAAATGTCTATATGTCTGATGTTTGCTTTTATGAAAGTTGATAGAAACTTATATTAAAACAACAGATAGCAAGCACAGTGCCATTAAGTGCAATCTGGCACTTTTTAGACAATGAAAATGTTGCTGCTTGCTTTAGTGGCAGGAAGATCAGAACCATTGTCCCCAGTTGCTTTTCTTTATGCTGCACAAATGAGATGCTGAGACTTGGGTCAAATCCTGCTTTATTGATATGAATGGGAAGATGACCAGTTGTTTATGTGAACGTAAGATCATCCCTCTTTTAAAGCCAAAATAAGGAAATATCAAAGCAAATGGCATAGAACGACAGGATTGATTTACTGTTTCAAGAAAAGCAAAAGAATTGTCTGCTTTATGTTCCCTAAGGAGAGTGGTTCTAGTTACTCTTGAACAGCATAGTTGAACCATGTTGGCAATTTGCTAGTTTTTGCAAATAGGAACAGTATTGTGAGGCAAAATAATAATGGGAACTGCATATTTTCGTTTTGATTAGAACACCAATTTGTTTCCCCCATTAAAGTATGAGCGTCTTTATAAAATAAGAAGAGAAAACAGGAATCAAATGTGGAAAATACAGACTTTCCTTTCCCACTACTTCTGCTTGTCTAATAAAATATTCCTGTATTACAGATTGAAAATATTGAGCAGGTGGTTACCTCCAAAATGATCAATATTTTTCAAGTCACAATAATCTACAGTAATATGCTGTGTATAATACTATAAACCATTACATGCAGCACCTTCCTGATTTTGTTGGACTCCCTTTCTCATTATCTCTTTCCAGACTGGCCAGTGGTGGGAGGTGATGATAATTCTTTAGCATCAAGAGAGTTGCAGACCCTCCACCCCCTCTTATCAAAAGGCTGCCCAGGGATAATTTTTCTGGCACATAAATTTTACTTTAAGAAAAATGGGATAGGGGTTTACAGACCAAGCCTATTATTAAAAATAGTAACTTTTATTTATGAAAAAAAAGGAGCCATATCATAT
Source organism: Cyclura pinguis (assembly GCA_030412105.1). Taxonomy (NCBI): domain Eukaryota; kingdom Metazoa; phylum Chordata; class Lepidosauria; order Squamata; family Iguanidae; genus Cyclura; species Cyclura pinguis. The sequence continues at coordinate 59,491,928 of CM059604.1, forward strand.
GTTGCCCACAGAAGCTTGGTTGCCATTTTTTTAAATGCTTTCGGATGGCAGATCACTGCGTGAATAAGGGATTCACCATAAGGCTCAAAATAGGAGCGTTAACATATTAAATAGGCAGATTTTATTAGAAACTCTAATTCTCAATTTTTAATGAAATGCCCTTCTTCAAGGAATAATTGTCAAAATAGTTATGCTGAATTCAGCATTTCTTTTTCCTAATGGAATGAGTTTTTGTCCTGCAATGGATGCTTCTTCTGTTGGAGGAATGAAATCTTGGATCTAATGCAAGGTTTTTAATACAATTTACATACCTAAAGAGGAAGGGTTCTTTCTTACCATTAATTACTTTCCCAAAGGAGAGGGTAATTTGAAACATTGCAGATTTTGTGGTTTTCTGAAAAACAACAACAAACAACGACCACCTTTTTGAGTGTGTGTGTGTGCTCATCCCTGAAGGCCCCAGATTCTTTCAGTTTTAGGAAGATAAGCAGGGTCAGCCATGGTTAGTACTTGGATAAGAGAATCAGCCGAGGAATATCAGATGCTGTAGGATATACTTCAGAGGAAGACAATGGCAAACCACCTCTGAGTCTTTCTTGCCTAAGAAAACCCTGGAAATTCATGGGGTTGCCATGAGTTGACAAGCAACTAGAAGGCACAGTCACATAAATCTTATGAATCAGCTTTTTGACCTAGAAAAGCATTTTTGGGTGATACTACCAGTGAGAGTGCAGAGACTTTTTATGTGACTGTGCCACTTCATAAAATAAACTTAGAACAGGCAACATAAGTTTACTGTTTCTTTCTGGTGACTACTGTGGTAGCAGATGAAGTTGTTCAAAAATACAAAATAGAAGGCAAAGATAGGTGTATATATTTGAAAACAGGTTAAAGGAAGAGTGAAAAGCTATGTCTGTGTGCTAAAGCTGCCTAGAATACTCGAAAAACTTGATGAGGGAACAGGTTAATGAGAATGGAAAGGAATGACTTGTGACTTCAAGCAGTGACCCAATACTACAGTTCCCTCAATGTTTATCCCACCTAACTTGATGAAGATTCTCAACACTCAAACCACTATACCAAGCTGGCTCTCATCGTAGATATTATCACATCCAAATTTCAAATATGATGGATGTTAGGCATTTGAAATTTGGATGTGACTAGTAAGATCCATGAATTAATTTTCAAAACTAGCATATCCTAATCATATAGCATCTAAAAAGAAGAAAAGAAGAATATAGTTTATTTATGTATATATTTATTTAGGAATGGCAAACAGAGATGAGATGTAATGAGATGAAATTTCATGAGATGAAATGGAATAGTGCTTACAGTGTTACTTGGTGTGCTTTTGTCAGGAAGTATTGCTATCATTGACCAAAAAAAGAGAGAACATGAAAATTATGATGAAGATAGATGAAATCTTCCATGTGGATTGGAAGGCAAGCTGTGACCTAACGCAAAGAGGAAAAAAAAGAGAGAGAGAAAGAGAGAGAGAAAATGGTTTCATGGTCCAATATGTATGAGGTACTAGTATATTTTTAAATGGATGCCAAAAGAAACAGAAAGCCAATAATGCCAGCAAGGAATTGAGTGGAAGAAACAAGGATAATATGGTTCTTCTGTAGTAAGAGGAATTAGCTTGTCAGTAGAGTTAGAAGTTCTCATGTGGTTAGAAACTAGTGGTTTTTGGAAGGCCCTAAAGATTCTCTACATGAAATAATCAAAAGTGGGAAACAATGACAGTAAGTATTAATTCCTCAGAGAAAAGAAAAGACACTGTAAAGCAGTAAAATGTTGAGGAACAAACATTAACAGTTCTGTTTTCAAGATTTGTGAAGATATCTTTTAAGAGTAATAATAAAGAAGTGCAGAGAAAGCTTATATAAAGAGTAGGTGTAGAAAAGATCTTTGGATTATATCTGTGGCACTATGTTGATAGTGGTATCTCATCAGAATGAGACCAGCAGCAAGGTCTACTAAGTGTAAGAATGTTGACATTGGTCCACATTGTTATAATAATGTTAAAAAGAGAATAGTGTCCTGAAAGCGTTCTTTGGTGTGTTACCACTGAAATACAATAAAAGAATTTGTGTTGTGATTTCTCTGCATATTATTCTATCAATCTATACAAAAATATTCAGTGCTGTTACTGAACTTGATTTGTATGAGCATTCCAAAATATGCAGTGCATTGTTTTATAGTTTTATGTTTTGCCCTTCCAATTTTGCAAACATACCATGCCGCTCGCTGCCATTGAGTGTAACTTAGTGATCCAGTTGGTCTCCAGAAGTATGGATATAGTCCACTGAGACTTAACTAGGCATATGGGTAGAGGAGAAACAACATCTGGCAGATAAGCAGCAATGATAGCTGGAATTTGGCTATGGGCATGAACAGACAAATTGGGAACAGGTTGAAAGAAAAGAGTAGAAGAATGGTAGATAAAAATCAGATCCTGGACGGTTCCAAGCAGCTGCAGATAACTTTATTTGCAACTTGAGTAATTGATATCTCATATTAGACTCTAATGATTGTTCTGAGGAGGCAAATCTTAAAAGATCTGTACTCTTGGCTGAAGTCTTTCACTGTTATTATTAATGTAGGTTTTCTGCTTATGTGTTGACCTATCAGGCAAGGAATTACAGAGGAGCATGGAAACTTGGGCAACTGGTAGTCAGTTACTCAGAGGGCTCAGGTTGTTCTGGTCTGTATTCCTGAAGGCTTAATCTCTGCAGTTTATCTCCTGCAGAGAGCTTCTGACCTTCTTCAGCTGGAGATACTATGTCTTGTGGAATGTCTGAAGTTCCTGAAGTTTATTCCTTACAGTCAGCATCAGAGTTGTTACTCAGTGGCTTTACATCAAGGAAATATGCATGTGCATAGTTCAATATACTACAACAAATGTCAGAACAAATCCAAATTTTCCACCCATAATCCATTTCCAGAGATTGGGAGAACAAAATTAGGAATGAATGTCTCTGAACAGTTACAGACAAGTATTAATTCATAGTTATGGGGATATGATGAAATAAATCCCTCAACAGAACCATAAAGGGGGACATTTGGAAAAAGAAAAATGTTGGAGCCACCAGATTCTGGCATCAGATGCTACAGAAGGAGAATATAGCTGATTGATGGAGATTGGCTGGGGAGAAAAGTTTTTTTAAAAAACCAAACATCAGCAGTTTTGTTCATATAATCCTCAGAAAAACACCAGAATGAAAGTCGTCAGGTGCCATGAGAAGTGAATGAAGAGACAACTTCCTCCAGAGTTTTGCTGAGAAAGGAAAGAACTCTGAACAATAACTTAGGAGAGTCAGTTAAATGGTGGGAATTTGTTTTCTTATTTATGTGCTTAATCATGAAATTGGCTTCTTACACTCTTCACTTTTTAATGGTTAACTTCTGGTGATGCTAAATTAAAATAGAGATTAATGAGTACCCTACGGAACTCCCTACAATTTCAAAGGCTTAGATGAGCCAATTCTACAGCTTACAATTATCATGTATAAATTGAGTGTATTTTTTTAACAAAGCAAAGGTTTATATTGTTCTCGTCTGATGAAAACCAATTTTCAGTTTTGATACTGTTCCCAGCCTTCCAAGCCAAACTCAAGATGTACCTGTGGATTCATGCAATTTATGTGATAACTGAGCTGGATAATTTTTCGCACAGTCCAGGTTGAATATTTGACCTGTTTGCAGTGTAAACTGTGTTTTAATCTGTGTACCCAACCCTCAAGCTCCTCTGTGTATGTTGCCTGGCACCCTTCCACACCTCTATTACAGCCTAGTCACTTTTCTAAATTCATGTGCCCTTAGTTTCTCTCCCTCAACTATTACCAACACTTCAGATTTCAGCATCCCATACTGTAGACACCAGTCTCCCCATTATCTCAAGTTAATTCCACTCTCTCTGAGCATTTTCCTTCTCTTTTTTTTTTTCTGCATCCACCTACAGGGGTATATACATTCCCTAGTGCAGTTTGCAAGATTGACAACCTCTTTACACATTGCTTTGCATAATATGGTTTCATCATTCCATTGGCATGATCTTAGAAGCTTCAGGGGGATTTTCCCGCAAAGCAAACACTACTCAAGAAGGCAATTTCTCCAGGCCACAGCAATGTAAGATTAGTATTGAATATTACCTAACTCTACCTGCATCATTCCTTACCCCCTACTTGCTAATGTAGTTTACATTTTAAAAACTCTGCTCTTAAATTCAAAGAATCATGCAACTTCACATGCAGTTTAGTTAAAAGAGTTATAAAAGGCTAAAAGAATGAGCATCTTGAAAAAGGCCATATCTTGATCTGGTGCTGAAAAGAAACAAATGCTGGTGCCAGTCTGGCCTCCAAGGGTAGGACATTCCACAAGTGAGTTGCCACAGCTGCGAAGGCCTTCTGCTGCATCTTCCCCCATCACAGTGCCCTTCTGCTGGTGAGACATACAGCAGGGCAGATCTAGCAGTCCTCAGGCAGACATATATAGGGAAAGGTGCTTCTTCAAGTATTGAGGTCCCGAGTTGTTGAGGGCTTTGCATGTTATCTACTTTGAACTGCATGTTATACTACTTTGCATGTTATACCACTTTGAATTTAGACAGGAAGCAAATTGGTGCCAGTGCAGTTACTATAAGACTGTTATTTTGTGTATCTAGTCAACAACCTTGGTGCTACATTTTGTTCTGGCTGTAGCTTCGGAGTCATCTGTAGTGGCAGTCTCACACAGAACACATTACAGTAGTCTCTGTTTACCAGTGCACAAACAACTGTGGCTAACCTATCCTTGTCTAGGAAAGGCTGCAGCTGATGTACCATTTGGAATTGGCACCAAGTACTGTGAGGTATGGAATCCACTTCGGCCTCCAATGACAAAGACAGATCTAGAGAATGCCCAAGCAATATATCTGAATATGAAGTAACTTTTACATTCTGCTACAGATACATTTGTTATCCATCTTTTCAGCAACACAGAAACTGTAAAGAGAGACCCAAACAGAGGGCCATAAGTGCCTTTAGAATTTTGGTCTTCTTCAGCGATCTCAAGGAACTGAAAAATGCCGTCTTTACCATCTTAGTTAACTGTTATTTTCCTGTATGGTGACTCTCTCAGATAAGTCTGGAGGCTAATAAGAAAAGGCTCAATATCCCAGTGTTCAGATCGAAACAAAATAATAACTATGAAAAAATAAATTTTTGGATGTATGTATTTTAATATGTACATAGCGAAAAGTAGCAATAGTTTATGTTCACTGTGATGTGTTTTTAAAGCCACAAATTGTACAGTAATTGAACAACCATAAGCCCATTTCTGGCTTCTCTCTTGCTCCCTTTGTCAGCTGTTGTTTCAGGATGGACAATCTGGGTTAAACTGTTGGTGTACTTGCATGTCATAATGAGCCATGGTTCAAATAAGCCAGTAATCTTAACTGAGCAAGTAACCAGGGGTTCAGATTGTGGCTGCCGAATGAAAATTGTTTTTAGAGGGGCGTTTATTTATCACAACAAGCTAAATTTCAAGTAAGCACACCATGCCTTGTTGTGATATGGAATCATTATGTGCAGAAGAACTTCCAGCAGAATTTTTCACACAGTATTGAAATCAGATGAAGATTTACGAACCTTTTATTCATAGCCAAAGTTTAAATATTATTGCAATGAAAGAAATTAATTCTTTCATAGCCTTGATAGTGTTTTTTAAAAAAGCTCTTTGTACTGCTACAGACCTTTAATGAGTGACAGTTTCTTATTTATATGCTATGTCAGTGTTTATTTTAGTGCATTCTGCACTCCTGTCTGTCCATTGAGGGTCAGAAAACAGTAATAATTAATTTAATTTATATTAATGATCTGTGAAACAATAAATTAACTGTGTAGTTATGAACTTCACTATAACTGCTGCAGCCAGGTACGTTACAACACTTACAATAAATATAGAAGATTTTTCACATTACGTAAATAAATAAAAGCAATAGGTAATATATTTTTGTCTTTTTTAAAAAAAACAGTACAGAGATACAACCATACACTATTTTAAACTGTTTGGTACTATTGCTGAGCACAGTCATCTTAGAATACCATCCTATGCCTGTCTGCTGAGAAGTCCCCCAGATATATGTGTATAGCATGAATGGGAACATGGGCTGTGCAGAAGATGGTGTTCTACAACTCCTGTAATCCCTAACAATTGACCAGAGTTATATGGCCAAAGCCATATAAAAATGACAATATGTAATCAACCAGTTAAAATTACGGTTGCTCACAAGCAGTAAATGTGGCAGTATCTGGACTACACCACTTTGCACTGGAGGGAGAGATACTCACGTGATTCCCTGTACACACATATTCTCTGCACATAGAGGACTAGAAGCTGGGAAAAAAGTGTTCTAGCCTAGTTTTTACCCTAACTTTCTAGTTTTCTACATTCATTTGCCATTTGCTGAGAAAACAGTTTATTACTTCCACATTTACTGTCTCTTAGAATGATGTGCTTGATCTCATTTCTTGGTTGAAGGGTTTTGGAGCCTTCTTCCTTTCTATCTTTTCAAGGTAGGGGGAATATATCAGGAGAAGACTGTCTACAATATGCAGGGCTTTCTCCTTCTCTCAGCCCATAAAGGGCTTTAAAAATCTGATGTAGCCAGCAAATTACAGCCATTGCCAGAATGATTGCAGGAGACTGGAGACAATGAGGTTAGGACGGAGCTTTCCAAACTGTGTGTCATGACACGTTAGTGTGTCAGCTGCAGTGTGTAGGTGTATTGCATGAATGTAACAAAGACCCTGGCGAGGGCAGTGGCAGTGGTAGGTCAGACTCAGGTGGAGGTACCTCTCCCCCTGCTGCTGCAGCTGCCCCAAGCCAAGGAAGACCCCAGCGAGGGCAGTGGTGGCGGGGGGCCAGGTTCAGGTGGAGGAGCTGCCTCCACTTACTGAATTACGTACTGATTACTATGTCATGAAATGATGCATGTCTAAAAAGTATGTTACAAACATGAAAAGTTTCTAAGTTCAGACCCCCCATCAGAATGGCTTGCTTGCTTTCCTGCTTCCCTTTTGTCCGTCCTCCCTCCCTCTCTCCCTCCCTCCCTCCCTCCCTCCCTCCCTCCTTCCTTCCTTCCTTCCTTCCTTCCTTCCTTCCTTCCTTCCTTCCTTCCTTCCTTCCTTTCTTTTTGACAAAAAGGCAACTAACCAATATAAAAGACATACGTTAAAAACATAGAAGGAGATCCGTTAAAATCACAATAAGACACAAATCAACAAAAAGAAGTAAACATCACCTAACCAGTTACAAATCCTTTCGGCAATAAGCCAGATTAAATGCCAAAGGCCTGCCTGAATAAAAAGAGTTTTCCCTGCTCAGAAGGGCAACAGAGGAGGTAGCCTGGATTCACTTGGCAGGATGTTTCAGAATTTGGGAGCAATTACTGAGAAGTCCTCTCGTATATTTCCATTGTACATACTTCTACTGGTGGTAGTACTGAGAGAAGGGTGTGCCTGAAGATCTCAAAACCTTGGCAGGAGAGATCTTTCTGTTTTAAATAGTCTGGTCCCAAGTCAAAGGGACCTTTGTAGGTCATGACTAATATTTTGAATTGTGCCTGGAAATGGTTAGTGAAGTTGCTGCAAGAATGTTACATATTCTCTGTGGCTGGCCTAAGGGCCAGTCTGGCTAAGCCATGGTGAACCAGTGGAAATTTCTGAATGCTTGTCAAGGGCGGTCCCATGCAAAGTGCATCACAGTAGTCCAAATGAGAGGAAAATAAGGCATGTGTTACTATGGTCAGATGTGACAAGTCCATGAGCAGGTGAAATTTCCCCACGAGCTTTTGCTATGCCTATGTACTCCTCACTGCTGAAAGCTGGTCATGCAGGTTTGGGGATTAATCTGGGAATACCTCTAAATGCTAATAATAGGAGAAGAAAAGAAAAAAAAACTAATTGAAGGCCTGGTTCTACACACTCCAAATTTCTGGAAAAAAAAAAGCTTGTGAAATGCAAACTAATTAATCCATCACAAATAGTAGCAATTTCATCTGACAATGATGTGAATTTGCATCACTGATTTAATTCATTACATTTCAATTGTGTTGACAGAAGCTCAGTTTTTCTTTCAAAGCTCAAGGTAGGTATCAATAGATTTTTTTAAAAAAAACAATAACAACAACATCAACAACAACGGAGTAATGTTAGTGGTTTCTATCTGCAATAATCTAATGCTGACAGAGAGTAGTATTTTATTTAGTAATTAACAGTGTAAAGGGGAGAGAAGCTGTCATGTTGGTTCTTAAGCTGGGGAATGTGATGAAAGATGATATCTCCGATCTCATCCTTTCCACTTGTTTAGGATTGTCAGGATGAGAAATGTCAGCATTATGAAAGCTCAGCTCTGCTCTTGATATGATAAAACCCTTCAAAAGCCAGTCTCCCTCCCTCCCTCCTCCTCTCCTTTCTCTCTCCCTGCACTTGCTTCTTTTTTTTATTTATCCTGTTTTGTTAGATGGCAGAAATATAATTCTTTTCTTTCTTCCTATTATAAGCCACCATTTTTGTTTTATTATATGTTTCACAACCCCTAATGTCCCACTGAAAATTACCTTGTTAAATGACAGTGTTTCAAAGCCATGAATCCTCCCCCCCACTCCATTTCCTCTGAGGTTTGAAACAGTCAACAGACTGTAAAGAATAAATAATAAAAAAGTATTGATTATTTTGATGACTGTGAGATTCAATTAAGTATTAATTTTGCCCTCCAGTGGACCTATCAAGGTATTCAAAAGGGAGGATTCGGCTTGAACTAAATGCGCACTGAGTGCTTCAGCCTTAAATAGGGAGAAAATGTGTTTACCTACAGTATTTGAAGAAGAGTGCATTGATGCACAGAGTCCAATATTTAAGTGCTGTGCAAATTAAACCCTGGTGACAGTGACATTGTTTTCGGCGATATGAGTATTGACTAAAGAAGTGCATTTGATGACAGTTTAAACTATTTGTATTGATTAACATTTTCATAGATTATCATGTGTCATATCAAATTCACTTTTCAGACATGAATACATTAAAAAACCCATAGGCAACCATCGACCAATGTGTGAATGGGCAGAAGGAACATGCTAACCAACCTACTTGCACGCTGGTCACCTGTTCTCTGCATAAGAACCATTTAGGCATGAACTTAGCAATAAATAGTTGTGGGATCACACAAGTTCACTCATTTCTTTCTTTCTTTTTTTTTTGTTCTCTCCCTTCCCACCCCCGGTTTTTGTTGGTTTATTGGCAAAGCAAATGACTACTTTTGGAAGTCATAACTGACCCCTTTTATCCTAGTCCCCAAAACCTCTGAAAGAGAAGATAAAATAGATTTACCTAATCAGAAAAATATTTTAGACAGCATACTTTTATATTAAATATATGTCTATCTATTATGGAAATATAATGTTCAAAACACAAGAATGATTGCAAACATTTTGTAAGTATTCTTCACAGATTTTGTCTTTTTAAAATGTGTATATGTTTGTTTCATTTGTCTCTATATGTTTTTCCTTAAGTGGGAGATTATAGACTTCTAATCACCCAAATACAAAAGGGTAAAGGTTTTTCTTATCTTGATTGTATCTGATTAAATGAAATATTTCTGTTTTATTGTTAAATTGTTATGTAGTGTTATAGAAACATTTTTGTTCTGTGATCATGGCTGTTTTACTTCTGCTTTGACTAATGCTGTACTAGCAAAAATGCTTTTCTTTACGAAAGAGAACTCTAGGACGTTCACAAGCTTTAAAAAAAATGCACTGCTGGACCAGCCATCCCCTTCCTTTCCACATTAAACAGAGAGGTGTAAAAAATGCACACACAAAGAAGCACATCCCACAATTAAAGCTGTGTTGGTTATGTAGCTTTCACTGAAGTTTTCTCTCCAAAGCATCCGGAATCTCTCACATGCTAGTTGAGCTTTAATAGGGTGGGGAGTAATGGAAAACTCATTGGATCTGTAATAGCTCTTCACTTGACTGCAGCCAGCAATAGCAGCAGGAGCAGCCAGAGATAAGAGAAAGAGAGAGAGTGTATGTGTGTGTGTGTGTAAGAGAGAGAAAGGGAAAGAGAGAGAGAGGGAGTGGGAGATAGAATACGCACACCAAAGCTGCCACTTTTCCCCCCTCACTCTTTTTCCCCCCATCCTAGGATCCAATGATAGCTGGACAAGTCAGTAAGCCCTTGCTGTCACTGCGGAGTGAAATGAATGCAGAGTTGAGAGGTGAGGACAAGGCAGCTGCTTCAGACAACGAGCTGAATGAGCCCCTGCTTGCGCCTGTGGAATCAAATGACAACGAGGACACTCCCAGCAAGCTCTTCGGTAAGTCTGCTAGGTTTTTCGCATTTGGAGTATTGTTGCCTCTGCCTTGGTGCCACAGAATTGGAGATGAGAGAAGGGAGATGAGGTGATAATATTGGTGAAACCAACTTCTGCTGAGGAACAGTGCGCACAAGCTTTCTCTGTCCAGCTTAAAAGAGGGTGCTTGTCGACTGACAAAACTTTAGTCTGAGAAATGCCATTGCATTGTCAACTTTAGCTGCAGTGTGGAAATCACATGTGCAAATCATGGGTAGTTCTACCGTAGTCCCCTTGAAATCAGTGGGACAGCAGCAATACAGCTCTTTCTCAAGTGGTTGATAGATCTCTTCATTTTTATATTTTGGATATTAATGTTGCCATGTTGTCCAGAAAAGTAATGTCATGATGTATTGGATGTTGTTAATTGGTGATATTAACCAGAATTTGTGGTAGCACAGCCAAAGATTCGCATTTTCCTAGCTAACCTCCTTACAAAGATCTCTTTGAGCACTTTGATGCACAACAAACTTTTCTTCAGCATTTTGAAGAGCCCTCTCTTTTTCTTTTGTTTATGGATCTTTTTTTTTAAAAAAAAGCATCATGTTTCTTTTATCTTCTATTAGCTAGGATTACACTATTCTAGAAAACTTTTTGGGATAATTCAGTCCCAATTTAAGAATCATTCATTATGTATTTTAAATTAAGGCAATGCTTTTGTTGCTTGGAAAGGTATCTTACAATTTTGGTAAGAAAGAAAATAGTCCTCCTTCCCTAGTTGCATGAGGATATATACTGTATCTTTTAAACAACTGTACTAATAGCTAATACAAATGTAGCCTTTCCGGAATATTTGTTTTGTATTCAAAATCAAAAGAAAAAAAAGAAGCGTGGCACTTCAGCCCAGACATCTGTCATTCACACCAGTGACACCCTGTAAGACAACTCAAGCAACTGTAATCTCTAATCAGAAGAAGGAGCAGAGCGACGTTCGGGGGTGTGCTTGAGTGATAGACGTTGATATACATCTATGCCGGAGCACCACTACATGGTACAATGTGACATTTGGATTCTACAGCAATTGCTTTTCAATGAGTTCCTTTTAATTGTTTCCATGCACAACTTTTCAAGAAGACTATTAGCAAGTGTGTATAGGAAGTTTTACGGAGGTGTCTTTGGGAGAGTAACATAATTCTAAAAATACAATTTTTAAAAAAAATAAGGAAAGAAGATTTGCTCAGATGTCTGTATTTTTGCTACAGCATGAAGCTGTAAAATGATTTTTGCAGGACAGACATGCAATATTGATCAAAAGAGATGCCCTATCATTTTTAGAGAGACAGGTAGATGCACAAAAATAATGGAATTATATAAAATGGCCAATGGAATCATTATAGTTGAATTATATAATATCTATTATAAATTATCACCTCCATTTAAATAGAACTTGTTATTGATGCCTGTTTCTGTAAAAAAAAGAAAAAAAGTCCTTTTCATAGGGAATATTTAACTGCCACCTAATTAAACCATTTGCCTTCAGGGAATGAACTGGGATATGAAAAAAACAAAAACAAAAAACAAAAATCAAAAGCCTGTGTTACAAACTAGAATCTAAACAATTTAAATAATCTTTTTAAAAGGTTCATATAATTTGAAGGAAAGAGGTGAATAAAAATAACTGTCTGCTTTGGCAGATCAATAATCAGCACAATTTACATGCACACACGCACGCACACACACACAAACACATCTTAAACAAAAGTGTCTGTACACTAGTCTGGTACTGATTATGCTGTATATTTTAGGCAAGTTTCATAATGCAGAACAACAGCTCACAACATAATTTTACAGTAGAAAACTTCTGTTCAGTATTGCTAGAATTGAAAGTGGGTTCTTTAGTATTTTTAAATATTCATAAATTGAATTACAGCAGGTCAATTCATGTTGAAAAGTATTCAAAATGCTTGGCTCTAAATTTGATATTTGTAAATTAATGTATGTATGAATCATTCACTTAACCACCTTGTAATCCCTTTGATTTCAGGAGCTGTTAAGCATTTAGCATGGCAAAGCTATACATGTTTACTCAAAAGTAAGTCCCACTGAATTCTAGTAGAGTTTACTGCCAGGGACTTAGAAGTGGTTAATTTTAGCATATGATGTCTTGTGACAACAGCATCAAAACAGCAACAAGATCATGTCCTTAGTTTAAATGTATTTAAACTTGCAGAAAGCAGCTGACGAATAGTCTTTCGTTTGTCTGTATGAGATTCAATCCTACATATACATACTGGGAACAGCCCCACATTGATCTCAGTGGGACTTTCCTCTTACTAGATATGTGTCAGATTGCACTGTTACAGTCCTATACCTGGTTATTTAGAAGGAACACCTATTGTAATCAGTGAGACTCAAAGACAAGTAAATGTGTATAGGATTGCAGTCTTAATCATTAATGGCCCTACTAATTTCAGTGATAATGTGCGGCGGAGGGGAAGCCCTTTCACTCCCCTCTGAATATCTTTTTAGGGTATTAAAGCACTTTGCATTCAGATTTTTTACCTGTATTTGCAGGCTTTAAGAAAAGTCGAAAGAAGAAAAAGAAATTGAACACTGGTTATAGGAGGCAAGCGTATTCTCTCTCTCTCTCTCTCTCTCTCTCACGCACACACACACACAAAGAGAGAGACAGAAAGAGAGTATATCAGATCAAACTTTGTGAAGCGATTTAGTATGTTTAGTTAAGAATCCTTCAAAAATTAGTTCTCCACTGTGAGTGTTCAAAGACATTGATCCCTCCTGTAGTGATTTCCCAATATTTAGAAATAGGTATATTATAATAATTACTTTGGTTTAATTTCATTCTCATTGTTTTCTGTTTCAGAAGAATCTGTCTTTCATTGTTTTGCTAAACAACATTTTTATTTCTTATAAAATTCCTGAATTTCTTATTAAGTGAATATGCCTTCTTATTAAAGAGAAAGAAGTGAAATAATGGTTGAGGCCCTCAGCTTCCAAAATGTCCTGCATTGCAATATCTCTCAGTTTCCCGCAATTGTAGTATTAGATGGTTTTATGTGTTAATATCTGATAGAACATAGTAGGAAACTGGCTTTTTTCCAGTAGCGGTAGCTCCAGTTTCAGGTGGCAGAGATTCAGGATTAAGATTGATAGTACTCTTTCTTCCTTCTTTTTGTTTCTTTTTCGGCTACAACAGATTTTTGGCTTCCCTCCAAAATGTACACTTTGCCACCAGTGGCAGAGAAATTGCAGACAACAGTGTTTCAGGCTTCAGGAATACCAGCCTGGATTTATTTAGTTTTCAAACAAACCTTAAACGTTTTGATAAAGTTCCGTACTTAATGTAAAATGAATTTAAGCTATTAAATTTTTCTACCCTTATTGTGTGCATAAGCACATGTTTGGGCATCCACGTAATCCATATTATATTCTGAAAGTTCCATCTTTCATTACAGATCTTTCGTTCATGTGCTTACCAACTTATAAATATTTGATATATTCCCCAAATCCTTATACATTCAAATCTGAGGAACTATTGCTGTGATAATTGTAAGTCCCGTTAAAAGTGAAAATGAAAGTTCTTACAAAGTAGCTTATGCTCTCCAAAGTATCATATCGAGAATAATATTTTCCTTAACTTGTATACTTATAAAGGCCTATATTACACTAATGTGGTACAAATTTAAATGTTGTTGAGAACCATGTGAACGCAGAATTCCATGTAGTATGAAATTGTACCTTATTTGTGAGTGACATTATATTTCATTCAGAACAAATATAAATTTTGCTGCATAACAGGATTTTGAGGTATGCTGCTGTTCAGAATTGATAAGTATGTTTTCATCACAACCGATGTATTTTCAGTTTGTGACATTGACACAAACTGCAAAACCTCAGGATTCCACAGGATGTTGAAAGTGGAATAATAGCACTATAACAGTCTAGTGCAGAAAGGGCCACAGTTTCTTAAAATGTAGCATGTGATCAACAGACTTTTCACCCCCACTAACTAAATGAGGGGAAAAAATGATGGTTGAATCCTTGTTGTGGTATATTTACAGCTCGTCATTGCATTTAGTTGTAGGCCTTTGACCAACAGATGGTGAATCTGAAAGGCCATCTGATGCTTTTGTTCCCTGGTTAAGATGTCAAGACACAGAGCTTGTTTCTGTTTCTGTGAATTACATCCATCTTCTACTTATATGCAAGAACAAAGTTATTTGAAGGTTAGGGGAAAATATTGTCACTCTGGCAGCGTAGGATTTCTCTTTTACTAGATGTAGTGTGATTAGCAGCACTTTTTCCCCTCATTTCTCTCTATTCCCACAATGCTCACTTTGTGTGCCACAGAAAAGCAGTTGCTCAGTGCTGAAAGCAACTTCATCTAAGTGGGAGTTGTTTTGGCTTGCATATTCACAACATGAGGGTGAGTAGCTGCTTATGCCAGCAGTGTGTGTCTAACACAAGATAACAAGATAAGGCTGTTAGGATTGAAACATGAGATTTGGATCTAGAAATAAAGTTCAAACGTAAGGCAAAAAATCTTTCATTTACAGTCCAGCTGACTATGAAACTGAGGGCCTTAAATTTTGGACAATGTTACCAATAATTTCTCTTATGTATGTATACCTAGTTGAAAGTCTGCTTATGATGCTTCTGTTTAACTCAACTGATGTTTAAATCACACATTCACTTTGTTAATTGTCAGACTTTTTCTTGATCATAATTGCAGTATTTGGTTTTGCTTTTGGTTTTACAAGAAAGAAAAATTATTTTATTGCAATAGAGAACGTAGCATAGCCTTTCGTCATAGATTCTTATAGGCAGGCCGCTTTAAGTTGTTTGCAAGCAGAGTAGCATTTGCTGGCATTCAATTTTACTTGGGCATGTAACTTTACCTATGATGGAGGTATGGCCATTCAGGCTTGAAGTACTGGGAAATGCAAAGATGGAGTGTTTTAGTCATCTTCGATAAAAGGAACTATCACATGTTCTATACAGAGTTTTGCATGTAATAGCCTATGTATATTCATTAGTCCCAAAGATTTCAGTGGGTCTTAGTGCATGCTAGGAGATCCAAAATCAGATCTTCTGCAGTGGCTGTTATAATTCAGAATAGTTGGGAGCTGCCCCAGTTGGACTGGCAGAATGGCACAGGGTGAGGAAGATGTTTTTAACTCCCCTCTACATCATTTATTCAGGTTTTTTTTTTAAAGTAGCTTTCCTTCTTAATGGGAGGAAATATTCAGGCACCAGAGCTTAAAACTTTGTTGTGAGGTGACATACCACTGTAACTATAAAGTAAGCCAGACTGTTAGATTTACACTTTAAAAAGTGTGCTGTTATTCCTTGTTAAGTTGCAATAGTAATGTAACTTAATTATAGCATTTGCCAATTCAATTCAGCCTATGCCTGGATGGCTGAATGTAGGTGAAACACCGTGGGAGTTCTTACCTAGGTCTCCCAGCATCTCATTGGGTTGGTTCTTATTCTGAATTAAGTATCAGTGCTAATTATGTCGGGTTGGAATTATGTGGGTCTGCAGATAATGTTGGACTATAGCTTCCAGTATTGCTCACCATTGGCTTTATTAGCTAGGCCTGCTGGGAATTAAGTGAGACTTTTCCCACTGAAACGGGTAGGACTTAAAGTGCTTAACTATTTTTTTTTAAAAAAAAACTTTCATTCACTTGCTGCCAAATGCCTACAGATATCTGAGGAGATGGAGCATCACAAAATCATAGTTGTTATTTATGTTGACTTTCAGTTCAGAGGCAAATCACAAACAAAATGCGAACTATACTTAGTGATGTCTTATAGTGTAAAGATGGGTGTCTTACTGTGTCGTATTGTGTACCCTACACTATCTCGTGGCCAAAGTGACAGGAAGTAATTGCATATTAGACTATACTTCTACATGTGCATCATTTCTGTGTGTATAAACAACATTAAAGACAGAAGAATGGCTGTTTGGTAACTTACTGGTTGGGCATGTTATTTTCTTCAGCAATATTATGCATAATAAGTATGCATATTTTCTAGCAGGTGTATCTTTGATGCATAGCAGATATAGAATGGGTCTGAAATTTAATCAACAGATGTATCTCTGAGTGCCACTAAAACCACACACAAAGCACAGGTAATTGTGGGGTAGGGGGCATATGTCAGTCTGATTAGAATTTATTGCATTAAACTATTTCTAGATATGAAGGCAGAAAACTGAATTAACACCTGCTGCCTGAGGTTATAATTACTTAAGGTCCGAGACAAGGCCATTGTCAGCTTGTTCAGAGAAGGAACAAAAGGTCACATTATAGTTCTGAGTATGAAATTAAACCAAGTCAGATTTTTTTAAAACCTGTATGTGAATGTTTGATGCTGCCAGTGGTCCCAGCATGGTCCATATCCCTGGCTTAGTTTCAAGATGCATCTACAGAACATAATTTTTCTATTGAGGAAGTTGGAGAGGTGTGTGTTCTCTGAAGAATTCTCTCTGCTGTATCAAGTACAGGAACAACTCAAAAAATTACTTTGAGGCAACAAAAAAGTGGCAAAAGCCACTAATGGAGAAAGAATTTAATCCATTCTATCCAGAACTTTAATATACAACGAATGAAAGCTGAGCGGGGGAAAAAATACGATGAAAGGAAATGTTACCCAAGAGCATATGCTACCCTTGCTTTTACTTGGGGCCATCCTTGTTCAAAAGAATAGGATAATGCTGTGGGGATGCTGTGTTTTTCTAGTTCAGCTTATGAACTTTGTATAATCATCTCTGCTTTGGTAAAACATGTACAAGATTTAATGTTTAATTATTTGCATATCTGTGCCATTTGGCTCCTACAACCTAATCATGGTTTCCACAGCTTGGTATGCACAGCATTTGGCTGTCCAATTTGAAAATTAATTTCTCTTCATAATGAATTCTAATTATAAATTACTATATATGTATGTATGCATGTATGTATGTATGTGTGTGTGTGTGTGTGTATTATATATATACACACCTAATAAAATCAAAGTTGAATGTGCAGCATTGTGTCCTATGTAGTTGAGGAAAACATTAAACCCAAGAGCCAGTGAATGCTTATAACCTGTTAAGAAACATATGCCGCAATTTCTATCCTTACCAGCTCTCTTCAAAACTCTTTATAAGAAGTAAGTCACACTAATATCAAAAGAAGTTACTTCTAAGTTAATATGTTTACTTTAACCTTACTAAGCTACTAGGGGTATGCAGGACATTTTTCTTCATTTTCTTACTCCATTTGTTTTCCTTGGTATTTCATTTATTTTGGTGTTAACCCATTAGATTCTTTTCAACAGTTTTTGCTTGCTTGCTTGTTTGCTTGCTTTCTCTCCTTCTTTCCTTCTCCTTCCTTCCCTCCTTCAAAATCACCTGTGATAACAATAACAATTGTGCTGATTTTGGCAGCAGATCCTGCAAGTGATTATTTTATTTTCCTAAAATGCTTCAGATACTGCATCTTTCATGGCCATTCCAGCAAAAAAGGGGGCACTACAGAAAATAGCAGTTTTCTGTTGTAATGCTCCAGATGCTTTAGTCACAGTATTTTGAGAAAATAAAATGTTGCCTGAAAATAAAATAATCCCTTCTGCTATCACTGGAAAATTAGTGTAAATGTTAGGGGGGAAATATAATTAGTTTCAGACCAAATGTTTATGGAAGCAAATGTTTGCTGTCACACTTTAATTTACGCTATAACAAATACACACCTCTGTTTCTGATTCTGAGATGGTAACAGATGCAAATCAGGCAATTCTCATGTTTGCACTACCAACTGGCCTGAGAATCACGCAGGCATACGGATGTTGAGGGCATGACTACTGCTGTTGAATGGGCTGCCCCAATTGCCTATGCCATTTCCTGCACATTTTGTACAGGTCAGGCAATTGATGTCAAGAGCTTTGGCAGAGCCTGTGTGGAGAATGCTGGCACTGAACAGAGTTTGCTCCTTACCACCATATATATGACTGTTGCTGGCAAAACTGTCAGTATCAATTGTCTAATTGGCGGATTGACCTAAAAAGGTACGTGTTTGGACCAGAAAACAAACAACTCGCTATTGTCATGTTTGCCACTGGGCAGGGACAAAGAAAATAAAATTTTGGTGTTATTGGACAAGTGAAAATTAGTTCAGTATCTTCAGATTAAATTGCATGTTTCCTATTTCTACAAAGAAATTCATTTCTGGAATTTCAGACAAGGGTGCTAGAACCCTCACTTCAATTTTTCTGAAAAATATATTTTTCAAAATAAGTTATTGTTGGGTTAATCCATTAGGCATATATAGAAAAGATAGATTATGGGCACTTTTTCCCTAAAACTTCCCCTGAGAAGAAAAATGAATCCTCCAAGTGAATGGATGGTCTCATTCATAAGTAAAGGTAGGAATCAGCTGTACTTAACTACCTTTAAGTTTCATTAATTTCAGATGGATGGCTAAGCATGATCTTTTTATGTTCTGTCCTTAAGAAAAAACATCTCCAAGTTGTTTCTTTGTGGCTACAATTTAAACACATGCTGTTTCTAAAAGAGCATGTTTCTTAGCAAACAGGAAATAGATAATTTGTGTGAAAACTGGTACTTTCTCAGATTGAGAACCTTGTTAGTTTGAGATTAATAATACATCAGACACTCACACATTAAAAGGAGCAGGATATGAAGACGTGAAGGGGGAGAGAATGGGGTATATTTATTTATCCAAGCTCTTCATGAGAATTTAAAGACGAGCAAGAAGAAGATTTAGGTCTGTACAAATCTTTTCCTGCTTTGCATCATATAATGTCTTCCTGCAGGTCATAGTCTTTTCCAATATCCTGTTCTATATTCTACTGTTGGGTTTCCATCTAAGAAATATGGTAATCATGTGGCATTAATTTTATTAAAACTATTTAAAACTTCAAATAACTTTCAGGTTCACACTGCTGTATTCATTTTTTTTTTTTTTTTGCCTTGATTTATGACTATTTTTTTTCCTCCTGTGCCTGCCACCATTACCATTTTCTGGGTAGAGGCCTGTTTTAGTCACTCTTAAATTGAATTAAGAATTTCATCAGTAGTATTTCTTTTAAAAAATCTGGCTAGGAAAACTTCTTCGCTTTTAAAAAGCATTCTGATTTTTTGTTGTTCTGTAAAGATCAGGTTGTAAAACACAAGGAGACAAGGATGTATGTGTATTGTGATACACATCCCTCCCTTGCTGTGTTGTGATACAGTTTTGACACTGTCAGAAATGGGACAAAGCCTGTTTAGTCTGAAAGCAGGGGTCACTGAGAGAAGAATAACACTCTATTTCATCTGACTCAAGAACCTGTCCTTAAAGAAACTGAAATTGTATTTGCTTTCTAAGTATCTGGAGTATTTAATCAAACTGCAGCCCCTTAAAATGCTCTCTGTCTCTTTAACATTAGCCTCCTGCTTGTTAGTTCAGTGTCAATTGTTTTTCTTTTCAGATTGGTAAAAGGATATTGTACCAGATGTCCTTTCTTCAAAATAAAATTTCATCCATTTGAGTCCCTGAATTACCTTCAGCTGTTGTTTTAATACCAATAATTTGTGAAAGAGTTGCAAGCTGTAGTCTGTGATTCCATACACACTTACCTGGGAGTAAGATGACTGAATTCAATGGGGCTTACTTCTGTGCAGACATGTAGAAGATTGCATTATTACTCAATGGACTAATCCACTAAAATTACAATTGATTAGTTAGAGGAGCTAAAAACTTGCTAATTTACTGCAGCTATTTTGATTCTGAGGAATGACAGAAAAAACAGTAATATTTTATTTATTGAAGTTTAATTGATTCACTAAAAGGAAATTATTTTACGCTTGTCCTAAACAAAATGACTTCTGACTCATATTTTTCCTATGAAGCTCGAGGATGCTTTTCATACTATGCTACACAAGAATGTATGCATTAATATATTTATATTCATTAAAATATAGATATCCCATGCTACATCCAGACTTCTCAGATCATGGTGTTAACAAGAACAATTTAACAATTATAAAACAATCTAAATAATTTTAAACAATTCTATGTAATTGTTGAATGAAACAAACAAACAGAAGACCAAACGAAACAATCCAGTAGCCAGAACCAACTCACGTTCACTACCCCCTCCCTCAAAACTTGAATGGAGAGCCAGGTTTAATTTGGTGCCAAAATGAGGCCGACATTGGTGTCAGCTGGTGTCTCATCTCCCGTGCTAAATTTAAGGTCAGTCCCAGTTATCTTCTGGTTGTAGCAGACTGACTATCATTTCTGAAATAGGTGATCAGCACTGTAGGAGCTGGCTGTAGAAGTCTGTCCTATGCAAGGTCTTTGCCCATGTATAGAGTATACTTTTGCATGGATAGGTTGAATTCATGAGCAGAAACAACTACCTGAAATGGCTGTATGCTATCACACTTGCATGTATTGAGGAGTACCAAGGAAGTGCAGATGATCTATACATTTTTCTTTAATTAAAATACATATACTACACCAGGAAGAATGATTACCCACAGTAACTGAATCCTTAATCAGAATTTATGACAGTTTGCTGTATATGTCTGTCACAAATTTAACATGATATTTTGTGAACTTCCATTAATCAGTTTTCAATAAAGCTATACAGTATAGTGAAACAACAGTATTAGTATGCAAAGGGATCTTGTAGCATCTTCGAGACTAACTGAGGAAAAAAAAGTTTTCGCATAAGCTTTCATAGACTTAAGTCTACTTCATCACACACATGGAATGAAGTGCTTATGAACAGACCTTTATAGCTGTGAATGAGCAAGTTATATGTGTGAATAGTAACAGAAATGTAAAACTTGTGCGTATGGTAAAGAGGTGTTCAAGGAGCAAAAAAGCTACAAAGGAAAATTGGAAAGAGAAACTGAAGAATTAGAATATATCTACAAACTCCAGTCCATGGCCAGTGGATTGAACAGAGACAGTAGTTTCCTAGCACGTTGTACATATTATGACATTAGTTAACATCTCAGCCTCATGAGGGATCTCTTGGTCAGGTTATCGCATCTCCTTTCTAGTTCCCAGCCAATATCACACTACATTCCAGTAACTCTCTCCGACATTCATATGGTCATCTACTCACCCTGGCTTTAGGCAACATTCTTCCTCCTACCTTTGTCCTTGCAATGATCATCATTAAAACTGAATTTATCACCTCATCACCATACCCACAAGTTTTGCATTTCTATTGCTGTTCACAAATGTCACATGCTCATACATGGCTATAAAGGCCTGTTCTAAGGCACCACTCCGCACATTTGATGAAGTAGACTTAAGTCTAGGAAAGTTTATGCTGCCCACTTCTTTCTCTCAGTCTCAAAAGTGCTACAAGATCCCTTTGCATACTGATCCCATTTACATGGTTGTGCCTTTAAATTCTAGCAATATTACTATTTTGTCTGTGTTGACAGAATAATT
Source organism: Cyclura pinguis (assembly GCA_030412105.1). NCBI lineage: Eukaryota > Metazoa > Chordata > Lepidosauria > Squamata > Iguanidae > Cyclura > Cyclura pinguis. Next base: position 59,513,746 of record CM059604.1, read on the forward strand.
GAAAATACATCATTCTCTATATTTTAAGTGTTGCTGTCTTTCATCACAAATTCTGATAATCTCAGTGTAGACAAGTATCTGCAAAGTTTTAAGAAATTTATTTGTTCATTTTTTTTCTGAAAGTTTTTTTTGGGGGGGTTACTTAGGGGCTTGTTTACTTAAACACTGCAAGTCTCCTAAATAAAAATATATAGGATAGTACTGGCTGTATCCTTTCTTTTTGCCAGGAGCAGAAACAAAAACTGGAAAGCACATGTCTGATCAGCAAAGCAGAAGGAGAATAATCTCCATGTGCTTGTTGATGGAACAGATTTTATTATTTAAAAAGTCCAATGCGTTTCAGTCCCTTTTTGTATTTTTGGCCTTCTTCGGGGGCATAAATCCAACAGAAATTTCTCGAGTTGCTACTGCACTCTCCTTGTGAACCAGACTGGTATGAACAAAAGGGCAGTCTGGTTTACAAGGAGAGTGCAGTAGCAACTCGAGAAATTTCTATTAGATTTATGCCCTTGAAGAAGGCCGAAAATATAAAAAAGGGGCTGAAACGCGTTGGGCTTTTTAAAGAATAAAATCTATTCCACCAACAAGCACATGGAGTTTATTCTCCTTCTTCTTTCTTTTTGTCACCATTTTAGTTGTTATAATGACTGAGGAATCAGGATATGTGTGTATTTGTGTAGTGGCGGTGATATTTAAATAATACAGACATTCTCTTGTTTTTCACTTGCTTACTTTTTGACAACCCATTCGTTTGGGTGTTCTAAATTATTACCCTTACTGGATATGCAGTGTGTGGTCTGCTCTTTTGACAACATTTTGAATTAATGGATTCTGGACAAAAGAGCAGCAGTAGGGTCTATCCCAGGAGGACTCTGACTTCTGTGTGCACCATCCCCTGCCTAGAAGACTGTCCGAGATAACTGACTGGGAGAGGTTCCCCTTGCCAGAGTTTCCTCAGTGGTTGTGCTCCTGGGCTTTTGCAGTTCGGTGGCACACAATAAGTGGTCAACCACAATAAGTGGTTGACACACTAGAATACTCAGACAAAATGAAAACACTTTTGCAACCATGCACTGCTTTTTCTGATTCAACGTCATCTTTCAGTCTGTGTACTTTCCCTGCTTATTCAAAATATACTATAGGTTCCACATTTTGATGATTTTCATTTTTTGACAGTGCTCCGGTCTCTAACTTGTTGAATAAGTGGGGGTCTTCCTGTATCTAAAAGTACAGTTTTTGTTTCCAACTTAAATAAAGATCTTTATTGGTTGCCAAATCGTATGGAAAGATGCAACTGTCTTTATGTTACATAGAACTGTGAGAACAAGGAACACAAATTACTCATGCTTTGCTCCTCCCCTTGTCCAATCACCAGTTTATGTAGCTACTCCTGGGAATTACTCTTATTGATTTTAGTGGAACGTATTCTTCTTATAAGATCCTTCAACTTGCCTAGGACCATTTGGCAGATTTCCTGCAAGGAAAGAAGAAAAAAAAGGAGAAATAAGATGAAGAGGCAAGATTCTCAGAATAAATTTAAGCCCTCTGCTACGATATCTATGTTAGGGTAAATTTTGCAAAACAAAATATTTTTAAGCATTTGTAGCCGTGTTTTTGTTTATATATGTCACAATATGATGTCCAGAATGATTAAACAGTCCTGTGTGTGTGTGTGTGTGTGTGTGTGTGCGCAAACACGTCTGCACAGTAAGCATAGTACTTACTGTGGTACTAGAGCCAATTTTACATATTTGTTCACTTTTATATTTGTGGCTCACATTTTGATTGAAGTCCACAGAATCCATGTTAAAAATGTAACAACAGGACTGTGCACAGGTATGAACTAGATGCAGTACAAGAGATCTCTGAACACTGTGGTGACTTTTCTGGTATTTTTTTTTAAAAAAAGCTCTTGAGGGCCTTGTGTGGATTGGAACCCTGGTGGTGAAGGAAAGTGAGTTCATTTAACCTTGTAGGCTTGTTCTCTGGATTGAAATTGCCCTCCCCAAAGCAGTACTTGAATTATTTATTTATTTATTCATTTAATATCCTCCCTTCCTTCTGAGATGGGACGCATCCTTTGCATATATGTTTCCTCCTTGGGTGACACAAAACCATTTCACGAGGGAATTCACATCTGAATTGGACTGCCTTATAGCTGCTTTAAAGCAAAAGGAAACAAACAATTTTTAAAATATGCTTAATTTAAATGTAAACAAATACAGGAGATGATGTTCACAGATTTTGCATCCTTTCTAATTTAACCTTTTGTCACCTGTTTCTGATATTAAATTCACTGGGATTAAGCAGAGTGAGAGAATGTCTTCCCTGTGAACATACACACACACACTGACACACACACACACACACACAAATCTGAAGGAAGAACATTGAATGTAGGCCATACTCAAGCACAATTGTGCATTGTTCATACTAAATCATATAGAAATAAAAGAAATACTATGTAGGAATAGATACAATTCATTCTGCCATTTAGGTATCCCTACACAGGTATTTCTAGAGCCAAGTTGTTTCTAGTCCAAGTTGTTCTAGTTCTAGTTATTTCTAGTCCAAGTTGTTCTGAGTGTGTAACTTTTTTTTACACAGTATAATTGATTCCTGGAAAAGTTGTTTTCAAGCATGTAGCGTGCCATTAAGTATTTACTATTTCCTCTCAATGCTGTGTGGCAGAGATGGAAAGAATATTCACAATTACTTGCTTACAGATCAAAAAACAGCCTCAACAGTCAGAAACCCCATTTTTTGCACAGTTTTCTTCTAAGTATTCAGATGTCCTGAAGTAGGGATGTAATTCTTCACTGACTTTCTTCTCAAATGAAGCAATGAGTAGTTTTAACAATTTTCTTCCTAGTACTATATATGTAGAAAACCACATAGTTTTGAAGCATGCACAGAAATCTTGTGCAGAAAAAGCTGCTTCTTGCTCAGACAGTGCTATAACTGGGGACTTATTCTGCTCAAAATTTACTCTGTGATTATTTTGTACATTTTGTACACACAAAACAGCTTTTCCTACACAGAAAATGATATTTCTGTGGATAAGTATTATTTTCTGCATAGAAAATGCTGTTTTGTATGCCAAACAGCCACTTGTGAATTTTGTGCAGAATAAGTCCTCAATAGGAAAGACGTTCATTAGCTTGGGACTCTTCTCTTTGGGGTTTCTCAATAAGTAAAAGTGTGTTTTTGAACTATTTTCAAATATTCTTTCCATCCCTATCCTGAAGTACTGGAAAAAAACTCTTGATGGGGGTGCACAAAAACATGTCTCCTTGGCAGAAAACATTGTTTGCTGTGCAGGAACTTTTTTTTGTACAAAAAAAAAAGCCCATGTGTTTTTTTCTGCATAAAAAGTCCTTTGCAACACTGAGGTGCCTTTGAAGTAAATAGGAAAGAGCAATGGGGGGGAAAAATTATGTGGAAGGAAAAAAATGTCTTCATAAGGCAGAGGGATCTGTCTTCAGCCTGCGTTTCCAAGAGTGGAGAGGATTATGTTCCAGGGCAGAAGCAGGAACTTGGGAGAGAAAGCAACTGTCTAACTTGTCCTTCCTCTTCCATCTATCCTATGCTGTCTTGATTTCCTCACCTTTTTCCCAAGAGAAGTGGTAACAACTGTTGTGTACTGCCATTTAAATAGCAAAAAGTAGCTAATAAGTGGAGCTAAGTCCTTCTTTGGAAAGTCCTGGATCAAGTCTAGGAGGTTTTAAAAAAGTATGAATGGGATCCTACATCACTTCAGTAAAGTGTGAATATCTGCCAGGAGAGTTATGCCATACTTCCACTGTGCAGCTGAATAGCAGTGTAACATAATTAATGCACTCTTGTGTCCAATGCTCATGGCTGTCTTTATGCAGCACAAAAGCAGTCCATAATGTGCATTTAGATATTATTCAGTGCATTTCAGTGGGCATCAACCTCCCCAGCAGGTCCCCGTACAGAACTCTGATTCTGCCACCATAAACTGGCGATGGCCATTTCTGCACAGTGGTGTCAACCTGCCGTAGCGATAGGTGATTATGGTTTCAGGAGCTGTGCTTTCCCACGACATCATGGGCAACCTGTCACCATCCCACCACCAACTCCTCCTAACCCACCCATATTGCACCCTATGTCAATAACGGAAAAAGTCCATTATTGACCCTCGCTTGTGCGACCATTCTGTTACCTGGTGGTGTGCAGTTCCTCATCATGCCATCTCCCATCATCAATCCAGGAGCCTTGGTGCACAGACACATGGATGCATCCAATGCCACCCAATAGGAAAAAAGGCCCTGGAAAAAGGTCACCAATCAGGCACCACAGGGAGCGAAAGGGTGGGGAGAAGACATTGCTATGGATGCCATAATGTGGAAGAAGCAGTGGTGTTAATGCCACTACTCCTCCATCATTGAGGGACACATGCGGAAGAGAATGGTGCAAAACTCCTTGCTCAGGACTGGTGATGCTGGGATTGCCATGGATCATCACGATAATGAGGTTTGGTGTGGAAATGGCCTATGTCTGTTGCACACTAACCACAAAAGTCACTCTGCAAGCATAATGTGAACACTCTGCAAGCATAATGTGAGCAAATCTTGCCCAGAAAACCCCATGACAGGTCTGCCTTAGGTTTGCCATGAGTTGGAAATGACCTGAAGGCACATAACAACAACAGCACTCCCTATTAATATTTTTGCTCGAACTAACCCACCACACACATACAAGCTTCAGTCATTTAGTATGGGGGGAAAAGGAGCGCTGCTACAGTTTTATTTGAATTCAGGAACTTAAGAGTAGGTCATTGCACAAATGAAGGGTGACTGGTTAGTTCAGTACAGTTTTCTATGGGAGCAACATGAAACCTGAAACTCTGTACTCACTTACCTAGGAACCTGACTTACATTTGTAGCACCTAGAAAAAGTGCTGTACAACAATAAAGTGCTGTTGTAAATTTTAGCAGGAATCTTGCACAGACCGATTATATGTATTTTTATCATATAAAGGGGTAAACAGTTATGTGTGCCCCTTGTATGAGACAGCACATTATAAAGCACTTCATAAAAATATATATTTATTTTATGTTTTTCAGAAGTAGTCCACACTCTTCATTTTGTTTATTTATATATATATTAGTAGAACCTTGTAAGGTAGTTCAGTATCATTTCTATGTTACAGAAGAGTAGGGGTGAGGAGGGTGATGCAACAACTGATGTACAAGTTGAACCAAGAACTTACAGTTCTGCAAAGATATACTTTCTGGCTGGATCTTTTTTACCCTTTTGAACACAGTATTTTTATAGGTTTCATAAACATACTAACTTGTATCATAGAAGCTGACATTTCTACTTTTTCTCTATGCTTGTCATTTTGAGGTTCTACATATAAGTATTGCGATAAATAGCACAAAATAACACAGGATTTGCCATAAATATGTACTGTCTCTATATATCCATGCTTCTTCTGGCAACAATCAATGACTTTCTTCTAAGTTAAAACTGTTCACATTGGAAAAAGCACTCCACTCTTCTGTGCAGCCACATCATGTGCTATAGTCACTGTAGTGTAGTGTGATCACTATTACATTCTGTAAGTGGCACTTGTCTCCTTTTTCCCCCAAGGCCTCGTACGAATATAACCTTTTGCAAATTACACCAGGTAGCATTGCAAGGTGTCGCTATAGAGTATCAGTGAGTAATTCATTCAGATGTCTGCTTTTGACACCTGTGGAATTTCATGGATGAGCGTTTTTAGGAATCTGATATATTGTTTTTGTTACTGCATTTTCCAAAAGTTCACATGGAGCTGTATAGAATGTTTTATCCCCAGTTTTTATCCCCAGTTAGAATTTTGTCCTCTCTGATAAGGATTTGGTCCATTGCCCTAAGGAACGTAGACTGACTCAATTGAGCCATTTACTTTACCCTTTCATAATTAAGGAAACTCTGAGGCCACTATGGTTTCCGGAGATTCCATCTTCTCTGTTGGCAGGGTCCCTTGTGAGAAATCCTGACTGGCCACTGGAAAACTGTGGTATGGATTGCACAGTTCCATTTCTTGCTGCTCTGAATTGACCTGACTCCTGTTATATTATCTGGAGCTCCCTGTGCTCAGTGAATACTTTGTGTGTCCTTTTATTATCACTTTGAAAGTAGTTGGCAATTACTTAGGTTGGCTATAAGCTTGCAGTATTTATTTGAGACTTTGAGTAAGTCCTGATCCTGCCTGTCATCTGATACATTGAATTCTCACATGAGTAGCCATTTTAAAAAGTATGCTTTTCTTTTAAAGCAGCTATCTATTTTTGTAAAAACTACTCAGATATACAGTGGTTGAGGGAATTTGTTGTTGATGTGTGCCTTTATGTCATTTCCAACTCATGGCAATCCTAAGGCGAACCTATTATGGTGGTCTCCTGGCAAGATTGTTCAGAAAGAGTTTGCATTCCTCTGTGGCTGAGAGTGTATGACTGGACCCTGTAAGAAATATCTGTGGCCACTGTAATCCCCTCAAAGCTCATTGGTCTCTACACATTTTTAATTTTTTGAATACATATGTCATGTTCCATTTCATTTGAGGTTTGTTTTCATTGTCACTCACCTATTTCCTTTACGTAGCCATATCTACCTTCTAAAATTGACCTTTTAAATGGAAATTATTTCATGTATCCCCCTGTAATAAATACTGTATTTGTGCAAAGACATCTGTGCCTAGATCCTGGTGGTACACAGCCTCTTGGGCAGGTTCATGCAGAGGCAGGAAGAGCCTATAGAAACAGTTTTGGAATGGCAGTCACTAGTGTTGATAGAGAAGGAGAGTGACATGTTTCCTAAAACCAGCTCCAGACAGCATCCCTGTGGGTGTGTTTTACATCAATTAACACTTCTAAATGTTTTTCAATGGGCAACCTGTATGTAATATGTACAGCACATTACAGAAGTCTACCACAAGGATGGGAATCATGTGTCTCTCCAGATATTACTCGACTGCAACTATCAGCTCTCTTGACAGTTGCTATGAAAGTTTGGACTTTTGCAACATACAAACTAACATCTGGAAGGACACATGATTCCTATCCCTAGCCTACCCTGATTGTAAGTATAGCACATATATTTATTGCCACATCTATGTATTATGAACAAAGGATCCCAAACTATGCTGTAATTTTTTCATTCATACCCTGCCCTTCTTTTGAGGGGTTTGCATGGTATCATGGCTTCATATGCACACCACCATTGTGAAATGGGCTAAGCTGCAAGGATAAGTAACCTAGGGTCAGACAGCAAGCTTTATGACTGACTAAGATCTGAACCTAGATCTCTTTAGTGTTTTCTGAAACTCTTAGCTGTTTTTTCCATTATATTATCACAAAGAGTTAAAATAATTTAAAAGCTGAGGGCTGAAATAACCACTTGCTCATAAACTGTTACATTTTTTTAGCATGACATGTGCATAGATTCAGATGCACATATACTTAATAGTTGCAATGCATTCCCTCCACTTGTACATATTCTGTTAATGTGAGAATGTTGTTCTTCACTTTCACAGTTATGTTCAGCATTTGTGTTCTTTGACTAGCTGAATATCTTTCATCGGAACACAGTGGACCCTTGGTATCCACCAGGGTTTAGTTGCAGGGTTTGGTTCTGGATGCTCAAGTCCCATTATGTACAATGGTGCATCTCATATGTAAAATGGCAAAATCAAAGTTTGCTTTTTGGATATTTTTACCAAATATTTTCAAGCTGTGGTTGGTTGAAGCCATGCATATAGAATCTGCTGACTTTATGCAGAGTTACACATACTTCTCTGAATCGTGAGATTCAAAGTACATATAGACTGATCCGTCCCAGAAATCCCCTTCCTATGTGTGGGCAATTTGTATTTCCAGGGATGTGCTAAAGATATACCTGTTTTTGTAAGTCTTCTTACTACAGTTCATGCTATCATGTATTGTGTTCTTATGGATAATGGAAATACTGGATACTGATTTTATGTATTGTTTTATATCGTGTATTTTATGATTTATGGATCCCACTTTGAAATCTTTAGATATAAATGGCTGATAAATATCTTTAAATAAAGTGGCGTTACTGTCATATCCAGAATGACTGGTGCTGAATACAATCAAAGAAAAGGTACTGAAGCAAATCTCCTATATTAGCTGCTAGGGAGTAAATCCTACTGAATTCCGTGAGATTTGTACCTGAGGAGAGATGAATAGTGTTGTGTTACAGGTTTCACGGAACTCAGTAAGACATAAATGTGCTTTACCCTCATTTATTTCACTTGGGGGCTGAATCTTCCTAACGTTCGTTGACCCGGCCCCTTTGACAGTACAGCGGCTTCTCCACTTTCACACGAGTTTGGGGTGCAGAACTCTCACAAATGTGGAATAACAGCCTGTGCTCCCCCTCTCGTTCACTCCCACAGCTCCCTCCTCCCATTTTCTTGTCCTTTGCCCAGGTGCATGTGCCTTCCTTCTCTGTGCCCAGGTAAAAGGCAAAGAAATGGGAGGAAGCATGTGCATGCCCCATTCCCTTGTCTTTTGCACAGGTGTGCCTTCCTACCTTCTCTGGACCCAGGCAAAAGGCAAGGGAATGGGTGGCATGTTCCCATCCCCTTCCTTCCCTTTTGCCAGGGTGACCTGCCTTCCTTCTCTGTGCCCAGTCAAAAGGCAAAGGAATGGGGGGAGGCACACATGCATCCTCACATTCCCTTGCCTTTTACCTGGACACAGAGAGAGAAGGGATGTTTGCCGGGGTAAAATGCAAGAGAATGGTGCGGGGAAAGGCACACATGTGCCATTCTTCTCTGTGTGCAGTGCTCCCCCCTCACATTCCCTTGCCTTTGTCTGGGCACAGAGAAGGAAAGCATGCATGCCTGGGCAAAAAGCAAGAGAATGGGAGGAGGAGAAGGAGAGAAGAGATACGCACACCTCGCAAATAATCAGATTCACAAAGATCAAACCTATGAATGTGGAAGGACTGTACATGGAACTAAACCAGGGATTTTTAAAAATGTTTTAAGAGCTGATATAAACATGCTGTTTGAATTCAGTATAATATTATGCAACTGATTTGTGTTATATGTATGTAATACTTCCTTCTGGCTAACCTTGTTTTTCCTATAGTCTTTTTTTTTCTTCAAAAATACAGTACTCCTGTTCAGAGCAGGTTACAGCTGATAACAAAACCTGTGTAGTTTCCTTAAGAGACAGCTTCCTGCTGTTTTATATTTTGTTTATCTCTGATTTCTTTCTGATGCTATTCATGTGGTCCCTGTAATAGACTATCACAGCCCCCGCAATGTCTTGTCATCTGTAGGATATCAATATGTTTTTATAATGATGCAATAACCTGAGCCTTGTAACAGTTTATGATTCATTTGAGAATTCTTATGGATTCTCAAAGTCACAAAGACCTGGACAGCAGAAGTTGACTGCTTTGGCAAAACTGGTTCTGTGACACAACCAGCATGCTTGTGACTTAGTTGCTAAGAAATCATATTGATCTCATTCATCATTAAACTTTTATGCTAAAGGGAGGGAGATATCAAGTACGTTGGACAGGAAAATACACTTCTGATTGTTTGAGGCTTAGAATGCACATAAAATGGTACCACACTAATATAGATATTGATTTGTTATGATTAATAAATAGGATTTTATGTATCCTGCAAGTATTGTAGTAAGTGGACATTTTAGGAAAATAATATTTCTCCTATTTTTTGTCAGACTTTTTTTTTCCAGGAAATGGGAAATAACTTTAGCAGTAGCCTGATGATGATATAGGAAGGACATGGAAACGCACACTCAGAAACAGCAGGAAAAGGTGGCAATGAGTGACCATATAGCCATGAATTGTGATATATACACACACAGAAACTTCAATCGTCTTAACATTTGTAATGGTGCTAATTTCCAAGTGCTTTTTAAAATATGCTTCCACATGAGCTCTCAAAACCCATAAAAGCCAGGCATGTAAAGTAAATTGTTTGTCACTTTGCTGACGACCTGCCATATTTATTGTCAGGAGAAATGGACATTAGTTGGAAAAGCAGTTGTTAAAGGCCAAACAATTTTTAAAGATGGCAAAAGATGCGCAAGGGTTTTTCCTTTTTCTAACAATGAGCCACCCCTTCAGACATCAAAAGACAAGATAATAAGACACTTCAAGCACAATTCAAGATTATATTCAACATCTAAAGGCTCATCTCTTGTCAGTTTGCATTTACTCTCCCAGGGATGTGATGCTTCTATCATCACGCTGTCAAGAGGAGTCTGGCAGAAGCGACGAGGGCCCCTCATTTCACACACTTAGTGTTTTTTATCAAATAGCCAGCACTCATTCTGATTCAGCCAAAATAGAGGGATAATTTGAGGAAGGTCATGTGCAAGTACAAAAATCTTGGGTATCGATTTGTGTGATTAGGAGCATTAAAATAGCACATTTATGTTCGTTTTCAAAGAAATGTTGCCAGTTGATTTGGAAATGTATTTTTTTATGGATTGATTTTTTTTCCCAAAAATATAAAGTGAATTTGCTTCTTCAAAGAACTCAATGGTAGGAAATAAAACACTTTCCTCCCCAAATTAAATTAAATTCTTCTGTTTCTAAGGACAGAATTTATCTAGTTCTTAATATCTAAAAATTTGCTGTACTATACAATTAGCAGCGTTGACTTTGACAATATAGCATTATCTCTCATGGTGTTACAGTGGTAGAGCATTAAGAACATCTTAGATTGACCTTTTATTTAAGCCTAGATTCTCTTGAAGTCAGTGCAAAAACTCTCATTAATAATAATGGATCTGGATTACATCATTATAAGTGTTAGCACAAGAATATATATCCATACATGTTTGTTATTGTAGCTGGTAGAAAAATAATTAGGGCCAAGGGGAAACAAGACATAAGAATTAGTGATCTGCAGTCTTAAAGGATTTTTTTGTTTTTTGAATGGCATTTGATTTGTTTTGACCATTTTAAGTGTAGCGGGTCTTTCTTTAAAGTGAAAACATATGTAGATGCCTTGAGCAATGAGCAGCTAATTGAAACAAGAAAGTCATTTCAATTGTGTATTTTAAAAACTGCACAGATATCATTGTCTTGGTCCAGAAAGAATAGTTCATGTGAAAGAATTGCTTTGAAGATTGCCTTTCAAAATCAGTCCTGTGCTTGCAAAAAACCCCATTCAGCACCATTGCAGATGGTGTTCTGGCACAATGTGTACAGTCTGAGAGGGAGTATACCTAATTACCTTTTCCTGGCAGGGGGGCACTCTGAACTTGTTTTGCAAGTGATATTTTCTCAGTTGAGAAGCAAGTGGCCTGATCTTGAATTCTTCTGTGCCACAGGATTGAGTACTAGCCCCCTCAGCCTCTATCCCGGGTCCCGGAAGTCGGTTTGCATTCAGTCAGGGTAGGCCCAAGGTATGTTTCTGCAGTAAATGCCACCCTCCACAACTTGTCTAAATTAAGGTGTGTAGTACCCAAAATAAGTCAAATTATTTTGCCAAGGAGACAGAAAGGCCCAGAAACACTCCTTCCCATCCCTGCTGTTAAAACTATCATAACAGCAAGGTCAACAAGTAGCACTTTGCTGCCTTATCGTGACACCCCAAGTCTGCTGCCTGAGGCAGACACATCATTCTGCTTTATTATTCCTGAGACCATGCTGAGGAAGCACGGAAGATCTTCTTCAAAGGCTTCTTGTAAAGACTTAGAGGAGGATGTGACTGCCATGTGTCATGTCTGTTCCTCCCAGAGGAACTGCCAACAGACCTTGAAACAATACTTGCTTGTCATAAGACATGCACAGGTCTATAGTGATGTTTCTTTGTTTTTATATGTACAGTAAAACTTTCCATTAAGACCTTCAAAGTGGCTTCTCTGAAGGAATTCTGGGAAATGTTGTTTGACGAAGCACTGGCAATTCCATTTAAAATCCCTAGCTTGCCCCAATCCCTTCCAGAACTGAAGCTGCCTAGTGTCCAAGGGAACACAGAATGATGATTAAACTTGGGCAAGAAACTCCTGGCTAAGATATCACTTTAACTGCTCCTGAACAAAGATATGATTGTGCTGAAATTCTTAACAGGATAAATACTAAAACCAATAGCTAGCCGACTGAGATAGTACTTCTCTTATAGCCCACTGTCACAAATACTTATCGCTCTGAAGTGGTGGACTCTACACTAGAGAAGATTGATTTCTTATTTAACCAAATGCATTGGAATAGTCAGACTTCCCCCTCCACCATCTTAAATATGTATCCCACCAGTACAGAACAATTGATAATGTTTTAAAAACAAAACAAACAAACAAAAAGCCCTAAGAAATGCTTCTACTGGGTGGAGAATGTCTCCAAAGGTTCACAAGTTGCTGCTTCCATAATTTGGTTTCAGCGCTGGAGAAGAATATTGATTGACAGCAAAGCATGTGCTAGTTACAAGAATATCCCTGCTTTCAATCCACTGGAAGTCATTGACAGAGTGGAGAGTTTTAGGTAGCCACTGTGCTTCAGCCTTAGGACACAGACAGATACAGGAATGATAATAACAGCAAAGGTAGACAACTTGTCTCTTTCCAGATATGGTTTGACTGCATATCCCATTATTCTTCCACATAGGGTATCCTAGCTAAGACTGATGAATTTTGCAGTCCAACCATCTCCCAAGGGCCACAAGTTGTCCTCCCTTACTTTATAGAAATCTTATACAGTCCTAAATCATGTTTTTAGTCATGACTAGAGTAGACTCATTGCATTAGTGGAATTTTCCAATATGTTTACTCAGCATTCAGTAATTGATTGAATGCATCAGCTCTAGCTGAAAGTAACCAAAAGGATGCCAGCTACACTGAACTGAGCAACTGAATAAGTATTATATCTGTTATTTCCAAGGGAGAAGATCATTAACTCTAAAAAGAAAGAGAAATATACATAGTTGAAGTGTGGGGCCATGATACTCTGATCATCATTATACACCCATGGAACAATCTCTGAAGTTTTAACTCAGGTATTCTTGCATTCCTCTGTTGGAGTCTTCATTTAAAAGAATCAGGCAATATAAGAAACATCTGTCTCCTGAAAATCTAGAGGGCTGCCATCAAGGAGTAGTTAGTATTGGGCTAGAAGAATGACCAGTCTGTTCCAGAGATAAGAAAAGTTACTTTGAGAGACTATAATGCCCAGAATTCTCCAACCACCATGGTCAGTGGCCATTCTAGGAGATTTGGGGAGTTGTAGTACAAAAGTAGTGTTGATGAGTTTTGAGTCTAACCTGGCATCAGATTGTTTCATATGTTCTCTAACTTCTGAGAGCAATCATTAGATCCTCTCCTTCTACTCTCCATAATCAGAAAGCTGATTTTGTTTCTTTATGTCTTTTAAAAAAAAATTTTAAAAGCCAAAACAAATATAGAAAGGCATTAGGGGAAAAAAATCTAATGGGAGGCTGCAGTTCTATGGCATATTAAGATTGCTGTCATCATAAACACCAATGGATGGAAATATTTAACTCGTTAAGTTACCATTAATGAAATTGTTGATCAGGCATTAGTGTGGGGGCCAGATCATAGGATTTACAGAAATTGGCGTGGAGGTTGCCACTGTTGACCTTGCTCCTTAGGGAAGCAAATTTTGTTACTGCTCCTTGAAAAGGTCCCTTTTTGTCTTTTTAATGTTGCCTGCCTTCAACATACAAGGATCATAATATGATTAATTGTTGCCTGGGAACAATGTGAGTCTAGCACATCTGGAAAGTGTCAGTTTGGGCACTGTTTGCTCAAAGCATGAGATGTCACCATCCAATCTCTATAATTCAGTTTGTCACTCATCTGCATCTCTCATTTCTTTCTACTCATACTAATACATACACTTCACTCCCTCTTGAAATGCCTTGTTTGTTAAAGATTAATGAGGAAAGATTTATTTCAGTTAGAGGCCACTGATCCCTGCAAGCGTAGCAATAAGTGGATAGCTACAAAGATCTTGATTCAATGATTCAATGAATCAAGAGTGTAGAATTCTTAGTCTGAAATTTTTGAGAGTCTCTGAGGATGTGTAGAATATTTTTCTTCACAACTGCCTCTCCACTCCAAATCAAGAGGTATAGTGTATAAAGATCAGTAGCCAAGTGCGAGTTTTATGTGCAAGAGCTGGGGATCCCACATATAATCTTTGGCACTCTCAGTTTTACTGATCTGATATCTAACAAACACACTGTTCTCTATACCCATCTTGCATTAACTGTATAATTAAAAGGGATGGCTATTGAGGAGGAAGTGGGAGGTGTTAGGTGAGCGATATACAGAGTGGGGAAAGAAAGAAAGGGATGGGTTAGAAGAAAACTTTTCACTTAATTATTTAAGAGTATAGCTTTAAAGTATTACAAAGAGGTTCATTGCATCTCATTCCAAATTATATTATATAATAATTGTATATAATACAACAGTAAGCAATAGAAATCAGTTCAAAATATAATCAATAGAGGAGAAGTTATTGAAGAAAGTCACAGTATACTTTTAACCCCTGCCCCCAGAAAGACTCCAAACACCTTCTTTCATACAGGGCCATGTGAAGGGCATCTACATTTCAGGTCTAACAGGTCCTTCTGTAAGAGATCAAATAATACTATATGCCCATTGCATATTATAGCATAATATATGATAGAAACAAATCCAGAACGTAATCAGTGGGGAGGATAAGTTACTGAAAAGAGTCATAATGCACCCATACCCTCCCCAAATAATTCTGAACACTCTCTTTTCATACAGGTCCATTCCATACAGGGCCCTGGTTGCTTGAGGGAGCCAAGGAAACAAATCACTTTCCAATTACCCCAAATCCAAACATGACTCACCTTTTTCTTCTTTTTCATTCGTCTTTGCCTGTCCTGAATACAACTCAGCAAGTGCCCACAGCAGCAGGCTGCGTTGTAGGAGCCGTTGAGTAGTCGGTCCAGACCGGGTCAGTCATGGGTTATCTGAGCAAGATGCAGGGAGAAGCATGAGGGTGGACTTTAGCCAGTTCAAAAGTTGTATCAGAAGTCCAAATACATGAGAACAGAGAATAAGCAGACTAATCCAAAATGGAGTCAGTCCAAAGTCAAGACAAAACAGAAATGGAGAGTACTAGTGGGCAACCGGATAAGACAGTTGGCAGCACTAAGACTAGGAGGTAACCACTGTGAAATTTATGAGCAGCTGCTCCAAGGGGGTGTCTCATAGTGCTAATTTATTACTTAAATGACTCCAGGTTCAGTATTTTTACCTCCATCTCTCAATGAAGGATGGGGGTGTGTTAGCTTCAGCATCTGAAGCCTCTGCCATGTTTTGTCGGGGAACAGGCTCTGCCTCAACCCCCATCTCCTCAGACTCAATCAAAGAAGCAACTTCTTGGCAATCTGTTTCCTCCTTGTCATCTGGGTCCTCCAAGGACTCATTGCCAAAAATAACCTGCCCGCAACTCAGTGTTTCTCTCTTCCTCTCTATTGTCTTCCCAAAGACCACAGAATAATTACTGTGCCTGACCACAAAGACTTGATGCACTTCCTCCAGTCTTAATGCTTGTCCTGAGGAAGCAGGCCTTCCTGAGTTATGGACTGTGACACAGGCTGAAGCGTTGAATTGAACTGACATAGGCAGAGGCATTAATTGGGGAATCTAGAAAGTCAGTCACGTAGGGATGTGGGGGCAGGGGGCGATTCGCCCCGGGCAGGAGTTTTGGGGGGCTTTCCAGGCCATAGCCACACCCCCATGTCCTGGCCACACCCCTGCGCACCACAGCCACATCCCCGTGCATAATGGCCAAACCCCTTGCACCGTAGTCCTGTCCCCTCCCACCCACCCTCCACATACTCCAAGCTCCACCGCTGTAGAAAGTTATGTGAAATTGCTAGAAAAAATAATGAATTAAAAATTCAAATTCTAATGTTGACTCACCATTCAACAGCTAAATTGGTGGGTCTGTTTCAGCCAGGACTTCAAATAGTAAATTGGTAAATATGTAAATAAGTAAATTTTGAGAAGCTTAAGTATTCAGACTCTAAGCTACTCCTGGAGGGCAGTTTGTGCATTTTCAGAAACACTGTTGGATTCCTGAATGAAACTTCTCTAGGAGTTTTCTTTTTGGCCAGTATTGTATTCATGTCTGGCAGATTTGCAGTGCCTCTCAATTCAGTTTTATACAAGTCTTTCTTTTTGCTGACAAGGATTGGGGAAGAAGTGACAAGGAGAGTAATCAAGATGTAGGGACCGACACAAAAGCATTTTCCGTGTTTCTGAGTTGCTTCAGTTTTTCCAAAGTAGAGGCAAAATTGAGAGGAACAGAGCCTACAGTTAATAAAACCTTTCCCGAAGAAAAGCTCTAGGGTGCAAACTGGCAGTTTGAAAACTTGTGCCTGCAGATTTTTGTGGGCTCATGCTTTGTTTTCTGAAAGAAACTATAGCATCCTCAGCAGTGAGAGACAGAATCAAGTAAATTAAGAATAGGAAGCCATACTAATTGCATGCCTGCTTGGTTGATGTGAAACTCTGCGATTATACTTTGAAGAAATAGACATTTTGCCTGAAGGGAAGAGCTCTGGAACTCTTTGTCTGCATGTACACAGCACTGAAGGCGACACTAACCTGAAAAAAAGTCTTGGGGCTTCTTTTATTGAATATGTAATCTCAGGAGGTTTAACAAAACTATAAAAAAAACCCCACACACACACACCAACCCATCATCAGAAAGACATGCAGTATCATCAGTTTGCTCAGCAGCAAACTGCATGAACAACTACACAAAACAGACCTAGCTGGGGTCCTTTGGGAGCAAGGGCTGTATATAAATAAATGTGAATACATAAATATACATTTGTTTGTGCATAGTATATTTATAGTGTGTATAGTATATTATATTTATTATAATTTATTTTAATGAGTGAAAAATACAGAAGCAAATGTATGGCTGCAAAGATCTAATGTAAGCAAATACTTTATTTCTGTTGGTAAAACTTAAACAGCATGATATAAGTAACAACTCTGGGATTTAAGAAATATGAGTTCAAATTTTTCTCTAGTTAGAGTTTAGTTTTTCATCTCACATTCTCCTTCTGTAAAATGGGGCTATTAATATTTGTTTAGAATCAGAGTTATTCAGAATTTGTTCAGAATTGCGTTATACTTACATGTGAACTTTCTATGGCCATTTCTGCACTCAACTGTTATAGCGCTATGATTTGGGAGAGTGGCCTCTCCCAAAACTACAAACCCCAGGATTCCATAGGATGTCGAAAGTGGAATCATAGGGCTATAACAGGCTAGTGCAGAAATGGCCTATGTCTACTGCATTTAGATCACTTCAAACTGCTTCTGTTTGCTTTTTGTTGTTTAAACCATGTCATGTCATACGTACTATCAAGAAAATAATTCATTAAATCTTTAATGAAGATTTAGAAAAATATGATACAATGTAGCACAAAATGTCAGTTTAGTTTGAAAGAATCCCAACAAAATTATATTGTAGTTGCATGATAAAGCTTTTGTAGATTTTTGTTTCTGAAATGGAGCTGTTGCTCAACTGATCTTTAAATCAATAACGAAACCTATGGCTGTGAAGCATGTATATTTTCTTATCAGTGCTTATCATCCAGCTTTCTTAGGATGCAATTTTATACACACCTAGAAGTAAGTCTCATTGAACTCAGTTGGATTTACTTCTGAGTAACAATGTATGGGACAGCACTATAAGTTTCTTACAGAGCTAAAATGTCTTATTAGGCTTCATTTGTACTTTTCTTTTGAGCCACAAAAGAGTTGTGTTCCCTGGTTGTACTTCCCATATTTGTACATAGTACAAAACATGTATGATATAGTGTGTGCCCACTCTTTATGCTGTTTTAAGGAGAAAGAGGGACATGGGAACAACCAATTGCTATGTTATGGTTATGGTAAGGTCCTTCTGCCGGCTCATGCTACTTAAGTTTTGCCAATTTGCAAGCTAGCTTGAGGACCAAGAACGTTAGTGCCTTGAAAACTGCTTATACAGTAGGTTTTCCATGACTGCAGCGGTTATGATCCAGGACTTATATGTCCTGGAAAAATGCAGATAATATGAGGCCTGTATTTTTAAATGAGAAGAATGAGGGGTTTTCTTAGGCTTATCAGGATTGTCAGTATCACCACTGTTGTGCTTTGAGGCCATTACAAACCACATAAAGATTCAAGCAGAAGGAAATTACAAGGGACTGTATTGGATAAGGACAAGGAGTTTACTGTGAAAGCACAAGAATTTTGCAGAAGATTCACAAAGAGTAACTGAAAGCCCTACTAAGAGACTGGGGCCCTTTCCTCAGCTTACCGCTTCTTGAAACATTATGCGGGGATCCAGGGAAAGCCTCTCCCAGGAAGGGAGCATGACAAAAGTGTTGCCCTCCGCACCAGCAGCCTGCTGGACGGGAGGAAGCACAATGGCTCTGCCCATCCCTTCCACAGCACAGCCTGGCAGTTTCCCAGACTGCATGGGGGAAGAAGCACAGACATTGTGCTTCCTGACATTCTGCATGACAGGTAAGTGTGGGAGGGAGGTGGGAGGACTGCACAATTGTGTGTCATTGATGGAAGAAAACCCTCAGTGATTTAATCTACAATTGCAACAGGTGGCCACAGGATCGTGACGGGATCACGAGACCATCATGCAGAACCATCATCACAATCCTGTTACAATCCCTTGGCCATTGCAAGATGGGGGCGGAGTGCAGAAAGGGCCTGGTTAGCAGTAAGCACATGTAATACTGTATACAGTGAGGAAATGTAAGATAGCATGGGCAACACGGGACAGCTGATACTGCGAGTGAAGCAAATGAAGGCATTTGCTTCAATTTTATATTCCCCTTCATTTCCCATGTAATAGTTTGGGTACGGTACTGTATTTTGCTTTATTACTTTGATTTCTATTTTATTACTATTAAATTCAAAGTATATCTTTTCAGACTGCATTTCTTTGTGGGTAACTGAAATCTCATATACTAGTCATGCAGTGATAGGGGGCCTTGAAATATTGTTTAGGATTGGGATTTTGTAATTGCATACAGATTCAGTTGTGTCTCTTTTGAGAAACATCAGCAACCATTTTTTTCGTGTTTGCAGAATAAGCCGTTCTGGAAGTTGAATGATTTGGGAATGGACATTTAATTCTGGAGTACTAGAGGGTCTCTGTCCTCTGCAGGGTTACATCTATTCAGCTTGAAGACAGGCCCATTTACTTCTGAATTGCAGCCTTAGAAATGAATTTAGATTCCCCCCTGCCTTTAAACCTGTTTTCCTGGTACCTGGTGTCAATGTAAACAAATTTCATTTCTTTTTCAGTAAAGGAATCATAATAATCCAAAACAGAATAAAAATGATATGACTATTACACATTATTTGTACCATTCTTAAAAAATAATCATGAAAATGAAGCAAAGTTAACAACTGAGTTGAGCAGAATCTTTCAAATCTATTGCGTAGGACAAAGGCAGTTCACTTGGTCAGGACAGAAAATGCAATGACATCACATAATAAAATGTGTGATTGTGGGTTTTGCATACTTTACATGTTATCAATAAGACTTAGATATCATTGCCATGCTGGTTGACAAGTTAATGGACGTGTTGCGTTTTGTTGTCCTCCTCCTTTTAGCCAAAACTGCAGTGAAAAAGACAATTGCATCACTTTCTTAATAGGATAGGAAAGCTCAGTTTACTAAAAATAATGGATCAAAACCTAGTCCTTCTCTGAGTAGTTGCACTGAAATCAGTGAGGATTAACTTAGTCACTGAGCCAACTTAAGTACAGCCAACTCTAGGTCCAGTCCAATAATTTGAACATTTAAAAAACTGTTTTGATACCTTAAGCATCTTATTCTGATATTTAGAATATGTTGCAATGATGTTTTTGAGTTTATCACTTTATTCATAAGCCCCCCCCTCCCTCCCATTCCAGGGATTTGAGATAAATGTCTCAAAGGAGTTTAACAAGGAGAAAAACAGATTTCAGGTTTCAATACTCTCATTGCATTAATTAACGAGCATAGTACATTGTGAGAACGCACCCGTTTCCAATGTCAAACTTCATCTTGAAACAATTAGAAGATGGAGATTAACATAATAGCACTTCCAGAGGTGACATAGAATATACCCCTCTCACTACTAATTCTCCTATTCCTGTGTAATCACAATTTTAACCTCCAATATTTCTGTACACACGTAGGGCAAATGGCAAAACGTAGGCTTGAGTCCTAGGACCTCTCTTTTAGACATTAAGCCCTAGTAAATTAATTTAAGTTAATGCAATCCATGAAAGGCAGAGAGAAGCTTGGATAACTCTTTTGTTGAGCAACCCATCTTTTTCCAAAATTGTGAGCCCTACATTCCTTATTTAGATTAAACAGAAGACTATATTTAATGGAAAATATCCTGGTTTGAAAGTTTGAGTGAAAGAAGGAAAGAATGTAGGAGCTTTATGTGTTTCTTCCATACCTTCCAACATTTCACAGATGAAAACTGGAACATATGTGGTCAAGCAACATTGGAGTGTGGTCGAGATGACAGGTTATTAATGAAGAAGAATGCAGAAGCTAAGGGACACTGCAGCAGTTTGCATTGGCCTGAGCCTACTGGAAATGGCAAGAATCTGCACTCTCATCTCCTTTCTCACTTGTGCACAAATTGTTTTTGCACTTTGAATTTATTGTTGCTGTTGTGTGAAACCAGTACAGCTGGAGGGCATGTTCTTCATTTCTCAGCATACTAAGATGTATAATGCTCAAACTGTCCTTAACTATAATTTTGACCATTTCCACACTAGCCTGTTGTAGTGCTATTATTCCACTTTCAACATCCTATGGAATCCTGGGGTTTGCAGTTTAGAGAGGTGCCTTTGATGCCCCTCCCTAAACTGCAAACCCCAGGATTCCATAGGATGTTGAAAGTGGAATAATAACACCATAACAGGCTAGTGTGGAAATGGCCCTAGTTTTGCTTGTGCAACTTTTTTTACTAAAAAATAACCACACAGCACAGACCATTATTATAAAATATTCCATTTCTTAAAATAAATGATCTGGCTAACATAGTAGCACTTACTGCTGCATATAATTACATCTAATTTTGAGCATTGCAACAGCAAGCTCAGCAGATTGGTACATAACAAACTTGTCCTGATGTGATAAAAGATAATAATTTTTTGTGGAAAGAAATTCTATCACAAAACCTTTTGAGAATTCTAGCTGAAAATGTGTCCCTTGAGGCTCCATCCAATGTGCAGTACAAGACATAATGGACAGTGGCCGGTACCATCTGCTGACTACTAATGCACTGATGCCTATTTACAAGAATTTTCCCATTATCTTCTAGGTAGGCTGTGGCCCTACTCCAAAATTTAAGCATCATAAAAGCCTTCCTGAGATTATTCCTGAGACTATGAATCAGTCTACAGTCTCAGATTCTAAAGAGTATCAAGATTACCCTGATAACATTCATGTACCATTTACTATTTAGATGCAGAAGTATTAACAATGAAAGACTATGGAGGCTTTGGTGAGGAGGATCATTTACCCCATATTATAAAATTATGACATTACTGGAATGGAAGTATCTGTGAATTTCTTTCAACATTTAATACTCTGTTCAACATTCAGGGATAGCCAGGATGGCTTGCAATAAGGTTTAAATCATAGCAATAGAATAATAAACAAAAATAGCAACAAAATATGAAAAGCACAGTAAACAGCATAACCTGAAGACGAGCAATTAAAGCTAACATATCTAAAATGTATCAGAAAATAAAAAAGTTTTCTTCTGGGGCCAAATGTGATAGATGATGATGCTGTGATTGAGGAGCAACTGATTGTGCAGGGGGCTGAGCCAGTGTCTGAGCAAGTCAACCTGAAAACATCCCCTGCACTGGAAGGTCAAACAGAGACTGAGTTGCCCCAGCCACTTCATGACGGAGAGGGAACTAGCAGTGAGGCAGAGGAGTTGCAGCCAACTGTGCCCATCAGCCCTCAATCACGCAGAAGGCTGAAACGGGTTGCAGAGAGGGAGGCTACTTGGACTAGGCTGAGGAAACAATAATGAGCAGCACCTGCTCACAGAGGCTATTTAAGTCTGCTGGCATGGCTGCTCCTTGCTTGCAGCAAATTATTAGCAAGCCCTCACAACCTTTGTGTCTCCTGCTCCCTGAAACCCTCCGGACGGATCTCTGCCTCCTGAACCTTTGGACTGGACTTTGACCTGGCTCGGCTTGTGTTTTCCTGGTGTTTGGTATATTTGGACTCCCCAAGTGTTCCTGGCCTCTCTCCTCCCTTGCTGGCTGTGGCCTGGCAGGGAGAAATTCCTGACACCAAATGCACATTGCGTTTTAGCCCATTTCCATACTAGAGGCCATTAGTGTGTTATATCGATATAATGGCAGCATCACCATTCATGCAATGTCATCAGGTTAGAGATACTCTTTTCCACACCTTTCCCCCTTAAGTGGATGGGTAGCAGTATTGCCACTGGTGTTCCTTCCTCATTACAGCATTCTTGGGCACTCCCATGCCCCACCTTCACCTTGCCCATTCCCCCTGATTGGGTGGTGATGTTTTCTTTTTTTTGGAAGCAATGTTGTAACAGCATAACATGCCAGTATGCAATTGGACTTTTGCCCTATACTGTTTAAAAATATACTTTTAAAAAAGTTTTGACTCAAAGGAGACATTTACAATAAATAGGGAGAGGTGATAGAAAGTTACCACACCATGAAAGTCACTGTGGGAGGGATGAGCTGGGCACATCCACGTCCCACCCACTGCTGGATCTGCCATAACAGAATGCACTTTCAAGTGCTATAACAGTACCGCACTATGATGGCTGGCAGGATTGAAGCACTACAGAAGGCTCTTAACGGATTTTTTCTAGAAATAGAATATGGCACTTTGGTGATGCTTGGGGACAGGATAGCAGCTGGATAGCGATGAGGTCATGTAGAAGCACAGCTCCTGGACCGGTAACAACCCGCTGCTATAGCTTTACAGTGACGTTGTATGGAAATAGCCTTAGTGTTAGAACAGTATTGTCTCAGAAGGACAGTCACACAGAATGCCTTACCTTTGATCACCCCATACTTCATCTGTGGTCAGAGCCTGGAAAAGTTATTTTTTGGACTACGATTCCAGTATTTCCCTGCCAGCGTAGCTGCTGTGATTCTGAAAGCCAAACAAACAAACAAATCCAAAAAGTATTGTTTCTGTTAGTGGAGAGAAATATAGAGCACCTTTGAGGCAGGTCTTCATGCATGGGCAGTCTCTCAAGGAAGAAAGTAGATCCTAAGATCCCTAGTTCCAAAGTTCTCCAGGACTTTAAAGGTTATTACTGTCAGTGGTTTGTATAGAATGTGTTACAGTGATCCTTGGATTCACATAATTCTCATCCCATCTCCTCCTTTGCCACATGTAGGAGGAGGTTAAAGTTTTCCTTTTGAACTAATCATGGCTCATGTTATACCCAAACTTTGGATAGCTTGTTTGATAATTAACAGATATCTTTTGTGATCATTCTGATATTTGTAGAGGGAGAGGGGTAAGGATAGAAGAAGTGTTAAGAGTGGAAAAGAAATGTTCTTAGCAGAGATTTTGATTATCCTTTTCCAACTGGAAATGGTCTATGAAAGTGTACATTTCAGTTTTCCATCACCACCAGGAAATCACAAACATCCGATTTGCTACTGCTGCGGCTGCTCTCCCTCCACTCTTCCTTCTCCTCTCCCTCCACTCTTCCTTCTCCTCTTTCTTCTTCTTTTTTTGGAATTATATGCAAGTAAATGTGGATAAACAAAAATATAGACAAATACATTTTAGTCAGTGGGCACTAAAATGTATATGTTAGGAAGAATGCATACCAAAATGTACGTGTTTGTGTGTAGCAGCAAGAAATCTTGCAATCCAGTATGGAAATTAGATGAGACAGGAATGGTGATTAGATCTGAAAAATGCAGCAAAAATGAAAGTGATAACTTTTCTTGTCTCCATAGAGAACATTATCTAGTTCTTTCCTATTGTAAAGTGGACCTAAGGCCTAAGTCTTTTTTTAGTTCTGACTAGAGCAAAGCCATTCAGTCAACCTATGTGTTGATTCACTGTTCAACAACTGATTCAATGGGTCTTCTCTAATTAAGAGTAACAAACAGGATGCCCACTTAAATCTCCTTGCATAATGTGAAAGACCAACTGAAGCTAGAACATCCCTTCCCCCATGTTGAACAGTCATTGTTCTGGAAATATCCAGTCACTAGGTCAAGGACTGTATTTTGGAGACTTAGTGTATTTGTTCTTCATTCCCACAGTTGTTGTGTCCTTCTCTGTCTAATGAGTATGATTCCATATTAAACAGCATGGAAAGTCATTGTGCCATGACTGAATATGTGGCCTAGTATGCCTTGCTGCACTATCTGATTTTATCATACCTAAATCCAAACCCATGCAGCATCAGTCTTGGAGAAGCTAGCTGAGTTTTTCCTGAGTTCTTTCCTAAGAGAGATCTCCTGGGAGATTTCCATCTCCAGAGGGCAAAGTGTATTAGATATGCCTGTAATTTCTGCGTGATTCTTGTGTTTGTCTGAAATGCAATAACTTCAAAGTCAATTCTTGAATTACCTGGATTGTTTGAGACATTAATTTGTAAAACCCAAAGGCTTTGACAGAATATTAGAAAAATCAAAACAATTCTATTATTATGGAGATCTGTTCAAGAAACAAAAGGCATCAAAGTAGTCTCCCCAGGAGTTCACAATACATTTAAAGGCAGTAATCAGGAAATGGCAAGCCAGGAGCAGACAAAGGCCAGATTAAAGCCTTGCATATTCTGCAGAGCTACATGTGTATATGTTTGGAGGCCTGTGACAGTGTTCACAGGTGAAAATTATACACCCACAGTTTCTTTGTCCCCATGTCTGTGTGCAGACCGCTGCTGGACTCCTGGAATGAGGCATTAGAAGGCAATGTATATAAAGAACTCTGAATAGCTGGATATGCTTTGAGCAATTAACATATCTTTTCTGAACTCTTGGTGTAATCTGTAATCTCTCTTGTAATAGTCCACTTAGAAAGGGAAGAAAAATAACTGATGGATTGTGCTATAGGCATTGAAGAGAAACAAACACTGTATCTGTATCAAAGTACAAGAAATCAAACAGTATTAAACAAAATTTTATTTTTTGTTTTTAAAAGGCAAGTCTGATCCTTAAAATACTGTTTTGGGCCTCAGAATTGTGCTAAGAAGGTATACTCTGATTTGAAAACGTATTCCTTATGTCTTGTGGGGGGAAAAGGAGGGTACGATTATGGTAATGGCAATGATAATAATGACAATGTTTTATGTTCCAATACAAAAAATGTAGGTCGGCATATTTATGATGTCTTAAGACAGATTTATGATGCTATAACGATTGGAATTCATGTTTGTCCCACATTAGAAGCCTACATTAGAAGCCAGGCAGCTGTTCTAACCTATGGATTTCTGAGAAACTGGAGAGTAGGGCAGTGAGTGAAGAAGCATCCAGCCTTCTTCTGACAACGAAGGGCTTTGCAATGAGCAGCTGTGACAAAACCCACAGAGATCCCCATGGTTGCTCTCACAAAGTGCCTTGCTGCCAGGAGAAGGCTGCACACTTCTTCACACACCACCCTGCTTCCCAGTGCCTCAGAAATCTCTATCTCGTTGTGGTCACCAGGCTTCTAAGGGGGGTTTGGGGGGTCGCAGTGGAAGAACAGAGTCCTGTCATCTCAGCTATGATTCCTGGCAGAGGAACTTAGCCATGGTTTGCATATTGCAGGGCTAGGTTCTGACTCAGATATTGGCACAATGCTGCTCCAAAGCTGGAGTACTCAACAATGCACAACATCTTATTACTTTCTGGTGTGATGTGCTGCTAAAACCGCCAAAGTTACTCTCCATCCTGCCCATTTTCTCACTTAATTGGCAAAAAGGAAAGACCTTTTAGAATGCTTTGCTTGTGGCAGCTGACCTTCAAGGTTCTTTTAAAGTCTTGTCATTCTGTTTGGGTTATATTGGTTGCCAGCTGGGTTCTTGTAAGATTGAATTGTAGTTTCTGTTGTAGAGACTCCATGGGTCTGTTCCAGTGAACATGATATGAAGGAAAGATGGCGTTTCAGGATGTGTAGAGAATGGTTTTATTCCAAGAAGCAGCACAATGTGTTTCACTTTGGAAATATTTGTGCTTTCTGCAGGGGTAAGCAATTTCAAACTCAACCTGAAGGCATTTCATAACTGTTTATCCAGCTCTAAAGGGACAGTGAAAACAGAACTATCCATGTACAATAGGCCTGAGTGTAGCACGAGTTTGCTTTACACAGTTTCAATTATTCGCTGGCCCCAGCTCTGCTCACTCTGCTCACATTGTCTGCTGCTGGCCTTCCTGCTTACAGCACTTGCTCTGCTTGTGGTATCTGGTGCTGCTGGCTGGTGCTACCTTGTGCTGCTTGCAGTATCTGTTGCTGTTGGCTTCTCCGCTCACACTAATGGTATCCTGAGGCCCCTCCCGAAACTGCAAACCCCAGGATTCCATAGGATGTTGAAAGTGGAATAATAGCGTTATAACAGGCTAATGCGGAAAGGTCCTAAGAGTTGTCATGGAATGATATCTAATATTTGACTATATTGGATAACTAGCATGCAACAGTAATTACTTTTTCAAAGTACCTGGTAGTTGCAATGCAGTAGTTTTATTTTTATTTTTTTGGCAGCTAACAGCTTTTTTTTTAGATATTTAATTATTTTATTTAAAAGTATTATTTTATCTTACATCTCAGCCAGTGAGCTTTCTATATATATACTTATATAAGAGGCAGTTCCTGTAATCTAACATTCTAGAAAGAGACAACATGATGGGAAAAAAATCAGCGTGGAGGAAAAGAGGAAGAGGAAACATATTCTTTCAGTGGAGCTCATGGGATGGCTTTCTTCCCACTTCATCTGCTGTGGTGACAGTTGAGGAAGAAGTCTTCAAGGACAGGAGTCTTTCCCCAGCACTGGCAGTATGTTACATATTATTGTATCTTCAATGCCTGCCAAAATCAAAATACTCAAGAGATGGAAATAATCTGAAATGGTTGAATTCTGATCGTGACATTTCGTATTGCAGTGCATGTTTGGATTTTAAATTTTAAGTCTGAATGGTAATGTATTGTTTAAAATTGGGAACTTTGAATATTTGCAGACATTCACTGCCAGTTCTATTGTAACTGTGTATGTAATCATAACTTTGTGATGGGGTTCTTGCTGGTACTTAGTTGATATTCAACAAGCAGTAAGTAGTTTCTGAATCATATTTTTCAAAGAAAAGGACTTAGATTTATATAATCCTTTAAAGCTTCTTAGAATTTAGGAAGTTACCTTTTAAAAAAGTAATTTCTTCCTATTATTTGTTTCATAGCTAAAAGAGTATGGTAATTTTGTTTTTATTAATCATTAGAATGAGAGGGGAAAGGGGAACTATCCTTCTTGTGAAACAGGTTATTTGCTGTGCTATTCATAATTTTGTTACTTTTCTTTTGCTCTTAAAAAAACCCCTTAGGACTTATTAATCATTGTCATAAAATGTACCCACAACAACAACCAAAGAATGCTTTAAAATGCCTAGAAATGGGAGGAAAATACCCTCAATCCCCCTGTACAGCTAACTAAAAATAGCTAACTAAATAACTAAAAATAATTAGCACAGTTCCTACTGTTATGTTACTTTCAAAATGCCCTTTCTTTATACCATAACCAATATAAAAGGAAAGAGGAAAAAAATTGTTGAGTAAGTGCATTGCTTGTAATTTGCTACTGTCAAACTGTGTCTAAATATACAGTTGCAAAAATCTATAAGGGAAATTGATCTTATTAAATGGCAGAAGTGTCTATTGTAGCGTTCCCACAATATAGTGTTCAAAAATATTCTGATTACTTTAGGTGCTTCTCTTAGACTCTGCACAACGGGAGGGCTTTCTGATTAGTTTCAAAGAGGAAAAACTTCAGCGTACAGTTAAATGCCGCTCCCTGGAAATTTCACTGTATCTCTTGTCTTAGAACTTCACAGTTCTGCTTTGATTAGTTATTGTGCAAGTGAAAGCCAGAATCTCTATTTAGGATCATTGCCCTTTTAAGTAGAGTAGTTTGTAAAATATACCATTTATTGTTCTTACAGTTGGTCAACTCTGATGAGCAAGGAGGAACTGGTAGTAACTGTAACAGGAATGAATTTGATGCCTAGGGAACATTATTTACGTGACGAACTCATGCATTGAA
Source organism: Cyclura pinguis (assembly GCA_030412105.1). Taxonomy (NCBI): domain Eukaryota; kingdom Metazoa; phylum Chordata; class Lepidosauria; order Squamata; family Iguanidae; genus Cyclura; species Cyclura pinguis. Next base: position 59,542,061 of record CM059604.1, read on the forward strand.
AGAAGTTAGTTGAAATTTGCATAACACTTGATGCATGTGCTTGAATAAATCCTTTAGATTATTGTACAAGGCTGGCAGTGTTCAAGTGTTTCTGGCTTGTGGCATTCTCAGCAGATCAGTGAAAATAATTGTGCAGCTTGGCAGTAGAATTTATATTGTGTTTGAAAGTCATTAGGCAAATATGAGAAGGTGAAAAACACATTATAGACCTGATGACTCTCCACACTTGGGGAAATGTAAACCTGAACCAATGGTACAGCTTAAAGAGTTGTTTCCCTTTTCACACATGCTACATGTCTTGCTTCTTAATCAATTAAGGATAGGCACAGCTACTCCAGCCTGAATTGATTTATGCACTTTCTGCTGCAGACATCACACAATATTTATAAACAAAAAGAAACAAAAATCACTGCATTCTGTGAGAGCCAAGGTAAACTTGATCTTCAAGGACATGTCAAGTACCGTCCTTGATCTTAAACAATATGTGTAGCTTTTTCAAAAGCCCCAGATGCCTTTTCCATAATTACCGTTTTCATTGTAAGAATTGCTCTGCTGGATCAAAAGAAATCCATTATGTCCCACATTCTGGTTACACTAGTAGCCAGGCAGTTTCTTCCCAGCAAAGCTGACTTCATATCCTGGAGGTGGAGGGATTTGAGCAAAGGGCCATCTGCTGTTTGGGACCTGCCATTTTCATTTCCAACAAGAGCCCTCAAGTGATGCCATTTTGGCAGAATTATGCTTGGAGAAGCAAGCTAGGTGGGTTTTTAAAAGAAATTCCAGCATCAGTCAACAGCGTTTGATCCTGATGCTGATCTTATTTCCAGGAAGCAAGCAAGACATGAAGACAAAACCTTCTGCAGCATCAGATATTCAGAGATGTATCATTTCTGATGAATCATTTCTGAACTTGGAAAGCCATTTTATCTGTTATGACTAATAACAGTCAATAGTCTATCTTGCATGTACTTGATACCTTAATATCTGATCACGATGTTATGTTTTTCTTCCTCAGGGCAGATCTACTAATGACACTCATTCCATGATTAGTTACTATATAATTAACTCTAAATAAATAAAAGTGCATATCTGTGTCTCTCCGTTATGTGTGTGGTAAGTGTTGACACCACAGGACATTGCAAGATTTAAGTCCCAAGTACTGTGGTGCTAGTATCAGCTGTAATTTTACTCAAAATATTTATTGTCATGTTATAATTTATGCATTAGGAACAACTGGTCCTGTTTTTGTATTTTAAACGTAAATCAAATTTGAGAGAAATGTTCCTTTAGAAGGTAGCATAATAAAATGCAGGAAAAAGTCACATCTTCATCTTCGTTTCGATAGCACAAATGGAGCTGTGCTTTAGTGACATAGCATGCATGGCTGTAGTTCTATGTTCAACTGCTGGCATTTCTAGTTCAAAATATTTTTGGATAGCAGAAGTGACAAAGATAGCCACAGGGAGTTTAGGAAGTTATCTCCCAAAAAGTATTACTTACTATTCCAAGGCCCAAAACATAATTACTTATTGTTGCAGTTACATTTGAAAAAGTAACTCATTGAACAGTTTAAGATGGATAAAAAGAAAAATGTAAATGAGAGTTTGAAATACAATTGCGTATAGATGATGAGTGTGTGATTGGTCAAATGTACAAACTTTTGTTAAAAGTTGACATGGATGGGGAACAAATGAAAGATTGTATGGTGAAATGGGCTAAGAATTTTGGAGATAATATACAGATGGAACAATAGACTGTTATAGTGCTATTATTCCGCTTTCAACATCCTATGGAAGCCCCTCCCTAAACTGCAAACCCCAGGATTCCATAGGATGTTGAAAGTGGAATAATAGCACTTTAACAGTCTAGTACGGAAATGGTAAATGGCCATGGTAAAAAGGATTTAAGTTTACATTATGTTATGGTCTTCAAGAGAATTTTTTTTAAAAAAGGTGTGTTGTTGGTATATGACACCACAGAAATTGTCCAGAATGAATAAGACTGTTTGAATGTATGCCAGAAATATAAACGACATGAAGGAACATTTTATCATATATGGTGGACATGTGGAAAAGCTAAGAAATTTTGGGCTCAAATTCGCACTCTTTTGCAGAAGATATTAACAGTAAATATTCAGTTAAAACCAAGAGTTTTTCTTGTGGGATTCGTGGGTGAACAGTTAGAAAATACATAGGGAAGACTCTTTCAATATATAACCACAGCAGCATGTTTGGTACATGTACAGAAATGGAAAAACTCCATCATTACCTTCTAGGGAGAAATGGTTGTTGAAGCTGATGGACTTGGCAGAAATGGTCCAATTAACTTGTCTGATCAAAGAAAAATTGTTAAACTTGTCTGATCAAAGAAAAACCATTAAAACGTGTCCGATCAAAGAAAAATCATTAAAAATCATTTTGCATGATTAGAAACTCTTTATGGTCTTTTTTCAAAAAAAATGTGATTTGATAACTTTGGGTTTTGATAATTATTAAAGATTTGATGTCTGGAAGAAGTATAATATGTAACTATAATAGAGGTTTGATTGTGTTGGGATGGAGTATAACTGTCAAGAAGAAGGTAGGAAGTTATCTTTCATTGCTTTTCTCTCTCTATTTTTTCCTGTATTTCTCTTTTTTTTTCCTTCTCTTTCTATGCTTTTCTTTCTCTTTGCATCTTTTTGTGTTTGTAGTTTTTATTGTGTTTGAAAAAATGACAATAAAATTTATATATTAAAAAAAGAAAAAGCAACTCATTGCTTTTTCACGCTTTCAAAAACATAAATAAATAAATTTTAATGTCTTTTTTTTTTAAAAAAAGGCAGATCATACAACCTTCTGGTCTATGGTACAGAGCACAACTTGTTAGCTAGGTGACTCACTCTCTATATTGTTGCCAAGTAATAACAACAGCCACCCACTATCAAAATATACAAACACATGTTTTTACTATTTCCATTTTTTAAAGCTTTGTTGTTTTAAAATACAGTTTATCAGATTTAGTTTATTATCACATACAGTCATTTATCTGAATCTGTGTTATGCAAGTCTTATAGCACTGCTGTTTATATATTCAATAAATCATTTAAATAATTTATTGAGAGGTATCCATACCACATACTGAGATGTATCAAAATATAAATATTAAAAGAATGTGAGCTATACCTTTGGTTTCAGGTGGAAACAGATAAACTTCCCTATTATAATTCTTGTCTAAAATTACTCATGGGTGATGGTCTTAGAGATCCTGGACATTTAGTAGCTACTCACAATCATGAAAAGAGGTACTAGCACTCAACCATCTCTTTCAAAGGGTTAGAATGAGTATCTGTTTATTAAGAGTTCAGCATTTACCCTTCATGGACCAGTGAGCAGGGTAGTCGTAAAACTTCTTTAGGGAGATATTATTGTAATAGGGCTTTCCTTCCCCATACCTAAATAGTATATTGTTTCAATCATTTTTGATTTTTAAAGGAAGAAAGACAGGTTCAGTTCAGTTTAAAAAGATGCTTCAGAAAGAAAGTATTTTTATATTCTAAAGATGAAGCACTATATTGATTTAGTATAGTAATTATAAGCAGAGTAAAAAAAATAAAATAACAGTGTAGTAGTATTTTGTGCAATATATTCAAGTCACATATGTGAACTCAAGAAACAGAACTAAATTCATTAATAACAAAGATAATTCATATCAAATTCAAATATCTAGGATCAAAATCAGTCACTGTATACTTGTCGGGGAGAGAGTCCAAAAGTTTCTGTTAAAGAAGTCATGCTCAGGAACACATCAATTTTGGTAATTGAGATATACCAGTATATACATATATTGTTATGTGCCTTCAAGTTGTTTCTGACTTAGAGCAATCCTAAAGTGAACCTATCACAGTGTTTTCTGGGACTGAGAGTGTGTGACATGTCCAACCAAGGTCACCTAGTGGTTTTCCATGGCCGAGTGGGGCACTGAACCCTCGTCTCCAGGATTGTAGTCCAACACTCAAATCACTACATCACAATGGCTGTCTATACTGGTGATAATATGTAGCCATTCTGACCAGTACTCATTGATGACCCTATCCTCCATGAATTTATTTAGTTCCCTTTTAAATCCATTCAGCTGGAAAACATAATTGCATTTTCTGGCAGTAAATCTCACAGTGGAAGTATGCAGTGGCTGTAGGGGTACTTCCCTTTGTTTATCCTGAATCTCTGCCACTTATCTTCTATGGGTGACTCCATTGGAGAGTATGGTGGAAAAGACTCCGAGTTGTACTGTTTATGAGAATGGAAGAACAACTTCTTTTCCAACAATTTATCCGGGAGAGAGTTGAAACTAACTGGCCTATCATTTCCAGGAAGTCCCCCACTATATCTGTTTTCCCTTAAAAACAAACACTTTAATTTTGGCTAAGAAGCATCTGACATTAATGTAGAATGCCTTTACATGATGTCCTGCTTCACGTCTCTGGCCTATGTATTTTCCATTTAGGTCTCCAGACCTCATTGTTTGGCTGTCATTCTTTAGTACACTTATTTCTACTCCATCCACATTTAGGCAATAAGAAACTTCTTCATTTTCATCCCTTTGGAATAATTCTACCCAGACCAGATCCTTTCCAGTTGCTGATGCCTTTCTACCAGTACTTTCAATTTAAAAGCTCTTTTAAAAAAGGAGTTGTTGTTTTTGACCTATGGTGACCCTAAGGCAACCCTATAAGGAGTTTGCCAGATCTGAGAGTGTATGACTCACCCAAGGTCACCCCCGTGGGTTTCCATGGCTGAGAGGGGCATTGAACCCTCGTCTCTAGATTTGTAGCCCAATGCTCAAACCACTACACCATGCTGGGTCTCCTTTATATGTTACATGCCAGCAATCTGATCCCATCCTGGTTCAAGTGGAGCCCATTCCTTTTGGGCAGTCAGAACTTGTCCTGGAATGTTTAATCTGTCTCCAAAGAATTCTAAAGTCACCTTCTCTTCATGATCAACTCCTCCATGCATTGAGGCTCTTCAACTGTAGTTATCTGCCTGATCCTATGGAACAGGTAAAGCATTTTGGAAAAGCACCTTGGAAGTCCCAGCTATCAAATTCCTTTCTAACAACCTACATTTGAGTTCCAGGACCTCACAACTACATTTCCCAGTGTCATTGGTGCCAACAGGCAACACAATGACTTACTCCTCATGAGTCCTATCTACTAAGGTATCTAGATGATGTCTGCAATCTTTGTACCAAGTAGATTATTCACCATGCAGTCTGCAGATTCTTCCCAACCCCAGCTATTTAATAACTCAACCTCCATTGTCACAGCTCCTCCATCCACTAGATGTATATCCTTGGTGCAAGAGGATATGACTGCCTTTTGATTTTGCATGTCTGCAGTGACTATAACCACAGGACCTACAAGTGCACTGTGAACTTACTGTTTTTTGTTTTTTTGCTTATCTAGTATTTAGAAGCATTACAAACAGTATTATGAAGAGTTTGTTTGTGTTCACTATGCCGAGAGTTTGGAATAGTAAGTATAATGTTAGTTCATTGATAAAAATCTATTAATATTTATTGTTAGAAACGGGACATTAGTTATTAATGTTAGTGGGGTAGAATTTAATTTGCTGTGTTATTAATTAATTTGTTATTCAAATAATTAGGTTTGTTTGGGTCAAATTTACAGACAATGGCATGCTTGGTTTGCACCATTACCCTGTAGTGGCAGATTTTATTATTGGTTTCTTCAAAAGCATTCTTTCTGTGGTTTTGTAGTTGGTTTCCTGGCACTGTCACAATGTGTTGGAGTACAAAAGTTGCAATCTGATTGATGGCTGAGGCTGAGAGGATTTGTACGATCTGATTGATCATTGGAAATGATGGGATTTGTAGTGCAGTGAATATGGAAACTGCCAGTTGGCAGAATCTGTCTAATAGTTCATTTATATTTTTGTCACTCCTTTCCTTTCCTTTCCTTTCCTTTCCTTTCCTTTAGACTCTTTCCACTCCTACCAATTTGTGCTGCTTGCTCACCTTTCAAATGATCTGTATTGTTTGGATAGGAAAAATTGAATAAAGAATTATGTATTCATTCTGACTAGAGAGCACTAATCCACAGCAGTACTGAAGTGCAGTAATAAATGGCGACAAACATTACTTGGTGAATCAAGGGTAGAGAAGTTTTAATCAGTAATATTTTGAGTGTATCTGGGCTAGTGATATAAATCTTTGACTACTTGCTCCTGGTAGGTGAGAGTGAATAATTTCTGAAGTTTTCTACCTACCGTAGGAGAAAAATGAATATTTCTGCACAGTTTTCACCTGACATTTGTACATCTCAAACTATTTGAGAAAGTATTCTACACAGCAGTGTAGGGTTTTCGGGGGGGTGGGGGTGGCGTGTTTGTTTTTTTGGTGTAAAAATAATCTCTTGTGAGCAAAAGTACATCTTTCATCCAACCTTTCCCTACTGTTTCCAGAAATTTATTGGGTCTTATTGTGTGAAACCGGTGTTTATGTGAAAAAAAGAAATATTTCTGTATATATTTCTGAACTTTTTTGCACAAAATTGTGTAAAACTCCACGATTTTACATTGTTGTTGTTGTTGTTGTTGTCATTGTAACCTATCATGGGGTTTTCTTGATAAGATTTGTTCTGAAGGGTTTGCCTTTGCTTTCCTCTGAGGTTGAGAGAGTGTGGCTTGCCTCTCTAGGTGGGTTTCCATGGGTGAATAGGAATTCGAATCCTGGTCTTTGGACCAATGACTACACCATGCTGGCTCTCTAGTTTTTACATATCGCCTCTCTTTCCCAGAAATGCACATATTTCTTGTGCAAAGACAGTACGGGCTTTTAAAACTAAAAAATGTGTTTCTGGAAATAGTGGGGGGGTTTGCATGTAAGATGTGATTTTTTTTTCACTCAAAAATTCTCCTTCCAAAACTTGTCCTTCCACTTTTATGGAAAAGTGCTGTTTTTCATGCCCCCACCTCAGTGAATCAGTAAAATAAATGCATGCCCACCTTCCCTCCTCCTGCTCCCCTGTCCCCTGCCCAACCACCTGAGCAAGTGAGCAAGCAAGGCATTCTCTCCTCCCACCCACCCCCAGCTGTCCATGTGTGTTCGTGCATGTTTGATGGAAGCAGAGGTGGCAGCAAATAATAAAATTTGCAAAGGTGAAACTCACAAATGTGGAGGGATAAGTGTATAGTTACAGAAGGTGTAACTCTGAGGTATGTTTTCTACTGGGGGTCAGTGGCTTGTAGTGTTCAGTGATTCTATTTTAGTTAATTTACTTTAAGAAAAAATTATATCATTGCTTCTAAAATTGTAATGATAATCACAACTAGAGTTTATAAACGTTACTTTTGGTAATTTTTGGGTTACAATTTTCAAAACCTGACTAGGGAAGATTCTGGGAGTCCTGGTCCCCAAAAGTAATTTTTCAAATCTGGCATGATAAGGCAACTGTTCTTGGGTTTTGGAGTTGTAATGTATTAAAACCGGTATTAAAAGTAACATCCCAAGCTCTGGAGAGGCTGGTTCAGTATCCATCTTGGAGAGAAATCTCCATTGTAGAAGCATACCCCTATTTGCTGGCATATAAGACTCTCTTTTTTTCCTGGAAAAATACTGTCTGAAAATGAGGTACATCTTATACATCAGTATATCTTATACATCATCAAATAGCATTTGCCAGTGTATAAATGGGGTGCAACTTATATGCCAGTGCATCTTATATGCTGGCAAATACGGTATTCACTTTTGAGGGACTGATCTGCTCTGTATTCTGGCCATGAAATCGATTTGGACCACTGTATCCCATGGGGTGCTAACAGTCTTAAGATTGTCTTAAGAAAATCTTTAAATTGACCTTCCTTTATTATCTTTAAGATTGAACCTGTTCCCATTAATGAATCTACTCTTCTAGAGCTATATGAGATGGGGAGGAGACCTTTACTTGAAGTGTTACTACAATAATCTATACCAGTGTTTCTCAGGCTATCAGAGTTGTGGGACTAGTAGGACTTTTTCCCCCAAAGCGCCAGGGACTGGTGCTCTTGACTGTTTCTTTCCTTTCTGGAAACTCATGGGCCACCACTGAGTAGCACTGATCTATACAGAGGCATAGGGCCTGTATGGAGATGACACAGACAGGTTTTCCACATGTGGACTGTGTGTGGGCTGTGAAGGGATAAGGCTAGCTATTGGCCGTGAGGCAGGGTAGCTTGCCCAGTGAAGTGTGAAGGAGAAATTGCGATCCTTTCTTGCAGCCGGGTAGGTGTGTGCACTTCACGGTGAGCATTACTATTCTCCATTTCTGCTTACCTAATACGTGTTCTGTCACATACATTCCCTTTTCTGAATTAAGTAACAACTTCCTCCTTTTTATTAGTTGCTGGAGATGGATGCCAACAGCTCTACATCAAAATGCCCTTTTGGATTGGATTCCACTTGAATTGGTTCTATCACTTTCAGGCATGAACTCCTGTACAAAGCCTGCTGAAAGGCCGAAAGCATGTTTGCGCTGGAGAGCTTGCAGACGGGGGTGGTGGAAATTATGCTACTTTCCAGATGTGGTTGGACCACAAGTTCCAGCATTTCTTGACATTCGCCGTGCAGATTAGGGCTTGCACTCCAATAACATCTTGAGGGCTGCATGATTCCCACCTCTGTTGTAAATATAGTGGTCAGAGGAATACCAATGCCTGATTAGGTATGAGTATCCCTGAGCCTCTGTGGAGGGCACGTAAGAACATCCTTGGTTGAGAAACCACATAGTGTCCCTGATGCCTCATGAAGAAGTTTCTTCCAGAGCAACTCTAGTCGGGGCAACAATAATGCGATTGTAAGAGGAATCTTTTGGTAGAGATTGTCTCAGTGAAAGCTCACAAAGAAATCAGAGGGGCTGCTCTTGAGGCTCTTAAGAAGGAAGAAGTCACTGGAAAGCAAATAATTGACTTCATCAAAGTAGACATTGTTTTGATCTATTGCCAGCGTGCCATCAGCACATCAGCTGCAGTTCACCATGAGCAAGATCTTGTTGACCAATCAAAAAATGAAAGCTGATGTTGGAGCAGAGGTGTGGGGGGGGGCAACATGAAGGTACTACACCCCAAATAAGAATTCTGTCTCCCAAATGAAATATTATGACATGCCTCCATTCCTCCCCCAGATAGAGCTATACTCCTGCTTCCTAGGGTGTTTCTGCACTGTACAATTACAGTAGTTTGATAGCACTTTAATTGCTATGGCTCCATATGACAGACTCATGCGGTCTTTAGATTTGTGTGGTACTTAGGATTCTCTAATTCACATGTCAGTAAATTGAGATAGATGGTTAACATTTTGAGGTAAATATTCCAGGTTTAGAGGATATCAGGGTGGAAACCCCACCAACGAATGAAGGTCAGTAAGAAAGCAAATTGAACCTGATAGGAGCAAAAGAAACAAGTAAAGATGGGAAGCAGATAGACAAGGTTCAAGTAGAAGCCGAACAAAGAAAGGACTTGAAGGAGAAGTGATTTTTTTATACTTGGCTATATTTCTGTGAAAGAGAATATCACTTTCTCTGGACTGACCTTTATTGAGAGTTTTCTTTATTTACAGTGACGTCTACTGACATTTATACAATTTCAGACTTGTCAGAGAGAAAGCCAGAAACATTTAGTTTCAATCTACGTAAATTGTCTGTTTGTACCACCCTCCCTCCTTCTCTGTACGTGCGTGTGTGTGTGTGTACATTGAACTACTCTGTTCAGCAGCATGTCTGGTATATGTGACTGGATTCCATGTTGCTCTTGCAACTTCAGTTGTGTGACTCATGTGATCACTTCCCACACCAGTTGTACCTTCTGGATTGGACCCTACTGTCTTGGACATTATTATACATTTGTTACCAGAGTGATATGGATCCCAGCAGTGTAAAAGTAGCTCCTATGCAACTCTAGCTATGGATGAATTGTCTTTAAAGTTCACAGTTACAAGAGTCATCGTTAACATTTATCTAGTGCTTTGGAAAATGCAAATGAAATAGGTGTACATGATTTTAGTAATGCTTCACATTGTGAAGTAGACTGGTCGTGAATTCAGCAGGGGTACTTAATGGAAAGAATTATTTGCAGCCTTAACATTCTCTCCCAGCGGTATGTGTATAATAATGTTGATCTACTTTACAAGAATTATAAGAAATTAATATATATGAATTTCCTTCAAGATTCTAGGATATTACATGCCAAATATTATTATATAGTTGTTGATATATTGTCTCCTGTTGTAGATTCTATTGACAAGGGAGACACCAAAATGTTAAATCTTCAGTTGAATCACCTTTTCTTGTTTCATGGATTTCTTTCATTTTTTTTTTTTATGTGATAGCTTGCACATTCCAATGTACATCAACAGATATTTATAATATAACCTCAACTTACTGGTGTGTTGAGTTGTTCATTTTTATGAAAGTGTCAGATATTATGATAGTATCATAAAAAGCATGTATAAGGAAATTAATCATCCTATACTTTGATGCAGAAATTGTGCTAGTGTAGTAAATAAGTGTGGGGCTGTGTAATAAACAAAATATTAAATCTAGTGCACACTTCCCAGTGCAATAGGTAAATCATCACAAAAGTGGAGATCATTTCTTAGTCCATGCTGATAAGAAAACAGGTTTAAGAATGACATACATTTTGCATTGCCCAACTTTTGTGTTATTGTTATTGCAATATTAGTATGACATCTTGGGGTCTTGTTTTGCTCAGGTTTTCGCTGGTAAGATTATGAATGATAAAGTTACCTTTCCCATAAATGGCTCTGGCTCCACCGTCTGCATCCCCATCCTGTTCTTTCTACCTTCAGCAATTTTTTCTTCAGTCACATGCAAATGTAGTAGCACTTCTGCCTTGCTGTTCAGCAATTATCTCATTCCACTTAAATCTTCTCTCTTCAAAGTTTATCTCTTGTTACAACTTCATTGGAGAACAAAAATAGAGCCATGGGCTTGAATCAACAATAAACAGACAATGGCCTTTTCCACACCGGGCTACTTAAACGGTGCAGAGCGACCTCCAACGGAGGTCTTCTGCACCGTAGAGTGGACTGGGGCGGACTACTTTTTGTAGTTCCATACCTCAGTCCACTCCGGAGCGACCGGAACTGGTCACTCAGTGTGTTTTTTAAAAACCTCTTTTTAGAGGTTTTTAAAAACCACGGAGCGCGCAACCCCGTGCCGCTCCGTTGCCCGGCTCCGGAGCAGATTTGAAGGCGCGCGCAAGTGCGTGCCTGCAGATCTGCCAGGGGAGGGCTTCCGGTTGGCAAACTTTTCCGGTTGGTGGAGAGCCTCCACCAACTGGAAGCCGCCATTTAGGACGCCGGAGGAGTGCAGAGCGACGAGCTCGCGCTGCTCCTCATGGCGACGGACTCGGCCAGCCGGAAAACAAAGCCGGTAAGCTCTGTTTTCGGCCGTTCCCCCCCCCCCACATGCGGAAAGGGCCAATGAAAACTCATAGTGCTATTATTCCACTTTCAACCTCCTATGGAATTCTGGGGTTTGTAGTTTACTGAGGCCAAAGAGCTCTCTGGCTGAGAATTCTAGTTGCCCCCCCCAAACTGCAAATCCCAGCATTCCATAGGATGTTGAAAGTAGAATAATAGCAGCAAAACAGTGCAGTACGGAAAGGCCCTATGTCAGGAAGAACTATGCAGTGTTGGACTGGACACTGCGCTGTGACAGAGAACATGTTTTGCAGGAAGAAAGTCCTAGGTTCAATTCTTGGCATTTCTGGATCTAGGTACCTCTTTGGGGCTAGGGAACAGCCCTTTCCTGGCTAAAGACCCTTGAGAGCCCCTGCCAATCAGAATAAATACTGGCCTAGATAGAGTTCTTATGTAAACACGCAGCTTCTTACAAAATCTTTGAACTCTGTCACAGATAACAGGGAGATAATTTTTGCATCCCTGTAGTGCAGACAGAGACCCCCTGCTGACATCAACAGGAAATAATATTTTCCAGTTAAAATTTCAAAAATAAATGTTGATGTCCACTGCAGTCTGTCACAGAACAATAACTCATTCTGTAAGATATTACAATGCTTTGGAATAAATACATTTCTCAAAATAACAGATATTCTGCATCCCTAATTGTTAAAAACCATTGTTTCCTTTCTCAGATCAAATCTATTAAATGCCTTATTTTCTATCCCAAAGAGAGGTCAAGGTTGTGCACGACAAATTACCATATTTAATCTTTCAAATAGTCATGTACAATATATGCTTCCTGCTATATACAGGGTAGGAGAAAATAGATCATTTGTTTGTGCTTTTTCAATTTGATCTCTTTAAGTGGGTGGGCATGTATACATTTTTAGAAGGCATGTGCTTTGTGAAAGAGGAGGAGGAAGTTCTACATATCACAGAATTCAAAGTTGCTTGGGTATTTGAAAGCTGATTTTTTTTTTTTTTTGCATTATTATTCTGTTATGGACCCCAAGTTATATTTGAGTGTCCTTCACCCTTTCCTTCTTTATTATTTATAATCCACACTCTTTGAGCAATGACCAGGACTAATCTGTAACCTTATGTCCTTCTGTTTGATTTGCTTGCTTCTGGAAAGAGAAGCACTAGAAACAGAAACACAGAAACAAATATTCAGAAACTTCTTCAACATATATAGAAATGTATATTTTATGCTTCTGATGCTGAAATCTGACTTTTGGAGGCTTTGCTTTTCTCATTCATTCTCAGTGAAAGATTCTTCAAAAGAGAAGGCAAAAGAAAAAAAAATCCTCACTTCATACTTTGGTATTCATTGTATTCTAATATATTTCCCAGTTGTTTCCCATTATGCAATACATATATAGATGGACAAAAGCTTTAATATTATAGATAAAAAAAAGGGCAACCCGCATCTATAGACGGACAAAAGTGAGTTGCTCTTTCCTTTCTAAGCTTATTGGTTTAATTATTCTGGATTTTTGTATTTGCTTGCAATGGTCCTGTGGCCCAGCCCACCTCAAAGTATGGGCTGCATCAAAATATATAAATAAGTGCAACTATTCATTTGTGCTCTCTATACATCATAAGGAAGTGGGGCATAAAACAGCATTATCAGTGAATCCCCTGAGGATGGAAGAACTTCACAGGGGTCTGGTCCTCTGAATAGTGTTTGTCACTCCCTAGCAGCTAATGACTGAAATGGGATCCATTGCCACTGGGAGCTTTTAATTTACCTTACATTGTACCAGATTGCCTTGATTTGATGCATAGTGACAGCTATGATTCCAGTACCTCTCATTAACAGCTTTTTGTGTAAAGCAGTGGAGGCTGTGTTTTTTCCTCGGTGCTATAAAGTCCACAGCCCACATTCAGGGGCTGACTGTGTTCTCCCTTTGGACAGGATACAAAATAATATGTCTGCATGCATAATTAACGTTGCTAGCAAGATACTGAGAGGCGGAGAAATTTATTTATGCTTAATTTGTTCCTCAGAGCTTCTTTGGGGCCAAAACAGTTACCAGGTTCCTTCCAGAATATCATGGGGAAAACTTTGCGGAGACATATTATATTAAAATACATGCAGGTCATAAAAAGGGGAGGATAGCTAGGTCATGGACTATATAAGCAAGATGGGGGTAGACTCTATAACCTTTGTTTAAACTGATAAGAGTCTGGAATCCTTTTAGTGATTTATGCTAGTGTAAGAGGGAGTTACTCCAGTGTAAGAACTTTCATAAGGCAGCTTTAGTGTCTCCTTGTGCAAGAATCTTGCCCAGTTGCAAAATGGCAGCTAGCCAATGTCATGCGGAGCCCCATCCTCTATCCAAGTGACCACTGCTTGGCTGGAGAGTGGGCACCAGGATTGCTTTGTTGTACCATAATCCTTTTGGCAGCAATCATCCTTCCAGCTTTATACATGTAAATACACTTGTAGAGCTTTATGATCCACCGGTATTGAATAGGATCTCAGGCCATTTCCGCACTAGACAGTTATAGCGCTATTATTCCACTTGCAACATCCTATGGAATCCTGGGTTTTGCAGCTTCGGGAGGGAGCAAGTGGCCCCTCCCGAAGCTGCAAAACCCAGGATTCCATAGGATGTTGCAAGTGGAATAATAGCGCTATAACAGTCTAGTGTGGAAATGGCCTCAGCCATAGTATCCTGTCCTAATGAAGTGCTTACTACTAGAATGCAAAGAATAGTGAACATGCTAGATGCTTGATCCCATCTGAAGAGAAGATACTGCAAAACCTTGTCAAACCTAACATTCCAGCCTTATATCAGTAGCTATTCCTTTTTCCAACATGTATCGTGCTTCACGTCTTTTTTTCTTTAAAGAGAAAAAGGCAATTTGTAACAGTTATTAACTGTTGTTGATCCTTTTGGTATAGGGGGATTCTTAGAGAGAAAGTTGGGGCATAAAGAGCTGAAAGCTGTTGCAGCACAGATTTTATCTGTTCATTGATCAGCAGGAGGGCCTTGGTCTTTTTGCTGTATGGTATTTTTGGTTATTCAGAAGAGATTTCAAAGTCTGTTTTCATATGCTCAGTATGACTGGAAGGGGTGAACCTTGTGGTACAGCAACCAAATGTGTCACATTTTACTGTACATTGTCATGCTCGAAAATGTAAATGTACACAATTCTGCACAGGTCAGGACTCCACAGCTGTCCACTGGGGGAGAAGTACATGAGCTCCTTTTTTTTTTTGGAATAGGCAGTTTTGGGTGGGAGGGGAGAAGGTGCATGTAACATGTACAGTTGTTGATCCTTTTTTTTATATTGAGTATTACATTATATGAAAGACTGATTTGGCAATTTTGAGGATAATGCACTGATTCACTAGAGAACTCTGTCCAATTGGTGAAGGACTGGTATCTAGAAAAATCTAACCAGTTCTTCCAGAGAAGCGGGGTGTTTAAAAACAACATTCCCTCATCACATGTGACTGAATGTATGCAAACAGCTGGTTCATAACCTTGAGTGAAAGGGGCCTTCATTGTCCTTCATTAGGTTACCTTGTTAGTAGTGGATAGTATAGTTATTAAATGATCTTTTCTACGTGCCATAGAGCAAATTCTTGAAGACAGCTGTCGTGGCAAACTAAGAAAACTTTATATATTATTCTCTGTTACTTAGGTATGTCTACAGCTAACTAAAACGCACGAGAACAGATGTCACATATGTGTAACTTTGGAGCACATACATTCTCACATACATTCAGCCGTACTCAGCTGAATGAATCAACAAACCAGTAGACAACCTTCCGGCATAGCTCTTTCTCTTAAAGAGATCGAATACCACCTTTCTGGCTCAGCATTAGACATGACACTGGGCATTCTCAAAAGCTGCACAGCAACTTAGAATATAGAACTTGGAAAGTGGAGTGTTTTTGATCCTGTAACAATATCTTGCCACTAATAGAATAGACTGTTACTAATGAGGTAAGTCTGTGAGATGCAAAAAGTATAAAGTTGTTTATAACGTTTGCCAGTAGTCAGAGGTGTAATGGATTGTTGGTTATTGTTATATGACTGTTCATATGTTAGCAGTACTACAAATACCAGTAACGCTAGATGACAGGATTTAGCATTTACCAAACTGTTGCTATCAGCTCCTTCAGAGAATGCAAATATTTTCCTTTGATGAGCCACTTCAGTGGCAACTTTTTTTTTTCTTTTTCTTTGGAAAGTGCAACACATACACTAAATGTAGGCCATTTCTGCATATTACCTGATCCTGTTGTCTTCCCTTCGCAATCCTGGCAGTGCCTTTGCCAGGAAGGGAGTGTGATGGGAATGCTTCCCTCCACACTGGGCCAGCTCCCTGCAGAAAGGAGTGCCAGTGACATGCACCTGCCTTCTGCAGTGCAGCTGGGCTCTTTCCCATTCTATGCTGGGGAAGGAAGTGCGTCCATCATGCTTCCTGCCTTTCTGCACGGCAAATGAGGATGGGAATGTCGTGCAATTGTGGGTGCTTAACAGATCTATTCCATTAAGCGAATATCCCGTGAATGCGATGGGTGGAGGTGGGACAACAGCAGGACCACAATGATGTCATGCAGAAGAACAGTGCACGGACCACTGCCATCCCGTCTCCGTAGTGGGGCTGTGACACCATGTGGAAATGGCCTTAGACATGCTTAGAGCAGACCCATTGAAATCAATGATTTCAGTTAGTTGCCGTTAATTGTTACGTTAATTATCATTAAGTAATTTTAATAGACCCTCTTTAGGTATACTCAGTGTGGATTCACCCATAGCTTGTTACAATATAGTTTGTTCAGTATGAACTTTTGTTGCACTTCTGTCACGGATACCTACTGGATAGCATCAGGGACATAACTGATAATGTAACATAAATCCTCCTATATCCTTTTTATAGAACTCAGACATTCCAAACAAAACCTTGGAAAAGGAGTGCATGTAAAGGTCCCCCCCTCCCCCAAAGTTGTGAGAATCACCCAAAACAACTCCTTTCTTTCCGCAATATGTGCAATGCAATGATGTGAATCCCTCACCCTCCTGCATCTTTAAAAACATTATTTAAGGCCTGTAAGATTTCTGACTCAAGTGAGGAGCTATATATCACCCATAGAATCAGAAAAAAATATCATAGGTTCTGTTTCCTCCCACTGAAAGTCTGGCCATTTCCGCACTAGACTGTTATAGTGCTATTACTCTGTTTTCAACATCCTATGGAATCCTGGGCTTTGCAGTTTAGGAAGGGGCCTTTGAAAGTGGAGTAATGGTCTCTGTCTTCTTCAACAGCAATTCCGTCTTTCATAGTTTAGCTTAGAACAGAATATTCTGTCAGTAGGACTGGAGTGAGATCCTTCCTAAAAATAAAAATGTTTTTTGGTCCCTTCATTAAGAAAGATCCTATGATATGAAATTCCAGAGCTGATGGTTTCATAAACATGCTATTTCTTCTGAAACATAATTTTCACTGAAGCTTTTGGTAGAATATGTCAAGTCATAATGCTGATTGTAACTTCAGGACAAAAAAGTTAGAGCTGTGAGATAAAAGATAGAGAAGTAGACATGTGTAAGTCCCAGACACAGCAGGTGGCCAGGTTGAAGCATCATGATTGACAAGTTGGGAGTGCTGTGCAGTTTCACTTGAGGGATGCTGTTTATAGATAATACAGAGCAGTTGTAGCAGACAAGGAAAGAACCCCCAGAGAAACATTTACTCTCTCTGTTGTCATACTTACGACCTCAGTGCATCACTCAGTCAAGTAAGCGGCTACCATAGATGAAGGAAATTGCATTGGTATTTAAAGCAAAACACTACATTAAACATTGACAGTGTGCTCCCACAGTCAGAAACAAACATTTATAGGATAGTTAGTAGACTTAAAACTTAATTATATCTCTGTGTCTATAGTCACATATCAATGGTTCTTGTTTACAGAAAGATATTAAACTGTGCAGCCTGTAGAAAGCATCAGAACAAGTAATATTGGAGATACCTTTGGTGAGGGCATTTACACATAAACCCAAGTAAAATGAAATGTGTAGTACAGTAGGATTGAGAAATGATGGCTTCTTAATTGATCAAAATAGGGTATGTCAGACTGGAAAAGAAGCAGGTGACCTCAAAGGAGAAGGCCATTTTGTTCTTTTGTTGGAAAAAAAATACACTTCTCAATGAATGTGTGGAGAGTCTATTGTTCAGTATGGCTTTCAGCAGGCCTTGGTCACACGGCCTCTTTGAAGTCTGTAGCATCAGCCTGTTTCTCTTGCTGGTGAGCAGTTACTCACAGGACTTGTAGTCTCATCTTAGATGATCAGTTCCCTTCCTGTGTTCATTTGAAGGTCACAGTCTGGCAGTTGAGATCTCTGCCGTTAGAGGGACAGCCTTTTCCATGCACTTAATGTCATTGAGTTGTACAGTACCAGGAAAAAAATTAAAGCAAATTAGAGGAAATTAAACACCAACTGCCTTTCAAACAAAAAGCCCCATCTATGGAATTCAGATGGGCACAAATGCAGTCTTTGAGATGTTGTTGAACTGCAGCTCCTATCAGCCCTAACCAGCTTAACTAATAGTGATAGATGCTGGGAATTTCAATCCAGTAACATTACGTGTGTGTTTATACTTTGCATACCACTGACTTCACTGGAGAGATCTCCTGTCTCTGACTCATAGAAATGAATGGAAGTAGTCCAAAATTAATCTTCTGCTTCTGCTTAATTCCTATATCTGGGGAATTATCTACAGAAGACCTTACTGGTCCATCTTTTCCAAAATGTTCAAAACATTCCACTCTCTGGACATGTATGTTCTTTGAGCATGTGTGTTGTTTTCCTTTATTAAAAATGCAAAAACCAGTGATGCTTCTTGTTCATACTACTGTGAGTCCAAGAGAAAAGGAAAGGAAATGGTCTTTAAAATACTGCCTCCCCCTACAAAAGATAAAAAAAGGAAACAGCAGCACCCATTTAATTAAATGGCAGCACTGGGGATTTTATTTAGTTTGCATTACAGAAGGAATTTAGACTTCCACTGCTACCACCTGCTGCCAAGTTGAGCCTGGAGCATTGTTACTGTGTCTTTACAGATGCAGGTGAACTTAGTGCTCAACCACTTTCACAGTCCAGAAAGCATGACATTCCTTGTTACCAGTGGGAGGAAAGGCTAATTGAGAAGTGTGTATAAAAGCTGTAATGAGTAGCATTTACATGTATTGATTAGAAGTAGGGCCACCATCTCTCATTTATCACTACCAGCAGCTGTGAAATTTTTTTCCCCACGTCAATTGGCACGGCTCATATTCCCGCTCCCTTAGTTCTTTATTGCTTTTTCCTTCTCTCTCTTTTCTCCCCCCTCGTCACCACTCCCTCCCCTCCCCTCACTGAACCAGAAGGCTGATCCACTGGCTGGAATGGGCTGGTAATTACTCCAGCGACTCCACCAGCTGCCACAATTGCCAAACTGCTGGAGTGAAAAATTCCATCCTACATTTCCGATTTTTTACATTACCACTGCATAATCATATTTGACGAATAATTAACCTGGGCTAATACTTCAGAGAGCCATTTGCAAGTAAATTGATAAGCCGAGTGCTAGCAAGAGGGCTTGTGTGGTGGGCAGGGGGCTTTAGGCAGCTGCACATAACAGCCAACTGGCTCAGACCTTCTAATGTATGCACATGCCCTGACTGTCTTAATTAAGAGTGGCGTGCAGCCACCCCCTCCACATTGCACATGCTGCCTAAGGCAGTAAAGCTTTAAATCAAGCCAAATGAAACTCTGAATTTTACAGCATCTTACTTTAGGGGAACTGAAGGATACTTTTGCTTTCCTTTGTGCTTTTGGTACAGTTGCCCCCCTCCCCCTATAGAGTAAAGTACACTAGGTAGTGTCACTGACTTTGTGAAGAAATGTGGCCAGTATAGCCACTGTTTCTGTGTTGGGAATAACAACTGGTCAGGGCCAATATGGATGTAATAGCACTATTGACTGCAGTTCAGCTTTCACATGAAGATATTAAGCGGCTTTATACTGAAGCGGATAACTGACCTGACACTACCAGAGTCTGGAAAAGATCTCTTTTGAGGGAAAGCAGTCTCTGGATCCCCACCCAGCTTGGGCACTGCTTATGATGGCTAGGAGATTCTGGGAACTGTAGTCCAAAAATATCTTTTTCTAAGCTCTGCCCATTAGTGCTACTCTATAACAGGGTCTCTTCGAGAACTCTTAGATAAAAGACTCTCCTTTCTTCTTCCCAATCACTTTTCATACTGAGTTGCAGTAACTAAACCTGGAACTTGTGGCTTATCACTGAGCTATGGATGGTGCTAGTCTAGAAAATAAGAATGGCCTACTGCAAGTGCTGCTGTCCTTACTTGGGGTAAAATGAATATACACACTTAAGGCCTTTCCACGCTACACTGTGATAAGTGCTGGGGTTTGTAGTTTACAGAGGTCAAAGAGCTCTCTGGCTGAGAAGTCTAAATGCCCCTCCCTGAACTGCAAACTCCAGGATTCCACAGGATGTTTAAAGTGGAGTAATAGCACTATAATAGTATAATGCGGAAAGGCCCTCAAACTAGTGGACTAACAGTGAATCTTAAAAACAAGAAGGGACTCAAGAGGAGAAAGGATATCAGTTGCACCATCATGAGAGTGCAAAATCTAGATCATAAGCCTGATTGTAGTAATCAGGAACTGCCTGAATTCAGAATGAGGTCTCCAAATGAGTCATGTCTCCAAGACAGAGCCTGGCAAGGGAGCAGCATTCTTGCCCTGAAGAGCCTCATGTCTTGACATTCTTATGGACCCAAGCAGCCTACCTGGAAAGAAGCATTGGAGTGGGTATTTTAAAGATCTCTGATCTCCAGCAAAGGCTCAGTATCTGGGAGAGGCAGGTGAGTTGAAGAACTATAAAGGGGCTCCTTTTGCACCCAGCATCCATGGAAACAGTTCCAGTCTTCTATAAGGTCTATCTAAGGTTTTGATAATTCTTGTCTCTTGACATTTTGAGTTGTTCCCTAGGCTCAGGACCAGCCTTCCCTTGAGGTGGGGCAGGGTTCCTCCTTGCACCACTGCAAGCTCATGCTTATATCCCATTAGATGCTATCCCATTCTGACAAATGCCACAGTAAGAAGGTGGGTTGCACAACTCAGAGCATTCACTAGCACCAGTCCAGTATCTTATTCTAAAGACCTCCCAGAATGAAGCACTGAACTGTTCTACAAAAGCCTGCTGACTCTAGAGAACCACATTACATCTACGATTGCTACAGCAGGACCACCAGTTCTAACAGCTCACTCTGGGTAAAACTACCCGTGCCATGGTAAAGCATGGAGCAGCAGAAGATGATTGGTGATGAGGGGAAGGAAGCATGGCACAGGAAAAGAGTGGTTGTGGTGCATGTCCTCCTACCTGAGACCACTTGCATTGGGCCTATTTTGTATGTTGTCTTCTAAACAGGGTGGTGCCCTCCTAGTCATGTTTTCTCCTAACACCACTGTGGATTCATCCTCATAAGGCTTCAACAATTTGGGTAAAAGTATGTAAGTAGAAGTAATGATCAGAAGTAAGAGGAATCTCTAAGTGAAATAACAGGTCACCAAGTAGTCGTTTGCAAATAACAATCCAAGGACAAAATGTACACTATAATGCAAACTTCACAAGTTTAAGACCAGATCACATTTGTTCATATATCACTTAATTATGCAGCATAAGTCTCTTATCTGACTGTTTTGCATGATTTCACTAAAAAACATTGTGCTTAGCAGATAGGAGGCA
This sequence comes from Cyclura pinguis, assembly GCA_030412105.1. Lineage (NCBI taxonomy): Eukaryota > Metazoa > Chordata > Lepidosauria > Squamata > Iguanidae > Cyclura > Cyclura pinguis. The sequence goes on from CM059604.1 coordinate 59,563,298, forward strand.
GTATACAAATTCTGTTTTTGGTTTTTATTAGTGATTGTTCATTCATAAATCAAGTGGTAAACAGTCATTTACATATTTCTTTGACTGATATATTAAATACATACCCTGTCTTTCCCTCGAACATGGGATTCAAAGAGAAATATTCTTACCTACACTCTCTGTGTATCCTATAGTTGTCAGCTCCTCTGAATAAAATTATCATAAGTGAATGGCTCCTGTAAGCAGTTGTGGCCGTCCACATGTTTTGGATTGAGGTAGAGGATCTAAGCTTGCTTCAGTATAAAAACCAACATTCTATTTGCTTCTTTTAAGTTATAGACACATTATAACTTAATTTTTTTATATTTTTTACATTATAACTATAATTTTCTTAGTTTGAAAGTGAGTAATGAAATGAAAGTAATGAACTTAAAAAACTTAATTTTGGCTTATTTTGTTTATAATTACCAGATTGTATTTTCTATGGAAACTATAGTTGCAACAGTGACTCTTATACGTTTTTTGTTCAAATTGCTGGTAATAATCATGAATTGGGGGATAAAGTAAATTGATAAAGTAAATTGAAATTAGGAAATCTTTGACACATGTAATTGCAGTAAAACTATCATGTTGCAATAAGAATTTTGCAACATAGAGGGAAAATGGTCCTTGGATGCTTCCACACTAGCTGTTTTCCCCTCAAATTCACATTATTTATACACTCAGTTATTACAGATAATATATATGATGTTGTTGCCTTTTTTTCACAGCAGAAGCCTTTCTTGTGTGGACTGGCAACATCAAACAGAGGCTGAATCCCTGGCCAGAAGCTAGACTGAAATGGATATCATAATCTATATGTTGTACTCTGACTTTGTATTCATTAGACACTAGAAAACAAACAGAGGAATACCTATAGAATAGTGACACCAAAATTTAGGATATAAAGCCCTGGCTGAAAGATGTACTTCTGACCTACAAACTTTTAAAAAATGAAGAAAGAAAGATGACTTCTTTCCAGAAAGGCAAAGTTATACTTCTGAGGAAATAAAGGGAAAAATAATTATAAACCTCTGTGATTTTTTTCTCTATTAGAAGAAAGACCATGGCTAAATCCTACAACTGCATGTAGCTTAGCACCTGTAGTTCCATGTCTTCCCACCACCCAGTAGCTGCCAAGCACCAGGAGGGGCCCCTGCAGCTGTTATGTACTGGTAGGGAGGAAGGAGAAGAGGAAGGGAAGGGGTACAGACCATGGAAAAGCAGCTGGCTTCAGCTTTGTCAGGGGAGGGAAAAATGAAGGTGTGCTCTCAAGTGACATGCACCTTACTTTTCTTTCTCCCATGAAGTCACAGCAGCTGGATTTTTATGGCTTCATGGGAGATTTTTGAATGAAATGCAAGGGCAAGTGAATAGGCCTCTGCATCATCTCCAAAACTGGGGTTATGTGGACATAAGCTTATATGTAGGCTCTTTGGCCTGTTAGTATGAATCAGGGAGACAGGAAAGGTAGACAATCATTGATGGGGGGAAATGACCCTAAGTAAATTGGTTATCATTCAAGGACTGCTGCAGTAGAGGCCATGGATCCAGTTATCAGGAAGCATCTAGTCAGCCAGACAATGTTTCCCTTAGCCTCCACACTTTGGGATATCAAGAGAGTAGCAGAACATGGGGCCCACCAGGATAGAGGTTTTAGAATTTTCAACCAGAATGCTCTGGTGCCTCAAAAAACTACAAACCTCAGGATTCCATAGGATGCAATCATGTTAGTTAAAATGGGGTCATACTGCTATAAATATCTAGTGTGAAAGAACCCCTAGACAGAGGTCTGGGGAATCTACCTTTGGAAGAGCAGGTAATGCCATTTCAGTTAGCTCTAGAAATGGCCATATCCCAATCTCCACAATGCCCCACATGAGAAAGCTGTGACAGAAATAAAATACATAACTGAATAATTACAACCCCCAGCTTATGAGATTTGGCACAGTGTACAGCTCTGGCGATGATGCCTATGGATAGAATTCGCTCCCATACCTAGTAACCAGTGACTAACCTAGATCCATAGTGGTGTCCCAACACACTGATGGGCAGGGGAAAACCACCCAAACAGAGCTCAGATGACCTAGAGGGACTGGCCTTTTACGATATAAAGCTCCCTTTCCCAAGTCTTCCTCTGGAAGAACTGGTCTCTGAAGACCGCCTGCAATCCTCTCAGCTGGTCTGTATGATTATACTTAGGCCCTTTTTGCACAGCATTTCTTAAGCGAAAGTGCCCCTTGAGCGTTGCGTAAATGGGAAGAGTGGTCTGCATGATGCACTCCCATTTACGCGATGCTCAAGAGCCTCATGCGCAGTGCATACGCACCTTTTTATTTTTGGCTATTAGCTTGCGCACTGGTCAGGGGCCTGGGGAGAACTTGCCTGCCCTGCAGAGCCTCTGGAGCCAGGCCGGTTGCACTTCCTGTCCTCAGTGCAACCTACAGCTCCCAGGCTGCACTGCGGAAGGAAGAGGCAGGGCGTGGTCGGGGGCACTCACGCAACCAGGAAGATGCTGCGGAGCCCAAGCAGCAGGGACGCAAAAGCCTTCCTCTGAAGGCTTCTCGCGCGAGTGCCGCCCCCCACCTCCTCAAAAAGGTAAGGTGCGGAAAGGGCCTTAGTTATATTTATAGCCCACCTTTCTTCCAGTGAGCCCAAGGTGGCATGCATAGCTTTCTTTTTGTCCACTTAATCTTCACAAGATAAGAGATAATGGCTGGCCCAAGATTATCCAGTACGTTGCACGACAAAGGCCCTTTCCACAACCCACCTTTTCTCGGCACTGGGGTGCAGTGCTCGTGCGAGCAGCCTCTGGAGAGAGGCTCTCGCGTCTGGGGTCCTTCGGCTCTGCACGAGCTGCCTGTTCGCACGAGAGCCACGCCTCTTCCTTTCACAGTGCAGCCTGGGATGCGTGACCGTGCACCATTTCCGACTTAAAGCCGAAAATGAAAAAGTGCATGAATAGTGCCTGCCAGGCCCTGGAGCATCGCGCAAATGTGAGTGCATTGTGTGGACCACTCCTCACATTTGCGTGATGCTCGAGGGGCCCTTTCGCGTAGAAAATGCCGTGCAAAAATGGTGTGAGTCTGGATCTGAACATAGATCCCAGTCATTTTAGCCTATTACATGCGCATCCTTACTGTGGTGAGAGATGAATGGACTTTGAATGCCAATATTTGAGTCAAAATGCAAAATACCAAGTGAGAACTGTACCCTATTACGATAAAATGCAAGTTCAGGAAGGAATTGCTACAGTTAGGCCCTGATTGGAAGACAGCCACTGTAAAACTTCAGATATATATATTCAAACTTATTGTCTATCTTGTATGTTTATTTAGCAAACAACTATTGTACCTCACCTATAAATAGTCCACCTTTTGAGTTGGGGAGGTATATTTGTATGGCTTTCTTTCTTTAAAATCAAGGTGCCATTATATGCAGTGGCCTGATGTTGCATTCATTTGATATACAAATAGTGAGCTTTGTGTACTTGTGAGATGAAAAGTCAGTACAGCCATTTGTCACTGTATGAGGCAATGTGAGGGGAAGTAGTTCCTTTTCAGAGCTCAACAGTAGCACTAAGTGAAATCAATGACCAAACAATCTAACACAATTGGTCACATATTGATAGAATTAAACACTGCTGTTAACGTGACTAGTCATTGATCTGACAAAAACAGAGTCCAGGGGTAAAAGTCGCCTAGAGCTTTTAGGCTTTGTGCTTGTACAGCAAAGCTTGGGGATGTTTTTTGCTCCCTCTGAATTGAACATAACCTTAAATATAAACAAAGCATTGCATATATTCTTGGTTTGTGGGGAGGGGAAATAAAAATATCTATCTTCTTGTTATGATAAGAAATAAGCAGGACCAGACAGTTGATGTTTAGTTTTGCTATCCTGTCGGAGTGGAAACATAATTTATGAGAAACATTGCTGGTGAAAACTTCTATCATGTGTCAACTTCTATGCATGAAATTAAACTATGGGGAAGTTCCATGCTATTGAAGTAAAATCAGACTTGAATCTAACTGTAGCTTGGATATTGATGTAGGAGAAACAAAGCATACAGGTGGTTCATGCTTCCTGTCTGTCTATTTTTCTGACAGAAAAATAAAATAAAATTTAAACTCCCAATCAGCCACAGGGAAGATGTGCATACTCCTCATGCAAAGGCAGTATGCATATTGCTGTGTTGTGGGGTACTGTTTGGATATGTGATGGACAAATATGGAGAAGGAGAGTATGAACCACATTTCCTGTTTCCCCCAGCAATTTGTTGCACCCAAAGCTCCTCTCATCCATGTGATTAAAAATAAATCTATGTTTCTTCATTAAATGGATAAATTGTAGTGACTTTAAATCAGTCTTTCTAAATGTTCAGTACAAGATATAGAAATGTTTTACATTCCAAGTTAGAATTTCTTTTTCAAAGGAATCTCATTCCTTTTCAGGTAGTAAAGTAAGGAAATTTCTAAACATGCAGTAAATCTGGTTTTGCCAGGTATCAATGGAAGCTGCATTCACTTTGGAAATATTTCCTAAGTTGTAATATATTTGATTTGGTTTTGCTTACTATCATGATCATCACCCTCAGTTTCATCTTAATCACATTGCAGATGAAAGAATTCTATGTCTAAAATAATAACTTCCTCCTTTACGTAGATTTTTGGGTCCCTGGTTGTTCATTCCTCCTGCCATATTTTCACTCTCCTGTTAGCTGTTACAAAAGGTGGCTTTCCTGCGATGCATTAAATTAAAACTATTTTTGAAGTAACATTTTTGTTATGGTCTGTCTACTGACTGCTGCTGAACACCAACATGCATGATGAATATCAAATAAAAACTTAGGTAGAAAATTGCAGTCATGCTTAAGTACAGAATATTTCTGCTGTTCTGCTGAGTGGACTGGCAGGTACATTTTTAACATCCCAGTGATCAGAGTTGGACTTTAATGAGAACAACATCAATGGAGCCCTGAAGCACAGAAAGAGCAGCAAAAAGAAGAAGTACCCCAGCTTTCTCAGGGCTGTTCTTTCCATTCTTTTACTGACACATGCAAATAACTCCAAGAGCCCAGTAAAATCTGATTAATATATTACCAGAGTGACATGGGAGACATTTTGCTGCTGTGTGGCTTCGAGTCGTTTCTGACTTCTGGCCACCCTAAGGTGAACTTACAATAGTGTTTGTGTGTCAGGATTTGTTCAAAGGGGTTTGCTATGTCTCCCTCTGAGGCTCAGAGAGTGTGACTTGCCCAAGGTCACCCAGTGGGTTTTCATGACTGAGTGGAGATGCAAACTCTGGTCTTGAGAGTCATAGTCCAATGCTCAAATCACTTACACCATGCTGGTTGGAAGACATTACTATCTGCTCGTTTTCACATCATAACAGTAAGGTCGATTGGAAGTAATTTAATTAGTAAAAGAATGGAAGAGGTTATTTCCTATACTATATCCAGTGGTAGCTTCCATGCTGGTGAGGAGGTGAATCCATTCTTTGCATCTTAATCTGCACTTTAAGGGGCTATCCTTGGTTCTGACTCTATTTTGTGGATAGGGCTCCGCATCTTGGATAGTTCCTATAAAGTATGGAGTGAAATCCATTTTGAATACACCTTCACTGCCATGGAGGCCACCAGCTACGGCTGATTATACCTAAACCAAATATTGCTTCCTTTGGAAGTTACTGAAACAGTTATAGCACCTCCTGAGCAAATACAGAAGGGAAACTAAAGCAAATGCGTGTTAAGTGCCCACATTTTATTGTCAGTGAGGTAAAGTTCAAACTGCTCATGGAAAGACAGCATGCATATTGGCCTTAGATAGGTGATGTGGATCAGCCAATAGCAGGCTTTTTAACCAACTGGATATGTGCTGTGAATGGGCAAACTACCTGTTAATTTTCTTTTTATGCATTTTCAGAAATGGTGGAGACAATGAGGGATGATGGTGATGGTAATGATTGTCTTCCTTTCCTTCATAGGACTTGTAGTCAAGATGGTTTGCAAATACAACTAAAATCTTTTGTTTTATGTATCTTCAAGTTGACTCTGACTTATGTTGAGCCTATCATAGGGGTTTCTTGGCAAGATATTTTTTTTAAAAAATTGTTTTAATATATTTTATTAATTATAAGGAAAGAAAAAACACACAAAAAACATAGCATGATAAACTTAAAAGTGAAGGAAAAAAGGTTATAACAACAACAACAAAAGCTTACATTTCTATTTCTCTCTAAATCTATTTACATAATATTACTTATTCAACATATTATAAATCATACTGATTATATATTTTGATTAGATATATCTGAATCTCATTATACCCATTGTTGTTCTTTATTCCCATAGTTAACATTTTAAAAATTTATACTATTAATGGTTTCATTCTTATTTCTATCCTTTTCAAACTAAATTTAACCTATTACTATTTCTAAGTATACCCCATCCCCAGAGCCAATTATATTTCAAATTACTCCAGCTCCCAAAATTGTAACTCTTCTTGTGAAGGTGTGACACCTTCCTCTTTTACTAACACCTTTTCCACAAAAATCTTCCATATTGCTTCAAAATCACTCTTTCATTATTCCTTTTTTGACCTTAATTCCATTAATCGTGATTTTCCACACTTCTTTATACCAGTCCTCGATTTGAAGATCTCCTCGACTTTTCCATTTTCTTGATATAACTAACCTTGCTGCTGTTAATAAATTTGTAATCAAATCGTTCATTGCCTGGATACAATTAACCTTATCATATGTAGATAATAATGCTATAGTAGGACATTTTTCTAAATCAATTTCAGTTATTTCTTTTATCTCTTTAAACACCATTTGCCAAAATTTCTGTACACATTCACAACTCTACCACATATGACTATAAGTACCATTTCTTGGCAACCCCTCCAGCACAGTCTGGAAAATTCTTATCTATATGGTTTAACCTTACTGGTGTTAGGTACCATCTCCAAACCAATTTATAATAATTCTCTTTTATCCGTACAGATAATTTTTTTAAATGATGCTGATTCCAAATTTTTTCCCAATCTTGAATATCTATTTTTTGTACTAATTCTCTCTCCCATATTTTTCTCTTGATCTTTATGTTTTGACAACATTTTATATTTTTCACTCGTGGTACCCTTCAAAAATTTCACTTTCCTCCATATTTTCTCTTTGATTAATTATTTGTTCAAATTTAGTATATTCTCTAACATCTTTATTATTTCTTTGCAAAATTTATTCAGAGGTTTGCCCTTGCCTTCTTCTAAGAATGAGAGCATGTGATTTGCTCAAGGTCACCCCATAGGTTTCCATGCCTGAATGGGCATTTGAACCCTGGTCTTCCAGAATATTAGTCCAAACCCTGCACCACATTGGTTCTCTGCTAGAACGTACAAAATATAAACATGGAAATGGAAGTGGACTATCAATAATATTTAAATGAACAGAGGTTCTTATTGTATAGCAGCCGTGACTGAAGAAAACTAGTCAGGTTCTTGCTCCTCTGCTGATTAAACATTTGAGAATTTTAGTGGAACAATATTGGAATCTTAAGAAATAGTCTGCTGGATCAAATCAAAGTTCCTTCTGTATTTTGTTTTCATCAGTGGCCAGACAGATGCTTAGAGGAATTCTTAAACTGACCATAAAAGTGACAATGTATTCTATTATTTGTCTTTGGTGTTCAAATTCATAGGCCTTTTCCGTACTACACTCTTATAGCGCGATGATTCCACTTTCAACATCCTATGGAATCGTGGGGTTTGCAGTTTTGGGAGGGGCCGATCCCTCCCGAATATACTGAGTGAAAATCAAAACTTAGGAAAGTTACTATTTACAGCAGCTCCCAGACTATCTGCTTTTGGCCAAGCTACCTGGGAAATTCAGGGAGTTGTAACCCAAATAGTACCTTTGCAAGCTGTGCTTAAACGTAGCATCTAGCTAGCATGGCTAATAGCCATTCATAGAAGCATGATGCCCAGATATATCTCCGTAGATGTGTCAGGACTTTATGTCCATTTGGAAATCTGCCAATAAATAATATTAAAATAAACAGTAGGTTTTCTGGTTAAAATAGAAATCGTCAACAATTTTTAGCAGGTCAGACTGAATAGCCTCTGTGGTAGGAAGAGAACAAGGTAGCAGTGGCCTACACTTATCATCGTGCTTGAATTATTTGAAATATTTGGAGGGCATGAAGATTATATTAGCCATCTGAGCTGGAAAACCATGGATATAATCAGAAAAAATAAACTCCTTATCTAAAGAGTATTCACTTTCTGTAGAAATAGAAAAAGTATTTAATGTAAATGGTAAAACTCATAAGATTGTTGCATTATTGTTAGTTCCTTTTTTTTTTTTTTTACAACCAAGGCATAAATTACATTATGATCTGTAGCCACTGACTTCCAAGCTTTGAAATCTCTTTCATTGGAGTATACCTACACAATAAAATATAAAATATAAATGGAGGCTCCAGTTGGCTTATATCTTTGGCCCCCCTGCACTTAGCATCTTACCAGGGAAAGCTCAAACATTTATCCATCCACACTTTTTATACAATTGGCTGTCCAAGAGCAACTCTCTAGAAGCATATGAGAGTTCCATGATGCATTAGGTATTTAATACAGACATTTGAAGAAACTTTCATAATAAATTATCCCAGTTCTCACCATATAGATCTTGAACTGCTTTCAAAATTCATAGGAGCTGTGCTTGACATATCTCTAGAGAAAGTCTTAATCCTTCAAATGAGAGGCTGGAAAGCTTTTGGCATGATAGAGTATCTAAGATAAAGCCATGAATACCTGTCAGGACTGCTTTAAGAATGTTTGCTTAATGGCATCACCTGGAATTCTCAGGCTCATAGGAAATCACTGATCATGCCCTCATCAGAGCAGTTGTCTGAAACCCAATTCACCATAATGTGATCAAATCATTAATACTCTTTGTGTAAATTAGTATTAATTTTTTTCAACTGTACACAAGAGTGATGAAGTTACTAAAAAGGATTTCTTTTGATCCAGTGATCTACTGTAGACAGAAAGATGTTGATGTGCTTCACCTACAATTGCCTTTCCATTTACTGTAACATAGGAAAAGGAGTTTGTGTAAATTTGATAGAGCTATCCCATCTATGTAATACTTGCATAAAGCAACCTACAGAGTACTTAGAGAGAGCATACTGAGTAATCAGGTCAAAAGTATTCTAGTTTCCCACGCTTCTACAGTGGAGGATAGGGGGAAGTGATGGATCTCCTACTTCCAAAATTCTGCTAGGTGGAAACAACTACAAAGAGAACTTACCTCACCTTCTCCCTGCAGCTCTTGGTGGTAGATGGCTTTTTAACCTTACTCTTTCCATAGCAGGAATAAATTAACTTTGCTAGAAACAGGATGCTGTAGCTGAGTAGCCTGATCCTTGGGCCTTTTGTGGAAATACAAGGGCTTTGGCTCCAGTGCATTTCAAATTACTTCAACCCCACAACTGGCACTTCCTACTTTGGGGACTACGACTTATAGGAACATTGCCAGGAGTAGAATTGTACCTGCAGAGCTCTCTCCTTGTGTAACTGTAACCGGACTCCATCAAGAAAAGAGGTGATATTAATATAATTGGTACATTAAATGTTTTGCTTGGGAGTGCTGCTTTTCTGTCTTATTCTTGAGAAAGTCTTTTGAAGTTAGCAGACTTCTACCAGAAAAAGAAATTTGGAGTCATTTCTCTGGACTACATAGTTTGAATTTTGTAGTCTGATGACATGATCTATGGAAGCAAGCTGTATTGAAAGTACAGTTGAAACTTTGGATGTGACCACCTCCCCAACTAGAGTTCCTCTCTACTATTTGAAGGGCAGATTTTACTTAATATCACAGTAATATTTTATTTTGATTTGCTTATCATATGGAAACAATTGATTAATTAAAGCAGAAGTGGGTAAATTGCAGCCTGTTAGCTACATGTGCCTCCAGGGGACCACTGTTGTGGTCCTCAAAGCTCCCTACGGGTCACCCAAACCCATATCCCATTTTTTAAAGAGTTATGTGGGGGAAAAATTACTGAAAAACCATGCAAAAAGCCAAACACATATCATCTCCAGTCCCTGCACAAACCTCCACATAGCCAATCCTAAATACTTTTATTCTTATCCATGAAAATGACTCATTGTCACTTCTTGTTGCCATTTTGGCAACATGGATGAAAATCAAAGTACTGCAATGAACTGTCAGGGTGGTGTAGCCATGAGCGACTTGCAGGGGGCGGGAATTGGTATGGTAATTCCACTAAGTTAAATGGATCTTATATTGTTAAAAATGTGCACAGGAGATTTATGTATTTGTATTTATTAGGATTCCATCCCATTCCCTACCGCAATGTAACTCATAGCAGGGAAAAAAAACAGCAGGTATGAGATGGGTAGGGATTTAGGAGGGATTTTATTTGAGAAGTAGAAATCAATATGTCTGAGGAGCGTTAATGAGCAAACACAGGCCTTCTGCATTTGGTTATTACATGGTTTCAGATATATATTCTTACAGAAAGGAGGACTTTTCAGAGAGGCAACCATATTAATCTGTTGCAGGAGAAACAGCAAAAGGGACTTGTGCAGTGGCAGAGCTCAGAGTGTGTGGAGGGGGCATGGGAGGGGGGCAGGACTACGGCATGAGGGGTGTGGCCACTGTGCACAGGGCGTGGCTGCAGTGTGTGGGGGCATTTGGCCAGGGTGGACAGGGGTGTGGCTGGGGCACGTGGGGGCATGGCTATGAGCTGGGATGCCCCAAAAACATTGCTGCCCAGGGTGAATCGTCCCCCCCCGCTCCCATGTCTCTACACAACTGGACTTGGGGTACCTAAACACAAACAAGTTTTACACTAGCTGTTATTGATAGCAATGACCCAAACTATCAAAAGGAGTGTAAGTGCTGGTGCTGTGCCTGTTTTGCAGTCTCCTAACCACTGCTTTCCATTAACCTGGTCCTGCTGTTTTTGTGCAGCCAGTAATAGCAGGAAGGAGCATTAGCTGCCACATGAGATAATAGTAGGCGATGGAGTAAAAAGAAAGAGGGCAGCTGCTGCCACTGCCGTGCAAATGAGCAGGAGGTGGAGAAGGCAGCAGGCATTTGCAGCTGTGAGGAGGAGGAGGAGTGGCCAATGTATAGGTAAACAAGGGAGAAGAAGATGAAGGGCCAGGGAGTGACAGAAGGAGCTTGGATAGGGAGGCAAGGAGGAAGATGTCCAGCAGCCTACAGGAGCAGTTGGAAGAAGGAGGGTAGGAAATAGAGAAGTGGTGTACAGCAGTCTGGGTGGGGTGGGAGTAAGTTTAGAAGGCAACAGCAGGGTCTTCTCAGTGTGGGTTCCACTGAACAAGATATTTCATTACTGGTGTTCTGCTACCTGAGGCAGTTACTTGTTTAACAACAGGGTCAGCTTTGTTTGTGAACAGCAATGCATTTCATCAAAAGCAGAGAGTCTTACTGCAGGTGGCAGGCTGTTATACATATATTTAGGTAGGGGACTGAAATCAGTGGGGTGAGAGGTACTAATAGGCAAAAAGGGCAAGAATTGTTCACCACCGGTTTCAATTAAGAACCAGAGGTTGGGCATAGTACAAGCATTCTAGCATGGATGAACTGAAAATACATTTAAAATGAACAATGTGAAGAAATATAGGACAAAGAATACACGCCACCACTTGGCTCTCAAAGCTCCCTACTGGTTGCTCAAAGCCCCAAACTCATTTCAAAAAATGAGTTATGTGGGGGAAACTAAAATGTTTACTAATTAATATTAACTATTTTATCAATATCTGCATCTGTATTTAATCTGAAGGAAAGCACACAATTTTTCTCAGGTGTGTGTGAGGCTCTTTTAGGTGCAAGGGGGCTTTTTTCAAAACTGGAAGTGTCTTCCAGATTACTTCCTGGTTTGAAGAAGACCTTTCCTTGGCCTAAAACAGTCTGAAGTCATATACATTCATGCAGGAATTGTCTCCCAAGATCCCTAGAACAATGATTCTCTGGTGGGGGGGCTGGCAGGTTTTTTTCTCTAATGTACAAGAGATGAGATTCTGGGTTAAAAAGCATAATTAAAAAATGGGAGGAGGGACTGTAGGAAGCATGGTGGGGAGTTCATCCTCCATTATAGTCTAAGGAATTGGTACAGTCCCTGCTGCCAGGTTAGCAGCCCACCTGCTATAAATTTTGTGGTCAGCTGGAATGTGATCTCAAGTCAACAATAAACATTCCTAACTGTTAAACTGTAGTAATTCGATCAGGTCATATGTTTTCTGTATAAATGGTCACAAGGATGAAACACAGTGGTAGAAAAACAATGTAACACTTAATGTGATTCATTTGCATAAATATTACATTTCTCCTATATTCAGATTATGCTATCTGGATTTGAGAAACTGAAACATGGCAGCCTTACTATTTGTAAACTCAAGTTTCTGTTCAGATCCACAGATTTGTCAATATTCATGGCATGTCTCATCAAGTGTATAATAAGTAATGCAGTATTGAAGTTTTTTTTCTAGCCAATAAAACCGAACAGGACAGTGATGGATTTTGAATATGATGAAATAGACTTTCTTTACATGTTACCATTCCAGCCCATTCCTGTGCAGTTTACTCGGATTTTCATTCTGTTGTGTTCAGTGGGTCTTACTTCCAAATAAAAGGATAGAACTGAAGCCATAGGTACATGGTGAAGCTTTTGCAAGACACTGCTTCAGTATGAGTTTCTTCTTCAGTAAATTGGAAGTGATAGGGAGTTCCTTCATAGGGTTGTTGTGGGATCCAACGTGACAAAACGAATAACAACATATGCTTTAAGCAGAGGCTGGATGGCCATCTGTCGGGAGTGCTTTGAGGCTGTTCCTGCATGGCAGGGGGTTGGACTGGATGGCCCGTGTGGTCTCTTCCAACTCTACATTTCTATGATTCTATGATTCTATGATTCTGCCAGAATATTAGGGCAAGTCTTTTTAAGAACTGCATGTGGGGACAGTTAGTAGCTTTCAGCTGTTTGGGAAAAACGCATCTGTATTTTGTGCTCAGTCAGTGGCGAAGCTTGGAGTGCATGGAGGGGACGTGGCCATGGTGTGTGGGTCGTGGTCATGGTGCTTGGGGTGTGGCCGTGGTGCGAGGGGGCATGGCTACGAGCTGGGATGGCCCCCCAAAAATTGCCGTCCGGGGCGAACCACCCCCATTGCCCCTCCTTGTCCCTACATGACTGTGCCCAGTTTGATTACGATTAAGTGGCTTCTTAAAGTAATTGTCTCCATAACTGCGTGCCAAAAGGACATTCTAAGTTCTTAAGCCACACCAGATTTGTTACAGGATTGGTTTTCTTTCTATTGCGGACAGTTTGTTTTCCTAGAAGAGAAAGAATGGGAGAAGGACTTGTTTGAGTAACTGTGGACAGTGTGGCAATAGATAATGCTAAATAGCTTTACTGGCCTTTGCTGTAGCAATACTGCCATTCTGGCTGAAGAAGTGTGCTGAGTTACTAAAAAGGAATAGAAAGGGAGCTGAAAAGGCAAGGAAGGCGGCTGTCAAAATACACTGTACTTAAAGTTAATCCATTCCAATATCACACGCTCTTGTTATAAATGGATTTGCCTTATGTTTCTTCAAATACAATTCAGTCTGGTAACCTTTGAGGGAAGTAAATTGAGAATTTGGAAGATCCTGCTCAAGTGAAGCATCTATAGAAATGTCGTGATATTTAAAATAATCATGATATAGTGAAATTTTCATTTCTATTCATATTTTTGAATCACTGAAAACAAGACAAAAGAAACTCAGGGAAATTCAGTTCAGGGAAAATTCCCTGTAATAAATTCAGGGCAAATTAAAACCACATTGACAAGTTTGGTAAAATTTCCCTGTGACAATTGGACAAGTTAATACTACATCTATAAAAATGGGCCTTGTATATGAATTTGTAATGATACATAAAGAAAACCTGAAAAGCTTTTCCAAAGTTTTCTGTTTTCCTTAGTGCTTTTAAAAATGTATTTCAAACTGAATGCCCTATAATAAAACACGCAGCAGCAGCAGCAGCAACAACAGCCACGTGCAGCACTAGTGAAAGTAAGAGAACAGGTTAGCTATGGAATTAAAGCTTGCTATATCAAGAAAAGAAAAGAGTTCATTTGTTATTTTCTGGCCATTGGTTTTGTTTTGTTTTGTTTTTGTTGGTAACATTTATCTAATGCCCAAACTGCTGTAGTCAGGACTCAGCCTCTCGCCCTTTCCCCAGAAAGAATATGAAGCCTCCCGGTCTTAGTTTCTGAATCCCAGGCAACTCTGTAAGGAAAAGAGAAAAGAAGATCAAGCTTGACATTTCTTGCAACTCAAAGGTAAAGCAAACAAAGCTTTCATTTTCTGCCACTTTTGTCCTGACTTTTCTCTCAGGTATTAGGAAATGAGAAGTTGTTTAAAAGCACACTCTTCATTATCAGGTATGAACAACTGAAAGAGTAGATAGTTCTTTTGCATAGTCTCTGAAGGGGCAATTCAAACTGATCTTTTAAATTCAAAATGATGCCTGTGAGGAGTGATTGCTGTGTTTAGGTGCTTACAAAAATACATTCTGTGAAATATTTGTGCACATGCTTTGCTCTCTAGGAAATGTCTTGCTGAAGCAGACCCAATGTATCCCCGGAAACTTGTTTTCGACAAATGAAAATTCCTCAGCAAGACATGACTCTTCTCTGGGCCTTTTGTTAGTTGGCCTTTTTGCATGCAATAATAAGTCACATTCTTGATCTCTGGTTTATAGTGAATGAGTAAGTATACTGGTACAAGCTGTTTGATTGCTCCTACCTAGCTTCTTTTAGAAGTGGGAATAGCTAAACAAATTTATGTAGACTTTGCACAATACAAACTGTACTGTGCATGCATTCTACACTCAAAAATAACATCCAGACAGAGCTATATGGCTTTTTCTCACAACAAGTCAAGAAGAAGCCATGGCTTACTATTCAGGCTTATAGTGATATGCAAAGCAGGCTAGTGATTCATTCAAGATAGATTGTATGAAGAAACTGCCCTAATATGTGGCAAAATATGTATGAGAAACTTGACTGTGGAAAAAACTAGGGATGGAAAGAATTTTTTTAAAAAAATTGGAAAATGGATGAAAACATGTTTTTCAAGTGTTGAGAAATCCTGACAAGTATAATCCTAGACTGATAAGAATCTTTGCAGTTCAGAACTTATCCTGAAAAAAATTTGCACATGGTTGTTTTTGTGCAGTAGCCAGCATTTTCTGCATGGAAAATACTATTTCCATGCAGAAGTATCAATTCCTGCACAGAAAATACTGTTTTCCATGAAGAAAATGCTATAAGTGAGAACTTATTCTGTGTAAAATTCACGTATTGTGGATTTGCATAGAAAAACAACATTTTCAGCACAAAAGACTAGCATTTTCTACACAGGAGTTAATATTTCTAAGTTGAAATATTATTTTCCATGCAGAAAATGCTATTTCATTTGCAGAAAATGCTATTTTCTGCTCAAAACAACGTGTGAATTTTGTGCAGAAAAGGTTCCATATTGCAAATACCCTTCAAAAACTGTCTGATTTTTGAAGTCTTTCTTGCAGTGGGAAGACATTTGCTGAAATTGCTCATTTCTACTTTGAAAAGAAACTGAGTGAAAATTACATCCCTAAAAAAACCCAAGTATTGTTAGCCACAGAATGAAAAAAGAGTGTGATTTGAAGGAGGCTTGTACATAGGCATATATGGAAGGCTGTTTAACTGTGAATGTCTTTAAACTGTTATCGGGCCAGTTTTAACATTTAGGCTACATCCAATTGCTCAATCCAATAACTGTAGATCCAGGGTGTCAACTGCCAAATTACAAGTGAGCAGTTATATAAATCCCAGTGATTCAATGAGTCTACCCTAGTTAGATGAGCAATTGGACTTGGGCTTTATAGTGATATAGGAGATCCAAATTGCAGAAATCTGATGGAGAAAACTTGATGTATAAAGTGTCCAACTAAGGAAGGTGTTGGAATGTTGGGCACCTCAAATGTCATTGGACACTATTTTGGAAAAGAGGTCTGCTAAGAGTTATAAAAGACAGTGAACAGGGCTAGAGAAGGGAGTTGAGAACTAGACATCAAGCACGTGGGAGCTGAAACAGAAATTGTAGAGTGGGAAGAGAACAGAAGAAGGAAGAGAATTGAATTGAAAACTGAGGAAAGCAGCGAGTGAAGAGCAGCAAGACCTGAACTGCAATCACAGAAGAGATGTGACTGAGGATAGTCTGGGCAGGAAATAGAAGTGAAAAAACCATCTTCGGTTGGGAGGAGTGTGCAGATCTTCCAGGACCAATTTTCAAACTGTTAATGAAAGGAATCATGACATTCATATCTTCTTCTCAAACATAATCAGAACACAGGGCCTTTCTGCACTACACTATTATAGTGCTATTATGCCACTTTCAACATCCTGTGGAATTCTGTAGTTTACTGAGGCCAAAGAGCTCTCTGGCTAAGAATTCTAAGTGCCCTTCCCTGAACTGCAAACCCCAGGACTCCATAGGATGTGGAAAGTGGAATAATAGCACTATAACAGTGTAGGGCAGAAAGGCCCACAGTGTTGTTGAGCCATGGAGACATGGCATGGGTCCCATGCCCTTTTGGTAATCTTTAATTAGTTCTAACTCCTATTAGATATCAAGGAGCATATAGTCGAATGACAACAATTATGACAACCATGATAATGACAGTGATGATGACAACAGTGACAGTGACTAGAATTTGTATGCTGCCTCTCCACATGAATGGGCTCAAAGCAGTTTTCAGAAATACATATCGTGAGGCTCTCCAGATTACAGCATTATTACGACAGACAGTACACTACTGGTTAATACAAAATTTTAGCATAACAATTGAAATAAATAATTACTTTCAGTGATAGTTGCAATATAGCCTTTTATAGTTAGTATAAAATAGGCAACATCAGTATTTAAAAGGTGACATGAATATCAATGATAATTTATCACTAGTCAACAGAATAAACTGGATTTCAGCAAACTGATGGACTTATGACTAAAAAGTGCCCAGCCATTTACTTTGATCAGCATCTGCCTTCCATTTGCCAATATCATTTTGCAGCCGCTGGCAGAAGACAACTGATCTCTTTTCAAAGAGCCTCATCCTCATTCAGATTTCCTGGAAGAGATGGCTTTATTTCCATTTTATTAAATATTGCCTTGCTTGTCCAAGTACCAATTGTATTTGTGTTTTTAGAATGTATCTTTCTTTATTTATTGTAATCTGTGAATATTGTATTTTACAGTCTGTAAATTAGATATGAGATTTAATGCAGTGAAGAACACAAGAGTGTTAAAATATCTCCAGTTCCAGCAGGGAACCACAGGGATGTTTAAAAGCCTGATGCATATAATGTTAATATTACATTACATGTTGTGCTACTGCTCTGGATGCTTATAGCAAATGTCTATAGGGAGAATCAATTCCAAAGATTTCATTTTCAATAAACAGATTATGCAGTTCCACCATATACAATTAAAGAGGTAGTAATGAAATGGTTATGAAATCCCCTGTCAGTCCCTCGTTGTTTTTTAATTTTGTAAATAACATCAGGAGCAATCTTCAGGGAAATGCTTATGTATTTATTTATTATTGATTTTTTATTTTAAAAAACTACATTTAACATTACTTGTTATTGCACATCTAGTCCTAGGGATGGCAAGACAATGAAGTATTTCCACATTATTAAATGTTAGATGCATGGGGAATTGAGGTAGCATATCCTTTTATAAGAATATATTAAATATTAATAGCTAGTGATTACAGAAATTAATTTAAAGCTACAGTTAATTTTGAGATGGAAACTTTCTCTAACTTTTCTCCTTTATTGCAAAACAATGCATATTTAAAGTAGATTCCCTTGGTAAATCAACTGAGTGACTGCTGAATTGTTCTGTTTCATAACTGGAATTCCACGTGCCATGCACAAGTTAATGTAAAAGATTTTCAAAAGGTATACTGATAGAAAAAGACTACATCCAAATATGAAAAAATGGCGGGAGACAGGGGGGATAAAATCCTGAAAATTGTAATTTGTAAGGGAGGATGCAGTTGAAACACATAAGGCCAGCCCTCCACATTTGCTAGAGTTGGGGGTACAGGGCTCCCAGAAAAGTGGAAAAATTACAAATATCAAAATGTGTCAGTGTGTCTTTGGGAAGGGGGTTGAGGCACAGTGGAGAGAACAGACACCCATGGTCCAAACCAGGTCAGTAAAAGGAGAGAGAAAAGGAGTGGATTGCCATGGTTGCCGTGTATTTCCTCTCTCTTGCCCATACTCCTTTCTTGTGTCTGAAGGGGCACTGGGAGACGGTTTGTGGTGCTCAGAAATCAGGCTACAAACCATCCTAAGCTGGTCAGGCAGTGGCTGGTGGAGGTAGAGGAGGAGGACCAGAGGTGGGTTTTTAAAGGGCGGTGTGACCTGATCAGAGCTGGATCATCTTGAGCAAGTTACACTCTCTCAGAGTAAGGCAAAAGTAAATCCCCTCTGAACAAATCTTGCCAAAAAAACCCCTGTGATAGATTGCCTTAGGGTCACCATAAGTTTGACATGACTTGAAGGCACACAAGAACAAGCAAAAGTGTTCATTTTTCAGAAACATACATTATATAACTGTAGTTTCAGAATTAAACTTTTTTGCGGCTCATAAAAGCCAGTATAGTATAGTGGATTGAGTCTTGGACAAGAACTTCAGGAAACTCAGATTTGAGTCCCTATTCAGGTGTGGAAACCCACAGAGTGACCTTGGGCAAGTCAGACTTTCTCAGCCTCAGAGGAAGGCAAAGGCAATTCCCCTGAGTAAATCTTGCCAAGAAAACCCTGTGATAGGTTCTCTTTAGGGTCAGCTTCAACTTGTCTCCCAGATATGGCCTTTCCTGGAGAGAAATAATCTAGCCAAAGTAACCTCCCAATTAGATTACTGTAATGGGTTCTATATGTTGCTTTCTTTGAAGATGACTTGGAAGCTGTGGATACTGCAAAACTCAGTAGCTCAGTTGCTAACTGAAATATGAGATAGACATCATATAATGACAGTTTTAAAAGAATTGCACTGGTTGCCTATAAGCGTTTGGTTGACATTCTGGTTGTGATGACATTTAAAGCCCTAAATGGCTTCGGACCTTGATCCTTAAGAGAATACCTCTCCCTGGAAGGCCTCTCCTCAGTGTCCCACCAGTGAGGTCAATACACTGCGAGAACATGAGAGAGAGCCTCCTCAGCTGTGGCACCCTTGTGGAATATACTCCCCTTGGAGGCCTGACTTATGGCAATGCTTTATTTAGGCACCAAATCAAAAGGTGATTATTCAGTAAATCCTTTGGGAGCTTAAACGATTCACTCCAAAATATTCATATGCATGATTTTAAATTGTTCTTAATCTGCTGTTAACTCTTCTTAACTTGTTTTTAACTAGTCATCTCATTTAATATATATTTTTGGTGTATTTAAACTATTTTTATTGTTTGAAATTGTTTTAATCTGGTAATACTAATTTTACTTGTATGCTGCCCTGAGATCTTGTGATACAGTATAAACATTTTAACAAATAAATACAGTGTAAATAAAAATGTTTTGATTAACAAGCAAACAAGTCAATGTATGACTTGAAGCACTGATAAGCTCCAGGTAGCTCATGCCTCTCAGAAGCTGAGTGACCATGCCCATTGTTTACTACCTTTGTATTACAAGTAGACCTACAGTACAAAGTGAAATTTCTAAGCACAACAGCAGATATATTTTTGTTTACAGAATATGTATAATTACTTTAAAATAATGTATTATTTGCCATATCAGTCAAGGTTTTTTTTTGTTGAACTGAGAACCTAGTTTTCTTTAATAATGACATTTAAGTCCTGTGTTGCCAGAAGAAAATGAAAATGTGAATGTAGCATTTATCGAGTTGTGAAGTGAGAGGTAGGCTTGCTAAAGCTGCCTCAAATTTTATAACACAATAGTGTATTCAGCAATTTTTGTTGTGCTAGCAACGTTTGATGGGCAGACCACCATCTTGTATTTACAGATTTGACAACCTATAATTTTAAACAAACCTTACTACATATTTTGTTATATAACCAAATATTTGACTTCAGTATTGTACAAACAACAAATAGGAAAGGGTAGGAAGGTGAATTCTACATGTTTCAAGGGCCAGAATCAAAGAAATAAGAAATGGGAAGATTATCTTGTAATCTGTACTGAGTAGGAATATTTAAAAGTAATGCCTATATACAGGCAACACATGACCGTTTATTGTTGACAATTCATCTTGAAGACTATAAGCTTGTTCACACATTTTCCTGAATGTACAAGAGGTAGAAGTGAGTCAGGAGCAAGTGGGCAATGCATTCAACGTACAGATACACACATGTATGTTGGTGTGATGGCTCCTCTTCAGACCTTCACACATTGACTGGAATCTTGTTGGCTAGCCCCAGCAAGAGTAGACCATTGGATCAGTTGTGGACCTAGGTAAATCCAATGGCTGTACTCTAGTTGGGACTAACAGTAGGTTTGAAGTCACTGACTGCGTAGATCTGCAAAGATTTGCTTTTGCTAAACATATTTGATTAAATCTTGCAGTTAAGAACTCTGATGAGATAGTGTTTCCAATTCCGCAGAGCACAATCTGAACCTTTGCCAAGGCCCTTCCAGACCTTTCCCAGAGCCCCCTTTGTGCTAAACAGCTTGGAGTGTATAATGGTTCTGTCTCCAATTTCTACTTTACATAGTCAGATAAATGCCTGGGTTCATAAATATTTTTCCATCTTATTTATGAAGTGAGGGGGAGCTCACCAGAGTTTGGGAAAATTATTGCTTGGCCTACAGGTCTCAGAATCTCCAGCCAGCATAACTAGTGAGAGGATTCTGAAGTTGTAGTCCAAAAATAAGTTTTCCAAGCTTGGTTTTGGATGGGATCTGGTAGAACAGTACACTTTCCTGTCTTTTGCTATACCACCAACTTGTGTATTGATAAGAAGAAGGGAAAGAAAAAGTTGCTATAGACCCTTACTTGCAATATGCAGTATGCTGTGCACTCTTGTAGTCCACAAAAGTAATTTTCTCAAGTTCTGTTCTGTTTAATTTCAGCAAATTTGTATTACATTTATTTATATGTTGGTTATGTACGTTACCTATTTCAGTGTCATTGCTAGCTCTTATTATTCATCTTATTGCTTATCATTTTCATCTAGAAATGTAGATATACATGCATTCCATGCAAGAATGAATTATTTCAAAATTTTTCTCTCCACTGGGTGATATTATAACAGATTTTGTGCCTTTTTCAATGACTTTTCAAAATTTGGGACTTTTGCAAGAAATCTATTTGCACAAAAACTTGGGGTTTTGAATAAACATTCAAATTCTTTTGCCTAGAAACCAGTATATTTTGCATAAATTGCAATTTTTTGTGCAAAACTGTTGCATTTCTTGTACAAACCAAGGTTTTATGCAAACAAATGTTTCAGAAGTTTAAAATTAAAAAAAAATCTTGCAGTGGTTGACCATTTTCTTAATTGGATGTCTCAATGGCCCTTTCTGCACCAGTCAATTAGAACAGGGCAGTGTGTCCTCTCACGGAGGTCGTCTGCACCTTGGAGCGGACTAGGAGCAGACTACTTACCAGAGATCCACACCTCAGTCCACTCCAAAACGACCCCAAGTGGTCCTCCAGTGTGTTTTCTAAAGACCACAAAAAACAGGCCTTTATTTTCCTGGAACGCGCCATTGCATTCCTGCTCCCTTGTGCAGATCTGCAGGCTTGCACCAATGCGAGCCTGCGATCTGTGGAGGGTGGGCTTTAGGCATGGCGAGCTTCAGCGGTTGGTCGGGACCCACGACCAACTGGAAGCTGCCATTTTGGAAGCCGGAAGCTGCCATTTTGGAAGCTGGAAGCCACCATTTTGGAAGCCGGAGCAGTGCAGATCTACAGACCTTGCACTGCTCCGATTCACCCTGGACCAAGGAGGAGCCCTGTGGAAGGGCTTCAGGGGCAGTCCATGTTGCTTTGGACCCCAGAAGAAGCAGTAGGTAGTGGCACGGAGCGATTCCCTCACCTTGTGCGGAAAGGGCCAATGTGTCAAGACACCCAATCTCACCAAGGACAAGATTGTTTCCAAGCATTCTTTACACCTCTATTTAAAATTTATACTTGTTTGTATAGTTTAAAATTATCTATTGAATATTGCCTTGGGAGCATTTATCCCCAAAGGTAGCGTAGAGATATTTCAGATGAGTAGATTAGTAAGTAACAATGCAAGTAATAGCCTTTGTGAGGGGAAAAATAGCAACAGTGCAAATAATAGTCATTTTGGGGAAAAACAGACAGATACTGAAACAGCCTCTGGATTCTTGCCCTATATTATAGGTGGTAACCTGTGTGTGTATTTCTTTGTGCATAGGTGAAATGCCTTTACACATCAGCATCTCCCAATTCACCACTCGGAACCAAAACATTTTTCCATCATCACCCTATATGAACCTTCTAAGTGGATGTGTACTTTATAAGCCTTTCATTGCCAGCTACTGCAGGGGAGTATTTGTATGCATACAGTTCTAGAGAATCTACCTTTCCTCCCTTTTAAGACCTTTCTTTTAAAAAGAAGGTACTTTATAAACTTCAAAAAATATGTTTTATATTGGGAACTGCTGACACAACGTTGAAATGGAGGTGGTAGGCTATAATCTAGCCGCATTGTTTTGACAGCAGTTATGGGATAATGCAATAAAGGCCTGAAGCACTTTTAGTTAAGTATATCAACATGGACCTAATTTATTTAGAACTTCATCTAGTCATTCATATTGAAAACATCATGCACTCTGATATATCAAGAAATACATTTTCTCTCTAACTTTTATATATACTACCAGTAGATGTACATGGAATCATACAAGACATAGGTTTTCTATTGAATTTTTGAAGTTGTGGTTCCTCGGCCTTCTTTGGCTTACTGCTATTTAATAAACAATAACATACTCTATATCCTTTGAGTGTTAATATGTAATGAGAACAAACAGAAGACATAAGAAAGATGGAGAAAAGATAGATACATAAGCAAGAGAAAAAGGGAGTTATTGATTTTATTGACTGTTCTGTTAACTTCTGACATTGCAATAAAGCCTTATTTATTTGTATACAGAAGACTCAATTACATAGATACATATCATTTTAACAACTGGGTTATTTACAGGAGAATTGCAGCTTCATAAATAATATAGATGTGCATTCCTCAAGCTGGTGTTTATCTGTAGTTGCTATTTTGGGCATTGTGCTGTCCAGAGATGTTCTTCAGAAAAAAAAGTCAAGAATATTAGTGTGTAAAATGAAATTATATATGAGATACAGGGAATTTTTGTTGACTGTACAATAACATACAGGAAAGTGTACCCTTGGTTATAGAAGCATGGAATCTTAGAAGGGACCACGTGGGCCATTTAGTCCAACCTCCTGCAGTGCAGGAGATACACAACTGAAAGATGGCCATGCAACCTCTCTTTAAAGACCTCTAAAGAAGCAGAGGCCACCACTCTCCAAGGCAGACTATTCCACTGTTCAACAGCTCTAACAGTAAAGAAGTTCTACCTCATATTTAGCTGGAAACTCTTTTCTTGTAATTTGAACCCACTGATTTGTGCTCTAGTTTCTGAAGAAGCAGGAAGCAAACTTGCTCCATCTTTTACGTGACACTCCTTCAGATATTTAAAGATGGCTATCATGTCCATGCCTAAGGCCATTTCTGCACCTTACCTCCTTCCAGCAACATCCTGTCACTATCCCAGCAGTGCCTTTGCTGGGATGGAAGCATGTCCCGAATGTACCCCTCCACAAGGGCCAATGCCATGCAGAAATTGCCTAAGCTAACATACTCAGCTCCTTAAATTGTTCCTTATAACTTGGTATCATCTACAAATTTGATAAGAGTGCCTTCTGTTCCATGACCTAGGTCATCTATAAAGCTGTTGAAGAACACTGGGCCCAGGACGGAACCCTGAGGCACCCCACTAATCACTTTTCTTCAGGATCAAAAGCAATATTGATGAGAACTCTCTGGGTTTGGCCTGGCAACCAATTATGAACCCATCTAGTAATAGCTTATCTATAAGTCTGTAGTTCATCAGCTTCTCTACAAGAATATCAAATTGAACTCTACAATAAACTGTGTTACAATATCTCTCAGTTAGAGAAGCTGGGGTCAGTCACTCCCTAGTAATTAAGTTTAGGATAGCAAACTAATAGTGTAGCCTTATGAATGTCTCATCAGAGGATGTAGATAGGATTGCTGGGCAAGTGAGAACCATCATATTTGTATTAGATCCATGCACTTTCTGACTCATTAAAAAGCCGGGGAGGGGGGGGGATGGCTGAATGGGTAAAGGGAATGGGCAATGCCCTACTGAAAAAAGGCAGAGTTCCAGCATGCCTAACAGAGTCAGTTATAAGAACATTGCTTATAAAGCTCCCTTGATACCATCACATTGGATAACTAACATCCACTCTCCAACATTGCATTTTTGGGCAATACACTCAAGTGTGTGGTGACCTCTCAGCTCCAGGGGTTTCTAAATGAGACATATTATCTATATCAATTTCAATCTATTTCAGACTTAACTATGGGACAGAGACAACTTTGGTTGCCTTGGTGGATGACCTATGCTGGAAGCTGGACAAGGAGGAAACTACTGAAGAATTTCACCTGTTTTTCAGTATTTGGGCAAAACTCAGCAACTACTTTAATCATTCTATACTTTACTCCTTTTGGCTTTAGATTGGGAATGTGGAATATAACTGTTTTCACTTTTTTAAAAACATCTGCTCCCAAATTTCAGTTTAGGTATTTATATCTTTTCCCCTAGAAAGAGAGAATGGAGTGGGTGGGGGTGAGAGAGGAAGAGGGAGCGCTAAAGTGGAGTGATACCACCAAACTCTTCCAAAGCCTTTTTCTTGCATGGATTTTGTACAGCAACAGAATTACAGGTTAATTTCAGTCCAAAACTCACACAATCTTCAGCCACATATATATCATGACTTAGTACAATACAAGCCAATGCTTTCATTTGAAATAATGGTTCATCCTGCTGAGATATAGCATGAGATCGTATTGTCGGGTTTCATACTGTTGAGGACTTGGGGATAGCTGGGAGAAGGTGAGTTGGATGTGTTAGAATTTTTGCAAACAGGAGCATTTCACAATGTACTTGATATGCATGTTCATTTGTAGCACAGAATTTTGCTTGTAATTTGATCTGATCTTACAGCGTGGCCTTATGACTACAGCTCTTCAACTGCTGTCTTTCCCTTAGCTTACTGCTTGGCTCCTGCTGTATGCATCTCTGTGGGGCTACTCTTTCAAGAGTCTCAGCAAAGTCTGAGCTGCTGAACAACCTGTAATGAGACTCTTGAATTCAGCCACCCCGTAGGGCTGCATAAAAACCATAGAGTGGAGTGGGAAATTGTCAAAAAGCTGCAGGAAGCAAAGCCAGCATACTGGACTATGTAACAAGACCTATAGTTTCATAAACCACTGCCTCTTGCCTCTTCTCCCAGCTTAACACAATCTTGTGAAAATGCATCTCAGCAAAAAGAGGAAAAAAAACCCTATTTTTTCTACAAGACATGGAAATCCTGTTCTGCTTTAAACATACTCTGATGTAGATTATAACTGTACTATTTCCCTTTATTAGGTGTCCCCAAATAGATACAGCCCTTTGGCCTTCCCTATCATTGTGGTATTTAAAGAAAAATAATGGTGGTGCTGAAGTTTGCTGAAGTTGTGGATATCCAGCTCATGTATTTGTGTTCTTAGAAGTCATGATATATTAATCTATTTTTTTAAAAAAAAATCAGGTAGAAATAGGTGTTCAAATGTACTCTGATTCTCTCCATTAGCCTTTAGGGAAAGCAAAACCTCATGTTACAAAAGTTCATAAGCATTCTACCAATTAAAATCTTTTCTTTTTTAAGGGCTACTGCTTGGCTGCCAGCAAGCACATTAAATAATTTGAGTATCTCTTATTAGCATTTTTAGGGCTGCAGATCTAATATTTGACATACCTGCGTTCATGGTGATCTGGATCATATTTGAAATAGCAGAAAAAAATCCCCCTCAAAAAGCACCCAGCCTGCTATTTTAGGTACAGGTTTGGATTCTAATGGATTGGTATTCTATTTAATTCATTAACCATATATACTCTGCCTTCTAACTGTTCCCCAAGTGGCTTCCTCTCCAGTCTTCCAGTTTATATTGATGAACAGCTTCAGTGCTGTGCTTGGGATTTTAAAAAAATCTCATTTCCAGGTGAAGAACTGCCAGTCCTTTGCTGGTCCCCCTAAGATAAGCTTGGTTAACATGCTGTATTCCAAATCCTGTTGGACTGCATCTCCCATCCACCTTAGTCAACATGGTGAGTGATTATGGGACCTGTAATTCAGTAGCATCTGGAGGATCAGATATCTCTCGCCCCTTCTTTAAGATTATAATTCTTGGTCTTGATTCATGGTTGTATCTTTGACCTTGGAAATCAGTTAGTAGTACTAGACAGAATCTCAAGTCCTTCACTTCCAATTTCTGGACATCATGGGTCTAGCAAAAGGGTTTTGAAGACTGATTCCTTTTTATTTTTTGAATGAGAAACAGTGTAATCCTATCCATCTCTACCAAGAAGTGAGAACCATTCGATGTCAATAGAATTGCAACCAAAACCAAATAGCACCCACTCACCAATGCTGTATAGCCATAAAGTGTATTTTAGCAGCAGCAGCAGCAGCAGCAGCAGCAGCAGCAGCAGCAGCAGCAGCAGCAGCAGCAGCAGCAGCAGCAGTTTCTTTTTGGGAATGAGAATTTGGCCATCGTTTGAGATAAGCAGTGTGGATTACTGCTGGTCTATGGATAAAATTATTTCTGCTTTCTGGATAGAGTACATAAAAGAGATAAAAATTATATGAAGAAAATCATAAGTAGTCAATAAGTAGTGATTTTCTTAAAAGAAAAAAAAAGTAAACAGTAGCATTTGCTCCATATAATAGATTTTCTTTTAGCATACTTTGCCTTTGGCATTTAGTATGCTTGCAAGAATATAAAGAAAGGAAGTTTCATTTAGACAGTCTTCTGGACTGTTTAGTTAGGGATCAGCTGCCCAACATAAAATAATAATGCATCCATCTTTTAATAGGCAACCTTTATCACCACTATATTCAGCAGTGCTAACAGCAAATGAAATATTGTATGAATTCACAGAAAATTGATAGGGTCTTTGTGACCTTAATGTGATTATATGTGTGCTAATGCATACAGCAAAAAGGAAACCAGAACTCACAATGGGGAAGGGTCCAGTTCATAAAAGATTCATGCAACGTTAACAGAGGGATCTTTGTGCAGTATACAGAGAAGAGGGTGGAAGGACAAGTGACATTAGTCTATTTTTTAAATAAAGAACATGTTTTTACAATTATATCTCTTTCCTTATCATGGAGCAGTCTTGCTTCTAGACATCCTTTAGCTTGAAAAAATACATTTTTTTGAAAAAAATTTTTGGAAAAATTTAAAACCATTATACATACCCAATATGAACATATGTGTTTATTTTGTAACATAATACAAATCAGGGAGCAGCAGGAAACAATAGAATGAGGTGTGAACATGTGAAAGTAAGTAAAATAAATGAGCAAAGTGGCTGATGAACACATTGGGCTGGATCCCATTAAGTTTAGACCCACGGAAGACCCATATCACATAGAGTTCCACTGTTTTCCCTGTTGCCCTTTGACTATGGCCCTTTCCACGTTGCATTTGCCATGTGAAAGGGCGCCTGGAGCATTGCGCGATTGTGAGGAGCGATCTGCACGACGCACTCATAATCACACGACACTCCAGGGGCCGGCAGGGGCCAATCGCACACCTTTTCATTTTTGGCTGGAAGCCGAAAATGGTGTGTGATCGCGCATTGCTCCCGGGTTCCGCGTGCACTTGCCTGGCGTGCAGAGCCTCCGGAGCCACGCCGGTCGCACTTCCTGCCCCAGCGCAGCCTGGGAAGGTCCCAGGCTGCACTACAGAAGGAAGAGGTGGGGTTCTCGCGCGAGCAGGCAGCTCGTGCGGAGTTGAAGGACCCCAGACTTGAGAGCATCTCACCAGAGGCTGCTCGCGCAATCCCTGCACCCCAGTGCCGGAAGAAGGTAAGGTGCGGAAAGGGCCTATGACTGAGTCTGGATGTCATTTATTGATTTTGAAATTTTGACAGTGGATGTGTCCATATAAAATTGTACAGTGTGACTGTTACTGTATTTTTGCAAGTGTATATCAGGCAGATACAATTATCACCTGGAACTGACAGTATCTCTTCACAAAGCTTTTCCTCATTTATTAAAACTCAGGCCTGACATATTGGCCATTTCCGCACTAGACTGTTATAGTGCTATTATTCCACTTTCAACATCCTATGGAATCCTGGGGTTTGCAGTAGTCTTTGAGGCCCCTAAACTGCAAACCCCAGGATTCCATAGGATGTTAAAAGTGGATTAATAGTACTCTAACTGTCCAGCGCGAAAATGACCATTATCATCAAAGGGTCTAGTCCCCATTAATAAGCTTACAGTCCTACTGTAGAGTAGCTGGGTTTTCCCGACCATTTTAAAAAGCAGTCCCACGTAACACTATTTGAAACAGCTGAAACAGAGGAAAACAGAGGCCAGGCTAACTCCAGCCAGGTAGAGTAACAATTGATATATTAGCCAAAACTGGTAAGAGGTGTTTCATGAGGCAGAGGTCATTTGGGCGTCTAATGGCAGATGAACCAATTGTGAACCAGATGCCTTAAGGGGGACACAACACCTCATAGAAGCCGTTGAATCTGAGCCAGGTAGACAGATGAGCTTCCTACCAACAGTACCTCCATCTTATATCGGCTAAGGACAGATTCTTGTTGGTGACTTATGCTGGCATATAAACCTCAGTTACCCCAGTATAAGTATTTTCTTGGTACTGTACAATGAGATATACATACCTTTTAGGGCAACACCATTGTTCAAGCTCTACAGTGGCAATGAGATGGCTTCCAGGCACAGCTCTGCCCTCTGACTACTGATAGTCCATGGAGATACCTCCAGTTACTATCAGGCTGCCATTGTACACCTGAGGAATAAAGAGCAGGCTTTGCTTCCCCCACCAATTGATGTTGTACACTGGCAGAGATTTATCAATAGTCTAGTAGGATTTTGACAGAAGTCTGTTTACCCCTCAGTCAATTTCTTTCTGTACCTAGTCATTGATTCAGGACATCCACTGCATCCCCTGAATTTGATGAAAATGAGGGATAATGTGTCATTAGCATATTGGTGACATCTCAAGAAAGATCTCCAGACGACTGCTCCCAGTGGCTTCAGTAAATGTCAAACAGCATGGAGATTGAGCAATGGTCTTTCATGGCAATGGTTCTCAAACAATGGCCATCCAGATGGAATTAAAGTCCCAGAACCCCTCACCATTGGACATGCTGCTTTGGGTTTCTGGAAGTTCAAAACATTTGGAGGCTAAAAGATTGAGATCCACTGTTCATACTCTGAAACCAACCAGCCATGTAAGAACAGAGTCCCCTACGAGAGGTGACTTGCACATCACTGAGAAATTCAAGAGTATCAACAATATTGCACTTAATCTTCTTTCCCTTTGGCAAGTCAACTCACAGACCATTCAAGGCAATTTATCTCCTAAAAATGAAAATTCTGTTTCATCCAGTAGTGCTTCGGCTGCACTTTTGACTAGCACTTTTATTAGAAAAGATATGTTGATCATCGGCCTCTTCTAGGTCTAGCTGAAGTTTACTCAGGAGTGGTCAGATGAAGATTTGTTTTAAACAAGGTGGGGGCATTCTCTTTCTCAAAGATGAATGTACAGTCTCCTGGACCCAGCCAGATAGTCCTTCTCTGTTAAATGTAATAATTCATGAACATTAAGCATGCAAGTGTGGTGGCTGTGTGTCCCACTTTACAGAGGAAAATTTTCTGTTTGAAAGACGATCTGAGGACAGTTATCCTCTATCTGGTGGAATGCCTAGTCCAAGTTCTCTTTAAAGATGAATAAGCATAAAAAGGGCTATAGAAGGATTTACACAAGGTTACACAGGAAGACTGCATAGAAGTTATAAAATCATAGGTATATTTCAATTATAGCAGTGATTTCTACATGTGCATATGCATATAAATGAACACATAAAATTTTATGCAGAGCTGATGTGTTCTCTCTTCTGTGCAATGTGTAAGTGGTGTGTTTACAAGCAAGACTCAACCAGGCAAGGACCTTCTTCACATCTTCAGACCATAACAACTAAATGCCACCCGGTAACAGTAGACAAAATATCAATCTGGGTTTCTGCATTAATGACATGTATAGGTCAGGTCCAGGTTATCTGAAGGGCCATATTGTCCCATATGATCCTGTCTGTGTCTTGAGGGCTTCAGAGGACATCCTTCTCTCAGTCCCACAACCTTCATAGGTACATCTGGGGGGAACATGAGAGAGAAACATGCAAGAGGAACTTCTCAATGTCTGCTCTCAGGCTATGGAATCTTCTTCCTAGAAAAATTCAGTTGGTATCCTACTTGCTGTCCTTCCTAGGTCAAGTGAAGATCTTTTTATCTCAACAGGCCTTTGAGGGCTGATTGCTCTGGGTGAAATGTATTTTATTGTTTATTTTGTGCTATATTTGTTATATTAATTGTTTTTACTTTTAATGATGATACTTTTAACTGCTTTTAGTGCTATGTATAGGATTTTTAACTTTTATGAAATGAATTTTTAAAAACAGGAATACCTTTAACTTTGATAAGCCACCTTGAGTCTCAGAGTGGGAAAAAGGTGGGATATAAATAAAAATACAAATTATATACTATATGTGTTAATAATAATAATAACAATGGTGTCCATGTCATGATAGATGCCTGTGACCTGTAAACATATCAAAGCAAGCTACCAAAAGTTTCACCCCAAATTGCCTGGATCAAACTGCAGAAGTTCTTGAACCAGAGTGGCAGTGACTTACCTGTTGTCATTGTTGCAGTTGTTGTTATTGTTTCCTACCCTCCTCTCCCCATGGATTGAGGCAGGGAACAGTAACAGATTAACACACAACATGTAACTTCAGTGATACACAGAACATCAGTTAAAAGCAACAGTTAAAATGCATCATATCAATTTAAAAGAACAACTAATACAAAAAGCTATTAAAACAGTCATTAAATATTTAAAATTCACAGTCTAAAATCATCTGGATAGGCCTGCCAGAAGAGACTGGTCTTTAATGCTATTTTAAATTTGGGCAACATATTCAGCTGTCAAATCTTTTCTGGTAGGTCATTCCATAGTCTGGGGGTGGCTGAAGAAAAGCTTGTCTGGGTGACTGGTACCAGTCTAGTCCCAGCCAATTGAAGTAAATGTCCCCCAGTGGACCTGAGTGTGGGAGGAGGTGATCCTGTAGGTAACCTGGACCCAAACCAGGTAGAGCTTTAAAGATAATAATCAAACACTTTGTGCTTTTCCCCAGAAACTTATTAGCACCCAGTGCTAATATTGGTGTGATATGTTCACTCCTAGATGTACCAGTAACCAGTGTGGTTGCAATGTTTTGAACCAACTGAAGTTTCCAAACTTGGCCCAATGTATAGTGCATTTCAAAAGTCCAACCTTGAGGTTACCAGCACATGCACTACCATCATGTGGTGGCCTGGAGAATGTGCTTGGAGTTTTATTAAGGTAACTATTCAAGATACTAAAATCTAGAATAAAAGTCATGGTGGATTTATCTTGTCAGTGGTATGGAAGCTCTGGTGCTCTGTTAAAGATCTTTTGCAGATCCAGGGAAAGTCTGGTGCAAACTTTAGTAACTTACATCTTTATAAGACATGAACCACTCCGAAAAGCTCCACTGGGCAATATTCAGAAGATGCACATCTCATGCTTTACTTGTTAAAGGTCCTACATGATATAAGTCACATTATTTCAAGCTAAAGGACATTCAGTACACTTGGAAAAAAACCCAAATAAGACCCAAGAAAGTTGCAGGACTCAGTCTTATCCCCCAGTGCAATGCCACTGCACTAATCTTTGAACAAGCTGTTTCACAGTATGCCGTTTTACAAAGCTTTTCCCATGAACTCCATATTTATGGTAATTTTTGTGATATTCTTTAATCACTATAAACTGTGCAAATTATTGTTTCGGGTATTTTCCAAATGATTGCACTTATTCTGTAGTATAAAAAGCCCTGCCCCACTGATTCATGGGAAGAAAGAATCAAAACCTTATCTGAATGTTCTGTGGCTATAGTTTTCCTTCCTGGGTGTTTTCACCTGTGCTTTCACTGACAGTAATAGATGGCAGAAAATAAATTCAGTTAGTGAATGGGATGTGAGGGAGCTTCTAGCCAGCTTGAAATTGTTGCTTTACTGCATTTCCTTGGTTTTCAGCACACATCTGCCAATTTTCTTTCTGGTTTTCAAACCAACTTGCTTCTGCAACTGTTCCTCATATAGTGGGTAGATTAGGAGGAAGACCTACAAAGGCTAAGAGAAGTGCAAGTGTATGCAATAGAGAGATGTGGGTGGGGAAGGATACATTCCTCTTTGATCCTGAAAAAAAGAGCATGCATAATCTCATGCTGGGACTCTGAAGCCTCATTCATATGCATGAAATTGTAAGCCAACTGTACTGCTTAGGTCTGGCAAACTCAAGGCTATGCCTTCCTTGATTGAACTGAGCATTATAATCTCTTCCAAAGAGTCATGCCATCTCATTATAGATCCAAAGTACAACAGCCTCACTTTTGTTATTTTGGCTTCTCGTGAGAGTTCAGGCTTGGTTTGCTTTTGCACCCATTCATTTGTCTTTTTAGCAGTCTGGTGGTATTCATAGAACTTGTCTCCATCACATTTCAGATGAATTGATTTTCTTCTTAGTAACTTTTTTGAATGCCCAATTTTCACAAAGATACATAGAAATCAGAAATACTATATTATGGATGGTTCTATCTTTGGTATTTAATGAGGCATCGTTACACTTGACAATCTTATCTCATTCCTTCATAACTGCCCCTCCAAGTCTTAGGCCATTTCTGCACCTTATCCTTTTCTGTTGTCATCCCAGCATCATCCTGGCTGCACCTTTGCTGGGATGGGAGCGTGTCCCCAACGTTTCCCTCTGCACCCGGCTGGCTGCCTGTGGATGGGAGCATGTGTGACACATGCCTTCCTTCCACAGAGCAGCTGGCCTCTTTCCCGCGCTGCACTGGGGAAAGAAGTGCTTAGATTGCGCTTCCATCCATTCCGCATGGCCACCGGCAATTGGAGTGTCGCACGATTGCAGACCATTATTGGATTTTTTCCATTAATGGAATATCCTGCGATCGTGATGGGTGGGGACATGTTGGCAGCAGAACCATGACAACATTGTGCGAAAGCACAACTCGCAGACCACCAGCAATGTGTACCCATCATGGGACAGCAACGTCTCCATTTTGATTAATGACTGATA
Source organism: Cyclura pinguis (assembly GCA_030412105.1). NCBI lineage: Eukaryota > Metazoa > Chordata > Lepidosauria > Squamata > Iguanidae > Cyclura > Cyclura pinguis. The sequence goes on from CM059604.1 coordinate 59,596,911, forward strand.
ATGACAGAAAATCTTTAACTATTTCAGTGTGCTAATTACCCACTTTAAAGTTATGTAAATCAACTATGGTCAAATGTAACCCTGCCTTTGCACTTCATTCATTAACTTTCGTCAGTAATCATTCCTTTTCTTTATTTTATTGATTATATAAAAACACAAAACAGTAGACATATACCATACAAACAAAGAGAATATAAGGGAAGTATAAAAGCAAACAGCAAAAAAAAAAAAAAGAATTTCAAAGAACCAAAAATCCACTATATAATGTAATACTAAAGAATAACTAATCTAAACTAATAAACAAATAATCCTAGACAATTAAAAAGATGGCTCCTGCCCCTGTTACCAACAACCCATAGAAACTCAACAGTAAAACTAATGTGATAAACTATCATCAGTAGGCATTCCAAATATTTGTTCTTTTCTGCAAGTAATATAATGTCAGCTGTATAGATCTTAAACAGTTGGTATACCTTTCCCCAGTTTTCACACCTGTTTCCTCTCTGTCTAATTCTGCGTTCCATAGGATATGTTCAGCATATAAATGAAAGAGACAGGGTGATAAAATGTAGCCCCTTCTTGCCCTCTGTTTGTGTCTGTTTCTCCATATTGTGTTGGGACAATGGCCTCTTCTCCACAGTATAGATTATACATCAGGTCAATCAAATCTTGTGGCATAGCCATTACTTTTAGAGCAAACCGTACTCTGTCATGCTTTACATAGTCAACAGCTTCGGTGTAATCTATTATCTATCAATATCATCCCTTGTGTCTTTTTTTTTTAACCCAGCTTGAACATCTGGTATTTTTGGTCCTTATGTATTGTTGATTTATTTTTCATTCACTTAATTATTATTGATTGATATAAATATTTGGAAACCAACTCTTTTCACAAAGTATACTTGTGGTGGACTACCTCCACATACCTTGGTTGAAAACCTGTCAGGATCTATACTGAAACAAGGGGTAGGGTTGGAAGCAAAAGTGAGCAGAGATACAGCTAACAAATGATCATTAAAACAACAATTGCCCTACTAGAAACAGAGTTGGTCCTATCAATAGGTGAAGTGAGATGGCTGCCTCAGGCACTAAAAGCAGTAAATTTGCTCACCCTGCTTTTCTGGAGAGCCACAACTGTTTTGTACACCTCTGCTATGTGGCTACTTTCAGAAGTCTAGCTTTGAGTGTTCTTCATGTTCGAGTATTGTAGACAGGTCAACCTGCCCATATTGTGGTATAGGTCACCCAACACACACTGCCTGGCTCTCATGATCCCTCAAAGCCAGGCATCTGGGAAGTAGCCACCTATGCAGATGTGCACATGACACCTGCATCAGTGGCTCTCCAGTGTAGTAGGGGACCTCCAGAACTGGGTGAATGTGGAAGTGGGTGAATAAGAAATGAAGAAGTTTTGGAATGAAGAAGTTTTGTTTCCTCTAACAACATTTTCTTAAGAATATTAACAATATTTATTCATTAGATTTTTAAAAGTGGTATGCCCCTCCATGGACTGGAGTGCATAATTATAATTATTTTTTGAAAATAAATTTTCAGTTGATTGCAGGTATCCCCCATGAGATGTATATATAGCTGGAATCTCTGTTGACTTAAAAACTACATAATTTCTATCTTCTCTGTTCAGTGATGGGATAGAGCACTACATGCAAAATGTATTTTGACTTAGTTCATTCTTTAAGGATATCAGCAAATCTGCATGCTTTTATTATTGGTTTGTTCAAAATTAATGTAGACATTTCAATACAACATATGTAAGTATCCCCAAACCCGTATGCATCTTTAATGTTTTTTGCTTTTCAAAAATATTATAAACTAATCAGATCCCTTGGTTTCTGCTTAATGATTATCTGCATTTATTGCTTAATCCCTTCATAAAATATTGTTAAGATTGACGCATTGCTATAGAAATAGAAGTCAATTGAATAATACGTAGTAGTCTATTTTACTTGTAACTTAATGTGGTGAGGTATTTCTTTCACATTTCTATTATTTATAAGTCTGTCCCCTTGGAGAATATATAGAAGAATTTGTTTTAAATGAGCAGATAATACCTTCTTTAAAATTTATAAGAATGGCAGAATCAGTTCCTTCCTTTTTCCCCCCTTCACAAACCATAGCGTGGCAATAAAGAAGTTCTGAATTGCCTTGCACTTGTTATTCATAGGACAAACATTGGGGAGAAAAGGATCTTGTTAAGGTTGAGTTAAAATTCCATTTCTACACCCATCAGTAAAACCGCAGAGAGCAAAATCTACACCAAAACTGTCTGGCAGAAGTGTTAAAAATTGTTGCTGGGCTATGTTGTTCTTAAGGCAACTGTGCTCCTATTGCTTCTTAGCCATTTGCTTTCATTCATACTGATTCAGAAATGACGAATACTAGCAATCCTACCCTGCAGCAGCTTTGTGTTACTAATATTCATTCTGCTGTAATAAGACAAGCACTTCAATCTATCTAGTAAGGTATACATAGGCAGAAGCAGATTTACATGCATGTATTCACAAGTGAATATTGAACTACATGCGGAAATAGGGGCAATGTGCATTGCTCCTCGCACAAATTAGATTTTGAGATATGCATAGCTTTGCTGAGAAAATTGCAAAAGCATCAATTAGCTGTTCAGTTGGAACATACATATACCCCAAAGCTGATAATCTTTATCACAGGCCCTTTCTACACAAGGGAGATACATTGTTGTAGTGTCATTGCGTCACAAATACATCTGCACATCAAACCAGTTTGATGTTCTGTCGTAGTTCGTTCTGCACATGTTCCCCTCTTAGCACAGTTCACATCGTTTTGAAACTGGTGTAATATAAAAATGGAAAAACTCCAACGCAAACCAACTACAATGGTGCTGTTGTGGTTTTCCTACATGCGGAAGCGTTACATCAATTCACATCACAGAGGTGGGCATTAAATTGACCAATCAGCAGCAGCAGAGTAGAGGAGAGAGGAGGATAGGAGTTCCAGGAGAATTGATGATGCGGAAGCTACAAATGATTTTCTTCACTTTACTTTGACAGAAACTGGAGCATGTGCAGATAGGAATTGGGGTCAGTCAGAGTAAAAAACACCACTAATAAAACTTGGTGAAACGCTCCTCCACTCTAGTGCAGAAATGGCCACAGTGTCCTGTTCAGGCACAGGTGGCTTAAGGCTGGCATCTTCTCCTATACGCTTTCTGTCAGGAACTTGTTTGTTTGTTAGATCTATATGTATGTTTTCTCTAGTGACCTCAAGATGGAGCACATGGATTTTCTCCTCTGCACTTTATGCTCATAATCTTTTGAGGTCAGGGAAGTTCAAAGAGTGTGACTGGCTCAAGGTCACCTAATGAGGTTCACTGTTCAGTGGGATTACAATCTAGATTTCTCAGGTCTTTCTACAGCCCTCTCATTTCTAAACTTCTAAACCACAACTTTGTCCTTTGAGGTTATTTATATATGTACTATAGGGAGAATCATTGAAATGTGTAGAAATGTCTCTAATACTACCTTTTAAAGCAGCCACTGCAAAGAGTTTAAAAGCAGCACATGGTGACACGTATCTCTTCTTTCCCTTGCCACAGACTTAGTGGAAACTACTTTTCCCCTAAAGCTTCTATTAGCCTCAAAAATAAAGTTCCTGTTGATATTGATATTGGAAGCTTCCTTCCTAGAGCTAATGAAAACTGGAGAGGGAAATCATTGATATTATGGCATAGGAAATAATTTACATCCTCACAATGTGGCATCAGCCTAAAATTCAGTTTTATGTGTCATACTTTGAATGTATTCAGCTTGGCTCTGGCCATTTCCATACCGGGCTTCTGAAATGGTGCAGAGCGACCTGTCACTGAGGTCTTCTACACCCTAGAGTGGACTGGCATGGACTACTTTTCGTAGTTCCACACCAGAATCCACTCAGGAGCGGCCGGAACTAGCCGGGCTGCGTGTTTTTTAAAAACCTCTTTTTCGAGGTTTTTAAAAAGCACGGAGCGCACGGCCCCGTGCTGCTCCGTTGCCTGGCTCCAAAGTGGATTTGCAGGCGAGATCTGCCAGGGGCGGGCTTCCGGCTGGCGAGCTTCTCCGGTTGGTGGAGAGCCTCCACCAACTGGAAGCCGCCATCTGGGACGCCGGAGGACTGTGGAGCAGCGAGCTCACGCTGCTCCGCATGGCGACGGACTTACCCGGCTGCGGGTAAACTCCGTTTTAGCGTGTTTTTGCCCGTTTCTCCCCCCCACATGTGAAAAGGGCCTCTGTGTCCAGTGGGCAGGAAGCATGCCCCTGATTCACGCAAGTGAAGCGATGCCATTCATTTCTACAAGAGACAAATGATCTGATGCACATGGTGACAATGATGGGGCAGAGGTCAAAATTACTCTCTGTTCCTGTTAATTGGTATCCCGGTTACAACCAGTGGGGACTCTGGAGGGAGCTGCTATCGCAAAGATTTTCACAATGGCGACCCTCTCTTTCTGCACACACTTCACTAGAGATATAATTCTTCACGAATTTTCTTCTCAAAGGAAGCAATGAATAAATTTAGCAATTTTCTTCCTACCACAAGTAAGGCCCTTTTTGCACGCCATTTCTCATGTGAAAAGGCCTCTGGAGCATCGTGCGATTGCGAGGACTGTTTCACATGACGTTCTTGCAATTGTGCAATGCTGCCAGGGCCAATAGGTGGCGATCGCTCAATATATCATTTTTGGCTTCTTGCCGAAAATGATGTGCGATCGTGCATTGCTGCCGGGCCCCACACACACTTACCTTGTGTGCAGAACCTCTGGAGACGCGGCCCTCATGCTTCCTCCCCTAGCGCAGCCTGCGAAAGTACCCAGCTGTGCTGCAGAACGAAGAGGCGGGGCCCTCAGACTTCCTGCGGGCCAGCAGAGAGCTGCTACAGAGAAGAAGCAGAGGTGACACGAGTACCTCTTGCAAGAGGCTGCTCGTGTGATCCCCGCACACCCATAAGGTAAGCTGCGGAAAGTGCCTAGGTCTTCTAAAACCACATAATTTTTGATGACTGTTCACAGTTCAGGACTTTGCTGGCATATAAGATTCACTTTTTTCCCCAAAAAAAGTACTGTTTGAAAATGGAGTGTGTCTTGTACCCTGGTGTATCTTATATGCCAGCAAATATGGTATCCGTCAAAATTTGTATGTGGTTGTTTTGTGCAGAAACCACCACTTTCTGCAGAGGAAACATAATTTTTTAAAAGAAAAAAAAAAGAAATTAACCATTTACTGCACAGGAAATGCTGTTTTCTGTGCAAATAACCCATAAGCTAATTTTTCACAGAATAAGTCCCCAGTTAAAGAATTTTCAGTGAAGCGAATAAATTTTTCTGTTTATTATATCATTGTCTGTGCAGAAACCGATGTTTCCTGAATAGAAAATGCTGTTTTCTGTGCAAGAACGAATTTTGTGCAGAACAAGTCCCCAATTACAGCACCTTCTGTGCAGGAAACAGGTTATTGGTCTGTACATAAAATGCTGCTTCTTGCATAGAAAATGTTGTTTTCTGCACAATCCACCATGTGCATTTTGTGTGGAGAAAACGTCCTGAACTACAGCATTTTCTGTGCAGGAAACGGGTTATTTTTAGTATGGAAAATGCAGTTTTCTGCAAAAAACATCCATGTGTAAATTTTGTGCACAGTAAGTCTCAAAGTGCAAAGAATATCATTAGTTCAGTGTTGTTCTGATCACGGTTTCTCAACACTCAAAAAAAGAACACAACATTTTGAACATTTTCAAATATTATTTCCATCTGTAACCCATCCATCATCGTGATGGTTTAAACACCATTTTACAAAGAGTAAAGTGTCCCTGGCCAAAAGCTTACAGTCTAAGAAAAGATTGTCATTAATTTCCAAAAGTTTGTTTTTGTGCAAGTGCCTTTGCTTTTTATTTTTCTAAGTGTGAGAAACTGTGAGACGGGATCGCCGCATCAGTGGCAGTTCCTAAAGTATGACATGCTTTCCCATGAAGGACCTGTGTTAAGTCTTTCGGCAAGAAGCACTGATGCAGTTTTTTTTTTTTAAAGTAGCCATTCCAAAGGGTGAAGTTGATGTTTCATGATGTTGGTTTTATTTGAAGCCTGTTGCTTCCTATTTTGCTCAATTTTATACTGAGTTTTTAGATGTTTGTAGTGCACAGGTCTTAGAATTAACAAATTGCAAATAACCTAGTTATCTATAACAAGTTTTTTATTTTATTGATTGATTTATTGCTAAAGAGGGTCTAAAGAATTTCTTTTTTTAAAAAGCAATTTAACAAATGAGGACAAAGTAACATTTTCTAGCTGCTATTTAAATTAGTGAAATTTAAAGATTTTTACAGCTGTTTTGATAGAAATTTTTATGACATTTTAATATCTCCTAAGGCCTTTTTTAAAGCAAGATAAAAGCAACTGAAAAGTAGCAAGCAACTCAATGAGTAACACAAATTACATTTTAAAACACTGTAACTAGCAACAACAACAAATTTCTTTTTAAACACCACAATGATCAAGAGAAAATGAATGTGTGAAACTTTTACAGCTATAGTGTTGTATTTATTTTATTTTGATGGGATTAGCCATGGGGAAGGGGGAGTCTCTCGATGGAAAGCCAGGATACAAATACTTTAATAAACATTTGAATATATAAATGCACATATATATTAAATTTCTGCCATCATTTCTGTGGTGCAAGCTCCACAGTTCTCTGTGTGCTAAGCATGGGTTTCCAGAGCATTATAGGGTTTTTCACTTTCTTTTACTGTAGAGAGAAACCTGTGTACATCAAGGACTGCATGCTTGTATAGCAGGATTCTGGGAACATAGCAGAATTCCTCCATGTAGACTGGGCCATAGATCTCATCAGTATTTTAAATGAAACTCATAAAGGGCCAGGGTTGGGTCTTTTTAAAAATGCAAGTCAACTGATAGTATATTGTCACTCTCAGGTGTCAGTAAAACTTAGGATCTGGACTGCGACTGTGCTAAATTGTGACATGTAAAACTATTGTAAAATCAAAATCAAGGTTTTTAGAGTTGACTTCTAAAAACATAGCTCTCTTACCAGTGTTTAGTTATTATTTTGCTTATTTATTTCATAGAATCATAGAATTATAGTGCTGAAAGTGACCACAAGGGCCATCAAGTCCAACTCCCCTGTCATGCAGGAATATACAATCAAAACATTCCTGACAGATGGCCATCCAGCCTATGTTTAAAACATCCAAAAGAAGGAGGTTTTCCATTGGCAGCATATTCCATTGTCAGCCTGCTCTTACCATCAGGAATTTCCTCCTAATGTTTAGATAGAATCTCTTTTCCTGAAGTTTGAAGCCATTGCTCTGTGTCCTAGTGCCTGGGGCAGTAGAAAACAGGCTTGCTCCATCTTCTATATGACATCTCTTCAGATATTTAAACATAGTTATCATGTCGCCTCTTGACTTTTTCTTTTCCAGGCTAAACATACCCAGCTCCCTTAGCTGCTCCTCATGGGTCATGGTTTCCAAGCCTTGTATCATTTTGGTCATCCTCCTCTGGACATGCTCCAGCTTGTTAATATCCTTCTTTAGTTGTGGTGTCCAGAACTGTACACAGTATTCCAAGTGAGGTCTGACCAAAGCAGAATAGAATGGTACTATTACTTCCCTTGACCTAGACACTATACTCTTATTCATACAGCCCAGAACTGCATTGGCTTTTTAAGCTGCTGAATCACACTGCTAACTCATGTTCAGCTTGTGGTCTATTAAGATTCTTAGATCCCTTTCATGTGCACTGAGGTCCAGCCAGGTGTCACCCATCTTATATCTACACATTTCATTTTTTCTGCCAAAGTTCCTTACACTTCCTTACACTCTGTTGAAATTCATTTTGTTAGTTTTGGCCCAGCTCTCTAATATGTTAAGGTCATTTTGAATTCTGGTCTTGATCCTCTGGCATATTAACTACCTCTCCTAATTTGGTGTTATCTGCAGATTTGATAAGAATGTCCTCTATCCCGTTCTCTAAATCATTGATAAATATATTGAATAGCACTGGGCCCAGGAAAGAACCCTGTGGCACCCCACTAGTCACTTCTCTTCAAGATGAAGAGGAGCCATTGATGAGCACTCTCTGGGTTTGGTTGGTCAACCAGTTACAAATCCACCTAATAGTAGCACTGTCTAGCCCACATTTTACTAGCTTGTTTCTTTTCAAAGGCTTTACTGAAGTCAACATATGCATGAAGGGAACAGCATTCCCTTCATTTACCAAGCTAGTAACTCTATATAGGAAAACAAAAACAAAAAAAATAAAAATAAAAATAGATAAGGTTAGTCTGGCATGACTTGTCTTTGAGAAACCCATGTTGACATTTAGAGATCACAGCATTTCTTTCTAAGTGCTTACCAACTGTTTGTTTAATGATCTGCTCTATATATGATCTGGTCAATATGCTGCTTGCTGGATATGCTGGATCTTTCAACAACATCAGTACCAGAAATCATTGGATCCTTTTGGAATACTTGGGCTAAAATCGGATTTCAAAGCACAGTATGGCAATTTTCCCAGAAGATGGTCTTGGAGGATAGTGGTCTAGTTTGTGCAGTTCATCGTAGCTGTATCTTATTCCTCATACTTTAACTACATGTAGTCATACAGACTTTTGGAATTCAGTTTTTTACAAGCTTTAAAAGAATGTGTTAAGAATAACAGTGTGATCAATTTAACATAGATTTTGAATAAGAAGGGGAAACTTCACATATTGCTTTGAAATTATTGAGGCTCATTAATTTTCAGGCATACTGGGTAGTGTATTTTTGCTCGTTATTTACTTATTTGTCCGTCTTTGTCTTTAATGAGTGATCAGTGATAACATCTTATTTAAAACCTATTCAAGTTTTTCAGTGAAATTATTTCTGATTTGCAGTTCTGACAGTTTTTTCATAGAATAGTAACTTATGCAGACTGCACATGGAGTTTTTAAAAAATTAGTAGAACAAACTGAAGATCTTGAGTAAAACAATATTGAATTAATCTTTAGAGCTCACAATGATGAATAAGACCATTTCTTAAAAACTACAGTTCCCTGAGCTCTAGTCTAAACACTGTCCTGATAATATTTAAATGTTATTTTCAAAAATTATATCATGGAAACTGTGGAATATTTAATAATAATTTTTGTACAGTAAGACACTAAGGCCATTTCTGCATGGCATCACAGTTCTGCTATGGGGCAGCAGTCCATGGATCGTGCTTCTGTGTGACATCATTGCAGTCTCTCTGCCATCCCACCCCTACTCGTTGTAATCATGGATCAGGTTTGTAGGTTGGGGAGCTTTTGGAGAAAGCACTACTGTTTCTTGATCACGTGTAGGAAATAACTATTATTATCTGTCCCAGCTTTGTCTGGTATACCATCTACTCTCCTTATTTTGGAAAATGGTTCTACTGCCTTGCTTGAGCTTGGTCTGCCTTGATCAGCAGGACATTCTGAACTACAGTTCCAAACAGAGGCTGAGATCAAACTTGGAAAGGCAGTCTCTGAAAGAGACCATGATTGAATAGCTGGGTCACTGTACCAAATTGAGGCCAAATACATTGAAGAAAACCAGGGGGCAGATGTGGTCTCAAGAAGAAGTAAAGGTGAATACTGGTGATCATATGAATGGACAGCATGCAGCTGAATTGTATGAAGACCTCTGTTACTCCAGTAGCGGCTAAACCAAAACTGTAAACATATGCATCCTTGTCTTCCACAGCTCCCCATATATCCAGTTGTGAACAGTTAGCACAGGACACAGACTCTTTACATCCAAAGAGTCCTGTACTCTTGAGGATTTACGTTACAACTGAGGAATTGACTTCTTCTAGCTGTTAAGGTGTCTGTTTTGCTGAACAAAGACCATGTGCTCCTGTACTTTCTGGGAATGCTACTTTCTATGGCTAGGAAGTAGCTAACCCTTTTCCTCCACAGATGATTCAAGATATAGGTCTCTGTTGCCATAAAGGATCTCCCCAACATCCTCCACCAGGGGGTAACTTCTCTGGAAAGTTGTGGATTACCTAAGAAACTGCAGGAGTTGGAAAGAGGATCTCACAACTGTTTTGGCCTCAAATTCTTTATCTGAGGACCAAAACTCCTGGCCTGGGTCCAGACCTAGCATGATACCTGGGCCATTTCGCCATTTGCTTGTTATAGTGCTATTATTCCACTTTCAACATCCTGCAGAATTCTGGGGTTTGCAGTTTAAGGAGGGCCCTTTGAGGCCCCTTCCTAAACTGCAAACCCCAGGATTCCATAGGATGTTGAAAGTGGAATAATAGTATTATAACAGGCTAGTGCAGAAATGGCCCTGGTCATAGTGGCCCATGACTTAATAACTTTGCATTTAGATTGTATTTTATTTGGTGTGGAAAATGTGTTCAGAAGTTCCAGCTTATGCTGAATACTGCGGCAAGAATTTTGTCTGGCTTTACATGTTATAGCCCATATAAATACATGTTGAAAAAAGCTAATTTTCAAGCTGCATCTCCCAGGACTCATACCTATATGTCCAGACCAACATACTCATATAGTTTTCAGGCCACCAGCCATACAGGCTGGGGATTTTGGGAATTGCAATTCAAAAGGTGGTTTTCCAAATTCTGGTCTTGAAACAGCTTTAATGTGTACCTACTTATTTTCAAGTCTAATTCAAGATGCTGGTTCTTATAGGGTCCGAAAAGGATTGAGACCAGTATATCATAGAGGTCTTGTCCGGTATGAACTCTACTACATTCTGTGTTCATCAGAAAGTCTTCTGAACAACACTGCCCCAGTTGTGAGACTCTCTCCCCAAGGAGTCTGGGTGGCTCTTATTGGCCTTTGGATAATTGATAAAAACCATAGTGTTCCACCATGTTTTATTTTTTTTAATATTCTTTTTATTAATTAAAATCACAAAATTAAAACGTTTTATATTTATGATATTTACATAATTGTACATCAATCTTTAATCCACATAATTAACTCTATTTATCCCTTAGATTTCATACCCTTCTTCTTGAATTGTAGATATCAAATCATATACAACACATAACATATATATCTAGCATATGACCTGTATCTAACTTGTATACTCATCATATAATAACCATATAAAATACCTTTAAATAATTTGAAAATTTTTTAATGCCTACCTAATAACCTTCCCTTATTACATCTTCATAATTCATGGACGGTTATAACTTATCTATTTTTGACCAACAAATTTTTCATATATTTAATACTTCAGCATTTAACCGCTACTTTAAATCATAATTTCACAATCTTATTTTCTTTCACTAGTATCTTACTTCTCAAAGTTTTTATCCAAACATTTTTCCTTCTCTTAACTTATAATATATGAGTGGTTTTCTCACTTAACACGTTTCACTCCATTATATTTAGCCCACTCACTACTGTTTTTCCCCATTTGGACTCCCAAAGAGGGGTAATTAAATTCCATCCTAAATTAAATTGGTTTTTCTGTCAATATCGATGTCAATTTGTCCATTTCCCATAATTCATATTGTTTCCACAACCAATCTTCAATATCTGGGACTTCTTTTTGTTTCCATTTTTGCGCAAATACTAGTCTTGCTGCTGTTACCATATAAATTACCATTTTCCACAATGAATTCTTTTTAAAATATTTACTATCTAACATATTCAGTAGATATATTTCTGGATTCCTTGGGAAATTAATTTGAAGGGCTTTAGTGATACAATCATGAATACCCTTCCAATATTTTTCATGTTTTAACTGATTAAGGCAGCTCTTCAATTTTACAAGGTCCTCTGTGTCTGAGCAATTTATGTACATTATTTGAAATTGTCTTAGTTCTATTGCCAGTAGACTCAAGTACTTCTTGAGTGGAGGGGCAATTGAGGATTACTTTAAATAAAAGATTTTTTTGCGGGAGGAGGGGACTTAGAATATATATAAATATGATCACTACCTCCAGTCCACAATGGTACCTAGAATTTTACTATATTCTGCAAAATGTCTAGCCTGGTCTGTGGAAAACCCAGTTTAAATATATACATATATACATGTATGTGTATAAATTAAAAAATTGCATTTTTTGGAGAGAAAAAAAACTTTTTAAACTGAAGGGACACCATTTTATATGAGAGACACCATTTTACTACACTTGTACATTATGGGACTTGAGCATCCCCAAATTTTGGTATTCACAGGGATTCTTAAAACCAAAGCCTAGAGGACAACAAGGGCCTATTGTAGAAGGAGGTTTATTAGTTCTGTGATAAACATAATATATATGCCCCAGGTTTAATCTTTATATTGTGTTTCTTATTGTTACTGTAAGTGGCAGAGTAATGAATGGCACCATAATGTAGTGGTTTGAGTACTGGACTAGGACTTTGGAGAACTGAATTCAAAACCCTGCTGAGCTATAGAAATACAGTGGGTGACCATGGGAAGTTATACTCTCTCATTCTTAGAGGAATGTAAAGGCAAGCCTCCTCTGAACAAATCTTGCTGATAATATCCTGTGATAGTTCACCTTAGAGTTTATGAGGCCATTATTGCTCTAAGTTTATATAGAGAGGCCTGCACTCCCTGTTCTACCATCTTCTCCGTTTTTTGGTGGGAATAAGGGAGAGGGCCTTCTTGGTGGCTGCTCCTAGGCTCCCAAACTCCCTCCCTAGAAAGGCAAGGATGGCCCATCCTTGTTCTCCTTCGGTCATCAGGTCAAAACATTTTTGTGCCATCAGACTTCTCAAACTGACTAGCATTGGGCTTTTAATGCTGTGTACTGTCTTTAAGGTTGTATACAGCCTTTCAGTGAATATCGACAGTTTTGGTGTTTAAAAGTTACAATTGTTTAATATCTTCTAAAATCTTATGTTTATATGTAATGATTTTCTATTGTTTTTAATTTGTACTGTTTTAAATATGATTTTAGCCACCTTGAATCCTGTTATTGGGGAAAAAGTAGGATAAAATAAAATTAAAATAAATCAAAATAAATTAAAAAATGAAAGCCCAGTTAAGCAGGGTCAAGTAGATAACACATATAGATGTATATGGCCAGCACTGCATATTTTACTTACTTAAGAAAAGATCTTTTACTGAAATATAAGTAAATATATGTGAGTTGACTTTGGCCTGGATAAATTTCACTCATTGAGAGCAGGATCGTTGTTGCTCACCTTAGCGTTAAAAAAAAAAAAGCCCTCTTCCCTTTTTCTACGCAGAAAGCTCATGTGCTTTTTATGGAAATGGATGTATAATGCAACCCATATTAGCTGTGTTGATGATAGCTTCAGTTTCACTGCTGTCAGATTTCCATATCACTCCAAGAGAGTAGGCTAGCTTGAATGAATGTTAGCATAATTTATGCAGCTGATAAGTGATTTGAGCATTTGAGTTATTGATAAACTGCTTTAGCATATCATTTTCAGCTTGATGCTATGTGACATCACAGCAAAATGTAATGTGCTGGCCCCCAGACTAGATATTAAGGTAGAGCTCTTTATTTGAATTCCAGGAGCCAGAGGAAACGCACCGCTGTCTGATGCGAGCACAGCTGACCAGCACCAACCCAGTCAAACCCATCCAGCGTTCCCTGTTGGGCCCCAGGTCAGTTTCTTTCATTGAGACTAAATAAAATTCAGTTTTCTGAAAGCAAATATTAGCAATCAACCAAATGGATAAAATAGAATTGTTTAGCTGCATGCCTTAGTTCAAAATGTATGTGTTTTGATGATGTGTGCATAGCAATTAACATTTAAAAATGCATCTGTGTTGGAAAAGGCAACTTTATTGAAAAATGAAGGTATACGTAGGTATACTTTTCAAACAAAATTTAAGACATAAATTAGGGATTTCTTCCATTAAGTTAAGTTACTGGAGCCTCTCACCAGTCTTGAATTCTCAATATAGAGCAAATGTTCATGTAAAACTGTTGAAAATGTATTTAAAGTAAATTTACCTTGTTGGGTTTGGCAGTGATGTATGTCACACACAGGATTCATTTCAAATTAAGTTTATATTAGTTTGGAGCCAACAGATATTTATGTAGATTACGCTGGAACGATCAGAAATATTATGAAGCCTTTGTAAAGCACCTGACCAGTGTCTAGGGAACCTGTTTAGTTCTGGCCCATGGTCTGTGGGCATATGCAGACTACAGTCATCAATTAGTGTATGCCACTGGAACTATCATGGCTTCCTTCAAAGACTCCTGGAAGTTGTAGTTTGAGAAGGATGCTAAGAAACTGTGCTTGGCTTTGGGGACATATATACTAATATTGGGACAATACATAGGATAATTGCATGACTCCTGCACAAGAGTTAAATATAGGTTCATATGGTACTATGTATTTGTGGAGGGATCGATGCCCAGCAAAAGAGCACATGTTTTGGAAGCAAAAACTCCCAGGTTCAGTCCCTGGCACTTCCACTTTGAAAAAGGACCAGGTATCAGATATAAGGAAAGCCATTTGCATAGATATGGAGAGCCACTACCAGTCAGAGTAAACACAACTAGAACCAACAGTCTGAGCTGGTAAAAGCTGCTTCCTAAATGTATTAAAGATCTATTGCATGCCAGCCCCATCACAAGGTTTTTCTGGGGAGGAATGACTGTTAAAATAATGTTAAGTCTGTTGTACAGATATGCCCACTGGGTGGCTACCAGTTCAGATAGTTGTTTTGTTTCTGTCTGTCTGTCTGTCTGTCTGTCTGTCTGTCTATCTATCTATCTAGTGATTGAGTTTAATCCAGCCTTTCTCTCAAGAGCAGTGAATTAGAGATGAATGGGTCTCATTCTGTTCTGCTCAGTTTCTCATCTTCCAACATTAAGTTCATTTTGTCCAGTTTCCATGTTCATTTGTGATTTCTACCCTAAAAATCCACACACAAATGCTACACTAGGGATACATTTCTTGTAATAGGTGAATTTTGCATATGTTCCCCGCTGTACATTTTTTGTAAGTGATTTTCCCTAATATAAGTGATATAAATGTGCACATTTCTGTCAATATGTGTAGTTTTGCACACTTTCTCCGACAATACTCTTATGTATTTTTTGATTTGCAAAAATTCAGAAAATTGTACATATCACCGTAGAATTGTATTCCAGCTTGGAAAGTGTCAATATGATAAGTGTGCATTAAAATACAAATCAAATAAATTTCTCTACCCTATGTAACCTGTAATGTGCATTCTAGTTAGTACAGCCCAAGATATAACACAAGCATTGCTAGTGGTCTTGGCAAGTACATTTCATAGGATGTAAAGACACTGGAAAGTCTTTGGAGTCAGTCAACACAATGGGGTGATTCCAAGTTTAGAAAGGATGTGACATGCTGCAAGTTGAGATTCCAGCAAGCTTGTCCTATTGAAAATTGAGGACAATAAGCTGCACATGGAACTTCTTTCCTACGATATCTGAACTCATCTGCTTAATCATAAGAAGTTGCAAGCTTGTGCCCCCAGTCAGAACAAGATGTAGACTAGCAACCAGTGTTTGGAATGTTACACTTTAGAAGTACTTCATTTCTTGTTAGTTTTGAAATGTAACTAGCAGCTGTTACTCATTACTCACTACTAAAAGAGTGGCATATCAAATTGCTTGTTACTGAGTTGACTTTTAGTTGCTTTTAATTTAAAAATAAGTTCACTTAAAGTACCATCAACACCAAATAGCCCTCTCCCATCAACATTTTAGGAGTACCAGGCAAATGTTACTTCTCATGCTAAAAATGGTAGTTGTACAATCAAACACTTCATAACTTCAAAAAAAAAAAATCAGTCTCTAGCAGTGACTCCACACCACAAATAGTGTGAATAGTGTGAACTATTTGAGCGGTTTTGGGGGGTGGGGGGTGGAAGATGCCTGAGAAAAAGAAGTTATAGCATATAGACTTTCCATTGTAGTGTATGACTTATGCACACTATATTGACTTGCAACAGTTTTCAGCAGGAAGACCAATTTCCTTTTGTCCCAGTATATACCTACAAGAAAACTGAGCACTCACGCTTAATTTTTGATTCTATTTGTGAGTAAGCACCCAAGCATTCTCATTTGCATAGCAGACTTGAAAACCGGTACTCATAGGGGTTATATTTACTTCCCAAAATAGGGTTGCCAACTTTGGGAACAAAAGTCCAAAATGCCTTTAACAGTGGCTGAACTCTTAATGATTACTAAGGTAATAATATTTTTCTCCATGCCAGGGAAAACACACATTTGAGATCCTGGGCTGGGGGTGGACAAGGAAGTTTGCTTGGTGAGGTGATTTGGACTGGAGCAATAGAACTGAGGAATGTGTTAAATTGCCCTCCCTTTCTGCTTTAAACTCTCTTCTCCAAACTATTTTTCCTGTTAAAACTTACCATTGATGGTATAGATTTCATATGTTTGCACATAATACATTGTTAGTGCCTAATGTTATAAAGGTTCCTTGTATTCCTAGGAGCATATTTGGGAGTGCATTCTTAGGAAAGCTTTCCTGGAGAAAAAGAATATATGGGAGTGTCATGTGCTCACTTTTTCCTATCATAAATGATTGTATAAAACTAGAGTTAAACAAATTTCATTTGATTGATTATATTACTTCTGTTTGATGAATCAATTTTATTTATATATGAGTGAATACATATCTTCGTTGGTTTTGGGTGATGCAGCCATTATCTCAGAAGAGGCATTCACCCAAAAGCCAGGGGAAGGGGAGAATATTTCTTTTAAGATGGCTTTTAGCATCTACACTGTTTGTATCACATTAAATTTATATCGATAGCTGTGTAAACTATCCGATTAGGGAGCATCTTTTTCAGTCCATCATATTGTTAATGTAATTAATTATTAAGTAGATTAATCAATTAAAAATAATTGACTAAAATGATGCTCTGAGTTAATCAGATAGCAGATGAATTATTAATTGATTGGTTAAGTGCCGCAGGCCTTGGGTAAACTCACTCAATGATTGTGTTCGATTTTAGACATTAGAAACCTGAAAGAACTTAGAAAAACATATGCACTAGAATATCCCCAGGCTCTGGTGAAATAATTGCACCCACGCTGCTGTTCATTAATTTGGCTGTATGGTAAATACGGTAATTGTGTTTTGTTGCAGCCACTACTGACGGCTCAGCAGTTGGCCTCAGCTGTAGCAGGGGTAATGCCAGGAGGCACTCCTGCACTGAATCAGCCCATCCTTATCCCTTTCAACATGGCTGGACAACTGGGTGGTCAGCAAGGACTGGTCCTGACTTTGCCTACTGCTAATCTCACCAACATCCAAGGGCTGGTAGCAGCAGCTGCAGCGGGAGGCATTATGACTTTGCCATTGCAAAATCTACAAGGTAAAGCATACGGGAAATTAATTTCATTTATTTATCCATAGCCAACATTTATCCATAGCAGACACAACAGCAGTATTCTAAAAATCACAGCTTTTCAGTGGAAATCAACCAGTTTACTGGCTTCAGAATGCACTCAAATATAACAGCACATATTATGGGTTTAAAAGTTAAGTCATGTTTAACATTAGCAAGCCTCATTTTGTGTGTATGCATTGTATGTTTGAGGTGGCAAGTGTGTGTGACTTTAATGCAAGCATTAGTGAAATCTGACAGACTACCAGAGACTGGGCTGCTCTGGAGGGGGAGGCACGCATCCCATTTTGATATGTTATTAACTCAAAACACATCACAGCTGACAGAAGCAGAGAAAATCCTCTCCCACTAGGTCAGTGGCAGCTCCTCTCACTAGTGCAGGACATGCCTACCCCTGATGGTTTGTGCTGCCAATTATATGCATTTCCTCTCTTTTACTTGACCATACTAGTCCTGCAGCATTAATGCCTCCGCTAGAACATAGAAGGGCAGAATAAAATAGAAGGCAATATGGAAAAGGAGAAAACTTAGAAACTGACATGCCTGCTTGCATGTGTTTGTATTAATATAACACAGTGTAATCCTGTCCCAAGCAACACTGAGCAGGTCCAGCACTAGGTTGCCATTGGAAGAACAGCAGACTCAGGTAGAAGCAGGGGAAGGGTGTTCTTCCATTCCCATGACATCCTATAAAATGGTCTAGAGTTCTAGGAGAGTCTCTGGCCTGGTTTTCAGACAGTTTTGAGTGCTGGAGAAGAGAAGGGATAGGGGAAGGAAGTTCTGTTGTATTGGCACGGAAGCATCCATGAATTTAGGCCAGAACTTTCCAAACTTTTCATGTTCGTGACACAGTTTTTAGACATGCATAATTTTGCAACAAAGTTAATTAAGTAAGTAATTCAGTAAGTGAAGACAGCCCCTCCACCCGAACCTGGCCCACCACCGCTGCTGTCCTTGCCAGGGTCTTCCTCAGCCCAAGGTGGCGGTGGCAGTGGCAGTGGCAGTGGCAGGAGAAGCAGCCCCTCCACCCGGACCTGGCCTGCCGCCACCCTCACTGAGGTCTTTCTCAGCCCAAGTGGCAGCGGCAGCAGAAGCAGCCCCTTCACCCAGGCCTGGCCTGCCGTGGCAGCAGGAGAGGTAGCCTCTCCACCCGTTACATTCATGCAATACACCTATACACTGCAGCCGGCACACATGTCATGATGCACAGTTTGGAAAGCTCTGATACAGGTCATCATCTATAAATATTTCCCTGCCATAAAAACACTGAAAACGTAAGAACACTTTAAGAGCAAATCACTGACGGCCATAATCAAATTCTATTCTGATATTAGAAGGTACACATTATTTATTTCAATATTTATATCCTGGCCTATATTATAGGATCTCAGGTTGAAATATAGGCCCTTTTCACATGTGGGGGGGGGACGGTGTAGAGCGACCTCTCACGGAGGTCGTCTACACCATAGAGTGGACTGGCGTGGGCTACTTTTCGTAGCTTCACACCAGAATCCACTCAGAAGCGGCCGGAACTAGCCGGGCTGCATGTTTTTTAAAAACCTCTTTTTAGAGGTTTTTAAAAAGCACGGAGCGCGCAGCCCCGTGCCGCTCCGTCGCCCACCTCTAAAGTGGATCTGCAGGCGCACGCAAGTGCGTGCCTGCAGATCTGCCGGGGGCGGGCTTCCGGCTGGCGAGCTTCTCCGGTTGGTGGAGAGCCTCCACCAACCGGAAGCTGCCATCTGCAATGCCAGAGGAGTGTGGAGCAGCGAGCTCGCGCTGCTCCACGTGGCGATGGACTTACCCGGCTGGAGGTAAGCTCCGTTTCTGGGCGTTTTTGCCCGTTCCCCTCCCCCCCACATGTGAAAACGGCCATAGGCAAAAGCCCTTTAAAAAGGTATGTATTTTGGTAGAAGCCTTCAAGTGGTTTCTAAAAGGTTCACAATGTTTTTATTTACTGCTGTATAGATCACTTGACCTGGCTTTTCCATTTCACACATGCATATTGTTAGTTTTAGATAAAAGTTTGCTGAAAGAAGTTCAACTGTTCTTCCTTTTTTTGCAACTGTGTAGTAACCTCTCAGTATTCTTTCCCTGTTATATCTGCTCCTGGTACCAAAGTTTCTATTAAAGAAGTCATGCCCAGACCCTAAGGCGAATCCATCACAGGGTTTTCTGGGGTTGAGAGTGTGGGATGCGTCCAAAGTCACCCAGGGGGTTTCCATGGCCAAGCAGGGAATTGAACCCTGGTCTCCAAGGTCATAGTCCAATGCTCAAAGCACTACATCACCATGGACATTTCCACACTAGCCTGTTATAGCGCTACGATTCCACTTTCAACATCCTCTGGAATCCTGGGGTTTGCAGAATCCTGGCGTTTGCAGCTGGCTGGCCCCTCCTGAAACTGCAAACTCCAGGATTCCAGAGGATGTTGAAAGTGGAATCGTAGCACTATAAAAGGCTAGTGCGGAAATGGCCAGTGGCTCCCTTACATGTTATACACATCTTCAATAACTCAGATTCCTTGCAGTGTTGTTGTTGTTGTTGCATTGTTGCCTTTCTTCCTTACAAATAAAAATGTGAGGAATGTTTTAGGCCTAAGTTAATTAATTTTCAGTAGCCGTCAGAGGCCAGGTTAAATTTCCTCAAAGGTAGATCTGTTCTGCTTGCTGTGAGTTGGTTTTCACTGCTCTGTTTTTTTGCTACCTTTCTAGATTTTCAGTTTATCCTGGGTGTTTCTCCCTCTGGTCAGTGGAGGCATATTACTGTGAGGAATTTATTCCAGAATTGACTGATAGTAGACTTAGGAAGGGGTTGTTTGTATCTCTGAGAAGTTTTGAAAAGCTTTCAAAGAGACAGAGTGGGATATAATAAGTCAGAGGTAAGAGGAGCTCCCTAAGCTCTCTGAGCTGTTTCGCTCTGTGTGACAGACTCTGTTTCTTTGCTATAGGAGTAAGTCTGGGTCTATACTTTTTTTTTTTTGGTTTGTAGTCAAACTTGCAGCCTAACATGCATGATTTCTTTCACATTAGACCTGTACTTATCTGATTGATAATCAGGATTGTATGTATATCCTACAGACACCTTTTCTAACCTCCTTTTGCATGGGCAATGAGAAGACCAGAAGGGCGAAGTTCCATCCTCCAGTCTGCTCAGAGTACAGTCTGGCCCTTATCTCAAACTGAATCTCATTGGTTAATGGGGGGGGGAAACCTACTAGAATCACTGAAATGAGAGCAAAGCCACTTTAGTTTCCTCTCATATCAATGTGCAGCACACAAAAAGGGTAGAAACAGGGGATCTAACCTACATATCAAATTTGTTTATGTCTTTTTTACAGTCAGGAGAACATGTATACCCCTACACTAAAATAATAACAATAATCATTTTAGTCATGATAACCATTGCCAGTGATGTCCAAGTAGCTCACAAATTGTCCAAACTGAATAGATTTGGTATTTCTTTTCTTATTTGCACAACTTGTTTTCTGGTGTTGTGATTTATTGGTAGTTTATTTGGTTTTGTTAGTCATGGGAGTAGAAAGCATGCTGAAGTCCTACCGAAACCTTTAATAATCCTCTTCAACCACTTTCTAGCTTCCAGATTGCCAGTGGGATTTGGTCATGATTTCTCAAGCACTGTCTAGGCATGCCTGTGTATAGCCATGAGACCCCAAAACTTGCTTTTTGAAACAGATGAAAACTGAAGCTTTCAGAAACATGAATTCTTCATTTCTATGCTTTTCACATAAAAACCACAGCCTACAACACAATACTGTATATGATAAATGTACTGTGCCTTGCAATTGTTCACAGTTGTGCTATTATGCGAACAATTATTGCAGAAAAATCAACTTAGAGTTGTTTTAGACACAGTAGGTCAGTGAAAAATGTTAAAATGTAAGCCTTTACCAGAGCAGTGTTAATAGCCACACCCCTGTGGCTATGTTGATTTAAAATAATTTTTAGTAGGATTTATCTCTACAATGGTCAAGTTTTTTGTTAAATTATCCCCAAGTACTTTAAATTACAATAGGGATAAACCATTGCCAGAAAAATGTATTTCCTCTCAGGTTACTGTGGGAACTGAGCTAAACCCAAAGGGAACAGAGGAATGTGGGTGGTGTGGGTGGTGATGGGATCATTCAGTGAGGTGGTGTGGGATCATTCAATATCAGGGTTTCTGTTTATCAAAGAGGTCTTTGATAAACAGGGCCTTTGACCCTGTGAATTCTGGCTCCAGAACACCACTATTTGGATGTTGCCATGTCTGATTTTTCCAGGTCTTTTCAAAAGTAATCTCCAATAAGCTAAAGTGGATTTATACCCAGGTAAGTGTGATTAAGAGAGCTGGCATGATGTAGTGGTTTGAACATTGGACTATGACTCTGGAGACCATGGTTTGAATCCATGCTCAGCCATGGAAACAGACTGGGTGACCTTGAGCAAGTCACATCCTCTCAGCCTCAAAAGAAGGCAAAGGCAAACTAAGGCCCTTTCCGCACCAGGCAATTAGAATGGGGCAGTTGTCCTCTCACGGAGGTCATCTGCACCTTGGAGCGGATTAGGAGCGGACTACTTACCGGAGATCTGCACCTCATTCCACTCCAAAACAACCCCAAATGGTCCTCCAGCGTGTTTTCTAAAGACCACAAAAAACAGTTCTTTATTTTCCTGGAACGTGCCATTGCGTTCCTGTTTCCTCGTGCAGATTTGCAGGCTTGCACTAATGCGAGCCTGCAGTCTGCGGAGGGCGGGCTTTAGGCATGGTGAGCTTCAGCAATTGGTCAGGACCCACGATCAACCGGAAGCCACCATTTTGGAAGCGGAAGCAGTGCAGATCTACAGACCTCACACTGCTCTGATTTGCCCTGGACCAAGGAGGAGCCCTGCGGAAGGGCTTCAGGGACAGTCCGCGTTGCTTCGGACCCCAGAAGAAGCGGTAGGTAACGGCACGGAGCGATTCCCTTGCCTTGTGCAGAAAGGGCCTCACTCTTGACAAGAAGAAAATCCTATGATAGGGTTGCTTTAGGATTGCCATAAGTTAGAAACAACTTGAAGGCACACAACAAGAACCATAAGTTTGTATGGGGTTCCAGTTGTGATTTGCTGGACTGTTCATACAAAGAACTGTCATATGAGTATTGTGCTTACCTTATTAGAATACAAGTATTCAGGGGAGACTTGGTGATGATTTATATGATGACAGCTCATGTTCATGCCATGTCTTCCTGAAGTATCATTGCTCTATGTTACATTGTGCATGTAAGGCTATAGTGGCAGGAGTAAACCAGAGGACAGAAAATCAGAGCTGGGCATTAAAGTTCCAGTACAAATGCCTGAATAGAAAGATGAGCGTAGCGAAACTTTTATGTGTGCAGATCAACGTGGGTTTTTTTTCTAAAGAAGGAGTCTCTGATTGTTTTCATGTCACATCTTCCATAAATGGTGGAGTATTTGCATTCAAATTCATCTATGGGGTCACATAGTAAAACCTGGGATTTCACTAGTCATCCATGGACATTGTTCAGGGCAGATAAAAGGAAGTACAAATATCATGTAGTCAATTTATTGAATTCACAATCCTAAGATGTGAAAATGGCCACCAGCTTAGATAGACTGAAAAAACCCACACACTAAACCAAATTAGAATTGTGAAGAGTGGATCTAGTAGATAAAGATCATTCTATCTAACACCTAGACAGAGCCTCCGTACTCAGAGCACTGGAGCCAAACAAGAGGGGAAGGCCATCATTTTCATGCCTTGTTCATGAGCTTACATCAACATCTGGCTGGCTGTTGCTGGAAAAAGAATACAGGCTTAGTGCCAAGGAGAGCAAAGGGGCAAGACTTCAGTGAAATTAAATGCAGTTAGAATGATATACTAGAGACATATTAAGAGCCATTCTTCATCAGATGTTTTGTACTTTGCTCAATTAGCCCAGACAAAGGCCATTTCCATATGGCATCACAGTCCTGGTTTAGGAACACAATGGCAGCGGTCCACGGGTTGTGTTTTTTGCACGACATCGTCATGGTCCCACTGCCATCTCACCAGTTGTGATCATGGGATATTCACTTAACAGAATAAATCCACTAAGCGCCCTCTCCAGAGGGGAGGCACTTCCTTCCCCAGAACAGCATGGGAAAGAGCCTGGTTGCACTGTGGAAAGCAGGCATGTGTCGCTTGCACTCCCTTCCACAGGGAGCCAGCCAGGTGCAGATGGGAGCATTCCTGTCACACTTCCTTCCTAGCAAAGGCACTGCCAGGATCACAACAGGAGGACAATGGGATCAGATAAGGTGTGGAAATGGCCAAAATGTCCAACTCTTTCAAAATTTTATTTCCAATAGCAGCCAACATAATCCTCTTGATGAGCTGATCTGCATGTACTTCTTCCTCAAAAAACGGCAAAACTTAGTTTTTTATTTGTGTGTGTGTTTGCTTTATAAATTATGCCTGAGCATCTAGGTTACATTTAAAGTTTCCTTTTCTCTTGAAGAGAGGAAGGGAATATCTAGGTACAACTCGTGGTAAATTGTTCTATCAATACAATGCCGCAAATTCAGCAGTAGAAAAAAAAATTAATAAACAAGAAGGGGGAGAGGCATAGTATCAAGAAGAAAAAAAGATATTTGGCAAGATGATTACAGCAAGAGAACCTGCGTGTTCATTCCTCTTTATTCTTTGTGTTATCTTTTTCATGCCAAAATGATTGACTGAAGGTGCAACCAATCATATGATGGTCTTTTGAATACACAGTTAGCATTATGTAACAAATACTTCATCTGAGAATACCCTCAATTATTATTCCATTTGGTGTTTTATATTTTCTGTTGTACAACATACCGTGTGAATTTATATATACCACCCCACCCGACCCCACCCCAGACAATTGACAAGAAGAATTTTACTAGAAAATGATAGAGCATGTGTGAAAGGAACAAATTCAGCTTTAGATCTTTCCATTTTTAAAATATATTTTGCTGACATAAATGCAGAAAAAAGTTTCCCAAAGATAAAATGGGTCTTCTGTTAAGTGAATGCTCTGCACAGCACTCTAAGTACTTCTTAAGCGATTAAACTCTGGTTGCTGCTGATGACTTAACGGATTGTTTGATGCACCAAAGACTACAGGTTGTGAAACAGTAAGAAGGGGATACAGTTAATGTGTTAAACAAACTCCCTTACAAACTGCACGCATGGTGCCCTCACCTGTTGGTTGAGCAGCTCGCCTTTACCTTGTGCAGATTTTAAACATTAATGTCAACAGACCTCACTTATCATAGTTGCAAATGGTTTTCACTTTAATGTTTAAAATAATGTCTCCCTTTCATACCATTAGCTGCACCAAGGAACCTGTCAGTCATAAATCTTAGATGAAAAGGACACACTAATGCACAAATTTTGCTTGTTTAAAATTTGAAAGTGCATGTAAAGTAGGGAACTGGAGATTAAAAAAATAATGCAGGGACATGGTCCGAGTAAAAGCAGATATAACAAAGTGGATGAAGAGGCTTTTTAGTGTAGGTGGATGATGAAATCTTAATGAACACTCAGGCATTATAAAAGTGTATCCCTTGGCTCTAGAGTGTTCTGACTTACGGCTGCTGTGGATATAGTATTATAAATAAACATAAGCTGATACACATTTCACGTCATGAATTCATTCTGCTTTGCTAAGTTGTATAGTAGAAGCTCCCTTGCACACACCATTTTGGCTGAAGAAAATATGAAGATTCAGCACAATCCACCTATCACTGCTGCTGAGCAGCCTCCATTCTGTGGGACCTGTGTGGGAGATCTGTGTTGCTACAACACACAATAAAGCAGTGGGTAAGACTTGCCAGTTCATGTAATGCCTACCAGCCTGCTCTATCTGCATCAGAGCAGTCTTGGAACATCAGCTTGGATAAATCATGGATTCAGGGAAAGGTGCATGGTGGAAAACCATCCCAATATTTTTAAGACTTCTACGGTTAAGACTTCTATTTTACACCTACACCAAGATCCTGAGCTGTGTAATAGCAACACTCTGTAAGCTTGCAAGGCAGCTAAGTTGTCCAGGTAAAGGAGGGGGGGAGTTGGGTCCAGAGCTTTTTAGAAACACTTAAGACTATTGTGAAAATTAGGGCTACACTTGTGCAAGGAGGTTTCAGAGATGTCCTTAAAGAAGCCAGTAAAAAGTCCAGCCACTTGCATAACTGGTCAGTTATATAACCAGGATTCAGGCTTGTGACTGCTTGATCACAGTTCAGTTACTTACTTCTAGGAAGGTGGTATTAATGTATTTATAAGATTACAATTTGGGAAAGAGAGAGAAGGATGTAAAAGAAGATATATAGATATAGATGTATATTTGCGCACGCACTCACACACATACACATTTAAAGAGAAAATAATGAGACCATTTCCGCACTATACTGTTACAGTGCTATTATTCCACTTTCAACATCTTATGGAATCCTGGGGTTTGCAGTTATGGGAGGGGTCCTTAGAATTCTCAGTCAGAATAGCATTGGATGTTGAAAGTGGAATAATAGCACTATAACAATGTAGTGCAGAAATAGCCTAAGAGTATTGGAATTCAAGAGGAGTTATAAATTGGATATAACATTAGAAGGAGAAGAATTTAAAGGAAGAATTAAGAAAGGAATAATAGTTTGTGGATAAGAATGCTTGAATGACAATAACGTAAAGTGTAAAGACTGATGTTTCATTTTATTGATATTTTTTAGATTAATTGGTATATGGATAATGGATATGTAAAGATTATCAGATATATGTGACTATTGGATATATGTGATATTGATTGTAGGAAACAGAGAATAGTATGTAAATTTAATAAAAATTATGATTAAAAAAGGTAAAAGGCATATCAGAATCAACCAGGGCTAGCTATAGTTATCTTTAATGTAGCAAGCAGAAGATGTTCACTTCTCCAGGGAAAGGCTCCATGGTATAGAGTATCTCAGGAAGCACAAAGCTATTACACCATGGGAGCAAAACAAATACTAAAGCATTTTTTTCTGGGGACTTACAAGTTTGGTTAGGTGGATGGTAGGTTTAATTCCCTTCTCTTACTTTTTAAATGTACTGAATAAACAAGACGTGAGGCTGGAGAGAGATGCAAGGTTCTGTGAAATGATGGGACCATGGATTCACAGAAAGCACTACATTTGGATTGCTGCCATGTCACAGATCATTCTGTCTTTCTGCAGCCTTATGTATCTCTCTAGCCTTGCATCTCATTTGTTTACTACTTGTGTTGTGTATGAGATATGAGGCTGGAGAGAGACTAAGGATCTGAGATATAAGGATATTTATCCTGAGATATAAGGAGATATAAGGATATAAGGAACCTGATATCTGTATCTGGGAAAAAAAAATCAGTACTGTACAGGGAATTTCTGGGAAGTCTACCAGCTGCCCACTTTTGCCTTTGAAGTGGCACCTGTGGCACTCCTATCCATTCATTCATGAACTCCCCAGAAATCTTCTGTACAGCATGGTATTTTATGTGCATGCAAATACAGGTATTCCAACCCCCCCCCCAAAAAAATCCAAAATCCAAAACACTTCTGGTCCCAGGCATTTCAGATATGGAATATTCAACCTGTAGTCAGTTTCAAAAGCTCAAACATACTTTTTTTTTCCTCACCACTTTTGAAACACAAATTAGCTTCCCCTTTCCCCCTTCCTACTTGATATACCTTCTAAGACAGAACACTGGTCACAGTTTCCCCCTCGAAGAATGTGACCTGGATCCATTGCTGACTTTAGGGTGCTCACATAACCTCCTCTGTGGTGTAACAGCAGCCTGAGTCCAACCAGCACACCCATTTAGAACATGCCTGAAGGTGCTCTACACACATGCTAGTGTATATGGTTAGAAACTCATGTACACTGGAACTCATGTACATTACATACCCTTCAGCATTTCACAGATGAAAACCAGGACAGCTATGGCCAAGCAACATCAAAGTATGGTCAGGATGGCAACAGTTATGAATGAGGAAGAACATCCAAGTTAAGAGAAGCTGCAGCAGTTTGATTTTTTTCCAAAGTCTACAGAGAAGAGCAAGATTCTGCCCCTTCTCTCATGTTCCCACTGCTGAGTTAATTGAGCACAAACTACTTTTGTACTTTGAACTCAGTTTGCACCAAGGAAAGTAAGCCGAGAACAGAGGAAAGAGGGAGGAGGAGAGAGACATTGGGACATTTGACAAGGAGCTGAAAAAATGGGATGACAGAGGATTAATTGGGATGGTCCCTGTCAGACTAAGGCCCTTTCCACATGACACCTCCAACCTGCCATGGGAACGAGAGAATGACAGGACTGGGATGATGCTTATGCACGACATCATCCTGGACCCCTCTCTCTCCTGTTCCTAGGCAGCGTAATTGCACTGCAAATCATTGATGGGTTTTCCTGGCAATCACACTGTCCTCCTGCAGTAGCTCTGCTTACCTTCGCTGTGGACATCCTGGAAGCATAATGGCTGCGCTTTCTGCCCCAGCACAGCCTGGGACAGTACCTAGCTGCACTGCAGCGGGAAGAGGCTTGGCCATCACACTTCCTGGCTCCCGCAGGCAGCCAGTGCAGAGAGAAGCACTCCATTGCTCTCCTCTCCCAGGAGAGCTCCTGCTGTCATCACCAAATGCCACCAGGACAGAGGTAAGCTGAGGAAGGGCCTAAGACAGTTGGAAGATATGCGAAGGGATCTGTCACCTTTTGACATGTTTGGGATACGTCAAGGACTGGGGTATGGCAACCAGTGACATGGGTAACAGGGAACATGGCTACCAGTTGCGGGATACACAGAGCCCTGCAATTCCCTCATACATTCATTCAGCATGTGTAGGAAGTCATGTTAATCATTCTTTAGTCACCATTTATTGTTAGCATCCAAGCCATGAAGAAGAAGGATAGTACACTGACCAAAGAGGTGCCTAGTACATTGAGAACAGTGTATCTTATCTAAAATCTGTGCACAGCAAAGAAATCTACACCCGGTACAAGAAGAAAGGCTCTCAAATGCAAGAACTCATACCAAACAAGACTATAATAAAAACAAAGAAACATTCCACAAATGATAGAAACATTAGATAGTATTTCAAACATAGTTAATATTAATATCCCATGCAGTAGCAAGCAAACCACAATACATAACCACAAAAGTGCATGCCTGAAAGGAATTCTTTCGAGTCATAACACGGATTACAAACACTTTTAAAACAAATACATTCTATCTGGACAAGTTGAAATAAGGTATAGAAAGAAATGAGGTCCTTATGTATCCAGTCCACATGTGATAGCAAAGTTTATGCATGATGGGCAGATGACCACATCTGAGAACTGGTGGAGTCATATCATTAGTCTTCTTCGATGAAAATATTTTTGGTATTCAATATGTCAGTTTCCAGTATTGCACCATTTCCCCAAATAGTAGTATTAATTCAAGAGTTTTCATGTTTTCCAAGGCAGCTAGTTTCTTTGCTATAGAACAAAGAAATCAACACCACTCTTCATCAATAACTGGCAAATGTGTCTACATTTCAACAAACTATAAAGAAGACTCGGGCTCAGTTGCAATCTACACAGATAGACTGTAGTATTAAGAGGCAGCTCTCACAGTATTTTATAATTCTTCTGAAAAGTTACTACAATGGCAGATATCCTGCTACAGTTCCTAAACAAGCTCTGATAGACAATGCAAGTCAAAAAAGGCCCTTCTACATACCTGCCCTTCATGGCTGTATTTTTCAGGAGAGGGGAAGGATTACAACCATTCCCCAAACCCATTCCCCATTCCCATCCCCAATATAGATCTATACTTCATAATGCCAGATTTCAGTCAGCGATGTTTGAGAGGATATTAGAGTATTATACAGCCTGTGTGAAACTTGTACTTCAGAAGCAAAGGTCATACACTTTCAAGATTTTTCACTCTGTAACACTTAAATCTTGAGAATTTTATTCCCACTGCAAAACTTGGAATGCTTCTAAATTGAATGACAATAATATACTTCCTCATCAGAGGGCATAAAAACCGGTAAGAAACAATTGTCTTTTGTTACTATTAGTGAAATGTCCCTGTGCTGAAAGGAAACCTTGTTTTCTCTGAAAAGATTATACCTTTACATTTTCTTTTTTTATTCAAAACAAACTACATAGCAGGTTATATTTTTAAGCAGTGTTTAGTGGCTAAAGACATGCATTAAACAGCCAGCGAACTAGATGCTGGAAGACGGCCATTAGAATCTTCTGGTTGATATTTATTCATATATTGTAACAATAAAGAGAGAAGGTTTCTTTAATCTTGAATTGCCTAGAGGTCCAATTGCCCTCTTAAAAAAAATAGCAGAAAAGCAACAATAATTTTAGTGCAATTGTTAAACCTCAATTAATTTTAATTGCAAAAAGATGTATAGGAAATGCATGAAATAATTTCATTCCCTTTGCATGTGCAGCTTAAGAAATGGACTTCATAGGTAAAAGGAAAATAAGAACCTGAATTGCTTACTGATCTAAAGTCCAGAGCCCTTTTCCCCTCAAAAGAATATTTTCTCTTTTTAACTAAAGTGATATAGTCCCTGTTCATTTGTATTCTCCATCTAGTTACATGAAATAGCTTTCAGAGCCCTACAGAAAAACAGTGTTTCAGTTATGTATTTTAATGAGCACCAATGTCAGTAATAATCAAAATGATGTTTCACTTAGAGGAATAGCTTATTCCCAGGTACTTCAACATGGTACTAACATAACTAGAACAAGAATGACACAGACTAAGAACAAATCAAAAGAAGAGTAAATAGTCAGTAGTAATTTTACTTAGATACTGTAATTGCAAATGCTATCATCAGAGTATACGGTATATGACATTTAATTGCATGACTGAAATACATGTATAGTAAAGTCAATGACTACAAAAACTCCAATACAGAACTAGGCATGTTGTGGCCCAGTAATATGAATAAGCTTAAGCACATGCAACAGTACTGGATTGCAGTTGGAAGTATGGCCTTATAGAGGTGGAGAAAGAAAAACAAATACAACCTGAACTTTCTTGCTGAATCAGGAGTTTTGTTGTGATGTTATGATGGCCACTGTAAGGCAGTAGGCTGTAGGACCAGACAAAATTTCACATATTGTGCCAGTTCGCTGCAGACATCATGCTAAACCATAGCTTAGCATTACAAGATGAATTCTTGTTAATCCTTGCTCTTTTTATTTGATCTATGATCATGAATGAATGAATAAATAAACAAAGATGACTGTTATCAGCTGATGTGCCTGCCTTGCTAGGTGGCTGCAACAAGAAGACTGCAGTTATCCACTTCCTTTTTAGATTGGCCACAACTTTGCATGTTCTCTGAATCCTGAACTGTGATTAATCTGAACTTGGTTAGGGGAAACAAACCAGTTTTCTACATCTTCTTTGAAGCTGGCTTGCTAACTAACCATGGCTCAGATAAGCCCCAATCTGTTAGGTTCAAATGATATAATCCATAGAACATAAGAATTGTCTTATCATATACCAGCCGTTTCCATAAGGCGTGTAAAGAAGACACAGTTGACCTTGGCCTGTTTCAAACAAGCATGTTTGTCATTGGTTGACTGCAGTGCCATACATATATGAGCCATCACAGATCAAACACCACCAACAGAATTTTCATGTACCTTCTTGCAACCTTAGAAGCAACAGCTTTCAGAGAGGTATTTCCCATAATTCATGAGTGTCATGACAGAAAAGAAATAAATGTACCTGTGTATCAGAAGCTGTACTAAAGCCTGTGTTACACTGCCGGGATATGTTATCCTTGCTTTCTCAACAAGTCTTTTGTAGAGACATAAAGAAGTATGATTAGATTCTAAACCAACAAGCCACAAATAAGCACAATTCCTGTGTCTTTCAATGCTGAGTAAGAACAGTTGTTCTTTTTGGTTTTCACTATCATCTTCAGCTTAGATTCTACAAGATATTGAGCCAATTTTGTGATGTTCCTGAACCAGTTGTTTACTTCACCTCCTTTTATGTCTCAAAAATATCTCCAAGAGTTCTTCTGTAAAATGTTTGTGTTTGTGTGTGTGTGTATTGGTGTGAATCAGCCTCATAATCCATAGAAGAAAACAGAGGAGCAAGTTGATACTGTTTTTCATCCTAACCAAGACAGATGAATCACGCAGGGGTTTTGGAAGAGACTTTTCTTCCCACTCGGTCCTTAAACAAGCCTTTCCCAAACTGGTTCTTGCCAGATGTGTTGGGCTATAATTCCAGCCATTTCTTCCCTATATGGCTTTGATTGTCGGGGCTGAGAGTGATTGAGTTTGTAGTACATCATACCCTTTCTCAGTCTGGAATCTGTGGCATTACAGATTCTATGTTGAGAAAGGGTACCTTTTAATGAAGAATCATTTTAATGAAGAATCAGTTTTCAGCATGTAAATTAATGCCTGTAATTCCTCTGAGTATTTTTTATAGAAAACATATTAAGTATTATTTTATATTTAAAAAAAGAACATAAGATTAACTATATAAATATAGGGACATTTAAAAAAAAAAACAACTTTGAAATATCACATACTTTGAGATGCCAAAAAAGGTTCACAGTTATTTCCTTCTGACTAGTGGATGGACAACTTTGGTGGGTTTTGCACCCCAAAATGTCAGACAAACGAACACGAACACCAAAGTGACCAGAAGTTCAATTCTGGTTTTGAAAAACGCTGATATTTTGATATTAAACTTTGGGAGGGGGCATCCAGTATCTTTAAAAGGTGACCCACTGTACTTGAAGACTTCCAAGAGAAACAGTCCACATTATTTGGCCAGAAAAGTTTTTTGCGGGGGCAGATGCCATGAAAACACCTTAAACTTCATTTCTGTATTTAGTCTCAGAATTTCACTTGGCCCACAGCTGCTCGATGTGTGTATCAGTATACAATCAAAGCAGTGGCGTAGTAACAACTTTAGGCTCATGAATGCAGAACATGAACTGTAAACAGTGTGGCACTGAGAGGGAGTCAAGAAAAGTGGTGCCGTTGGATAACAGTCTCTTGGAGCCACATGAATGCTGAAATGATGCTGATATATTTATGGAGTTACTTTCAGAGGAGGAAACAATGACATGTAAAGACAGGTGTACTCTCTGGCTCTATGTGTAAGTTATACTTGTCTTTTACCTTTTCCGCAACTCACCCATTTTCGGTTCTGGGGTGCGGTGCTCACCCAAGCAGCCTCTGGAGAGAGGCTCTCGCTTCCCTGCTTCTTCGGCTCCGCACGAGCTTCCTCCTCATGCGAGAGCTCCGCCTCTTCCATTTGCAGTGCAGCCTGGGACCTTCCCAGGCTGCACTGAGACAGGAAGTGCGACCGGCCCAGCTCCCGAGGTTCCGCACGCAAGGTAAGTGCACTCGGGACCCTGGAGCGATGTGCGACTGCGCAGCATTTTCGGCTTCAAGCCAAAAATGAAAAAATGCGTGTGCGGTCTGTGTCAGGCCCTGGAGTGTTGCGCAAATGTGAGTGTGTCGTGTGGACCACTCCTCACATTTGCGCAACGCTCAAGGGGTCCTTTCGCATCGAAAATGCCGTGCGAAAAGGGCTTTTGTCTCCATTACAAGTCCACCAGACTTCTATTCATTACACACACACATACCACACACAAACTTTCCTTTTATTGCTGTAACAGCAAAGCTGAGTCACACACTAGGATGAAATATGTGAGGGCGATCTGGCTGCGACATCTGTCACCCCATTGATCGCCAGGGTTGATTCGGCTGATCTGGCTGGCTAGGCGGGTGTCCCCTTCCTCCCTCACCACTCCATGTGCGTCCCTCCCGAAGCTGCGCGCTCGGTGGAAGAGGACGACCATCCCAGATAGAAGGAGTGTACTGTTCTTCGGTCAAGGGTATACAATAGCTACGCTCCCCTGCTAGAACCTCCAAACAGGCTCAAGGTTACGGAAATATGCAAGGACAAAAAGGGATATTTTTCTACTGTGATTTTCCAGTGGCATTACAGATTGCAAGAATAAACCTGAACAGCTGATCAAAACTCTAGCTATACAGTTGGCTCTTCACAGATTTGACTATTTTCAAATTTCTTCAAACCCTGCCTTGCCCACCTCAGGCACTTTTTTCCCTTTTGGCAGTTCTGATCAGGCCACACAACCCTTTACAAACCCACCTCTGGTTCTACTCCTCCCCTACCAGCCACTGCCTGACCAGCTAAGGACCGCTCAGAGTCAGATTTCTCAGCACCACAAACGTTCTCCCCGTGCCCCCACATACTCACTACCAAGGAAGCAGATGGGTGAGAGAGAGGAAGTATAGGTCCATCCCCTTTCTCTCTCCTTTCCCTGATCAGAATTGCACGCTGAGTGCCCATTCTCCCTACCATGCCTCAGTCCCCTTCCCACAGCCACAGACATATTTGTGATTTTTCCACTTTTGTGAAAGTCCTGTGCCCCTAACCCTAGCAGATGTGGAGGTCCAATTGTATAAGTAGAGGTATTCACAAAGGTATAAGTAAAGGTAGATAAAATATGGTAGATAATGTACAGGAAGCATTCATTTTACTGTTTTTGGGGCCCCTCCCTGAACTGCAAACCCCAGGATCCCATAGGAGGTTGCAAGTGGAATCATAGCGCTATAACAGTCTAGTGCAGAAATGGCCACAGTCTCCTGTATCTCTGGACTGTGCCTAATGGAAGGATAGGGAGTGGCTAGAGGCTACATGGCCATCTGTTGGGAGTGCTTTGAGGGTGTTCCTGCATGGCAGGGGGTTGGACTGGATGGCCCGTGTGGTCTCTTCCAACTCTACATTTCTATGATTCTGTGAGGGATAACTATTTTCTATTGTCTGTGGATGCAAAATGCCCTTACATTTCCCTAAACTGTTCTCACTCTTTACTTGATATATAGTATTTTTATGTTTAGTTCTTGAGGCTAAAGGCAGGTCAGTAGCCTTGACACCTCAACATCTGACAATTCTTATTAAGCTTGACATCCAGAGTATGGGTGCACATATTTACTTATTGCTTTGATCTTATCAATTAAGAAAGAAAAGTTTCAAAAGTTTGTTCCTGTAGAGTGAGATTATAAGACTTTTTGCACATTTTTGGATAAATATTTTTGTAACCTATCTAAAAACTGGTGGCAGAGAGTATGTTTGGCTGGGAGAAGCAGCACACAGGAGGTGGGTGTTTAACCTTTCCCTCCTCATTTGTCTCTTCATAGGATACTATTATAGCAGTATGTTCCACTTTAACTGCCATAGCAACATCCTGTGGAATAATGTGGTTTGCAATTTAGGTGGAGATATTTGAAATTCTCAACAGAAAAGTCTAGTATGTGTCTGAACTATAAACCCCAGGATTCCATAGGATGCAGCCATGACAGTGAAAGTGGAATATAATGCCATAATTGGGTACTGTGAAAGAGCCACTAATCTCTTATTACATATCCCTTTGGCAGCTGCTTTCCCTCAGCTATAGCTGATAGAGGCTTGTGTTTGTTATAGTTGGAGGAAAAGCAGTTGTGGGAAGCACAAAATAAGAATGTAATTAGGTTAAACCCTTTCTTTGCACCTCACTTCCTTCTTCCAGTTATACCCTTCCCTCCTGCTCTTTACATTGTCAGAATAGATCTGTGGACCTTAGTGCACTACACTGTTATAGTGCTATTATTCCACTTCCAACAGCCTGTGGAATTCTGGGGTTTGTAGTTTACTGAGGCCAAAGAGCTCTTTGGCTGAGAATTATAAAGGCCCCTCCCTAAACTGCAAACTTTAGGATTTGATAGGATGTTGAAAGTGGAATAATAGCACTATAACAGTGCAGAAAGGCCTCGTGTTTCCAGCCCAGTGTTTGACCCCATAAGGTTGTGTAATAGCAGTGTAGACATATTGTCTCCACACTACAGGCTGGGCACAAACATCCCTCTCTAGATAAATGGGGCACCAGGTACCTCAATAGGTGCTACTTGTACCTTTCCCTTCACAGTCCAACTGCTATGTCATTGATAATTGTTGTTGCTGCATTCCTTCAAGTCATTTCCAACTTATGGTGACTCTAAGGCAAACTTATCATGGTGGTGTCTGGGACTAAGAGTGTATGACATGCCCAAGATCACCCAGTTGATTTCCATGGCTTAAAAATCAAAACCCCCCGCTGAAATTCTATATATTAGTTATTTTAAGTAGAAAGGCAGGAGAAGAATGGTAGATTTGATCCTTCATTGTCCTATTCTTCCCACCAAAGAAGTGATCAATGGGGTTTCATATTTTTATGTCATGTTACAAACATATCTGGCTGTATTATACTTTGAAGTCCTAACACTGGCTTAAGAAGCATTGTTCCTGCTTCCTGGTGAAACTTGGGGATTATAGTTCCAGGAGGGAGTTCAGAAATTTTTTTAAAGAAACAAGGGCACATTTATTCCCAATGCCTGGAATGTGATGGCATATCAATGAATCTGTAATGGCGTAATAGTTAAATAAACTTCATTTCTGAGATGAGATGAAGTGTATGGGCCCTGTGTGTCCCAACACACTCTGTTTAGCCCTGAATGTAATTGAGGGGAAGGTGAGTTAAAACAACTTCCATTTGCCGCTACAACACCAGATTTCAGCTACACATGGTGTTGGAAGGGTTGTGTAATCCATGGTAGGATGTGTGGAGCTGGAATAGCTCCCTAGACCTGATAGATTTGTCCAGCCCTGGATTGGAAGAATTTTCTAAAATTTTATTTTACTTTTTTTCTTGTCAAAATACAGTTCCCACAAATAGATCCTTTAGGAGAAATCATGGCAACTAACATGATGTAAAACTATTGGGTGGGTAAACATGCATGCTTGCTTTCACGTAGACAGATTAGTATTGTCACGCTATCAGAATTACACCTACTGTAGCAACTACAGTGTCATCAAAATATTTGTCTCCTGATTTTCTTTTTCAGTGAAATTCTGTCTCTTGTCTCCTGTTTAACAAAATGATCCACTGCTGTTCTTGACAGTACCTTGGGCTATGTTGTGTACAGTGCTATACTGTAGCTTCAAAATATTTTGTTCCCAACATTTGCTGTTTTTCAATGTGCTAAAAATTGATTATTTATACAAATAATTTTATCTGTGAAAGTTGAGTGACAGCTTTCAGTAATTTCTAATTACATTTAATTAACATTCACTAGTTTCCCTATTTTTATTCATTTTTAATTGTAGCATTCATCTGACAGTAGTTAATTTAGAGAGACCAAATTAAAGTTTTTAAAAAATGCAATACTGTTCAAACATTTCTGAGATGTTTCATTCATACACATGCACAAATATTTGTATAGATGTCTATGCATATCAAACATTTGACATGAGCTAATTTGAGTTATCTGTGTTTGTGAGCTACCTCACTAGGGAAAATGTTGCATTAAATAAATAATAGAGATAAAAATTTATGCTTCCGTATATTTCAAAGCTAATGCATCCAATGTACAATGGAACGGTAACATGAAGACATGCTGCACTGTAATTTGATTGATTTGTTTTGACAGCAGCCAAATAATTGAGAGTGAAAGGTGTCAGCACAGATGAAATATTGTAGAAGCCACATTCAGAAGGCAAACCCCAGCAGCAATTGCAACTGGAGTTTTATTTCCTTTGATATCATACTGTTACTCACTTCCAGTTTATTATAAAACTCTGAAAGGTAGGCAACTTTTCAAATGAAAGAGGCACTTGCATGGAGAAGAAATAGAAGTTTATGTCAGGTACTTGAACAATAGAATAGATACTGACATCGGGGTATGTGATGGATGTAACATAGAAAGTAAAATTATCTTAATCTTTCTCCTGGTTTTCTCTCTTTTTAAAATCCTTTTTTTTACAGGCTACTGCTCATCTTGTTTCTTACCTCTAGCTTGGAGGGTAAGAGACTCCCTCCAGAGCTAACATCAGTGTCATTCGGTGTATTGCTTGGCAGGGGTTTGCTGCAAGAGCAGGATTGCTATTACCCAACCCAGCAGTGAGGCTTATGTTTAGTTCACCTCTTCAGCACAGCAACCTGGCTCACGGTATGGTCAGTTGCAATGCGATACATCTGCATATCTTCAGCATCACATACCCTTGCAGATCCAGGGGCTGAGGAAAACTGGAGGGTCAGCTTTTAACCTTCAGGAGTTACGGATCAGGAGCATGGAAGTTATCTGGTAGTTTAGGGTAGCTGAAAAGAAAGAGATCCAGAAACTATAGCTGCAGGTTTCAAAGATGTATAAGTGTTCTTCTGCATGCCATTGTTTTTTAAAGAAACATTTGCTCAAATCTGCTTCTGCAGGTCTGTTTGTGAAATTACCAATCCACACAATATACATAGATTGTAATATAAGCATTTTGGGGGGAAATCCCTGAGACAATTAACTTTTAAATTTGTACATAGGCAAGGAGAAGGAGTAGAATGGAAAACTACTGTTGGATCTAGTCAAGACTTTCGACTAGTCCACTGTTCTGATTTCAGCGGGGCTGAATGGTCTTCAGGAAACTGATACATATCATGTGTTTGTCTCATGCTGTTTGTCTCCCAGTAACTGGGTATGCCGCTTCTGAACATAGCAGTTCAATTTTCAAAGCACAGCTAATAGCCCTCAATAGGCCTGCCCTTTGGTAAAAAAATTTCTTGTTCTTTTTAATGCATATGAGCTTCACAACTGTCAAGTATACTTCCAATGTGTGGTCATGAGTATGAACTTCACTCCTACTGCCTGTTACTGTTTATAGATCCAGAAAGTGAGACCTCTCCTCTGCTGCATAAGAAGATGAAGAACCGTTCTCTTTAGAGAAAAAAACAGTATGAAGTCTAGTACCAAAACGCCTCCCCCCCCGCAAAAAAAAAAACAAAAAAAACCAAACTAGGGCCGAAATTGCAAAGTCAACACTCAGATCATTATAATGGCTTCAGACTTTACACTAGTGTCAGAAGTGTCTCACAGTTAATAGAAATAATTTCTAAGAGAGGTTGTTCTGTCAACTAAACACCTACAGTGAGATTGTTTCTTTTAGTCTTTGGATGATCTTGTACCAGAATTAATGCTGAATTAATTTAGTCAAATAGATCATCTCTTATTTAGCCCACTATTCTAATATGATAATACATGAAAATAACAACTAACCCAGGGATGGAAATCAGATAGCCCTGCAGAAGTTGTTTAACTATAATTTCTGGCAGCCCTCTCAGCCAGCATGGTGAATGCTGAGGAATGCTGAGAGATGCAATCCAACAACATTGAGGATGTGATTCTCACCCTGATGTAAACAAAAGCTGCTTCAAGAACAGACAATTTGGAAAAGAAAAGCAGCAAGAAGTAGGTTATTTCTTTGTTCCATCCCTTTCCACATTCCCCGCGTATATTTGCCTTTAAAAACATACATTTTGGAATTTCTTGGGAGGCTGATTTGTAGCTAAGAAGAATCGATAAATTGCTGTACTTTGGGCTGTAAGGTGAATTGAGTTCTCATTTGAAAGGTTCCAAACAAAATTATAGTGATGACGGATAGGGAGATGTATGTTGTTAAAGGGTGTAGGCAACTAGCTGCCCAAGGCCTGAATGCAGATTTCATTGGGCTGTTACATAGACTTCAATACAGGGCCAAGGAAAGTATGGCCCTTGGGATTAGACCATCTCTGTACTACACTGTTACAGTGCTGTTATTCCGTTTTCAACATCCTGTGGAATTCTGAGGTTCGTAGTTTACCGAGGCCAAAGATCTCTCTGGCTGAAAATTCTAAATATTTCTCCCTAACCTGCAGATCCCAGGATTCCATAGGATGTTGAAAATAGAATAATAGCACTATAACAGTCTAGTGCGGAAATGGCCAATGAGTTCTTCCATCCCTTCCTCTACAGTGTAAACAGCAACATGTGTGCGATCTGAATGGGCTTCACACAGAGAATGAGATTGTGCTTCATCAAGAGAATCATGGAATTAAAGAATCCTTTGTCAACATGTTGGGGAGCCTGAGTTGCAATGTAAACCCTTTCCCCAGG
Organism: Cyclura pinguis; assembly: GCA_030412105.1. NCBI lineage: Eukaryota > Metazoa > Chordata > Lepidosauria > Squamata > Iguanidae > Cyclura > Cyclura pinguis. Next base: position 59,636,317 of record CM059604.1, read on the forward strand.
ATCCATGTTGTGTGGGAGATTGGGTGGAGACACTATTATTGAACCTTTAGTTCTTCTTCATTCTAGATGAAAATCACAGTTGTAGAATCATTTCAAAGAGCCTTTTTTTAAAAAAAACCAGCAATTTATTGTTCTTCTTGTGAAGCACCTTAGCCCTTTTGCTCATTAGTTTTTCTCCTTGCCTGCCTTAGATTCCCAGTCAGGAATTGGAATGCACACGATCATCAACCACAAATGTTCAGACATCATAAGTCTGCATCCCTCACTATATGACAGGCTTAAAAATAACATGGGTTTGTTTTTATGTATCTTCTGATGCTGAGCCTTTAGGGCACACAGCAGTTGGGCTGTAAATCTTTTCTGTGACACCACAAAGGCTAAAAATATATTTTTTAATAAGTGGAAGCAGTGTGTGTCATGATTTTATCAGATGGGGCTACTAAAACACTTAAGACTGTAAGTCTGGGAAATAAAACCACAGGACCTGGCAAGAATGCATGTGTCTCTTTTGGTTCTGTGTCAGTAAGCCATTTGGTAAAGAATGATGATGAGGGGAGTAAAAGAGACTAGAATCAAAGACACCAGTCTTCTGATTGCAGTCAAAATCTACCAAAATTAGGAAAAAGTCCATCCAAATATATGACAATCCACTAATCAGACAACTGTCAAAAAGGCATTCTCATGATAGTTGCATGTTTGTGATTCCCAGACACGTCAGAGCTTGTAAATGTAACTTTTTGGACTGCAACTCCCACAATCCCCAGTCGGCATGACCAGTGTGAGTCTGGGAATTATAGTAACCAAGTTAACTTTTCCAAGTTCTGAGACTGATACCTGTGCCTAAACTCCGGACTTGTTAAATAGTTGCTTCATTGTTCATGAGGAGCAAGGTGACCCATTATCACACCATGAGAGGGACCAGACCCTAGGAAGAATCAATCCTAAGAAAGTGTAGTCTATAAGAATATTTTCTGGAGACATAATAGTCCATGAACGCTTGCTTAAGGGTTAGCTGAGATAAAGACCTCGGGATTCGGCCAGCCATCTTCCTGGAACATGGATGCTCTGCCATTCAGTTTCAGTGGTCACTGCTGACACACCACATTAGAACAAACAGCCCCACTTAGCATAGCTGTGCTTTCAATGTCATGAGCATTCAGCCTTATTGAAAATGACATCCTCTCTATCAACCCCCACAAGCTAGAATTACTGTTTCAAAGTGCTTCAAGTTGGGATTCTGGTCAGTTTGAATTCTGTTGCTAACAAATTGCCTACACAGATTGGTGAAACACTGCGGAGAAATTAACGTTGGATATAGAGAAGGACACTGCAGGCAGAGATGGGAGATTTAAATGCACAATCCTGTGCATGTTTACTTTGAAGTAAACTCCAGTGTGTTCTGTGGGGTTTACTTTTAGGCACGTGTGCATAAGATTGTAGCCTGAGGAGAGCAAATATAAAGAAAGCATATATGGGAGAACCAGGTAGAAATAGCCAACCTGGGTGGGGAAAGGGAGAGACAATGAACAAGGAAGGGAATATCTTTGAACAACTGGAAGTGAACTGCAACTGTCTCATAGGACAGTGGTTGGATTCTGCCTCATATTTTAAATGACTGCATTTTATAGATTTCAGTGTGCTTATCTGAACTATAGAATGATTATGGGAAGTTACATTCATAGAGTGTTCTGTTATAGTATTGCCAGGGACTGCCTGTGCCAGTTATAGGAAGTAAGGAGTAAATAATATGTAACATTTATACATTTATCAACAAAATGTGTATGTCGGCTTAACATTGATATTAGCTGAGATCCTACATCAGGACTGTGTCGTGCGACTATCTCCCTGTGATATGCACTGAGTGTGTTACACAAGCCTAATGAATGGGAAAGTTGTACAACTGAGTGTGAAACCAAGTGACCATCTACATGGTCATGCGCATCTGTGTGCACAGTGGTACCACAGGTACAACTCCACCTCTGTAGCCTTGAACTGAGTGTGGACGCTGCACATTGGCTGAAAACGTCCAAGTGCTGCCTTCGGGGAATCTATGAATGCATAAGACACCAACAGGATTCTGAACTTAATCTGGATGGTTAACAAGAGAATTTTTAGAATCATAACAGTTAAGCCAATAGAATAACTACCCGCAGGGTAATACGTAATACATAATATGTATTGTTACATATGTATGGATGTATGGGCTGGGCTGAGGGACAGCCCAGTCTCTCTGTCCCTCAACCCAGTCAGGGTCATGTATCTAAACCCCCTAATTTGAGCAGACACAGCTCCCGTCCTGCAGCCTTCACCAGCGAGCTTCCATCCTTTCCCTTCCCAAATAAACAGCTGATGATGTAGTTTCCTCTACTGTCTATATGCTGCATAACATAAAAACATAACATAACATAACATAACAACATAATAAAACTAACCATAGTGTTAAAACTAAGAAAAATAAAGGCATCAACAGCAAAGCCAAAACAGGCAAAAAAGACTTGAAAGAATGCAAAAAGAAAATACTAAAGAGAATTTTAAAAATCTTGATGAAGAGAGGGGAGTGTAGTATTAGCTTGTTCAAAGACAGTGTGTTTGAACTGGATCATAACTGACTTTGCGGTATTAATTCTCCATATGCACAAAATTAATCACCATACCATCCTAAGGTACTCCAGTAATATTAGCTAAGGAGTTAGACGTACATGAAAATTTTGTTTTGTCATTTTGTATCTAACAGAGGGCTTCTGCAGAAATTCCTGTGGTTCAGTAACTGTCATGTTAAATGTGCCTCCAAGGTTGCTTATGTGTTGATTGTAGAAATGGCATATTTTCATAAATGCATTCAGTCATATGAAGCATAGAACAAGTGGTGAACTGATCAGTCAGTCATTTTCAATTGACCATTCACTTCTTCTCATTCAAATATTCCTCACAAATGGGACCTCTAAAACAATGCGGCAACACGCACTTCTGCTCACTGTGCCAGCCACCATACTTCCTTCCATTCCATTCTATCTTCCTTCCCCCTGGTTCTGAGTCTCCATCCTTCCCAGTAGACGCTTCATATTTGACAGTGTTAAGCATGCCTAATACTCACTGAGTCAACCCCCCCTTGTCATAGAGCTTTGTCTCCAAGGGCCCCTTGGAATCAGCCACTGAAGAAATAGCCTTCTTAATATACAGTCACTCTCTGGTGGCAGAGATGTGTGCCATGTGACCATCTGCTCCTCTGGCAGGAGTGTGCATATGCAGCAGGTGACCAGTTCCAGACATTTTCAGTTAAGGTTATCATTGATCTTCCACTTATGCAACAAGATTGTTGGTACTATGCAAGCAGTGAAACTGTCAAACCATCCCCCTTGGTCCATTGTATCCTAAAAAGATCCTGGTGTAAATCTGCTGTTAGCTTGTAAATTTGGTGATATTGTCCTTGAGTGAATGGAAGTATAAGTGTTTTATTGCTAAATGAACTCACCTGACAACCTTGGCAGAAGAAATAAAGCCCTTTGTCCCTCAGCCCAGTCAGGGTCATGTATCTAAACCCCCTAATTTGAGCAGACACAGCTCCTGTCCTGCAGCCTTCACCAGTGAGCTTCCATCCTCTCCCTTCCCAAATAAACAGCTGATGATGTAGTTTCCTCTACTGTCTATATGCTGCAGCTGCAGGCATCTCTTAAACAGGAATGTTTAAAAAGACCCATGTAGACACACAGCGATCATGTGGCACAGATCACCTCCTCATCCTCTAGAGTCAGGATTACCACTGAGCAGAAATGTAATTCCTCGCTAACTTTGTTTCTGAAGGAAGCAGTGAGTAATTTTAGCAATTTTCTTCCCACTGTGAGAAAGTTTTTGGAAACTGAAGTATTCAGTTTGGGACTTACTCCACACAAAATCTATTTGCATATAGATTTTTTTTTGCACAGAAAAGAGCTTTTTTTTTTTTTGTACGTGCAAATTTTGTGGAGAAAATATCTGCAAAGCAAAGATTCTTGTCAATCTAGAATTCTCCACATCAGGGCATCCTGACACTTGACCATTTTTTAAAATATTCTTGAATTTTTTTCCATCACAAACATTGAATGAACTGCATTTGTCATGGGTGGATGGACCTTGGGGCAATTTCATAGGGTAGTTTGGAAAGCTTCTAGGAGGGACTAGAATATGGAGACTTCTGAGGGAAAACTGTTTAATTAGCTGATTTTCACTTTGTTGCTCTTCTAATTTGGTTGCAAATTGACTGTTATTAGATAGTTTTGATAATTCACTTGGCCACGTTTCCCCCATTAGTTTGGCAGGGGTCAATTTTAATGTCACTACAAAAAGAACCGCAAAGGAGATGAATGTTGTATCCTTGTTTTATAATTTTTTTTTAATTAGGCATCCTTCCAGCAAAACTAGCCATGTAATGTAGTATAAAACTCTAAAACATTGGTATAAGGTCACAAACAAAATAAAATAAATAAATACACATCAAGTGGACAACAGAGAAAAACTCAACATAAAAATTCGTTCAGTGCTGATTGGCCTGGATGAATGAAAACACATTTCTTGGCATTAGAAAGGCACAATTGTGCCAGGCAATCTTCTCTGGGGAGGACATTCCATAAACAGAATGGCACTAACTCTGAGTGATGGGTGACAGATGAAAGTCCCAGATGATGAAAAGAGTGTTCATGTGGTAAATGATTGGCCTTTACTGTAAGAAGGACCCAAACCCTTTAGAGCTTTATAGGTAAGCATCTGCAGCAATTTGAACTGCACCTGGAAGGTCTCTGAGTACCTTTCCCTATGTAGTTTTGTATAACTAGCACGGCCAGTTCCCCTTAGTAATCTAATTGTTGCAGTATATGCTAACTGAGGTTGCTGAGCAGTCTTCAGTGGCAACCCCAGGTGCAATATGTTGTGGTTGTCGAACTTAGACATTACTAGACATTACAGCACAGAAAACAATGGGTTTTTTCCCCCTTTTCTATGTGAATTATATAAGATCTTTTTATGTCACTGAAATCAGTGCCACTGTAGGATCACTAATGGCTCACCTTTAGAATATGTATTTCATTGTTAACAAATATGTAAGACACATATATGGACATTTTCTGGTTGTCTTTCCCATCCTTCTCACTTCTTTCATGTGTTGCTAATAGCAGGAGAGTTTTCTCCTGCTTCTTTCTCTCTCTATTGCTAGCACATCTCTGGAAAAGGACTGGAAATACCTGGTTACAAATAATTTGTTACTTGAGCTATTTCTTTTCCAAATAACTAAGATATAACTATGTTGTGTTAATGTAACGTAACATAGCAGGAGGTAATGCCATCCATTTTGGTGTGTAACTGTTCACTTTTAAGTTGTTTTTGTAGTTGTTGGGGATGTGTCCTCACTAAATAGTGAAGGAGGAATATCGTGTGTTTTAAATAATACATTACGTGCCTTTCTTTGAGCTATTGAGGTGATAGTGATTTGGTTGAGAGTAGGGAGAATGAGAAGAGTTGGGCCACAGATCACATGGTAACGCATGCCTCCTTTGTTGCAACAGCTTCACTGGCTGCTGGTCCATTTCTGGGTGTATTTCAAAGTGCTGGTTATGAACTTTAAAGCCATACACAGCTCAGGTCCAGCTTATTTGAAACATCATATTCTCCCTTGTGCACCACCCTATGCTTTGAGATCTGCTGGGAGGCCTTTCTGTATGATATACCACTCTCACAGGTATGCCTGTTGGGAACACATGAAAGGGCCTTCTCAGTGGCTGCTCCAAGGCTCTGAAACTCCCTTCCCAGAGAAGTTAGACTGGCATCCTCGCTACTTTTTTTCTGCAGAAAATTAAAGATTTTTCTATCCCAACAGACATTTGATTTGTGACTTTATAAGGCCTGTCTTACACAACATGCTGGATCTTGCTAATTGTTATGCTAGTGTTTGTGTGTGTTTAATGATGTGTGTTTTAATTTTTTTTTATTATTGTTTAATCTTTTAACTTTTGCATCTTGTGGTTTTTTTAAATTTTAAAAATGTAGTTTTAAATTGTTGTAAGCTACTTGATGTCTCAAGCTGGGGAAAAGGCAGGATATAAAAATTAGTAGTAGTAGTAGTAGTAGTAGTGCTATTATACAATATTCAGATTTTTTAAAAATGTAGAAAGTAACTAGAAAAAAAATGTAGAAGGTAACTTTTGAAAAGCAGGAAAGTTACTTTAAAAAAAATTGTAGCTGTAACAATAATCAACCATCACCTGCCTTGATTCTTTTTCTTGGAGAACAGCAAAATATTAAATTTATAAATGAACATTTATAAATTTATTAAATGAACTTTGGAGAGGCATTAGATCAAAAACTGTAATGGATGATATTCTAAGCTCTGTACATGTATGTGCCTAATGTCCCACATAAAAGATCAACCAGATCAGATGGTGGTGGGTCTGGAAGAACAATTTTCCACCCCTAGAGATCATCAGGAGCTACACAAACTGCTCAAAACGCTTTTTTAGAAAAAACAGAAACAGAAAAGGGGCATGGATGGGAGTTCACTTCTGAGCCCTTCCCTCACTACATGATTATAGAAGTATGATCCTACCTTAACTGCCACAGTTCCATCCTATCCTGAAGACTGCTGTTTAAGGATGGTGCTGAGACTTCTCAGCCAGGGACCTCTGGTGCTTCTGACCAAACTACAAGCCCCTGGTTTGAAAGAAGAATTGTTTTTTTGGGGAAAAAACTTACAGAGCAGAGGGCTGTCCTGCAACTGGTTTGAAGAGTGAATTGCCACTCCCGTGGGCTTATGGGCCAGGCAACCCACCTTTTATTATGCTCAGAAAGGGTGGCCTGAGAACTCTGGAAGGAACACAAAAACAGCCTTTGGGGGCTGCATGAAACTGCTGCAGGGCTGCACCTTGCCTAGGCATGCTGTATATCATTACAACATAATTCATGTTCCAGCCAGTGGCTATTTACTTTTTTCTCTTATGTAATTCAAGCAGCAGCAGTTACATCAATGCTCGTAATTTTCTTACAACAAACATTTAGATATGTATATAGATATATATATATATATAAATGCATGTTTCTCCAATGCAACTGCATTTAATGCCAGGGGAATGAACACCAGAGCCACTGAAGTCTCATGTTCCTAATGTAAAATTAATTCCTTTAAAAATATTTTTTTTTTACCAAAAAAATAAAAATCACCTCACAACATTTTTCTAATGTGCATTAAGAATGTTGGAGAGTTCACTGAAGCATATGTCTTGAGCTTTCAGGAGCAATCTGTAGTCAGGCATTTTAAATGAAAATTGATTTGTGATTTACATGGTCAGTGGAAAGAAAATTAACTTATGAAAGGTTGTAATGAAATATTAGACAAGTAAAAAAGTAGATGGTGATCTAGTGGAACTAAAAGTCCCATCTGGAAGAATTCGGTGACATTTTTACATTTATCTATGTTCTGCATGAGTTGTAATGTTAGTGGTAATTTTATGGGACTGAACTGAAATGAAAAGGGTGTTATCAAAGATTGCCTACAATATAGGATTGTGTTCAGTGGAGAGTCCTGTATCCTTTTCTCCATTTTCCTATAATATGACTCATTGCACTTTTTTTTCCAGCTACTGTTGTTGAATTCATTCAGCCCTGTGCTTGAGGTTATTAAAGAAGAACATGAAATGCTCACAAATACAATCTAACAGTACATTTAAGAGAAACATTACTTCCTCTGCTTTAAAGAACATTAAAAAAGACCACTGTGCAAACTGAAAGAATTATGAGGGCTCCCAGCCTAAAGCATTTGCCCTGCAGGATTTATCCATGAGCCAGTTCACCTATAGGATGCTCCCACATAAGAGTCACCTTGAGAGCACATGGGGCATTGGCCAGGCCAAGCTCATAAGGAGGTGCTTTTTCTGTTTATCACTATCTACATAGGAATAGAGTAGATGCCCGGTGATTCAGCAGCATTTCCTCCCAGTCCCACAAGTATGGCAGATGTCTTATATGTTCCTAGGGCAATTGCATAACAGCAACATGATGAGGAGGTTCCAACCTTCTATGCATGAGGTATGTGTGTATGTGTATGTATGTGCCTTCAAGTTGCCTGTTAATTTATGGTGACCTCATAATTTTATAGGATGTTTTTTAGGAAAGGAATACTCAGGTGATTTTGCCACTTCCTTCCTCTGAAATAAAGACTATAACACCTGGCATTCATTGGTGGTGTGCCATCAAATACTAACCAGGGCTGACCTTGCTTAGTTTCCAAGATCTGGTGCCTTTAGGGTATTTAGATCCCTACTTTATTTCCTCTGTTTGCAAATTAAAGAACATTTAAAAAAACATACCTTCTAATAATATATCACTCTTTAGACAGCTAAGAGGATGTAGTGAAACTTTCTTTTGAAAATGCATTCTTGTCCTTCGCAAACAGTTGATCCAGATATTATGTTGAACCCAAATGCAAACAGTTTTTCTGTTTTATCACTGTCTTGATAACCTTTCTTTTCCTGTAGTATCAAATGACAGATTGTAAGCTCTGTGGAAAAGGGATTCTGTTTTTTTATTCTTTGTAAGGCACCATGCGTATTGATGTTATATTACTCCAAAGTCACTACTATGATAATTACTACCAATAGCAATAATTGATCAGTAAATGTCTCATAATATGATGACTCAAAATCAAATCTTGGAATTTTATTTTTGTTTGCTGTGTGCCTTCAAGCCATTTCCAGCTTATGGCAACCTATCATGGAGTTTTGTGACAAGATCTGGTCTGGCGGCAGGGTGTCACGGCCTTCCTCTGAGGCGAAAGAGTATGACTTGCCTAAGGTGGATTTCCATGGCCTGGTAGGGATATGAACCCTGGTCTGCAGTACAACACCCAAATCACTACACTGAAATAGTGAGTTTGAGGTGATGCAATATGATCTCTTGGTTCATATGTAAGGGCTGCGGTCATTCCAGTGTAAGCCTCACAGAACTCAGAGTGGCACTTCTGAGTAAATATTCACACAGTTGCATTTCAAGGCACATGCTTCTTTGCCTGGGTGAAAGCTTACTGAGATCAGTTAAGTTACTATTCAAAGGTTTTGCTTGTTGTCATGCTACCAACAAAATAATCCTGTGGAGCTGTGGTGGTGAAGAAGGCAAATGTCCCACCTCTGTTTCAACACTCAGTGCAATATAATTAGTCAAAAAATGCTCCTTGTGGATTTCCATGTGTGTACATGTTCAAATTGCTGGTTTCTCCCCCACCCCCAACCCCAAAAATTGCAGAGGAGAAAATTATGCAAGTCAAGTTAACTCATGTAGCACATTTTGGGTTGATTGTCTTTGGGAACTTGTGAATTTTGCTGTTTCTGCCTTTGGCTAGAGGGATGGGGAAATACACAAAATGAAGATCACGCAAAGATCTTGGAAGCATTTTACAGCATATGTGATTGGGGCAAGGGAGCAGAGTCAAGGCAGCCCAGTATTAAATCAAAAATTAAATGAATAAGGGATCCCAACAGTTTTGAAAAGACACTGCTCTTTAATGTTATAAAATAATGGAATAACATGTTGCTCACAGTTCAGGGCTCAATCTCTTCACTCTAAACTTCAATTCCCTCTTCTTGGCACTTTCCACAGGAGCCTCCCATCCCCACATGGGGATGGGAAAGCGGGACCACGATGATGCTTCTGCATGGTGCCATTGTGGTCCCGTCCTTCTCCCGTCACCAGGCAGCGCAATCGTGGATTAAATAATTGATGGATTTTCCCTGTCAATGACCTGCGATTGTGCGACCGTCCCACACTTGGCCTGCAGAAGCACCATAAATGCAGTGGAGGCACTTCTTGCCCCAGTGCAGCTAGGGAAGTGCCTGGCTGCACTGTGGAAGGAAGAGGCATGTCCATCACACTTCCTTCAGCAGGGAGCCAGCCAATGCAGAGGGGAGCATTCCTGTCATGCTCCTTTCCTGGTAGAGCCACTGCCAGGATCACCACCAGAGAATGATGATATAAAGTAGGGTGTGGAAAGGGCCCTTGTCTCAACAATTCAGATCAGCTTCCATCCACAGCTTAGCTCTGCTCCCAAGGCATAAGAAGCAAATGCTTCTATCAGTTCTTGGGTGATTCAGCTGCCCTCACCTTTATCAAATAGTCCTGAGGACAAAAAGAAACAGACAGACAGATAGCCTAATCAGCTCCCCAGTTCAGTCTTAGACAGGACTTTAGTCCCCTCTGACCCCCTATTTTGGGAGAGCTACATGTTTCATTTGCTTGGAGGATACTGTGCTCAGTGGCATTCTTATGATGGGCATAACAGGCAGCTCTCCTTTGAGAACAGTTCATTTGGTATCAACCTTACAACCAGTTTTGTCACTGTGATCAAAAGGACAGGACTCAATCACTTTATGAAGAAAAGACCCTATTCTGAAAGAAGTTGAGCAACTTCAGGTAGTACTAATGGCCTGTTTTAGAGTGGAGAGAGAATAATTCCTGCTTTCCTTTTACATTTAAAAAGCACCTGAAAAGTACTGGGCAGTGTGTAGGATTTGAAAACCAACAAGTGCCCTGTCATAGGTTCATAACTGTTCTGCCAATGTTCTGAAACCTACCTGAATTTTTCTGTCATATGTTTCTTTCATATACTGATCTGAAAGAAAGATGAAACATCACAAATCTATTGCACATTCTATGTCTTTCAATAAATCTATGTAGCTAATGACGGAGAGAGCAGCCTTTCTAATCACAGGATACTCAAAAGGTCAATATTAGGTATTGGCTTTCCGTCCTGTCCATCTGAAACAATATACAGCAGTGAATGCATTTGGTAAATGGTGGTAAATGAACCTCTCAGAAGCATTAGAATGGCAGGATGGGAAAATTTGAGAATAGATGCTAAGTGGATCTTGTGGGTTGTAATTGCAGTCTTGGGAATAATTATTCTAATTAATAGCTGCTGTAATGCAGGCCTTTTGCCCCTGTGCTTACGTATGAGTTAATGATTACCATTCTGCCAATGTTTTTGGTAGAATTGTCGAGTATGTCAAAAGGGTAAAAAGTCCTCAGGGATCAGATTTAAAATCTAATTAACTTTTGGATGCCAACTTTCCCCAAACCGCAAGTACATCACTCTGTGATCAGATAACAGCTTTGCAGACCACAAAATAGTTGATCGTGGTTAGGTGATACTTGAATGGAAAGATCTATTACACCAGTAAGTTCCTGGGACATGTAATCTTGCTCTGATTGTGTTGAAAAGAAGGGCTTCCCTTTCAATGCTATGTTTTAAATATGTTAAGTTTCTTTTTCTGTGCGTGTGTTCCACTAGTTAAATTTAACCAGTTATGGCAGAAATCAGTTATTCTTGTTCTTGCCCTTTTCCTTCTTTGTTATTTATGATTAAATACATATCCCACTGTTTTCCCCAAAATGAGAACTTGGGCATTGTGAATGTAACTGTTCTGTTTTACTCAAGCCATTTGTCTCAATCTGGAAATCATCCATAAAATGAAATTTATATTTGTTTCTGCACATAAGCATCCTTTCACTGTAAATGAGGAAGTTCTTTTTTGCCTGTGAAAGGCCACTTCTGAGGAGCCAGTCTGTAATGAAACATTTTGGAGGATGAAGGACTCTCCTAATCTGTTGCCACCATGACTTCTCACTCTCTCTGAAGAGGAGCTAGGTGCTTACAGGCTTCACTGAAGTCCATCAGCTTAAAGAATTTCTGTCATTTTTTTTTTAAAGTGCAACACAGTAGAAAGCAAAGATAGACTACTGAATTATTTCAGCTTTTACATTCAGATGGTCAGACTGTGACTGTATTAGGCCTGGGCGTTCTTCTTTGCCTACTCTGTTTATAGTTGGTTTGTGATGTTGTTTCCCCAATAAATCTCTTTACTTTCTTTTTTTTCCCCCACCATGACAGGCAAAACAACTCCCACCATATTTGTAGATGGCTGAGCACTGCATGTTAAGTGCCTCCCAGTTCAGTTTTGAAGCCCTCACGGTAGTATGGTTGAACAACTGCCTGAGGATTAGTGGCGTACTGAAGTGGGGTTTCATTCACTTTCCCCTTTGGTTGAAGAAGTCCACTCCACTGTTGTTCATAGATTTAAGGCAGCGAAAGGTTACAGACTCATCAGAATTCAAGCCCTCCATCCATTGGTTGGATTCTCCCCCTCCAGAACTTTTAATTAGGGACTACATCCTTGAAAGGGGTCCTCATCAAACATGCTAAGTCTACAACAGAAACTCACAGATACTCACAGAATTTCCCATTTGCCTTTGAACAGAATGGTCAGGTCTGATTCCCTGTTTAAAGGAAGTGAGTGGTTCCATGAATCAGTGATGTCGTTCTGCAAACGTAAAATGTCTATCTCTTCAGATATAGGCCCCTTCCGCATGACGATGATGTCCTGGCATGGGGACGCGAGAGGATCAAGACCGCAATGATGTTTCTGCATGATGTCATCACATTCCCATCCTTCTCGCATTGCCAGCCAGCAGATATACCCCTGCCCACCCACCCACCCACCCAAAAAAACAATTTTGAAAGGAATGTTGAAAACATACTTAAATGTATTTCCACATATGGTTTGTTAGATTCAGGCAGTTGTATGAAATTGTCACTGATTTTGCTCCAAAATATCATAAGGGCTGTTTGCATATTTAATTTGATTGAATTATACCCATACACAGTAGTTGATAAATGATTTGTATTCACAATGTAGCCTTTCAGAAGCAAAATACAAAATATGCTCATTTGGGGGAAAAAAATCTATGACAATTGGCCACTGATGAGAATATGAGAAAATAATTAGTCTGATGACTAGTCCTGCAGAATTTAGTAGGATCTGACTGAGTATCCCTTTGAATAAAATACTGAATGTAAGGTAGAAGAGCTTCAAGACTTTTTCCATCTGAATTTTTTCATCTTGGGAATGTATGTCAAAAAGCCTCTCAACCATGATTCTATGAGTTGGTGTGGTTTGTGGTTTTATGTCACTATCATTCATTCATTCATTCACATGTATAGCTGTTCCATCCTAAATGCCCAGGGCAGGTAACAGTAGGTTATGAAATACAAATATAACATTGCACTCAAATTTAGACTAAGATTTAAGAGGTAAACCACAACATATGCACAAATGGTGATTATAGGTATGTATGTTTGCATGCACGCATGTGCATCATCTCATCTTAACACATATAAAATATATGACTTTAAACAGTTAAAATGCAGCCTCAGCCAATATGGAAATACAACTGAATTTGAAATTTACTATATGCTATTTCTTCTTTTCATTTTTTACCATTTCACACCTTGTCCACATCTCGAGCTGGCTTGTAAGTTTCCAGTGCATACATTTCTTGTGATGATATATTGTCCTGGTGGAAAATTTCATTTACTGGCTGTGCCCTTTGCTGAACCTGTTGCTAGTCAGGGAACATGATAAGCGTATAAGTGGCATGCTACTTCATTTATCATACATCGTTTTAGACACTCAAATATCTTATATACAATTCTGCATTCTACACCATGAGAATCAACTTGCAGAGAGAAAGGATCTACAAATAGAGTGTCTGTTTATAATATATAAGTATATCATTCTAATAAAATTAATCACAGTTTATACTAAAAGTGCCTATTATTTCATTTTTATAGCTGTAGTAACTGCATGCTATCAAACACAAACAGAAAAATGTCTGGGTTTTGTGATTTGGGATATAATGGAATTAAATGATATAAAAATGCTACTTATTTATGAATAATTGAATTACATTTGGAAATAACCCACAGGCTTGATCTATCCTGCAGTGTCAGAATATGCTCCTATCTTTGCATTCCTTCCTGGTTTGGATATTGCTTATATCTCAACTAAAATAATATAATGTTCAAAAGAAAAACAAGAGCAACATTCCCCCACTTCCCGTTCTACTGGAATGAAAACATTTCAAGAGATCTGTGGTCAGATGAAGCTATGATTCTCTGTCATTATTTTGTTTGCTGGGAAAATAACATCTAGCATCTCTAATTTCAATCATTGCTGGTTATTGATTTCACAGCATCTTTATAGTATTTCAATATCTTTCACTTTCTTGTTCTTTTCTGAACATACCCCCCCAAATCTTGCCAAGGTGTAAAATTTTTAATAAAAAATTATGATTTAAAGAAGGGAAAACAAGATCCAAGCACTACCATTTTCTACATTACAACAAAAAGTTATGATTTAATATGAATGTAAAAATAATATTCTTATTATTATCTTTATTTCTATCCTGCTTTTTTTCCCAGTTCAGGACTCAAAGTGGCTTACAACCAATTAAAAAAAATGCATCATTAAAAATTCATAAGATACAAAAGTTAACATGAGATTAAACAATCAAAAAAATTAAAACCAGATTAAAACATACATCATTAAACACATGAATGTGCATGCATGGACATGCGCATGTGCATGCATACACACACACACACACACACACACACACACTAGCAGATTGTTTAGGTGAGACGGGCCTTATATAGTCACTCATCAAATGCTTGTCAAAATAGAAAAGTCTTTGCTTATCTGTGAAAAGGAAGTAGGGAGGGTGACTGTCTAACTTCCTTGGGAAGGGAGAGTTCCAGAGCCTGGGAGCAGCCACTGAGAAGACCCTTTCCTGTTTTCCCACCAGATGAGACTGTGAGAGTTTGAACCCATGCTATGGACCTGCATCTTCAGGAAAATGTAACCCCATCCAGCACAGGCTGAATTGTTGTCCCTCAATTTGCCTTTCAAATGACGAGGAGTACCTCTGTCTTGTCTGGGTTAAGTTTCAATTTGCCCACTCTCATCCAGCCCATTACTGATGACAGGCACCAGCTTCCTTGGCTGATGGTGGAAAGAATCCTTTCCTAAAAGTTTAATTTAGGATTATTTTGGAACTCTTGATTTACTTTACCTCAATTCAAACACATATCTAACCTTGATGTGCCCTGAACAAACAAATAAACAAAGACTGGTTGTGGCCCTATGCCACTAAATAATGTGGTGAAGTTAAACATATTACTAATATCTCTGTGTGCATACATATATAAAATAATAGTCCCCACTATGCTGGTCAAGCCTCACCTGGATTACTGCATTCAGTTCTGGGTGCCTCATTTTAAGAAGGATATAAACAACTTAGAGCAGGTTCAGAGAAGGGCAACAAGGATTAAACAAAAATAAAACAACAAAAGGAAGGTTGAAGGAGCTGGGCACGTTAAGCTTGGTGAAGAAAAGAGAGAGGGGGTGACATGATTGCACTTAAATATTTCAAGATGGAAGGGTGATGTGACTGCACTTTTTAAAAACTTCAAGGGCTATTACAGAGAGCAGCCAGCTGGACTGTTCTCTGCTGCCTCAGAGGGTAGAAGGAGGTCAAATGGTTTTAAGTTACAGGAGGGTAGATTTCATCTGAACATTAGAAGGAACTTCTTGACAGTAAGGGTAGTTTAGTAATGGAATCAATGGGAGGTGGAGTCTCCTTCTCTGGATGTCTTCATAAAGAAGCTAGACAGCTACCTGCTGGGGATGTTCTAGCTGGAAATCCTACACTGAGCAGAGGATTGCACTTGATGGCCCATGTGGCCTCTTCCAACTCTATGATTCAGTGATTCTATTACTAGGACTTTGGGAAACCTGGGTTCAAATCTCCACTCAGTGATAAAACCCCACTGGGTGATATTGGTCAGGTCACACTCTCAGTCTCAGAGGAGGCAATTGCAAACCTCATCTGAATAAATCTTGTGAAAAAAGAAACACAAAACCCATAATAGGATTACCGTAGGTTGGGGTTGATCTGAAGACCCATAACAACAGCAGCAGTATTCTATGATACAAATCTGGGCAAGAGGGGAAAAGAATACCCTATGCTTTATTTTTCCATTATGTAAATCCAGCCTTACCATCCTTCCCAGTATATCTGGCTGTCTATGGAGAGCCAGTGTGGAACAATGACTTGATAACTGGACAAGGAGCTATACTCCTTGGAATCAGGCTCCACTCTCCCATGAAGCACACAAGGTGACCTTTAGGTAGTCACTATTTTTCAGCTTAACTTTCCTCAAATGGTTGCTATGAGGATGAATTTTGAAAAAGGGAGATATTTTAGCTCCTTAAAGGATGGTTGGGATTGATATGTTAATATGAATGACACTGCAAATCAGCCAACACCCAAGGGACACGTGGAAAGATGTTTTCCCTTCCAATTGTGGCCTCCTCATAGCTAAGCATCTTGACTACTACTTCAGAACGTCTGATTTTCAACATAGTCTAGGTGGAGAAGGGCACATGGTCTGCAGTTGGAGTGGGGAGACTGAAAAGCTCTGGTGCATGTGTAGAACATGACAAGTGGTCCTTTTGATTGTGGCCAGAGTGCAGAACTAGGTGGACCTTTGGTTTACAATTACATAATAGTGAAGTTTGGTTTGAAGGAAGGAAGGAAGGAAGGAAGGAAGGAAGGAAGGAAGGAAGGAAGGAAGGAAGGAAGGAAGGAAGCAAGCGGGGAGGGCGGGGAGGCAGGCAGGCAGGACTTACATGCAGCTTTGGCTTAATAAGTGGTATTCAAATTGGGTTTTAAGAGTTTGAACTCTCAGAAAGAAACCAAGAGATGAGTAACTTTTTCCAGGTTTTCAAAGAAGACATATAGCAATTTAAGTGGAATAGCTTATGGTCTAAACCAGTGGTTCTCAAATTTTGATTTTCCAGGTGTGTTGGGCTTCAGCTCCCATAATCCTTCGCCACCAGCAACATTGCCTGAGGCTTCTGAGAGTTGGTCGAAAACATGTGGAGGACTAAACTTTGAGAATCATTGGTCTAACCTGTGTGTGCAGGGAGGGGGCACTTTATCCTCAAATTGTGGGTACCCTACCAACAGTGAGCCCCTGGTGATCTTAGAGAAAAACTCGGGGGAAAAACTCTGATTGCTTCAATTTATAGATAGAACTTCCATAATTCTGCAGGTATTTGCATTTAAGTGTAGTCACACATTAAAATTACACATCCACCATGGTATTTAAGTGGGTCACTGCAGTCCAAGAAGAAAACTGAAGTCCTCTTAAAGCATAAACGCTAGTATAATGTTTTCCTTCATGTAGTATAAATTGTTCCATTCTTAAAAACAACTTACTCTTATCTTTACTTTTATACTGGGACCACCTATCATTCTTTTCACACTATATTTCACATTTATTTGTGACAGAGAATTGAACAAATGATTAGCACTCCTTCTGTGAATCATCTAATATGAATTCATGCATTAACTGGGCAATTAGTCCTATGAATTGTACCTTAACATTTGTTGTGAAGGTAGCACTTCAATGAAACATATTATGTCACCTGCACTATGTACAGTGCATGGATTTCAGAGACTGCCTAGAAAGCTTTGACAGGGAATAACTGATGATAAAAACATAGGAGGCTGGTCCTTCAATATTAAATAAATGGGAACTTGCAAAAGTAAAAGATTTGTTTGAACAGTTTCTGCCTCTTAAAATCATGCAACTGTATATTATAATCAGCAATAATTTTGCAGTGTGTTTGTACACATCTTTCTCTTATCTGAGATGTTTTGGTGACCTTCATCCATGACAGAATGTAAACTGCAAAGACTGGAATTTATTTGACAACACCATTCTTTTGCTTTCTACAGCAAGGAAAAGTCAGCCCTGGCATTTGTTCACAGATGTTATACTTGAGGTTTGACAGCCACCTCCTAGGGAGTGACAGTGTGCCTCTCCTGCTTGTGAGTTCCCACCCAACATCAATCAGCCATATCCTTTCTGATCCTGCAGCTAACATTTTCTCTCTGTTCCCTAGAAAACTTAATGGAATAGAAACTCTCCCATCAGAATATTTCCATTTGGCCAGTCCTGCATCTGTGTTGCTTAAGATTTGGTGCCTTTGGACTGACATGGGAATCTTTTTTGCAGGATTTTTGCTGAGGAGCACTCAAAAAGATCTGTTTTTGCCCACAGATAGGGGAAAGGAGTGCTTATCATAGGTCCACATCTTGAAAGGAAAGTTCTTGAGCCATGGAGTGATATTCCTTTTTAACTTTTTGCGGAAGCTCGTCATTGTTATCTAAAGGTTGAAGAAAATTGTAATCAAACTGAGCTGTGAAATGAGGGGAAAATTTGTGTTCATTTTCTGCTCATCCTATTCAGAAGTCCCATGTCTAGTTAAAACATTCCTTCATCTCAAGTTAGTCTTATAGTTGCTTATTAAGATATTTATATCTTGACACCTGTCAAGTGAGCATAGGGCTGAGAAGAGATTTTTTGTTGTTGTCGTTGTCTATTCCTTCTATTATAAATAGCGAGGTGGCTGCCTAAGGAGCTACGTGTTGGGGTATAGTAGTGGCAGGTCTTTTCACTATTTTCTTTGAGCACTCCTAATCATTCTCCCTAAGTCCCGGCCCAACCAGCCATGCCCTTGAGCCCAGTGAGTTGTCTTGCGTAGTTATCTTCTTCCAATATTTTCTAGCCAGTGCTTGTCAGAGTGAATGAACAGATGGAGGAGCAACCAACCCAGGACTTACAGCACCACCTATGCATGCCTTTGCTTGCATATTGCATGCTGACACCATTGCTGCTGTATTGCCACATTTGTTTGAGTAGGCAATGAGCAGGTACCAGGCTGAGTTATACCACATGGTCTGCACTGCACCTTCTAAGATGTCCTCAAGTTCTGAGATTGATGAAAGACACTGTTCCATTGCCAGTGATGAACTAGTTCAACTGACAGTACAATCAGCATCTGTATGAGTTGGAGGAAGTGAGCACATCTTCATCTTTGCTTGGGGGAGCAAATGCCTTGGCCTGGCCATGATCAACAATATGGATCTTCTAGCATTTCAGATACGTGAGTTTTGTAAGATATGAAATCTGTTGGCAAAGAGCTTTGATGATTTAAAGTACCCAGATTGGCATATCACAAACTGATGCATCATACATTTGTATTTTGCAACAAGCTGTTGTTTGGTTTGTTGAAATCTGTTTTCTTGTGGTATGCAAGCCAGCCTGTGTTAGTAAACCTTGGTTCATCAACCAGCCATAACCCACATTCTGAATTCATTTGTTTGTTGTTAAGCTTATGAGCTCTGGTTTATTTAAGTGCTAATTGTGACATCTGGATCTATGAAAGTGGCTTCTTCTTAGTTTGTTTCCCTAGTTTTCCATCCTGAAACAGAAACTGAAAATAAAGCAGGAGAGAAGCAAATCAGAAATAGGACAGAATGTGATTTATTTGAATCATTTGTGATGCAAGTTGTACCTTAAGCCAGTGGTTCTTAACCTTTGAAGAGTCTTGGACCTCTTAGGAATCTGATAAAAGCTATGGACCCCCTCCCCAGAAAAAAGCATGTAAGCATTTATGCCCAAAATATAATATTTATTTTACTGCATTGGAAATTAATTTTCTTCACATAGTCTATTATGGATTTTGGGGGGAAAAAATTGCAGTGAATATTTGAAAAGACTACATTTCACCTTAAAAGCCCCCTTGACAGTCAAAACTCAGGAACTGGAAGGGGGAACGTGATTTTTATTTTCAGTTTGCAGACTTCTGAAGCTGATTCTTGCAATGTGGAGGATTGCATGAACCACAGGTTATGAACCCCTTGCTTAAGTGACTAACCATGGTTAAGACAAACCATGTCTTGTTGTGATATGCAAACATGCCCACAATATAAACATTTACATTGTTTCTATAAAACAATTTCTACCTGCCTACCTTTCGTGTAAGAAGACTGTAAACTAAACAGTTATAGAAGATAACAGTAGTTGAACTTTGAGACAATAGGCTTGTAGTTGTATGTACTTGTATGTGTCCATGTATGGAGGCTAGAGGGAAAACATTACACTTTAGAAAGATGTCTTATGTCCATGAAGCCCCATTCGCATTTAGTAATCTATCACTTAGTATTGAAGCCACCAAGAAATTAGTTTGAGTGTATGAATTCCCCTAAGAGTACATGTGTGTTCAATTGTGAAAAATACATGTTCTGTTATTTTATGCCAGCATTCCCCACAGTTGCTCAGGATCTAGATGAGGATAGGGTAGGGCAGGGAAGAACAGGACAGGATTGGCTGAGGGTAAGATAGGCTGACAGATTATTATTTCATTTTGGCCGCTTCTTTGATTTTCGAGTGATTTTTAAAGCTATAGTGCAAAAGTAACACATTAGTTACTAATGTGGAACAAACAATATTGTAAAAAATGAAGCATTTTACCTTTTGCAATAACATTTCCAAGCACTGATGAATTTTGTACTAGTTCAGATATTGATGTAATCTCTGGGATTCTGTTGACCAGCGTAGGCAGCATGGTGGTATGGCAGTAGCAGGAAATAGTACATTTTTAAAAGTAAAAAAGGCAGCATGCACAGCAGCAGTCGGGGGAAGGCGAAGAAAACTGGTTTGTTATCTAGAGAGGAAGCTGCTGGCACCCAAGCAGGCTGTCTGCACAATGCCTGACTTCCAAGCAGTCCTCAAAGCTAAAGGCACTCTGGAAAGATTGCCTTGGAAAATTGCCTGACCCTCTCCTCTGCTATTGCACATGCACAGAAACAAACTTGCCCTACCATCTGCCAGGAGAATCATAAGGGAAGGAGGGCCTAATGCTCCATAGGACTGCTACCTACATTTAAAATCTGGTGCTGCACTCTCCAGGAGCATTCCCCCCACCTTCATTATGGAAGCATTGCCCCTCATACTGGCTGGCTTTTCTTCTGGCATCATTATACTAAACAGCTATGGCAAGGAATTATGAGCAGACTGTACTGATCAGTGGTTTGAGGTATCTTTCTGGTGATAAGCTGCAAACCAATATAACCAGGCAAAAACATGGATGGCTCAGGACCAGGTGAATCCCGAAATACATTTGTAGTCCCAACTATAGTAGACCCATTGAATCAGTTGTTGAGAGGTCAGTCAGTACATCTGTAAATTCCATTGATTCAACAGTTTTTTTCTCACAGGGACCGCCTATAGGATCCAGGGCACAAATTTTAAGGTAGCCAGAAGGACAGTGGCTTCCTAGCTTGTGCTTGAAGCCTGAATTGATGGAATGTTTTGTTGGCTTAAGAGCACTGGCTGCTCATTGCAAATCCTTTGTTCTGTTCCAATAGGGTAAACACAACTCTCATATCAGCAGCTATTTGTACGAACAGTCCAGCAGATTAGAGCAGTAACCCTATGCACACTTGTTGATGCTGTTGCTGTCATGTGCCTTTAAGTCATTTCCAAATTATGGTGACCCAAAGGTGAACCTGTCACAGAGTTTTCTTGGCAAGAGTTTTTCAGAGGGGTTTTGTCTTTGCCTTCCTCTGTGGCTGAGAGAATGTGACCTGCCCAAGGTAATCTAATAGATTTCCATGGCTTGGCAGGGGTTTGAACCCTGATCTCCAGAGTCATACGGCATTTCCACACTAGACTATTATAGCACTATGATTCCACTTGCAACATCCTACGGAATCCTAGGGTTTGCACTTTCGGGAGGGGCCGGCCGGCCGGCCGGTCCCAAAACTGCAAACCCCAGGATTCCATAGGATGTTGCAAGTGGAATCATAGCGCTATAACAGTCTAGTGTGGAAATCCAGATAGTCCAACACTCAAACCAAGTTGCAACCCTTTATTAAACCCATACAC
This sequence comes from Cyclura pinguis, assembly GCA_030412105.1. Taxonomy (NCBI): domain Eukaryota; kingdom Metazoa; phylum Chordata; class Lepidosauria; order Squamata; family Iguanidae; genus Cyclura; species Cyclura pinguis. The sequence continues at coordinate 59,657,966 of CM059604.1, forward strand.
AGGCTCATGTCTTTTTTCCAGAGTGTGGGAGTAAAGCCAGGGATGGCAATAGCTCCTCCTAAGCTGAAGTACAATGGCTATTGTTGATATCCAATATCTGAAAATGTCATTTATGTATGTACGGCCAGGTTTTACAAGGTGAAAACATAACAGCATAAGAGAGTATATAGTATGTAATATGCTTGGTAAGCCCAATGAAACATTTGCATTTTCATGCAATTAAACATGCTGAACAGTAAAATTAGTATGCTCTGTTTTCAATAATGAGTCAAAAATACCAGGAATGAACTTAGAACAAACCATCCTTTTAAAAACTTAGCTTTCTGTACTGGGCTATCTTGACAGTATAAACACTTTATCTCTAGTACTGCTTTGACACTGATTCCTTTCTTTCTGATGAGGAAATATTTATAGAATCTTGTCCAAACAAAGTATATAATATTTATTTTTGGCATCTAATCATTTTGATAGATTTTTATTTTTATATATATCATTTCCTTTTCTCAATACTGTACTTTTGTCTCTGTTTAATTAAACCACACTTTGTGTCCTGTGCAAACTTATCATGTAACATTAACTCTTTAAGCTGTGACTGACATTTAAATATCATTGGTGTAATATTATCCTCCCCTTTAAGAGCCACATCTCTCTCTCTCTCTCTCTTGCTCTCTCTCTCTTTCTCAATCTCTCTTTCCCTCTGTCCTCCCCCTAAACCTCTCTCCCTCTCCCTTTCCCTCTCTGTTTCGGACTTACGGAACATGTTGTTTTTTACTCTTTTAAAAATCACATCTCGGCAAGTGAGAAGCTCCTTCTGAAGGATTACATTATGGCTTTGATTTTTATTTACAAAATATAAAGGGCTAATATATATCAGTTAGGACATTTTGCTTCCAAAGTGCATTGTAGCAAAAATAATTGGAAGGCAGTTGTGGTGTGAAATATATGACAGCTTTACAGGACATAAAAAGCAGCCTTTTCTTTGTAATAGTGTAATTGCCTTAAACCCCACAATCATAATTGTTATCAAAAAATAATCCCAAGGAAAGGCTAATATAAGGTGAGCAGACTATTATGAGAGCTCTAATACACTCGATTCCTTGGAACGGCAAATGCAGCCCCTCAATCTCCCAGTGCTTTTAGTGTCAGTCAGAGAGCACTCAGTCATTTCTGTGCATCAAGCCTGCAGTATTGATTTTTCCACTGACTGAAACAGCCATATAAGCATAAATTTTGCATGAGGCTTTCACTTTGTAGACTCTCCTTTGGTCAGATGACACATGATGTGAACATGAAGACTGGATAATAACAATGCATGGTCAACCTGCAGGCATTAAAGCGTGGTCGCTCACAGCTTTGAAGGACAAAAGCTGGAATGGTGCCTCTCTGGTGTGATAGAAAACAAATATCATTTCCATCTTGGCAGCCAGCATTCAATTTTAGTTTCTATCTATCTCTCCTTTTCACTTTCATAGCCCTCTTTCAGGGGAAAATATATAAATGTGTGTTGTGAGATAGTGTGCATGACAGAGTAGTGTGTGTGCACGCACACACATACAACCCTCTCTCCCACATACCTCAACAGTGTCCACTCCAAATGAGAATCTATTTACTGCAAAAACAAAGCTTTGATATCAGTGATATATCAGAACCAAAGCTCTTCCTTTACCTCCCATCTCTTAGTTTCCCAGTTTGCGTGCATGTGTTGTTTTGTGGTGTGTTTTTTTTTCCTGGTGGATGCCATTTCTTTTGAGTTAGCCCTTGAGACTAAATACTGTACAGCTGGGTTTGATAATATCTTGTATCAGTGTTTTTTTTCCCTTCCTTAAGTTATTCTGCCTCATGATGGACAGGCAGGAGTGAAAACACTCCTTCAAAGCAACATCATGTTCATTCCATCTTGGCCATGGATGAGTTTCTCTTCTCCTTAATATTCTTTCCTTTCTCCCTTCTTTCCTTGTTTAAATGTTCCCTCTTGGAATCCATTCATCCTGTTATGAGCTCATGTCACTGGATCAAGAAGGAAGGGGAAGCCTATCTAACATGAACACCAATAAGAGCCACTGCAGAGCAGCATTAATTCTTGTTCAAAGAGCATTAAGTACAGCTGTGTGATATAATTAATTTAAAATACCATGGAACAAAACCTTTTCAAATCAAGCTAAACTGACCCGGAGGAAAATTTATTTGTAAGAAAAAGGCACACCACTTAATCCAGTTTTAGCCAATGAAAAAAGTGAAATCCATTTTGCTTTGAATCACAATCAAAACACATGAAAGACAGAAGGGTGGGAATCACTAGTGTGAATAATTGCAGTGAATTCCATTTTCATTTTGGAAAAGGTATATTTTCAGCACAGCCAGCATATAAGAAGAAACATCCTTCAGGTGGAGAGAGATGTCATAAACACCAACACAGCTGTCCTCATATGTTTACAATAATAAAGTAAAAGGTGTAGATAGTAAGAGTTAGTTCAAAAAACATCAGAGGATGATGATGAGATTGTGCATGTGTACGTGCTCGAAAATGACAGCAGCAACTACCACTACCTGCTCTCAGTGGGGTTATTTTAGATTTTCTTTGTTTCCTTGTTTTCCTTTGCTTCTACTTTCCTGCCAATGTACTATATGATTGCAGCATGGTTACTCTTTGAATAGTGTCCTTGCTTCATTGGGAATAGTGGTAAAATTATTATTATTTTTATTTCAAGTTCAATGTGTATCACAGGAGATCTCTCTGTTTAAACCCAAAGCTATTATGGTGAACTATGTTCTCTGAAATGAGTTTTTTCCAGAAGGACAATAAGCATAATGACACTTGTGAGCCGGAGCTCCTGGAGGAGAGGTTGTGCGTGAGCATAGAATGTCAAGGGACCAAAGCAAGAGGAAGAAGAGTTGCTTGTTGTTATAGATTAATGTTTAGAAAGTACAGGGGGTTGCCTAGTTCTTTTTTCCTCCTCCTTCTCTCACTCCCTACCCCCATTCCCAGTGAATAATACAATTAACCCTCACCCAGGTGGTTTGAAAAATTGTGCTGAGTGACTTCTGGGATGTTTTCTGACCTCACGGGAATTGCAATGTATCACATGGTTAATCATGCCTATTTCCACATGAGTGTTTCTGGGTGCAGAATCCTCTGCCTGCCACGGTACCCAAACACAGAGAGCCAGAAAGCACATGTTGATAGGAAGTGAAATTTTTATGTTATGTAGCTGTCAACCTTTTATTTTTCCCCAAAATAAAAGGTAACCAACATTATTTCTGTATCATAAAAATGCTTATACTGTTCTTTCCAATTAAAAACAACAAAAACATGTTCTGAGCCCCAAAGTTTGGGAAATAAATATAAGCCTTGAAAGAAAACAGCTGTTGTGTATTTTTTAGGAAAAACCAGATGTTAAAGATATCATTAAAACTGTTACTACCACAATGATAATACCTTCGTAAATGTATCCTAACGAAGGTCCATTCTTTCTCCCGGCCATGCTATACCCAATCAAGACAAGTCATTTTTATGCTGTCTTGTTCCCTGGAAGCAAATTCCCCCCACTGTCTGCTGGTTTTCTTAACCACCGTTCTACTGCAGAATGATCAGCAGGGATAGGGGGAGTTTATTCTGTCAAATGGTGCCAACACACATTAAGTCTTTGATTGCAGAGTTGTTGCCATTTCTAGGATGGTGGGGAAAAAACCCTGTCTCCTACCACATTTCATCCAGTGTGAAAATATAGTTCAACTAGTGTTGGTATGACACTGTAACTAAACTAGGCTTCCTGTGTTGTACCAGGCTATTGGCACAAGTTAACATCTCATTTGAAAGGATATGATGTCCTGGCATGGTAGAACCTCTACTTTTTTACCACACTTTCCTGCTTTGCATGGCATATATCATCAGGATGGACACTTACCTATTAATTCAGCCACTATTAATCAGTTATTAGTTCCATCTCTGGTGTGTGCTACTTTTGAAGCTGCTCAACATATTCCACGTGTCCCAAACAGCTGGTTTATCAGAGACTGTATAGATTGTTCTTTCCTTATTGTCAGCCTCAAGTGCCCTGACTTAACCAAATCTGTTCAAGTTCACACTTTTCTGAAGTAGGAATGGTCCTAGACAAGAAGCCACAGTTCTACTAAGGCTTTGTGTATCAGTAGGTACACAGTAGGTACACATCATGACTTTAGTTCAGTGATGTCCATGCCTGAACTTTAATAGGGTTCTTCTCATTTCATGCCCTGCCTCTCTATTTGTTTTCTGGATTAAATGGTAAAGAATGCTTCCTGTGAGAAGCAGTTCAAAGGGCTCAAATGCTTCTTCTGCATTTGCATCCTTTTTGGCCTTGGGTGTTCCTGAATAATGTCTCAGGGCATTCTGCAGTGAACTGTCTGCAGAATATCTGCACTAGGTCCTTCCATCTCTTCCTGTCATGACCCATGATTTGATTCTTCCTGGCCAAGATCAGATGAAAATGCCTCTGGTGCACTACACTTTTTAGGTCTTTTGCCCCTGAATCATCAGAGCCATAGCATCCATCTCTTTATTGTTGTTGTTGTTGGTATCATTCTAGAGCACATATACATGAAAAAGGCAGCATAGTGTCTTCAGATGGGCAGCAGTCATTCTCAGATTCACTCTGAGATAGTCATTCAGAGTTTCACACAACACTTTCATTTCATTGTACTTTCAGACTGCAGGAAATGAAATGCAAGAACAGCTACACCCAGGTGCACTGAGCTGCTACTTTTCCCCATCCTTGCTGATTTCTTCTGGCCACATCACCATGAAGCAAAAGTAATGGGAAGTTGTGTTTATTGTCCTTACCAAATCCATCCAGAACACAGCAAAATAACTTAGAAATCTCTATAAACATAAAGTTGTGGGTATGGGGGCAGCCATGGACTTACTGAAGGATGTTCCCCAAGGATATCTTTATGTCACTGTTGCCTGGGTTGCAAATCTGCATGAACAGGACATTTCACTAACTTTGTATATGATATGTTATTTAAGCAGAGAGTTGAATTTCAGGTTATATATGTCTTCCCATTTCACTCTGTTTGGACAAGGTAAAGGGTCACTTCTCACCACCTTTTCTATATTATAATTTGATCACAAAATAGAACAAGACTTTTGTATCCCAATGCATTACATTGGCTAGGACATCTAGCCAATAGATCTGCTGGGACAATTTTCCCAGATTTTTTTTTTAAATCTGCAAAACAAAAAACAAAGCAAATGCACATGGCAAGTGGCTGGAACCTGGATCATTGTTTCCAGAATTTCAGGTGACAGTCTTGAATAAATGCTTACTTTGGGCCTAGTTCTGTGTTAATATGGCAGCAAAATGCAACTCTGGGGAACTAAAATGTCCTGCCCAATAGAATGCTAAGAAAACAAATGGGGTCAGATCCCATCTTTTTTATTTTTAGAGTAGATCCATTAAAATCAATGGATTTTATTGAGTCAAATTAAGATCCATTGATTTTAATAAGTATAGTATAATTAAGTATAACCCAGTCTGGATCCAACCTGTTTTGGGATAAAATATGACAGGATTTTACCAGGATTTCCATATGGATTTCGTTGGATTTAGATAGAAAATAATAATAGAATTCTCACTGTGCAGAACTACTATTAATCGCTGTGTAGATGGCTGGAAATTGGGGAGCCTGCTTCTTTCATATTTTTCTCCTTTGCTTCTTCATACATTTTTAAGGCTTTTATATGACTTGGGAAGCAATAGAATTAATGACAAATACTAAAAGAAGAAGCAGTGTAGGCTAGTGGTTGATGAGTTTTAACTTCTGGACTATAATTAAAATCATGACTTAGCCTTGTACTTCCAGCTTCAGTATTTCCAACTGTAATTGAGAATTACCTGCTCCACAGAGGTGGGGTTGCTTTTTTGTGTTGAGTTTTTGTTTTGTTTTGCTATTGGTGCATGTAAGCAAGAATACAGAGCAACATGATCTATTAAGTATTCAAGTAATCATTAAAAAAAAACCTCTGAAAGGTCAATCTGGCCATAAATACAAGTTTTTAAAATTGCAGTCTTAAGCACAGTTTCTAAGGAGTAACAGTGAAATCTTTTTTTTTTCAAAGATGCAACAGCTGGAATAAGGAGAAACCTCTTATATCAGCTGAAATGTCCTTCTACCAGCTCGAGATCAGGTAGCAGAAGAATCTAAAAAGTGGGCAGAGAAGAAGAAAATTGTGTACAGCATTATGGTCTTAATTGCCCACGAACTGGACTCATTCATTAGAGGGCATTTTATCTTGGTGCGCTGCCAGATCACTTCTCCAAACATAATCAGAAAGGTTTAAGATTAGTAGCTGAGATAGGGAATACAAATTTTACAGTCAACAACTGATATATGAGTCTAAACCTTTAGTGAAACCATCTGGCCTCTTTAGGTTGTAGAATTATCTCCTCTAGAATATTGCATAGACAAACGTATTCTTCACAGTATAACATTGAGAGTGGTCCTCAAAAACTATATCTTACAAAAAGACTCATGAAGGCAAAGAGAAAGATAATTAAAGGAAGGTCAACTAAATTAAATTGGAGTGCAAAATTATAGAATTTCTCATCCAATCATACTCTGAGTCTAATGAATCATTCAGTTGCTTTCCATTCGTCATTTCTTGTTCTTTCCTCCAGGCATGTAAAATTGCTTTGCATTGTCATAGTCGTAAAACGGAAATTTATGTCCCTCCGAAAGGATAGGCAGGTTTTCAGGAAATAATATAGATGTCCAATTTGAGATCAGCATGGTTCACCCATAAAGAAATGAGTCTTTCTCTAAGACTCCTGGTGATTTCCTAGAACATCAAAATGGAAGTGAGGGCAGTCTGAGCAACAGAAGAAGAGAGAATAGAGGGAGGAAGGCGGTCTTTGGAGAAACACTGATTTCCTTGACAGCATGGCTCATTTTGGCAATTAGGAAGATGTGGGGACCATAAGGGGCTATCTGAATCATGAGCTGAATGAGGCCTGAGTTTCATGAAAGCTTATACTATAATAAATTGATTTGTCTTTAAGATGGTACACAATTATTCACTGTTTTTGATCTAACTCCGTTGTTATTAGTTATGCAGGCGTGGCATTGTGAGGTTGGGGATACTGTCTGAAAGAGCACGTGTGCACTGTCAACACGTGGCAGCAATGACCAGAAATGTGTCATTTTTGTTTTGTAAGGTAGTGTGGTATAGTGGTTTGAGCACTGGACTACAAACCTGGAGACCAGGATTTGATTCCACACTCAGGCATGGAAACCCTCTGGGTGACCTTGGGCATGTCATGCACTCAATCCCAGAAGACCCCATGATAGGGTCGCCTTAGGATCGCCATAAGTCGGAAATGATTTGAAGGCACACTACAACCACAACAAGGTAGCAGCTATTTTTCCTCTCAGTCCGAGACCTTGTTTCGTTATTATATGAATAACTAAGCCCCCCCCCCCGCTTGATAACTGCAATGCTATTTGAATTGTTCTAACCTTGAAAACAGCTCAAAAACTTCAGTTAATTTAAAAATTAATGAAATGGCTAATTTATGAACAGGAGCATTTAGAAAGGATCATGTCACTCTTTGCCCAGTCCTAGCAGGTCAGAATACATGGGAAAGGGCAGCTTCAGTTTGAATCATCTGATGACAAGGACCATTTCTGCACTACACTGTTATAGTGCTATGATCCCACTTTCAAACTCCTATGGAATTCTGGGGTTTGTAGTCTACTGAGGCCAAAGAACTCTCTGGCTGAGAATTCTAAATGCCCCTCCTTAAACTACAAACCCCAGGATTCCAGAGGATGTTGAAAGGGGAATAATAGCACTATAAGAGTGTGGTGCAGAAATGGCCAAGGACATGGAGGACAAATGTCTCTATGGACAATTAAAAATGCAGGAGTACCTCTTATGTTCCTTCAGAGAGATTTCAACCCCATCCCTGAATTGTAGACCTACTAACTAGATGCCCACAACATTTCTGTCTTTCCGGGATACATTTTCAGTTTCTTAGCTCTTGTTCTGCACACCAGACCATAGTTGTCAAGTTTCTCAAGATTGGGGTCATGGTGGCGGCTATTTATTTATTTTGTTAAAAAATTATACTGCCTCTCCATTCATAGTCTCCTCAATGTGATTAACAGAAAAAAATATCAAAACTATTAAAATCAGACTTAAAGCAAGTAGAACAGTATAACCTTTTTATACATAGCCAGAGCAAAGCTACTTTCAAGGCCATGGGAACCATTCCCTCATGCAAAGATGCATTAATCTCTTCCTAGATCCAACGAGTATCTTAACTCGTATAGCAAAGACTGAGAAAGCAGACAGTGGCTTCAGGCACATTGTCCACATCCTGATCTTTATCATACTTTTAAAAAAGTTGAAATCCTGATGCCACAGGGAGATATTGGTAATCTCACAAAGTCTGTTCAGTAAGTGTGAACTTCATCCAGTTTCTCCCTCATTCAGACTGAACCATGCCAAAAACCTGGAGGACCAGGTAAAATGTATATTTAGAAAAATTTCAGCTGATTTGGATGATACTTCCTCCTTTTGTTCCTTTTCAGTAAAATGGCTGGTTAAAGATGTTCCTGCTTCAGATGCTAAACAGCCTGGATAAGGAAATAAGCTTTGGACAACCTGCACTTGGCTTGCAGCAATTCAGACAAAAGGGGGTACACATGTAATAAAGAAATAATCATATCATTTCTGCTGAGATCAGTAAACCAATTTTTGTTAATGCCAGCTTTTATGACTTTTTTTTTTCTTGAAAACAAAAATTATCTAGCTATCAGTGAATTTTCAGTAGTAATGTGAAGTCAACTAGGTTTGCTTTAAAATGGAATCCTGGCTAAAATGTCCACTTTAAAAAACTTAACTTGAGAATATGAGAAAAGGTCTCCTTACTACATTTTCTGTGTTGTCTTGTTTTCAGAACTCCTATTTATTCTGAGTATCTGACTGCTGAATAATCATCAGTATTTGGAGAAGTGATTACTAGGTGACTTTATCCAAAAGTATAAATCATTAAACAGATTATGGTATCATAAAGAACACAATACAACATAATGGGGTTGAACAGTGAGTCTCAAATACAGGTAAAGAATTTAAAAAATTGCATTACTCCAAATTACTCTTACACAATTACTCCCTAATTCTTCTCAAAAACTGAATTATTTCCCATTTCCTTCTCATGCCACATTATTTCAGTGCTTGGAATCTTTTTGTAGATATTTAAACCTGTAAAAAAAAACAAAAACAAAAGACCAATTCTCTGATGAGACGAAAACACCTGGCTTTTTTCTTTTTGATTGCCCACTCTCACATATACACAAATTTGTTGTTTACTTATAATTTCTGCATCCAAAACATCACAAGGTTTTAGAAATAATTAGAGACACCAGAATGTATTATCAGATTATGAAGGGAAAATATTTTCATTTATTTAAAAGCATGTCAATACTGTTTTATATTAACTGATGTCTAAAACAGTACGTGAAATAAAATAATGCAAAAATCAACAGAAAGACAAGAAAAATCCAAAGAATTTAAATATATATGCTATCCCAATACTGAGGTTGCATAGGCTTATAGGATCTGTGATTAAGGTAATTCCTGTTGCAAGGTCAATCCTGATTAGTACTTGGACGGTTAGCACCAATGAATGCTAGGTGCTATAGGGTTTATCTCAGAGGAAATAACTGGCAAAACCACCTCTGAGTATTTCTTGTCTATGAAATTCATGGGATCACCATGAGTTGACAGGTGACTTGAAGGTACATACAAACATACATGCACACATGCAAAGTAAGAAATTGAACTGGTGAGCTGAAATTGGCAGCATGGAGTTATCATAGTAAACAGTGCTGGGCTACGTATGGCCAGTAGTCATTTGATCAGACCCAGACTTAATCTTATTTAGCACTGGCTCTTTGAAATAAGTGGGAATTATGTGATGACTAAGCAGTATACCAGTGACACTCGGTTCTTATCTCTCCTTTCATTCAGTTCCAATGAAGCTGTTCAGTACCAGCATCTGCTGTCAGACTAGATGGGTGTGTGTGAATAAACTGAAGCTTAATCCACACAAGATGTTCCTGGCCCACTGGGAAACAGATGAGATAACAAGGATTCAGTCTAGGCTAGCTGGGGTTACATTCCCCTTGAAAACTCAGGTTCATAGCTTTGGTGTACTTCTGGACTCAGTCCTGAGCCTGGAGGCCCACATTTCAGTTGTGGCCAGGAGTGCATTTGCACAGTTAAAATTAGTGTGCCCTCTATACTCATTGATGAACATCTGGTCATGTTAACACATATCTTGATTAGACCCCATTTGCATTATTCTAATGCAATGTACATGCTATTGCCTTTGGGAACAGTTTGGAAACTTTAGCAGATGCAAAGCATCTTAAATTAGTGCTTTAACAGGATTGTAAGCTTAATTGTTTTTTACTTTCATATTATACATTATTTTGGTTATGCTTTGTTTTAACCTGTACTGTAAGTTGACTTCTCCCAACTTATTGGGAAAAAAAGGCAGGATCTTAAATAAAAAATAAGTTAATAAAGTCTTAATAAAGACTGAAGTTTGTCTCATTGATGTCAATGGGTCTATCAAAGCCCAATGTACAGCTGCATACATGTTCACATACGTGGCATCAAATCTGACAAAGGATACGAAATATGTCTTCTCTGTTGAAATTACCTGATTCTGCTGCATTTATTAGAGTGCATGCTCCATAAAGAAAAAACACATAGTAAGATGCAACATGATGGAGTATTTGTGGTAAATGTGAAAAGTATTTATCATACCCCTCCCAAATCAAAGACCAGCTGATTGTTATCAAATCCAGGAAGAAGACATCTGCCATGAGAGGATGGAAGGAAGGGAAATTTCCTTGTGTATAACACAGAAAGATTTTGTTCTGTCTCTAGATGCTAATTTATGGCCTCTACATTAGTAGTGAATCAGATACCAGTCAGTATTAATGCTTCTTTTCTTTATATTTTCCTTCACTCCCAAACTGTTTCGAAAGACTGTGTTTCTAACGCGTAAACGCTTAGAGGACAAGACTGTTGTTTCTTATATGGATAATTCAGGTGACAGCAGAATCTTCCAATTTATGCACAGATATAATGACAAGTGCTTGCCCTCAGGTAGTTACAGTCTACATTTGACTTGCACTGTGAGTAATTAAAAAATGAACAAGAGAAAAGCAGGACCTGAGTTTCAGATACTCCCTTGTTGACCTACCTAAGTCCATACCTGCCTACAAAAAAAGCAACCTGTGTCTCCTAATTTTTTTTTTAAATAAATACGCTAGGAAAGATATTTGGGTTGAAATCATGAACAGTATTTGAGTTTTGCACTAGCAAAAAACATGGGCAATATCACTCAGTGAGAATACATTGGCCTTGCACAACAATGTAAAATAAGCAGGAATTGCACCTGTCTCTTGGCTACTGGACGTTCAGGACCCCGTTTCCGTCCCCCACAACTGATCAGAAAAAATGCAGCTGGTTTTCTAAGATCGTGTGTGTGTGTGTGTGTGTGTGTGTGCGCGCGCGCATGGAGCTGTGGCTGCCAGGCCAGTTGAGATTCTCTACCTGCAATACCCATTTGCAATAAGATTCCTACAGATGGACAAAAAAAAATCATTCATTTCATATGTTAATGTGAACTCTTTATCTAATTTCACACTTTTGAACTACTGTCTGAATACAAAATCAGTTATCCTTTGAAATTTGGACATTTATGAACTTTGCAATGGAATTCCCCTGTTTAAAAACAGACTGTTCTGAAGAGTGTGTTCACAGAAGAAAAAATAATGTTAGGTAAGATAAGTTTTAAAATGTATTATTTCAAGAACAATAACTACAAAAAAGTGGCTGGAATCCTCTTGGTTAGTCAGGACTAGAGCAGACTATTGAGTCCATTGTTCAATGCTGAGTAAACATATACAGTCATCTGATTCAATGGCTGTACTCTAATCAGGACTAACAATAGGATTTAGACCTATAAATACTAAGCAAAATTTAATACAAAAACACATATATTAGGAGCAATGTGTACAGGTGGACCAAAGACAAGACTGAAAGTGAGCACAGAGAGAAACAAAAAATTGACAGATTCCTCAGTTCTTAGTGATTCTCCATCCAGTTTCGGAGACATGACATGGAAGCATGATTCAATGTGTGTTTGGTGTCTAGTTGGACCAGGGCATTTGTTTTCAAAAAGAAAATAGCATTTAGGGCTAAATAAATGCCAATTTCCCTGATATGTGCCACCACTGAGAAGGCCTTATTTTGATTACACAGAAATGTAAAGCCTCCTAGGGATGTGTAACCCAAAGCATAAGTTTTCTTGCAAATATTGTAACATGGATGCTCATTCTTCATGGATCAAGAACTTGTCTTCTTTTTCCTTCCACTTCTTATAACTTTCAAAAGTTTCTGTTTGCTTGTGCTCTGTTTTTCAATTCTTTTGCCTTATTGAGAGCCAGACAAGGTGTTTTTCCCCTTCTTTTCTTCTATTTTTTTGTATATTATAAGCTGCAGTGAATAACATATACTTAACAAAATTACCCAGTACATTTGCTGTGAGCAATGCCCAACTCCTTTTCACTTCTGTTCTGACAAGAAGAACGCTATCACCAAGAAAATCACCGACCTCCATTTCCACCTCACTTTTATTTGGCAGAAAAAAGTCAAGTTTGCCATTGCCTCCCCCTTCCGCATTGTTCAGCTCATCTGGTATGAGATCACATTAAGGAAGATTGTGGCAATTTGACTCATCTTGTTGTAAAAGCATATACTGTCCCCCATGCACTCAAGCTATATTTTTAGTATGGAGGTTTGAGTGGACCTTGAGTAGGCTGAGTAAATATGTTGTTTCAATTAGGGCACAATAATAAAAGACTCTGCTAGCATTTTCTATGCTTCTTAGTGTATGTGTTTAAAAAGTAATCACTTCTCTACACAAAAATCAAGTTCCACTTGCCTAGAGTTTTGAAATGGTTATGAGAAGAGCGGTTTGCTACAGATCTGCAATCTGTAGGCTAGGCCTTCTCTTGAAGACAGACAACTCAATCCAGCAAACATTTCAGAATGCTAAAGAACCATTTAATTCAATGGCAGTTAAATGCACCTGGCTGTCCCCAACAATTGCCCCCATTGCCATATGATTATATTTCCTACAGCAACTAGAATGCCTACTATGTACAACCAAGAAGGAGGGGAAGCAAGCAACAACAACATCATTTAATAAAAGGACAAATGGAGAAAAACAAGGATATTTTCAAGCACTACAGATCTACCTGTCTTTAACCATCACACTCAGTAGTGGCTGGTGGCTTCTGTGTCAGTGAAGATTCTTCTGAGGTTTAGTTGAAATGTTAAAGTTCCCCAAAATAGGTTCAACATACTAGTTAGCTCATTTAAATTTCAAAATGCTGCTGTCTTGGAAGCCACCAGTTGCCACTGGGCACCATGCTTACCCAGCTCGTTCTTGGGCTCCTACTGTCCCTCTCCCTGACCTCCCAGAGCCTGATGTCTACCAGTTTTATCTTAGAGCGGCATCCCAGTTATTAACTAGGTTCTCTTTAATGGAAAGAAATCTCAAACTATTTGGGAAAATAACACTCAAGTATACTAAAGAACAGAGAATTACTTCTAGGATCTATCTCATTCTGGTTAAATTCAGGGCAGTCTGCCACATTGCATGAAAGTGCTTTAGCAAGATAGCTTAGAATTTATATAACACTTTCCTCTGGAGCGATGCACTTAAAAATATCTCAATAATCCTCACAGTAATTCTATAAAACTGGCCAACATTAGGAGTCCTCCTCAAAAATGAATTGTCAGATTCCATTGCGTGAGGCAAACATCTCTCTCTCTCTCTCTTTCTCTCTCTCTTTCTCTCTCTGTATGTGTGTTGGCAAATTTAGAGGTTCTCTGGTAATTATTCTTGCTTTTCACATAATATATTACATGTGTGATATAACTGGAAAGCTGACAGAGAAGCATAAACACAATCTTCATTTTTCATTGAAAAGCTGAGGATTACCTTCATATGAGCTTAGCTAGACACAGTTTTCTTAGATGACCATACAAAGACTATTCCTTGGAATGGTACTGCCTGGCTAGTTAGTTGGCTGACTGTCATACTGAAGGATCTTCTTTATGTTTTTTTTTCCCCCTGGAACTCAAGATGATACAAAAGTCCACACTATTAATTTAAAAATTTAAAATACCATTGAATGAATTAGAATTAATAGCAATTATAAAACATACCCATTACAAAATAAATACAGATAATACGGCACATAGTTAAAGGCTTTTTCTGCATGAGCAGTTATTTCCAGAAGGCCCAATGAAACAAACAAAAGAAGGTCTTTGTCTGCCTCCAGAAAGAGCCATGGAGAGCTAGTCTTGCCAATTTAGGAAGAGAGATTGAGATCCTGAAGCCAACCACCAAGAAGGCCACCTCCTGAATTCCCACCAGATATTCTTCTGGGGGTAGTGGGACAGAGAAGGACCTCTCCTGAAGCTTTCAAGGCACACACAGGATCATATAGGAGACAACAATCCTACAAATAATTTGGACCTGAGCTTTAACAGGTCATAACTAGTTCTTTGAATTGTGCCCAAAGCCAGATTGGTACCAGCTGGTGCACAAGGCTTAACTGTGGAAATGCACTCCTGGCTACCACAGAAACCTGCTTAAGGTTGAATCCAGGAGTATCTCCAAGTTGCAAATAAGTGTCTTCAAGGGAAATATAATCCTATCTTATATGGAGTAATACACCAAATAATTTTCTCTTTTCTTAGTTGGCAAAGAGGTATAGAAAATGCCCTCCAAGGCACTAAGTGAAGAAGGAGGTTCACCAGGATTTGTGTGTGTGTGTGTGTGTGTCTGGATGTGTTTAATCATTACTGTCCATTGCAGCAGAATCTGGACTGCAGTAGGGAGGGAGGGGCCAGTGGTCTACTTGCAACCTGTGGTCTAGGTTTAGGTGAGATGCCTTATCCCATCACTCCCACTACTGCCCATGGACTCAAGGAAAATCTCACCCTAGAAGTGACTATTTCTACCAGGAGGGAAGTTCCCAATAGCTGTAATGTCAGGTTTTGAAATCTTTCCCAATGCAGTTAAAGTGAAAGAACAGCAGTAAGCAACAGCAGGCTGGCCTCAGTCCTAATAGAGAATGGCTCAATTGGAACAATAGTATATGGGGCAACACTGCCCTTTGGGGAGTGCCCTTGCCTAACTCTCACCAAATAAAGATTACACCTGAGTTGTAACAGATGACAAAAGTGATCAGTTGAGTGAAACTGTATCAGTCTTAATACATGAGATGCATACATTTTGGGTAATAACTTCACCAAGACAATCAACAGGCAGGAAAGCCAATAGGTATTTTTAGAAGCATCAGGAACTGGTTACTGATTAATGTGGGATTTATTTTATTTTGCAGTCGCTCTCATTTAATAGGATGTCTTTGGAGACAGGCTTTTTAAACAGCAAAGGCATTGCCCTCTGAGTAATATGCTTGGTTTTCATCTCTGTTGGACTCCATTAAAGTAAGCTGCTATAAACAGACATCAATTACAACCCATTTGAAAGTTTTTAAAATGTAATCCAACAGGGCTGCTTAACTAAATGAATCCTGAGAACTGATCTCTAGTGAATTAATAGAGCAGTATGTGGAGAGCTCGCTATGAATCTGAGTTAATGACTGGAGAAGATCAAATTAATTACAAGTATCTCCGAGGACCTGTGGGGAAGAATTGTCCCTTATTAGCTAAAGTTTGCTTTAACACTTCAGTAGTCAGATTCAAAGATTTCACCGATTTTTGCATAAAGCAAGGGTGGGGGGGGAATCTGTCCTGATTTAACCTATTAAACAGATGCTATATAGTAGGGATGTACAACCTTTTTGACGCCAAAGGAGGACATGTAATACCAACACATGGACTGGGAGCTGCATATGCATGCACACTCCTGTGCACACATACCCATATGTATATATGTATGCCCTGGAAAAAACTCTTTCCTTACTGGGATACCATGGAGTGCCTTTTCTCTCTTGCTTCGTCTGCTAAGGCTTTCTGCGTGAGGGAATGGACAACACTTTCTCCGTCATCTTCCCTAGCAATTCTAATGCAGATCATTCTTTTGTGGCTTCTTGCAGCAGTGGCAATAGAGAAGGAGCTATTGCAGCAAAACAGGGGGAAGTCTGCAGAGGGAAGGGGTCATGGTTGCATAGGGTTCATGGCACTTACAGGATGCTGTTAAGCCTTTAGGGAGCCACAAGTATGTTGACATGTTGCTTTTATGAGCTTTATTATTTATTATATATGCCATGTCAGCGGTGTTGTTTTACTAGATACCTGCAGAGTAGCTGGAGCAAAAGGTTCAGGTCCCTGATAACAGATTTAGTGGTACTGAGAACAGAGTAATTGAAATAAATTATGATGTCATTGCATCTGGGAGAAAATTTGGATCCAGCCCCATGAGTTGTCCTTTTGTGCACATGGTATCCATAAAATATTCTCACACCTGAGAACTCAACAATAACTACACAATATTAATCTAAATGGAACCTTCATCCACCAAACACTGACCCTTTAGAACTGTTGAGAAATGTACTAATTCTGTCAATCATTCAGACAGAACCAGCTATCCATGGCAGAGATATAATACAAAAAGACTCCCTTGTGGGGAAAAAAAAATTAAAAGACATAAGAAGGGAAAAGATTTGTGCAAAGAGGATAATGAGCATGGACACCTGAAATCAAGGTTCTTATAAATAAGCTTAGTCTGCAGAGAACTGAATCCAAACTGAAATATGTATTAAAAGGTACAACAGTGGGGATTTTCCGATTATTTCATGTTCGCATGTTTTTCTGAAAATCACTACGCTGTTTAAAATTACTTGTTGATTAAAAAAATACACCGTTACAATCATATGAGAATTGCCTTCATAAGACCTCATTTTAGGAAGATATTATTTCCTAGCAAATAGAAAGAAAAAAAATACTAAACCTATCTGTCACATCACTGGCTGTCAATCAGATGAAGCATAGTAGATATAGCTCATTTACTTTTATTTGCTTTTATTTGTTGTTTTTATGTGCCTTCAAGTCATTTCCAGCTTTTGGCAATACCAAGGTGAAACTGTCACAGTTTTTTCTGGAGCTGAGAGTGTGTGACGGGCCCAAGGTCACCCAAGCAGGTTTCCATGGCTGAGTGGGGAATTGGACCCTGCTCTCCAATGTCATTGTCCAGCGCTCAAACCACTATGCCATGCTGGCTCACTGATATATAAACACAGATTTTAAAATAAATAAGTAGTAGTTATGTGATACAGAAATTTGATATATTATGCATTTGACAGAATTTAACAGAACTAATGAGAAGAGGGAACACTTAAGAGCCCTTCTGCATGTAATCAAAGGCCCACCAAGTTCAACATCCTGTTTTCCATGGTAGTCAGGCCTTCTTTGTGAGAGGAGGGTAATTTTTAAAATGCATAGATACATCTTATGACAACTCCACCCTAGGGTCTTCTTGACCCTATCCTAGAATCTTCATGTCTTCTTTTGAAGCTGAGAGAATGTGTGACTTGCCAGATTTCACCCAGTTCATTTCTATGTGTGAGGGTAGGATTTGAACCCTGGCCTCTCAGAGTCCTGGTCTAATACTCAAACCCCACACCATGCATTTACTGGGTAGGAATGTGTACAAAGAAATCCCAGCATCTCTTCTCTGCGTTCTTGTTCTAGGAGGACTGTATCACATTTGTCTAAATTTGTGGATAGAACCCTATTAAGAGAGTTGTGTGGCTCAGCTAAAGAGAAGTATTGATTTCTGAAAGGTAGAATACTTTTTGCAGTTGTATACTTACACTACATTTTTTACAAATGCATTTGCCTAAATCTCTCCTTCCTCATAGGGTTGTTGTGAGGATAACTAACATAAGTACTGTGAAATATTTTGTGTACTAACAAATAGAATAAATATTCTAAAACATAATTCAAGCTTGTCCAGTCAAAAACTAAACCTTCATGGCGGTATAATATCTTGAGTTGAAATCAGACATAGCAAATTAAGCATGTACTGTCACTGTTCCCCTTAAATACAGCCCACTCTTCAGATTTGTTCAGTTTCTTTTTCTTTGCACTGAGAGACATTTTGCCGCAGGCTTGCCTTAGGAACCCTGTCAAGGCGTTGTATATAACCCTGATTAATAATAATACTGTTATGTTACCGGTATCTGTAGGGAGGAGGCTGAATTAGTAATCAAGGTTCCAGAGTTAATGCACACATAAAGAAGCTACCGGGGCACATTTTTCAGTGACTGGAAGATTACTTTTTGAACTACAGCCCTGCAAATCCCCTGGCCGCATGGCCAGACAGCCACTCATTGACTTCTGGAGAGAAGAGGTGAACCCAAGAAGGCTAGGCGCAGCCAGGCACGCACATGCTGACGGTTGGCCCTGTTGTGTTGCAGGGAGATCACATTATGCATCACAAGTTCATAAATGGCCAGAACAGACAACTGCATAAAAATCATTTTTTAAAAGATCATGGGCAGAAATGATTTCTCAAAATGGGGACACCGAGGCTTCATAAGAACTTTAATGCCAAATTGTGAATAGTATCAATTTGTCACTTCCATTTTTACATTAACTGGAGATTTAATGTGACTCCTTTTCATTTGCCATGAGCACAGATAAAGCAGGCAAGAAACACTAGTATGCTGAGATCTAAAATGCTTTTGTTCAAATGGAGGCTTTGCATTCTTGCATGTGAAGCAAGATCACTATTCTGGGCAATGAGGATCAAATTAAAGGTCTACTGCTGTAAAACACTGCTGAGGGTGTCAGTAAATTTGTGGTGAGTTTATAATTCACACTGTCTACTAGACAGTGCATCATATGTGCATTAAAGTCATCATAATAACCTGTCAGTAAGATTTCCTTACAACACATTTATTATGGAAAATGTATGAAAACATAACATTCTCAAGGGCTGGCAGAACAGCTTTCCTTATAAAGTGGTAATGGCATCATCACTCCAAAAAGGAATTCTGCAAATGGACTGAATATCCTCCTATAAGCATGGAAGCAAAAGCAGAATACAAAGGTGGAAAAATTACTTTTTGTATTATAACTCTCAGATTCCCCCAGGGATTCTTGGAATTTTAGTCCCTCACTCCCCCCCAGGAATGTTTCTATGCCCTAGAGATTACTGGGCAAACAAATTAATTCTATAAATACTCTATTAGTTAATTCTATTAATTCCATTCAAATGGCTAGCAGAGTCAGATCAAGTTAGCTTCGACACTGTGAATGCATGATGCATCTTTGGCTGAGCTGGCAAAAGTTAGTTCTGAGGGCCTGGATCCAATTCCGAGTCCCAATGAGAGTGGGCCCATTGACTCAACCACTGAATGATGAGTCAACACATGCATAAATCCCACTGCTTCAGTGAATGTTCAATGGATTTAAGAACACAGATAGGATTTAAGCCCCCAAAATAATTTTTTTTTCCAGCTTTGCCAGTGACAAGTCTGAGAAGTATCCAGTGACCATGACCTGAGTCTCTGAGCTGGTAGGGAGATTGTAGCTCTCCAAAAGTAAATTTTCCAAGCTCTGCTATTCAGACCATTAGAGAAATTGTTGGGCAGATAATTGAGGGGAGGAATAATGGAGCTTCCACTAATACTTTGTTATGGGAAGAAAAACAAGTGACATATCACATAAAGCCCACCTCCAACTATAAAGCAAGACACCATTGATTTGTTTGAAGGAAATAACCAAGATGGCATCTGCCCTGAGTCTCAGAGCTCTAGTGACTATCAGGGAGATAACTGAATGTCCTCTTAACAACACATCAGTGGGTAGTGGTGGTGGAGGAGGAACTCTGCCCCATGCCCTTCAACTGGTTCTGAGTGTATTTTCTCTCCTTCTTAACATCTTCAGCTTTCCCTTTAAATGGCATGAGACTAACATTTTTCCAAACTGCAAAAACTAACAAGAATATTGTCCTTATATGTATAACAGTCCCTCCACATTCGCAGGTTTGACCTTCACAAATTTGATTATTTGCAAGGCACATGCTTGCGTTCCCTCCCCCTCCATTTTCCTCCTCCTATTCCCTTGCATTCCTCACCTTAGGTTCATAAGGCTTGTGTTTAAAATTGAGCTTTTTTCCTTTTGGGTGAACAAAGCCCCCCACCACTGCTGGAGGTGTGTCCTCTCTGCCATGTGGCTGCATGTTCTGCTGTGTAATGGCTGCTGATTGATCAGGTGCTCTCTTTGCTCCGAACCCTTCTTTCTCGAGATGGTGACTAAAAGTAGCTAGAATGCCACAACTCTGGTCCATCTGAAGGGAGCGTACTGGTAAGCCCTTTACCTTATCTTCAACCTGCGCAATGCAAGGGCCAGAGGCAAAGGAATGGAAGGGAGGAGCTCCGGAGGGGAATGGGAAAGGGATTATGGGGGGAGCTATCCGTGGTTTTTTCACTTTCATGAGGGTTCTGCATTCCAAACCCTTGCAAATGTGGAGGGGCACTGTACTTAGGAGACCATCTTCAGAAAGGTTTGGTTTGTCTTGGAGCATGAAGCTAAGGGCACCATTCTTGCTTTGCTTGGCCTGCAGGTAGACTGGTGCTATCTTGCAAAATCTTCAGTTTGTTCCTGATTTAGGAAAGGAGAAGATCTAGCCTGTGAGCGCGCAACTCCATTCATTATATGTGAACTATGGCATAGTCTTCATCTCCAGAGGCCAGGCACACCAAAATAAATGCAATTGTGATAGAATGAAGCCAGGTGAATGTGTAAACTACACAAAATTTGTTTCAAATCACAAGTATAACTACAGTGCATCATTATCATAACTTCATGAAGAATAACATCACTGCTTTTGTGGTGTAAATGTTACGTTTAGTAACTTTTGTAGTTATGGGGACACGATCTCCCTAAATGGTGGAGGAGGAACATGACATGATTCAGATTCTGCCCAGCGGTCTCCCTCATGCTGCTGCTTCATTCTTAGCTGGATCTTGGAGTGGCAATGAAGTGGACAGGAAGGAAAGTTGTTTTATATCACAGAACAGTGGCTTATAGTATTAGGGTGTGGTTTTAAAAGTAACTAAATCAGTTTAGTTATTTCTGAGGCCCTTTTCACGTGCCATTTCCCACACAAAATGGCCACGGGAGTGCCACGGGATCACGAGGATGGTTCCGCATTACATTCTCACGATCGCGCGGCGCTCACATGGCAATTGTGGATTCTATCATTTTCGGCTCTTTGCTGACCTGCGATTACACATTCCTCCCACGTCCCTCCCGCACTTACCTGGTGAGCAGAATCTCAGGAAGAGCAATGGCCATGCTACCTCCCCCAGCGCAACCTGGGAAAGTACCCGGATGCGCTGCGGAAGGAAGGGACAGAGCTATTGCGCTTCCTTCCATCCAGCACAGAGTTGGTGCAGAGGGAAGCGCAGGGGATGCGATTCCCTCCCGCAAGAGGCTTTTCACGCGATCCCTGCGTGATGGCAGGGAGAAAAGGTAAGGTGTGAAAAGGGCCTGAGAACCAGGAAGAAAAAGATTACATTTTTAAAAGTTGTATTAATAATGGTGATCAATCATTGGGGGCAGGTACTATAAATGTAATTAATTAATTACTTTTTGGAGTAACTTCCCAGGATTTGAAACCACCTGATAAGTTTGTTGCTCATCTGTGTTGGAAGCAAAAGGGATAATCAGTAGAAGAAGACAGTGAGAAGATAGATAGTTCCTGGTGTTTTCCTCTCTGTCTTTTTCTCAGCTCTATATGCTTAGTTCCTTTGCTTCCTCCCTCTCTTTTGAGGTCATTTTATTCTATCTCAGTCTCTCCTTTTATTACCGTTGTCTGAGAAGAGGGCAGCCAGTTGAAGTTTCATCTCCAGTAATGGCTAATAGCTTACTTGCCCACATGGCCACCAGCTTTAGTGGTTGTTGCAATCAAATATAGTCTAGTTCTTTTGTTTAAACATATCTTTTCCTATCCGTAAATGAATTTCCTGAGACAATAAAAATAAATTGTTTTTTTCCCCTTCCCTTATCAGATCATCCAGAGCAATTACTTCTACTCCTACCAGAAGATCACATTGCATTAGCCTGCTGCACTCTGTTAGTATAAATACCAAATATCCCTACAATGTGAGTGGCTGGGTGGATGAATGGATGGATGGGGAAGTGATCACCAATCATTTTTAGCTTTCAATATCTGTGAAAAAGAAGAGAGGCTGGTCCTGAGTTCATATTCAGTGATTAGCATATGGGAGCTCTTTGGACGAAGATCAAGGAAATAAAGGAAATAAACATTTTCCTGTATTTTTGTACTGACAAGGTTATATTTGCTGATCCTTTCATTACAGGGTGCAATGGACACACAATTTAATACAATAGTTTGTCTTCTGGTGAAGAGTGGTAGAAAGCCACCCCATTGCAAAGGCCGCCCCCCATTCCCAGAGCCCCAGGCCCACAAAGTGGGAGAGAAAGAAGGTGACCGATTGGGAACCACTCCCTGGAGGTACCAGGCACATCCCAAAGGAGTAGCTCCCTTTGTGATGTCTCAGCAGTGTGTGTGTATGTCGGAATGGAATGTGTTAGATGAGGAAAAGAGAGGAAAAGTTGGGGATTACCCTTCACATTTGGAACTGAGGCCCTGCCTGCTGCTGGTGTGGAGCCCTGACAATGCTTTCCCAGAGGCAATCTGGCCCTCAGCATGAAAAAAGTTTCCCACCTTTTCATCATGTTATCTCATGCTCTAGTCGTGTTAACAGAGATTTCTAACCAATAGAAAGAGAGAGTGATTGTTAGATAGATTTTTTTTTTAACAGTCACTATCAATTATTGTAGGTTTTCTTAATTATCTTGTGGTGTTTTATTATTTTATTTCCTCATTTGAACCAGGTTAATGCATATACTACTTCAAATTTTTCATTAAAAATATTTTTTAAAAGAGAGATAGAAGTGTTCTCTGGGAGCTGAATGATTTTTTTGTTACACATGTTGGTTTTTCAGATTCCATTGCTACAATGCTTCTAAAAGGGTTTCATCCACCAGTGGCATCATCTGTCAGATGAAGCCTTGAAACTTTACTAGTTATCCATCAGTCGTTTTCAGCTATACTCCCAACTATCGTGGTGAAAATCCTGTAGGTGAAACACATACACATTATCAGTTGTACCAGGAGGAGCTACTCAGTACCTCCTTATGGAAAAAAAATATCCCACCACAAAACCTCAGGTCAATGGCACCAGAGGGCAACACAAACCAATCAGTGGCTAAAGATGGGGTCTCCTTGGAACCATCTGGATGCAGTTGTATAGTCAGGAAAACGGAACAGTTGTTGCCCTCCTCCACAAGGGTGACAACTGCCCCCCCCAGCTGTGAAACTGCAGCCAGATGGTGTTCAGAATCTCCTTCCACAGCCAATGACTGGTTGTGGAGATGCATCCTGGTGCCATCAAGCTGTGCTGCACAGCCAATCACAATGGAAGCATGGAAGAAGTACCTTGGCCCAGATTTATACTCCATCAGAAGTAATGTTGGATTGCATTCCATATCTCCAAAACAGTGATAAACTCCTTATTTGCACACATTACAATAAAATAGGATATTCTCTTATTCTTCTTATTAGAATGCAACCCCTTGAAAAAAAATCTGATTCCCTTTTTGTAATTGTAGAGAATACAGATGTTTTTCTTGGAAGTTCTGTTCACTTGTATGGAAACTGTAGTGCATTATTGCCCTTATGGGTGAAAGTATCATTGAGAATACAAAGCTTTTCCGTCCTACCACTGAAATGTGAATAAGGACCGTCACTATGATATCACCTACCAGTCTATTGAAATCTTAAATATTATCCATCAATCACTCTTAGCTTCACTTGTCTGTCCTTAAAGGACATACTTCCAACTGGGTCAGTAGCAATTAAAAAAAAAAAAAAGGAACACTGGTCTCTTATGAAAACATAGCCAAACGTCACTTTGTTTTCTTTTTTACTGCCTAAAGAAACCAGGTACTGAAATCAGAAGACATTTCCTTTCAGTATCTCTTGCCCTTACATGTTATTCACAGAGATAGTAAATTAAAGCTATCTTGAATTTAGGTATAATCTCTGAAATAGTTAACTTTCAAGTCACTTCTGGGGCAAAAAAATAAATATGTTGCACATTTTCATATTGGGATTCATAGTCATAGCCACATTTTGTCTATAGCAGAATATAGATACAAGCTGAAAGAAAGAAAGAAAGAAAGAAAGAAAGAAAAGCCCTGATATCTAGTCCATAATATTTTCATATTTATGACCAGATTTTCTATGACGTAATGGTAACAAATTTCCAACAAAAATTATTGTCCCACCTTATGACTCTGTCTCTGTTTATTATTAAACAAACAGCTGAACATGAGTTAAAAAGAATGGAGAAAGGGTCTCATTGTTTTTCCACCTTAGATGCAAAATTTATGCAGGAGCTGATATTGTTCAGTGGTTGTACATTTTTGCCAAGGCCAAATGGAGGTCTTAGTGCAGGTCCCAAAATAGGGTACCCCTGTTTGTCTGTGCGTGCACATACACATGCACAAAATATGCTAGGGTTGATGGCATATGAATAAGATCAAATGAATGGATAGATGCATAGTAAATAGAAAGTACCACAGGAGGCAGTTCAAATACAGTTGGACCTACCTTTCTGTTGGAATCCTATTTCAGCTCTGCAATCTAGGGAGACAGCTATTTGATCCCATATATTTTTATTCGATTACACAAGTAATCAAATAAAACATTGATGACAAAATCAACAAAATGTTGATGACAAGAGAAACATGGAGAGATTCAGAAAACAACTGTAAGAACTTCCTGTAAGAACAGGAAGCAAGTGACATTTTTTCCTTCAAGACCTGGGTCCTCCCTAGCCTGTGAGAAACTTGGAACTATTGCACAAATTGAACCATTCATAATCTGGCCAAGGTCTTTTCTACAATGGTATTAAGAGTTTATGTGGACTAGAGTGGACATATGCACACATCCTACTGGAGCAGAACTGGATAGTGAAGAATAAGATGGCTAAATTTGTCAGCTTTACTTTTCTCCCAGATTCAGATGTTTGAAATCCAAAATTATGTCCTTTTTGTGTATGAAGAAATCAACAGATTTTATTGAGTTCTGATCAAAACAAACTAAATGAAATTCTCAACCATCTGCATAGGCCAGATTCAGTATGTACAGGTGTTTTCAGCATGGAGAGGATCATCTTGTGTCTGCTTCCCTGTAGCAGCTAGAGATGAAAATGTCTGAGACAAAAAAGAGCTGGCAACTATAACTCAGTACCAAAAGCTTGTTTGAATAAGCAAGGACTCAAAAACAGACTTAAAAGATGAGCACTTATAGCCTGCCTGGATGGATGAACTCATCACTTTGTCCCGTATTTGCATGGTTTTACGCTCAATTTTTTTCTGTCATATTGTGAAGAAGTTTGCAAATTTTGAAAAAATGTCAAAAATCAAGGAAGCGAAATTCTCAGCCATACTAATTTTTTAAAAAAATCATGTGGAAGTGGCTCCACAAGCCACAATGGACAGTGAGGCTGTCTGTCACTTTTCTCCCATAGTCTTTATCACAATGTTTCCTTTAACCTGATCCACACAGCTCTCTTACTATTTGAAAGAAGGGTAGTGACTCCATGTAAGACCAATGGCACTGAATCATTCTTCCAGCCTAAGTAGTTGCCAACAATAACCATCCCCTTGCATACCCTCCAACATTTCACAGATGAACACTGGGACATGTATAACATAAAGGTATGGCCAGGCACCAAGAAGACAAAAGTTAGTAATAAGGAAGAAAACACAAAACTGCTGTTTCAAGCAAAGAAACCCTGGAATTTGTATATTGACATTATGAAAACCTGCAAAAAGTGAGAGAGAGAAAAATCAATAGATACAACACTTTGTATGTGTACATGTATGCACACAGCATGGTTAACAATAAATATAGTATATAACATACTATAGTATATAACATACTATTCTAAAATAAAAACACCTGTATTAAACTTGCTCAAAATTACAGTTTTCTCTCAGATCCACCGTATCAACTCTGTGTTCATGTGCATTTCCTCTGCCCAATGAACATTAGAGAGTAGGTCAAACCACCTCCGAGTATTCCTTGTCTTAAAAAAAACCCTATGAAATTCATGGGATCACCATAACTCAACAGACTACTAACGCATATACACACACAGGAATCCATATGTCTGTGATAAAGACAGACTGAAAGATCACATAGGGCACCGTTCTGGGGGGCAGGCTGCAATTCATACCGGATCTCCTTCAGGAAAGCCCTTCTTAACTGGCAGGATTCACTACTTCCTCTGCTTTTGATAAGGTGCATTTACCACAAAAAAGCAATTTGGAGTCCCACAGCACAGAATGTTCTGTTCCAAAAGTAGGAGAGATTGCAGCAGTTTTTGTTTGCCTGAGCCCACTGGGAATGGCAGAATTTTGCCCACTCTTCTCTTCTCCCCCCTGCTGAGTTAACTGAGTGCAAACTTTTTTTTTTCATTTTGAACTAAATTTGCAACAACTGAAGTAGGTAGAGGACAAAGGGTAAGAGTGAGAGGAAGAGAAAGAAATGGGAATATTTTTTAAATGGTTGAGTAGGATTTCAGAGGACTAACCAGGACTGTCCCTGCCAAACAGGGACAGCTGGAGGATATGCCTTTGGCTGGCCTCTGAAGAAACAGATGATGGGATGTTGTAGTGAGAGCTGTAGTGACTCTTGTTTGCCAAAAGGCTACATTTTAGGATCTCCATCTATATTATTATGCATAGGTCTTACCAAAATAGGTGTGAAAATCCAGGTCTCCAGTTTGCTGATTTTCTCTAAATCTTACCTGTGTTTTTCTTTTCTTTTTTGCCACTTTTGCCCTATACTGTTACAGTGCTATTATTCTACTTCCAACATCCTGTGGAATTCTGGGGTTTGTAGTTTACTGAGGCCCAAGAGCTCTCTGGCTGAGAATTCTAAATGCCCCTCCCTAAACTGCAAACCCCAGGATTTGATAGGATGTTGAAAGTGGAACAATAGCACTGTAATAGTGTAGTGCAGAAATGGCCTTTGTTTTGAAAGAGGTTGTAAGATGTCTGTTTTTTCTCCTGCATTGAAATTCATGCATAGGTGAGTATCCAGTTTCCTAATATAACATTTTGTAGTACGTGATAAGCTGTATAGAAATGTATATTCTATTGCTATAATGTCTTTGTCCCTGATTGTATAGGTCGTTGTTCTGTCCTTTGGTGTAAGGGGCATTTTATATCTATATCTATATCAACATGTTTGTGCACATTTTTCAAGACTCTTCATTTTTAATTGTGTACATTGATTTGTGCATATATTTTCAAAGGGGAGGAAAAAACCAAACCTCAATACTTCTGTTTCCTCCCAAATATGGGGAACCAATGGCAATGTATGCATTTTTATTAACAGTCTCATCAGCCATGAATTGAACTGGTTAATATGTTTACTCTTGCATCTCTTCTTGTATTTTAAAGATTGTGCTTTTAGAGAATTTGCTTTAATTCAATTTGTTTAGTAATTTATTTTTAATATGTCTATTTGCATACTGCTGAGGATTAGGGTACACATTTATTAATGATGTAAATATCATTAGCTCATCTGGGAAAAGTATTTTTGATGCAGTTCTACACACATTTACATAGGATTTCTTCTCACAGCAGGATGTCTTTCCATGTAAACATTGATACTGTCAGGCTCTGGGGCACGGAAATCATGCATGCTCTAAGCAATCCAAACCTAATGCTTATATTTCAATATCTATTTCTTAATTTGTAAATTTAATTTATAAAATGTTTTCATTGTTTTTGTATAATAAAGTACCTAATAGTTGTGTTTTAATTTTTATTTCTTAAGCTATAACATGTTGTAGTTGCTTTCATATTAAAAGGTTCATAGGTAGCATAAAAGATAGTAAGGTTCTTATGAAACACAAACCAAAAAGTAGGTAAATTTCTTGCAGGGAAGAATGAGTATTTTTATCATTATTACCTTTGCTATGAGAAAGTTATATTCAAAGACTATTTGCAGATTGAGGTTTATTTTGTGCAAGAGAAAGAAAAGAAAGAAAGAAAAGAAAAGAGCACAGTCTTCTGTAGAAAATAGCATTTTCTGTGCAGGCAACAAGTTTCCTGCACATTTTTTTCTTCCTGTGCAGGAGATTTGTCTTCTGCACAGAAAATACTGACCAAGAAAAAAAATCCTTTTCGACAATCTCAAACCTTGGTCAGGTTCATATGGGGATACCATGGCCCTTTTCGCACCTTACCTTTTCTCAGTGCTGGGCTGCGGGGCTCACGCAGGAAGCCTTGGGAGGAACGCTCTCGCATCCCTCCTGCTTCGGCTCCGCAGCTGTTTCCTGGTTGTGCGAGCGCCCCGCCTCTTCCGTTCGCAGTGCAGTCTGGGACCTCCCAGGCTGCACTGAGGAGAGGATGCGCGACCGATCTGGCTCCCGAGGCTCCATACACAAGGTAAGTGCGTGCAGGGCCCTGGAGCAATGTGCGACCGTGCAGCATTTTCGGCTTAAAGCCAAAAATGCAAAGGTGCGTGATCATTGCCTGCTGGCCCCTGGAGCCTTGCGCGATTGCGAGGGCGTCATGCAGATCGCTCCTTGCAATTGTGCAAGGCTCCAGGCCCTCTTTCGCATGGCAGGTGCCATGCGAAAAGGACCTCAGATAGGCTGGACATGAGCTATACAGGGTTTATTGGTCATAACCATTTTGAATTTGCCCAGAAATAAACTGGTGACTAATATAGATGTCATAAATGTCACAACGTGTGGGTTGCATGGCCCTGGTCAGCATGCCGTGGTCAGCAGTCTAATTGGAGCATTTTGGACAAATGAAAGCTTTCAAACACTTTTCAAAAGGCGTGTGTTAAGAATATTCCAAACAGGGTGTAAGTAAACCAGTTGCTATTGCTCCTCTTCCTCTTCTTCTTCCTCCTTCCAAAATGCTTGTATTTAAAATAAATGAATGTCCCTTGATATTTTGATGCCTGCAGCAAACCAAAGCAAGCATCCGGTGCAGCAATTTTCAAATGCAGCCCAAAATCCAGCACCTAAGGTAGGCTGCTTCACCTTCACACCACAGAATAAAAAAGTCCACACTCCTTACCTCACCCATGCAAAGTGCTTCATGCAGAAGGGGGAGCCTTTCTAAGCTTCTTGAGGCCCCTACTTATGAAAAAGTAATTAATTAATTATAGTTTCATATTCACATTTTCTAATTGTGCTCCTAAATGTCTAATTGGCCAGTAATATCCACTCCTTCCCACTGTGCTAATGCTATAACATCAAAAGCACTTAAACAGAAAGCAACTGTTTAGGAAATAATGGCATAAGAATCAGGACTTCTATAAAAGCTGAGTTATAACCATCTGGCACTCCTGTAAGTAATATAAATCGATGAATTATTTCTTGTTAGTATTATTACCTCATTCGCTCAATGAGCAATTGTGATTTTTAAGATGCAAAGAAAAAACCTTGCTAACCTCTCCTTCATTATAGTGTATAACAATGGTTTCTTCTTTGATGGATTCTGCGCAGTGATTATGGATGTTACCACAATTTTATTTCACTGTTATAAGGGATTTGGACCCGCTCTGATTTAATTACATTTTTGCTCATTCAAACGTTTCCATTGCATGTATGTTTTCAGATCGTTCTCAGTGTAGTGACAATTTTCCAACTTTACCATGCAAGAAAACAATCTTTTAAATAAAATGGCCCTCGCTCTGAAGTGCTTAAGGAAAAAGGAAGAGGTACATGAAGGAGAGCCACAAAGATGAAGGCCAGGCTTGAAGCACAGTTTCATTAATACTGGATGGCAGGGAAGAAGCCAAGTCCCAGATAATGAGGAAGGAGTTGCAATTTTTTTAAGCTATCTGGTGACAGGGAAAACAAAAATGACATTCAGCTGACGAATGAGCAGAGTTTGACCTAGCCTTTTGACCCTTGACAATCAATCTTACCTGCTGCTTCATAAAGAATTATAGCTGTGCCACTCACATTTGACTCCAGATTTTTACTATTCTCTTTTAAAAAAACACACACCTTTTTCTTCATGAATTCAGAGCCCAAGAAGATAAATGTGAGCTTTGGGTACCAAGAGCCAAAAAAGATAGGATGTCCTTAGGGAGAGGGAAAAAGAAGAGCATAGGTGCAGACATCAGTGCTTAGTGGATGATAGGAGGACAATGATAAAAAGGAACTGTAGGTGAAATTCAGAAACGGTGGGGAATACATCACAGTAAGCACCCTGCATATTTCCTGTCTATATGCACCAATTCATATACTATCTGTGGTACCTACAGTAGTGTAGGTAACCATAAGATGAAAGAATGGATGAAAGGAAGATATTTCTGACAGGAATATGAACAATGAGCAGTCTGCGCATTCATTGAGTTCATGTGCCCCTCCGTGTGCTGTACTTGATGCAGTGTGTAAAATGTAATCATGATATATTCAGAGAAAGAATAAGATATTTCAGGCGACAAAGCAATAAGCAACCTTTACATTCTGCAAGTGTATGTGCTCAGACTGGTTTGTGTCATCAAGGAGAGAAAGAGAAAGGGGGAAGACCACCATATAATAACAAGCGGGAGGAGACCATCTGACTCAGAAATTTTGTATTTCCTCTGATGTAGAGGTAGTTCTGCCAAGCCCAGAAAGCTACTACACCAAGAACAGTCTTTTCACCAGAAGCATAGGAGAAGACGAGAGGTTCATGTCTTCTTTGCACACTTTCCAGGAAAACCAGTGCATAATATGCTGTTTTTGACTGTTGTCCTTTTTGCACGGCATTTTCCATGTGAAAGGGCCCCTCGAGTGTCACGCAAATGTGAGGAGCGGTCCACACGACGCACTCACATTTGCATGACGCTCCAGGGCCTGGCAGTCACCGCTCGTGCACTTTTTCATCTTTGGCTTTAAGTCGAAAATGGTGCGCGGTCGCCCATTGCTCCCAGGCCCCAAACACATTTATCTTGCGTGCGGAGCCTCGGGAGCCGGGCTGGTCTCACTTCCTGTCTCAGGGCAGCCTGGGAAGGTCCCAGGCTGCACTGCGAAAGGAAGAGGCGGTGCTCTTGCTCGAGCAGGAAGCTCGTGCGGAGCTGAAGAAACCTGGATGCGAGGACCTCTCAGAAGAGGCTGCTCGTGCGAGCAGCGCACCCCAGCGCCAAGAAGAGGTAGGATGCGGAAAGGGCCTGTTTGTTTATCCATCCCACTATTGTCTTCTCTAACTGGACATGAACTCAAGCCAAGCTCCTAACTACTTGATCTTTTTAAAATGGCATTGCCAAAAACTGATTGTAGGCCACTCTGTGCTGTAACACTAAATTATTCCTCTCTTCTTTAAATGTTGTTCAGGACTTCAGATAGACAGGAGAATGTGTTGGCTTTCATTTGGTCACTTGTTAAGAGCCAGCTTGAGGTCTCAACAGCATATATGTACTGTTTACAAGCAGGTGCTGCTTACATCCCATTAAGGTTATTGCTACCCAGTTTAGAAGAAGAAAGGAGCTGCTTTTCAAGAGTATGTGAACTGACGCCAAGTACTGCACCCAGATTGCTTTTCAGTATGAATTTTACAGATCATGTTACATCTACGTTGACTACACTGGTTCCAACTTGTTTCTGTTCCAAGTTCAAAATGTTGGTTCTTAAGGCCCTAAGCAGTTAAGGGCCAGGATATCAGAAAGACTTCCTCATCCTATATGAACCCGCCAAGAGTTTATTATCTTCTTCGGAGGCATTGTTTGCATCCTTTCACCAAGAAGACAAATAAGTGGGAAGGTAGGGCAGGTTGCCACACTGCAGCAGTTGTGAAAATCTACAGTGTTGTCAATCTAGGTTCTTACTTTGAAGTTTTATATTTATTATATTTTTTCATTTTGTATACCACCTTGAGGACCTTACGCAGGCAGGTGGGTTCTACATATTTCTAATGAATAAAATAGGAATAAATATATGCTAACATCAGTTTCAATAACATGAAATAAATTTGGCCTGCTCTGAAACTTCTTTAATTCTTCTGTGAAGAAGGACATACATTTTACATAATTTTATTGACAATTTCACCTGGTCATCATGATATTATGCCTATCTTGCTACAGGCTAAACATCTGTTTGGATATATTGTACACATACTTATATTTGAAAGATAAAGTTACAGTACTGCCTCTACTACTGTGGCTGTTATATCTGCTACTGTAGCATCCTGAATATTGGCAGAAGCCATTCTTTTCCTATACAATCTGATCTTGCAGCTGCCGTGGAACTCTTTAAAAGCATATGGCACTTTTCAAATAAAATATAAATGTGGTAGGACAGTTTTCTCTATGCCATATCTATCTAATAACATGAGCCGCTTTGCATAGACATATCTCATATGTGAGCCACTATTCTTAAAAAAGCAAAAGTAGTGGTACTGATTCTAAGAAAAAGCCCAAAATCCATATTAGTTTAAATCCTTTGTAGCATGGATAAATCACAGTTTCGGACTATAACTTGCAAAACACCCCAGCCACTGTTGCCAATGACCATGCTCTCTCAAGACCATAATATAAAAATTGTATATTATAGGTGTTAGTTGTAGTTTTTTGACCTTTTCGTTGGCCTAATAAAGGGGTTCAGAGCTTGGAAAAGTTGCTTTTTGCACTACAGCTCTGAACCCCTTTATTAAACCAACCAAAACGTTTTTTAAAAAAAATTCTGCAAGCCTTCAAAATAGCTGACAATGTTATAGAACTTGGTCCAGAGTGATTTACAGAGTAATCCTATAAATGTACCTGAAGTCTCAGTTGAGTTGTGAGACTTTTAGGTAACTGTGCACACAATTCTAACCCCAAGTGTCTGGCATGGAGCACCAGTAACATGTACACTGGGCTTCAGTGATACATTTATTAATTCTTTGCCATAGACCAATAAAGTTGAGAGGGTGTCAATTTCTTCCTGAGTTTTGAAGGGGGGTTTTCAGCAATGAGCCACATGTCAGCGGATTGATACAGTGTGCATTGTTCATAGAACAAAAAGTTTAAGAACAGCAAAATAGAGCAGCCTTATTAATGGAGGAAGTGAGGTCAGAGGTCTTTACAGTCTTAACAAGATGACAAAATTTATGAACCACTACAGTAGAAAGATGTAGTTACCCTCAGTCAGTTGATATAATAAGCCCACTTGGGGCTCATAGTTATTCCCCTTGAGTTTGTTTTTGTCTCTTTCCCATCTTCCTTTATCTTTGGCTTTCTTTAGTCTTACTTGCCATGGTACTGGAAAAGTATGCATGTGTGCACATGCAAGAAAGACAAAAAAAAAGAGTTCCTTAAAGTGACTACTGATAGTTTGACTTCGGTGACAGCATGCAACAGTTACGGAAGAAGCAGCACTGTGAATAAAACTGTGATTTGACAAGGGGAAGATGTAATTTTGTATGTAATTTTGGTTCATAGCTTGACAATGTTTATAGTTTGACATTATTCAAGCTCATGTAGTGTTTCTAAAGTGAGCATCAATTTAAGGGACAAACTAATTACAAGGAAGTAATGCCAGAAATTGATTTAATTTGAGCAGCTACAGGGGAAAAAAATAATGCCACTGAAGAAAGTATTTGAGTCTGCCTTGTCAGGCTTCCCAAATGAAAGCATTTCTTAGGCCCAGATAATTTATAGATTTATTGCCTTATATCTTGCTTTTCCTTAAAGTAGCTTAAGCTTATAAAGGTTGTGTTCCACATTTTATCCTCTCAACAGGCCTATGAGGTAGAAAAGAGCAAAATATGGTAATTGATCCAGAGTCACACAGTGAGCTTGATAGGGATGTGATTTCAACCTCTTCTGTCAAAGGCCATTTCCACACTAAACTGTTATAGCGTTATTATTCCACTTTCAACATCCTATGGAATCCTGGGGTTTGCAGTTTAGGGAGGGGCTGGCCGGCCCTTCCCTAAACTGCAAACCCCAGGATTCCATAGGATGTTGAAAGTGGAATAATAACGCTATAACAGTCTATTGAGGAAATGGCCCTAGTCTGATACTCTAAGTGGATACACAAAGAACAAAAAGAAGGGAAAAAGTCTTTAAAACTTGATATTGGGAATGATAAATTATCACTGACAGTGATAATTTACTTATTCCCTCCTGCTCCCCATGCAGCACTAGGGTTAACATCTGGATTTTTCATTAGGGTCCAAAATATCTTAAAACAGCCTTTTACTGGACTTTTTCCATACAAGATATGACTGAAAGGAATAAAATGGAGGTAATTTCAAGTAAATAGGGCATGTCTCTTATAGCAGTGCTGCTCAGTGTGGTGGTCTGTGGCCTGGTGCCAGTCCACAAGCTATTAGCTGCTAAATCAGAGAAGAATCAAGAGTTTCCATAAAAGAAAGAGAGAAAGAGGACAAATATGGTGCTGCTTTCTGGCACATTGGGGAGGGGGACCTCTGCTGGATGTCAAATCAGATAGTTTAAGGAACATTGGCTTACAATATGTAGCAGCAGGCATTTTCAACACACTTCAGTTCCATCTGAGAGCAGCTATGCAGTTGAACCTATGACCACCACAAGAAAGATTTTATCTAAGATCTAAAGAGACCATTGTATGTGTCTATAAGGACATGTTCATAATTGTCCAGAGCAAATCTTGTGGCATTATCATGGCTGACATTTATTTGTAAACATGAAATTTCATTCCCATTTACATTATTTATTTCTGCAGACAGATTGTATCATAAGAATTTTGATGATAAGATTTATCTCTCTTCAAAATTCATTTCAGCAGTGCTATTGGTGTTCACATCCATCAAGCTGGGTCAATCCAACAGTGACCATTGAATCTTATTTTTTTTTAACCTACTGAGAAATAACCCTGCTTTTAAATAGTGGGATTTATCAGTTAATTCTAGAAACAGATGAAATCTGGCCATGACTCAAAGATATATTGTTGTTACTGACCAAACAATATCACATTTCAAACTGGCTTTCTAAAATGATAGTAAGCACTTGGTATATGCCAACATTCAGCAGATTTCTGACATTTGTATTATACAATTGTTTGGTAATATAGAAGTAAACATTGTATCTCCTGAATAACAAATGCATATGTTATTATAAGATTATGATCTACATGGAAGAGGAAGTCCACAGACAGCTTTGACTAGTTTCACATGTATTAGTATTAGCATAATAGATCAGTAGTTTTAATTTTTCCAGCACCATTATATAATATTCACTGTTTTTGCTACTGTTTGGCTTTTTTTTTTTTGTAAATTTATTGTTAAAAAAATCCATATAAGATATAACCAAAAAAAATAAAGTATTTATTTAATATTACTGTGACATTTAACATGAGATGTTTTGAAATACCTATTAGATTTGTTTGCATGACTATTTATTTAACCCTCTCATACCAAGATAAAAGTAAGTTTCCCGGTATTTTATGTCCTGACCCTATTGATATTTTCTTACCCTACACTGAAGGCAGCGGTAGGATCAGTGTTATTGCTGGAGTTAGGCTTACTGGCAGGTTAACAGTGATGTTTAATGTATACTTTCTAAATTTCCTGAACTCAGTGAGACTCCATTGTCCACATCTTATGCAGTCAACCTACTGAAAGTTATACGATGTAACTTCTGCTTCTTGGGGACTGGTAAGTTACAGTTGGTTAGGGGAGTTGTGAATGCCTCATTACAGGAAAGCAGGTTTCCAACTTGCCTAAAAGAGGCTGTGGTGAAGCCATTCTTGAAAAAATCCTCCATGGAACCTACAATACTGGAGAACAATTAGCCAATCTATAATATTCCCTTTTAAAGCAAAGTTCCAGAAAATGTGCTGGCCTTCCAACTGCAGGGGTTCCTGGTTGAAACAGATTATCTAGATCCATGTCAATTTGGTTTTGGGACTGACTATAGGACAGAGACAGACTTGACTGCCTTGGTAGATGATTTATGCAGGGACCTAGACAGGGAAAGTGTGTCCTGTTCATTTTGTTGGACTGTTCAATAGCTTTCAATACCATCAACCATGGTGTCCTTCTGGGTCACTTCCCATGGGTGGGACTTGGGGGGCACTGTTTTACAGTGGTTCTGATCCTTTTTGGAGTGGTAGGCTCAGAAGAAGGTGATGCTGGGAGATGCTCTTCAGCATTCTGGAGTTTGACCTATGATGTCCCTCAGAGCTTGGTTCTGCTGTTTAATATTTACATAAAACTGTTGGGAGAGGCCATCCAGAGTTTTGGGGTTCAGTGGTACTGATGACACCTCTCTTTCCATCTGATTCCAAGGAAGCTATCTCGGTACTAAACAAAACCAATGCCTGCTGTTAGTAATGGACTGAAAAAGGGTGAACAAATAAAAACTTAATCCAGACAAGATAGTGGTAGGCCATTTCCGCACCGGGCTAGTAAAACGGTGCAGAGCGACCTCCCACGGAGGTCTTCTGCACCGTAGAGTGGACTGGGGCAGACTACATTCTGTAGTTCCATACCTCCATCCACTCCGGAGCGACTGGAACTGGTCGCACGGCGTGTTTTTTAAAAACCTCTTTTCAGAAGTTTTTAAAAATCACGGAGCACGCAACCCCGTGCTGCTCCATTGCCCGGCTCCAGAACAGATTTGCAGGCACCCGCAAGTGCGTGCCTGCAGATCTGCCGGGAGCGGGGTTCTGGCTGGCGAGCTTCTCCAGTTGGTGGAGAGCCTCCACCAACCGGAAGTCACCATTTGGGACACGGAGGACTGCGGAGCAGCGAACTCACGCTGCTCCTCGTGGTGACAGACTCGACCGGCCAGAAAACAAAGCCAGTAAGTTCTGTTTTCGGCCACCACCACCCCCACATGCGGAAAGGGCCGTACTCATGATCAGTGTCAAGGCAGATCAGAGAGTAGGGATTCATCCTGTGCTGGGTTACAATGCACCTAAAGGCTCAGATTCACAGCTTGCGTGTACTCCAGCACTCAGAACTGAGCCTGGATGCACAGGTTTTGTTGGTGGAGTAGAGTGTATTTGCATAGGTAAAACTTCAGAGGTCAGATCTGACTACAATGACACATACCTTGATTTTATCCAGTGAGTCCAAACTGCTGAGGCCAGGCTGTTGACTGGGGGCTGGTTACTTGGATCATGTGATCCAACTTATTGAAACAGCTTCACTGGCTGCCAATCCATTCCCAGCCAAGCTCATACACAGTATGAGTCCAGAATATATAAAAGATTGTATCTACCTGTGTAAGCCAACTCAGACTACAGAATCTTTCTCTCAGTCCCACTGCTTTCACAGGAACATTTGATGAGGACCCAAGAGACAGCATTCTGTGTGCCTACTCCCAGACTGTAGAAATCCCTTCCTTGGGAAGTGCAGATGGCCCTCTCTACACTGTCTTTCCCTTGACAAGTCAAGACCTTTTCATTCAGATGGGCTTTTGAGATTTAAATTACCTAAATAGAGCCAGTGGGGTATAGTGGCCTGACTCCAACCCTGGGGACCAGGGTTCAGTTCCCCACTTGATCATGAAAACCCACTGGATGACCTTGAACATGTCATATACTCACAGCCTCAGAAAGCCCTGTGACGAGTTAGTCTTAAGGCTGCCATACTCAGAAACAACTTGAACGCATATACAACAACAATAATGTGTGATGTGGTGTGCTGTATTTTATTTTATTTTAAATATCTTTTATTAGTAATTACATTTTAAATGTGTTTTAACATTGCTTTTGCAATGATACTGCTATTTCAAATTTGTAAAATAAGATTTTAATTTAATCTTGTTTTAGATTTCCATAAGCTATCTTGGGCTCTTGGCAGAAAAGCAGGGTATAAGTTCAATAAATAAATAAATAAACAGCATCTTTGTTTACCAGAAAAACAGTGTGGGATGTCTTTTGTCCCAGTATTTTATACCGGCTGGGACAAAAAAAAAAGTACCATAATGGAATTTTTCTAATAGAATGGAAGACTATTTTTGTCACTGATTTTTTTGTTTTGTCTGTCACTTTGCCCATTAACAATTTTTTTCCACTGTTGCAGACTGCCTATATTGTAGGTCTAGTTTTCTGTCCATTCTGAACACCAAAGCAAAAACATGACTCTGATACATGAGGGTTAAATTTTTATCCATATTTCTTATCATCATTCATGAATTATCTTTAAATGTTGTTATATTCTTTTCTGTATTTATTATGTTCTGACAATGTTGTTAGCTGCTTTCTGAATATGTTTTACAATGGAAAGGATGGATAGAAGTAAATTGTTAATAATTGTGTAGTCTTGTTAAAGAGATAAACCAGATGCTTAGATTTAATTTATGCATTTCAGTTGGTTGTTTTTACTTCCACACACATGATCTCTCTGTTGGGATGGAAAGAATATTCAAAAATATTAGTAAAATGGTCAACAACATGTGTTGGGAAATCCTGATAAGGAGAAACCTGGACTGATGAAAGTTTAGAAGTTATTCTGCACAAATTTCATGTATGGTTTTGTATGTGTGAGTGTGCAGCAAACAGTATTTTCTGAGGAGAAAATACTGTTTCCTGCAAGAAAAATCTGTTTTCTGTGGGGGGGAGGGGGGGACATGTGAAATTTGCACAGGCTAAGTCCCAAACTGTGAATGGTCTTCAAAATCTACAGTTTTTTTAACATGTTCTTGCAGCAGGAAAAAAAAATCACTAAAACTAACCACTGCTTACTTCAAAGAAGAAATTAGAGAACAACTTCCTTAGTTCTTTGCCTATGCAATGTCTTTCTAGAACATTATAGAGCCTTTAAAGTTGCTTTGGAAGAGCGCTTAGGAACTCAAAGCAGGCTGCTTACTGGAGCAAGTGACAGGAAGTACAGAAATTTGAAGGGCTAAAACTGATTAGAGAGTGTTCTTAGTATTATCTGGTGTTCTAATCATGGCCACTTGAAGTTGATAGCATACCCCACACCCATGGTATATTTGAATCGGTGGGAAGGGCAAAGGAGAAGACCAAATGAAAATATGGGATTTGTCTTAGCTAATCTTGACAATGAAGAGCTTTTCTAGATAGGAAAAGAAGACTAAGAACACTCTTTTCACCAACTAAGAGGACTCTTAGAGAACATTCCCTGTTCTGTTCTTTCATAGCAGTAAGAAGATAATTGAGGAAGAAGGTATTTACAGGTCCATCTTATTTTTGAACTCATATGTGGAATTGCAAAGGGGCTTCCCCAAAAAGTAATGGGTTGAGTTTGGAAAGATTGGTTGTGATTTTTGCTTCTATTTTGGCAAATAGGGTCTGCAATGGTCAATATTGATGAGGCTTCATAGAGGTTAAACAGAGAAATTACCTTCCAAGGGTTATAAGTGTACATTTAAATAAAAACATCTATTTAACAAATGGCAACTTACCACAGTGTGGAAGCAGCCAGTTGGTAAGTTAATTCTTTGCGTTCTCCTGTAAGGCCCTTTTCACATGGCATTTGTCATGCGAAAGGGCCTCTGGAGCGTCGCGTGATTGCGAGGAATGTTTCAGACGACGTCCACACAATCACGCAACACTGCCAGGGCCAGTAGGCGCCGATGGCACGCTATTTCATTTTCGGCTTGTAGCTGAAAATGGTGCGTGATCACGCATCGCTCCAGGGCCCTGTGCGCACTTACCGTGTGTGCGGAGCCTCTGGAGCCGTGACGCTTGTACTTCCTCCCCCAGCGCAGCCTGGGAAAATGCCGGGCTGCACTGCAGAAGGAAGAGATGGAGCCTTCATGCTGCCTGCCAGCCAGCAGGCAACACCTGCAGAGCCAAAGCAGCGGAGATGTGAGAGCCTCTCGCAAGAGGCTGCTTGCATGATCCCTGCACCCCAGCGCCGAGAAAAGGTAGGTTGCAGAAAGGGCCTAAGGTGAGGAGAATGGCTCATCACTCTGATATTTAATCAGACGGAGAAAATGCTGTAAAATTTTCATTACCTCTTTGCAAGATGACACAAGGATGGCACAAAGAAAGGAGTTCTCTTGTCCTAAAGCTCAGCCATCAATATCATCCTGCCAATTGGTGATGAGAACTATGTCTTTCCACACTGGAAAACAAGGTGATGCAGAGTCTTCTATGAAGACAACTACACTAAGGCCGTTTCCGCACCTTACCTTTTTGCGGAGGTGGGGGGCGGCGCTCGCACAAGAAGCCTTCGGAGGAAGGCTTTCACGTCCCTGCTGCTTGGGCTCCGCAGCAGCTTCCTGGTCACGCAAGCACCCCGCCTCTTCCTTCCGCAGTGCAGCCTGGGAGCTGTAGGCTGCACTGAGGGCAGGAAGCGCGACCAGCCCGGCTCCAGAGGCTCTGCAGGGCAGGTAAGTTCACCCCAAGCCCCTGACCGGTGTGCAAGCGCGCACCATTTTTGGCTAAAAGCCGAAAATAAAAAGGTGTGTATGCACTGCGCATGAGGCTCTTGAGTATCGCGTAAATGGGAGTGCTTCATGCAGACCACTCCTCACATTTCTGCGATGCTCAAGGGGCCCTTTCGCTTAAGAAATGCCATGCGAAAAGGGCCTAAGATGTAGGATGTTGCTTTCACTGTGAAATAGCTTGGTTGTCTATATTAAAAAGTATTTTATCTCAGGCGCAAATATATAGTAAAATGTGCAGCCATAAATAACATGTTTGCTTGTACCCTGCCCCCCACACATAACTGGCTTGTCGAGTATTTACATGTAGCCCATGAGAGGTTTGCTCATCTGTAGTAGTCTCTAACAGGGATGCTTGAAACAAACATCCTACAAATGTGGATCTTGGCCAGAATGAAATCTTGAAGCCTCCACTAATGTGTGGTGACAGTAAATGCAGAACTTGGAAACAAATTTTTGTTTTTTATTTATACTCCCAGCTAGTGTGAACTGGGGGAGGCTGTCTAGGAGTTGTAATCTTAAAAAGGAACTTCCCCAAGCTCTGAGTGAATGTTACCATCAGTTCTCTTGCTCTGAAATAATATTTATGCTTCCTTTTGAGGGAGAAGGCTTCAAATTTTTCAGAGCTATGTTTAAAATCCTGCCTTGCATCTGAGCATAGGAGCAAGGAGAGTCGCCTCTTGCTCTCTGGTGCTGTGAAACAAAACCAACAGGAGTTGTATTAATTTAAGCTTCATTGGAAACATGTAAGGTGGGGAAAAT
The DNA here is from genome assembly GCA_030412105.1 of Cyclura pinguis. Lineage (NCBI taxonomy): Eukaryota > Metazoa > Chordata > Lepidosauria > Squamata > Iguanidae > Cyclura > Cyclura pinguis. Next base: position 59,699,221 of record CM059604.1, read on the forward strand.
CCATGATTGCCAAATGGAAAAGGTTTAAAATTGATGAGGAAAGAAATTTTCATTTCCAAGCTTCCATGCGGGCTATTAAGATCAACAGAGGAAAGAAAAACGGCTTGGCAGTGTCCCCTGAAGAAAACAGTTTTGCATCTATTTAGTTAAAACTTGGCAAAACAAATCCAATTTTAGTGGTCTCAGATTTCTCAGTGCGCACACAGTATAATTCTCACTTACTGCATTGCCATAATAGTTCCTATGGTCTGAGAACCACTGCAAAACTCCAACTTTTTTTTTATTAAAAATCAATAGAAGCAAAACACATGGGGGGGGGTTTTGAAAACACCTCCCCATTAAACTGTTCCTTTATACCCACCATCTCCAGTATTTCACACATGAAAATAGGAACACTTTTGTGAAATTACTGCATTTCTCTTCTTACAACATGACTGCTGCCTTTCTTTTCTGCTTCTACTAAATTGCATATTGCTGTTTTTATCAGGATCCAGAGCTGTAGTTAATACTAACTAGGGTTAGTTACAAACTGGCTTTAAAGCCCATAATTTGAAGTCAGCTTGTTTGGAATTAACCATAGTTAATGTTAAACCCAATATGCCACTCCACATCAGAGGGGAAAACACAATTAACTAAAAGGTAAAGCACTTTTTTCCCAAAACATCTCTTCCCTGGTCATGCTACACCTCAGTGTAGGTTGTCCTTATCCATGGACATTGTGCTAAAAATGATTTGCCTTATGTGTGATTGTTACTGACATGATTTTGTGTATATCTATGCATCTGCATGGCCCTTTTCGCATGGCATTTGCCATGCGAAAGGGCCCTTTGAGCGTTGCGCAAATGTAAGGAGCGGTCCGCATGATGCACTCACAATTGTGCAATGCTCCAGGGGCTGGCAGGTGCCGTCTGCACACTTTTTCATTTTCAGCTGTGAGCCGAAAATGGTGCACGATTGCACATCGCTCCGGGGCCCTGCACGCACTTGCCATGCATGCGGAGCTCTGGAGCCATGACACTCACGCTTCCTGCTCCAGCGCAGCCTGGGAAACTCCCAGGCTGCACTGCAGAAGGAAGAGGCAGGGCTCTCACATGAGCAGGAGGCAGCTGCGGAGCTGAAGGAACCAGGATGCGAGAGCGTCTCACTAGAGGCTGCTCGCGTGATCCCTGCACCCCAGCTTTGTGAAAAGGTGTGTTGTGGAAAGGGTCCATGTCAGGAAGTACCCACACCCACCTAGAGATTTGTTTTCTGGCAGCAGGGCTGAGACTAGAAAAACTACTGACCATTTAAAATATGTATTCTCAAATTATTCCCTAAAGGCAAAAGAGAGAGCATAATAGGACCATGATTTGTCAGCAGCAGGTAACACAAATCAAAGAGTGATCTTGTTACAAAGAAACCCTTGGAGCATATGCCTACTAATATTATTGGTAGGTAGTACTGCTTAGGATCACATTGCTAAGGTCCCATGTTTTATATAAGTGTGGTTTTGATGTCATACCCTCCAGCATTTCACAGGTGAAAATTGTGATATATGTGGCTAAGTTACACTGGAATGTGGTCAAAAGTGTGTTACCAGGCAAGAAGAGCATAAAAATTATTAATAGGAACACACACAAAATTACTATTATAAGCATAGGAAACTTGGAATTTATGTAGTAAGTTTAAAAAGCTTGAAACCAATCTGCAATCAATAAATACAATACTCTGTATCTGTCTGTCTGTGTGCGTGTGCGTGCACGCGCACGCACACACACACAGCATGATTAACAATTGCTTCTTTACGATATTGATCCTATTTTAGGGAAATTAGAGATGTAGGAGGAATCTAAAGTCTATTAAGGGCCACAATCCATGTGTTTATGCGTGAGAGATATTGAGAGATAGCCTGTTCTTGAAGAACTGCAGTTCAAAGGAAGTCCTTTTAAGGAAAGCCCTTTCTCATAGATTGCTATGTTTATTCTTTTGCTCGCTGAAAAAAGTAACTGGGGTCACATAGGCCCTTTTCACATGTGGGTGGGGAACGGTGTAGAGCGACCTCTCACGGAGGTCGTCTACACCGTAGAGTGGACTGGCGTGGACTACTTTTCGTAGTTTCACACCAGAATCCACTCAGGAGCGGCCGGAACTAGCCAGGCTGCGTGTTTTTTAAAAACCTCTTTTTAGAGGTTTTTAAAAATCACGGAGCGTGCAGCCCTGTGCCGCTCCGTCGCCCGGCTCTAAAGTAGATCTGCAGGCTCGCGCAAGTGCGTGCCTGCAGATCTGCCGGGGGCGGGCTTCCGGCTGGCGAGCTTCTCCGGTTGGTGGAGAGCCTCCACCAACTGGAAGCTGCCATCTGTGACGCCGGAGGAGTGTGGAGCAGCGAGCTCGCGCTGCTCCACGTGGCGACGGACTTACCCGGCTGGAGGTAAGCTCCGTTTTTGGGCGTTTTCGCCCGTTTCCCCCCCGACATGTGAAAAGGGGCATAGGCTCATTCCAATGGCTGCTGCAGTACCATTCTTCTTGCACTGGCCTTATGGGAGAAAAACTCCGCCCATCCTCTCTTTGCAAGTCAGCTGTTCAGGAAAAAGGGGGGGGGTCTAATCCAGAATTTCTTAAGAGTAGAGGAAAAACCAGAATGCAAAGGACTAAGTATGGCTTTCCCAGCTGATTCGTGATTGTTGGAGGCTATGTGATATAAACTGAAATGTGTCTTCATTCCTGATCGGTGTTACAAATGATAACTATGAGTAATTGCTAGAGAACAAGACCTGAAAATATGACTTCCTCCAACAGGAACTGTCTTTACCCAAACCTTTTTGAAAGTAGCAGAGTTGCTTACTAGTCACTGTAATCTGTCATCTGGCTTTGGCAAAAAACACAATAGATAACTGGTGGCAAAGAATTTGGAATGCTCTTTTTTTTGGAAAAGCTGGTGCATGACTTGCAAGCCTCTAAAACAGGAGTATCACACTCAATTTCCTCTTGGGCTGCAACAGCATTATGGTTGCTCTCAGAGGGCCAGGTGTATCTGTAAGACTATATAAATGTATCTGCTCTTTTATCATATTAAATAATTGCCTCTGCATTTGATTATTACTGGTTTTAGAAACTAGAAGTCTAAGAAAAATAATGGCAAGCAGAGATTCAAGTGTACAACAATTGCACAATTTATTGAAAAATGAGTTTTGAAAAGAGAAAGTTTTTTTAAATCATCAGGCAAGTATTACTTGTGCCTCTTTCTGCTCCCCCCTCCCCGTAGCCCTTTGTGCCCTGCTGCCCTTCTCTGTACCTGGTGAGCCTGATCCCCACATTGCAGGCCCCGGCTGCTGCTATTCTGAAGAGGGGCCCAGCAGCCGACACTCGCGATCTGCTTCTACTTCTGACTACTCCTCTGTCCAACTCTTACAAGCCTTGCGGAGCAATGCCATGGTAACCCACGGCAACGCTCCGACGGCGAGACCGGGACAGAGGAGCAGTCAGAAGTAGTAGTAGATTGTGAGTGCCGGCTGCTGGGCCCCTCTTCAGAATACTGGCAGCCAGGGGCCTGCAGTGTGGGGATCAGGCCCACCAGATCGGGGGGAGTGCCACAGCTGCAGGAGAGGTGTAAGGGCCACGTGAAATGGCCTGGTGGGCCAGATTCAGCCCGCAGGCCTTGTGTTTGACACATGTGCGCTAAAGATTTCATTAGCAATGATACCTTTGTCCTCTTCTTTTGGTGGTTTATAGATGAAAATGTCAGTGTGGAATTCCAGGCCTCTGCAGAATTCCAGGCCTTCGTCCAGAAATGGCTTCCCTTCATAGACAATATAAACAGGAGGACACATACCACTGCTACAGTAAAGTATCTTCTGGAAGGGCATATGTGACAGGGCCTTGCTTCTCCCAGATTGGTCTAGCAGTTCCCAATCTAATAAGGATTTCCCACACAGCTCTGCCTCTCCCCTTATGACACTACCTTTGTGTAAAAGGGTGAGGGTTTTCAATGTTTATTTAAAACCACTTAATAATTTTATGGTAGCATGTTTTCTGCGTTACTTTATATACTGCATACAGCTCAAGCTGAGTCAGTGGCTATTTCTGTACCATACACTGTTATAGTGCTCTTATTCCACTTCCAGCAGCCTATGGAATCCTGGGGCTTGCAGTCTAGGGAGGGGCCTTTAGACTTCTCAGCCAGAGAGCTCTTTGGCCTCAGTAAACTACAAACCCCAGAGTTCCACAGGATGTTGAAAGTGGAATAATAGCACTATAACAGTGTAGTGTGGAAATGACCAGTATTTTCAAAGGTAAACTGTAACATTTATTATAACAAGGTAGCATATTAGAGTTCATATGTAGGTTAAGGTCGATACATTTCCTCTGTAGTTTTTAGGCAATATAAGAGATCACACTCTGCTCAGAAAGAGTTCAATTTTATCTTTAGACTGTCGTAAAAGGCACAATGATCATATAGCAGCATTTTGGCTAAACTCTCACCAAAGACTTAACCCCCAATCTTGGTCACACTCTCTGACCAGATCCTACTAGGGTTCACTTACTCTTCTGCCTCTCACTAGGCTTCCAATGATAACTAAATCTCCCCAAACAGTCACCCTTTCTGCCTAAGGGACTCTACTCCTCAGCTCTTTGCTAGGCTCTCACTGAAGGAATCCCAATACCCACAGGTACCTGGGTTTATATAACTTTTTCTCTCAGCCACCAGCCACTCTGACACTCTACTGGGCTGGGTTTCTCTCCTGAGGTGCTACTCTGGTTGCCTAGCAACCTAATTCCAGGCTGCTTTCACACTTCAGATGGCCGCACAGCATGTTGAACGCCTTCCTTCTGAAATAAATCCAATATTGTCTTAACACACCCTTGAGAACATCATTTTGAAACACTAAGCTACTATGCTCGCAATGTAGTATTCATTACCAACTTGTTACCAAAATATCATACTCTTTTGTTTGAATACTGCTGCTGAGTTTGAAAGTTTCTTTAATTTTAAATATATATCTATATATATATATATAGAGAGAGAAATATATGGAGCAGCAGAAGCCTGTATGTAGGCCATACAAGCCATTCAGTTAATATGCATAACTCATGAATAGCATCTGAAAATAACAGATACCCTACTGGTCAGGACCTGACTTTTTAAATTGTGGTGAAAGCTCACCAGTGGTCCCTAATATTTTTTTCAAGCAGTATGTGAGACCACTATGAAAACAATGGAAAATGGAAAAGAGCCTGGATTTCTGAGAACTTTAGCAGTACCAAGTGAGGAAGAGACAAGCCTCTACTCGGTTATGTTTCGTAAAGTGAAAAACAGCTTACCTCTAAGGTTGGACACTAAATGTAACATGCATTTAATATGTCTAGAAATAAGAGGTGCAAAAGAGCACAGAGCCAACTGGAATCATGAGGAAGAGGGAGGATGGCTTAATCTTTTCTTCCACCTTGATCTCAGCGAAAATTGCACATAAACACACACACACGCACACACACAAACATATACCAAAGCTGCCACTGTGTCTGAGAAAGAAGCCTTCCTGGATTCCAATGGAAGCAACACTCCTAGGGCTGAAATAACATTAAAATGAGGGCAAATTTAATTGAGATTGATGCAGTTCTAATTCTGGACCTGTCCCTCCCTTTGCTACCACTATTATTTTGAAATATGTTTACAGATTTAACAGTTATTATTTATTTATATCAGTGGTTTTAACTTGCTTTTATCCAGCTAGGATGGTCTAGCCTAAATCAAGTTTTTAAACGTATGCTGTCTTGCTTCCTACCTAAGATTTGCACCTCTTGTGAGTCAAGCTATATTCTTAAAATGAGTATATTTGTTAAGAATAGTGGCTGATTTTTAACTTCATTTTTAGATACTTGTGTTTAAGCTCCAAACTACTTTTTAATATTTTTACTCCAGTTTTTTTTTTCTCATGGTTTCCTCTACTGCACCTTAAAAACCATGTTTACTTACTGTCAGAGTCATTTTTAGATTAACATTTGTGGAAATTTATCTGCGAAGCCACACCGTTCCTGGTTGAGGTCTTGAACTACAGGAGTCAGAGAATAACTTGTCAGACAAGCGGTACCCTGATGTGTTTAATTAGATACTTTGCTGACAGCGTAGGCAAATGTAAGAGCTTTGCTGTACACCCAGCACTCGCACACAGCTGCAGATATTCTTACCTGTTCAAAGGAAACGAAAGGAAGGGCAAGCGCAATGTCAATATGTTGGTCTTGTGTTTGACAGTTTGATTTTAGCCATGTTAGAGAGACTATTGTGTAAGACTCCCTCACGATTAAGATACTGTTGTTGTTATGAATTTGTATTGCTCCGGCGTCTAGGGCTCTTATCATGATAGGGTCCTATTGTGCTATTCTCTTCAACAAATTAATGGCATGAGGTACTTCCTTGTCTGAAGAGCATTCCATTTATTTCAAAGCCGTCTCAACACACACAGGATGAGAGGAGGAAAGAACATAATGAAAATGTACGCGTTTAAATAAAGTGGGTTCTTGATTTTATTCAGATGCTTACTGTATGGACATTAGAGAAGAATACAGTGTACAAAAATAACAAGGACTCTTAGATAAAAAAGCATTTTGCCAGCCTAAATCATCACTCCGGCAGAATGCACTGTGCTACGTTCCTTGATGAAATTGGGGTGGTGTGGAAATGACAACCTGTTTTGTCATTTGGGGGGCTCGGAGGCTAGCCTTTTAAATCCCTCCCCTCAAAAAAAAAACAAAAAAAACAACCTTCACTTTGATCCACCATCCCATTGTATTTATGGAAACAGTGTTTTCACTTACAGTGACTTCACTTTTTGTTAAGGAGAAACATGATTTACTTCAAAGAGTCTCTTTGAAGATACTTGTAATGATGACTGGTGTTCAAAGAAGCAAACACTTGTTACTTCTGGATAAATATATTTTTAATACACACACACACACACACACACAAAGCACAGCCCCTCCATTTCCCCCCACAAACAAGTTAGATGAGTGTTGAACTGATAATGCCATTAAAATGCACAAAATGCATCCTACAGCTCAGCAGGGAGCCTGACTGTGACCATAAAAACCCTTTGAAAATTCAGATAGGAGAAGGAAAGCAAAGAAAAAAAAAACTTGCATCCTGCCATTTCAGAGGGAAATTCCACTAAATCCAAGCTACTGCATGAACTGTTCAGCTACTGCTTGCCTGGCCTTTGTATCAGACTACATTATCCAGACACAGCAGGCTAAATCCAATTTTAGTACCGAGGAGAGGAGACCCATTGAAATCCATGTGACTAGCAAATCCCATTCATTTCACCAAGTGTAATCTAGTTTGAACTAAAATTGAATTTAGACCATTGTGACCCAAATGGGCACAACACTGAAATTTACGTGCAGAACAGCTCATATCTGGATTGAGTTATTGGCTTATGTGCATGTACATGTACATCGGGGCAACAGCATACAAGGTATTCCTGATATATACTGCATACTGATTTGCAAATGACACATTTGTAGGAACTGGACCACTATTTCAAGTTTGTTTCAAATACTTGATGCCACGCAGGTGGGATTCTACATGAATATGTTATTTTAGGCATGGCACAGAAAGAGAGCAGGAGAGACAGACAGACAGACAGAAATTTCTTCCTGATTCCTCAGAATCAGTCAGACTGCTAATGCGGACAAAGGCAAAAGCCATTCCGCAAGTATTTCTGAATCAACTAGTGGGGAGGAGACACTCTGAAAGAGCAACATATGGCTTGGCACTGCAGAAAAACAAAGCATAGATTTTTGCTTTTGTAGCTGTATGATTAGAGGAAGAAAAAGAGGATAGTGATGGTGATGTTCATGGTGGTGGTGGTGATGATGATAATGACAATGATGATGATGACAACTAGATTTATTTATTTACATATGTATTTATTTGTATAGCACCATCTGTTTGCATAGTGCTTTATAAAGAAGTGGAAAAATAAGGCAAGACTGAAAGGTGCTTTCAATCTAAAGTAGACAAAAGGAAACAACAGGAAAATGTGGAAATGGGGGTATAAGTAAGCAGGGGAGAATATGTGATTATTTCAATTACATGTATTTTGCTTACAGTAGGATTGAGGGATCGCATTGAAAGCCAGTGTTTGAGCATTGGACTCTGATCCTGGAGACCAGGGTTTGATTCCCCACTCAGACATGGAAACCCACTGGTTGACCTTGGGAGAATCACATAGCTCCAGAAAAAAACATGGCTATTTCCGCACGAGACGGTTATAGCACTATGATTCCACTTTCAACATCCTATGGAATCCTGGGGTTTGCAGTTTCGGGAGGGGCTGGCCCTGCAAACCCCAGGATTCCATAGGATGTTGAAAGTGGAATCATAGTGCTATAACTGTCTCTTGCAGAAATGGCCCATGATAGGGTTGCCTTAGGGTCGTCATAAGTCGGAAGTGACACAACAACAACAACAAAAGTGAGGGATAGGAAGAAGAGTCAGTGACTTCCAAGAAGAGGTGATTTCTAAAGCACAGAGCTGGTAGTATTCTTGCAGACATTTCCAGGCATAAGGGAACTGAAAGATGAAAAGAAGTTAAGCCATTGAAGGGAGCAGAGGGCCATTCAAAGGCAGAAGCTGATGGAGCTGCTGGACAAGCAACAGTAACAGAAAGGAATTTGCATAAAAATAAGGTGGAGCAAGGCCATGGAGAACATTGAAGGCAAAATCTGGTGCAAGAAGCCCATGGAAGGGATTAAAGAATGGGTCCATTTGGCCTGAATGATGAAAGAGATGGATAATTTTCGGCAACAAATTTGGATGGACATGAGTCGATGAAGGTAAGACAAAGGAAGAGCAGAGACAGAAAGAACTGTAGTATCTGAAGATAATACTGGAGAATGGACAGAGAAGAAAGGCTTTGTTGTCGTGATGTTATGAAGAGAGAAAAGGCATGTTCTGGTGATTAACTGAATTGTGGGGTGCAGGGTGTGTGTGTCCCAGGCTTTATGCCTGATCAACAGGACAGATATGGCAGTACTGTCAGTAAATAAGGAGAGTAAACAAAGAGATGAAGGCTTGAGAGAAAAGAGTTCAGTCTTGGGCATAATAAGTTTATCTGCTCAGCAGACGTGAGACAACAAGAAAACTGGATCAGAGTCCAGAAGTGGTAGTTTTCAAAGAAGTAGCTGTACTAGCCTCTTGCAGCATTTAAAAAGGAGGAAGAAGGGGGAGGAAAAACAAAAGAAATGTGGCAGCAGCTTTAAGACAAACATTGGCTATACCATTGTGTTTTACAATCATATGTGGCTTTATTCTATTGCTTAATTCCAACTACAATTGACCCTTTGAATCAGTTGTTGAATGGTGATTCAACGGACAGGTGAACCCATTGATTCAATGGGTCTATTTTATTGAAGATGAACAATAGGATTCAAGTAAATACCTATGTATTAATTGGCTGTTGCATTTTTAGTATATCCTCTTTTCTTAAAAAGTTGTCACCAAACTGAAATAAATAAATATATAGTGTGAAGATATTGTTATTTCATTTTATGAAAAATCCAAAGTACTTCTCTGATAGCTCTTTTTCATGAACCAAACCAATGTAGTGAATGATGTTACAGCCTTCTATACAATATAGTATTTTAATTCCCATTTGCACTGAGGAAGCAAATAGTATATGAAAATCTAATTTCTTCAACAGTTCCCTTGCATTTAGACATTTAAAATAAGTTAGTACAGTTTTTACAGTGCACACAGGGAGTCTGAATCAAAAATATTGTCATGAACAAAGAAGAAAAGAAAACAAGTTACTTTCAGGTAGGAGCAGTTTCAAATGCATTTGTGCTACTTCTTAGTTGATCTTCCAACTAGAATACTTTGGGGGGGAAAATTATTCCAGACTTCTTCATTATAGGGAGGTACAGAGAAATTGAAATAGTAGAATCAATCATTTTTCTGATGAGTAGCTCTATGCTTCATAGCATTAAGACATGACAGAATCCTGTGGAATTATTGTAGTACATTTACTGGTATTGTGTTTTATTACCTTTAATCTTTAAGTCACATGAGCTACTCAAGAAAATTACTCCAGATTTGATCAGAGCAGAATGTGAATGCTGGTTCAAAAAAAAAAGTGCTTCACAATTATAAAAACAGGATCAGCTTTACTATAATGTTAATTGGAACAACTAACCATTTTGTTTTTCAAACAAAATTATTGCAGCAGTAGACAAAAGGGCTTTTATTTGTTTCACTGGGAGCATTTCTTCTTTGGGTGCTTCTGTTCTTTTGGGAACAATCAGTTATATGATCCAAATATGCCTGTAGCATTAGTGCCTTCTCTGGGTGGTAGTGTACACAAAGTACTAAGCTTGAAAATTACTTGAAAATAATTAGTTACACTTTGGACAGAAGGAGTCCAAAGTAGCTGGCCTGGTAGTTGCATTTTTATCCAGAGTAATCCTTTCCTTTCTCCGTTTTTTGAAAAGTACAGAAATATTTATGTTCGTAAAAAAAAAAAAAACCTATAAGAATTTTTGTGGTAGCAAATACACTGTACCCCTCTATCCCTTGTTGTCACCCCAACATACACAATAAGGTGTGAGAGGATAACAAGCTATAGCCATGAGCCAGCATTTTGAACCATGTGGCATTCTCCTTCACTATGTAGTGAGGCCATACTTTATAACTACAAAGATTACTTAAAAGTCACAATTTTGCTGCAAAAGGAAAGAATTTAACACTGTTGGCTCATAGCCCAAGTGGGGAAGTACCTCATCCCACCATTCCGCAGTGAACCCTCCTCCCCAACTGCAGCCCACACCCACAAGTTTTGCTGTTGTAGCTGTGTGCCTTCCAATTGTTTCTGACTTACGGTGACTCCAAAAGAAACCTCTCACAGGATATTCTGGGGTTAAGTGTGTGACATGCCCAAGGTCACCCACTGGGTTTCCATGGCTGAGTGTGGAATTGAATCCCTGTCCTCAGGGTTGTAGTCCAGCACTCAAAACACTATAGTATACTGGCTCTGTTAAATGACAATTATAATGAAACTTAGGCCCTTTCCACTCAGCATTTTCCATGCGAAAAGGCGCCTGGAGCATTGCACGATTGTGAGGAGTGATCTGCATGATGCACTCACAATTGCGTGACGCTCCAGGGGCCGGCAGGCACTGATAGCACACCTTTTCATTTCTAGCTAGAAGCCAAAAATGGTGCCCAATTGTGCATTGCTCCTGGGCCCCGCGCGCACTTACCTGGTGTGCGGAGCCTCCGGAGCCCCGCCGGTTGCGCTTCCTGCCCCAGCACAGCCTGGGAAACTCCCAGGCTGCACTGTGGAAGGAACAGGCGGGGCTCTCGCGCAAGCAGGCAGCTTGTGCAGAGCCAAAGGATCCCAGACATGAGAGCCTCTCGCTGGAGGCTGCTCACACGATCCCCGCACCCCAGCGCCGGAAGAAGGTAAGGTGCGGAAAGGGCCTTAGTTATATCATCATTTTTTGAGGAAGGAAATTAGTTACAAGCAACCAGTTAGTTGCAACTCCAGATCAATCTCTGATTGTAACTATTAATGCTACTTACTTAATTACTGGCTTAAAATGTATCTGACAGGTGTTGTGTGGTTCACATGTCTATTGACTGCAATTGATGCAGTTCCTGAATGCATGTCTGTTACTGATGTTTATGCAGAGGCAGAAGGCTACTCACCTTAATCTCAAAAGTTTAGAAGGGGCATTCCAGTGTTTTCAACATTGTATTCTCCTTTACTCTTTTGTTCCTAAATTTCTGCTAAAAAACATGTTTTTATGGTAGGCAGAGGCTGTTAGTTGCTCACAGGTAATGTAGTCCTCTGCCAATAGTGTAAAGCCAATCCATTTTATATAAGATAGGGCATTTTGCAGCTACCAGAATACTATGACTTTTGTTCTTTGCATTGACCTAGACTGGATTTGAACCAGTGATCTAGAAGTAATACTTTGTATCCCATTAGTAATATGTTGAGCCATCAAGTCCCATCCCAAGCCTCAATTTCTTCTCCTATCAGCTGGGCACTGCTATATTTTTTTTCCCAAACAGCTACTTTGATTTCACTGCTCAAAAAAGAAATTCAAGCGTGCATGAGGGAGGGTGGCAGACAACCATTTACTGGCAGCCCACACCCTTCATTACATAATGGGACACAGTGTAAATGCAGGCTTACATTAGCCTATTCATTGTGTGCATTCAATCCCTTCAAATCTACTTCAAAGAAAAGAAAAGGAGCCTAGCTCATTAGAAGATAAACAAGATAAGAAAAGCAGGCCATGTCAATTGCAGCACAGGCCCCAGATGCTTAAGTTAGTTACACTTTTCCGTCTGAGGCAATATATAAATCCATTCTCTACTCTGAGGGCAGCGGCTGAGCAAAAAGACTTCTCCAAACAGCAAGATCTCCAAATTCTCTGCTCGGTCGAATATGAATAGCCTTAATATATGATTTTCTCCTTTTTAGTCTGTCGTACATTGCATTATTTTGCAGTAAGGCACAATTGTGTAACATCTGCACAATTATGGAAATAAAAGACTCTGGGGGAAGGTAATGCAATGAAACATGTGGACCAAGGTTGCTTCAGATGCCCAATTATATTTGTCCTTATTCATCTACCATCACATGTACACTGCAGTCATCAGACAGAAGCAGGCAACATGCAGCAGCTGAACTATTTGAGGTGATTTAGGAGGCAAACCAATCTCTCAGAACTCTTAATTTTCAGTCCTATTCTGAGCTTTCGATGAATTAAGAATTGCCTTGCTAAATCAGAGCAAGCTTCTTCACAAGTCAAGTGTCACATTTCCAATAATGGCCATAAGCTGCCCCTACAAGCAGCACTCCCTCATCCATCTAGGGCCTACAAAAATTTTAGAGACTACAAAAACAGGATTTTAGGGCCTAAAAAAATCCCTAGTGGTAAGTTGGAAACATCCCTACTGGTACATGACGGTGAGGCAGGGGATCAAATACAAGAGTGCTTAGGACCTACTGAAACTTTAGTGCGGTCCTGCGTACAAACTCCAGCTCATGGTAGCATGCCTATCGCATGTTGTTTAATTCCAGTTTCCAGTAATCAGAGGTATACTTCTTCTGAGATTCCATCTTATACTCATTAAATACATTAATAAAATCTGAATTTATCTGAGCTATGCAGATTTGGGTTGAAAGACAGCTGGTCTTGAGGGCTTCGTTTTGTTTTCTTAGTTCTTAGGAACTAAGGAACTTAAGAAGCTCAGTCATTTTGGCTATGCCTTTATGGGAGATTTGTATCATTCAGCTTCTACATTTGAATCTTTTCTGATACTTGATGAAGGGCTCACATCTCAGTGATAGAATGCATGTTACATATACCAGGTTCAGACCCTGACAGCAGAACAAAAACAAAAGCCATTTCCACACTGTACTTCCTTCTGTTGTCCTCGTGCTGCGGTCCCGGCAGTGCCTTTGCCGGAAAGGGAGTGTGGCACGAATGCTCCCCTTTGCACCTGGCTGGCTCCCTGTGGAAAAGAACATGAGCAACATGCTCCTTCCTTCCATCCTCCCTCCTCCCTTCCTCCCTTCCTTCCTTCCCTCTGCAGTGCAGCCAGCTTCTTTCCCATACTGTGATGGGGAAGGAAGCATGTGATTGTGCTTCCGCCCCTTCCACATGGCCAGTGGTGACAGGAGCATTGTGCAATGGCAGGGGCTTAATGGATTTTTTTCCCATTAAGTGAATATCCCATGATCGTGGCGTGGGGGGCATGCTGGCTGCAGGACTGCAATAAAGTCGTGCGAAAGCACGACTCACGAATCACTGCCAATGCAACCTCATCGTGCGACCGCAACACTGTGAGGAAATGGCCAAAAACTGGGGGGTCTAGTGAAATCCACAAGAGACTCAACAGTGCTGAGCAAAATATGTTTGTTATTTTACAATAAAGCAACTTCAAAGGTTCATTAGCTCATAACCAGAAGTTTGGGCTAATTGCTTAATTCTTATGAGTATAAAAGGAGGAAAGTAATATATATGACAACACTCTGAGCTTCTGGGGAAAACATAGGCATACAAATGTGGTGAAATAGTAAGAATTACATGAAAGTTTTTCTGGTGCCTTATTCAAACAATGCAGAACTGTTTTGCATGATGAAAGATATCATACTGTGCGTCTGTTCCTGAATGAAAACCTGGGTGTTTTCAGAAAAAGAACATATTTTAAAAAGAAAAAAAATGCATTGCACTGTATATTTAACACTGATCATTATATAGTCAAAACAATTGTTCATGCATTTCAACTGCTGGCCCTGGCTACAGATCTGCACCCATGTTTTGTATGCAAAACTGAATCCAGCCTATTCAGCATGAAAAGATGGTATCATAATAGTGGCAAAGAGGCAGACATTGGAAAAGTTACTATTTTAGACTAAAAATCCTCCAGCCAGAATGGCTAACAGCCAAAGTGATTGCTGGATCCTTGGAACTGTAGTCTAAAAGGTTTTTTTTTAGAGATGTTCTTCTAAGAAGAGCATCAGCTAGATGCACATCCATAGTGACATCAGCCCAGCATGCAAGAGGTTGCTAAAATAGACAGGCCTCTCTCAGCGGATCCGAGTGGCAATCAGAACAGTTTTGAAGACTGAAGCCAGCACTGCAAAGAGAAAAAGCTTCAGCTGTTATTTCAATAATTTTAAGACTTCAACCATGAAGTTGGTGAAACCGTATTTATTTGGATGGCGTCACCAACAAACAAATGGAAAACAATGCTGTTTGACTGGCTATTCCATCACACTGATTTTCTTTTTCCAGAAGATGTGAAGCCTGGAGTAATCATGAATAAATACTACAACATCGATCGATCGATTGATCAGTCATTCAATCTTTATTAGGATAACCTTGGGATAAGTAATTAGAGAATGTACTGGGTTTTTTTAAAAAAAAATTTCAAGACACAAAATGCTATTCATATTTTGGATACTTGTTTTAATTAGAGTAGAGCCTTGTCTAATTACAATAAAGAATATCTTTACTTGACATATGGCATGGGGAAAGTTAAACATGTGCTTTCTCTGATTGAAACCAGTAGAACTTAACATTCTTGTACTGGACCAAATTGCATTTGAAGTTAATACAACACTTGCTTTTCGAATCTCCTGGGCTCTGGCCCTCTGCTGCAACCATTGTTTTAATCCGCTACACTCTTGACATGCATCTTAATTTCTTTGGCACCATGCATATGCTCTTCAGTATAATCATTTAGGACCTCCAGGCAACTTTGCACTTTAGCACTGAATCTTATTTTATTCCTTTTAATATTCTTCGCCAGCACACTGAGCTCTCCAGCCATAAAACAGCAATTTAGGCTTTTTTTTCCCCTACTATCCATTTGTGCAATGAGACCCATAGGAATTTCTGCTTGGCTTCTGGTTATCATTTATACATTCTTTTAAGACTTTTAAAAGTGTGATGCACTTACTCACATCACCAGATCATCATAATGCCAGCTCTAACTGTCAATATTTCCATTTTACAGATGGAAAACTCTAACTAAGGAACACTGCTTTGTCCAGAGCTGTTGTGCAGAGTCAAAACAAATGTTGAATTTGAATTCAACTCTCTCTCCCACCTTCAGTTCTTAGTCTGGTGGCCTACATTATCCACTAGAAACTTCCTCATGACACAATTTAAGGCATAATATTTATTGTTCAGAAAAAACTAAAACATGGTTGGAAGCTTTCATGAGCACAGCTCCCCAATCATCTGTTTGTCATGTCCTGCCCTATTTTTTCAGCCCCAGGGGGCGTTTTGTTTTGTTTGAGCCTCTGGTGAACTGTGAAGCATGAGGGCTGGGTGCTCTTTTCCTTGGCAAGCCCCTAGCTATGCAGACATGCTCTAGAATGGGCTGTGTTCCTTGAGGTTCTACTGTCATGGCTCTCATGATACTAGATTCCAGTTTTCTTCAGTTCTTTCCCTATTGAGGCAAGATAGTGAAAGAAGAGAGAAGTGGCTATGAGTTATACTGTCCCAATAACTTTGTGTCCCACAGCATTTGTGTCATATTCACCTACAGTGGCATCATTCATGGTGAAGAATGTTGTATCACATTCACATTGTTAAGCTTTTCTCTGTAGTTTTCAGCCAAGAGCGTAGATCTTCGTACGGGGGTGGGTGGGGTGGGGCTCAGGTCCACTAATTCTCGGCTGGGGATGGCTGAGCCCTCTTCTCAGCCCCCCAAAAATGACTAGGCACATAATGATCAGGATGATCAAGACTCTTGTGTAGTTGAGCCCTATGAGGAACTAGAAGTCAGAAGTGTTTTATTTTTTAGCCCTCTCTGCATTCACTTAACAAGATGTTATGTATATTTCCCCATACCTTGATATGTACAGTACTGTGATGCTTTAAACAATTTTATACTATTTCATTTACTATTTTGTTACATTGTTAACTGTTTTATTTGGTGGTATTGTGAAAGGAAGTCATGTAGGGATGGGGGGGTGGGAGGGCAGTTTGCCCCAGGCGACAATGTTTTTGGGGTGTCCTGGCCCATAGCCATGCCCCCACATGCCCTGGCCGTGCCCCCACACACAGTGGCCACACCTCCACACACAGTGGCCACATCCCTTATGCTGTAGCCCCGCCTACTCCCACCCCCCTTCCACACACTCCAACCCCCCTTCCACACACTCCAAGCTCCGCCACTGGTGAAAGGCAGTAGGATAAAAGGGGGACTGCACTGTTATCCCAAAATGTAGGTGCCACAAGAGCCACCCTGCAATGCCAAATACCTCCTTGAAAAAGTGGGGAATTAATTAGTTCAAAATCAGGAGGCTGCGAGAGGGGGGTAGTGAAGAAGAGTAGTGAAGAGCAGAAATATATTTTGGCTTGGGTAGGACCTAAGGACAGTTCTCAGTCAGGAGCCAGATGGACAGAGTGATGGAGAGACCTTTGAGAAACTGCACTGGGTATCCTGAAATCAGGGGTATTTGTACCCTGAAAATAGGCTGTGGCAGTGAAGGTTCCAGATGCAAGACAAAGGGAACCTGTTGTGAACAACAGGTCTTTTGCCTGTTGATGGGCTTAGTACTTGTTTGAAAAAGACATGATGGGTGTTGTAATAGCTGTCTATTGTGGGTGCTGTGAGGAAAGAGGAAGGAGTCCAGGTATACAAGGGATGGATATCTATCAATCAGTGGGCTTCTCACAGTTGGCTTCCTTGGAAAATTCCAGCTTCTATTTAAGCCTGTTATCCACAGGAATGGTGTATTTGTCTGACAAATGACTGAGTCTTACCTGGAGGAAGTTTCAAGTTGACCTATCCTTTCTCATGTTTATAGTCAAATTTCTTCCCTCGCTCGGTTTGACCTCTCCATCACCTTTCAGGTCTGATTTTGATATCAGAGCCAATTAATACAGTTGCCAATCCAATATCATGCCAATTAGGTATGATGCCCATCCAAACCATACTAATATCAGGGACCCCCAAAGCAGGGCCTCACAGCACTACCAATAGATAGACTGAAAAAACGAAGCCACGGCCCTGAGTTTGCAAGACTTGGGGAGGACAGCTGATGACCAGAGATTTTAGAGGCCTCTCATTCATAGGATTGCCATAAGTTAAAGTCAACTTGATGGCAAATGACAACAAAATTATTATCGCTGTTATTATTCACTGTATTCAGTGTTTGTACTGTTTTGCAAAAACATACATGTAAGTTTACAACATTTATAATTTCATAAATTTATTAATTTAAAGCCTTCTCTTTAAAAATAGTCCTGGGATCCCAGCCCAAGGCATATTCTCCTTTTGAAATCAGACAGCGGTATAAGATCTGGAGGGATATTGTGCCACACGTGCAAAGAATTCTTTGTAACCCCAGCTTCCCTTTCTTAACTTGTAGCTACCTCATCCCTGAATTCCCAGCTTCAGCAACTTCAGCATCTTCAACAACTCCAGCACCAACAGCAGCAGCAGCAGCAGCAACAACAACAACAACAGCAGGGCCAAACAATCCAGCAGCCGCAGGGACAAACCAGCCAGCCCCAGCATCAAGCTCAGCAACAGCCTCAGCCGCCACAGCCTCAGCCGCCACAGCCGCCGCCCCCGCCACAGCAGCCTCCACCGCAGCCTCCACAATCGCAATCTCAGAGTCAGAATCAGCCGCCACCGGCCCAGCAGCCTTCAGGCTCCCCTCAGAAACCCAGTCAGTCTCCAGGACATGGCCTTCCCTCACCGCTCACGTCACCAAATCCACTCCAGGTAGGGCTCCTGATTATCTAAGAATGGACTCTCTTGCCATTTCTTTCAAAGCCCTTCTTCTTTCTCTTGACTCTTCCTTTGATTTCAGTCACTGTTCATCCCAAGTTTTGTTCATCAAGTTCACTGTTCATCCAAGTTTTGTTCACCAAGTTCACTGTTCATCCAGCATTGTCCTGCAGTTTCCCTTACTCCTGTTTCTCTTTTTAAAACATAATTTCATATACCTGTGTTGCAGAGGCACCTTTTCACTCTTAAGGCGATCTACTTCTTTTTTTCAGAGTCATATATTTGTAGGGTACATCTTTTGGATAATTTCCCCCAGAAAATAGGATTCATTCAGAATGGTAGCACAAGCGGCTGGTGTACAATTAGAAGAAGGAGCAAAGAGGGTTTGAAGTACAAATACTTATTTTTATTCTCTCTCTCTCTTTATTTGTCATTCAGAATTTTGTGTCTGACTTTTCTCCTTGACAAACTAGAGCCCCCAAGTTAGCAATTCAAACACTTATGTAATAAAATACGAATGACAGCAGGGGGAAAACAATACAAAGGCTGATGGCCCATATCAGAACTTAGAAACGTTTTTGAAATGCAGAGGGTTCTGGGAGGGTAACTCTGTACAAGATGTGTCTTAAGAAGCAACCAGCTTCTC
The DNA here is from genome assembly GCA_030412105.1 of Cyclura pinguis. Taxonomy (NCBI): domain Eukaryota; kingdom Metazoa; phylum Chordata; class Lepidosauria; order Squamata; family Iguanidae; genus Cyclura; species Cyclura pinguis. The sequence goes on from CM059604.1 coordinate 59,718,108, forward strand.
CTAACCTGGTGCCATCAAAATGAGTTAATCTCCCTCATTGTCCATCACCCTCAGCCATCAAGTGGAGAGGATGCTAGGCCAAGGGAAAGTAATCAAAAGTATGATGAAATAAACTCTCTTTTTTTTAAACAACCCATATTTCAAGAGTTTAAAGATGAGGTTTTTTTTTTTTCCCCTGCTGCACACAGGTGTGCCTTCACCCTTTCATCCTCACAATAATGAGCTAACACAGAACAGCACTGTGGGAGTTGGTAGGTAAAGATGAGATTGTTGCTGCTGAGAACATGGACTAGTCAGAGGTAAAGCTGAGGGTTCGCTTCAAGGCTGTTAGACCAGCAACAAGACAACGAATGTGTGCGGTTTCCTTTGTGGAGGGTTTTTTTTTTTAGACAGATGTTAGATGGCTGCCTGACAGGGATGCTTTACCTGTGGATTCTTGCACTGATAGGAAGAGGAAATAGATAACTACTGACGTCCCTTCCAATTATGTGATGTTGCTCTTTTCCCAAACTTTCAGGGGGCAAAGAGAGGTGCATATTGTTCTACTCAGCTGTGTTTAGAAACTATGTCACAGAATCCCCCTTCCAGCATGCCTAGGGGTTTCTGGGAGCTATGGTCCAAAAATAACTTCCTCAAGGTCTGCCCCTACTGAGCTTCATGGCTGAGCTGAGTTTTTATCAAGACTGAAGGACAAAAGTGATTTTTTTTTTTAGTTTTGCCCCATAAAATGTCACTGTGCCTTCTACTTCCTGATAGAAATTTCATTTGCACCATTGTCAAAAGACAAAGTGAGGTAAGGTACACACTAGTAACTATCAACTAATTCAACCAGTCGTAAGTGGCAAGACCTGCATTGTTTGCAAATGGTTTTATCTTTGGCCCTTTCCGCATGCGGTTATTAAGGCGGGCCAATGTGTCTTGCCACGGAGGTCTTCTGCACATTGGAGCGGACTAGGTTCGGTTTATTTACCTTCGTTCCACATGTAATTCCGACTAAATGCACCCCCATGTTGTGGTAAAGTGCGCTATTTGAAAAACGGAAGAAATTGGTTTTCCAGTTTTCCAGATCGAGCCGATTTGTACTTTCACAGTGGTGCAGACACGTACATTTGCACCAATGCGAATTGGTGGTCAGCAGAGGGCTCTTGGGAGGGGCCAGGGGGTAGTATGGACTTTCGCGCGTACGCACATACGCAATAACGTACTAAACCATGCAAAAAAAAAAAGGTCAATCACAGCCGACACAGTGGGGTGACGGGAGTAGCAGGAGTGGCCACGGCGGAGGCAGTGTGGTTTCATGAACTCGCACTCCTCCGAATCAGAATGGAACATAGCAGTAGCTGTGCAGAAGGAAATGAGGGAGAATCTGCCTTGTTTCGAGCCCAGAAAATTCTGTAAGAAATGGCATGAACCGATTCACCAGCCTCGTGCGGAAAGGGCCTTTGTTTGCACTAACTATATGTTTCTATATTACCATTTATAGCTTCTTTAAGGGGGAATAAAAGTCAGACACTAAAAGAAACAAAACAAAGAAGTGTTCAGGACTAGTCATAGAGTGCAATCTGAAAGCATAGGAACAAGAACAGCAGTTTGTGCAAAAAACAGCTGGTATGAATGCACCCATTTGGTAATAAGGGAGAGTCAATTTCACTCTTTAGGGAGGCGATGATCCACTCACTGCAGGGAAAATAAAATGAACCCTGCAGGGGCTGCATGCACATGCTGATTGCTATCAGCTAATTTAAATCAATCTTTTGTATGCATGCTGCACCAAACCAGCAGCTTTTACGTAAGCAAAAAAAGGGAGAAAAAAAGCAAACTGTGGGAATTCCTAGATCAAGTTCATGGAACAGTAAATGCCTCTTTTTCTCCCCCTAACACACAACATCAACATTATTAAGAATATGTACACAAAGTAAGCCATAAGCACAAATATAAGGAATCCAAGTGGATACATTCCTCACAGATCTAGAAGTGGGATAGATAATGTTTGGTGGATCCCTCAATATTTTTGGAGAAACTTGCCAGAATCCTCCAATTCACTAGGATGTTAACTCTATGGAAAATCTTGTGTGCATGATTACTCATAAATCCTGTGAATCTAAATAAATGTGAGTGGGAATGCAGCCTTAATCTTGCCCAGGGAAACTCTTAGGATCAGTGAGGATGGGCTGATATCTGTCAGAGATCGGTGACCACCCCAGAAGTCCCCAGTACTATTTTGACAATTCTTTGTAGGGAAGCCGTCCCTCTAAATTTGTGATATAGATACAGCAGGTACAAGTACTGTCCTGTTTTCTTAGTCCTTCGTTTGTCCTGGTGGATATGTGCAGGGGTGAGTTTTGTGACTACTGCATAGAGCTAAAAATCATGTGACCCTCCAGTGGTTGCTGGATTATAAACTCTAACCACCATAGGCAATGATAAAGAATGCCAGGAGTTGCAATTCTGTAACATCTGGGGTAGGGGGACATGATCTCCATATTTGAGTTAGAATCTCCCTTCCAATCTCTAGCAAACAATACAGGGCATCCAAATTGTCTGTTTATTTGCTGTGAAATTGTCTGCTTATTTGCTAGCACCAAATTTAAAAGTACAAAGGCTTCTTATTGAGCTGTGCTTTGGGGATCTACCCCTCTCTTAGCCATATGTTATTCTTCTCCCAGGGCAGGGTGGGATGCAGGCCTGATATGCCTGGAATGTCCCCACTATACCACTTTGACTTCTGTTTGATCTCATCTGGCGTCATAAGCTAAGCGAGTCTGACCTGGTAGTTTTGAATGGAGGAGAGTCTTCCAGCAAATTCCAGATGCTATATTGAGGAGGACTATAAGTTAGTGGCAGATCACATGCTTGACATGCAGAACATCCAAGGTTCAGTCCCCAAAATTTCCAGGGAAAGAATCCTGCCTGAACCAGGAGAGTTTCTGCCAGTCAATGTTGAAAACAGATGGACCAATGGTCTTCTCAGCATAAGGCAGCTTTCTATGTTCTGCCAGTCAAAGTCAGCAGAGGCTGGTAGCTCCAGTGTCAGAATTTCCTCTGAATTTTAGTCTGAACTTTAAATGAGATCTCCAAGTTACTGAACCCTGTCCACCAAATAGTTCTAGCATCTTTCCAAATGCCTTTAAATTCTGGTCAGAAACTAGAAGTGGATTCATTGTCCTGCTAACATCAGGGCCACCAACCTCCACTGGAGAGAATGAATTTTAAATGTCAGGTGTTTAAAATTTAGATTTAAATTTGGCTTTGTCTCCTCTTTCAGGTGAAACAGACAGAAACATACAAAGCTGACTTAGTCTGACTAGCTGAGCACTGTCAACATGCTCACTGGCAGTGACTCCCTAGCATTTCAGACAGGAATTTTGAAGTTTAAGATGGATTTGAACTTGGGATTGTCTTCAGGTGAAGCATGCAATCTACAAAGCTTTCTGAAGGAATTTTTAAAAACCAAAAGAATTTAAATTTAGTGATGGTGATAGTGGTTTTGTGTATTCCTCTCCAGGACGTTTTATATTCATTTCATCTACAGTTAAACTAGAATGTCCGTAGTTCAGGATACTGATGCCTATGACAATACATTCCTTATAGGAACGCGTTATAAAAGGTTTCCTAGATTCCTTTTTAAAAAATTAACAATTCAAAAATATCCTCTCCCATTTTGCTCCTAGCATGTATGGCTTTGGTTGACCAATGCTTTACTTCAATAGCTTAAGACTCTTTTAGGAGTAGAACAATAATTCATAGTGTCAATGGCTACTTAAGCTAAGTGAACAGTCTATTGTGTTACCAATTGCTTAGGGACTCTTTAATATGCAGATTATTGATGCAAAAATAGATCCAAAGCCATTGCTGTCACATTTTATTTTCTCAACACTGCTGCTATTCCAGTGCAGCTGAGTACATATGAGAGAAGTACTAAAATGAATGTTAACAACCCGTCAATTTGCTCTGCAGTTACTTTTCATATTAAACTACATATGTGCGTATATATAATATGAAAAATAGAACAGTATAGGCCTGGATTTTAGCGACAGACCCATTGAATCAATTACTGTATGGATATCCAACACATGTGTAAATGCGATTGATTCAGTAGGTTTACTCTAGTTGATAAGATTCAGGCTATGACTTGCAATGAATCTTTCTGTTAAGTATGGCTGTGTTTTTGTTGCTTCCTCTTGAACCCATGTCAGCCACATATTTTATGGAAGCACCATTTGGCAAACTAATCCTTCCTGGCAGTTGATCTTGCAGTGGCTGATCATTTTTTCACAGCTGTGTACTGATGTGTCAAGGCACCTTTTCTAGTCAAGAATGAGAACATTTGTATTCTTTCCATCCCCACATCTGACTGCATTTATCAGACAATCCCACCACCGTAGAGTACTACTTCATACACTTTCATCATGTCTTGCTAGGCAACCAGGGACCAGCTGGTATTCCACACTGGTCAGATTTGGTCTGGGGTCCTCTAGTTGTGCATCCCTGCTTGAGAACAAGGAACCTTAAAATGAGAGGTTGGACTAACCATGAATATACATTCTGGGATGGCAGGAGGAACAATCCACGACAATTGGGTTAATCCCCATGTACCAACTGGATCAGGCAGGAGTCCATGACATCACTTATATAGTTACTGTTGTAAAAGCTTCTTGGAGATCTTGTTGCGGTTCTTTTTGTCTGTTGCTTTAACATAAATATCAACTTGGAATTAAATTCAAGGAAATAATAGTCTCCAAGGTGAATGGTCTTTGTGAACTAGAATAAAGCAGCTTTGGTTTGAACAATATTAAGGGAATAAAAATCAACTAACTTAAAATTTGACAGGTTAAATTTCATTTCTGAATTCTTGATTTTTCATGTGGGTTTTATCTTCTTGCATTATTCAGGTGCTGTCCAAGAGATATTGGCTTAGAACAGTTCAGCTTAGAAAGATTGTCATGGAGAAGCCAGTAATACAGAAGGATGATTGCATTTATTTGAAAAGGCTCTGAAGGATAACAACAATTATAACTAAAAATGTACAGATGCTGTCATGTCTTCAGACAGAAAATTAAATGAGAATGACTTTGTTACATGCACCTGAGTAAGGTATTTTACATTTTTTGGTTGATTTGAAATTAATGACAGTGTTGGGTTGCAACCAGAGCCGCAAAAATTCTCAGAATGATTCTTGTCAGATTTCTCTATAAAATGTCACACTGTCACTTTATTATTTCTCGGTCCTCAGTTCAGCAGAGGGTGCTGCATTCAAGTTTGAAGGTTTGTTTGTTTGAATAGCCAAATTGTATGTTTACTTTCTTGAATTACCAGAGCCAATCTTTGTTTGGAGATTATTCTAGCCCATTAGCCTGGTTTGAGTCAAATTATAGTATAGCTACCTCCTAGAATTACTGTTTGTTTGGAGATTTTTCTTTTAGCCTAATTTGGTAGTTATTGTTCTCACTGATCATTAAAACATGTTCATGATTTAAGAAAGAGTTTACTATGTGGGCTGTAATGAAAGGCCCTCACAGAATTCCTTGGGTGAAGTATTATATCTGGTTCTTGCTCAGCTGTAACTGGACATTATGCTACCCTGAGGTCTTGTGATGTAGGGCAGGCTAGAAATATTTTAATAAGAAATAAGAAATAAAATTAGGCTTCCAAATACAGAATGGAAGTGAACATATGATAGGAGATGCTGACAGACAAAGGTCTGGAACATAATATCATGTAAATTAACTTTCCTGTAACTCATCACACCTTTTATGCATATGCAGCAGGAAGAACTGCTGCTGCTTCTCACTCACTCCATTTATTTTCATGGCCCCGTTACTTCCATTCCCCCTGTTTGTGGGTGCTACAGGACCCCTACCAGTTCTGCTGTCCACTAGCAGATAGGACAGAAGATCCAAAATCAGTAGGATTCAAGAGAGGAGTACAGCAACAATTTCTTTCATTTCATAAAATAATGTATCTTTTTGCAAATGTACTTGGCTCTTTACATGTTTTATTCTGAAACCCAAATTTAGTTATATGCCTGCCATTCTTCCCTGGATTTCAAAACAGTGTACATGGTCAACCTTCCCATTTTTATCTTTGCAGCCAGGAAGAAAGTGACTGGCTCTAGTTCACCGAGTGAGCATCAATAGCAATAGCATGTGTATTTCTATACCACTTATCAGCTAAGTGCTCTCTAAGCAGTTTACAATGTGTTAGCTAATTTCCCCCAACAAACTGGGTACTCATTTTACCAACCTGCGGAAGGATGGAAGGCTGAGTCAACCTGGAGCCTGGCAGGATTGAACTCACAGTCTTGTGGCTGCAGTACTGGCATTTAACCACTGTGCCACCAGGGCTCCTTCTTGCATTAGCATCATGGCTAATTGGTCTTCCCAGCCCTAGCTCCAGTGGCAGCTGGGTGGCCCCCATATCAGTGGGGTGGCTAATCCACTCCAGGTTGTGGCTAGCTTGAAAAGAGCTTTCAAAGGTGCTGAACCTATTTAGGAATAGGAGTCAGCACCTTGGAGAGCTCTTTTAAAGCCTGGATTAAAACTTGGAGTGGATTTACCTCTACACTGGTGTGGGAGCTACCAGTCCCCACTGCCTTGTTCAACACTCTAACCAGTATACCATGCAGGCTCATACTATGAGCATCCAATTGCTCACAGGTTTTTTTGCTTTAGTTTTTTTTTTCTACATATGATGCATGCCAGTTTTAATTAAACACATTTAATCAATTTCAGTGGGAGATATTTAAGCAAGTGATTAGCATTCTTAATAAAATAATGAGATTGAAACAGGCTTACCTTGACTGGATCTTGCTCTAAATTTCCCATGATTTATTTAACCAGCATTTGGTTTTAGGTAGAAGAGCTAATTGCTAATTTATTGCTGTAAAAACTCTAACTAGCATAAATTCAATTTCAAATATGAATGAGATTAAAATTAATTTTTGAACAAGCCCAACAAATATGCATTTGAGAGATTCATATCCCAATACTTCAGAGATCATTTTCTTTCTCTCAATTTTATCGAATATGCAGTTGTGAATTAGTTCTGAAAATTATATCTTTGTTAGTGTTTGCTGAAGTTCTAGGTTCTCATGTAAGAAAAAAAATTAGTTAATGGTGGCTGATTTAGGCTGGCTATTTCTTGCAATTTATTTATTTAGATGTTTTTAATACCCTCTTACCATGTAGCATATTGTAAGCCACTTTGGGTCCCATACTGAGAGAAAGGTAGTATAGAAATAAAATAAAAGTGTATTAAATCTTGAGTACATGACTTTTTATGGTAGTCTACACATTTAAAGCTTTCTGTTCAGTTGAAATCTGTTTTAATGGGAAAATACATTAAGTAGCAGAAAAAGATATGAGATTATGTAAAATATGTCATATGAGATATGAGCTGAGATGTGATATGAAGAAAACTATTTCTTTCATTTCTTTTATTTAGTACTATGTATAAACTTGCTAAGATCATGTGGTGCTCTGTTAATATAAATTTCATCTTAAATAGCACAATAACACAATGCCTAACCAAAAAGGGACAACCACCTGGTCAGGCAGACTCTTGCTTTCTAGATTAAAAGCAGCTTGTAATACTTCCATTGGATGGAGGTAGCTTTGAGTTTTCAAGGTGGTTGGTTGTATTTTCATAATGCGGAATTAAAGTGTATACACTTTTATTGCTTTTCTTGTTTTCAGGAAGCATAGGGGCCACTTAGGGACTTACCTGTATATATCTGACAATCTGCAGCCCCTTTAAGTTGAATATGGGATAAGACTTTAATACTATTGAAATATGATATCAGTGTTGTGCTGTCATCAATAGTAACTTCTCCATTTCCATCTCCACGAGCAAGTAAATGGCTGGGGGTGTATAGCAGCTGAAAGGATGGATTTTGGGGGTAGTAGAGAGACGACTTAGTTCTTCCTGGTGGAGGTTCCTTCTACGACCCTTTCCGCATGTGGAGGGGGAAACGGGGGGAAACGCGCCGAAACGGAGCTTACTGGCAGCCGGGTAAGTCCGTCGTCATGCAGAGCAGCGTGAACTCGCTGCTCTGCACTCCTCCGGCGTCCAAAATGGTGGCTTCCGGCTGGCGGAGGCTCTCCACCAACCGGAGAAGCTCGCCAGCCGGAAGCCCGCCCCTGGCAGATCTGCAGGCATGCACTAGTGCGCGCCTGCAAATCTGCACCAGAGCGCGGCGACGGAGCTGCACAGGGCTGCACGCTCCGTGCTTTTTAAAAACCTCTGAAAAGAGGTTTTTAAAAAACATGCAGTGCCACCAGTTCCGGTCACTTCGGAGCGGATTGAGGAGCGGAACTAGGAAAAGTAGTCCACCCCAATCCACTCCACGGTGCAGACGACCTCCATCGGAGGTCGCTCTGCACCGTTTTAATACCCCGGTGCGAAAAGGGCCTAAGTCTTCCTTCACCCAGATCTGATCACTATTTAAGCTCTGATCTGTATTCAGCCTGGAAATTCTAAGCCCCTTTCTTCTGTAACATCTCACTTTTATCAATTTATCAATTTATCTAAGATAAAGTAATTCGGGGGGGGGGGGCGAGAGACAGACTTTGGTCTATGTTTTGTGAAATCTTTGCCTGAGGAAGAGATCTTACATTTGCATAAATGTTCAGGTTTTTTTGGTTGGTCTAATACAGGTATTGACACAGTATGGATTCTTGAATTTGTCATATGGCTAACAAGACTACTCCTGGACTTTGTATGTTTTGTGAAAAAAAATTAATTAGTTTGAAATATCAGGTAATTAGTGAGAGATTTTTAAATACAAATGACCAGCAAAGCTGAAAACAAAAGCCATTTCTGCACTAGACTGTTATAGTGCTATTATTCTACTTTCAACATCCTATGAAATCCTGGGGTTTGCAGTTTAAGGAGGGGTCTTTGAGGCAAACCCCAGGATTCCATAGGATTCCACGCTCTAGTGTGGAAATGGCCAAACACTTCCCTCTTTCATCTTCGGGGATAAGGGGTGATTAGAACAGGAAGGTAAGGGAGGAGCAGAGGATGCCCTTAAAAATAAATGCTAGTGGCTTAGCTGTAAAGAAGAGTTGCAGAAAAGTAAACTATAAGGCCAGTATCGTGGTGATTAGAGGCTTAGATGCTACAGGGACTTGCTACAGTTTCTGCCTGACCAGTAGTCACTGACTTCCTTCTCTGTTGAAGTTGTATTAGTTCAGGTTGGCACATCTGCACCAACAGGTCTTGAACTTGGAGCTGATTTACACATTCCCTTTTCATGCCTTCTTAGGGCTAAACTAGACATGATGCTAAATGTATCTTTGCATTTAAAGTACAATCTTATAAGGAAGAGGAGCAGCAGCAGTAAATGGCAGCAACTTTGGGAATGGGTTATAGTTCATAGAATTATAGTTATGGGAGTGAATGTCATTCTTTCTTTTCTGACTTTTGTCAGAGGAAAATCTGTCTTCTGAAATGGATTTGTGAGGGATGGGGGAGGAAATCCCAACAAGCAGCATGAAATATGAGGAAAGAATTCATACATAAAGTTCCACAGATATTTTCTGAATCCAGAATATTCTGCTATCCTCATAATACATTGTTTTGGTAACAGGTGTTAACATTCAAGGATGCCCCTATCTACCCTAGATTAATGGGATTCTTACGTGTTGGAAATGGGGCATTGCCACAGTGGCTGCAGACTCACAGCCAAATTAGACAGAGCATGAAAAATGTGATCATATTATCTGGTTTTGTTTTGTTTTTCTGTTAAATTAGACAGGAGCAGAGCAGTAGTCAGGATTGGGAAAACGGTGCACGGTAGGGCCAAACCAAAATATTTTGCTGCTCAATGTAGAGCAGCAAATGTCACCCCTTACACATGCACTCCACATCTAAGTTATGATAATTAATACTACTTGTGCTTAAATACTTATAGCTATAATATTTATAGCCTAATTCAGGGGATATCCTGTCTGAGAGATACTGGGAGTTGTAATCCAAAATATAACTTTTCCAAATTCTGATCCTTTGTCACCCTGGTATTTCTGTTCTGTGGCTTCAGTATGCTTTCCCTCTGTTGTTTCCCCATCTTGTCAAAATGAAGAAAGTAAATTTATTGAGGCAGAGGTCTATATTTCTCTCCTTAGGTTACTCTGCAAAGTATGATTTCCTTTGGTGGAATTTAAAGGGAAAAAAACCTTTCAGTTCCAGATATGATACCATGAGAATTATTTATGTAGGATCTTTCCAGGAGTAGGGGTTAGTTTGTGTGTAGTGTACATTTCTTCCCTCCGGTGAATATGGGGATCTGTAGTTCAACGGCTGGAGAATGGAGCACTAAGGACCCCCTAACAGAGCATTCTCTGCAGCGTACAATTCCAAAATCCTTTGCAAGATGTCATGATTTTAAAGAATCATACAATGAATATTGAAGTGTTATAGAAATAAATATAGTCTTATAATATTATTACTTTTTCCTCAATAGGCACTGAAAAGATTGTGTGTGCAGTTGAAGGCTAATAAGTTAAATTAAAATGCATAGACTCATGGGCCAGAAACAGAGTAATGTGGGTTCCTCCCTCAATGCCATCAGCCCCCCTCCCCCAGGATGTTGCTAGTTTCCCATTCCATTCTGCCTCTTTCTAGTTATAAATCTGAATTATACTGATCAGGAAAAGCTGATATGCAAAGGGAAACCCATACTGCAGATGGAGAAAGAACCCAACTGATTTTTCAGTACTTTAACTCACCAGCAAAGATCAACAGAAAAATGAGAGATTCCCCAAGGACTGCCTTGACAGTAGAATTATTCTGACCATTTTCAGAACTCAGTTATAAAGCAAGTTGTTGTTGTTGTTGTTGTTGTTGTTGAAACCAACACAGTATAAGGAAAGCTAAAGAAGAAACATGACAGGTAAATAAAAAGAGAAGACTGTGTGGTAGTGAGTAGGGTAAAGAGATGTGGGACATTAAGACAACAACCACCAGGAAAAAAAAAAACAAATAAAAGCAAGGCCTTAGATGGCAAAAGCAGAATCTACTTCAGATTAAATTTTCATGCTAATCTTAAATAATATATCTGGCACCTAGATATTTTATTGCAATGAAAGATAGATGGGAAAACACAGGCTTAAATTAGAAGAGCACCTGCACGAATGCCCAAGGAAACAGTATAGCTCCACGAATGTACCATTGAGCAAAAAAAAAAAAAAAAAATTAAAAAAATCAGATACACTTTGCATCCAGGGGCTGATTTTCCTTTGCGCCTCCCGTCACATTTACTATAGCATTCATTTCCAGGCATTTTATTACAAATCTTTCACATCTAGGAAAAAGGAACAAACTTTATATTGCTCAGAGTGGTAGGTAAAAATTAATGCAAACAAGGTGTTGGTACTTCCTTTGCATTCATATTTGCCCTGCATGAACAGTGCATTCTTCTTCTGTAGTTATACATAGGATATCTGAGATTTGGATTTCAAGGTACCTGTCAGCTGCACTTTTGGGGAAAGATCATAGCTCAAAAAAAAATGCAAGGGCAAGTAAAAGGCTCAAGGTTTAGCCCTGGATATTTCAAAATTAATTGTTAAAATTAATCTCTTGTCACAAATTTTGAGGAAGTATAATACCCCAAGGCAATCATGTTTCTGGTTTCTTTACAGTTCTGCTATTGTTATGTGCTCTCAAGTCAACTCTGACTTATGGCAACCATAGCCTAGGGATTTCTTGGCAAGACTTCTTCAGAGGTGGTTTGCCATTGCCTTCCTCTGAGGCTGAGAGAAAGTGACTGCACCAAGATTACCCAGTGGATTTCCATGGCTGCATGGGGATTTGAACCCTAGTCTTCTAGAGTCCTAGTCCAAAGCCATTTCCACATGACATTGCTGTCCCATGATGGGGACGCATTGCTGCAGGTCCACAAGTCATGCTGTCTCACAACTCCATTGCGGACCTGCTGCCAACGTGTCCCCACCCATTGCGATCATGGGATATTCCATTAATGGAAAAAAACCAGTAACGGCCCCTGATTATGTGATGCTCCTATTGCTGGCAGCTGTGCAGAAAGGGAGGAAGTGCGATCTAGGTGCTTCCTTCCCCAGTGCAGCATGGCAAGTGGCCAGCTGCACTGCAGAAGGAAGGCACATGCCCTACCGTTCCTCAGGCAGCCAGCTGGGTGCAAAAAGAAGCGTGCACATCATGCTCCCATCAGTCATGACAGGACGACAAAGGGGATGGGTAAGGTGTGGAAATGGCCCAACACTCAAAGCACTGCGCTGTGTTGGCCCAAGTCTGGAAAAAACTCCTATCTGAAATTCTGGACAGCTGCTGCCAGTCAGTATGGACCGTACTGTCCTAGATGAACCAATGGTCTGGTTCAGTATATACTCTTGTTCTGGCCAATGCAGGATGCTCTACCAGGAGAAAAACATGGGCGAAGAAGCAATGAAAAAGGTCTGGTTTAGCTCCCTCACACCACGCACTTTCTGCATTATATATACTAAAATTGAGCAGGAAACTACATGGCAATGCATGTAAAAGTTTTTTCTACGTCCAGATTCTAGAATTCCAGCCATTGTCACCATGCTGTTAATGTGATTCTGGGAGATGCTGTACAAAGATTAACTTCTCCAAGCTTTGCCTGGCTCTTATAAGGACCATTGCTCTCAGTCTTAAGCTATTTCTGCATGGTGTTGCAGTCCCACGATGGGATGGCAGCGGTCCATGGGCCATGTTTCTGCACAATGTCATTACAGTCCCACTGCAATCCCGCCCCCACCTATTGCAATCATGGGATATTTGCTTAATGGACTAAATCTGTTAAGTGCCCACAATCATGTGACACTCCCATTCTTACCTGCCATACGGAAGGGCAGGAAGTACAATGGAGGCACTTTGTTCCCCAGCACAGCATGGGAAAGAGCCTGACTGCACTGCGGAACACAGGCGTGTGTTGCTTGTGCTCCTTTCCTCAGGGAGCCAGCCAGGTACAGAGGGAAGTGTTCTCATTGCACTCCCTTCCTGGCATAGGTGCTGCTGGGATTGCAACAGGTGGACAACAGGATAAGGTAACGTGCGGAAATGTCCTTAACTTGGCAGCGTCCAGCTTACCTCCTGGAGCCCTTCTCCCACTTTGGATGTCAGGGACAACTCATATTTCATCAGAATTAATGCTTCATCTTAGGAGTCCACTTTCCTTTGCATAGAATGTCTCTTGACTTGTGCACCAGAATCACAAACAGCTGAGAGGTGTAAAGAGGGTCACAGCTGGCTTCCCGCTGAAATGTTCTCGTTTCTATGAGAAACATCTGGGGCAATCTTTGGGATTATGTTGGGGGCTGATTGAAAACTTAGGGGGAGCTGGGGGAATTCATAAACTGTCCCTGCTTGACTATTTCTGGAGTATACTCTTGAAGAAACAGTAAGTATTTTAAGAGAAGAACATTAATTGTCATAGATAAGAAACACCAATTAAAGCACTAGATTTATTCCGAATGTAGCTTAATGCAGGAGCAGCACGTTGTTCGATTTTTGTGTAGAAACCTATTGTCATGAAAATGATGGCCTTGTGGGGGGAAGTGCTTATTATGGATGTTACGCAGCCTCAAGTTTTGTATGCCTTCTGTGTTCTGAGTTTTCTGATCCACACTGGTTTATTCTTAAGCAGTGAGTTTGAAATTCCTTACTCACTAGCCATGGCAGAATTAACAGGGAGAAAAAGGCATCAGTGAAAGGGAATCAAGCTTGCATCAGGAGAACAGAACTTCTGTTTATTGGTGTAATTTTGGCAGGCAAAGTTTTCTCGAGAGAATATTAGAACAGTAGTTTGCATTTTGTGTCTGATGTCTGTTATTTTCCTGATCTGAACATCAGATCTACAGGTATACCACAGTTAACAAAGTAGGTAGACATTACTCCGTTAACAGAAAAATTGGTAGCAGAGGCAAATATACCATAGTAAAAAATAGGGATAGGTTCATACACCCCAAAAAGGAAGGGTAGCTCAAAATATTTCAGTAAACCTTTTATTTGTATTATTAACAATAAGCACACGGGAAATGAAACATCCAGGTCAGGTAGGCCTTTCTTAATTAAACAGAAACATTTTGAACCTTCTATAGACCACTTGAAAGTTTTTTCCAAAATGCATCCAAGGAGTATTATTTTTGTCTTTCTTTCACTAGCCTCTACTTTTGTGATTTCCATTTTGGTGCCCAAACTTATAGATCTATGTATTTTTTTTTATCTTTTAAAAACATACTGATGATGAGACAGGCTTAGCTGCTCTCCCTCTTTCTGTTTGTTGCTGTTTATGCATGCTCCATAAGGGATTCTGGACTTAACGACTGTTTACCTTGCCTGTTGCAGAAAAGCACACACAGTGACAGTAGGATCCTCTAGAGTAAAATCTCAGTCTTTCAGAACTCAAACTTAATTACACTGCTTACTGCAGGTCCAACTGCAACTCCACACCATAAGTGTGTTTCTGTGGCAGTCTCTCAGTGCCAATGCTCAGTGGTAGAGCTTGGAGTGTGGGGAGGGGAGACGGGAGGAGGTGGGGCTACAGCACAAGAGGTGTGGCCACTATGCGTGGAGGTGTGGCTATGGTGTATGGGGGCATGGCCGGGGCACATGGGGGAGCGGCTATGGGCCAAGATGCCCCAGAAACATTGCCGCCCAGGGCAAACTGCCCCTGCCGTCCCTACACGACTGCTAATACTGCTAGAAAAGTTCTATGTGGACAAGGAGGACAAGGAAGAACTAGGGGCTAGACAGGCATGCAAAGACTTTAAAAAAGGAGCTTCTTTGTCAGAGGCTTTGTTAACTGATGCCCTTTCCGCACCTTACCTTTTTGTGCAGGTGGGCGGGCGGTGCTCGCGCGAGAAGCCTTCGGAGGAAGGCTTTCGTGTCCCTGCTGCTTGGGCTCCGCAGCAGCTTCCTGGTCATGCAAGCACCCCACCCACGCCCCGCCTCTTCCTTCCGCAGTGCAGCCTGGGAGCTGTAGGCTGCACTGAGGGCAGGAAGCGCAATCGGCCCAGCTCCAGAGGCTCCGCAGGGCAGGTAAGTTCACCCAGGCCCCTGACCGGTGCGCAAATGCGCACCATTTTCGGCTAAAAGCCGAAAATAAAAAGGTGCACATGCGCTGCGCATGAAGCTCTTGAGCGTCACGTAAATGGGAGTGCATCATGCAGACCATTCCTCCCATTTACGCAACGCTCAAGGGGCTCTTTCGCTTAAGAAATGCCGTGCGAAAAGGGCCTGAGATACACCTATATCGTTAGTTCCCTCAACAAGGGAAAGTGAATGGGATTTGTATTGCTCAGCTCAGCATGCCTAAACTTCTACTCTGTACAGGTCATCAAAATTGCTTGCTGAAGGAAAAAGAGCAAAGGGAAAGTATATATTTTTCAACAAGTTTCTCCCATCCCAGAAATCTGCTGCTCTTTACATTGGTGAAGTGCTTGATCATCTCATTGCAGGGTTTTCAAAAGCTGCATTTGAACAGAATAAAGTGATATTTAAAGAGTTTGGAAAGCAAATGTGTAAGAGAACCATTCCATTCCCTAAGGAAAGTGCCTTTCTGCCAAGCCACTGCCTGCATGGCACATCTGAAAGCACTCTCTGCAGATGTTTTTATTTTTAGAAGCACTGGGAGAATTGGTCTGAGTCACATTTAAAGTGAAAGAAATTAATCTTCTATCAAAACAGTTGGCATTATTAAAACCCACGAGGCTACTACCCTTGGATTTAATACCAAAAAGTATTTGCTGGAGAATTCGCTTAAAGTGGATGGAAGGAAGGGAGGTTGTGCTGGCTTTCCCTAGTACAAACGCACACAACTTCTGTAATTCATGATTCTGGGGGGGGGAATACGCCATTGTTCCTATGACAAATGCTAGTTTTGCTCCTCTTAAACTCCACAATTTTCACCTGTAATCCAGATGGAAGTAAGTTCTTAAAAGTCAGTAGGGCTGCAAGTAACTGTGTCACTCTAGCTCCTACCAAGTAGTGACAAGAACAGTGCTGCACTTCCATATCAGCCCAAAAATCAAGGAAATGGGAAGCTTCTCCTAACCTCTCAGCAAGGAGATACAGAAAGCCCATAGGAAGTGATGAAAGAGAACAACTGATAAGGAAATGCAGATAATCCCTGGAAGTTTGCTATCTGCATCTATTCAGACGACCAAACTATGTTGTGAAGGCTTTCACCTCAGAGCAGATGAGTCATCTGTATCATCCTGTGAATGAGCAATAAGGATTTTGTCATAGATCATGTATAAAGGTGTGTAAAATGTGGATTGACATGGGTTCTTGTAACTGTGGTGGCTACAGATGCTAATTGTACTATACATTCACACCTTGAGCCTGCTGGGATCATGTGAGTGTGTCTTCTCCATGATAGTGCCCAGACTTTGGAATTCCCTGCCAGGGGAAGCCAGTCTGCCTCCATCTCTGTTGACCTTCTATTGATAGGCAAATATATCTTTATTCAAACTGTCGGCAACTTGGCTGATTTGCTGCTCTAGTGAGTTTTATCTGGTAGGTGCTGTTATTTCTTTCTTCTTGGTATGTTTTTATTTGTGTTTTCTCAGAGATGTTTTTATTCCATGAGGTATCATGTTTTGAACTGTAGCTTTGTTATTGTATCTGTACTTTATTGCTACTGATCATATCTGTGTTTTATTTGTATTTTATTGCTATTGCTTATCAGAAGGTAGTTTTGTTTTTAGAACGGATGCAGATGAGCAGTGTTTCCAGTAATCCCATGTACATTAGTTATCAGTGGCCAATTACATTCATTCTCTCTTCTCACCACAAGTTCTAGGAACATTTTATACTTTATAATTATAGCAGTATAAGTCCACTTTTACTGCCATGGTTCCATCCTATGGAATGCTGGGATTGGCACTTTAGGGTTTGACATTTAAAATTTTCATCCATAGAGCTTTAGTCCCTCACCAAGCAACAAATCCCAGAATTCCATAAGAATCACAGTGTTGTGACAAATAGTTTCCTATGGGGAGCAAAATACTTGAGAACTCCCCATATTTTCAAAAGTCTTTCTTATGCTGTTAGCTAGCTAACAGATGAAATGAAAGGACATGCTTCCAAGGATCTTTCAGAAGCTCTGAGTTGTGTAGATAGTGCTGCAGTCCGTAGGGTACTCTGACTCTAAAGCTGAGACTGTGCAAGAGCAATTGCTTCGCTTTGCAGTATGTAGAAATTTAAATCCAAAGCTTTTCAGTAAACCAGGATAAATAATGTATCATGTCCACTTGTGGATTCTGGTGTAGGTACAACTTGATTTGATTAATGGATGCTTTCAAAATAAATAGTAATAATAATGCTTTCTCTTTTTTTCTTTAAACCAGGGTATTTTGAGAGAGTGACTAAGCACTCTTTGAGTTTATGAAATTTGTGTAAGTGTTAATAGGCTGATTGCTGAGTTAGAGCCTGCCATCTTTTTACTGGGGATTGATTGACTGGTGCTGCAGGTCTTTCACACTTGACGCTCGGATTTGACTTGAAAATTCTGCCAAGTCTTTTACTCTGAAATTTATCTTAATTAGATCTGAAAGACCTGCCACAGCAGAATAGTCACACCGATTAAAATGAAAAACAGGAGAAATTACTGATCAAATTAATCATAATGTCGGGTTACAGCTGTAGGTCTGATGTAATTTGCCACTCCAGTGAGTTACATCGGCCCAGGCATGGGAAAAAAGAGCTGGTTTTACGCTGATCCGTAACACCAGCCAGCTTCGGGCAGCCCATCAGGATGCTTATTCCATTCGTTCTCTTGGCTTAGTCTGATCTCAGTGCAGCAATGAGAAACAAATAAGGCTAAAATAAATAAAATAAAACAGAACGGGAGAGAGAAATAGCCTTTTATCACAGTGATCACAGTGTGTGTATGAAAATTATGGATTTTTTTCCTTCTTTATACACACAGAATATCCACATCGTAGGCACACAACACACCTATGCACACATGTGGGCATGTACACACTTCATAGAACAAACATGCTCACATGGGATTAAAAAAAAGTCACAATGGCAAACTGTGTGACTTAGCACTGCATAAGTGGCAGGGGTGTGCAAGCCTTAAAACTTTCTGGAAACGAAGCTTTTAAACTCACAGTGAGTACTATAGATGGATACAATAGCACATGAGAGGAAGGAAGCCCTCTGGAAGATAATAGATCAATAATGAAATCTGACATCTCATCTAGCTGGTTGATTCATTTTGAAATCATAGAACTGTCATGTACTCTATCATAGTATAAAGTAGCCTAGAAAGATCATGGGGGAGCTCCAGGGAAGTCATTAGGGAGCATGAATAATCCAAGAGATAGCCTGAAATATTTGCTTAAAGTTCCTGTAAATATTAATCTACAGTTAGAGAGAGGAAACACTGCAGGCATTTAGCTGAGCTTCCCCCACCCTGGACTGGACCAGTGCTGCTCATCTCACCACTCTGAATAACTGAAGGTTCTCCTGGACCTCACATATATCACTATTTGAAAGACCACATATTCCCATATGTGGTTTTAAGATCTTTCATGGAATCATAGAGCTGGAAGAAACCACAAGGACCACTGAGTCCAACCCCCTGCCATGCAGGAATACATAGTTAAAGCATTCCCAACAGATGGCCATCCAGCCTCTAATCAAAGAGGAAGAAGAAGAGGAGGAGGAGGAGGAGGAGGAGGAGACCCCACCACACTCTGAGGCAGTGTATTCCACTGTTTAACTGCTCTTACCAACAGGAAGTTCTTCCTAGTGTTTAAGTGGAATCTCTCTTCCTGAAGTTTGAAGCCATTGCTCCATGTCCTAGTTGCTGGAGCAGCAGGAAACAAGCTTCCTCCATCTTCCATGGCAGACCTTCAAATTTTAAACATAGCTATCAGGTCCCCTCTTAACCTTCTCTTCTCCAGGCTAAATATGCCCAGCTACCTAAGCCACTTCTCATATGGCATGTTTTCCAGGCCTGTTTTGGTTGCCCTCCTCTGGACGCATTCCAGCTTGCCTATATTCTTCTTGAATTGTGGTGCCCAGAACTGGACACACTATTCCAAGTGGGGTCTGACCAAAGCAGAACAAAGTGGTACTATTACTTCCCTTGACCTAGACACTATACTCCTATTGATGCAGCCGAGAATCACATTGGATTTTTTTTGGCTGCTGCTTCACACTGCTGACTCATGTTCAGTTTGTGGTCTAGTAAGATTCCCAGCTCCTTTTCACATGTACTGTGGTCAAGCCGCGTGTCACCTATCCTATATCTGTGCATTTCATTTTTTCTGCCCAAGTGGAGTACCTTACATTTCTCCCTGCTGAAATTCATTTTGTTAATTTTGGCCCATGTCTCTAACCAGTTAAAGATTGTGAATTCCGATCCTGTCCTCTGGGATATTAGCTACCCATCTTAATCTCTGAGGGAGGACCTTCCCTCAGTTCTGCTGTCATGTTAGAGAGGACACCAAGGGCCCTCTTAGTGACTGCTCTCAAACTCTGGATTCTCTAGTGACGAAGGCTAGGTTGGTTCCCTCTTCCTTGACCTTCTCCCAGTAGGCAAAGGCATTTTTATTCAGGCAGCCTTTGGCATGCAAGTTGGTTTGCTGTTGAGGTGGGCTTGTCATGATTTGATGCTAGCTGTTATGTTTAATTGAGATTTTGTTTTTAATCAGTATTTTTATGTTAGTCAGTTTGAGCACTTTTTGGACAGAAAATTAGGGCACAAATTAATTATATAAATCAAATGATAAACATTATTTAGCAGGCCAGTCTTTCCAAACCTTATGCAAATAACATGTATAAAGTTCTTTTAGAAGCTACAATGTCAGGGTAAGAAATAAAAATATATGTAGCTATCTTGGAATGAAGATTCATTTGCTGCCTGACTTCGTTGATATCTCTGAAATTCATAATCTTTTTCTCAGTGCTGAATAGTCACACCTCCAATTGCCTTAGGCACATATTCAGCGTATCTTACCTTGCCATAGAGATTGGAATATTCTCTGGATATCCCACTGCAGGCTCCTAATAAGAAACATATAAGATGTTACTCATTCTCTGTCTTTATGTGCTGTCACATCACCTGTTGGCTTATGGCAACCCTATGAATTTCATCAGGTTTTCTTAGGCAAAGAGTACTCAGAGAGCGTTTTGCCACTGTTTTCCTGATATTTGCTGATGGTCCTCCATCTAAACACTAACCAGGCCTGACCTGCTTAGCTTCTAAGATGAGATGGGATCTGGTGCCTTCAGGTTATACTGCTTCTCCTGTGGGCTAAATAATCCCCACATAGCATTTCCATTGCATTTGTTTCATAGATGAAAACTCATTTATCGTAGGAATGGGAACTGTCTGTCCCTTCAGACGTTTTTCATCTGCCCCTTCTAGTAGCCCTAGACACCATAGCCAATGATGAGGAATGCTGGGTATTGTACCTCACCAGCATCTGGGAGAGCATTATTTGCCCACACCCGGTTTATTGCTTTATCTGAAACAGCTCTTAGAGGCCCACATAGTGTAAGAACTAGAATGCATATATTTGCTTTTGGACACTGCAACCCAAATAAAGCATAGGTGTTTGCCATTACTTTGCATAAATCTTTTAGAAAATTGTTGACAAAAGAAACAAATAAAATAAACTTTTTGGGGAAGACATGAATGTGATGTCACTGCGAGGAACTTTTAAATAGTAATATTTAGAGATTTATATTGTATTTAAGTGTTCAGACTATATCAGACATATTAACTCTGTAAGCTTTCCAATATTATTACCTTTGTATTTGCAGCTAAGAGAATAGTGGCTTGCCTAAGGCTGCCTGGTATCTGCATGGCTGAAGTAAGATCTGAAATGAAGACTTCACATATCAGAAGTCTGAAGTCTCAGCTGCTAAGCTACCTCAACTCTCTCAGTATAGACTTTTTTTTAAAGTCTCCTTTCAGTTACATTGCACAGGATAAGCAAGAGTATCTAATGAGGTAGCTGAGCTTAATGTGAGCTCTGTATAAACATGCAAGTCAGCTTTTATGCAGTGGGAATTTGAATCTCTCTTGCTCAGCTCCCCTAAGGCTAGTTGTGCTAATACACTGAGAAAGGTTTCATTCAAACATCTCTGTACTATACTGTATTGAGGAAGATATGCTGAGTGAATGATATAACGTTTAAGTTCACATCCTAGTTTCTTTCATACCTCTACTCTAATCCTTTGCTTCTGTCCCTCTCCCTTTCTCTTTCTCTCCTTCTTTTGCAGTCAAAGTATTAAAGAAGTGATAGGGTTAGATGGTTTATGTATTATTAGTTTTTTTAAAAATGTGCTACTTCAATGAAAACATTAAAATAATTAGCCTTTAAGCCACATGCGATCTCAAAGTACTGTGCTTCCCAGAGACATATGCCATTTCCACACTAGACTGTTAGAGTGCTATTATTCCACTTTCAACATCCTATGGAATTCTGGAGTTTGCACTTTAGGGAGGGGCCTCAAAGGTTCTTTTGGTTCTTTTACCCCAACATTTATACAAAAATGCTCCGACTTGATATTTCAGTGGAAAGCATCATGGAAGGGGCAGGATATGAATGATGTGAATGAATGACAGGGGGAAAAAATGAATGAATGGACAGTTGTTTGGGGTACCAGTGCACACCCATTTCTGCTATAAGGAAGCAGCCAAGTTCCTTTTGTTCTATTTTTTAAAAAAATCTAGATGTACACTGCAAAACAAGGGAAGGGGAATAAAAAACATTGCAAAGTGAAATCAGGGAAACTCAGTTGTGGAATTAGTGTTCTGCTTGTAGATGGTCCCAGGCAGAAGGTCCCAGCCTTATTCTCTGGCATTCTCTTTTCCAGAGGAGACACTCTTTTCTTAAAACATAAAGAACTACTGTCAGGCTCTGTAGCTCCGTGCTGAACAATTACTGGGGGTCTAGGGCCAATTTTCTTCCCCCAAGACCCATCCTGAGTCACATCAGCATGAAAAGGTGATTCTGAAGTGCCTGTAAGTCTCCTTCTCATTTTGTGAAATGCCTGAGCAGGGGAAAACAAAGTGTGCAGGGAATTCTACCATTGAGGTATACAGCATTTGGTGGGTGTGGGAATGGCCTGCTAGCCGCATCACCTAGCCATAGCATAGTCAAATTACATATGAAAGCACCAACCATTTTTCAGGAGTAGGAAAATGGGACTGAAACTTTCCTCTAGCTGTACCCTTAGAAAAAGTAGGTGGCTGCTATGACTGATCATTTTACTGTGGTTCCTCAAATAGCAGTGATATATTAAGTCTTTTACTCCAAGTCTCAAGTCAAGTTTCAATTCTGGGAGCCAACTTTATACCCCAACCTATATTCCAGAATTTCTGGATGGGGTCGAATAAAGTCAGTTTTAACTATTTAAGCAGAGTTGGCCCTCCATATTTATGATTTTGCCATCTGCAGCTTCAGAGGTGAGGAATCGGATCCTTCTTACTCCCCCTTCCTGAAGCTGGAGGCTTTTGCGCCAATGGGCACAAAAGAGTCTGCAGCTTTGGAAGTGGGGAATAGGATCCTTCTTACTTCCTAGTTCCAAAGCTGGAGAACTTTTCAGAAGTAGGGAATAAGATCCTTCTTCCTACCCATTACTGAAGCTTCAAAAGCTGTAGAAGGAAGGGTCCTTCCTCCTCAAGCCCACTGCCTAACACACTTGCTGTTCTCTGAGAAACATGTCCTAGGCTTTGGGGACAAGTCTTGCTTCTGCTCTTAGGAAAAGTTTTAGAAGGCTCCTCCAATATGCAGCAGGGACAGGCTGCGGAGCAGACCTCAAGCCCACCCCAAGCCCATTGCCTAACCTGTCTGCTGTTCTCCTCTGAGAAATGCACCCACACTTTGGGCTTGAGACAGATTGTCCTGTGACCAGTAGGCAAAAAGAGACGGAACCATTTTTCAATGTAGTAAGGTTTCTGGATGAATGTCTTATGTTACTGAGCCAAGGGCAGCAAATCAGTCACTCAAAAATATACAAGTCTCAAGGCAAGTCGAGTCAGTGCATCTTTGTTGTTGCCAAATCGAATCCGAGTCGAATCACTGAGGTGACTTAAGTCAGACTTGAGTCCAAGTCAATCAACTCCAGTCTACATCACTGCCAAATAGTCCTAGGTGCTGGACTGTCACTTGGCACTTTACGTTTCCTACTACGTTTGGATAAGGCTGGATCAAAATCCCATGGCTTTTGGGTGAGATACTTTCTTTTCTAAAAAGTTGCTTCCTTAATTATAAAATGCATTCCTGCTTTACATATTGAAAATAATTCCCAAATGAGTTACAATCATAAAACTAATGCTTTCCCTGCCCCTCTGTTACCATTCTGACTATGTATCATTCTGACTATTCTGACTATGTTCTGGTTTATGTGGATTGCACAGAAGAGGCTCTTTTATTCAAATATGTTTCATTTTATACTATCAAAGCAGTAACAGAGAAGGGAAGGGCTGGCACACACCTTTGATTTAATCCCCTTTCAATCGACTGAATAGGGCCAATAAACCTACAGAAAAATTAAAATAATTATTACATATACAGTTAAATAACACAAAACATAATTTCATCCCAAAGCCTAAATGAATAAATAGGTCTTGTGTTGATGCCAAAACTTTGTAAGACACAGATCTAAGAGCCTTTCCCCTAGTATCCAGCTGCTTTTTCAGAGTGTGATTACATTCAGAAAAATAGCTTCCCTGATTCTATGGGTTTTTTTAATTAAATGAAGTCATAAATCCATTACTTTTTTGTCTTGTCAGGATTCAGCCTCTGCTAACTGATCTCCTCATTCAGCCTACCACTGCATCCAGACACCTGTCCAGAACCTACGCAACCTCTCTAGACTCTGTTATGCAGCAAAATAGATGCTACAAAAATTAATACTTATGAAAGTTTACACTAAATCTCTTCCTCACTGCCCCAGATGGCTTTGGATGGGCTTAGCCCTCCAAACATAGTTACTACTGCTGTCCTGTGAACCTAATCATATAGATAGGAGATATCCTTCCCATTCACAACCCACTGAGCTGGTTCAAAAACATGCCATGGTCAATAATGGGCAATAATATCAGAGCTGCTATAAGGTTAAGTAGATTCAATAAGTTCACATTCCTATCTCTCTCCTGTTAAAAATGGCATCTTAAATGTGACTAAGACTTCAGCCCTCACACCAGCCCTGTGCCCTGAATGGAATGAGCTGAGATAATCCTTTTCTTCCAAGATTTTCTGATGCTTTATGGCCACCACTTTCTTGAGTCCCTTCCCTAAGGAGAGGATATAGGTAAGTGGGGGGCAATTATCAAAAGCCTCGGGTCCAGTGTAGGTCTCCTGTTGGGACCCTTCCAGCTCCCATCTCTCCCACAATGATACTGTTTCACCCTCAGAAACCACACTTATTTCACTCATTCCTGCTAATGGCTCCTTCTGTTTGTATGTTGGTATGGCAACATTTTCCATACCTATTTTACCCAACCTGAGTCAGAGCAGCTATTCAGCAGATACTTGTGCTTATTTATATGACCACATTACCCACATACTCTAAAGTTACAAAGGTTGAATTAGCTAGACAGGAGACAAAGGCATCATATTTCCCTACCAGCTAAATATTTCAGTTTGAGAAAAATGAAATAAACTGTGTTATAGTTAATATCAGTGTTCTCATTGTGGGATGTTTCCATCTTGGGATATTCTGTTGATTTAAATGTAGTTCAGCTAGGCACACTTTGGCCTGTTGCCTTATTTTAATTGTAAATTATGATCCAGTTGTCATTTGGATGTGAAAAACACATTTTGTTCAAGTAACCACAGGGGTTCAACAGTGAGGATGAGCTATTTGTCAGGGATGGTTGTTATTCCTTATGCACCTCATTGGATGCCACTTATGAAATGGATCAAGGGAAAAAGATGAATAGGCCCAGAGTACTGTTGATGAAGGAGAGCATTAATAGTGATTTTTAAAAAACACAGTTGTCTGAAAAGGCCATGAAAGGCTTGGATCTTACAAAGCATGCCAGACATTTACCTTGCTTGAGGAGTGAATTCGCCAACTGACTGGACATAATATTTCTTTTACACTTTGAACCACTTTCAATAGGAAGATAACTTTGGAAGATGCGGTAAGAAAACAGGAGCAGATGCTAATTTGTTTTCCCAAGCATTAATATTTTTGAAGTTTCTTTCAGGAGCTGATCACTGTGCTGTCAAATGTGCTAATGAAAGGTTTTCCTAAAGTTAATTTTCCCACTCGTAATACAATAAACAAATTTACTTTAACACTTGAAAAAATTCATCCATACTAAAGAGAATCAGTTGCTTAATCCTAAAATTAAAGGTTATTGCATGCAAGAGAAAATAATTACATGCTCAAAGTATGGAAAAAAGAAAACTTTTTTAATATGTAGGTATTTGTATAATTAAAGACTAATCAAGCATGAAGGCTGCTGACTAAACCAGAAAATGAGATTGTTGGCAAGCAATATTGCAATGTAAATGCCATTTTTGTTTAAGTACTAAAAAGCTGGAGGAATGATATCCTGAAGAGATTAAAAGCAAACAGCATTGATAATAAATATTTATCAGATTTCAAATGCAACATGATATTTTACATGCAAGATGTATTTGCACTGAACTGTTCAGTCCTTTTTCAGGGTCTGTTAACATCTCTGCTTTTAAAAGTGGTAAAAAGGCAATGGTTTATCCATTTCTCAACTACAGGATTTAACAGTAGCCAAACATGTCAGTGTCAGAGTAGACTGTATGCAAAAGAACTGTGCACATCAAATACATTTTTCTGTGTATAGCGGTATAGCTTGTAGCTTATGTGGGCAATGTATGGTCCATGGACTGCCTGTTAGTTACTTCATTTCATCTTCGTAGTGACTGTGAAGAAAACTAAGCAGACTTCAGAATAATCTTGACAAGCTAGATCAACTTCGGAATATACTCACTCCCTATGCTTGCCTCACAAAATAACTCACCATCCTATTTTTGCAAATAGGCATTTGGTGTTATCTTAAAGATTTCCATGTAGGGATGTTAACAGTGGCCATTTCTGCACTAGACTGTTATAGTGCAATTATTCCACTTTCAACATCCTATGGAATCCTGGAGTCTGCCTTTGAGGTCCCTCCCTAAACTGCAAACCCCAAGATTCCATAGGATGTTGAAAGTGGAATAATCGCATTATAACAGTCTAGTGCGGAAATGGCCAGTGATGTATTTAAGTCTTTTATTCCAACTCTCAAGTCAAGTCTCATGTCCCTGCCTTCAAGTCTGAAGTCAAATCTCTAGTCCTTGCAAGATAATTCAAGAAACCTTGCAAGATAATTCAAGTCAAATCTCAAGTCTGGGAGCAAACTTTAAAAGAAAAAAAGGACGTGGTAGTAGGGCATATGGATGGAGGTTGAGTTGTGAGGAAGCAAGATTCCAAGGAAACCTTTAACCATCAAAGAACAGGCAGGCCCTCTGGAAGGAAACTGTTCCCCACTCTGCCATGGCTGGCAACAATGCCCTGCCTTTCCCATTTAGTCACAAACAAGCAAAATTGGAAAGAAGCCCTCTGCCATCAAAGAACAGGAGGGCCCTCCAGGAGGAAACTGCTCCCCAATCTGCCATGTCTGGCAAGGGCACCCTGCCTTTCCATTTATTTGTGAGCAAGCAAGAGTGGAACAAAGCCTTCAATCCTTGAAGAACAGACAGCCATAAAAATGACCCTTTCCTTTCTCCCCGATCCCACTGTCTCCCCACCATCTATCCCCTCAATTATCTGGTTCTACTGGGTGAGACCTTCTAGGACCTCCCCACACCAACAATGCCAAAATTACTCCATGCCCCCATGCACCAAAAAGAGCTGAAAACCCATGTTTTTCCATGTTTTTCCCATGTATTCCCACATTTTTGCTTTCCCATAAATGGCTTCTCAAAAAACATGGAGAGGTGGCAATAAGGAGCATGTGCACCTCTCACTGAATTATCAGTGTAATGTTCCCTGACTGCTGATGGAGTGCCAAGGGCAGCAAGTTGGTCACTAAAAATAGACAAGTCACAAGTCAGTCCATTATTTATTGCCAAGTCAAGTCATTGAAATGACGTGAGTTTGACTCGGGTTCAAATCAGTCGACTCAAGTCGACATCACTGAATGTTAATATTCAACTATTTTATCCTTGCAACTGAGGATAAATCATTTTCCATAGTTTTCAACCTACTACAGTGAAAATGAAGATTTCTGCTGTTTTTGCCCAGTATTCACACACACCAGAAGTGTTTCCAGAAATATTTTTGTGCAGATATCTTGTACAACAAAAATCTTGTGCAGAAAACACCAGTCTTGCACAACAAAACCATCTCAACAAGACAATGTGGTTATCTTTTGTGTGTGTTTGACTGCTATTTTTGTGCAAACTATTTTTGCCTAAGATTTTTATTATGAAAGATTGTTTGGGCTTTGCATAGCAAACAGCAATCTTGCCTCCAAAACAAATCTGACTGTTTGGAAATGGTGTGGTTTGTGTGTGTGTGTGTGTGTAACCCCACAATTCACATGTAAAAAACCATGTGCATTTCTCTGTAGAATTATTTCCCAAAACACTTCAGGATGTGCAAACACCAGGCTAAAACTGAACAATATTCTCACTACTGTATTATTCTTATCAGTTAGGTTTCTCAGTTGGGTTTCACAAGTAAGATTCAATTTTTGGCCAGGAAATAAGTAACAATGTATATTCTTTCCATTCTGGCTTGCAAAATCTATTGTAATACAAGTATTCATTGACTATAGGACACTTTAAAAGAAGCAAGGGTTATCTTTCATTACGACTGACAGATACACACACAAACACACACACACACACACACACAAAATACAATGTGTATACACACACATACACAAATCTAAGTCTAAACTGTGGGGCCTCAAGACCCTGAAAATCATTTTCCACTCTATCCATGAACAAATAAATCTATCTATGCAAATGAATGCCAGCAATGATACGGATCTGAAACATACATCCATATAATGAGGTAAGTTCTACTCAACAAAAGCTTGTGCCACAATGAATATGGATTAATCTGCTACAAGTCTTAACAGAGTAAGCTTGAAGCCATGTTAAGAGATTCAGGCCTCTGAGTTATAGGGACCCTTGGAGCAACACATTTCACCCTAGAAAGGAATTGCACTTAGATTTATTATTTAGGAAAATATAATTAGCATTTCTTATAAAACACATTTTGATAGGAAATATTATGAAAATTTTGGTTCTAAGTAATTAGGGAGCTAGGTCCAGTCTGGTTTGCCTTTAACCTCTCCAGAACAAAGTGTGAAGATTTTTCCCTAAGGAAGGACTGTTCAGAAAATTAAGAACAAGGTAGTGACGTCAGCAAACCTAAGAGTCGGGCAAGTCAAACTTTATCAGTCTCAGAGGATGGCAATGGCAAAACTCCTCCGTACAAGTCTCCACCTTAGGATCACCTAAGCCAGAAATGACTTAAAGGCTTGAAGAACAGCAACAATGTCTGGACCTCTATAATTGAGAGTGAGTGTTACATTTAAGCAAGAAAATCAGTTTAGATATTAACTAAGCACACTGTTGTTGTTGTTATTAAATGAACATTAATGTTAGAAGTCAGAGTCAGTGGGGTAACGGATCCAGGGTTTGCAGCATTGAAGCTTTGGGAGAGTAGCAGCTCATCTGCATACTTATTCCCATCACCCTTTGCTGAAGTCACTGTGAGCAGAAAAGCGCCCAAGTGGAAAGAAGCAGCAAGGGTTTGAGGCAGTAGATGAGGAAGTGATGTTCTGGGAGAGTGGTTTGTCATCCGCATGCTTTTTCTCATCCGCTTATGCTGAAGTTTCTGTGTGCAAAAAAGTATCCAGGTGGGGAGTGGTAGCAAGATTTTGAACCAACAGTGCATGCTGCAGTTATATCCAGTTATACAACGAGGAAGGGGAGAGAAATACTCAAGAGATGGAGGAAGACAAACTCATACTTGTCTGCTGAAATGGATTTGTCTTCTTGCCAGAAAACTTCATCAACTATACCTTCAGCAAGTACAAATTGGTGGCTCTCTTGAAAGAGAAAAGCAGTGCACTACAACTTCATGTTGAGTCCCTTCAATGCACCAGAGAACATGAGGACTTTCTGAATAGAATACAGGAGCTATTGATTCTACAGAACCAACAAGAAGAAACTGCCAAGGAAGAGGAAACCAAAAACATTTTTGAGCAGATAACTTCTCACTATGAAGCTTTGAGCAGAAAACTGAAGGGATTTGAGACACAAGTGGTATTCTCATCAATTCTGTCAGTGAAGGATACACAGAGAGAGGAAGATACTAAAAGTGAATGACTGGCTGCACAGATGGTGCAGATGGGAGAGCTTTGGCTGGGATGGTCTTTACTTCTTACACAGAGGACCGTTGGCTACAAATCACCTGTACCTCATGAAGACTGTGAAGAACCTCTTTTGTAGTAGCATGGCAGATCTGATCAAGAGGGCTTTAAACTACATCCTTGGGAGGTTGGAGAGGATAGCTCAAACATCAGCTCAAAGGCAAGTTCTAAACACAAGGGTGTGAATTCCAAAGGAGAAGCTGAGTGAGAAAACGTGATCCACAGAAAAACTGACAATAAATAGGCGAGAACAATGTCTAAACACCAACACACAAAGTTTGGGAAACAAACAGGATGAGTTTGAAGTCCTAGTGCACAAAGGTAAATATGACTTTACAGGTATATCGGAGACTTGGTGGTATGACTCAGATGATTGGAATATTACAGTTGAAGAATATAATCTATTCAAAATGAATAGATGTGGCAGTAAAGGAGGGTCTTGTATGTCAAAGACAAATTCACTTGTATAGAAATCATAAGAGTGATCAAAGTGGACCACTTGTGAGCATTTGGGTAAAAAATAAATGGAAAAGAAATAAATGCAATGTTGTGGTAGGAGAATTGACTCTACAGAAGCAACAGGAAGAAACTGCAAAGGAAATGAAGAGGCCTGTAACAGTGAGGAAACCCCCTGGAGCACAGTCACTGTCAGGAGCAGTCCATGCAGAAGAGATTCAAAAACTCCCCAACTAAGCAATCACCTCCTGCATCTTTATGAGATACCAGCAGTGATTATGCTGAAATTGTGATAGGAGTCTACTACAAGCCAGCAAATCAAGAAGAGGTAGTGGAAGATGCTATTCAGAAACAAATCTCAGAAATCTTAAACGTGTGAGGAATTAGTAATAACTGGGGGGCGGTCTCCAATCACCGTGATGTCTACTGGGAAACTAACTCTGGTAAGCATAGGCTGTGCAACGAATTCCTGATGTGCCTTGCAGACAATTTCCTATTTAAAAAGTTAGAGGAAAGAACAAGGAAGTTGGCAGTCCTGGACTTGGTCCTAACTAAGAGGGAAGAGTTGGTCGTTGGAATCAAAGTAGTTGGTACTTTAGGAGGAAGTGGTCATGTAATGTGGAATAGGGCGAAGAAGAACATAGGAAAGATGTGGAAATGTGAAGTCATTTGTCTGGATTTCAGCAAGGCATTTGACAAGGCCCTCCATAATACTTTGATTAGCAAACATTAAATGTAGAATAGATGGGAATACTGTCAAATGGATCCATAATTGGTTGGAAAGCCATGCTCAAAAAGTCATCATTAATGGCTGCACTTCAAACTGGAAGAAGGTCTCAAATAGAGTGCCACAGAGTTCTAGGGCCATAACTCTTCAACATTTTTATCAATGACGTAGATGAGAGGATGGATGGAATTCTTGCCAAGTTTGCAGATGACACAAAACTAGGATGGGTGGCTGACACATTGGAAGACAGGCGCAGAATTCAAAAGGACCTAGATCAACTAGAAAACTGTGCAGAAATTAATAAAATGAAAATGAAATCAATAGAGATATATGCAAAATTCCAAATATAGGGCACAAAAACCAAATGCACAAATTTAGGATGGATACATTCCTCAACAGTACTACATAGGAAAAGTACCTTGGGAGTATTATTGAGCATAAGTTGAACATGAGCCAGCAGTATGATGCTATAGCAAAGAAGGCAAATGCTATATTGTGTGTGTGTGTGTGTGTGCATTCAAGTTGCCTGACAAATTATTGTGCCATGCATTTTATAAGGTTTCCTTAGCTAAGAAATACTTAAGAGGTGGTTTTGCCAGTCTCTTCCTCTGAAATATAGCCTACACAATCTGGTATTCATTGGGCATCTTCCATCCAAGTACTAACCATGGCTGACCCTGCCTAGCTTCCAAGATCAGACAGGATCTGGTGCCTTTAGGATATTTAGGCCCTGAATGCTGTTCTATTCTGCGCTAATGGAAAAATAATTTCCATGTAGATGGAAGTAATAGTCCCACTATATTCTGTGTTGGTCAGGCTTCATCTGAGGTACTGTGTTCAGTTCTGGGCACTCCGTTTTAGGAAGAATACAGAAAAGTTGGAGCAGGTTCAGACAAGGGGCACAAGGATGATAAGAGGCACAGAGGACAAAACATATGAAGAAAGGTTGAAGGAGCTGGGCATGTTCAGCTTGGTGAAGAGAAGATTGAGGAATGATATCATTGCATACTTTAAATACATCAAAGGCTGTCACAGAGAGGGGACAGACCTGTTCCCTGCTGCCCCAGAGGGTAGGATCAGGTTTAGTGAGTTTGAAGTCACAGGAGAGTAAATTTCAACTGAACATTAGAAGGAACTTTGTGACAGTACAAGCAGTTTGGCAATAGAACCAACTGCTTAGAGAGGTGGCAGGGTCTCCTTCTCTGGGCATCTTTAAAAAGTGGCTGGACCTGCTGGGGTACTTCAGCTGGAGTTGGCCTATGAGGCCCTTTCCAATTCTCTGATTCTGTGAAAAACTGGAAATTAATGATCACAGGGATGCTGCTGTCATCTCTACTGTTACTTCATATCAGATTTCTCAGTCCCTTCTGAATTTAGCTGCAAGCCCTCCAAATACAGTTGCAGCAAAACTGGATTCTCCCAGTGACAGTATAATGTTATGAATTGTTCATATTGTAATTCAAACTATTTTTCCATAGTTTGGTTTTGAATGAACCATGAAATCCTATTAGCTTTATAAAAACCCAGATCCTGGTCGATGTGAAAACCACTACAAAACTGCTACTTATATGGATCAACATAGCTGCCACCATTTTTGTTAATTCTTCTTGGGTCATAACTATGAAGATACTTCAACATTTATTTATACTTCCAGCACTAAATGCAGTGGTGGAGCTTGGAGTGTGTGGAGGGGGAGGCAGGAGGGGGCAGAGCTACAGTGTGAGGGGCATGGCCACTGTGCTTGGAGGCATGGCTGCAGCATGTGGGGTGTGGCTGCAGTGCATGGGGGCATGGCCAGGGTGTGTGGGGGCATGGCTACAGGCTGGGACACCCCAAAAACATTGCCTCTTGGGGCGAACCACCTCCCCGTCCCCCCGTTCCTACGTGACTGACTAAATGCGATGACATTCCAGAGACCTCTGTAGCACCTTCTTATTCTGAATTGAGACTTACCAATTAGATCCGAATCTGGGCAGTGGCAAGTGTTAGGATGGTGAAGATTATGCCAGCTGCTTCCCATCAATAAGGCAGTTTCTCCTTTCAATTCATGGTGGTGACACATTGTATTATTACCCCTTAGCTCTGTAATTCGGTTGGAAAAATTCTTAAAGACCACTGCAAGATATGAGAGTATTTCCACAAATCTCATCTATGTTTGAAAGCTATCCATTGGATCTAGACTTAGTCATATTTTTAGAGGAGACTCATTCAAATCAATAGCAGTCAAGTTACTCCAACTGATTTAAGTTCATATATTCTAGGTATAAATATTTAGATACAGCTCATGATTTAGCAATAATGTATATTTGTTCACTTTTTACAAGAAATCATGAAGGCAAGAATGCAAGGCAATTTAAGGACATCTGGCACTAAAGTCAAAGACATTGTGAAGTGGTTCCAAACAAAGACTTTGTGAAATGGTTCCAAACATTGTGAAATGGTTCCAAATGGTTCCAAGCTGGGGTAGTCAGAGCCATCCAGATGTCCAGATATGGCACCATAATTAACCTGTTTTGCAGCATGGATAAAACAAAATTAGAAATAATTTTCTGTGATTTATATTTTTTCCTCAATAATTTTTGGGTTCTCGGAGGGACTACATTCTCAAGGGGATGACAATAAAAAATGCTGATTTTCCTTTTTTCTCCATTCCAGACCATTTAATTGAGTGACAGTAATGATAAACTCCATGTTTGCTGCTGGAGGTCTTTTATTTAACTTCTAATGTGATAGTAACATGTACCTATTTTCTGAAGATTACCAAGCATGTCAGAAAGATGACAGTTCAATAAATACTTTAAGACATATTATGTTTTTTTTAGCATTGCGTTTTAATTTATATATATAATTTGCAGGGGTGGTATGAGGTTTTTTCATGGGAAATGTACCAAAATGCAAATTCCTCTAACATAAAGAATACATTTTCACAAGTCATTAAACAACAGTACCTTGGAATACAGAAAAACATCCCCTCAGTTATTTAGCCAGCGGGGCTACAAGCTGGAGTTGCCTACAAAAGTGAAATTATTTAAAAGGGAAAGGAAAAGTGAAAACAATGAAGAGTCAGCATGTATGTGTACGTATCTAGATCTACACATCTATATCTTTACTGTACTCACACAAATATATTTATGATTTTCCTTTGGGGGATTGTTATTTATAAAATAGCTGCCACTACTCTAATCTGTGGAAGGATTATCCATATAGAAATGCATGGAACAAAAAATTGGGCAGCCCAGTTTGGTAGATATAGAGAAGAAGCATGCTTGATTTTTCCCCACTTGAGCTCTTGTGCTCCAGCTCTCCTCTAGAACCTTACTGGGAGGAAAGGCTTGTGGGGCAGCAAATACAAGATGCAGCAGAAAATCAGTGAATAGGTTAGCCTCAATTGTTCCATTGCCAGGCCCTAAATACCTGTTCAGCTCTCCACCTGCCTCCAGTGAAAAGGTAAAAAAAGATCTGGGTTCTGGGTGTCCTTAGGATACTACAGATGACTTATGCAGCATTTCCAGATATTATTCAGCAGCTTTATGTAGATTTTGAAAAACACAGAGAACAAAGACGAAATGTGCAACACCTTTTGGTAAAAATGCCCTGACAGTTGTCCCCATATTCTGGAACTAACCTATTCTGTGGGAATGGAGTCACTGAAACACAATGCCAGCAATTACTGTCCTGTCTTGCTGGTCCTGAAAGGTACCATAATCAGTGATACGGAATGCCTCTGTGAGGTCCAGAAGGATTACAAAATTCCGCCTGTCTTTCACAAAGCAACCTGTATGGTTATGTGCCAAAGCCAGACAGAAATGGATCCAAATAATCAGTATCATCTAAGCATGGCTGAAGTTCCTAAACCAGTACACCTGACATAGGAAGTGGTTGCTTACAAATAGGCAACACTTGGACAAGTCCTCTGAGCCCAGAGGAGGCTTTTTCATAATGGCTGCATTACTGCATGGCCTCTGGAATAAGACACTTCCACAATTAGTTTTTGACTACCTCTCAGACCCATATACATGCCCCCTTCTGTGATCTATTTGTAATCAAGAGGAGCCAATCTAATTGTCATTTTCTCCTGTGTCTAGAAGCAGCAAGTACTAGTGAAGGCAGACTCTATGAGACTGCGGTAGTCACAGGAAAGTCAGGCCAGGCCACATCTAGTCTGAAACAGTACTACTCAAGATGGTGGCCCAGCCTACAAGCTACAGACTGCCAGACCATTGTGACTTTTCATGACAGAAAAAATCAATTGTAGCCAATGGGAACAAATATGATACTGGTCCCAGACACTTGCAGGAAAGAAGAATGGCAAGTTCCCCACATCAGATAGCTTGGGAAGCACCACTCTGGAAGGTTATCTAAAAATTTGGACTACGCATAGTAGTGAGGTCTCAAATGTTCTGGACTTAATCCAGCAAGCAGTCACAATGAAACCAAAGACCACCATCCTCTCAGGCATGTTTGAAGGGAACAAGGGAGACCTTCTTGATGGCTGCTCCCAGACTTTGGAATTCCTTCTCCAGAGTCTTTTTGGGCCATCAGGCTTTTATAAATTGATAGGTTTGAGCCTTTTAATGCTCTATGACTCTGTTTTTAAGGCTCGTATTTAATGTATTTTAATGTATTACTGTTTTTGACGTTTAATGATTTTAACACTCTAAATTGTTTAATTGGTTCACTAATTTTATATTTATACTTTTATATATGTTTTAACTTGTACTGTTTTAATATTAGCTGCCTTGAGTCTCATTGTTGAGAGAAAGGTAGGATACACACACACACACACACACACACACACACACACATATCCATATACATACATATGGGCCAGAATGCTGTTGGTGAAATGCATGAGTGATTGCATTTTTTTTCTGAAGTCACATAGTGCTGATGAGAGAAAGCAAACAAAATTTGCCAGCTCTGAGCAGCCTATTTCTCCAAAAACTGCTTTGTTGGCAGCTGCTGCACCCATGACTTTTTCTTCTGCCACCACCAACTACATAACATAGTTACACCAGTACTGTTCAGCAAGAAGTTCAAGATGTCCTACTTCAAGCTGAACCAGGATCAGGAATCCAAGTAATCTGAGAGCACATGAGAGCATACACCAGTTTGTTGAATAACTGTTTTTAACAAGAATTTCACCTATCCACCCATAGCTTGCTCTTGCCATATCAAGTTGCCTCTCATCCAAAAAAAAAAAATAATAATAATCTCCTGCAGTTTGTCCCATATGTTGATGAGTCTTTGGAGTTTAGGAGGTAAACAAAATGAGTGAGAAATATAGGTTAGACATACAGGTAGAAAATGTGTGTGTGTGTGTGTGTGTGTGTGTGTATAAACGATTAATCACTATATGTCTGTATATACATATCTATGTGCATGTGTGTGTGTATTGATTTAACCAATACATATATAAATAAGAGTATATAGAGAACTGTTGTGTGTTTTGCAACTATTTTTGCACTTTGTGTTTCTTTTTGTTTGTTTTTGTTTGTAGGAAAATTATATTTTACGTAACAAGCTCATGTTACCCCAAAAGGTGGGTGACTCAGGAGTCCACCCGCAATGCCAATCCCTCCGTGGACAGGTGAGGAATTATTAGATCAAAAAGGAGGCCTGCAAGAGAAGGCGATAGCCTTACAGGACCTCTCCACCTTTGTACACCAATACTAATGCAGGGAAACAGTTGGAGGTTAAAAGAATGTTTTATTGGGGGAAAAATCACAAACATATGCAAGATTCAAGCAGTTTCACAATGATACAAGGCAAACCAAAGGAAAGAAAAAAAATTGGGTAGTGAGAAGTTGGGATGAAGTGAGCAATATTTACCTATCCTGCAGAGAAGAGAGACAGCGATTTGGCTCAGACTAGGGGTCCAAGGGTAGCACAGGAACTGGATTCGAAGCAACAGAGTGACGGCTGCTCAGAATCCAGCAGGGGTCTGGAGCTGGCTAATGGCCTTAGTATTAGGTGACAAAGTGTTGGTGGATATCATGATAGCTTCTTAATGTCTGGGCATGTGAGGAAACAAAGGAGAATTTTTGTGGGAAGAGGGAACAGATTGGTGA
Organism: Cyclura pinguis; assembly: GCA_030412105.1. Classification (NCBI taxonomy): domain Eukaryota; kingdom Metazoa; phylum Chordata; class Lepidosauria; order Squamata; family Iguanidae; genus Cyclura; species Cyclura pinguis. The sequence goes on from CM059604.1 coordinate 59,754,751, forward strand.
CCATTGATAGCTCTATTGAGACAATTTCTGCACTATTGTGTTAGAAGTTTCAGTCATTGAGGAGATTATTGATCCCTTGCACTTATGATCTGGCCATGTCTTGAGGTCCCTTCTCACTTACTTTTGCACATGTTCAAGCAGTTCTCTTTACCAGCATGGCTTTTCAGCCATTAATGTATGATTTATATTTTCTATGCCAGTTAAATCATGTTCATTGCCAATCATATCATGGAGTGGAGATGTATGACATGGTAACACACAGTTTTGCGCAAAAACATCTTTTGCATGGAAAACAGTATATTTTGGACAAGATAACACTTTTGCACGGAAAACTTTTTTGTGCAAAAATGTTGAGATTTTTGTAAAAATTGTTCTTTGTACATATTACTTTTCTGCAATTTTACCCTAAATTATGAAAATTCTTCCATAAGTAGAGAATTTTCTTGTTAGAGTATCTCAGTGTCGTTGAGGATTAGAAAATTTGACCAAACTTTCTTTCTTACCCTATATAGGAAGACAGCTGACCAGTATATTTAATTGCACCCTATATCTAATGTGTGTATACATGAGTAAGACATATTTAAACATTTAAGCATATTAAGTTATATAAGCATTTAACAGTTAAATAATAGTCTTAAGCTTTCATTATTTGGATTGTGCTTAGCAGAGACATTTTAAATCACTAGATTTTAAAGATTCTACAGCTACAACTGAACATTTTAAAACTCTGGGTTCTCACCACAAAGTTTTTAGCCTTATTGCTTTGGTTAAGATCTGCCACCCATGGCCCTTTACATATTGAACTTAAGCTATAAAAATATCACTTCTTATTGATCATATGGTTATTAAAGTCAGCCAAATGCCCCATTTATATGTCAAACACTTGTAATATATCCTGTAAATATTAGAACACAGGAGGAGACTCATAATCCCATTGTGTACAGTCATGTTAGAATGGTTGAGCTTTTCATCACTGGAAAGATAATAAAACTGTCATCAGAAGTTTCATTAAGCATGTCATACATTTATCAAGGAAGTCTGTTTTTATTTATACATGTGTCCTATACATGGTGAGTTGCTCTTTCAGTAAACTATAAGTGTCATAACAAAGTTCATCATAAGTATTTTACAGCCTCTGACCTCACGCACCTCTTTCATACTCAGCAACCCACACATAAACATGGTTATTGTTAGCCTTTAATGAGTATAACCCACTTGACATAACAAGAACAACCATCAAGTCATCAGCGGAATTCCTGTTGAAATCTTCAACTTACATTTCCATGGTTCCTCAAACATCTGTTGCATGCATCTAATGACATTTAAGAGAGTTTCCAATGGAGGTCAAGGTAGAGATCCTTAGATCTTCCCCATGTTCCCTCAAGATGCCTTTCCCATAGCCAAATTATTTCATATGAGTAATGGAAAGACACCTTTCACCAGCCACTGGGGAGTCTTTTACAGATGGGCTTTGGTTGGAGTCTGAGTGCAGGTCTGTGAGCAAGGATGTTTTTGTAAGCATTTCTAATGGCATTTTGATGTACATGTACAAAATTGATGTCGGAAGGATCATTGTAAAGTCCCAAACAGTGGAATATTGAGGACATTTTCAGGTGGCAGTCAGATTCTAGCTGGGTGAGCCTAATGTATTTTCTCATGTCACAGTTGATTAGGTTCACAGGGAAGTGGAAAGAGTAAAAAAAAAAATCTCGTATTACTTCAGCAATGCCATATCAGCCTCTTTTCCCTTTGAATGCAACATTAGTTTTTGTCCAGAACTCTAACTGCTTTCTACAGTTTGGGGAATTGTAAAGCAGAAACAATTTTCCCAGCTAGGCTGACCTTCACAGTAAGAAATGACTGGGATTTCTCTCTATATTTCAAAACATTTGGAATTGGGTGGGGGCAGAGAGAAGGAATGTGTTTGTTTTACTTGATATTATGTTGTGGGCATCTATTTGGCACTAAGACTCTATTTTTTCCCCATTCTGCAGATTACATGGACTGTGGTACTATGTGACCCATAGTGAGATGGCAAGTGCTTTGAGAAATGACATTAATGTAGTTTAAAGCTTGTGTTATCAACACAGAGGTGGCATTTTGTTTTGCCCATATAGGAATACACCTTTCCTCACTCCTGGGAATGAATATTTTCATTTGCTCTCCTGCACTCGCTCAAGTGATAAGCAGTGGTCTTCAGAAATCTGAAAATTCCTACAATGCCATGAGTGTATAAGCTGCTCAGGAAAGCCAGTATTACTGTACTGTTGCTGTATGAGCAGCACATGGCTGTGTGAGCAGATTTACAGTAACATAAATCAGTGTCAATTGCACACACGCCCATGAAGTTAAAGGCAACATCAGTTGCCAATCATTCTCCAAGAGTAGGTGGAGTCATTGAAATACTACTGAACATTGCGTTGCACATTCGGCAAAATCCCATGCCTGTCCATCATGGCCAGTGCTATTTAGTGTGCAGGTGAGGAGCTGCAGTTTGGGCTTATTTCAGGGACTCTGTCAGGGTTGAATCCTTCACTTGTTGTGATGATTCTAAACAACAACGTGCTTTCTCTACAAAGAAAAGCACAAAGGCTTGCAGTGGTGTTTCCAGTTGTGAGTTACACCTGTGGTAGGTCTTCTGACATTGGCAATATTCTCTTCCTAAAAATATCCTGCTCTTCATGGCTAGCAACTGAGAGTGCTCAGTATTGATCTCTGTATTTCATTTTTGTCATTGTTTTTACCCTGATATAATTTCCTTATGTTCTGGTATGACTTATCGTTCTTTTGTATTGTGTTCTCAAATAAAATTAAAAAGAGAAAGAGAACCCTCAGTGAGTTTTCCACCAGCAATAGTTCTGAGGAATCAGAAGTTGTCAATGGACCTGTTGAAGTAAGCCCCACTGTCTTGCATCCTGCACTACACCCACCAAACCATGTGGCAGTGTTGCTACTTTCATATTCCAAGTTTGGATTGCCAATTCAGGATTGTTCCAAGCCTGGGGTTTCTGAGTGAAAACATGAGGCCTAGAGATGACCTTTGATGATATTATTCAATGTTATGCATGAAGTACCAACCACAGTCTCTCATAGTTTGTTATTCAAACAGAGGGAAACAGACAGAGAACATACCTGGGCCATTCCCAGATCAAGGTGAAATGATGGTATTATCACTTCTCAGAGAGATGGAATGAGGAGCCTATTTGCTTCTAGGTAGAAAGTAGAGGCAGAGTAGAATGGAGGATGGCCCCTGGTAAGGGATCTGGAAGGGACTGGGAAGCTATATAGGACTGGGAGGGTAGGAGGAATACAGTTTGGATCCAAGCAGTTTGAAGGATCTTATCTATCTATATGACTCTGTTAGAGCTCTGAGATCTTCAGAAGTCATCCTCTCTCTCTCCCACTGCCTTTTCAGGCTCATTTGGTAGGAACAAGGAAGAGGACTGTCCCAGTGGATGCTCCTAGATTTTGGAATTCCCTCTGTAGGGAGGTTGGGATGACCCCCTCCTTTTTCTCTTTCTGCTAAGAAGTAAAAACATTCCTATTCTGTCAGGTTTTTAGAAACTGTCTGTGGCAGGCCTTTAATGGTGTGTTATGCTGTTTTGTTGATTTTTTAAAAGTGGTCTTTTAATTCATTTTAAATGGTTCTAACTCTACAGATTATTTTTTAAAAATAACTTTTATATTTATATTTTTACTGAGGTGTTTGTATCATTTTTAATCTGTACTGAATTTAATAAATTATAAGCTGCCTTGAATCCCATTGCTGGGAAGAGAGTAGGATGTAAATGAATAAAAGGGATGGATAGATGGATAGACAGACAGAACAACCCCTGGAGAGTCTTTCCAAATTATCACAATTAATCAGTTAAACCTTACAAGTTGTAGCAAGGTGCTCTACTTGCTGAGCTGGAAATTTGCACATATCCTCTTACCTGGAAATTAGCCCACCAAAACTGGAGAATATGAACCCTCATTTTTCACCGAGAGATGCCATACAAAAACTGGAAACTCAGGGCTAGGGTCTGAGATCTGTTGACCCACTCCAAATAGTGGTCTCCAAAGAAAAAAAGAACAGTCCTGGAGATGATTTTCTAGCATCTGCCTCATTCCTCAGACTCCCAATACCATTCTACTTTGAAGAAGCCACAAACTGCAAGAGGGTTTTCTTTTTTTATTCTTTTAATCCCCAGGTAGTTTCAGATGGGGTGGAGCTCCCAGAGGGATTATTTTGGCCAACTTCTAAAATCATGCTGGTTCAGGTCAGTGTTGGAGTAGAATCGTCAAATCATTGAATGATAGGGTTGGAAGAGGCCATATGGGCCATCCAGTCCAACTCTTGCCCAATGCAGGATCTCTAGCTAAAACATCCCCGGCAGGTAGCTGCCCAGCTTCTTTTTGAAGACATCCAGAGACTGAGACCCCACCACCTCTCTAAGCGATTGGTTCCTAGATTGGTTCTTAAGCTACTGAGTTACAGTCCTCAGTTTGCCAGACAACTCTATCCAGCTCTGCATAAAATCTTCTGTGTTCTTTTATTCAGCAAAGGTGACCAAGCAAATCCGGAACACCTGATTTTGAGGATTTCACAGGGCCATACACTAGAGTTTAAACACTTGTTTTCCATTCTATTACATATGCCCTTTTCTTTTCTGCATTGGTACCAAGAGACAGATAGAGTGAAAAATGTTGAAAGCCTCATACATGAAAGTGCTCTAAGGGCTGGAACATGCTGTCATTTGCCAAGCTGAATGCTGCCCAGTAGTCAGATATGGGCCATTACAGTTTTGAAAAAGCTCCTGCCTTTGTAGCTCCAGTTTGCACAACACAATGGTTATATGATACAGAGCCACATGGCAGAGTTGTTAAAAATCCCAGGACTGGCTGATGAGGCTTACAGTTCACTGATATGTATCTTGTGACCTCTGAAATATGTACAGCATTCTGAAGGTGGATATAGGAAAACAGAATTTCAACTATTAATGCACAACATTGGGATACTGCAGGGTTAGGACATGTAGGCAGACAGTACTGACTGAAGTGAAAAAATAGGGGTAGATTAATTGGAGAAAGAATAAATGATGACTGGTTTAGAAATGAAATGTTCATTGGTATGAAACAAATTTCTGTAAGGAAGAATTTAGGGAAATTATTAATAGAGCAGATTTAACTGAAGGAAAAATAAACTAGAGGGCTCTGGAGATAAATGAATATTTTGGAGAAAGTATTATGTATTAGAAATGAATTGAGGGGGATTAATTGATGGTGGCCTATTTGGAGCAGAAATGAGTATGCAATTAATTTGGGGAATACATAATTGACAGAAAAGTGTAGGTGTTGGAGACCATGTACTTTCTTGTGTTGTCAGGCAATTTGGTCATCTCCATGTACTTATCAGTCACATTTTTCCTGACTTCTTTGTTCCCAGCCCTTACATTTCAAAGTTATGCTTTTTCTGGACTGCTGGTTACATTCAGCTTTAAGTTCTTATTAGCAATTGATGGAACTTGGAACCTGAAAAGATATTAATAAATTCCATAAATTGTTCCATAATAATTCAATAAGAGATTTTCCTCCAACCATGACTGCACTTTATAGACAGTGTGATGAATGCTGAAGTTACACCTACACTTTAATGAATTAATTATTCTAGGTCTGTAGAATTTGTTAGGATTGGGGTAGGATCTCTCTCTCTGCCAGATTCAGTAAAGTAAGAGGCCTCAGAAGAAAAGAAGGATATAAAAACCAAAGGAAATGCTTCACATGGCTCTCTTCTGGCTGGCATGTTCTAAACTGCTTCCTGCCTTGTGGATTTAAGAAGCAAGAACAAAGAGCAAAAGAGTAATGGTGAGGAAGTGGCAGGATGGAATGTATGGGCTGATTTTTTTCCTGGCAGGAAGCCCTGGGGTAATGATGGTCCTTTACAGCTGAAGGCTGATGTCTTGTCCCCCATGGCTTATTTTCCAAACTGTAGGACTGTATAAAAATTGTTGGAGTCTTCCTTAGTGGTAAGGAGAGGAGCTCTGAGTTTTTGAAATTCTCCTCTTAGTTGTATGTTTTGGTTTTGTATATTATTAATTGTGGTGAACTGCAATGTATACTTTGTACAATGTACAATGTACACTATACACTTTTAGTGTGTTTATTGTTCACACCATTCTGGGCAGTAAGTGTAAAAAAAATTCCTCACCTTTCTCAATTTGCTCGTCTCTTGGCTTCTCTCTCTCAATCCCCTTCTGATTTTCATCCAGTCTTCAGTGAGTTACACACTTTGAGGAATTTTGCTGGAGTTCTCAAACTAATTTGCAAAGAGAGGGAGGGGAAGTTTTTAGGCTTGACCACAAAGGACCAGCAAAATAAGACTGCTAAAGTAGATATTTGGGGCTGGTTTAGGAACTTGGGGCTGTTCCCAGTCCCTGGCCTACTTCAATTTCTTTTTGAATCTTTGCTGCAAATTTCACATATGTCATATAAAAGAGACAGCAACATGAATGAGTGCCAATATAACTTAATATTATGAGCTTTACAGTGCACAGTGAAGACATTTAAACGAACAAGTACCAAGAGCAGAGCAATGCAAAGTATAATTGACTTGCTAGATATTTGATCTTTTTCACTGGAGATGCCACAGATTGGACTTGAGAACCCTGGTGCCTGCATGCAAAACCACTGTTTTGCAAAACTCTACCACTGTTCTTGGCAAGACCATGTTTCTTAATTATGATTAGGGAGGTAGAGGGTGTAGTATTGTGGGCTTTATAGCTTACCTGAAAAAGTTTGAGGTTGGGAGAAGGCAGATTTAAAATGACAAAAAGAGCACTTTTAAAGGTGCCATTAACAAAATACAGTATAACTCAGTTAACAAAGTAAATGTTTTCCTGGACATTACTTCTTTAAAGGAAAATTTAGTACCAGAGGCAGATAAGCAGAGAAAGAATAGGGATAGGTTCCTACGTGACAAAAAAGAATAGCAGTTCAACATACCTCATCAGAATTTTTATTCAAAACTAACAACATGCATTTGTGAAATGAAATAACCAAATCAGGTAAGTCTTGTTATTTGGAACATTTTAGAGGCTTCTTCCAAAATGCATCCAGGGATGACCCTTTCTTTCTGGCTTTTGGTTTCTCACTTTGGTAAACATTACCTGACTTCTTTAAGATGTTGGTGAGGCAGGCTTATCTCCCCTTTTCTCTCTGTTTTGCTGTTCCTACATGTTCAGTTTCTGGAGGCAACTGCTATTTATCTTTCCTGTTGTAGGCAGCCACACAGAGCTATAGTAAGATTGGCTACAGAAGAATCCTATCCTTTCCCAGCTCAAGCTTTTACTATGTTGTTTCCTGCAGACACACTGCTGCAATCCAGCACTGAAAGTTTGTGTTCTTCAGCCCTCTTTTGTCTTCTCCCAATGCCGATGCTGCTTTTTTAAAAAACAACAACAACAACAACCTCTCAGCAAGAGAGAGGACAAGGAATAAAGACGAGAGCTGGACAGGTGTAAAAATACTTGGTAAAAAGTACTATTTGTTAATTTTGAGGTATGCCTGTATGCCCCAGGGATCCATGATGACAACCTTCACAACATTCTCTTTAAATCCTGTGGCCTGAGAACTAATGTTTTCAGTGATAAATCAAGCAACATTAGTTGAACAGTAATCACTATTAATAACAATACACTGAGATCTCAATTTCTAACATTTAATGTGAGTTAATTAATTTGCAATCTGGAAATTCCAAGCCTCTGAGATGAAGGTGAAGTGGAGCAGCTAGGAAGAAGTTTAAGGCAATGAAGGTTAGGGAAGGTGTGGTGGAGAGATTGGTCTTACAGAAGATGTACCCCTTTTGGAAGTGGAAGTCAGAATTCCCCCTCTAGTTCCTCTCAAGGATTGTGAAAACAAGTGTATTCTGAAGCACCTGGAATCCAACACTGCATTTGATTTAGTGAATCACAAGCTGTTCAGGTCTCTGTTGGGGGAAAAAAAACTCATTTAAAACAAAACACACACTTACCATGTGAGCTTTCAGTTTTCCTTTTATTGTAGCTCTTTTTTTAAAAAAAAAAAACCTGCCCTCTTCTGTTAAGCTTGTAATATTCAGCAGAATTCGTATAACAACAACTAATCCTCAGTGCCCCTTGATCATATATGTTACATGATTATTGCATTTTGTAAGTTTGCTTTTATGGTACCTGTATTTCATTGCTGTTGGCCATTTTAGTTTCTATATTTCTTTTGTCAAGTGTGAGAGAATGTGGATATATATGTTTTAAAAAATAAATAAATATAGTCAGCAAACCATTTACAACTGGCAGGAGTTCGCCTCCCATAGAGTGCAATAGAAATTTATAATATAGGCCATTTCCACACTAGACTGTTATAGCTCAATTATTCCACTTTCAATATCCTATTGAATCCCGGGGTTTGCAAACCCCAGGATTCCTTGGATGTTGAAAGCAGAATAATCACACTATAACAGTCTAGTGAGGAAATGGCCACAGATACCATTTAGTAGACCTTTTTAAAAACAGTCCAATTAATGGTGTTTTTTAACTGATGATTATAGTGATAAACTATTGTAACTTCCATCGCTAGTAATATAGATCAAGGTCAAATTACATAGTAAAATACAGTCAAAAAAAAAGTTTGGCTGTTTGTACTGTGTGAAATAAAAAACTTGGATAACCAACAAATTTCTCCAAGGTCACATAAGAAATCCTTTGTAAACATGGACTTGGATTTCTAAACCACTTATATGGAACATTAGCCAGGGCTATAGTTCTTAATTATAAGGCCTCATATTAAAATGTTATAAAAGTAGATTGCAATTTCTTTACCTTTCAAATTGATAAATGGTTTCTTACTAGTGCACAATAAAACAGTTCCTATTATAACATGTGGTTTTTTAACCAGTATTTCAGAAAGTAGTAACAAAACTAAACTTTTTTTTTTATTAATTGAATGTAGATTTTATTTTCTATTGGGACTGATAACTTGTGGGTATTAAATAAATGGGTGCTTTCAAAGGTATGATATTTGGCTAGAAAAATAAATAAATAAAAGTGATCCTACAAAGTAAGGGACACCCTTTATCGATTGTACACTTAGTAGAACAAATTGAGTTTCCAGAGCTTAATCCTCTAGGAAGAGCAAAGAAAAAAGAAAAAAGAACAAAAAATCAGTAGTATTATTCAGTTGATGCTTTCCACTTTATTACCAGATAGCAATATGATTCTGATTGGATATCTGAATAAATCTATCTCTGAACTAAAAATGTTTAAAATGTTTACTGCTATTTGGATGCAAGCTTGCAAAAATCTTGAATGTCTGTATTAAGGAGACAGTCAGATAACTTTGTATTATTTCTGACTGGATTAGAATTTGATTTTATCAGGATATCACTTACTTTACTGGCATCATTTATTCTTTTAAAAGCAATAGATCACAGAGGCAACTCACTACAACTTTGCAGATTTCTGATACAGAAAGTAATCTCAAAGTCAATTGTACTAAGAATTCTGCTTTTTCTTATGGAAAACAGATAGATGAAATGCTTTCATTAATAGAACAGAAAGAGAAAGAAGAAATTTTTGTTTTTTCTCCTTCAAAATACAATATAATAATATAATACTTGGGCCGGATCTAGCCGGTATTAAACACTTCAAAGTCTCATTGATTTCAGTGAGAGAAAGAACTAGGTGTATCCTTTATTTATTTGTAATTTAGATTAATGAGCCTTAATGATTTCTTCTCAAGAAGCAAAGTTAAATATTTTTATTATCCTTTTAATGGTTATTTAATTTTAATAATACCTCTGTTTTACTTGAAATGACTTAAATATATTTATTTCAAAATAAATAAACTATAAAACAGCACTAATTTAAAACTGTTTAAAAACACTTAAAGCTTAATAATGAGAAAAACGTGCAACGTACAACCCCGTGACCAGACCCTCCTGCAACAACCAGTTGATATCCAAATCTTTTCTATGTAAGAATGTTTATGCCTGCCTCAACTTGCCCAAAAACAAGACTGTAAAGATTCAAATGACACCCATTGTTCTATAATACTGTTTTTCAAATGCTAGTAAATATCAGACTGATGGTGTGGAATAAAGGTTGAATCCTATGGGTGTTTCATTGTTTTCAGTAGAAATTACTCCCATATAAACATACCGAATTATCATCAAAATTATTGGGGGAGTCAGAGTTCAGGTGATGTAATGTGTGTGTTCATGCCCATCAGGGCCAGTACTTCACATAAGCCTAGTAAGGTGGTGGCCTCAGGCAGCAGATGTTGCCCCAGTTGTTGTTCCTGAGCCCTCCTGCTATTAACTCTCTTGAGGGACAGTACTGTGGATGCCAGTCAGACTGTTCTGGGCTTTTCAAAGTAATGCACCAGCTCAAATACAGTAGAACATACCACCTGATCTCTAATACTGAAGAAAGACTCCGTTGTTTGAGCAGTTGACTTCTCCACATGGAACAGAGAGGGAGACTGTTTTATCCTTTACCTCTTTCATTCATTCAATGTAGACCCCACCTTTCTTTCTAGAGGGAACCCAACATGACATACAAAATTTTAAGATAAAACCTATTTTACAAAGCTAAAAAACTAATTACATATTAATTGTCTGGGACTGGTGCAGGTGTGCATATTTTAAAACGAGAAGATGAAAGTGGGTGCTCAGTACATGGTTTCATTTAATTAAGGCCAGACATCAGAATATTTCATTATAATTCTCATTGACATTTGGATTATTTGAGGCAGTACTCTCAGTTATGCTCTGAGACAGCAATGGAGTCCTCTGGTTACCCTCTTTGCGATGTAAAAGGGAGCTGGTCAAAGAGTTAACAGGTATAACTTTTAGTAGAAATTTCCTCTCTCAGAGAACTGTACTTCTTACAGTGGGAGAGGTGCAATTCTAACAAAAGTTTTAAAGTCTTGCACCATATGTCCAAATTTTACTTATTTACTGATTATGGCTTCTATTTTCTGATATTGGTCTCTGGCAGATCTCCACCCTCATTTGTGAGATGCGTTGTTTAAAATGTGTGAGAGTTAGTACTGTTGTCATTCTTCAGGTTTCAGCCCTCATCCGAAGGTCTTCAGAAGTTAACTCTCTGAATGGTGAATGTATTCTGCTGCCTATGCACAAGTGTATAGATGTATGTGCATTAACACTAACATACCACACAGTGATCAGCCTGACACTTTATAACTCTAGAATTGCTGAGGTATATGTCAAACTGCTGACACCATAGAACAATTAGGGTTTTTCTAGTATGCCTTTAACCAATGATGGTTTGTGGCTTCCATGTCAATGGGATGGTGAATCTACTCCAGATTTCAGTCTCAGTTTTAAAGCTTTCTGAGGTGCTGAATCCTATGCAAGAAATAAGTTCAGCACCTTGGAAACCTCCTTTAAAAATTGAGACTGAAACCTAGAGTGGATTTGCCACTCCACTGACATGGAAGTTACCAGTTCCCACTGTCTTTAACCAAAAGAACAATCTCTTGGCTTTTTAATTAGTGGAGAAGAGATTGTTGCAGAGCACTGGCTAGTACAGCACAGAACGTTTGTAAAACTATGATGGGGAGACTGAAGAACAGGAGTATTGCAAGTGTCTCCCGAGAATTATATATATTTTGAGCCAGCATGGTGTAGTGGTTTGGATGTTGGACTCTGGAGACCAGAGTTTGAATCCCTGCTTGCCCATGGAAACTCACCAGCTGACCTTGGGCAAGTCACATCCTCTCAGCCTTATAGGAAGCCAAAGCCAAACCCTCTCTGAACAAATCTTGACATGAAAACCCTGTGATAGGTTCACTTTAGGGACACCATAAATCAGAAGTAACATGAAGACACACAGCAACAACAAATCAGACTTACATTCCCCCTTTCCGCCAAAATCCTCAAAGTTTATTTACTGCAGTAAATAAACTGAGAACCACATACTGTGTTAAAAACAAAACTGAACACAACATTCAGTCCCAGTAGAGCAGGAGCCCACGGTGCTGGAGGTACAAGGATGGAGGGGGAAGCAATTTAACTGGAACAGATCCTGATGTTGACTTTTCATCTGTCATTCTAGTTTTGTCTGTATTATAATAGAAGGTTTGCCTGAACAAATTACAGTTCTTTGGGAGATGTTACACTGGTAAAAAAAAACAATATAAGCTTGTGATGTCAATATATCTGTGGGCTGTAGCAATCAAAGAAAAAATCAGAGTTTAAGAAGAATTTTCTAGTTGCTTGGTTATTATTCCATTGTTTATAAAATGGATGTTAAACTTTGCTTTTTTAAAATGAAGAGATTGTGACCAAAGCAGCAGAAAGGCCATTATACCAGCAGTGGCTAACCTTTATGTTACAAATTTACTGCCATGAGTAAAGGAGGACAGTTAGATCTCCAGATACCGTGGGATGTTTTGGCCTTATCTAAGTGGGGAATCAAGTGACAGCATAACACAGTGCATGTAAAGCACATTTCGTACCATTTTAATTGACATGGTAGCACCCTACAAAATCCTCGGATTTGTAGTTTTTGAGGTACTTCGGATTCTTTGCCAGGGAGCTCTAATGCTGTAGTTCAGGGGAGCATACTAGAGAATTCTAAGTACCTTCACCAAACTACAAATCCCAGGATTTTGTAGGATAGTGCCCTGTCAATTAAAGTGATATCAGACTGCTATGATTATGCCGCGTGGACACATCTGAAATGTGTTCTAGATGGGTCTTCTCCTGATGACTTCTCAGAACTATTAGTAAGTACAGGGTATAGCCATTGCCTAGCTAAAAGGAATCAACTAAGGCAACTTATTCAGACAGAGCTTCAACAGCTACATTGGCTGCTTTCTACCCCATTTCTGGGCACAAATCAAAGTCTTCATTGTTACCTGTAATGGCATAAATAATTGAGTAACTGTCTGTCTGAAGGACTATCTTCTATTGCATTAGCCTGCTCCTCAGTTGTGTATTTTATGGCTTCTGCTGGGTTTTTAAGAATTGATCTACTGATTTTATTGATTCCTGGCTTCCGTCATTTCTTTTGATTTTATATGTCATCTCATTGTATTGTTTTTATTGTATAGCAATCTTTGAGTACTGCACTGGAAGGCAGTATATATATTGCACAGCAGCAGATATATTACAAAAGTAAAATAAATAAAAGCTTGTCAGCTGTATTGTTCACCATAGTGTGTGCTGTGGGTTCTTCACTGTTTTTGGCAGTTGATCTGCCCATGGTACGAGCTGAATGTCTAACCTTTACTTCCAATAAGAAAACCATTTCTATTTACCTTCATATAAATTGAAACAGAGCCCATCATCAATAAATTCCTATTTTCAAAGCTTGGAAAAGGTGCTTTGTTTTGGATGACAGGTCCCAGAATTCCCTAGCCAACATGGCCAATACAGTGAAGAAGGAGACAGCTCAATTCTGGGTGGGGGATTCTGAGGTTTGTAATCCATAAAATACCTCCCCAGCTATGTGCATACTATATGTCCTACCTCTTCATCCACACTCAGCCTAGGTTAAACTATTTATGAATCATAAAAATACTTCTTATTTAGTAGTAAATCCAAATTACTCCAAACAGTGCACCTTCTTGCTCAGCTCTTCAACCCTTGTTTATTTAAACAAGCTCTACCTTTGTTTACTCATACAAATTCATTTCAGTACCAAACCACATCAGTTTTTTATGTAAATCTATTTTCCCAGATACAAACCTGGCATAAAATGACATTACTCTGATCAAGTATGGCTTATTGCAACCATCCAACCTCTGTGCCTCCCACTCCTACAGAAAAATACAATTAGAAATGAAAATAGGGAGATAAAAGGTAGTTGTGCCAAAGCCGTAGCTACTCTCAAATAGGAACTCCTGCCTCATTTTCAGAGTGTTACCTTAAGGGTTTTTTTTTCCTCTGTTGCTAACTACATGAGGGTCATGTTCTCTCAGTTCTGAGGATAAAAATTTGGCTCTTGTTCAGTATTATAAGGAAAGGATTTGAACTGTTCTACAAGCAAGCAATGTCTTTTGCTGCCAAAGCCAGCCTTTATGGAGCTCTCACAAACATAATTGAGGTTGTACAAGCTACAGTGTGTCAATGTTCCTGAAATCCATGTAGACATAACAATGTTTACATGCGCACCATTTTCTGTTTGGTCTTTCTTATTTTGAGAAGAGAACAGCCTGTTTATACTATATTCTTCTTATACATGAGACTTTAAAATGTGAAGTGAATCTGTAGCCATAAATCAAAGTGAAAAGATGTCTGGGGGTGCAGAAGTGTATAGTCATGTGCCATGACCACATAGACAGTGATCTTGGAAAAAAACACCATTGTGGTTAAGGTACTAATGATTTCCTGGCCTTCCAGGATCAGAGAAGGTTAAAAAAAAAACCAACCCTCTCCTTTCATGCTCATATACAAGTGATTTAACTCCACTGATGTCCATAAATGTCCTACTATGAAGGAAGGTCTTAATAAGGGAAGGAAGGCCTTTACATTTTATTGTGTTATTCTACTCTCAGTGTGGCTTTAGAACAATATACCATTACTTGAGTTATTTCTGAGGTAGAGCAAAGGAAAAGCAGAACGACTCACAAACTTGGTACAGGAAAATCATAGGTACATATCTGTAAAACATCAATTTCATCAGCAAATGCAGGGATTTTAAATGGCTTTGCTGCGTTATTATCTATGGTACATATGATGCCAAGGGTCTTTTTCTGTATACATTCAAGTCTTTAAAAAAAAAATTAAAAATCCCACAGTGACTTTATTACAATTCCTGCATGTTTTCTTCCACCTGAAAGACGTCAGAACCAGACCTGAAAGAAGCTTAGTCTTTTATTATTTTTACCACAAAGAAAAAAAAATTGCTTGTTTTATACAGAACAAAAGATTGCCTAAAGGGTCCATAAATATTTGGTACTTTTCTGGCCAACAGCTAAAAGTAGGAAAGAGTTGATACATGAAAAAATTCATCTGTCTATCAACAATGCCTTATGGAAGGGCATGATTCTGTGTACAGTAAGGCAATAATGTGATATTTAATGAAAAACTTACAGATTTTGTGGTTGTTAGCAGATTTGCTGCAGAAAAGATAGTATATACAGTTTTTAATTTTAGCTCCCTTTGCACGTGTCCACCTGTGGCAGAATACATCGATCATTGTTCTCACTCCATTTTTTCATCCCAGTGATAACTATGCTGCTGTAGTATCCAGTGATTTGAGCCAAGAGTCAAGAGTCCCACCACCACTCCTTCACTACCAGGACATTTCATCAAAGCAAACTATAGGCAACTCAAGTGGAGATTTTTGCCCCCTCTCCCTATACACCCATAGTGTTCGTGGCCTCAGAATTTGTAACACTAGAGAAATTCCCTGATAACCTGTCATGCCTGCAGCCTTCTCTCTGGGCACCTTGTCACTGAGGAAGGTCACTAGATTCTCCTACTGTGCCTGCCACGTATTTGCTTCCCAAGTTCATCGTCCACTGACAAGCCTATTTGCTTATCATATCAATCAGTTGGCATGTTTCTGATAAAGCTGAGTTCAAAGAAATTATTAATCTGGACTTTTAAACATCTATAGAGTGGTAGGAGGTCAGTGACTGCAATCATTCTGTCTGTGGATCTTCCTTTTTCTGCAGTCAATCAATATAAGGAGGAAACCAACCATTTGGGCTTTCTTGCATCTTCTCTCTGATGGACTAGTCTAATGTAGGGAATCTGTGATTTTTGCAGATCCTGGGCTGCTCCAGATAAGATCCAACAGACAGGCAAAACAGCCCAGGTTAGACAATGACACACAGAAGAATAAGGAAAATTCTCTAGGAAGATGGCTTTCAGCAAGACAATTACTCACAGGACCAGGAAAATAGAATTATAAATGTGTAACAAGATAACTCCAGGTCAACCTCACAGTAAGTTGGCTGCATTGAAAAGTCTGGAAATCACAAATTGGAGGAAAAATGTCTACTATAACATCTTGGACTTCCTGCCTGAGAAGGTCTTTATTCCAGCTTTCTGGCCATAGTTTTCTGGCCCAACTTAAGGCCTTTCTATTTGCATCTCCGGATAGTGGTCATGGGGGTTCATGAGAAAATAATCAGGATCTTTTCCTTAGAGACTATGATCTGAGACCGACAGCCTCTGATGCTCTTGAAGTAAGTATTGTCCATGTGCTAAAACTGCCCTCATATATCTGTCAGATTTAGAAGATTTCCAGTGTATGCCTTTCATTGAATGAAGATAACACAAGGAAATATGAACAGCAAAATGGGAAAGTAGAGTGCTATGAAAAAAAATTTAGCATTTAGAAGATTAATGATCACAGATAACAGTTGAACAAAATATATTATAGACAAGAATATCAAAAATTCTGAAGACCCAGTGTTCTGCTCTCTGAAGTTGAACAAAGCTTTAACAAAATTCTACCTGAAATTACCTGTTGTTAATGGCTGAAACTGAATGAGACTCAATCTTCTGTAGCATTTGTAAACCTTGTGCACATCTCTAATAGACCCCTGACAGAGCTGTATCTATATCAGAACTTAAAGTTCATTTTGGCAGTAGGTGGCTTGCTGGTCCTGAATCACATGAAAGTCTGTAGAAAGGGAAGGAAGGTTCTCTGTTGAAACAATTCTACATGGCTGCCTTGCAGTATTAATCCTTAGGCATCCCTTTTATAGCTAATGGCAATAGAACAAAATCAAGGATATGCTGGAGGCACTTGGTTCTACTCACACTGCAGCAAAAGGGAAAATTACAGGCAGCAATTGGTAGGAATTCCATTTGCACTAAACAAAGAGGAAAATTTTGCTTTATAATGAATACATATTTTGTGAGGCTTTCTGTATTTTAGTAATAATAATTTTCCCCCTTCAGTTCTGCATTAGAGCTGAGCTAGAACAACTAATAGTTTTCACAAAACAATGTGGCAGTGCTGCAAAACAACTCTCCTTTTTTTCACATTTTTCAACAGTCTGTGAAAATATTCATTAACAGTGCCCTCACTTATTCTCAGTTGCTTTATTACAGCAACAAAGCTGCCTCAGAGTGTGGCAATGGTACTGATGTGCCAATGTTACATTAGAAGTATTATTCTGCCATTCTGGGCACATTCAGGACAACTTTCTGAACCAGCATCATGATAATCAGCCTATATATCGGTACATGGTTGATGTTTCTGCCAATCATTGTGTTATGGCGTGATCTATAAGACT
Source organism: Cyclura pinguis (assembly GCA_030412105.1). Lineage (NCBI taxonomy): Eukaryota > Metazoa > Chordata > Lepidosauria > Squamata > Iguanidae > Cyclura > Cyclura pinguis. Next base: position 59,771,989 of record CM059604.1, read on the forward strand.
GTGGGCTTTTTCACACGAGGCAGGTAAATTGCACTTACAGCTGGATAATAACATCTTTGGTTGGAACTTGTCACATGATGTTGTTATTCTATTGTTCTCTTGTGGGAGACCATTTGGAAAGCATTTCTTTTTATTAACACCAAAAATCTGTTAATGGCTTCCTCTCCTACTTCTATTTTGCTATGATTACCTGTGCAAAAGTTCAGTTGCACTTTTATGCTGATTTTGGCTGGTCAGGGATATTCAGTGGGTGTGCTGTGGGTGGGGAAATGTCAGTCCTCTTCTAGTGATCAGGGGAGACGAAGAGGTGGAAATTTCAATTTGATTTCCTTTCAGTTGGGAAATTGACTAAGGAACTTCTGAACCTTTTTTTTCTCTATAGAAAAAAGATCTATTGTCAAATGACCTCTCCCCCCTCTGCCAATCACCAACTTGGGCTTGTCAAGGAAGCCAAAACTTTGCCCAGTGCCTCCCACCTCCTTTTTCAGCCCCCATCCAGAATCTCTGGGCCTTTCTGCACTACACTGTTATAGTGCTATTATTCCACTTTCAACATCCTATGGAATCCTGGGGTTTGCCGTTTAGGAAGGTGCATTTAGAATTCTCAGCCAGAGAGCTCTTTGGCCTCAGTAAACTCCAAACCCTAGAATTCCGCAGGATGTTGAAAGTGGAATAATAGCACTATAACAGTGTAGTACAGAAAGGCCCTCTGTCTCTCTCATTCTCTCCCTCACATCCACCTACCCACATGCTTACACACACCTAGAAACATGAGTGAAAAAGAGTCTTACAGTTCAAAAAAACCCCATTTATTACTAGGAAAAGGGGCAGGAATAATATCTTAGAGGAGCCAGTGGGTGGAGCAGTCCCAAGTGCTGTGTGTGATAAGCTTTTAGCACAAACGAATGCTGTAATCCCGGAATGGTTCCAAAGGTACAAAACCAAAAGGAGCAATTCCTATTCAATGACATTTTTATAACAATGGTTTTCTAGCAGGAGAAGAGCCTGGTGTGGTAAAGCCCTGTGTTTGTTGTACAGCACACTAGAATCAAGATCTAAAAAGTCCATGAAATTTTAGAACCAGCCTAACAAAGATCTTTTTCCTGTTAACTCTATGCCAAAACCCACCACATTCTATGCCTATTCTAACAATGGCAAGCAATTATATTTTGCCTTTTTAAAGAATAATTATATGACCTAAGTAATGGTTAGAATGATGACATACATGTGTGATTTATATGATAATGATAGTGATGGTGCAAATTAACCCTTTGTGATTAATGAGATGGGCAGGCTTAAAGCCTAGCTAGTTGAGAGAAATTTGAACGGTATATTTATCCCAAAAAGGCAAAAGAAGAACTAAGAGCACAATAAGACTTTTTTAAAAAAAAATGGGACAAAACAGTGTTATATGTCCTAATATCCTGACCAGCAAATACATCCCAACCGTAGCCTAAGTACTGTATGTGTCTTCTTACTGACAACATGGAAGTGAATGAGTCCCCAAAGCATTCTTTAATTTTTCTCATCACATTTTATCTTAACAACACATGTTATCAGTTATCAGTACATATATGAACATTTTGGGTTACTAAAGTCTTGCTGCTTAAAGGCTTTCTCTATTGGCATTTACCTCTTCAGTTTGTTATGGAGCAGAAGAGTTGAGATTAGGGTTTCCAATCTGATCACACTGGCTTTAAAAATGGCTTGAGACCACCCATAATCTATGCCCTATAATGAGTGAAAGCAGGATGTATGTTGAAGGATATGCTGTTCATATCACCTCAGGTAGTGTCAATTCATATTGAATCAAGTCAGGTTGCATCAGCAATATCCCTATCAGTACTTATTCCTGTGAGCTGTAGATTAAGTAGATTTAGACAGCAAATATTTCAGCTACTACAAATGTATATAATGAGCAGATATCAGAGAAATCCAGCTATTTTTAGAGTCCCCAGAAATTCAAACTTTTGATACTGTGTTATACATATTATTCTCATGTTATACTACTAAAATGAAGTACAAATACAGGTTTGCTAGGTCTAGTTTGTCAGAGTATTAAATATCCTGTCGGCTGATTATTATAATGCTTGGCAGAGCCATACTATTTCTTTCCCAAGCAACTGTGTACAATACTGTTTTTCTTTGCCATTTTGTTATTCCTCTTTGCTCTTGATTTTTTAACAGAAATGTAATTAACAATTGAACCATGCATTCAGAGGAGTACAGTCCTCTGAATAGTACAGTCCTCTAAATAGGATTGTACCACTTCAGAATTCATGTGGGGAATCATTTGTTTAGATATATGCCCCCATAAATATTTCTCTACATGTGGAAAGTTTGGATAGCAAGGTGATATCCAGGCAGCTGTCTCCCTTTTGTGTAAACTTTACATCTAAAAACTGTACATTTTCGAAGAAACTGGCCTATAGCAAGACCATCACTATTACCTTCACAAAACAAGTTTTCCCTGTCTTCTTGACATTTGGAAACTCATTTTGCCATAGTCTGTAATTCATGTGTGTTCACCATACAGCCACTGTATGATGCCTATCCCTCAGCTTTTGGCATTAGCTGCCATGGGCATGAATATTTCAAAGAAGAAGACAGACAGACAGACAGACATTGTGCTTATCTGCTAGCAATATAATTAAGCACTAATCTTCTTCTTGAAGGAAGCAATGAGTAATGTTGGCAGTGTTCTTCCCAGTATGAGAAAGACTTGGAAGCCTATTCAGGACTTCCTCTGCACAACATTCACATATGGTTGTTTTGCACAGAAAACAGCATCTTCTGCAAAAGAAACAGCTTTTTCTGCACAGAAAATAATGAAACCATGACAGGAATATTATTTTCTGTGCAGACAAAGCCAATTCATGTGCAGATAATACTTTCTTTTCTGTGCAAAACAACACTGAATTTTGCACATTGTAAGTCCCAAACTATGAAGATTCTTGTCAGTCTGGGATTCTTATCATCAGACTTTTTCATTACTCAAATCATGTTTTTTATTATTTTTGAATATTTTCAAATACCTGTTCTACAGAGCTGTTTAAATATAAAGTTTTCTTGGAACAGGGCTCTGAAAATTGTGGAAGAGCCAGCTAAATTGGGGGCCCTTTCATGTTATACAATTATAGCAATATATTCCACTTTAGAGAACCAACATGGTGTAGTTGTTTGAGCATTGGACTATGATTCACCGCTTGGCCATGGAAACCCATTGGCTGACCTTGGGTGTGCCACACACCTTCAGCTCCAGAAAACCTCATGATAAGCTTGCCCTAGGGTTGCCATAAGTTGGAAACGACTTGAAGGCCCACAATAACAACAAATCCACTTTAGCTGCCATTTATGGAATCTTAGAAGTTGTCGTTTGCTGAGGCACTAGAGTTCTCTAAGAATTATAAATTCTCTTCTGTAAACTGATGTTGCCACAGCAGTTAAAATCAAATCATAGTGCTATAATTATATTGTGTTGAAGGACCCAAGGATAGCGGGGGGTAAGTATGGTATGATTATTTACACCTCCTAAGATAATAAGCATGTAATACAGTCTTTCCTGGACTCCTTCACATCAGAGCAAAGCTGAATTACTTTTAAAAATAATATTTCTATACCATTTTTCATTTTTCAAAACCCATTCCAAATCTTTGTTTTAATAACACAGATGTAAAGAACTCTTCACAGATGGAAAAGATACTTTGGGCATGATCTACTTAAAATAGAATCATTTCTGCTGATACCAACAAAACTAGTAAAGGGTTTAGGATCCAGCTGACTGATATGCCCATTGTGAAAAGCTCAAATGCTGTTCGAGATTTTAAGATTAACAGTACCCCAATCAAATTGATTTCATAAGGTCAATTAGCTGTGTGTTGCTATCACTATCCTTACTGTTTGCTCTTTTCTTCCTATTTTCAGCTGGTTAATAATCCTCTAGCAAGTCAAGCAGCAGCCGCCGCAGCCGCCGCTGCCATGGGCTCAATAGCAAGCTCACAGGCCTTTGGCAATGCACTCTCCAGTCTTCAGGGGGTCACAGGTCAACTAGTCACTAATGCACAAGGACAGGTGAGTAGAAGATGAGGGGAAGTAGTGAATTCATGTGACACACTGATCTTGGGAAAGAAATGAAGTCCGTATGCATGACAGCCATTTACGGCTGCCTCTGTGTGTGGAGAGGGGAGGGGTGAGTGGGAAATAAATAAGTAATGTTTCCTAGCAAAACAGACGAAATAGAATGGAGTACTGAGGTAGTATCAGAGATCTGGTTTTGGATTTAATCTTACTTACTGGAGACCCATTAAAATTGTTAGGACCTAAACATCCCTATGTAACATACTAACATGTTCCATTGATTTCAGTGAGTGAACATTATGGCTAAGTCTGGGTACATCCCAATATTATTTTCTAAGAAGTTTTTGGCCTCTTGCAAGACAATTCCAGTGTTTATGTTTGTAATTTTGAGTACTTATGTCCTGCAAATACACATATGAATTTCTGTGAAATCAACAGAACTCAACAAGTTTCTCTTTTTACTGTGTTCATATTTAGAATATTTAATAGTGGTGTTAAGCTCTTGAAATGAGATCTCAGAATTACTTTAGATGTGTTGAGAATCAGATGCTGATCAGTATGCTCGAGGCAAAGTAATGTGTTTTTATTATTTCAGTGGGAGCGTTAACTTCTGCTAAGCTGTCCCACTGAAATAAATGAGAGTTTAAGCCAAAATCACAAATATACGTATGTTCACAAGGAAGTTCACCCCCCAAATGACTGAAATTTGTTTCATGTATAATTGTAGCCCTTCTCACAATGTTTGTCAAAAGTGCTTCACGTTAGCTGGATTCTGTCTGCAGTTTCCATTTATATCCTTAATTACCTCTAACTGCTAAGACAATGGTGATGTTGTGAATTACTTATGCAAATTATAAAGCTTATATTGTAGACAGCAATTAAATGACATTCTTAAAATAAGGCATCTGTAGAGCAGAAATAAATACGTCAAATTATTTGCATTAGCATAGCTATTTTTAGTTTAGTTGGAGTTGCTTCCATTTTTTTAGAGCTGCCAGCTCTTCAAGTAAACTACATGCTTCTTAAAGTGCCTACAGATGTGTTGTATAGGACTCTGATAACACTATGTATGGTATATTTATGTCATGCAAGGCCATCTGAGCTTGCTGTTGTTCTTCACCACATACTTGCAAGAAATATCCTTAAGTACCAGTTCTAGTGACATCACTTCCCCTAAACAGTGAACTCAGATTAACAGGATTGTGAGCCTCTGAGAAATAAGAAGGAGACATCAGCCTGCTTAGTGGAAGTTTTTTAGAACTATGAACTATGAAGGGATACTGGAAAGAGAAGCATTCATATCATAAAATTAGAGCTATGATACTGTTCTCGAGACTAGTGGTTGTAAATGTGTGCTTCCCTAGTTCTGAGAATATAACTGAAAAATGCAGAAACAATAAATTATTCCTCCCTGTGATTCAGTATCACCTACCTGCTTAAATGAAATAGAGGTGACATTTATTTTATCCTGTCCAGTGCTTTTTAAATATTTAAGAGGAACCACCCTCAAGCCTGATGTTTGTATTGGTGTTTGCTTTATTTAATCATGATTAACATAAAGCTTGAACAAAGATGAATCTGGCACTCACACACCTCATATGTAAGTCCCACAAGGAAAAAAAAAATGCTGACCTTGTTATATTTACTGGGTGGGTACAGAATTGTTCCATCACTACCCCGAGGGTTGAACGATGGAGCTTGTCAAAGTGAGGCCTTATCTAATGAATCATCTTATCGCAGGTGCACACCACACATATTAAAGGAGGATTGCACGACCAGGGTGCCCTCTACAATAACCTTTCAGTGTCTACTTTAACCCTTGCTTCAATCCCTTTTCATCAAAGGATCATTTTATGCAGCCAGCTTTAAATGGAGCCTCCCAAAAGCCTATTAAGTTTTCTGTTAGGGACCTAGTATTGGAATACTAGAAGAAAAGTTGGTTACAATATCTATAACTCATAGTCAGATCAGCTCCATCTAGGAAGCTTGCTTGTTTATATCTGCACTTCAGAAACGGTGCAAACTCTCCTCTCGCAGGAGTGGGAACGTGAGACATAAATTTAAGGCTCTGAGATATAAAATCATGACAGTTTGTCAGTCTAGGGGGTTTTCCCCCCACCTTTCCCAGGCTCTCCCAGGAAGACAAATAATGGAATGTGTTGGTAAACTGGTGAGCTATTACATCAGTCCTGGGCTGGAATAAGAATGTGTTAAGGAACTTTCTAGTGGAACTGAATATTTCAAACACCATAACTGTTGGGTGGGATCTGGGTGGGATCCCATTTTTACAAAATTGCAACAATCCATGAACTAGTCATTGTTTACCAAGTTTTCTGGTACAATTCAGTGTAACAGGTACTATTCTGTGTGAACGAAGGGTCAAAAAAGATATATAACCTGCCTAATATGCTGAGCCGTGTCATGTTAGCCTTTTGGGAAACCTTAGTGATAGAGAAACAAGACTAACATTGTAGGTAGAATTTTATCAAATTTATTCTTTTGAGAGAGAGGGACTTTTCTGTATGTTTATGTCTTGTTTTCCTTCAACTGACCTTGTCCCTTGAGCCTCTAAATCAAACAGTCCCACTGAGGGTTCAATGAAACTGTTTGTGTAGTTCTCTACACAATAAATGTACAATATTGTGGGCTCCTCTCTCTCATGATGCTGTCCCATGACCCTACATTCTTTCTATAAATTTTTAAAGATTAAGATGTTTCTGGCCCTCTGTGAGTACTGTAGTAAATCAGGAAGTGGTGGCACTGAAACCAGTATATCAAGATAGACGAAATACCTTGTTTTGTTTCAGATTAAAAAAGAAGAAACACTTTTATTTGCTAGCAACTGAAACAGTAGCCAGTATGGCTGCTTTAGTGCTGACAATGTGGTTATGAGCATTCTTAGTCTTTTGGTACATATTCTGAGATGCTGGAAATACTGAGTTGAGTATTGACAATATATTCTATCAAACTTCAGGATAGTTTTTTTTATTTCAATAGATTCCATTATGTGTTTATCTGGGAGGGAAGGAGGTATGAGGAAGTCTAGCTCTGGAGATTTTTTCAGATCAGGGGAATGAGATTATCTACAGGAGCACCAGAGTAATTGAAAGACCTTCTATCAAACAGGGCCTAACTCAAGCTGCAGTCTCCATTACCATGAGGAAGCCAGTCAGAACCAGGACAACTCAAGCAACATTCTGAACCCTAGGGAAAATGATAGGTTTCAAGTCTTTCACTAGAATAGAGAGGAGCAGGGTTGTCCAGTTAAACAGGACTGTGTGAGAATGAGACCCTTTTCGCACGGCATTTGCCATGCAAAAGAGCCCCTCGAGTATCGTGCAAATGTGAGGAGCAGTCCACACGACGCACTCACAACCGCGCGACGCTCCAGGGACTGGCAGGCACTGCTCGCGCACATTTTCATTTTTGCCTTTGAGTCAAAAATGGTGCGTGATCACGCATCGCTCTGGGGCCCTGCGCGCACTTGCTGTGTGTGCGGAGCTCCGGAGCCGCGGCACTCACGCTTCCTGCCCCAGTGCAGCCTGGGAAACTCCCAGACTGCACTGCAGAAGGAAGAGGTAGGGCTCTCGCACGAGCAGGCGGCAGCTGCGGAGCTGAAGGAACTGGGACACAAGAGCTTCTCGCTGGAGGCTGCTCACGCGATCCTCGCACCCCAGCTCCGTGAAAAGGTGCATTGCGGAAAGGGCCTGAGAGACAGAGAGATTTGTTTACCTCCACTTGACAGGGGCTATGTCCACACTACACTGTTATTGTGCTATTATTCCACTTACAACATCCTATGGAATCCTGGGGTTTGCAGTTTAGGGAAGAGCCTTTAGAATTCTCAGCCAGGGAGGTCTTTGGCCTCAGTAAACTACAAACCCCAGAATTCCACAGGATGTTGAAAGTGGAATAATAGCACCATAGCAGTATAGTGTGGAATGGCCATGGTCTATTTAATCAATAACTACAAGACTCAGAATTCCTTATGCATAAGCAGAAAGGAGAGATTCCTGGTACAAAGAACAGAGCAAAGCAAAAAAGACAGTAGGAGCAAGTAGTCTTCTTCTGGTAGTACTTGCGGGCCACTTACTAAGTGTTTAATTAACTCACAATAGGGATGGAAAGAGTACTTGCTGTTATTTCTTTGCATAAATAAATAAATAAATAAATGGGGGAGGTCTCAACAAACTGTTGTCTCGGCAATTAGGGAGAAAAAAAATGCAGTTGGGAAGAAGCCAGAATTTTGCAGTTTTGCCCCACCCCCGGTATTTTCATATCCCAAAGTATTTCAAGAAATTATTTTGCACATAAATACATGTAGGATTTTTGGGTGAAAATTTTGAGTTTATACATTTTAGCACAAACATTGTTTCCTGAAAAGTGTAGATTTTTTTATAAATGTACGTTTTGCCCAAGAAGGCAGGATTTTGGCACAAAAAGTCGGTTTCTACAAACTGTGATTTTTTGCACACAGTTGGGTTTTCTTTGCAAAAAAAAAAAAAGCAGTTTCCAGGAACACCACTTTTGCAAAAAGAGAAAGATTTCTGCCAAAAACATAAAAAAATGTATGTTTCTGGATGCATTAATTTTTTTTAAAAAAAATTGTTTTTCATGTAGAAAACACACATTTCATGCAAAAAAAAAAAAAAAGTTTCCAGAAACACATCTAGCTTTTTCAAAAAAAACACAAAAAAAATCATGTATCTTGAAGAAGATACACCAAATTTTACACACACACACACACACACACACACACACACACACACTATTTCTGGAAGTAGTGTTTTGCATGATAAATGCAAGGTTAATACCAAAAAGGGGGGGAAATCTATTTTTGTGTTTTAAAAAACACCTTCCAGACACGCAAATTAATTGGCCCATTGGCATGGCAGCCACCAAACACTATTGCAAAAGACCAGAACTATATATATTCCTTCCCTATTCCTTCCTCATGGTGTGAGTTTTCATACAAGCCTTATAATTTTGTGGATGGTATAGACTCTACACTAATCTAAAATTGCACGTTTTTATGGGAGGACTATGAAAGCTCAGCTGCAAGGAAAATTCTTAAAAATATTACCAGAGCTACAACTTTGACTAAACTATATACCACTGAATCCTTTCATTCATGACTGAATCCTTTTAAATAATCAAATTGACTTCAGTGACAGTTTATGTGTTTGATGTGAGGGCTACAGACTGGCTTCTGAAATTTGTCCCTTTCAACAGTTTTTCTTTAAAAAACTCATTTTATCAACTAGCAAGACTATGATATTTTAACTAGTAGGGCATGCTATAAAAAGCTTATCTTTTTGAATAGTATGAGGATTGAAAGAGAAAAAGGAAAGCATTATTTTGTGGATTTTACATCACATAATTTTAATTGCACTGTGGATTCACAGGTTGTAATATAGCTTATGAGCTATCCAAAGGGTTTAATAAACAGTGAACGTATGCCCTGCTTCATTGACAGAGAAATTTTCATGTGAAAGAAGAGAGCTTCATGTATGCCTTCACTAATTAGCAAACATTAACTGCCTTCCGAAAGGTTTAATCCACAATTAGCTTGCAGACCAAGCAGATAGTATAGTGTTGTTGATCCGGCCGGCTAATGGGAGTACTTTGGTTCTCATTATTCTGATGAGAGGGCATCCATTGGCTCTCTGAGCATCTTGACGGTAAATGGTGCTAATAAGGCCTGATGGTTCTCTCCTCCTAACAAGCCTCTCAGCAGCGAGAGAGTGATTACAATGGAGATAGGTTGATGGGATGCATTCGCTTTTGTAGTGTCTCAGCTGCTGACACTCTGCGACATAATCAGGTCACAGAGCCGGTCACAGCCATCAGCAAAAGCCGTAGCTCTATCCCTCATTATTAAAGTGTATTATTCTGTCCCAGGCCTTCCTAACACTGCCAAGGGCCTTTTCATTTCTTTTATATACATATAATATCTATATGTCTCCCCCGCTTTGCTGCTCCTCTTTGGCCAAGTGTCGGCTACTAGCTAATAAAATAAAATACTTCATCAGCTAAAAAGCCAGTCGTATATTTTAAAGCAGAGGAAATAAAGCAGCCCATTTCAAATCCAGTGAAGGGATCACAATTAAATAAGAAGGGGCATATTTTGTCACCGTGCACACTGCATGGTGCAATGTAATATGTCATGTGCAATAAAAGGAGTGGAAGGGATTACAAAATAGGACCTGACTCTCTTTATGGATTGATTTGTAAACTACCACAGCATAGCCCCCTTGAAGAGACTCTGACCACTTTTTAATGTAGCTGGGTCTTGTTTTCTTCACAACTGCTTTTATTTTCTTATGGTACTGCAAATATTTTCACAGAATAAAGAGGATGTCACTTTGGCAATACACTCCATACTAGTTCTGCAACAGTCAACAGGACTATTCCAAGTGAAATTTTCAGGGTAATACAGGTTCAAGCTAGAAGTGGCTGATCTCTCAATCTCTCTCTCTCTCTCCCCCCCTCTCCCTCTCCCTCCCCCTCTCTCTCTCACACACAAAAATATATACCAGAGAGATGATGATGATATGAAATAGGGTGTATGTACACCTTTCTGACTTCTAAATCTGCTGCTATACATTATACAGTCTATGGCAGGGACCCTGAAACTGTTTTCATGTTGGTGAGAGGGTCAACACTGGCAAACAGATTATTAGTAATTTTGCCTGCTTAGAGCTACTTGCAGGGGGTGGATAGTTTACTTTTCTCCTCTATTATCCCTGGAACATCCTTAACTATGAAGACACAAGCACAATGTGTACTTAGAAGTGTCCTTCACATGTTCAGTGTAGCTTACTTTCAAGTAAGTGCACATAGGATAGACTGCAGGCTTCTGAGCGTGTTCAGTGACAATGGTTATCTTAATATTTCTTTGTGCTTGATCATTTAGGAGTCTTGGTGGTCCAGTTTTCCCAGATCAAGGATGCTCAGCCCTCTTAGCCTAGTTAGAGGGGGCTCAAGCCATTTAACCTCCCCAGTTCTGGGGTCGATGGTTTCTTGTGTTTCTACAACCAGAGCTGGCAGTGATGATAATAAATGTGTGTGCACTATCCAACGTGAGAAGAGATTCCTCATCTTAAATGACTTTCAATTCATATTTTAGTTGTGTTTTTAAGCTGGTCTTGTGTTTTAATTTAACGTATTTACTATTTGAATTTTGCTGTAAGCTGCCTTGAGTTGTGGAGGGTTTTGGCAGAAAATTAGATATAAATAAACAAGTATTGAATATGGTTGAATATGCCAGGCTGAATACGCCACTGCTCTTGTTGCTTTAATATTTAACTTATCTTCAGACATGAAGGTTTATTATAGACACCTCCACCCAAAATGGGTATTTATTATCTAGTGAAACATGGGAGTGGGGAGGACAATAGGAGCAGCAGAAAGCTCCGTTCATGTAATTAGATGCACAGCCTCAGGCATCCTCCATGGTCTTCTGGGGTTCCCAGCAGGTCTCAGAGGGTGATGTCATTGCTGGATGTCATTGCAGGAAGAGAGCAGGATGCCTCCCTGTCAAATCATTCTTGCCACTTCCCACAAGCCAGCAAATATGTGTATTGGGGTCTCCATCGGCTAAAATGTGGGTTTGGAGGGGGATGTACTGTACATGTACAGCCCAGGAGATGTACTGTAGTTCCTCCTGATAAAAATGTATAATAAGACTTCCTAATTTATGATCACCTAATATTAAAGAGGAATCCTGATGCATATTCAACCTGGCAACTCTAAATACAAAGAAAATGGCTTACAAATTATTTCCTATCTCCAGCCAAATGGAGTTATCTGGAAACCATTTAAGTGACTATGTTTGCTCTTAATTCCTTTTCATTAGAATGCAGTATAGCTTTCTTTTCATGATTATGCTTTTAAAAAAAATGGTCTGAGCCTTTCGCAGTCACCACTCTTGCACATTTTTAAATGCAATATTCCATTTTAAATGCAATATTCCATCCAATTGATGGGAAGCACACAGATTTTCAGAGCTTGGAATGGTACTTTAAAAACAAATTTGAAATGTATTTTGTTGTTACCCACTGAAGTGTTTGGAAGCCCCTCATTGCATTGTTTGTTGAGCAGCTTGCTAATTTTCTATTGTTTTTTGTTATTTTCATGAGAGAGAATGCCTAGGTTGAAAAGAAAATGGGCTTAAACACAACAATTCCTGTCAAAATGCATCTAAAAATACTTTCAAAAATAATTTTTTAAAAGTAGCTTTAAAAGTTAATTCCCCTATTAATTCTCACTTGTTATGAAGAGCTTTTTATTTAGGTAGGCCTTTGAGTTTTAAATGACATAGCAGTAGAGTACATATGAAGTGGTGTGTTTTATTTTGTTCATTTTTAAAATATTTTACCAATAATTTTGTTTTATTATTATGATCGTTTATTTATATATAGTATAAATCACTATCAGTATACAGTCCTCCCCCCAAAATTTATGGGTTTGACCTTTGGAAACTTGATTATTCAGGAGGTGTGTGCCTGCCTCCCAAATCCCCCCATTCGCCGCCTCCCATTTCTCTGCTTTTTGCCAGGAATTGAGAAGCAAGGCAAGTGCCCAGAAAAAAGGCAAGGGAATCAGAGGAAGAGAAGCACATACATGCCTTCCTTCTCCCCTCTTGAGCTCCTCCCTCTAGAGCAGGGATGTCAAACTCAATTTCATCTTGGGCCGCATCAGCATTATGGCTGCCCTCAAAGGGCCAGTCGTATCTGTAAGACTATATAAATGTATCTACTCTTTTATCATATTAAACAATTGCCTCTGCATTCGATTATTACTGGTTTTTAAACTGTCTTCCCTCTGCATAAACTTTATTTGTCTTGGACATTTGGGGACTATTTCATCATAGTTTATGGTCCCTGTACCTCTGTAAAGTAACACAGAATTGGTCAGTATATCCAAAGTGTGCCTCTTTCTGCCCCCAGGCTCGCCAGGTGAGGGGAGTGCCACTGCTGCAGCAAAGGTGCAAGGGCCACATGAAATGGCCTGGTGGGCCAGATTTGGCCCGCGGGCCTTGTGTTTGACACCTGTGCTCTAGAGGAACCATTCTCATTCCCTTGCCTCTAACCCAGGCACTGAGAACTCGCAACGAGGCAAAAGGCAAGGTATTGTGGGAGAGGCGTGCACGGGCCTTCCTTTTCTCCTCCAGAGCTTCCCCCTCCCGTTACCTTCCCTCTGATCCCAGTGCTGAGGCAAAAGGCAAGAGAATTGGGTGAGAAAGGCTTACACAAGCCTTCCTTCTCCCCTCCGGAGCTCCCCCTACCGTTCTCTCGCTTGTGGCCCCGATACTGAACACTTGCACTGAGGCAAAAGCTTGGCAAGGGAATGGGGAGGAGGCTTGCATGAGCTTTCCTTCTCCCTTCCATAGCTCCCTCCTCCCATTCCCTTGCCTCTGGCCCCACGATGCAAAAGGCAAGGGACTGGGGGGGGGAGCCCCAGTTGGGAATGAGAGGGGGACCATGGGGGGGAATTAAGTAGATATCTATATCATACTGTGATCATTAGAAATCCTTTGATGTCACACTGACAGAACTAAATTAATGTCTGGGCTAACTTAATTAATTAATTGTATTAAAAGGTTTTTTCTTTTCTGTATAGCTCCTACTGATAACACAAGAAGCCACGCTAAATCCTTGCATAGCTGCATGCTTTGATCCACTGAAGGGGCTCCAGGCAGCTGGCCTACTCCTCTATAACCAAGTGGCCGTGGTGATCAGGAGTGCCTTTTCTCACCTTTTACCTGTATGCCGTGAATGCTTTTTTGGAGAAATTGGTGCTGTTTTTGGGGATAAGTTATTTCATTGCACATTTTGCTGGACTGTCCTTCAGGACAGGCCAAATATTCCATTTGATTCAAAATGCTGCTTTCAGAATTTATTTGGACTGGAAGATCATACTATTAAAATTAATAAAGGAATATAAAATAAATGAAGCTTTTTCAGTGATGGCTTGTAGAATTTGGGATAGGCTCTCAAGAAAAGTTCATCGCTGCTTCCTTAGATTGTTTTATTCCAGTGGGCTTTTGCAGATACTGCTTTAAATAAGACTGGTGCTGATTTCATTTTTTTTTTTTTACAATTGTTTTTAAATCATCATGGCTGCTTTGATTGCTGTATTTTTATTATATTTATTCATTATCTGGTCTTGATAAATGCTTTCGTTATTCATTATTTCATTATTTTCCTACCAAAAGGTAGGAAATACTAAAATGAATGAAGGAATGAGTGCATGGGGCTATCCCAAAGCTTGTCAGTGTAGCCTTTTTCTTGCCATGTGGGTAGGAAGAATAAATTAATTTATTGATCAGCATGTCCTGCATCATAGTTAGGAAAGTATGCCATGTATCCTTAAGGAGCATAACTGTGTCCAAGTTCTTGTTAGTCTTCTGGGAGTTTTAAAATCAGTCTACTTGCCTGACGCAGAGTTGCCTCACAGAAACTCCTCTAAGGCAACTCAGTCCCATCTCACCATCACCGCCTTAGGCTATCCGTGCCTTGGCCTCTTATTTCATTTAAAGTTTTTTACTACCCCTACCGCCAGTTAAATTCCACAGGTAAGATGGATGATAGAAGTATCACATTTACCTTAGTGCATGGGTGCCTCGGGGAGTGTGGCACCCATACTTCTCATAGCAGATCTAAGCACTGGCACAGAATAACCATAGGCTACAGTTGTACTCCCATCAGTGGCACTACCTTTCTGTGGTAATGGGGCTGGGTGCTCCTGTAAGGCAAGAGGCCAGGCTCACAGCAAGAGTGCAGCTGGTAGGATCTCCCATGTCAAGCAGCTACTGGGCTGCAGCAGTAGTGAGGGGTGCTACTGGTGGAGGTTCTCTCAGAGACAATAGCAGTAACACCATAGCTAACACTTGTTAGTAACTGTGCAGAAGGAGGCATTAAACCCCTTTTGAATGTCTTTTACCATGAAAACACTATGATGAGACAATCCAAAATGAAACAAGAAATAGTGCCAGAAGATGAGACTCCCAGGCCAGGTGGCACTCAACAAACTACTGGGGAATGCCAGCGGGCAATTACAAGTTGCTTTTTGGCTAATGATGCAACTGGACTCAAGTCAAAAGGACATTCAGCTGTTAACATGCTCAGAGGTGTGAAGCTGCACAACAGGAAATTGAATGTGAGACGTATGAATCATAAAAATTGCAATACTTGAGGGAAGTGAGCTAAAGTGGCCCAGAATGGGACATTCCTGTGTTCTACTCAAGAAATGAAAATCTAAGAAGAAAAGAGGTGGCATTTATAATGAGGAGATATGTAGCAAAAACAGTCAAAGAATACAATGCCAAGTCTGATTGAATCATGTCAAGACTTCAGGGAAAACCCATCTATATAACCATAATCGAAGTATATGCTCCAACTACAGATGCAGAAAAAGAAGAAACTGAAAGATTCTATGCAGGAGTCCAGGAGGAAATTTATGACACACCAAAACAGGACTTCTTATTAATCATAGTCAATTGGAATGCAAATATAGGGAACAGAGTGTAATCAAAGATCGTAGGAAAATCTGGCCTAGGATCAAGAAATGAAGCAGAAGAGTAACTGATTGAATTTTGTAAAGCCAAAAGTTTGTTCATCAAAAACATAGTCTTCAAGCAACAAAAGATGTGACTGTATATATCAACATCACCTGCTGGCCAATAGAGAAATCAAATAGGTTACATAAACAGAAGCAGAAGATGGAGAACCTCCATTCCATCTGCAAAAACAAGACCAGGAGTAGATTGTGGCCCAGACCATGAACTGCTAATAGCAAAAGTTAGAGTAAAGCTAAAGGAGAGCACTTAAGCAACCACCATGCAGAACTACAACCTAAAGAAGATCCCCATAGAATTTAAAAATAATGTGAAAAATAATGCATTATTAAGCCTAATTGACTAGGAGCCAGAAAAACTCGAGACTGAAGCCAGGGACATTGTCAGGGAGAAATGCAAAAAGAAAAAAAATGACCACAGATTATTTACATGACCTTAAATCAAATAATGAAGACACTGAAATAGTTCAAGATTTTCCATACCTTGGGTTAGTCATTAATCAGAATGGAGACTGCAGTAAAAAACCAGAAGAAGACTAGGGCCCTTTTCGCATGGCATTTTCCATGTGAAAGGGTGTCTGGAGAGTTGCATGATTGTGAGGAGCTATCTGCACAACGCACTCACAATTGCGTGACACTCCAGGGGCTGGCAGGCGCTGATTGCACACCTTTTCATTTTCAGCTAGAAGCCGAAAATGGTGCAAAATTGCGCATTGCTCCCAGATCCCGCATGCACTTACCTGGCGTGTGGAGCCTCTGAGCCATGGCAGTTGTGCTTCCTGCCCCAGCACAACCTGGGAAACTCCCAGGCTGCACTGCGGAAGGAATAGCTGGGGCTTTTGCGTGAGCTGGCAGCTTCTGCATTGCTGGGGCAGCAGGGACGCGAGAGCCTCTTGCCAAAGGCTGCTCATGCAATCCCCACACCCCAGCGCTGGCAAAAAGTAAGGTGCGGAAAGGGCCTAGGACTTGGAAGGGCAACTAGAAAGGAACTAGACAAGATCCTGAAGTATGAAGATATATCACTGAATACTAAAGTTAGGATTGCCCTGCCAATGTATTTCCAGTTTCTATGTATGGCTGTGAAAGCTGGATAGGGAAAAAGGCTGATAGGAAGAAAATCAGCATATTGGAAATGTGGTGCTAGAGAAGAGTTCTATGGATACTGCTAAAAAGACAAATAAATGGGTATTTGAGCAAATCAAGCCTGAATTCTCCATAGAAGCTAAGATGACTAAACTGAAGCTGTTGTACTTTGGCCTTATCAGGAGAAAACATGACTCACTAGAAAAGACGATAATGCTTTGTAAGGTAGAAGGCAGTAGGAAAAGAGGAAGACTGCATTACAGGTGGCTAGACTCAATCAAGGAGGATCCATCCCTTAATCTGAAAGACATATGCTGAAAGACAGGTTGATGACAGAGTGACTCAGAGGTCTCTCATCCAATAAGGTCACCATGAGTTGAAGTCGACTTCACAGCACTTAACACCAACAACAAGAGTTGTACTGATTAGCAAGGAGATTTCAGGAGATGTTGAATTTATCGCGATATATACTGCATCCATAAGAGCAAAGGAGGTGGAACCTCACAGAACTGGTAAGATGTATAGTCCTGCCTGCATGTTCAGTCACACTGATAACTTCCATTTAAAAGGTCAGACTAAGAATAATTACTACATCCCCACTATTATAATATCATGAGAAAAATTAATTAAAGCGGAAGTGTCTTAATACTTTCCACTTACTTGGAAGTAAAGCTGATTGCACTGAGTGGGACTTCCTTCTAATAGACACTTTAGGCTTACACTGTTCCATACATTACTTTGACTTGTTGGCTGTAGTTAGGATGGCCATATGCAAAATGAGACAGGGCATCTACATGTGTCTATGATGGTGATAGGCCCTTTTTGCACGGCATTCCTGATGCGAAAGGACCCCTTGAGCGTTGCACAAATGTGAGGAGTGGTCCACACGACGCACTCATATTTGCGCAATGCTCCAGGGCCTGACACAGACCTCGCACACATTTTTTCATTTTCAGTTTGAAGCCAAAAATGCTGTGCAGTTGCGCATTGCTCTGGGGCCCCACGCGCACTTACCTTGCACGCGGACCCTTGGGAGCCGGGTCGGTCATGCTTCCTGTCTCAATGCAGCCTGGGAAGGTCCCAGGTTGCACTGCAAAAGGAAGAGGCGGGGCTCTCATGCGAGCAGGAAGCTCATGCGGAGCCGAAGGACCCTGGAAGCGAGACCCTCTCTCCGGAGGCTGCTCGCGCAAGCACCACACTCCAGTGCTGAAAATGGGTGAGTTGCGGAAAGGGTCATAGATTTGTGTCTTCAAAACTGCTTTTCCCTATCATAGCAAAAGTGGGTGATTGGAGCCAAACTGGCTTTTGGTATGGTGGGGATCCTATACCCTCTCCCTTCTGCTTCTTTCCTTCAGCATTTCCTCCACTCTGTCTATTTTCTTTCACCTGGCTTCCTTCCAGTAGTGGAACCCTGAGGTGTAGGAAACAAGCTGTGAGAGTTGGCCTGCAGAAGACAACATGGCAGATCTGTGAAGTTCCAAAATTCTTGTACAAATACTCCACTAAATTTTACACAAGAAACTGAAAGTTGTTGTAGTTGCTCCATTCATTTTCATTATTGAAATTTTACTTGTTTTACTATTCATTTGTTAGATTTTTATTCATTTGAATACAAATTCAGAATTTAAAGACACAGGCATGTTAGGCCATTTTCACACTACACAGTTATAGTGCTATTATTCCACTTTCAACATCCTATGATCCTAGGGTTTGCAGTTTAGGGAGGGGCCTTTAGAATTCTCAGCCAGAGAGCTCTTTGGCCTCAATAACCTACAAACCCCAGAATTCCACACGATGTTGAAAGTGGAATAATAGCACTATAACAGTGTAGTGTGGAAAGGCCCTAACTGAGAGAAAGAAATTGGTAGCATAAGCCTTTGTATGCTTAAGTCATCAGATGCATGGAGTAAAGTGCCTAGGAACAGTTATTATTCATTCTTTTTTGGTTTGATTTGTTTTTTCATCGATTTTAAAGTGGAATCCACAGCCTTTCATTCTACACAATTATAGTGCAATAGTTCTACCTTAACTGTCATGGCTACATCCTATGGAATCCTGGGATATGCAGCTTAGGGAAGGGAATTTAGAATTCTCTTCCAGTGAGGTCTGCTGCCTTCCCTAAACCACAAACCCCAGGATTCCATAAGATTCAGCCTTGGCAATTAAAGTGGGATCTTATTGTTATAATTAGGTAGTATAAAGGGTTCAGACTTCTACTACTTGTAACTTTGGGGTTTTCCACCCAAATGACACAGAACATTTAGCCTGCTAATTCCATTTAGACAGACTGATCCCAATTTTATAGACAATTATGAAAAGTACACATCTGATTAGCTTGTAACATGTACATTCCTTGTTTGTCCAATACGTATTTATAAATGTTGTGAACTGATTATGGCTGTAGTTAATATTTAATATATATACAATTAATGATAATCATCATCATCATCATCATCATCATTCAAAAATCACCTAAAAATGTTTGCTGCACTAGACTCTGTGAATCAACTCCTCCTCAGAAAGCAGGTTGTGGTAACTGCAGTTATTAATTGAGTTTAACAATGCCCAGTCCCATTAGGTCCAATCTATCAATTCAGTGCTATTCTGCATCTCATGCTTGACTTTACATTATTCATAATCAAAGGTGAAGCCAAATATAATATAGATACTCGAGTATACTATAGTCTTCATGTGAACACTTTGGCCTTGGCTTGCTACCACTTCCAATAGTGCAGATGGCTTGTTTCATTGTTAATTTTCCTTTCACTCACAAGCTTTTTGTTGAGAAAAACAAAGAATGAACAATAGAGAGCAGTTTACATATGGAGAACATGTGTTCCAGTGTCTCAAGGGTGACGATCACTCAAGAAAGTATCATTGAATATAAATACATTTCATATGCACTTGAAACATGAAGGATAAAGCTGAATGCAGGTCAAAATGACTTGCAAAATTCACAGCTGTATGAAAATCAAAAGAAGTGAGAACCAGTTAATTTTACAGGAAGAAGTGTATGTATTAAATAAAAGCTGTGCTTGCCTGAGGCCATTTCCGCACTAAACTATTATTGTGCTCTTATTTCACTTTCAACATCCTATGGAATCCTGGGGTTTGCAGTTTAGGGAGGGGCCTCAAAGGCAGACCCCAGGATTCCATAGGATGTTGAAAGTGGAATAATCACACTATAACAGTCTAGTGCGGAAATGGCCTGAGCCATTGTTGGTCTACCTTCAAGGAAATAGGATTGACTCAAAAGAAACCAAACAGCATATTTGAACCTCATACATGTTAGTATTGGACTTGAGACACCCAAGAACATAGGAACTATGAGCAGGATGGAAAGTGGAGGTAAATTTGGTAGAATGTCAAGATAGTTCCATGGGAGATTCAATATAAAAGCCATTCAATAGTAGGGTCTAAACTATGAAATTGACTGGGGATGGGGGAACAAGGAAGTTCCAAGGAAGAAAACCACACTGATGTTCTGGGATGGAAATAAGTAGATTATGGACACTTAAAAAACCACAACCCTAGGTTACAGATCCGAATGAGTGAAGTTGGAATCTAGACCAGAGGTAGGCAACTACACATATGGTGGGGAGCACTTCTCTCCCCCATGGGCAGCCAATCTGTTCCTGATATGATTGGAAGTGACACGGCATCACTTCCAGTTTTAGTTTTCAGCTGACAAATCCATTTGTCTTGACGGGGGTCAGGGGTGGGATTTGGGGCGAGTAGGGGGGCAAGGATTGTTTGGAGGAATTACATTAAAAATACTGTATTTGCTGGCATATAAGACTCACTTTTTTCCCCAAAAAATACTGTTTGACAATCAGGTGCATCTTATACGCCAGTGTGTCTTATAGTATTTGCCAGTGTATAACTGGGATGTGTCTTATACATGGGTGCGTCTTATATGCTGGCAAATATGGTAATTTACAAAAAATGTATATTTGAACTTTGTGCACAAAATGCTTGTGCATTTTCTTTAGAAAAAGAAATCTGAAAACTGCTATAGAGAGAGAGCAGAATGAGCTTAACATGGGAAAAAGGAGAGAAAATGAAATAAATAGATTTGTCCCAATAAACAGAGAAGTAGAATGTAGAGCTATTCTGGGGTAACAGAGCCACGTTCCCTCTTCACTTTGTGCCTTTGAGTGAAACGAGACCTTCACCCTATGGCAGCAGCATAGAGACCAAGAAGCTCTTGGTGTGAAGCCCAGCCAATCTGGTCAATAGTTTGGGGATAATTAATATACAGATTCTGCTAATGTGTAAAAGCATCTACAAAAAGAAAAGAAATGCATGCTGCAGGCAACTTGGGTATTACATTTGGGTGAAGAGGAAGGGTTTAAACACTTAGAGACAAGTATGATTTAAGTCTTGCGTATGCAAACAGCTTTGGAGAACAATCCTAACTCACTAGGTTGGCTGAGGGCCATCTGAGCTGACACTTGGCCAGCTCAAAGTCTGCTAAATCCAAATCCCTCTCAGCCTAAGGATGCTGGCAATTACGTAGCCTACTCTGGCCCTTTGTGTGAGCATGGTGTCTTGTCTTCCTGGTCTCTGGGAGGTTTGGATCTGTCGTTACTCTACTCCTTCCTTATTCTTCTGTTCCTTCCCTACTGTTACCCCAGGCTTTTGTGCAGTTGTGTCAGATGTGCTGACATTTCCTTCTGCCAAGTGAAACCAGCCACCAGAGAGGGGCTAAGCCAGCATAAGAGCAGTTCACGTGGCAGAAGGACAATTCAGACAACACCAGAGACTTCTGCTTATTCTTAACTCTCTAAAGCTGGCACAATTCTACAGATAAAAATTTGACAGCAAATGTTGATAACATTTACTGTGGTAACATTACTGTGATAGCAGTTACATTTACATTTAGTTGATATACTGTGTAACTTCCACAGTCGACATGTAGATTCTAATAATCTATAGGATTAATCTGATTGTATTATGAAATTTGCCTCCTGGTTAAAAGTCTCTGAGAATAAAAATATGATTTTTTTAAAGACATACTTATATGGATCTATGCTACAGAATATGAGGTTTACACTTATTCTTACGTGCATCATAGTAAATTATTCCTTGGTAAACTGTCACATATACCTACACTCTATCTGATTAAACAAACAAAAGGAAATAAAAGGAATGTAAGATAAATACCAGGATAAATTGACACCGAAGTCCACACACTCCCTTTATTTGTTTAGGATTTTATACTCTGCTCCCAAGGCTCAGACTATAGGTAGACATAGATAAAAGTGAACTAACTTTATGATACCATTGTATGCTGAGTCAGGTCGGTATTATCCACATTGACAGCTTGCAGCTGGCAGGGTTTCAGCTGGGAATCTGTCCCAGCCAAAGCTGGAGATGCTGGGAATTGAACTCGGAATATTCTGCATGCAACCGATACACTCTACTAATGAGTTGTGGTCTTTCCCCAGTAAGAATTACAAAATCCTGCTAAATATTTGTGTGCATATGTGCCTTCAAGTAGGCTATTAATTTACAGCAACTCCATGAATTTCATAGGTTTTCTTAGGCAAGGAATACTCAGAGATGCTTTTGGCAGTTCCTGCCTCTGAAATATACCCTACAGCACCTGGTATTCATTCGCATTTTTTTTATCCAAGTACTAATCTCTGACCCTGCTTAGCTTCTAAGACGTGACCTGATGCTTTAGGGTATTTAGGCCACTAAATGTGCTTATTTACATAGCTTTTTAAAAATGACATATCTAATTTTTATAATACAAATTATTGCTCTACACTGATATACTTGACCCAGATTTGCATACATAGTCCTCCTTATCCTAAACATTAGTGAAGAGGAAGACTAAATCCAGGCCCTTGCTCCCCTGTCTGAAAACCTCACTGGTAGAATTTAGGGGCAATATCTGGGGCAATCGAGAACCACACTAATGGCAGCTGTTTGCTCATACACTTCCTTTTCTCAGTAAGAATAGACATGAAAAGTTGGGGAAAACAGCTAGATTGCCAAGTGATATACTATCTCAAGCAAATGTGGTGACGGAAGCCCTCCCCCATCCAAATCAAGGTACATAGCATCCGAAGCTAGCCAAGTTATTTGGGCACCTCAGGCAGAAACTCCCATAACCACTCCTTCCTCTATCTAGAAGTTAAAAAAAAAAAAAAGTTAAATAACATTTTGCTGACTCTTCACGAGACCACAGATCTTCTGTCTGAAGTAGCTATATCACTGTGCCCAACAATAGAGCTGGGCCTGCCCACAGCTCTGTCCTTTTACTCAGCATTTCTTCGTCAATGAACAAAAAACTTATACCTTCTCATTTCCCTTCAGTAGTATATTTTAAAAACTGATCTCTCCCCTCCCCCCACTCGCCCGGGAAATGAAAAAATATATATGTAGGCACAAAGCAGCCAATATCCAAATAAACATCCATTTTAATGTTGGATGCATCAAATACTCTGACATCGCCAGTTCTCAGAATAAATAGTTTGTTTTAGAGGTTGGATGTGTCATATTAGCATCCACCCAGGAGATAAGAAAAGAGAAATAGATCAGAGAGTGATCGGGACATCAGGGAGACAGTTTAGAGAGAGATGAGAGAGGCCAGTTACCAGGGAAAATGTAAAAATAAAATATATATATATATATAGATGAAGCAAGCAAGGGAAAGAAGTATAAATAGGTCATTGCAGCCAACTTTAAAAAAAAGTTTAATTTTAACTTGTTAGATTTAGCCTTTAGAGGCCTGGTCCCCTCTCAAGAATATATTTATCAAGCCATGACATGACTTATTCAACAGAATGGATGAGTGGCTAGATAGATAGACTTAAAGTGATAGGGAAACCGTGAAAGTGAATCATAATGTAGCAGGAGAGTCAGGGTTGGAAAGGGACAGCCTCTTGACAGAAAGAACTTGTCTTATTGACTGGTTCCCATCATAGCATCAAATCAAACATTTCTTCCTTGCATCACTCCGTATGTCTCCCCTCTTGCCCCTTTCAGAGGCAATTCACATGGTGGTATATTCTGGGCCTACTGGGTAGCTTCAGGATTCATTCCTCTCCTGAATGTGTATGCATCAAGGCTCCATGTTCCTTCCAGCATGTACCTTGACTTAGGATGATTTCTTTGGTATTATTCTGTGACCAGAAAAACATGGGTGTTTGGTAGGGGGGGCTCCCCATGACCCTGCTTGGACATGTTGACTTTCAGAGAGGAGGACATTTCTTCCATCCTGTATTAATGTAGTTTAAAAAACTATAAAAGTTATTTCTCTATATAGACAAACAGAGACTTAGCAGGGTCATGGCACCTCAAATACCAAGGAATTAAAAATTGATCAACTAAAGGGGAAGCAAACATTGTCAAGCTCTTTGAAGTTAATAGAGTGGGTCTCATTAAACACCAGAAGAAAATGTTAACCTTAAGGTTATTTCATTTTTATTTTATGGTGTTAAGTGTCAGTTAACACATTACACTGTTGAAGTCTAGGGAAAATGGTTGCCCTTTCCGTGAAACTATACACCTTCATACAGAATCCTTAAGTCAATATAAGAGGTTCCCAAGGAATTACTTAGGAGTCCCAATTAATTTTTCATTAACAAGCTGTATGCTTCTGATAATCTCAGCAATAATTATATTCCTGTCAACTGTATTTGTTGGCCTTTTCAGGACAATGAATGACTCTAAATATAAAAATGCCCAACTTCCTTCTGCTTCTGGGCATATTTAAATCCACTCTAAGTCTTAAGAATAAAAATGAAAGTAGGAGAAAGGAAGCAGGAATCTGCCAAACTGATCATTTTATCATGAGCTTTTATGGATTTCAGTCTACTTCTTCGGATATACTGAGGGAGCTAATATCAAGCCGCAGGTATATTAGGTGTTAAATAGTTGTGGAGGTGGGATCAGAGTATAGTGGGGTTCAGAAAGAGGCACTTTGTGACACTCTCCAGAAATTTTCAAATAATGCAGTGTAAGATGATACATTTCTGTAGTTCTGAGCTATGAAAGTAATCCTAGTGAAATCAATAGAAAGAGGGGAACTTGATCATGCTATTGCCCTGCCTCTTTTACAGAAGTGTAGGATGAATTTAGACAGCAACATCTTCCATTTGTAGCCCTCCTGGCCTGAGTTTTCCTGTAACTTCTTCCCATCCTTCTCCCTAACATTCCAAAAAGTATGTTATAGAGAAAGAGACAGAATAGCCAGAAAACACCTTTTGATTGGTAGTTCTGGAAATCTGCAAACATCCATGAATTTGACTTTGCCAGAATCGCACCTATTACACTGCCTGCCATGCAAAAAGTGTAGCTTGTTCCTCCATTTTTAGTTTAAGTAAACAAGCAGACAGGATGCCAGCACCAGAAAGGGAGATCAAAGATTGCCATTTTCAATAGATTTACTATCAGCTATCTCATCACACATGCCTTCCAAAAGAGCCCAAAGCATCACATAAATGGTGCCTACATTTTTGGTATAATGCACATCTAAGGGAAGAGCATTTGTAAGGATCCTTTAAGCCTCCCTTTACCACTCTGTGTGTGTGTGTGTGCATGCGTGTGCATGCGCGCACGCAACAGAGAGTGAGAGAGAATGCCATGATGGTCATGGATAACAGATTGTTCACCTATGAAAAGAGAGATACAGTTTTTCATGGGCAACTCTCATTAGCATCATTATAATGAGTTTTGGGCTTTGTTGTGAGAAATGAGAAATCCTGTAGTCTCGCCCTAAAGAACATTAAAGAAACATTACTGGCAGGAAATTGAAAAAGTAATATATGTTAGATGAAATATGACAACTTTTTTTCTGATAGAGCAGACAGATAAATGTCACCTACAAGTTTCAAAATACATTTAATTTTGATACCACAATGGATATTCTCTTCATAAAATATATATGAATCAGCTTTGAATCATAAAACTTCACTGTGATAAACAAATACGTATTTGATAATACGTCTTTTTTTTTTAAGTGATTGCTCCCCCTCCACACCTGAGACCAACCTGGCTTTCTTTAGATGATCTGAAGTTAGATTAACTCTTTTAATGAGAGCAAGACTACCAGTTTTGGTTTGTCATCTGGGTATGGCCTTCAATACCACTTAACATTTACTCTAAGGTATTATTTGCCTTTTTATAACCACTGCACATATTGAATAACTTTATATCAACATTTGGATCAGGAAAATAAACTGGGTCCTCTCTGCCTTTGGGAATTTCTCAGTATTACAGAAATGGGTGAGTGAGTCACTCTTAATCTACACATCCAAAGAAAACAGTATGCAGATTAGACTATGAGCCTTTTGGTGAGAATGGTGATATCATGAACCTCCTTTGGAAGTAATGACAAAGTTTGCTTCCTGAAGTCTGCCCAGTTCAGACAGTAAACAAAAAACAACAGCAACAAGTAACTTTTCCAAGCTCTGTAATAAAACATGGTTTCCTAATATGAGAATATGCTCTGCTAAACCTTAGGATTTCGCATCTCCACCCTCCCCTTTTGTGACCCATTAGGGTGAAATCAAAAAATCCTGCTTTTAAACTAAACTCAGTTCTCCACAATATCCTAATCCAGGGAGATATGTAAAATATTTTTAGTCCTGGAGTGTGCAACATGTGAGCCATACTGTTGGAATACAGCTCTGATAATCACTCACCACTGGCTATGCTGGGTAATCTGAAGTCTGATGACATCTGAAGGATCATAAATTGCCCACTCCTGCTTTAATCTAGGGTTTAAGATCAAGCCAGATTTATTTTCACTAATCATAGGCCATTTCTGCACTAGACTGTTATAGTGCTGTTATTCCACTTTCAACATCCTATGGTATCGTGGGATTTGCAGCTTAGGGAGTGGCCTTTGAGGCCCCCCCCCAAACTGCAAACTCCAGGATTCTATAGGATTTTGAAAGTGGAGTAATACCACTATAACAGTCTAGTGCAGAAATGGCCTATATTCTCTGTCCTCACCAACATAAAGAGGAAGAGGTGAGTATGGGCATCAAAAGTTCAGTGGCACACATTGTCACAATAGGAAACTATAGTTACATTATGTCTTAACCATACCTAACAAGAAGATAAGGTGCACTGAAGAGTAGTGGGACAAATGCTCAGCAGCGTACCTAGATTTACCATCAACTGCCATAAAGATTCTGAAACCTGGTCATCTCAGATGCTATATACCTTTAGACTTAATGAGAAACTGAGGCCCTTTCTGCAACTATTTTCTTGGCGCTGGGGTGTGGGGATCACACGAGCAGCCTCCAGCGAGAAGCTCTCGCGTCCCCGTTGCTTCAGCTCCGCAGCTGCTTCCTGGTCACGCAAGAGCCCTGCCTCTTCTTTCCGCACTGCAGCCTGGGAGTTTCCCAGGCTGCGCTGGGGCAGGAAGCGCGACCAGCATGGGTCCGGAGCTCCGCATGCCAGGTAAGTGCGCGCGGGGCCCTGGAGCAATGCACAATCACGCACCATTTTCGGCTCAGAGCTGAAAATGAAAAAGTGCATGAGCGGCACCTGCCAGGCCCTGGAGCGTTGCGCAAATGTGAGTGCGTTGTGTGGACTACTCCTCACATTCGCGCGATGCTCAAGGGGCCCTGAGTGTGTGGCAAAGCAGTTGTTTGATCTCTTTGACATAAACTGAGGATCAGTTAATATGCTTAATTCAAATCCCTGCTTTTTTGAATGGTTCTACAAACTGGCCCAAATTTCATGCACTAGAATAGGATGTGAATATTATCTGGACCTCTAAATTTGGACTGCATGGATTGAGCCATATCCTGATAGTCATCTGCACAATATCTGGGCCTTTGAAATGATTTTTTTTTAATAGGAAAAAGAGCTCAATAGGCTTTCTGTAACAAATGCAATTTCACAGATGAGATCTGCCAAAAAAAAAAAAATTACTGTCATTTCCTCTAGGATTATTCCTGTTCAGCGTTTCAGCCAAAAGGAACATTCCATCCATCACCTCCCTCCAGCCACCCCAGTTTTACTTTCCAGCTCATAGCTAATATTCTGTAGTGACAGAGAATGTTTTGTCTTGTTGGACCACAATGTGCCAAGTTTGCCCCTATGTTTTGAGGTTATTTTTGTTCCATGTCATCTTCTTCTAAATATTGCAATAGACACTGAACATTCTGATATGCCCTTCCTGTTTCTCAATAGCCTGGTTTTTTCTACAATTTTAACAATAGCTATAATCCCTAGATTTGAAATTGACTCACAGAAAACAGTTTTTGTATGTGTGTGTTTCTTTAAGTGAGATGACTGATCCCTTTCATTCAGGATTGTGCCTACTGACTGCTGGCAGTTCTCCACATCTTCAGAGTGGAGTCCTACTCAGTCCTACCTGGAAATGCCAAAAACTGAATCTGGGACATTGGGGGGGGGGGGGGCACCGAGCCATTGTTGCCAGAATACAGTGCTTCTCATCTTCCATGAAATACCTCTTGACATATCAGGACAGACAACAACAGTTGCACAACTACTGCCACAAAAGCTTTGTTACCTCCCTGATTATCCAAGACATATTTATTATTTCCATATCAGAACAGCAGCATTGCAAATTTGATGGATATAATAATGTAGAAGCTTGCTGATTCACACGGCTCCTTAATCCATAAAGCCAATAATTCACCATTAGCTTCATTAGCTAACTCATTAGCTTCAAGGCAATGGTATGGCTGGTTGCAGAAAACTTTCATTACACAAAACCAAAGCTTCCTGGGTTCGAGGTTTTACACAGATGGAGAGGGGGATCTATATTGGTGACATGTAGCTATAGACACAGTAAAAAAGACAAATTTTAGATTTTAAGGAAACCAGAACTGCAATTTATAGTTACAGTCATAACCAAAGTAGCAAAGGGGAAAGAAAAGTCAATCTCTTCACATTCCATAGGGCAATGTCATTCAACTACTATACCAGTTATTAACTGAATACTGTCTTGTTAATTAGAGGATTGGGTTGAAATTTAGATGTTAAAGTCTCTCAAAGTAGAATATTATGATTCATCCTGATAGCTTCAATCTACAGTGGCCGCTTCACATTCAGGGACCAGAACCCTCATGAAAGTGGAAACACAGTGAGTAACTCCCCCCCAAGATTCCCTCCCAGCCCCCTCTGGAGCTCTCCCGTTCCCTTGCCTCTGGCCCCAGCAGTCTCAGGAGGAAGAAAAGGACAAGGTAAAGAGTTTCCCAGTACTTTTCCCTCAGATAGAGAAGAGCAGAACAATGAGTTCTGGCGTTCTAATTACTTCCAGTTGCCATTTTGAGAAAGGAAATTCCTCCCAGAGGGAAGGGATAGGAGCAGAGAACACCTGACCAATCAGTGGTGATTACACAGTAGAATGTGCAGTCATGTTGTTACCATGCCATACACCCCCACTCCATGATATGATTGGCGATTAACGTGATTTAATTGGCACGAAATATAAATCATACATTTATGAGTGAAAAGCCATGCTTGCAAAAAGTACTGGCTGAACACATGCAAAAGTAGGTCAGAAGGGACCTCAAGGCATGGCCAGGTCATAAATCCACTGAGGATTAGTCAGAGAAGATAGTCATCTCAATAGCCCATACCTAGAAGATAATAGTCACCAAAACTCCAAAACAAAGCAACAATGGCCGATGCCCTATAATCTCCTTCCTGCTGAATTTCCCCCTTTTGTTCCCTCACCTGCCCAGACATTAAGAAGCTATCACAATTCCTATCAAAGCTTTGTCACCTAATGCTAAGACTATTAGCCAGCTCTTTATTCCCTTTGTTTACTCTGCCATTAACACCTTCCCCTTCAGGGCTGAAAAGGGGTATTTAAAACCTGGCTCCAGGCCAGACAGTCCATAGTACTCTGGACATAGGCTGTTACTCCGCTGCTCAGATTCCTGTTCTTGTGCTACTCTCAGACCCCTAGGTTGAGCCACATTGCTTTGTTTCTTCTCTGCAGGATAGGTAAATATCACCCACTTTGCCTCAACTTCTCGCTATCCAGTTTTTCCTTCTTTTCTTTCAATTTGCCTTGTGTGGTTGTGAGATTGCTTGAATTTTGCATGTGCTTGTGATTTTCCCCAAAGAAACATTCTTTTAATCTTCAGCTGGTGTCCTTGCATTAGTACCAGAATACAAAGGTGGAAAGATCCTGTAAGGTTACCCCCCCGCCCTTTGCAGGCCTCCCTTTTGAGCTATAACTCCCCACCATTCCACAGAGGCACAGGCATTGTGGGTGAACCTCTGAGACACTCACCTTTTGGGGTAACAACATGGCAGAGAGGATATG
Organism: Cyclura pinguis; assembly: GCA_030412105.1. Taxonomy (NCBI): domain Eukaryota; kingdom Metazoa; phylum Chordata; class Lepidosauria; order Squamata; family Iguanidae; genus Cyclura; species Cyclura pinguis. The sequence continues at coordinate 59,802,005 of CM059604.1, forward strand.
CCTCCAGCTGTGGGGGGGGGGAGCTTTGCTCACCCAAAAGGAAAAAATAGGCCTGGGGTGAGGAATGCAAGGGAATAGGAGGAGAAAAATGGGGGGAGATAAGCAAATGCCTCTCAAATAATTAAATTTGTGAAGGTCAACCCCACAAATATGGAGGGAGGACTGTTAATACAGTGACAGCTATGTAGTGATATCAAATTTCATGTGATTTTAAATTCTTTTTGAGATTAGGGAGAGCTAAGTGATAAAATGAGCTTTGAAAAACAAGCCCAAATGCATAATGTTTATCTTTTTGTTATTCCCATGTAGCCTTCAAGGTTTATACTTCATAATCCTTACACTTCCAAACTCTGCTTTTTGAGTAGCTAAGTGAAAAGGATAAGGTGCTAGATTCCAGGCTTCATTATGAAATGAGATGAGGGAATAACAGGATAGAATACTGAGCCCTTACTCTCAGCTATGCCTGAATAATTGAAAGAACAAATAAGTGCCCAAAGGCAACGTTACTATTAATAAAATATTTCCTTCTGTTACACCTCCAAAACTTTCAGACAGAAATGTTTGGCTTTAAGCAACCAGTGAATTAAATTTTGAAGGCAGGAACTATGATCCAGCCAATGCAGCCATCTCTTGCAGATGTGCGGAATCTAATGCATGCAGAGTGCTTCCATACAAATAGAGTACATACTCACAAAAAGCTGCTATATCTAAGGCCCTTTCTGAATCACAACTCGATAGCGTGTTGTTCTGTTACAATCCCAGCATTGCCATTTCCATAATGGTGTTGAGTTAGGAATGCTCTGTATGGCACACTTTCACCTTAAGCCGATGAGTAGCGTCATTGCCATCAGTGTTCCCCTCTCACTACGGCGGCATTGGCCAATCCTTTTCCCCACCTTTTCCCTGCCCCACAGCTCCTGATTGGTTGGGGTTTTTTTGTTTGTTTGTTTTTGGTAAGCCATACTAGTGCAGCAGTGTTGTGAAGGCATGACATGCCAGTACACTATTGCACTTTTGTGCTATAAGGCTTAAAAATGTATTGGAAAAATGTTTAAAAAATTAACTCAAAGGAGAAATTTAAAATAAACATGGAGAGGTGATAGATTTCGAACTTACCACACCATGGGAGTAGCTGTAGGAGTGATAAGCTGGGCATGCCCACACCCTGCCCGCCTTGGATCCTGGATCCGCCTTGACAGGAAGTGTTATCAAGCACTATTACAGAACCACACTGACCCCACTTACAGGATTGTAGTGCTAAAGGAGCCTATTTTTTCTGGAAATGAAACAGAGCTAATTTTCAATGCTTGGGAACAGGATAGCAGCTAGATAGCGATGACGTCATATGGTAGCACAGCTCCTGGACCAAGAACAACCCGTTGCTGTGGCAGAATAACAACATCATATGGAAAGGGCCTAAGACAAAAGACTTCTATCCTAAACTCTCTAATATACTTCTTGTCTATCTAGGTTAGGGTGTGTGTTAACTTCCACCCATGCTTGAACTACAGATTTAGTCCTTGCAATATTTTATAAGTGAATTGCTAGATTAGCATTTATGCCATTCATGCAAGTGTAATATTCAGTTTGCAGGGGTACTTTAGAGGAAGGAGATGGCGACAATGAGTCATGTTTAAACGCTTCTATTGGGGTGCAAGCTTTAGTCACCTCCCTGCACTCCTTGACTGTAAATATACATACAGAATAACTCATTCATTGTAAAAACAACACACGTTAGTATAAGAGGGCATCTTCTGGCTTCTGACCTTATAAACTGTTCACTTCAGCAATGTCATTCTCAAAATGCCTGACTGCAATCCAAGAAATGCATTTTAAATGTGGATGCAAACATTTCTATTACTGATAAAACTAGCACAGCAGTTTTTTGCCTTGTGGGGACTGAAGCTTTGCTGGCTGAAGTTACAGGCCCAGAAGTGACACTTCAAGGCCATGTCCTTTGTGACACGTGAAGCAAAGATTCCTACCCCCCTCCCACTGCCCATATTTTTTGCAAGCCTGCTGCTGGCAGCATAAAAAGAAAGACAATTCTTCCAATTTGGTCACATTTGTTGAAGCAAAGGTATACTACGTCTGGCCCCAACCCTTTCAGGTTGCACTTACACGGTCCTGATCATTTGCATTCTAGATTGGTAGAGCTGGCCACATTAGCTGTGGAAAGAGTGATATTTACGTATCACTCCAAGATCTCTTTGCTCACGTGCATCACCAGCTGCCAGAGTATAGTGTAGGTTATAAAAAAGCAATAATATTATGTCACCAGTAAAGCTGCATGCTACTTTCCACTCATAATCGTTTTTTATTGTTGATATATCAGAAGTTGTGTACTTTTTTTTTAAGGAACTATCACCACCCCTTTTCAAGACTTCTTGCTTAGAGGAAACTAATACAAGATCTAACTGGAGGACATGGCTGTTAACCCTGTTCACTGCTTCAGTGCCTTAGTGCCTACAAGAATAGCTAGTTTGTTTGCAGAATTAATAGACTGCCCTATAATAGAATTCTGAGGGTGACTCACAAAGTCTTCATAAGTCTTTCATTTCTTAATTTTTTTCCCCATTGTGGTATGTCATGGGTGCACAGCTCACAGCCTTTCCAGATGCCGTTGTATTCTAGTTCCCAGTACCCCTCATCATTGGCTATTCTGGCTAGGACAGATGGTAGCTGCAGGCCAAGAGCATCTTGGGAGCTCCAAGACATAGCCACTCTTGCTGTTTCTGATTTTCAGTTTCTCTCTTCCATCTCTCCTACTATACATGCTTTACAATTTAGTCTTCATTCAGTTTTACAGGGTGCAAAATATTAAAGGGGACAGCTTAGTTCACTAAGCTAAATTTTGAACAAGCTAGTCATAGCTTCAAATGCCAAAGTGTAATCTCTGCTCTTCATCTTTCCAAAATACTTACATAAATGTCAGTGCAAGTTGCCATAGATTTTTGTTTTCCTGCAGGAGATTTTAAAAGGTAAATGTCTTGCTTTTTCAACAATAGAGAATTGTTGAGTGTACCTAGTTCAGAAACTGTATTAAGTCAAATTTGAGCATAACAATACTTCAATGAAATGGTTAGAAGTAAATCCAATTACTTCCAGTGTAAGACAGATTTGGATGTTATGTACCACCGTAGTGGCTGGCAGAAAAGCACTTTGGCATGGGAGAATTCACAAGATAAGGCGCTTATCTTGCGGACCACCTTAATTACAAAAGGAGCCTCCACAGAGTAGGCAGCCAGTGGATTACCACCCACACCAGAAACATTCTTCAGAGTGTAATGGAGTGAATACCTAATGTGATTGCGTAGTTAAGTTTAGCTCAAGAGAGTCAAGCCCTGAGTTATTCTGGATAGTTTTCTAGAAAGAGCTGTGAGTAATTCGCAATCTCAGAGGGGGCGTGGGGAGAACAAGCATGATTTGAAATACAGAGTTCTCTCATTTTCACTTTGTCAAAGGTCCCAAGTGGAGGTCATAGGTTGAAAAAAAAAACCCTAAAAGGAAAACCCTCCAAGAAAGTTGGAACTCATTACTCCTAATATAATGGGTAATATCAAACACTCAGACAACACACACACATACAGAGAGAGAGAGAGAGAGAGCAAATCATATGTCCTTTGTTTCCTGGCACAGTTGTAACTTGCAGAATTTTGAAAGTCTCAGTTATTAACATACAATCGGAGGATGGCAGTGGATTTCAGTTCATTTTAGAATTCTCCGTCTGTAAAATGTGACTCGCTTGCTGGCTGTGATGGGTAAATAACTCACAGATTGCGAATCGCTTCTCATATTAGTCAAGGTAATTGCACTGCATGCTTACCTGCACCACAGATTGGGGCTGGAGTGGAGCACTGGCCCTCTGGATTGTGGCAGCTGGCCAGTTCCTTTTTCCCAGAGGCCCACGTGGCTTGGTGCAGCCCTGGGAGAAAGGGGAAACTGCAAGCCAATGAATTTGAACTTCAGTTTGAATTCATTGCCTGTCAGGTTTGGCTGGAGTGAACTGCTGACAGTTATCATTCTGATCAGGTGGGGGGGGTACTAATAGGCGTGCTCCCATGTATACTCATCAGTTGCTTTCTGAGCATTGTCCCACCAGCCCACTTTCTATTGTGGCAGTTCTTAGGGTGTTTATGTTGTATTTAGGCATTGCCTAGAGTTTTTTTGTCTGTCTGTTTATTTGTCACAACTTTTTGGGGCCAGTTCGTATGGGTCCTGGATCTGGGACAGCTTACCAGTGTCACTCAAGCATTGGTAGTGTTGGAGGGTCCCCCTAAGAGAGTCAGGGGGATGTGGGACAGATACGTTCCCTGCACGCCCTGGTGGCAGAGGAGACCACATGGAACATCCATTTGAGTGGATGCTTTTCCTGTCATCCCAAGAGCTCTGGCATTAGGCCATAAAGTCAGTCTCATTGATCCACAGTCAGGTTGGTCAATGCCTGGATCCAGACCCATGTTTATGCCAACCTGATCTACAGTCATAACCAATAAAAATTGTAGCCTGTCCCTTCCAAATTATCCTAGAGTGTTGGTGTGTTATTTTGGCACAGAGTGGGTCTCACCCTGAACATGCAGTTTGTTTCCTCATCCATACGAAGAACATTTTGTATGAAACCCTGCGTGCAATGATGTAAGCTTACCAGCTTACACTATTGTCTATACAGTGAAGTCATCTGAGGTTGACATGTTTTCCATCTTTGGTGTGGGGTAGATATGCTTGTGGTGACTGGGCATGTGAATTTCCACACCGTGGAAATCCATGGCTTAGTTCAACATCCTTCTCAGACATTTTTTACAGTGTAGTGAGTCGTAATTTGGAAATGTACAATAGCACCTTGCCTTGCATCTTAGGAATGATCAGAGCACTCTTATTTCTGTAGTTCTGATGCAAGATCATATGAAGAAAACAGGAGTAGCAGGTTTAAAGTAATTTATCACAGCTCTTTCTGTCAAAATAGTCCGCACCAAACTACCTCAAGAAACCACTATAGAATAAAGACTCAGGAAAATGTTTTTAAATTGTTTGCAAACTCATCTATGCTGAAGTGCTCCCTAACGCCTGTGCAAATCCCTTCGCTTAGAAACAGAGGTTTGAGATTCCTTCTCGGTGCTGGCTGGGGGTCTTGAGAGATATAATCCACATTTTTTTTTCCCAAGCTCTGAAGATCCATAGTGATGTGACAAGCTGTCTATGCAATCCAGAGTTCTGCGTAATGTACTTGAAAACCACTGTAGTCTGCTAATCTGAACCATGAACAGGCATAGCTAGAAATAGTGGTTACACAATCCAATTTCTTTATGAGTTAAAGTGTGCTTTAGGCAAAGGATATTTATTTATTTATGTTCTATTCTCACATATATTCTATGATCACACAATTTAACAATAAGATATTTGTAATTTATAGAATGTCACATTTTGTTTCTCTTAGATTATTGGAACCATTCCATTGATGCCTAATCCAGTTCCATCCAACCAAGCAGCAGGAGGAGCTCAGGGCCTTCAAGTGCAACCAATCACACCACAGTTATTGACCAATGCCCAGGGGCAAATCATTGCAACTGTCATTGGAAACCAAATTTTGCCAGTGATCAACACCCAGGGAATCACACTCTCACCACTTAAACCAGGCCAGCAGGTAATGTGTAACAAATTTTAGTTAATAAATTCATTGATGAATAGTGGAAATGTCTTTATTAGACACGGCTGTTCTTTCTCCTTATTCACAACCAATTTATTATGTTAAGCAATTTATTATGTTAAATATATTTCATTTTCAATCAGATATGCTTTTAAAATATTCAGGAAGCAAGCACGATTCATCTTATATTGGGGGGAAAGTTCCAAAGCCATTTTTTTTCCTTCACTGATCAAGTCTCCAGCCACTAAACCATCAAGAAAGCTTTGAGCAAGACTGTATCTTCCTCACTGTTTCAAATGTCTCCAGCTCTAATTTGTTCCCTCCATCTAATCCATTTTACTGTGCCATGAAACAGAATGTGCCTAGTGCACTGGCTAGATATCAAAATAGTCCAGGGACCTTTTCATAGTACATAATTATAGTGCTATGATTCCATTTTAACTGCTATGACTGCATCCTATGGAATTCTGAGGTTTGTAGTTTGGAGAGGCACTAGAACTCTCTGACTGAGAATTCTAAATGTGCCTCCCTAAACTGCAGATCCCAGGATAGCATAGGATGGCACCATGGCAGTTAAAATGGAATCATATTGCTATAATTCTTTAGTGTGTAAGGACCTCTGGGCTCTTTTTCGAGGCATGACCATCCCAATGCCCTGGGGAGCTTACAAACAGAAGTGCTGAAGGTATTCCCCAGCATTAGATATTCAAATGCATTGCACTTTCAGAACCAAGATGGGTCTTCTAATTTAGATTGTTCCAATGGCAACCAAACTCTTAGCATTCACAGGCCTTGGTTCCCAGTTATCTTAACGACCCTGTGTTCCCCCAGAAGTCTGCCTAAGACCTGAGATCTTCAGGGATGCCCATCTTTCTACTACCCTCCCAGCCACATTTGATAAGGAGATGACTGAATTGCTTCTTGGGGCCCATTTACACTAAAGAACTGTAGTGCTATATTCCACTCTAACTGCATGGCAACATACTATGGAATCTTGGGATCTGCCTTTTAGGTAGGGGCGTTTAGAATTTTCAGTCTTAGAACTCACTAAACTGCAAATCTCAGGATTCCATAGGATCTCACAATGGCAGTTGAACTGAAATAATAGCACTATAATTTTGTAGTGTGAACAGGCCGCTGGTGACTGATCGCAGGTTGTGGAACTCCATGGGAGGGCAATCTGCCCCCACGCCATCCAACTGTCCTTCTCCCATGGTGCAAAACCTTTTTGTTCAGGCAGGGCTTCAGAAAATGACTGAGTACTGAAGTAAGGACTTTTAATGTGGATGAGGCAGTGCTGCACCTTTATTTTATCTGTTCACTGATACACTTTGAAATTGTTTCTAATACTGTTGTTGTGTTAACATGATACTTTGCTACTTGTATCCGATATTATACTTTACGATGTGTTTGAGTTATATCTGTTTTGTAATCATGTTGTGAGCTGCCTTGGATTCTGGTATTGGGAGAAAGGTTGGATATTAAGTGATTTAATAAATCACAAAGACCTTAGAAAGCCACCACTAATTGCCTAGCAGAATCTAATATACAGTATATAGAATATATCCAATATGCACACACATATTTCTTCTGCAGCTGCCTTGTAGTGATGGCAACAGACCTCTTCTCCCTGCCCCACCCCACTTCCTTTATTTTAAACTTTCCATTGCAGGGACTTCTGGAAAGCCTAGTGCTTTATTAAGGGAATACGAAACTCAGGAGAAATCCGTGTGGCAGACCTCTAAATGGTGGGTTCAGTTATAAAAGGAAATACAACTAGGAAAGGAAAGGAAAGGAAAGGAAAGGAAAGGAAAGGAAAGGAAAGGAAAGGAAAGGAAAGGAAAGGAAAGGACTTCTCAGGCCATGGAGCAGACTGTATCCACCATAAGGCAGTGACGAGGTCACCGAAAGAAAAAAAAGATCAACACCTGAGAAAGACGTATGTGAAATGTCTATGTACCTTCAAGTCATACGTCAACTTATGGTGACCCCACAAATTTCATAGGGTTTTCTTAGGCAAGGAGTACTCAGAAGTAGTTTTGCCAGTTCCTTCTTCTGGAATATAGCCTCCAGCACCTGGTATTTGTTGGCAGTCTCGCATCCAAGCACTAACCAGGGCTGACCCTTGTTAACTTCTGAGATCAGACAGGATCTGGTGCCTTTAAGGTATTACGCACTTGCAAATGTTACTTTCTGGAGATCACAGTTTCTCAGGCTATATGATAGGGGGGGACTGGCAATTATTTTTTTACAGTGTGCAAAGGACCAGCACCGTAGTTCATAGTTTCATAGGTTTCTTTCTTTCTTGCAGACTCATCAGGGACCAGCAGTCAATGACCAATACTTTGGGTAGCCCTTTTCTAGACTACCATTTCAAGAAACTCTGAGCCAACATGGCCTCTGCTTGTTCAAAATCTGAATTTATACCCAAATCATAATGTGCAAACTGGGTCTTTTCCCACCTGCTCCAAATCTAAGATAACGTTGGGAAATGGTAACATTGTAGTGAAATTGGAACTCATGATATTGTTTAACTAGTTCACTGTTGTAACAAAGCAGCTATCTTGATGTGAGCTGTGAATAATTTTGGACTAGACCATAAGAGATGCACCTAGAAAAAAACCATGAATTAACTAATTATAGCACCCGGTTTCACCCTTGCAGTCTAACAGAATGATGTGCCCCGTGCATATTAGGTCCAAATAAAGATCTGATGGGGAAAACAACGAAATAAGTATTTGGAGTGGATTTTGTTATATGAATCCTAAAATGCTAAAATGACCTCACTTTTTGACCCACAAAGCCATGATCATAATCAAAAGGTATCAGACTAATTTACACAGCGAAATTACAATTATTATTTGATGACACCCACCAAATAATCTAATTTTCAATGCTTGAATTGATCTGTATGAGTAGCTCAGGAGTATGTTTTAAAGCTGATGGTTTTTCAACAGCATCAAGTTAGCCATTTTGGATTATATTAAGTTAATAAAGCTCATATTAGACTGCCTGTGCATTTTGTGTTGTTTTGAGATAGAATCCACCATCCTTTATTTGTAGTACAGTCATATTTGTGATGGGGCTGATGCCAAAAGGAAGCTCCCGTCTTAATTCATTTTTATTCCATTCATATTTGGATGCTAAGGACTAACATTTTTGCATAAAGCTAGTAAAACATGTATATTCAAAAAGTTTTACTTTTTTAAAATTTAATTTATATCCTGTCTTTCATTCAGTATGGAACTTTATTTAAAAATACCAAAGATACAGTCCAATCCAAGTCAACTGCTTTGAAGTTCCATTGATTTTAGCAGAAGATATTTAGGCACAGTGCTTTAACTTTCCTGTTGAAATCAGCTTAATGTGAAAGTTCTTAATTTTGGCTGATCATGCCCATGATTTCTAAAGTAGTATGAGAAATATCAGAATAAGATTATTCTGAGGAAACCCCAAAAGCTGAATTACACTTTAGTTTAAGATTTCAAAGTTAACAATAAGTTTTAAATTCAAAATGAAGACAACAAATGAATTCTTAAAATTCAGTTCTCAAGGTGAGCTCATTATAAATAGGTTAATCTTGAGTAGTGGCAGCACAACTGCAAATATGGCATTGGTTGCTGGCTGAATGTGAAATGACCCATTCTGATAGGGATGGTGCTTTGGGTGAGGTCCATTTCATGGCAATTAAAACTCTTATTCTGTAGATCAGTAGAAACATGTCCATGAGAATCTGATACTTGGGAAAACTCAGGATTTTTTTTAAAATGATCCATTCTTGTTATCACTTATAATGCTTAAATGACGTCCATTGTCATTTCTCAGGCTGAATGGAGAGGCTGTGTGGAAAAATCAGCCATTTCAATTCAACTCCTCTGTTCATTGTATCCCCTTCAGCCTTGATAGTTTGATCTGAGGTATCCAAACATGCAAAACTTTTCTACCTTTCCAAAGACTTATTTAATCTAGCAGAAATAAAATCACAATCTATAAAAAAAACAGAATGAGAAACCAAATTTCTGCTGCCCTACATATTTTTTATCCCATCTACCATGAAGTTATTTGATTATACATGAAGAAACTTGAGAATGACAAGATGCCTGCAGGATAATCTTCTTCCTTCTGCTTGTTGATCTTTGCCTTCAAGTCCTTTCTGACTTACGGCAACCCTAAGGTTTTCTTGGCAGAATTTGTTCTGCCTTTCCTTCCTTGGAAGCTGAGAGAGTGTGCCCTTCCCAAAGTCACCCAGTAGCTTTCTATGGCTGAGTGGGCATTCGAACTCAGGTCTCTCTGTGTCCAAGTCCAACCTCAAACCACCACACCACACCACACTGGTTTTCTTCTTCTATACCTGCTTGCAAATGTAGTCACTGGGGAGGATCTGTTGAGCACCTTTCTACCTGCAGTGGCGTAGAAGATGGGAAAAGAGAATAGGGTCTTCTCCTTAGCAGCACTATCAGCTGTGGAATTCACTGGACCAGGAGGTCCAACAAGTCCCTGAATTAGGTGTGTTTAGCGGAGAAATGAGAACAACCAAGGTATACATTTACATTGGCAATTGGCTTTGGCTTTTGATAATTCTACTGCTTTTAGTTTTTTCTGGCATTTGGCTACTGAATTAGTTTCCTGCGGCTTTTTTTAAAAAACTATATATTTATTTACTATGGCTCAGAATTTGCTGTTAATTTGTTAGCCCTTCTAAAGGCTCTTTTAAAAAATAAAAAGGATCCCATTATTTCCTATGCCTTGTGTCAAATGCATCACAAATCACAATGATGACTTTTTATTACTTACTTCTTTGCTGAAGTTGTGTTTATTTGTTTTGCATTTAGCTCCACCAGCCATCTCAGACACAAGTGGGACAAGCAGCTTCACAGTCCAATCTTCTACATTTGGCTCACAGTCAGGCATCCATGTCTCAAAGCCCTGTGCGTCAGGCTTCTTCCTCTTCCTCTTCCTCCTCCTCATCTTCAGCTCTGAGTGTTGGCCAGTTAGTTAGCAGTAAGTATAGTTCTCTCAGCATTATTTCACCCCCTCTCTTTTTGCTTCCAAACCTTCTTCCCTCCCCTTCTTTTATTAAGAACTTTAGATTGCTAACTGGGAAAAAGAAAGAGCCATTAACTACTAATCAGTAGAAAATGCACAAACCTGGTTTCTTTTTATTATTTTGTTCATTTGCTTAAATACTTGTATTCGGCATTTTTGCCAAGACAGCTAACAATGAATTTCAAAATAAAATTATTCAAATACATGAAGCAATACTGAGTTAAAATTATCTCCTTGCAATCTATACAAGTCAGCAAATGCATCGTCTTAGTAGTAGCAGCACAATGCTTGGCAAGGTAGAAGACAGTACCAAAAAGGGAAGACTCTGTTACAGATGAATAGAAACAATCAAGGAAGCCCTGGCCCTGAGTTTACAAGCTTCGAGGAGGGCTACTGAAGACAGAGTGACTGCGAAATCTTTCATTCATAGGGTCACAATAAGTCTAAGTCAACTTCATAGCAGTTAACAACAACAGTTGTAAAGCAGCAACAGTAATAAAGGCCAGAGATGGGCATCTATGGCCCTCTCTAGCCAGCATAGCCAATGGTGAAAGATACTGGGAGATACACTCCAGCAAAGTCTGAGAGGCCCTCTCCTAACTTAGGGAATGTTCACCATGAAAGCGGTTCAGAAGAAGTAGAAGCTGTAACCATACTTGAAAAGGAAGGAACAGATCTTTCTAAAATCTTCAATCGTCCTTCCATGCAGAAGTAATTCTATAACTCCATGATGGACAAAGTCTTGCTTTGAATTTTATAGGATATACAATACAAAACAGATGAGGCTGAAGTAAAGCTTCCTCACATGTTCCTAATAGATGGGCAGCCATATATGGAAAATGGAGTTTCCTTCATGTTCAGAGTGCTAAGTCTACCCTAGTCCCTCTTGATTAAGAATTAGAAAAGAAAACCTCTGCCTTTGCTGTTGGGTTAGGAAGATTCATAGGAAGTTCTGATGTGAGTAAAATGTTTTGCATAATGCTGCTAAACTGAAATTTTACGTCAGTAGTTCTACAACGAGACTTAGCTCTCAGCAGTTATAGGCATCAGGCATTATAATACAGTGTTCTGCACATTACCAGTGTGGTCAGGTGTGGACCTCTAATGACCTGCATTTAGAGACGTGAGTGGATTATTATGGTGAAATATTTCACATCAGAAAGACTCAGGAATGAGGTGGAAAACAATAGAGACGTCGTGCCGAGGGAATGGCTTCACTACACGCAGGATTGAACAACCCTTTGAAATCTTCCACCATCCCAGTCCCATGCTGTCTCCACCAGCTTGCAGAATGCTTTCATTTAGCAAGGGATCAGTTGCTGAAAGGGAGGGGGGATACCTTTCTCCAGCTGTTGTGTCATTTCCCCTGATAAGTCCTAAATTGACTGCATTTCCAGCACCAAAAGAGCTTTCCTCTGGAACACAGCTTCTATTATGTACCCTTTGGGGGACAAAAGCTGTACCAGTGCAAAGAAACAGAGGAATAAGACCAATTTATTCTCATGGTATCAAGAGCATTATCTTCCAAGGCACTAAAGACAAAACCAAACATGTGTCAGCTTTACTATTTGAAGGCTGGTCTTGAGGGTGTTCAGCACCCTCGCTGGCACTTGTTTCTGATGATGCAAAACAGAACTTTTTTTAAAGCAAGCCATAAGTAGAATCCAGTTAAAAGAACATGATGGAATATTTTAAGCAGCATCTTTAGCTCCATTGCTGTAGACAAAACAAAAAGAGGGTCAGTTGTAAATGAAAGAAATGAATATTCTTCCTACATCTAGATATCTGTTTGGCTGCCTCTTCTTCCTTCCCATGCTCCTCTTTCAACTCTCAGTTAGGAACTCGGTCTTGAAATATTTAATTGCTTCCTGAAAACAGTTGGGTAAAACAGGTTATACTGTATTTCATAGGGGAAATAAATTAATTCAATTCTATATGGCATGAAGAATTTGAATCATTTTCTATGTTTTCCCCCAGATCCCCAGACAGCCTCCAGTGAGGTAGATGGGGTGAACCTTGAGGAAATCCGAGAATTTGCCAAAGCTTTTAAAATCCGACGCCTGTCCCTTGGTCTTACTCAGACACAAGTTGGTCAAGCTCTAAGTGCCACAGAAGGTCCAGCTTACAGTCAATCTGCCATCTGCAGGTAACAAGATACACAGTAAACATTCCCTTTGTTTCTCTCCTCTCCTGGGGTTTATTATTACTGTTTGCTGTCTTTATTACTTTAATCATATATCCATAGAAAAGAGCTGCTTTGTATGGAAGCCACAGAGGAGTGATTGCTGTTGTTATTGAGTAGATAAAATATATTTCATCACCTGTCCTTAAAATAACTTTCATCTCTCCCTCACTGCCCCTCCCTTGCACACTTTCCTTTTGTAACAAGGAAGGAACAATAAATATGTTCCTGGCCTTGAGACTTAATGCAGTACTGGAGCTGGAGACCCCGCTGCTGCTGCATAAGCACCAGCTGACCCTCTTCATACTGTGCCATTTTCTACAGATGGGGTTAGTGAACAAACATTTCATGGATGCCTCCCTGCTAGGTTTAAGCCTGTAGTACCATAGCTTGCACTTCACATCTAAGATGTTAATGATGATTTTCTTGAGCAATGCTGAAGAGACTGTGGGCAGCGTGTGTGTGTGTGTGTGTGTGTGTGTTGTCAATGGCAATGTTTTTCAGGCTTGCTAGGATTAATGTCATCTCTCACATGTATTTTTTTTTAAAGAACAGGTATTCAGAGAGAGAAGAATCATGCTCTGAGCATGACAAAATAACAAAAACAAAGCAGTCTTGATAGAGTTAAAGGTCTTGAGAGCGAAGCCCCTATGTCTTCATGTATGTGTGTTACACTAATCCCATGTTTATGCATGAGGTAACAAACACACTTAGGTAACAGCTTTTTCCTCTTGGGCAATGCCTCGTAGTCCTCCATCAGTGAAAGCCAGAAAACCAACTCTAAGCTCATTTAAGTGGATTTTGTTCTTGGTGATCCATGAAATGCTCTGTCTTTTTATCTGCTCTTTATACTTTTAATGTATTCCCCATAGAACGGAAGTGTACTTTTCCTGCAGTTTAAGACTAAGGTTATAAATAACATCAGTATGGGGTAGTGAGCTTGCAGCTCACATTTTGCTCAATGATTTTCCATAAAACCCATTGATTGTTGTTAAATACAAAAAGCTCCATAGGATCCTCTCACTTCTATGGCCTCCCCTACTGTTTTTTCTTATAAGATACCTCCCTGTAGAAAATAACCTTTATTCAGCCTATACAAGGATACCACTGCTGTGAAATTTGTTGCAAGACTTGTATATCCTTATAGCAAATGTTGCCTACAGAAGGCCAAACACTAACAAGCCACACAAATGTTGTGAATATGATCTCCCTCCCCTCACAGGTCCTGTTTAATTTTGTTTTATTTTAATGGCCAATTGGTAAAAGGAACCTGAAAACCAGAGAGTTGATTTAAAAAAAAAGAAAAGAGCTGTTAGTTTGTGATATTTTTGCATGGCACTATGCTATAGATTATAATACAGTTAGAATTAGTGTTAGATAATCTTTTCATGGTATTTTGTTTTGTTTAATGGGCAGATGCCAGTGATGCAAATTGATACCCATATCCTTGTGAACTTGTGAAGTTCACAGCAAATCAGTCAAGGATTTGAGTGATGCACAGTTTCATCAATTACATAAATTGTATAATAACTTGAACAGATAATATGAAACAAATGAATTCCATATTGAAGAATGATGCGATCACATGCCACTGTAGAAAAATTTCCAAAAAAGTAATTATGAAAAGTACAACAACAATATTAAAAAGATGGGCATTTGTATAAACAAATGATGATACTTTACCATACCACAAAACTGGGATCAGCTTGGTAATCTGGAACAAAACTAGTGTATTTATTTTAAGTATATCTGTTGAGTCCCTGTACTGGGGATGAGTCAAAATGACAATAATGGTGCTGGTGGTGATGATAGGATTTACTTCGTCACTAAGCTATGACTGCAGCTTGGCCAGCCCCTCATGGAGATCAGCAGTTTTGCAACGAGGTGAGAGAAATTGGATTTCCGTCCCCATGCCACATTATAGTACATGGATCTGTTTGCTTAGAATGCAGGAGAAACGGTGGTAGGGCTGATGGAAGATGGGTGGTATAAAGGATGCCTTACGATGAGTTGTGTAACGAGTCCAGTAGGCTTGTAAAGTATGGATAGATATTATGAGCCTGGAAGTATCTCAGAGAGCAATTGTTTTGGCAACTTCAGGGAACATAGAGGTAGAGAATCATGAATCCATTGTTTATGTAGGGTGGATAATCATGGGGTTGTCAGGTTTATGAGCACCACAGTCCAGCGTGGAAATAGGAATGACAGTATAATATTTGGCTAGGAATCAAAATATTTAAGGTCAGAACTGACTTAGTGATCCAGAATCTGTTATCATAGCATAGAATCAGTTTGCTTTCTTTTCAAAGCAACTAACACATCTACATTCACAGTATTATAGACTCCTTTTATGGACTGACTGATACAAACAGGATTTTTCCCAATAATGCTAGCTGACAGTGTAATAAGAAACTTTGACTGAGATTCGGTGTTTCTATGTACATGTACACAGAGGAAACATGTAAGTGATCAGAGTTTTTTCTGAAATACTCATGGAAGTGCTGAATAGCTGAAGAATCTGACCACTTCTGAAACTGTGCCCTACTTAAGACAAAAGCTATTGATAAGGAGTCGGTAAAGAAATCTCTCTGTGAATATAGTTGTCTCCCACAAGCCTCCAGTACCCTTTGGGTCTTACATTGCAATCCAGGATTTATTTGCCGTATTTGTATCAATGGTTGTTTCACAGACCTCAGGATAGTTTAGCTGGGATCATTTCATTTTATCTTCACAACAGCTAAGTTGATAGGCTAAGTTGAAGAATAGCACCTTGCTCAAAGTCACTCATTGGCTAACCAGTTTTGAATTCTTAGACTAAACACATAGTAACCAATTTAAAGATCTTTTAGGGAAAAAAAGCAGCTATGGTCTTTTAGGTTTCAATGGCATTTCAGTCTAAGGGACTGAAGTAGTTTATATATCCAGCTCCAGTTAACTGCCATTTAAGTGAAATAGCTGCCCACTGTAAGCGTACAAATTAAAAATGGAACAGACCCTTCCAAAAACAATGGCACTTCAGAATGAATTGAACCAGAGAAGTCAATGGCCTACCTATGCTTTGTAATGGTATTACATTTTGCAAAACCATATGAGGAATATAACTTTTTCTAAAACTGATGAGGAATATGTAATGACGGAACCTACAAAAAGAGTCATTTGTTGAGTCAATGGGCAATGCAAGAGTTGAAGTAGAGCTGGTGTTAAAGAGAATAATGTCGAGAATGTAGATTTTTTTCCTCAAGATATTGCACAAGATTTGTAAAATCTGGTCTAGGAAAGGGCTTTTGATGGCAAAATGATACACAGAAGACCTCATTTACAGGAAATGATATCATTTGGCACAGTGTGCAGACATACCACAATAAACCCAGCTTGAGGCCACAGTATATTAGTGCACTCTTATGCTAGGTTTCATCTGGAAGGCATGAGTTTCTCTTAACACAACTACTTGTGTGGGTATTCAAGGTAATTACAATGTGTCCAGCTGTTTGAACTGAAGACTGCCACGGCTTTGGGAATTTTTCCCCTACCTGGAGAAGGGACAAAGTGTGCACTTGCATACAGGGAAAATTGCTTAAAAATGAAAAGAAAAATAAAACCTGAAATTCAGAGGCTAACAGCCACTTTGTGAAATTAAAACAGCAGCCCTGGGGCAATATGCTACAGAAAGGGGATGCAATCCCACTAAAAATCAAAATGACACAAAAGCCATTGATGTCATTTCCTGGTTTTAACTTGTGTGTTAAGCTGAATCATGGTATGCAAAATTCTGAACAAAAAGAAACTGAGAAATGTGAAATGTGTGCCTTTAATAGGATTAGGAGCTCCAGTGCATGCAGAGAACTCTTCCAGCTGGAGCTCCATCCATTTCAGTGGAGCAGGTCAATCTGTATCTGTTTTTCTTAGGGCACAGGATCAGGCCTTTCCACTGAAATGAAATGAGAGCCTTGTGTGCACCAGAGATCCATGTCGGCCTCTAAAGGAGAACGGATTTCTGGACTGGAGCAATCAGTACTGTCAAGGAGCATTCTGACGATATTTTCTCACTGTGATATTTGTGTGTGTGTGTGTGTGTGTGTGTGTGTAACTATCTGTGTAGACCTGAGTTTTCATAATCCATTGTAAATAACCTCTGCCAGTCAATTAGTCAGGCAGGCAGGAAGTCCCACCCTGGCAGAGCATCAGTGTAAGACTCTTCTTTCTCAATTTTCCCCTCAGACACACCATCCTGAGAAGCCACTTTTTCCTACCACAGGAAGCCCAAGAGAACACTATAGCTAGCAGTCTGACAGCCAAACTGAACCCTGGCCTTTTGTATCCTGCCAGGTTTGAAAAGCTGGACATCACTCCTAAAAGTGCCCAGAAGATAAAGCCGGTGCTTGAACGGTGGATGGCTGAGGCTGAGGCCCGCCATCGAGCAGGTATGCAGAACCTTACCGAATTTATTGGAAGTGAACCATCAAAAAAGCGCAAGAGGCGCACCTCATTCACGCCACAAGCTCTTGAAATCTTGAATGCCCACTTTGAGAAGAACACACATCCCTCTGGGCAGGAAATGACAGAAATCGCAGAGAAACTGAACTATGACCGGGAAGTAGTTAGAGTCTGGTTCTGCAATAAGAGGCAAGCACTGAAGAACACAATTAAACGCCTAAAACAGCACGAGCCTGCAACGGCAGTCCCAATGGAGCCCTTAACAGACTCTCTGGAAGAAAACTCCTAATCGGAGAACTTTAAGGAACAAACACACAAATAAACAAAATTTTAAACATTTGAACTCTGTAAAGATGCTCTTTCACCACCCTTGTAAGTAAAAGACTGAGAAAGCGGCACGATGGACAAAACGATTTATAAATGTCTGTGCGGTTTCCTAGATAAAAACAAGCAGAAAAAAAAATAAAAAAAAAATACACAGCACTTAGTGTGTGTGTGTGTGCGTGTGGTAGAACTAGTTCCAAAATAAACCAGTTTTTTTTTTAATGAACTTAAAAGTAAACCAAATAACTGCTTACTTTTTTCCTGTATATTATGAAAATGTGAACATGTTTTATGGAAAAAGAATCCAACGACAACGACAACGACGACAACAACAGCAACAACAAAAACCTTTAACTGTTTTTAAGAGAGAGAGAGAGATTGAGAGAGAGCGATTGAGAGAGAGAGAGTACAAGCCTGCCACCTGGAGGACTGATTGTGGCCTTTCAGGTATCAAGTGCTTCTTCACTATGAAAACTATTAACCAAAGTCAGAAACATGGTGTTGCAAACTAGATTGTTAGTGTACTCTTTTATGAGTAATACATTGTGTTTTGAATTTTTACATTTGTACTTTGCAAAGAGAAAATAATAATAATACAGGACTCTCTTTTTCCCCTGCATCCTCTCTCACATGCTCAGCACGTGAGTAAACTTAACTCTGCTTGGCTTGAGCTGCAGAGCTCAACGCTTTTGTTTGTCATAGACAGTTTGGTGATCTCCAGATGTTCGTGTGCCAAAATGACTGTCTCTCCAAACTGTGGGTTTTGGTGTTTGTTTTATTTGCCATTTTTAACTTTATTTATGTGCAGTTTGGTTGACCCCTTATTTTGTCTACCGTCTCCATCACAATGTCATTTACATTTTCTTTAAAAAAAGACTTAACTTGTTTTAATGACCAGGATGTAAGAATCACACTGTAAGGACATATTAAGTAACTTGAACTTTTGCTTTTCATAGACAGCTCGCAACTTTCTCTGTCCTTTGGCCACGAACTGGGAGAGGTTACCAAAGCTACTTTTGTAATATAAATATAAACTGCACATTTGGTCCAATATACAGTATCAGTCTTTTATGGTTCTGTCTATGTGAAGCAATTTCTCTCCAAAGTCTGATAGCCAAAGAAATTCCTTGGGATTCTAATGGAAAGCAAGTTGATGGCAAATGGACAGAAGTAATGAGGACATTCCCTCCAATCTTACTGCATCTCTAGCCTTCCTTTTGTTGCTATTGCTTTCACCCTTTTTTCATATATTTATTTTATCTATTTATTACCCGCCCCCACTGGCAATTGCTACTGTCAGGACTGTGAATAGCCACAGATGGGATTGCATGGATGTCATAATTGGCTTAAGCATTTATGACTAACGTATTTATCTATTTTGGAACCCAGAACAAGAAACACACAAACACACCAACACACACCTCAGCTCTCACACAAAACAGCATGGTCATGGAGTCAAAAGGCATGCAAAGGGAGTTACTGACTCTTTTATATGTTGTAGAAGACAGCCAAGAAGGAAAGATTATTAGTTTTTCCTGAATAATGGGAAGCGAGGTCCAAATTGTATTCATTACAGAATTATTCTAACAACTTGTTCCATGCTTATCTAAGTACATTCGAATTTGGAATTCATGGAAGAATTCTTTTCCACCTGATTCTGGTGTAGATCCAAAATTATTCTAGGTTTTTCACCAAAACTAGTGTGACTGAGCATTAGATCCTTCACAGAATTTGTGGCCTTAAAGATTCTATCTCTCACACAGGTTCTTTCCTGTTTCACTAGAAGGTAAGAGGAGGTAATTAAGTTACCATTCTGAAGCAGACTAAATGCAAGCAATAGTTCCATTTTGAATCTATTCCTCAGACTTTACTTATGGCCATTAATTTAAAATTTTCCTTGGAGGCATAATACATCCTTGGTGCCAGTTGAGCCTGCCTAACAGTATTTTCTTGTGGACTGTGTGTGAGATTTTAACAATATGAGAAATTGCTGTTGTGCGATCTCCAACTACCACATAACTGTCAAGTTTAAATTTTTGGCCAGGAAATTGCTTGGTATTGAAACAGTTCTCCGTGGAAATCCACTATAAGTTGGAATAAGTTAATCATGTTAATTCATCCTTTTTTAAAAAAATTCCATGGGAACCAATGTTTTTAGAATCTGAATGGTTTCAAGATTCTAAATGAAGGCTTCTATTTTTCAAAATAGAAGTAGCTGACTATACAGCCTTTATGAAAACCATATATTCATAAACATCAATACTGGGCCATAACACAGAGATTACACAAAGGCATGAATGTTACAGAAACAAAAGAAATTACAGCAGCAGTACATATACATTTTAATTTCAATTTTTGCAAAAATCAGAGGCAAGAAATGGTGGTTCAACAAGGGTAGGTAGTCAGGTTTTAGGATAGGTAACCATCTTTTAGGGTTTTTTTTCAAGTTTTCTTTCATGCTTTTGTTTTGTATTTTTGGCTGACTTTTGATTTTTGCTTATTTTAGGAGTAAAATCATTGGAATCACTATTCCTGCTATTAATATCCTATATCAGAGATGGCCATTCAACAGAAACTTGTAGGCTGAGGCTGGGGCTAGGAATCAGTGTTTAGGCCTTGTGGCACTCTTCAGGCAAAGAAATGAATGAGAGGTGCCTATCTGCCATTTAAAAAAAACAACTGGTTGGATACATACTGCAGTTGGAAAGCAATATAAAGTTTCTGGGTCATCTAGTACTGTAGAAGAGCATGGTCTTCAGATCTTCCATGTTCAAAAAAACCATATCTTCCACTTTTTGTTTGTCAAACTCCATTTTTCCCAGGCCATCGTTCTAGTGGTCACTTCAAGTAATTAGCAGCAAGGAGTATGGCATGGTTTGGAAAAATCTTTAGTAGGTCTAGATGTGGGAATGGATGCCCATAGCAATGACCCTATCCAGATTTGTCACTATCTGCTGATAAATAGATATTACTAATAGAGAGCTACAATTCTAACTGCAAGTTTAAAAAAAATTCAAAAAACTCTTCCTAAACTCCTGCACCAAGTTATAAATGTGCAATTTATTTGTTGATTATATAATGAACTTGCAATTTATTAAAATCTTGAAATAACCAGGAGATTATCCACAGACCAATAAGACAACTGTCATGAACTGTTTTTATTTTGAATGTCAATCTTCTAAGTCACATGTTTTCAGTTCTCAAACAGCACCAAAGCCTAAACATCATTCCTGAAAGCAAACCCCACCCGTATTTTGCTGTTTACAAACCTAGATCCCTGATTCTCCATGCAACTGTTACAAAACCTGCAATGCAGTAAAAATAAAACAGAAAAATCCCAGGAAGGAGCATGAACCAAAGACCAAAAGAATGAATCTGAAAAACACTTATAACTATCACAGCAGTATTTAGATAAAAAGTATTTCCTTTCCGAACTTCACACTGAACACACACTTAACTTAGGCAAGTGTTAATGTGAAGTGAAACAAACTGCCAGCATGTAACAAATATGATTTCCATTGCTGCATTCTTGAAACCATTTGTATGCCAAAATACTCTTTATTTTTTAAAAAGATAGTTTTCTAGTAGTACATTGTTTTATAACTGGTTTATAAAAGGAAACTTTTTCTGTTTTGGCTAGGGGGCATAAAAGAGTGCCTGACCAAATTCTTATACACATGCGTAATTCGTAAAGGCTGCAGGTCAAGAAAGGTTCCTTACCCCATTCCAAACAATGGCCAGAATCCTGCTGGGGACTTACATCTTCGTATGTGGGAATTAGAATTGCACAGTTGCATAACATCCATATAGAGGGCTGCTGTTACATTACTAGATAGCAAAGCCAGCAAAGTGCCCAGTGCACATTGAACCAGTGAGCTTTGGACATGATGCACATTGCATCAGTCCTGATGCACATTGGGCACCGATGCACATCAAGCACTCTTGCTGGGATCCTGTTCTGTATCTTCTCAATTGACTAAAAGGCTTCTTAGCACCTCAGCTACATTGCTAGGTATATGTAATGTTACCTAACGTAACAGGTCATATAGGATTCCAGCAGATATTTAATTTCCATTTTTAAATAGGGGTCCCCTGCACACAGCTAAAGCATTTCCACACACATATTGGGATTCTGCCAATTTTCTAGAGAACCTGAAGAACTGCAGCAGGAAAGTTTTCCTGAAAAGGTCTATGATTTCCATGAGCAGTCCTTCTGATCCTGGCAAAATAACATATACATATACTGAAGTAAGAGAAGATATCACAATTTCTATTTCTGGGGGGTGGGGGGAATAAATCTCTACTAACACTGGCAAAAACAAAAACAAATATGAAAATGAAAACATCTCATGTACTCCACAACGCTACTTTCACAAGTAATTCTAAATCATACTTGAGCGTTATCAGGATGAGTATAGCTCCCTTCTTTCTGCTGATCTGGCATGGTCAGTAGATCAGAAACTTCCATTTGTTTTATATTAATCACAGGCCATTTCCATACCGGGCTTCTAAAACGGTGTAGAGCGACCTCTCACTGAGGTCTTCTACACCGTAGAGTGGACTGGCGTGGACTACTTTTCGTAGTTCCACACCAGAATCCACTCAGGAGCAGCTGGAACTAGCCGCGCTGCGTGTTTTTTAAAAACCTCTTTTTCGAGGTTTTTAAAAAGCATGGAGCGTGCAGCCCCGTGCCGCTCCGTTGCCCGGCTCTAAAGTGGATTTGCAGGCGTGCGCAAGTGCGTGCCTGCAGATCTGCCGGGGGCGGGCTTCCGGCTGGCGAGCTTCTCCGGTTGGTGGAGAGCCTCCACCAACCGGAAGCTGCCATCTGGGACACCGGAGGAGCGTGGAGCAGCGAGCTCGAGCTGCTCCATGGGGCGACGGACTTACCCGGCTGTGGGTAAGCTCCGTTTTAGCGTGTTTTTGCCCATTCCCTCCCCTCACATGTGAAAAGGGCCACAGTTCAAAGTGTTCCTCTGACACTAAACTGGTTTAAACTTAACTATGGTTAGTGAAAAAAAGCCAGCTTCACACACTATGTTTTTAAGCTGGCTTGTTTCCACTCTCTATGTTTTATTCCAGTTTGTCAGGATTCAGATGACATGGCAACCTGAGCATAATCAAATCAGAAACAAAACCTGCCAAACTTCTCCATGGGGAAGGAAATGGGAGTGGATAAGCCCATGAGGAAACTAGGCTAATTCTCCTAACACTGAACTATAGTGTTGCATTACATCCAAATCAGCACAGTTGATATGTTGTTTTTACTTTCTGTGAAGAACAGAGTTAGCTTTGCCTAAAAGGCTAACAAAAAAATTAGCTAGTTCTAACAACAGAAATGAACATACTGATTGCTGTGCTTTATTTATGAGTGTGCCTTTTTTCCCCATTGAAGTCCTTATCCTGAGGTTTGCTGCCCTACAAAAGAAATCCTAAGGATGGGACACAGCACCGGAGCAATTTTTTGTCACAAACCATGATGCTGTCTCAGAGGCCATTTCCACACTAGATTGTTATAGTGCTATTATTCCACTTTCAACATTCTATGGAATCCTGAGGTTTGCAGTTTAGGGAGGGTCCTTTGAGGCCTCTCACTAAACTGCAAACCCCAGGATTCCATAGGATGTTGAAAGTGGAATAATAGCACTATAACAGACTAGTGTGGAAATGGTCTCAGTGGAGCAAGGATATTAGGTGATGTATGAAACTAATATTACGCCAGAAATGTTTAGGTTTGGAGCATATGAACTCCAATGAACAGGAAAAAAAATACCAAATCCATTCAGAAGTATTCTGTTTATGTTATAATCACAAAGAAATAAATAGATCAAGAAAGCAAAATAGAGCTAAGAAGGAACAAGTAGAGGCGTGTCAAAGTACTCAAGCTATAACCAAAAAGAAATATGTATAATGCCTTTGCTCGTCTTCTCAATGCTGGACCAAAGCTCAATGTATGTAGGTATATGCACATTGTATAGATATGGCTAAATGTTGCTGACAATCTTGCAATACTAAACTGTTACTATTTTAAGGGGAAAAAAAAAAAGAAATACAGAAAGAAACTGTTCATCAGTGTTTTACCTCAGCACTCTACTTGTACCCAGCTCATGAGCAACACTGAATTAAGAAATTTAAAAAAAAATAAAAATAAAAATAAAGGAAACTGATTTCCATGTAAATGTTTGACTGTAAAAAAAAACCTGTTTCAGTAACATTTTGTACTGAGCTTTTTGTCATGTAGTTTGCTTGTTTCCAACCTGAGATTATGTGGGGCACATTTGTTTATTTATTGTTGGGAAAGTGATTCTTTTTTTAAACTTTAATTTTATAAATATATAAATATATATTTTGGTCCTATGTGCGATTGGGTGCAGTCCAGAAACACTGTTGCTGCATGCCCTGCATTCATTTTGTTGGGGCTTACGAGAGGCTCCCACGCCCAGGGCTCCACTGAAGTGAACAGAGGCTATCCAGCAGTAGCGCTTAGCGTCTTGCTCCCATAATCTACGGAATGGTCACCAGGGTCACTTATGAAGCACTGTAAAAGAGACCTGCTTTTCCATGCATGACACATGCAGCAGGAAAGATGGCAGAGAACGAAGTGGACTGTATTGTGTTCTTCATTTGTTTTTTTAGAAAAGGGAAAAAATGCGGAGGACTTGTGACCAAGAAGCCAAACTGGCTATTTCAAGCTCCTTACTGTTCTGACTTTGAAACCAAAGCTGATTTTATCTGCACAGGTTGCTTAACATTTAAAAAAAAAATTAAAAACTGACAAAAACTGTACTTAAACTAGAGCAATATCTGTATGGTCAGTAAAGCTGCACTTTGTGTATTTCTTAACAGCTTCAGATCTGTCACTTTTAATTTGTACCATAAAAAAATAAAGAACTGTTTGACATGAAAAATAAGCTTCCATCCTAGGCTTGTCCCTAAGTCTCATGAATTATTCACAGGATCAAATCTCATGTTATTTTACATCAGCTCAATACAAAAACAGTTTCAAAATGCGTGAAAAAAAATGGAAAGCTGCATGCTGCAGTTAGACTGGAGACAGACAGCACTTTCAAAAGGTAAGTTAAACATAGTGCAAAACAGACACTGCTGCACACACTCTTTTGTCACACTATTATTTCTAGGTGAAAAGACTGTGCAAGTTTTTGCATATAAAACTTGTCGATAGCTTGTATAGCAGATTACATCAATAATGGTGGCTCTATCATACCACTGGCCTGATCTGATTCATTTAAAGGTATGAAAGGTGGCAAGAGCCAGTGTGGTGTTGTGGTTTGAGCATTGGAATGTAACCCTGGAGATGAGTTCTCTGCTCAGACATGAAAACCCCCCAGGTAACTTTGGGAGCATCACACACACTCAGCCCAGAAAACCCCATGATTGGTTTGCCTTAGGCCATTTCCACACTAACCTGTTATAGCGCGATGATTCCATTTTCAACATCCTCTGGAATCCTGGGGTTTGCAGTTTCGGGAGGGGCCAGCTGGCCCCTCCCGAAACTGCAAACCCCAGGATTCCAGAGGATGTTGAAAGCGGAATCATCGTGCTATAACAGGCTAGTGCGGAAATGGCCCTTGTCACCATAAGTCAGAAACTGCTTGAAGGTACATAGCAATAAAAGGTGGCATACAGTGCAAAAGGCGAGCTGGCATACTGACTTGACTGAAGACCATCTGCTCTGTGGACAAATAGGACACCCCAACTGGAATCTACTCCCAAAAGTTATTTTTATTTGTTTTCACCTGTGTTACAGAATGCTAGAGAATGTTAGTATAAGCATTGGTGTCTTAAATTGGGGGTAAGTAATTTGTGGTTTCCAAGATGTTGTTGATGTTGTTGAAGATGTTGTTGAACAGCTATGCTAGCTAATGCTGATGAGCACTGTACTCCAACACCTAGAGGGTTAGATGTTTGTTCATTGACTTCAACAAACGGGAAAGTTAGAAACAGAGTGAATTCCAATTCAGTCAACCTCCTACAACTAGAGTGCTCCCTTATGATTCAAACACAGGTTAATGTGTTTTTCCCCTTCATATGTTCTGGTCCTAATCTTAAATCATTTCTGTCCATAAGCACTTTCCTCTTCCAGAAACTTGCACTCAGATTGTTAATGTTTGTTCATAAATGCTACATTTTTGTGAGTGCACCAAACTGCACAATACAAAAAAGAGAAAACAAAAAGATGCATCCTCCTCAAAAGAGCAAGAGCAAAAAAGCAAACAAAGAATTGTGGAGCTGTAGCAAAAAAAATTAATTTAACAAGGTGGTTTCATGCTCTTGTGCAATTACACACATTTACCATGCAAAAAAGAAAAGAGCTCCAGCAATGAAAGAGGAGAGAAGAGACGAGGCTCAGGAAGTGAGATAGTATAAGAGCATAATGGGGTGGGAATCACTATGGTGCTGTAGGGGAGAGGGCAAAATGAGGACATTACTTCTCCCACATAAGAATTCTGCCCCACCAAATGAAGTTCTCCTTCGGTCCCCAAATTTTGAGCATTGCAGAGTGAGTCAATGAAAATCACTCATACCGAGAACACTCTACTTGGTTTGTTCACATTCCCTTGGTAACTTTGTAAGCCCCTTTTCTCTAGTGCCTAAGCTGTATTACTAAATGCTGAACAGAAATTTTAAGTTACTGCAGCGTTGGATATCTGAAGGAAAACTCCATGGGGACACAGTTCTTATTGGGGGGCAATGTCCTCATCCCCACCTCCCACAATAGCTATACTCCTGGATAGGAATCAGATTCATGTATCCCTCTAGATATTGTTAGACTGCAACTCCCAGCATTCCTTACTACTGGCTATAATGACTAGGATTGCTGAGCCCTGGGGTCCAATAACTTTTGGAGCCCCTTAATTACCACACCCAATCTACATCAAGAGCAAAATCATAGGCTTTGGAGACTGTACTTTTTTTTCCATACAGTGCCCCACTCACTATAGACGTGGGTCATATTGGCTCGGATTTTCTGAGAATCAGTTCTTGGAACTCCTTTAGAATAGTATCACTTATTGAGTTGAAGTCTCAATGACCCCCCTCCACTCTGCTCAGACATTCAGCACAAAGGCCTAGATCATGGAGAGCATTGAAAACTGTAGTGCTTCCATGTTAAAAGGAGAAGGGTGTGTGTGGCAATATGGACATGTTTAGTATTTGAATACATTGCCTGCAGCCGAAATAAAATTTATAACATTCCCTAAACAATTGCCTTTCTAAATTAATACTTAAAGATGTAAAGTTGAGCCTGATGAATCCATGGCCCTTTCCACACCTTACCTTATCCCATCGCTCTTCAATCAAGATCCTGGCAGGTCCTTTGGCAGGAAGGGAGCATGATAGGAACACTTCCCTCCGCAGCAGACTAGGTCCCTGTAGAAGGGAGCGCAATGGCCATGCCTCTTCCTTCTGCAGCACAGCCAGGTACTTTCCCAGACTGTGCTGGGGCAGGAAACACAGCCATCGTGCTTTGGGGTTTCTGCAGGACAGATAAGTGGGGGATGGTGGTGTGATCACAGGTCATTGACAGGGAAAACCCATCAATGATTTAACCCACAATCATGCCACCTGGGGATGGGAGAAGGACAGGACTACGATGACGTCATGCAGAAGCCTTGTCATGATCTCATCCTTCTCACGTCCCTATGTGCAATGGAAATGCTCCCCTCTGCACTGGACCAGCTCCCTGTGGAAGGGAGTGCGAGGGACGTGCCTCTTCCTTCCACAGCACAGCTGGATCTTTCCCATGCTGTGCTGGGTCAGGAAGCATCTCTATTGTGCTTCTGGCCCTTCCACATGGCAGGTAAGTGTGGGAGCATCACATGATCAGGGATCGTGGATGGAGAAAATCCATCAATGATTTACCCACTGATCACACCGCCTGGAGACACGAGAAGGATGGGACCACAACAACATTTGCAGAAGCATCATTGCAGTCCTCCTCCTCTTGCGTCCCCATGCCAGGACACCATTGTTGTGCGGAAAGGGCCCATATTTCCAAAATTTTATGTATATAGGGGTTCCTCTTGATGTGGTAAATGTGTTGGGAGGTTTCTGGCGATTTGGCATTTGTCGTTGTAGCTCTCCAGAGTTTTTAAAATACCCAAATGATGTTTCTGTTGCCTCTGACTATTTTCTGGCTATTCCTGGAACCACTTGCAGTTTTTTACTCTCACCCTCGAGTGGGTTGCTTTTAAATTCTGACACATGTCAGAACAAAAAGATATTCTCCTCTTTTTTCTCTTTTAATTATTTTTAAAGAGTAAGTGGTATAGTGATACAGTCTATCAGTGAAATGGCACTTATGTAACATTCTTTTTTAGTAGCAGTGTAAGAAATTTTTTGAAAAAATTAGACAGGACATTTTCCCTTCAGGACCACCAGAGCAAACCATGCCCCATTTTTTAAAAATAAAATCTTTAAAAAGTTTCACAAAAGGATAGAAGGAGTGGATGTGTAGATGACAACCATTGACAAAAACCAGGAAAATCCAAGGAACTGTATCGTGAGCATTCATGCATCTTTAGACTAATCTGGTAGAGCCCTGAGTGTATTCAGGAAGCCACAACTAGACGCAGCTCTATGCTGAATGTACACTTGATAACCATTGTGGGTATGATGTGTGATGTGTGTCAAACGGTCCAAATACAGAGAAACTGCCATCACCACATCATGCCTGAAGAGTGCATAGCTTGGCATAACTGGGTGTTTTTGGTCATTCATATCAATCCATTGGAAAGAATCTACCATGTTGGTTCCCTGGTTCACATGCTGTTGCCATGTGGTGATTTTTCCATGTTCCTCTGCAGGAAAAGGAGGAGTACTCAATATTTATGGAAAGATTCATATTCTTCACGAAATCTTTCTTCTACAATAAAAAAAGAAACAGGATATTTTTTTTAAAGAAGTAGGAAAAATCAATTTACAAGATTGAAAAAGGTTGTTTAATTGCTAATGCCAGCTCATCTTTTTCCCTGATTCTCCCCATGCAGTCCTTGGGCACTGTGCCTTAGAGGGATAAAGTTGGCAATGCAACTGCATATTCATTGAACAGGTTTTGGTGGAGGGGGGGAGTTGTTTTTGTTTTTTCTTTCTCACTGCAGTGTGTGCCTACAAGGGGCAGGCAGAATCAGCATTAGGACAATGAAGTGAGACAGGGAACCTAGGCCTTTCCTCCTGCACTACAGTGACAGAAGAAATCTCCACATCCATCCTGAAGCTGCTATGGGCATATTTCCTGGAAGATTAAAGGGGGAGATCAGTAGTCAGATTAAGAAAATGAAAGGACAACTAGAAGAAGAAGAAGGGAGAGCAGGAGCATACATGAAGAAACATTCAGATTAATCAACAATTTAATATAAGTAGTAGACAGAAGCAAACAAACATCAATAAAAGAAGGAAATCCAATAAGTTTGTTGTCTGCAACCGAGCATTTAAAGACCTTCACTGAGGGTGAGCACTCGAACTTATCTATTGCCACACAATCTGGCGTCAGCTCTGATGTCCGTACCATACTGCAAACAATTCAAAAACTAAAGAAGCTTCTTTAGCTTAGAAATCGGATTCCCCTCTCAAGTCTGGACTCCTGAAATAGTGGGAAAAATCACTTAAAGTAAAAGAAGAGTTAGTACTTTTTAAAATCATTTATTTCTTTATTTTATTTATATCCCACCTTCTCCACTAGAACTGAAGCTTAAGGAAGCTTATAATATAATGTTGAAAGAGACACTATCTATAGCACCAAAATAATAATAAATTAACAATAACTTTTAAAGAGATCCATTTTTGAAAAGAAATGAAAACAGTACTGAGAGCCAACATGGTGTAGTGGTATGAGTGTTGCACTGTGACTCTAGAGACCAGGGTTTGAATCCTAACCCAGCCCCTCAGAGGAGGCAAAGGGAACCCCTCTTTGAACAAATCTTGCTAGGAAAACTGTGTGATAGGGTCACCTTAGAGTCGTAAGCTAGAAATGACTTGAAGGTGCACAACAATAACAAAAGAATAATACAGAAGTCATTTAGAGCCCGTTCCTTAAAGCTGTCAGGCAATTGCTGAAAGCCAGCAAACATAATTTAAAAAAAAAACTCTTGGTTTTAAGTTTCATTCTACATTGTAGTTTTTCATTTTTCATTTGTATTATTTTATATGTGTTCATGTGTTCATTTGTGTACCTTGTTTGGAATTTTTTGTATAATCATTTATTGTGAATGTCTTTGGCTGTTTCGGGAAAATGAATTATCAGGTCATTCACATGCAGCTGACAATATATCATCATCATCATCATCATCCAACCATTCTCCTGATAATGGGACTCTATGTGACTATCAACATTTTAAGACAGTACAGATTAAAAAACTTTATACTATATAAAAACTTTGATAAGAGTGCAAATAGAAAAGTTAACTAAAAAGCAATTAAACAATGTATAAATTAAGTCATTAAACATTAAAGACATTAAAATTCACTTAAATAATTGGCTGCAACTCTTTGGACTAACTGAAGTTTCTGAGCACTTTCCAAAGGCAGCCTCACGTAGAGCACATTACAACAATCCAAGGCACTGATGTAACCAGAGTATGTGCTACCATGGCCAGATAGAACTTCTCTGTGAACAGGCACAGTTGACACACTTACTTTAACTTTGCAAATGCTGAAATATGGATATTGAGGCTCAGGGATGAATCCAGAGTATCCCCAAACTACGAGCCTGTGTTTTCAGGGGAGTGTGTAACCCCCTCTAACACAGGCTGAATCCTATTCGCAGATCTGTCTTTCAACTGATCAAGAGCATCTCTGTCTTGACTAGATTAAGGCCCTTTCCACACAAGGTGAGGGAATTGCTCCGTGCTGTTACCTACCACTTCTTCTGGGGTCCGAAGCAACGCGGACTGTCCCTGAAGCCCTTCCGCAGGGCTCCTCCTTGGTCCAGGGCAAATCGGAGCATTGCAAGGTCTGTAGATCCGCACTGCTCCAGCTTCCAAAATGGTGGCTTCCGGCTTCCAAAATGGTGGCTTCCGGCTGGTCGTGGGTCCCAACCAACCGCTGAAGCTCGCTACGCCTAAAGCCCGCCCTCCGCAGATCGCAGGGGAACGCAATGGGGCATTCCAGGAAAATAAAGACCTGTTTTTTGCGGTCTTTAGAAAACACGCTGGAGGACCACTTGGGGTCGTTTTGGAGCAGACTGAGGTGCAGATCTCCAGTAAGTAGTCCGCTCCAAGGTGTAGACGACCTCCGTGAGAGGACGCACTGCCCCGTTCTAATTGCCTGGTGCGGAAAGGGCCTAAGCTTTAATTCGTCCAAGCTCATTTAGTCCAGTAGAGCTGCCAGGCACCAGTTAACACAGGAACAGCTTCCTTGGAATTAGGTGGAAAGGAGGAATAGAGCTGGATATCAACATCTGACCAAAAAACTCTGGACAAACTTACTCAGTGGTTTCATGTAGGTGTTAAATAGGAAAGGGAATAAGACAGAACCCTGAGGGACTCCACAGGCCAATGGCCAAAGAGTTGAACGGGAATGCCCCATTACCACCCTCTGAGAATTCCCATCCAGGAAAGAACAGAGCCACTGTAGAAAGTACAGGGGTGGGGGAGTGGGACAAGCAGAAGCGGGAGGTGGGGTGGGGAGCAGCAGGGGGCAGGACAAGCATGGGGGTGAGCAGCGGGGGAGTGGGGGGACCAGCGAGAGCAGAGGCAACAGGCAGGAGGGCTGCTGCTGCCACCGCTGCCGTTGCCACCGTCACCCCCCAACCCAGGACAGAAAGGACCTCGGAGGGTGCAGGGTGGCAGCAGGCAGGCCAGCCAGGAGGTTCCTCTTTTTTGTGCCCCCCCCCCGGCATTGGCACCTAGAGTACATGCCCCTGTTGCCTCACCCCAAATAAACCTCTGTCCCAAATGAATGTAACTTCTGATTCTGAACACACACAAACATGCTATTGGGTCCTCAGAAACAAAGACAAAGCTAAACCAAAGCTTAGTTCAGATGGTCCAATGCTTTCTAGGCAGAACAAAGCATCTGATAGCAATTCTGTTTGCAAAGAAAAGCCATGCCTACAAGTATGACTGTCATTAGAATCCATTAGTAAACCAGCAAGAATGGGGCAGCTATTTTACTACATAAACCTCCAAATTCTGCCTGTAAGTAGCTACTACAAGTAAGTAGCTACTACTGTGTCAGTTTTACTGACACAGAATATGTGCAGTGGTTAGAGATCCTAATTAAAGTGTAAACAGACCAATGGTTTGGAGAAACAAACTAAAGGCTTTATTATAGGAACTTCATTCTAAGATCGGAAAGTTTCTCAGGTAATAATCTAATCGAGCTTCATTCTAGGGAAGAGCTGAAAGAGACACTCGCAGGAAAAGAGGTGGAGAAAACATCCCTAGGAGTAGTATATGTCACAGAGAGGTCAGGAGAGATAAACAGGAAGGGAGAACACTTTGGGTAACCAAAACTATCTAACCCTATTACTACTATCCTCTCTGATGTATTACTGGCTCTTCAGTGCTAAGTATTTTTGCAGTTTAACATCTGTTTCTAGTCCAGCAAGCTTCTGAACAGTTATTCTTGAGCTCTGTGCTGGGTATTTTGGTACTTGATGCCACTGGATAGCATCCCTATTCTACTCAAAAGGCCAGCACTGTGTGCAATTCATGTTTGAAAGTGGCTGCCAAGATAAAACTGTGCTTGTGTGCATCTGTAAGTTGAGAAGCCAATATCCAAAAGAAAGACTCAAGTTCTTATTTAACTTTCAAGCAAAGATGAGACTCTGCAACTCCCATTTTTCAAAATTAGGAAGTACCTCAGTGAAATAGATCATTTCCAGCTCTCCTTGGAAACTGGTGGCATTGATGGCACTTGAGGAAAATGGAGATAGTACAGTTGCACATGTCTGTAGTGTACTATGGTTAACATAATCCTGGCCTAGGCACACTCTTAAATGGACAGACATAGGCCATTTCCACACTAGATGCCATTAGTGCGTTGTACCATTACAATCCCAGCATTGCCACTTGTGCAATGGTAGCAGGTTACGAATGCTGTTTTCCGCACCCTTCTGCCTTCAGCAGATGAGTAGCAGTATTGCCACCAGTCTTCCTTCTACACTGCACCACTCTCTGAGCCTGTCTTCACCCTGCCCCACCGTGCCTGATTGGTCATTTTGTTGTTGTTTTGATTTGGAAGCCATAATAGCGCGACATTGTTGTAACCACACTACAGGCAGGTACACTATTGCATTTTCACACTATAATGCTTAAAAAATTATTTTGAAAAAAATTAAAAAGTTTTAACACAACAAAGAACTTTAAAACAAACACAGAGAGGTGACAGATTTTGAAGTTACCATGCCTTGGGAGTCAGGGAGGGAGGGATAATCTGGGCACACCCCACCCACTGCTGGCTTCATGATCAGGAAGCGCTATCAAGTGCTATTATAATACCGCACAGAGCTGGCTGATGAGATTGAAGCACTAAAGGAGGCACCTAACGGATTTTTTCTGGAAATAGTATAACGTGTTGCCATAAGGCACTTTGGCAACACTTGGATAGAGGATAGCAGCTGGATAGTAACAATGTCATGCAGGAGTATGGCTCCTGGACCAGTAACTGGGGCTTGTGTCCCGAGCGCCAACGTCAAGGGATGCAAAAAGAGGAACTCCCCCGCCTGGCCCCACCGGCACTCACCCCTCACCACCCACCCCCACCGCTCACCCTTCCCCGATACGCTCACCCCTCCCCCTGCCACCCCTTGCCCCTCCCCACGTACTCGCCTCTCCACCACATGTTCAACCTGCCCCCACCCACCACGACTCATCCCACTCCCCTGCCCTGGGCCCTGTTGAGCCTCGGTACACCACTGCCAGTAACAACCTGCTGCTGTAGCATTAGAGCAATGTCATGTGGAAATGGCCATATTTTGGAACATAAGTATAAAGTATTCGGTGGCCATTCTAACTAAGCTACTTCCCAGAAGCTTCTTGTAGGAAGATATTTCACCATTTTTCTTGTTCTATTGACCTCTCAAGTTCTTTATGGCCACTGTAGCTGTGACAAGTTTGTAATCTTTACTAGCATCAACATTATTATTTGGTACATGGATACATGGATACACCACACACATGTGCATTTATATATTTACCTATATACATTGTACAATAAAACACTCAACCAGAGAGAAAATGACCTTTCCAGATGTGGTCAGTGGAGTTAACTTCAAAATCCATTCCAGAATGATAGCTGACCCACTTATTCATTTAAAAGAAATTGTTTTTTTTTCCCATTTAAAAGAAATTGCTTTTTTCCCCATGTTATTTTTGGCTACAGCTGAATTTGTAAAGTACTAAACTCTTAAATTAGAATTCACAAGTTTTGAAGAATAAAAGGCAAACTGCAAGTTGTTTCAAAGAACGATATCAGTCAGGTCTCTTATGAAAACAGTCAGGACTCTTATGAATTGCTTCTGTGTGTATCTTTACACATTTTAATTAGCACAATAAAACAAGTTAATAATTGTAGAGGGATTTTCTCATTTTTTTGCACTCCATACAAAAATGGATTGAGTTTTCTTCAGCTGCAGCTTGTAGCAAATAAATAAATAAAAATCACAGAATGACCTACAGAAAAATCCAAAAACTTCTTTTCCGGTCTTTTCTTCTGCAAGGGAAAAAAAGGGAACATACTTCTTATGCAAAGGATTCCTAGAAAAATGAGCATTATAAAAACATGAAATTAGTAATGTTGCTGAGTTTTATTTTTAAAAAGCTATTATGGCTCTAAAAGTCCTTTCTGATCTGGAGTTCAAAGACTGTACGTCCTTTCTCTTTTACCCTGACATCTGTCAGTAGGACTAGGAAACTTTCTCAGACTTTCTCAGCACTCCTAGAACTTAGTTTGCAGCGGGTCAGAATGGGAAAGTAAGAGCCATATCACACCACTCCTATATGCCCCATTATTCTGTTTGAACTCTGCTCAGGCCATTCTCATGAAAGTAGTTGATTGTTGACGCTCTCTATCCCACCCCTTTCTACTTTTTGTGCTTTAATAGAGGCATTTACATGGTTTGTTCATTTGCATTAAGGCATCATTACAGACTCCTAT
The DNA here is from genome assembly GCA_030412105.1 of Cyclura pinguis. Taxonomy (NCBI): domain Eukaryota; kingdom Metazoa; phylum Chordata; class Lepidosauria; order Squamata; family Iguanidae; genus Cyclura; species Cyclura pinguis. The sequence continues at coordinate 59,836,750 of CM059604.1, forward strand.
ACCCCACCCCTCACTTCTATGATTAGTTCCTATAGCTGTAACTGCACCATGATGCTACGATGCTATGGCCATTTCTGCACTAGAGTTGAGGAGTGTTTCACTGTGTGTCATGAGCGGTGTTTTTTACTCCGACTTACCCCGATTCCTATCTGCATGCCTTCCAGTTTCTATTGAAGTAAAGCAGAGAAAATCGTTTGTAGCTTCTGCATCATCAGTTCTTGTGGAATTCCTATTCCCTTCCCTCACTTCACCCCGCCAGCACTGATTGGTCAATTTTTTTTAAAAAAAGTTGTAGAAACCGTTGCTATGTTTTAGCGCAAGTGGTGTGAATCGATGTAACGCTTCTGCATGTAGGAAAAAAAGCATCGGAAACAGTTTGGGTGGTTTACATGGAGTTTTTCTGTTTTTACAATACATCGGTTTAACGTCGATGTTAACTGCGCTAAGACCTCAACTCATGTGGAACCACGGAGGACAGAACGACATCAAACCGGTTTAACGTGCAGGCATAAAAGTGACAATACTATGCTACTGCAATGTATCAGCCTTGTGTAGAAAGGGCCTATGACATCACAATGCAACAATGCTATGATGCCATGACATCATGATGCTATGACACTATGATGGAAGAAAAACTATGAGACATCTACACCCAAACTGGTTACTGAATTGTCACACAAAAGGAGGTCATTAACAGATTATTCCCACTGTGAAAAATAAACAGATTTTCTATGACTCTGCAATGCAGAGGGAGGGAGGGAGGGAGGGAGGAAGGGAGGGAGTGTTCTCCCACTTTTATCCCAATGTTATTGCTCCTTGTTGTTGCTGCTGTTGTTGTTGTTGCTGTGTGCTTTCAAGTTGTTTCAGACTTAAGCCTAAAGTGAACTTATCATGGGATTTTCTTGGCAAAGGGTTTGCCACTGCCTTCCTCTTAGGACAAGACAGTGTGACTTGCCCAAATAACCAGTGGGCTTCCATTCCCAAGTAAAAATTTCAACACTGGTTTCCCAGAGTCCTACTCCAATACTCAGATCACTACACCACAGTCATATCCACCAAGTGTGGGCAACTGCCAAGGGTCCAGGGTCCAGTATTGTGCCCCTAGGTTTTTCCAGCGGCTGCATAGATTGCCACAAATGTCAAAGAAAAGAATGGGGAAAAATAAAACCAGAAGTGGCCAAAAGTTTTTAAAAATAGGTTTGGAAAAATGAGAGGTTTTATTTTAGGCAGTACAGAGGTGGTGTGCAGTGTTTTTAAATAGTGGGTTGTTGCCCATGGATGTTTCCAAGAGAGGCATTTCACCTGTGGAGGGCTACAAAGACAGGGGCCACATGTGGCTGTGGGCTGCATTTTGCCTACCCATGGCACATAGCCGTCTAGAGCCTTTTGAGGCCTTTCCCTGGGTGTCCTCCCACCAGATGAGATGAACCAGGAGGGTATCAGCCCTTTCTCCTTCTGCAGCAGTACTAATGAACATCCTCTTCCATTTTCCCCTTGCCCGAGGAAGGAAGCTGCTCACTGGGCCTATTTCTGCTTTTCTCCTGGGTCCAGTACAAGATCTGACGAGCGCCATTCATTGGGACAATAGTATACCAAACCCAGTGACCCCCTCCCTTCTTCCAGTTACTAAGGCCCTAATCCAGATCAATATCCATTGTAGTCTCTCCCTATATATATAAAATACTCCAGGCTGGCTGGAGGATTCTGGAAGTTGTTGTCCTAAAAGTAACTTTTCCTACCTTTAAAATGCACACACATTGAAATATAAACATGCATTTTATTTGGTCCTAAAACAATTCTGTTGGATAAGACACAGGCCCTTTTCACATGTGGGGGTGGGGGGGAACGGTGTAGAGCGACCTCTCACGGAGGTCTTCTACACCGTAGAGTGGACTGGCGTGGACTACTTTTAGTAGCTTCACACCAGAATCCACTCAGGAGCGGCCGGAACTAGCCGGGCTGCGTGTTTTTTTAAAAACCTCTTTTTCGAGGTTTTTAAAAAGCACTGAGCGCGCAGCCCCGTGCCGCTCCGTCGCCCGGCTCTAAAGTGGATCTGCAGGTGCGCGCAAGTGCGTGCCTGCAGATCTGCCGGGGGCGGGCTTCCGGCTGGCGAGCTTCTCCGGTTGGTGGAGAGCCTCCACTAACCGGAAGCTGCCATCTGTGATGCCGGAGGAGTGTGGAGCAGCGAACTCGCGTTGCTCCACGCGGCGACGGACTTACCTGGCTGGAGGTAAGCTCCGTTTTTGGGCGTTTTCGCCCGTTTCCCCCCCGACATGTGAAAAGGCCCACAGTTAAACAACATTCCCTAAACCTATTTTCAGAATGAGATCCTTATAACAATGTTAATTGAAAATATTTGCATTCTTTTCAGTTTTCTTATTCTTAAAAAAAGGTAGTAATAATAATTATACAGGTGGACAATATTTTTGTCTTAGCTCCCAGAATGCACACGTTTCTTCCTTGTTAATTTTCCAGGCACACGAAGATTTTTTTTTTTTTTAAATCAGCTTTATCTTTTGCTGTGGAAGGTTTTTGGCTTTCGTGTGAAGATTTTACCATCCTCATCCCCCTCCCACTTGCTGGTTTGAATGTGTATTTTAGCATGTAACAAGCTAGAAACTCCTATCGTTGCTCCTGCTTTTTAATTCTGCATTGTAATTTACGTTTTGTTTTTCTAAGCTGCTTTGAAAAAATTATTTGGAAAAACAATGTAGATGTATTAGCAATAAATAGGTAAATAAAGTTTAGAATTCTTTATGTGTATCCCTACCCTATTACAAACAAGGTTGCAATCTCATCCTTGCTCATTTCTGCTGGGCTGTAGATTGCACTCAGTGCTGAGTTGGAATGACTAACTTTTGGGGGGAAACACTTTCACGTCGTTTCTTTTGGCACCACTTAAGACAAGCAATTATGAATCCAAGTCCTTTGCAGTTTCTCCTGCCCCTGAACCTAAGCAATAAATACCACCCATGGTCAGAGCAAATGGATTGTCTTAAAGCTTTCACCTCCCTGCCTCTTTCTCCCTCTCTCTGTCTCTGTCTCCCCACTATGGGCACAATCATTAATGGCTCAGGCCAAACCTCACCTCTTGGCACTGGGAACAAAAGGTTCTGGAGAACACAAAGCGAGGCAGCGAGAGTCTTCAGGGGCTGAATGTCTGATAGACTAAAACATTCATCTCCTGATTGCCTTTGTCAGCTCTTAGGAGACAATGTTTTAAACATTTACAGGTAACAGAATGCTGCCATTTCCAGTACATTTGCAGCAAGATCATCTCTTAGCATCAGTGCAGATGAATTCTGAAGATGTTAAAAAGCTGTTGACATTTCCTTGTTCCAATATTTCCAAGTGGCATGCATTTTGGGGACCTTTGAAAATAAAGTTCCAATGTGCCATATATTGGCCTTTAGAGTCTCATTATTTCCTGTTTAATACTTGGTATTACTGTGTAAAAATTGGCTTTGAATAACAAATAAAGGAAGTTCAGTTCACTGCGATAGAAGAGAACCACACAAGTCTTGTTGGAAGTGGAGAAATGTACAGTCAGATTGACACAAGTAATAGCGTGCCAATAAAGGAAGATAAAGACAGGTGGGAAGTGTTCCCTGGTGTGTCCTCTCTCATATGGTGTGTTGCTTCCTCCCTACAGACCAAAAGTTTCAGTCTCGGCCTTGACCTCACTTCTTCACAGACATCACTTCTTTTTCTCTTGGCCATGTCACCATTAGTAACAGGCTACGTTTTCTCTGTCTCCCTAGCATATAGTTCGTATTTTGGAAAGAGTGAATAGAGGTAGTTATCTTTCTCATATAAGACATGGGTTACCCAATAAACTTGGCAGCAGGCTTCTTGCAGACAATATGACATACTTCTTACAACACAAGATTTGCTACAGGATTCCATGCCACAGATGATCACTAGCTTTGGGAATATTCAGATATAACGTTGTTGGAGCAATTACTTTCACTCTTTGTAACTGAGGAATGACTGATGCTTATACTCCCCCCTGAAGACCTAGTATGTTTAAAGCTTTAGACCATGATTGGAGAGTCCTAGATTTAGTTCCCTGCCTTGTCATGTCCAGCAACCATCACTCAGCCTAGTCCATACCTCCTAGATGTCCCAGTTTGGTGGGGACAGTCCTGATTAAACACCTGTTCCCTCTTTTATCAGCTTTTAAAATGTCTCGGTTTCTCTCTCCTTTTTCCACTTTCTCCCTTTGTCCTCAACTTATTTCAATTTCTGCAAACTGAATTCAAAGAGCAGAAGTAATTTTCACTCAATTAACTGAGTAGGAAGAGAGGCAAGGAGGGGAGGGATCAAACGGCTGCAGCCTGTGTGTGCTTCCACATTTGCCATCTTTACCATGCTCTGATGTTGCTCGGCCACACATGTCGCTGTTCTCATCTATGAATATTGCCATGCCACTCTACCTACTGAGTTTGTTGCAAGGATACAGTTGAAAAGGTGGAGGAAATCTTACATGGTAGTAGAAACACAAAATAGAAATGTAATCAATAAATAAAGTTTGTTTCAGGAGGAAAGAAAAAAAAAGCCTGGTGTGCCAGTTGACATTTGGCGGGGAATGTTAATTTAGAAGCTGTGGTTTTGTTCTAAAACATCATTACCTACTCCTGACATTCTAGGAAAGGGAATGAATAAGCATGGGACCTCTGCTTGTCCTCAGACTTCAGGCCTATAGAAGATCGGGATGATTTGTGAACAATCAAGAATGAAAACTACATGGGTTGTTTCACTGGATTAGATTGGCCTGACCCAGTAAGACAATCTTAGGTACATGGGTTTATTAACATTGTGTGTATTTTAACCATTTGAAGTTCTTAGAAGGCATCTTTAATTTGAAAGGGCCTTTAAGATCAAACAACAGCTGGTTTTGAAATTTCTTCAAAGAGCCAAAGGAGCCTGTCGGATTTCACTTCGCTGACAACAAATGCCTGGTATTGTCTTTGATATGCTGGCAGCTGCAAGAGTTGAAGTTTTCTATTAAGACAAGCACTATTTACTTCTGTGGCACTTATTCATAATAGAGCACTTTTGACTTCTATAAAGTGTGTATTATTAAAGCACTTTGCTAATGTACTGAGGCTCTTTCGCAAAACAAGGCAAGACAGAAGCAACCCCTTTTCAAAATGTCTTTGGGAAATGAGATGAAAGTAGGGGGGGAGGGGGAATTTAAGAGTGTAAAGCAGTTCTTTAACAATAAGAAGAGCTGTCTTAAAATGCCGCAATGCATGATTAAAGCCGTCACCTTTATACTTAGAAGTACTTTCATAAACATTTGTAACAATTTAAGCATAGTCTGCCATTCTACACTTTTCACACAAGAGCCCTTCACTGTAATGGCAACCTTTTAGATGAAGCCAAAGAGGAGAGGTGTTGTGGGGGAGTCGAGTAGAAGAAATAAATTTATGTTGCAGCCTTCGTGGTATTCCTGACAGAAGTAAAACAGTGTCATTGAAAAGATAGAATGACATCGTTTTTGTTCACAAGTAACTGCTGTTGACTGTGTTTACTGAAGATTACAATTTGCATCACATGTCTGGCGACTGCACATCCATTTGAAATTCAATTCATCCCATTACAGACAATGACAAGAAGAGTGCATAGAAACTAGAATTCTCGAATCATAACCTTTGTACAGAGCCATCAACAGTAAAGTACCATAATATCTGCCCAACCCTTATTTTCAAAGCCCGCTCTAATCGCCAGGGACCACTCTGGGAACAGGAGGCATGTTTGGCTCCGCAGCCTAACATTCTCACAGACATCTCACTTCCAATGCCTGCTTTGGAAATACGCTGTCATTGTTGCTGTTGTTGAGTGCCTTTAAGTCATTTCTGGTCTACAGCAGCCCTAAGGCTGGGGTTATCACGGGGTTTTCTTGGCAAGATTTGTTCAGAGGAGGTTTGCCTTTGCCTTCCTCTGAGGCTGAATGAGTGTGAATTGCCTGAGGTCACCCAATGGGTTTCCATGGGCAAGCGGGGATTCGAAACCAGGTCTCCTAGAGTCCTGTCCAACACTCAAAACACTACACTATGCAGGTGTGTGGCAGTGGGCAGAATGTGCATAATCTAGCAACAGGTGTGGTCAGGAAACACTCTACACAGAATAAATCAGTAGAATTATCTCTACCTCTGCAAGTAGGTACAAGTGCAGGAAAGCACTTTTGGTTTTTTTGGGTTTTTTTTTTTCTTTTTATTGACTTTTCCACTAAAACACTGTTACATTACTTCCCAACTATCCCTTCGTCTTTTATAGATACACAACATAACAATGTTACATACATCATACATACACAAGCCATACTTTACAAATAACCCTAACAACCCCTTTCTATACAACTAAGGGTAAAAAAACACAAACAAACATATGACTTCCTTTGTATATTTGAAATTCTCTTATCGACATTATTACCTATAACCTATCTTTAATTTTCTTAGCACCTTTAGTTCATTCCATCCTTCTAATCGATATCCTGCTTTTTCTTTACCAGCTTATTCACCTAAAATTCCGTACTACTCTATTTGTCACTCCGGGACTAAAAATAAAAATTAATTCTTTAAATGCTTAATGTTTTGTGGACTTTAATATACACAATTGGATTTAGACCTATATGATTATCTGAACTTATCTGGATTTATCCTTTATCGACTACCCTGCTATCCTTTTGTCTTTGTCTTTTTGACTCTCTTCTTTTTCTCCATGTTATTATCTTATAGCAATACTTGCTATTTGTCCCCACTTGTCTTCCAGGGTCGTTATTATGGGGTTCCAAGTTAATCGAAACAACTTTAAATCCTTACCCCTCAACAAGAGCGATACCCTATCTATTTCCATCAAATCGTATATCTTAACTAACCACTCCTGGAGGGTTGGTGGATGTCGTTGTTTCCATGTTCTCGCATATACCATCCTTCCCGCTGTTATGATATACAATAACAGTTTTTGTTGTGTTGGAGTCAGATTTGGAATTTGGTCTATCATATTAAATAAGTATATCTCCAGCAACATATCAAATTTCTTTTTCAATACCTTCTCTATCTGTCTATGTATTTTTTTCCAATAGTTTTGGGCTTGGGAACAGCTCCACCATAGGTGGAACAATGTCCCCTATGATCACATTTCCAGCATTTATGATCTGAGCTTTTAGTCATCTTACCAATTTTAACTGGGGTGTAGTACCATCTGTTATAAATCTTATAATAACTTTCTTTCAACTGAGTAGCTTTTAACCATTTATTTGTTTTATGCCATGAAATTTCCCATGTTTCAAGCTGTATCGAGTGACCAATATCTTGTGCCCATTTGATCATGTTTTTATTACTTCCTGTTCTAAATCCAATTCCAATAGTATCTTATAGATCTTCAGGAAAGCGCTTTTGAATGAATCCCTTAAAATTCACATTTAAAAAAAATGCCTGGAAACAGAAAAGTGGCTCAACAAGCAAGGCTTGGGCTAAAGAAACATATCTATCTATCTATCTATCTATCTATCTATCTATCTATCTATCTATTCAGAACCTTTCCTTCTAATGTGCTGGTTTTCTGTTTGTAAGATGTTGTTTTCAGTACATAGGGAAGCATTTACAAGCAATACTCCTTATCTGTAGTGTAAAGCAGTACAAATCATTCCACCAATTTTCTAGTTTTTCCATAGTTGCCCATTTTTCCATACTCAGCCTATAGCTCCACTGTATACAACTCAAGGCCACATGTTGCCCCCAGCCCTGGATTCTGGGGCCTTTCATCAATGGGGTTTTATGTCCCAGGAATGGAAGAAAGTAATGTGCTATGTGGCTCATGATAACTTGCTACTTCCTCTATTAGGGGAGTTGAGGAATGTCCCCACTTACGCTAAACTTTTGTGAGGTGGCCAGAGGGATTTTCTTTCTGCTTTCTAACTTTCAAGGGAGGTTCCTGTTCAATAGTGCAGAAAAGGATCCTGTTTCTGTTTGCTTTATTTTAATACAAATTAGCAGAGGCCACCTCTTCCTTTCCCTTTAATTAATTTATTTATTACTTATATCCTGCTTTTGTCCTGGTATGGGTCCCAAGGTGGCTTGCAACAAATTAAAACAAAGTACAGCCAAAATCTCATTATACAAGTTTTGAAAAATAGATTAAAAAACAATTCAATTAGAAACATATAGTTTAAACGATTTAAAACACTTTTTTTAAAAAAAGATTAAAGCATGTTAACTCTGTCAACTATGCATGTCAGCTACCATGTTAACTATGCCAGTATCAAACACACACAACTGTAACTGAACCACAGTTTTCTGCTCTTCTTTGAGTTTTATTTGCTAGTATGACATGAACTCAAAATGGAGCTGGCAGTTCTAAAATTTTATGTTCATTATGCTGACATATGTAAGAAAGGCTTCAGAGTCACTTAAAGGGTGAAAAATGGGCAATTTTTGCCCCCATGTTAGCCCACACAATCACATTTTGGGCTGAAATCAACTGAAAATCAACTGAAAACAAGACCCTTTTCACACCTTACCTTTTCTCACTGCCATGGCGTGGGAATTGCACGAAAAGCCTCTTGTGGGAGGGAATCGTGTCCCCTGCGCTTCCTCTGCACGAGCTCCATGCTGGACAGAAGGAAGCACGATAGCTCTGCCCATTCCTTCTGCAGCTCAGCTGGGTACTTTCCCAGGCTGTGCTGGGGGAGGAAGCGTGGCCATCGCATTTCCTGAGGTTCTGCATGCCAGGTACATGCAGCAGGGACGCAGGAGGAATGCGCAATCGTGGGTCATTTTCAGCAAAGAGCCTAAAATGATATAATCTGCAATTGCCACAGGATCACTGCAGGAGCGCTGCGTGATCGCCAGAAAATCATGCGGAACCATCCTCGCGATCCCGCAGCGCTCCTGTGGCCATTGCGCGTGGGAAATGGCGTGTGAAAAGGGCCTAAGTCCTAGAAGTGACTAGAAGTCTACTGGTCAGGACTTCCAGGTTTTTCAGCCAATTTCCAGGGAGTTTAGAAAGCGGTCAGGTACTTTTATAGGAAAACTACTGATCCAGGGACATTTGATGGAATTTTTACCCATTTTTTTGTGAACATAAGGGTTCTGTGAGATGGATGGATGGATGGTGTCCATGAGCCACTTCTGAATTTTCAGACATTTCAGTTGTTCTGGGGATTTTCTTACCTAGTCACCACATCATTGTTTACTTTTGATGTAGTTAATGTTTATTATTATTATTATTATTATTATTATTATTATTATTATACCACTCAACCTTGCACTCAGTTTTGTTGCCACCTATCAGGTATCCTCTTTCATTGTTGCTTTTTGTAATCAGTTCCTGTTGTTTTCCAAAGAGAACTGTTTTATATTGTTCTGAGGATGTTGTTATTGTCACCACTACTCCACTAGCAAAAGGGTAGATTTTTAGGTATTTTTAGAACTTCCTGCCCACAGTTGTTTGAGAAAAGCTTAGAAAAATTACTTTTTTGGAATACAATTGGCCATGCTGACTAAAGGATCTTGGGAGTTCTATTCCACAAAATAAGTTTCCTAAGCCCTGCCCCTGAATAATCCCGTCTTACTTACTATTGAGTACTCAGGCATGTGCCAGATTTTGGCACAGAATTCTTTCTTCTCTTTCTTCTGAGCACAACATATCAGCATTCCTGATACATGAAAAGTTGGTTTGGGGGATATTTGGTAGATTCACCTTTTCAAGACAATGAACAGCTGCTCTTTGACTCTTCTGAGCAATGCGGGTTTGTGCTACTAGAATTTTAATTTTGCTCTATGGGTCTTCCTGCTTGTACTCCTGTGGCAGGATCTTATATCATGTGAGCAGAGCATAATCCTCCACTCACACCATTCCTCTCTCCACTGCTGTCCCACAATACCATTTTCAAGTTCAAGTTACTAGCCAGAGGAGGGTGGGAACAATCCAAGAAGTTGAACATTTGAGGGATAGGGTTCAGTGCCTCAGATAACTTGTTTAAAGTTTAGGGCAAAACAGCTGATTCCCTACCTCTCTGACATGGAAGGTGTCAGAGGCTGGCTAACCCACCCATCCCCAAGTCACATTTTTCTTTTGTTCTAAACATGGAAAATATTTGGAAAGCCTCCCCTCAAAAAATTCACTTAACTTTAGGGATGGGCCAACCAAATCCTCGAATCCTCAAATCCCAGGCAAGGATTCGAGATTCGCAAAGCCGAATCCCTGTGCCAAAACAGGGAAACCAAATCTTTCAAATCCACGAACCAAATAGTTGGTTGGAGACCGGGACACCTGAAAATGTGGGAGACCAGACACACAACAGAAGATGGCAAGTGGGCGAGTTTTTTCCCTTGGAGTAATAATGGCCTAATGATAACAATTTCAGAAAGTACATCTGGGGTTGTATTCTAAGATATTTAAATTGAACATTTAATATTTAAGTTCAGCACTTGACTGGAAGATACAGGCTTGAGAGTTCAAGAACAGCTGAAACATTCCTTTGCATAGCTCCCTTGCAAAGCAATTTCATACACAATTCTGGGGTTTGTAGCTTTACAAGGGGTCACAGCCTTCTCTGCCAAAGTGTGCTGCTGCATCATCAAACTACAAACCCCAGGATGCCATAAGGAGCTACGCAAAGAAAATCGAGTTTTCACCTGGATTATCTCCGTACTGTAATATACGGCCCTGCTTACACAGGCAGGAAAATATGGGATTAATCCACATTTTCCTGCCTGTGTACAAAAGGCCTTCATGTCATTTTCAGTCTGGGGAGATCCCGAGGCAAAACTATGACAATTGTCCTTGCCAGATTTCTTCAGAGGGAGGTTTGCCTTTGCCTAGGCTTTTGCTGAGGCTGAGAGAGTGTGTCTTGCCCAATATTATCCTTCTTTCCCTTGCTTTTTAAACTCTTTTTTTAAAAAGGATTCAAAAGATTCGAGAGTCATGGTTTCCCCGAACCTTCCAGAGATTTGGATCCAGATCCGGAAAATTCTGGATTCATCCTATCCCTGCTTAACTTCATTTCTACTTTCTTTTCGATGGTAGCATTTCTTTTCCTCTCAGGGGTTCTTTTGGTTTCTGTTTATTAGTTGCTCTGTTTCTCTGATTCAATTTTGATGCATCTGGCTGAGAAGTTGCTTTTGGTTTCCCATTTATTAATTTAACTTTATATTAATTGGAGCCTTTATTATTTCATGTAAGCTGCCTTAGGCACTGAAAATTTGATAAATAAACCGGGAATCCGTTCTTAGAAAGTGGGAACCTTAGTGTCTGCTGGAACCAGATAAGTAGTCTTGTGGTCCCAGACTAACACTTTGATCATGGCCTGGGATTTGTTGGCAACAAGAGCCAGATGCATAAAGTGGGAAACAAACTGACAGGGTCCCCTCTCCAAAGCATCAGCTGGAGCAGGAAGATTTTTCTTCAAGATATGTGACAGGATTAAAGAGGGGAAAAGAGAAGGGGAAAATAGTTTTTAATTTCCCCCAGGATGCTTAAAATTACTGTTAGTCCCAGAACTTGGGAAAATTAATTTCTGGACTACAGCCCCTAGAATCTTAATCAGCATGGCCAGAATCCTTCCAAGTTAAGCAGACAGACTGCAGCTCTGGGACTGCTAGCTGCTTTTAAACATATCCTCCCCTCTTAGTACTGCTGCTCATACTACTACTATGGTTGGAAAGCAGTTTTAAACTGGGCATTAAACACCGTCAGGATATGGCAGGATCCACCTCCCAGTAATGGTATCGACTCAATGGGAAAAGTACTTTGTACTTTACCACAGGGTTCTAGATACTATCTTGCTCTAAGAGCTTCAACCATACTGGACCTTTCATACTACATAATTTAATTTACCTGGTGTTGCCCAGGATTTTATTTTCTCATAGGTAATACTTGTTAGAAATAGGCATTAGATGCAGTTGAAATACACAGATTTGAGATCCTGTGTCTCTAATTCCCCAAACTGCTTTGCCCAGTACCTGTAACTTTTCCCATAGTCCCCAATCCAATCTGTATTCAGAGTTGTTAACATACAGAGGTTGGGTTCGTGAGGCAACTTGCTCCTAGGCCTTGTCTCCATAGCAACCAGCCTGAGCTCTCTGGCTGAAAATTCTAAAGCCCTCTCCCTGAACTGCCAACTGCAGGATTCCACAGAATCTCCACAGCCAGCCAATCGTATGAGGTCTTCTCGCCTCACACAGCCAATCATATGAGGTCTTCCCCTCCCTGACACAGACAAACTCACTCACAAACTTTGACTTATATAGTAGATGAGACCACTTCAACTGCTATAGTTGCAACCTTTTGAATCCTTGGCTTTATAGCTGGGTAGGGCATTAGTGCTTACTGGATGAGAGTTCTAAATACTCCTCCCTAAACTGCAAATCCAAAGATTTCATTGGATGTTGCAATGAGAGTTAAAGTGGAATAATTTAACTAATTTAACTTTAACTGAGGCCCTTGCCACACCATACCTCAATAGCGCATTGTTCCGTTACAATCCCAGCATTGCCATTTCCGTGACAGTATCAGGTTAGGAATGCTCTCTACTGCGCACTTTCACCTTAAGCGAATGAGTAGCAGCATTGCCACCAGTGTTCCCTCCAGACAACAGCAGCCTTGGCCAGTCCTTTTCCCTGCCCCACAGGTCCTGATTGGTCTGGGTTTTTTTGTAAGCTGTACTAGCACAGCAATGTTATAATGGCATGACACACCAGTACTATTACACTTTTGTGCTATAATGCTTTAAAATGTATTTCAATCAAAAAAAAATTTAACTCGAAGGAGAAATTTTCAACAAAACACAGAGAGCTGATAGATTTCAAACTTACCACGCCATGTAAGTAGCTGAGGGAGAGACAAGCTGGGCATGCCCACACCCTGCCTGTTCCTGCATCTGCGATAACAGGAAGCACTCTCAAGCACAATTATGAAATTGCACTGATCCAGCTGACATGATTGTAGCGCTAAAGGAGGCTCTTAATGGATTTTTTTCTGGAAATGAAATAGGGCTGATTTTCAATGCTTGAGAATGGGATAGCAGTTGGATAGCAACAAATGTCGTGCGGTAGCACAACTCCTGGAATGGGAATTGTGAGATGTGGCAAGATGACAACTTGTGCAGAAAAGGCCTGAGTTGTTGGAAATGTGCCTGCATCTGCATCTCTGCCTGCAAAGCAAAGAATCCTACACATTCAAGCCAAGGAGGGGGTCCAGCAGCTCATTTTTCCAATAATGGTTCCCAGATAACCTTTTATCCCTGTACATTTCCTAAGTTTAAATAGTTGTTTTTAAAAACAACTGTAATCACATACTGAAACCACCCATAACTGAGCAGTGGAGAGATATGTACCCTTCAAGTGTCATAACTTTGCAAGCACAGTACTAATTAATCCTCTGTTGTTCCGCTTCTTCATCTGCTTTTAAAATGTCTCGGTTTCTCTCTTCACTTCCTGCTTTCAGTTTACTTCAGTTTATCTCAGTTTACTTCAGCTGCTGCAAAGTGAGTTCAAAGTGCAAAACACAGTTATAATTTTTGCCATCTTAACCACACTCTGATGTTGGTTGGCCGAAAGTCCCAGTTTACATCAATGAAATGCTGGAGCGTATGGGGATGATGTGCTAAGACTCAGTAAAACTCTCCAGTTGGGAGTGGTCACAAATTGTCTAGACTTGTGAGTTCCTCCAGCCAGAATTAGGTAAGAGACACCATCAGATAAGGACTCTACTGCCAGTATACAGAGAAAACCCAGAGACAGCAGAGTTGAAAATTATTCTGCCCTTGGAACCTGAACAATTCCTCTGCTTGGGCCTATTCTCCATTTCAGGACCCTCCATGATTAAACCTTGGAACAGCAGTAATCCTGAATACATGCTAACGTTAAAGGATAAAGCATTTGCCTGACAGCATAAAGCCTCCTTTTCTGTGGTATCTGAGAGGAAATAAAATGCCTCATCCAATGTTTTTAATATCAGGATGCTACTGCTGCAGTCAGAAAGGGTTATGGCTATAAAAACTATAGGCTGCTTCTTGATGCAGCTAACGTGATGCCTGTATTTCCCTGCTCCTTGTTCCAAGCTGTAGCTAATGACTAAACAGCTGTTGAGCTTTATTCTGATCTAGAACCGGCTGCAGTTCCAGGCTTCTGAAGACTCCTGAAGACATATCACTGCTATAGTATAGGATTTATTGGTGCTAATTCAATGCAATAGTTTATCTTGGGCCTAAAGGCACCAAGTACTGGGAAACTCAGGTGATAGTAGGGCAAAGCAGAGACAGTTGAGCCAAACCAGCCAGGTCGCACACAGATAATCAAAGGAGTTCACCACTATTGAAGGGAGACATAGTAGCAAGGTCTCAGTCATTCCAAAATCTGTCATATGAGCCAGAGCCATGAAGGAATAACAAAAAGGCATAAAACATAAGCCAGTCCAGAGGTCAGGAATCCATGAGCAAGAAGTGCACAAAATCCAGAGAAAGCAACTCTCGCAAACAAACAAAAAAATCATAGCAACAAAACCTCCTATCTCCAAGGAACAAAGCCTGCCAGCACTGTCTGTGCATTTTATAGCTATCTGACCTTGAGATACCTGGTGCTTAATTGCTCAGTGCTTCCTGTTTAAGAGGCATTGGTAAATCCTTTAAAATTTCATAACTGAAAACTGCAATACACGTGACCAAGTGACATCAGAATATAGTCAAGATGGCAACAGTTATAAAGGAAGAACAACAAACCAATTAGGAAAGGCTGTCCAAGTTTGCTTTTGCTTGAACCTGCATTTCGGACTTACTTTGCAGCAAGCTGAAGACAATGAGGGAAAGGGGGGGGAGAAACTGGGACATTTTTAAAGGACCTGAAAAAGGCGGACACCAGAGGATTCATTGGGACTATCCTTGCCAAACTGGGACAGTTGGAAGATATACACTGGCTCCTTTGCCACTGATCCTTGTCCTATTGATACGCCACAAACGATTTGAGTTCGTCTCCAATGTCCATCATTTTTTGCTAACTTGGGGACCTGCCCTGCTAAAGTTCCTCACCAGCTGCCTCTGCCACTGATTGTTCAAATGTGGGATAGTGGTGAGCCATCATCTGGAGCCAACTGTCTTTCTAGATTTGCCTCTTCTGAATCACCAGAGGTGGATCTAGAGTGGGGCAAACGGAGCTCGTGCCCAGGGTGCAAGTGACAGGGGCTGCAAAAAAGAGGAACCCCCCTCCGTCTGCCCTCTCCACCACTGCTCTCCTCTCCCTGCCCGCCACCACTAGTCCCCCATCTGCCGCTGCTCGCTCCTCCCCCACCTGCCTGCTGTTCACCCCTCCGCCACCCGCCCACTAGTCACCTCACCCCCCTGCCCTGGGCATTGTTGAGCCTCCATACACCACTGTGAATCACATTCCTCAGACTGCACTGATTAAGCTATGACACAGGTGGTGGATTCCAGCATCCCTTTGCAAGTGGTAGAAAAGTTCTAGCCAGACTATTCTACATCCAACATTCTTGATCCTGATGACCAAATAATGGGTTTCCTGGGCTTGGGAGCACCAGAAAATGGACTCACAGGGTTAGAGCAAGCCCAGCCAAAGGAAATGTTTAAGTGTGACATATTTCTTATTCTAATTGCTATGAGAGCTATATAAGCAAGTCACTGAAAGGAAAATTGCCCCAAATCCATTCAGTCTGGAACTGCCAAAACAAATTAAAACTAGGTAGTAGGATGTACCAAACCTAAAATAACCCCTTTTATGCCACTGGACAGCTGCTGACAAGGATTCTAGAATTCATCTGCCTGGTGACAGAGGTCACACCTACTACAGATTGTTCAGCAGTTTGATCCTAACAAACCAACCCTTACATTTTCCTATTAATCCAGGCAGCACTCATGCTTGACCTATGAACCTCAACCACCTAGCTATACTATTGGTGGAGCATAGGTACTATCTGTGGCAGCTGCTGCCCACTAAGCACCACTATTTCCACATGCCTTTTGTTTTTCCCTGCTGAGCCACTTTAGGATTGCCAGATCAGGGATATCTCAGGCCCTGAAATGTCAAGGCCATAGCTGAAAATTTAGGGACTACAGTTTGTGAAATCACAGGGAGAAGGCCCTGGTGATGTTACAAAGGTGATGTCAGATGGGAGAGCCCTGGTGATGTCATTAAGTATATGCCACAATTGCACAGGGTGTACCCTTGAAATAAAAAGCATCAGTTCTAACATATGAGGAAATTACACAGACACAGACACTTTTCAAAGCAGTACTTTTGCCCTGAGTTTCTTCCCCCTCATTCTGAGGACTGGACAAGATGATACAGGCCCTAAAACTCAGGGCCAAGCTGTAAGATCTAAATGACGCCTAAAGCAGCAATTGGTAACCATGGGAAACCAGCTGCTCCCATGCCAGGAAGCCACCATTATCTTCTCAAGTCTCCCCTTGCTTTGCAAAAATACAAAAAGGACAGAAATGTAATAGGTCCAGAAATAACCACTAAGGAATGCAGCTGGAGAAAAAAAAACTAAATTCATTATTCCCCTATGTAGTTTTCAGGGGAATAAATTCTCTGGAAGAGCTACAAGATTGACAGTCCCAGTGCTGTGTAAAAACTATTTCACAGGTGATACTTACCAAGAAATGCTGGAACTGTAGTTGTAACAACCCCTGAAAACTTAGGCCCTTTCCGCACCTTACCTTTTCGCAGCACTGGGGCATGGGGATCGCACAAGCAGCCTCTTTCGAGAGGCTCTCGCATCCCCACTGCCTCGCCTCCACAGCCGCTTCCTGCTGGTGAGCAGGCAGCATGAGGGCTCCTCCTCTTCCTTCTG
This sequence comes from Cyclura pinguis, assembly GCA_030412105.1. NCBI lineage: Eukaryota > Metazoa > Chordata > Lepidosauria > Squamata > Iguanidae > Cyclura > Cyclura pinguis. Next base: position 59,853,565 of record CM059604.1, read on the forward strand.
CAGTGCAGCCTGGGATTTTCCTGGGGCAGAAAGCGTGAGCGCCGTGGCTCCAGAGGCTCCGCACACACAGTAGGTGCGCACGGGGCCCTGGAGCAATGTGTGATCGCGCACCATTTTCGGCTACAAGCTGAAAATGAAATAGTGCGCGATCGGCACCTGTCAGCCCCAGCAACATCACGTAATTGTGAGGACATCATGTGGACCACTCTTCGCAATTGTGAGACGCTCCAGAGGCCCTTTCGCATGGCGAATGCCGTGCAAAAAGGGCCTTAGTTTTTTTTCTAAGCATATCCAGTTTCCAATTATATTTTGAACTCAGGTACAGAAGATACTCAGATTTAATTGGCAAATTGTATGTACAATTGTTATTGTAGATGGTGTGGATGTGATTGAATAGCAGGGCATTCTTACAGTAAACACAGAAGGAAGTCTTCCCAGTCCTTTCCTGATCACCACTCCCATGGAGAAATCTGGTTATATGCAATTCAATCATAATCATGTTTACTCAGACTTAAATCCATCTAAATTCAATGGGACTAACTCTCTAGGAAGTGTGTTTACAATTACAGGCTTCAATTGATGTGTACTGTTGGCAACACATGTGTCTTTTTCCATTTAAAGTCAGGTACTTTCTTATGCCAAAGTTCAATATGTAAAGTGAGATTTGGCTCAAAGCCTGCTGATTTAATAGAATTCACTCATGTTTGTCATGACAATCCCTTTGCATATTATTGGAAATGGAGGTGAAAATGAAAGAGGAATGATGCTATGAATAGGAATTCATACCATCAAGTATTAATTCCTCAGATAGGGCCAGCTCATGAATGCACGTGTATTACTGGGTTTCTCAGTACTTGGTGACACAACGCTATGTGTGACCTGGCTGCAGTGGCTTATTCACACATGCAGGCAACTGCTTGAAACAGCAGTCTTCAGATGTGTGTGAACTAGGCATCTCTTTTCTGCCTACATCTACACTTCTGCCTCAATCAAAAGCAGAAAGGAAATTGCAAAATGCTCCCCCACAAGTGACTGACTATACTGTTTGGGTGGTTTCTTTCTTTTGTTTTTCCATCTCTCTCCCTTCCTTTCAACTTGAAGACAGAAAAAGACAGTAAAAGTTCCTTCTGTGCGTTGCCAAGGTGCTCCCAGACCATTGTGCAGAATCATTGTCAGGTTAAATTAGGGAGTACAGACTCCATGAGTGTAAAAAAATCAATACTTGATGGAAGATTGCTCCCCGGAAAATCTGTTTTGATTCCAGGATTAATTCGCGACCAAAGGCTTCTGCAAAATGACATGCCATTAGTCAGAAAATGAACACATTCTACCCTTGAAATTGGATGGAAATATGTCAGGTGATTGACCCATTCATTCTGTTCGCTCTCTGGGCAGAAAAAGTAGGTGTGGTAACTGAGAATTAGGCCTGTGAACCAGGTCCATTTTCCAAGCAGTTAAAAAAAAAAAGTCCAATGTGAATTGCAAGTATTCTCTAGGCCATTGTCGTAAAGCTATTGCAAATGCATTCAGTCAAAGCAAATGCATTTGTCTGGAAGGCCTGACTCTCTTGTGTTTTCTGAATCTCAGAATAAACCATACTTTAAAAAAAAAACAGCCTTAAAATAAAGCAGGGATTTTTTTTTCGAAGTTTAAAAAAAAGTAAGGAGAGCTTGCAATATTAATGTCAATGTAATTCATTGGCCATATATAAAATAACACTATCTTCATAGTCCCTGGGCACACTAGTGTGTTGTTGTTGTTTTGTCTTTCTTTCTTTTAAGGGAACTTTTAAGAGATAAAGACAAATGTTTCAGTTATACTTTTCCATTGCTTCAGTGTTCATGGGTTCTCTGCAATGTTTTTAATAACAACCCATCTTCAAATGTACAGATGGCTTTTCCATTGTCTTTGTTCCCAGGAATGCACCCACATATGCCATGGAAAGTGAGGTACTGACCCCTAGAATAAAAAAGGGCATTTTAATCTTTGTGTTTATATATTCTGGGCATGAACTACATGCAGGAACATGCTGAATATGTGGAACAGGAGGGTCATGACATGAGACATTTGTTTTTATTGGTCTGATACAGATTTATCAAGGTGAATCTAACCTCTTGGTGGATAGAATTTTTCAAGTAGACAACTCATCCCTTTCTGTGGTGATCCTCTCAGCAAGCACATTTAAAGACATCGTATTAGAGGAACAGAGAGGTCGCCTGTCACTACTAGTGGCTCAGTTAGAAAGCCTTTGGCAACAGCAAATGGAGCTGTTGAGGAACAGGCCTGAAGACTGGAGTAACACATCCAGAGATACTTTGAAGGCTTTGGTGTTTCACAAACAAGGCAGCTTTTCTTTTACATAGAATCTGGGGTACTGTCAATTCTTAGGAAACACTTCTACTCTTATAGTCCTTGGAAGAAAACATGCTTTCTGGTGTTACTGACACTACTGTGAGATTGTCTTTAGGACTATTGCACACATTCCAACATTTCACAGATGACTAGTGGGACACGTGGCCAAGAAACATCCGAGTATTGTGAAGATGGAAAAACATATTAACGAGGAAGAACAGACAAGGTACAAGAACACTGTTTTGCCTGAACCTCTTGGGAAGGGCAAGATTCTGCTCCCTTTTGTCCCACCAGTGCATTAATTGTGTACAAACTGCTTTTGCACTTTGAGTTCGTTTACAGCAATTAAAGTAAGCCAGGATGAAGGGTGAAAGCGGGAGGAAGAAAGAGAAACTAGGACATTTCACAAACAGCTGAAAAAGTGGGACAACAGAGGATTAATTGTAACTGTCTCTGCCAAATCAAGACAGTTGGAGGTGATGCCATTGTATTGGGTAACATGATAGTAATTCAAGTTAAAAGTCAAGGTTTAGATCAAACAATTGTTTTCAAGCACTTTATAAGTTTCATTTTCTTAAGAATAATACACCCTCCAATTGTCCTAATTTGGCAGGGACAGTCCTGATTAATATCTTGTTATCCCATTTTTTCAGCTGCTTTTAAAATGTCCCAGTTCCTCTCTCATCCTCCCACTTTCCCCCTTCCTTCTCAGCTTAGTTTGAATGCTGCAAACTGAGTTCAAAATGCAAAAGGGGTTTCACTCAACTCAGCAGAAGGAAGAGGAGAGGATCTGTAGAATCTTGCCCTTCTCATTAAGCTCAGGAAAAAGCAAAGTACTGCAGCCTCTCCAAGCTTGTGTGCTTTTTATTAATAACTTTTGCCATCATGACCACACTCTGATGTTGCTTGGCCATATGTGTCCTGATTTTCATCTTTGAAATGTTGGAAGGTATGGGATAGCTCTTGAAGAGAAGAAAATTATGTGACAGTCCAGTCATTACTTCTATTGATTTGTATTTGTTCTCATTTGCCTATCAAGAGTTAGCAAATTAATTAATTTCAGCTTCAAGCCAATCACATCCCAGATTATCTTTCTTGAGCACTGAAATACTCCCATCCCACAAAATTTCAACTCAAAAAGAAGTGTTTGTGGTATGATTAATTTAACACTCTTATGATTGCCTTGTTTCATAGGCCTGAATCCTATTGGTAAGCCTGGACTGGAATAGTGCCTTGAGTCATTTATTGAATGGTGAATCCATACACAAGGAAATTTCATTCTCTCATTGAGACTGGAGGTCAGGGTAGTTAAAGTGCAGTCCATAAGCTGCATGCTGCCCCCTGTACTGCTTTTTCAAGGAGTCAATGATGACGATGACTATTGTTATTGTTATCAATACTCTTTTGCCTCAAAATACCCCCCAAAGCATCCAGAGATGAAAGACACAATTCTGGTATGTTTTAGCTGCCCCGGACCATTTTAGCCCAAGAGTAGCCTTCTTTTTCAAACAGGAAGTGACCTCGAAGTTGACTTCCTGGGCCTATATGGCCCATAAAAAGCCAAATACAAAATGAAATTGCCTTCCCACTGTGCCTATGGGAACTGGAGGCAACTGGGGGCAAAACAGGTTTTTTTTCAGATGTGCAGCCCTCTGGGGGCCAATGTAGACTGCAACTCTCAATAGTTGCCCACTCCCAATGTGGAACCCATTTCCCATATCCCTCCTAGTATGCCCCTTCATGCACACATTTTACATTTTGTCCTGGAGAGATTTAGTGTGAATCAGGAAACTGTGTGAATCAGGAAACAGCCTATTCAGTAGTGACAGCTGATGGTTTCTACTTCATAGGGGTGGTGAATCCACTCTGGCTTTTTGTCTGAACTTTAAAGAAGCTGTTAAAGCTGTTGGATTCTGTCCACACATTGAAGCTGTTGGACTCTATCCACAAAATAGGTTCAGGTCTTTGCATAACTCAGTTCAGAATAAAACTCAAAATAGATTTACTGCCCCATTGACATCAGTCACCATTACTATTCAGAGAAAGAAAAGATTCTACCTTTTTTATGTGTGTGGCTCCTCGTCCATCTCCAATCACTTTGTCCAGTCCCCTTTCCACACAGCTACGAGATTCCCCCCTTTCAGTGAGTTAGGTTTTATTGGCTACTGAGTCCTCATTACACTGTTCTTGATATTTGTGTTTTTTAAAAATACCCTTCCAAGCCTCAGGATTGCCCCAAATGATACATCTGCATGATATTTTACCCTCAGAGGTGGGAGACGCTGGGGTCCACCTGCAACGCCAGCATCTCCTTAGAATTTGGGGAAATTATAGCTTCAAAGAGGCTTGCAAGAGGAGAGTAACAGTAGGATCTTTTCATCTATGTATACCAGTACTATTTGAACTGATAGACACATGTGATATCAGACAAGAAACATACAGGCCTATCAGAACATGAGGCAAAAAAGGTTAGATAGAGAGAGACTGGGTGGAAAGGATGATAGTTACCAGACCTGAAGAAGGAGTCACAGCAGAGTGGCTCAGACAGCATGGAGGAATGGCAGTCTAGGACACCATGTACAATGTAGTACATACTACAATTGGCTGGGGTTGAAGCTAGGGTTTTATATGCTATTTCACACCCTGAAAGGATGTGTTGACAATAATGGCTTTCCCGTAGGACTGACAAAGGATTCCAGAATGGATTGATTGCTTAACTTTGGAGTGACAAAACATTGATAGGACTCCTGATGATCTCTTAATGTTAGGTCAGGTAGGATATATAGGAAGATCTTCATAGTGTAAGACTGAAGGATGGGCTCTGATTGCTGAGCAGTTCATCATCCATTATATTCAAAAATTCCAAGAGCCTAAAGCAGTAAAGGGATTAGCACAAAACCCATCAGCATTGGGTTTTACACATAATCCTATATGGACTTTCAGATCCCAAATATGTCTCTGGCCAGTCTGGCCCTGAATATGTTCTCAAGCCAGTGTGGCCCCAACCATGTACTCTGGTCATTAAGAAGTCCAATTTATGAAAATCGTACACCTTGCAAGAGAGGTGGCATGGTATGGTAACAGATACACCTGCATATATTATCTTTTTGCAGTTATATTCCACCTGTCTGAGGGTTTCCTCAAGGTGTTTTGTTGCCTGAACCAAAGTCAAATTTATTTATTTATTTATTTGGAATTTATTTATTTCAAGAATTTATACCCTCCTCCCCAGCTAAAAAGCTTACAAATACTGTAGTTACGTTGACTGACCTTAACCTCAGACTCACCGTCTAAATAAGATACAACACACAAGGAAAAAAGGATGGAGGGGCAAGAAGGCAGAGCAAAGTTCAGCAATTCCTGGCACAGTGGGGACTTGCCTGGTGCTGTTCTTGTCCCTCAGAGCAGTGGTAGTTCGAGTCTGGAAAGAGGGGCTCTCACTCTGAGAACCAGCAAAGTATCTCACAATATATGATAAAGAAAAGGTAACTAGTTCCACACCGCACCACACCACACCACACACAGATTCTAGCAGAAGAATAAAGCAGCCTTAGTCTTCTCTAAGAAGTACGTTTACTTAGAAATACTAAAGGTTATATGGTATCTGATGGTGAGAGAAATTGCTTCTGTCTCCAAAGACAGAAAGTGAAAATAAGAAGCTATAACATGGAGGGACAAACTGAGCCTAACTCCAGACTAACAGGAAATGCAGGAAGAGAGGGGATGTGGCTAACACCAAAATACAGGAAATGACATGAATCCCTAAACTTCTAGAAATGATACATAAACTAACCAATTTATGAGCATGCAGAGGTTGCTTACTCTAACACTCACCAGCCACCAGGGCCTAGGCACGATGAAGTTCTGTCTGACTGCTCTTCTGCTCCCCCTGTGGCCAGTAGAATGGCAACTGGAGGGTAACCAAAGCCAGCCAATTTATTGTGTCAGATGAGGCATCCCACAAGCACTTCTCCCACCCCTTGGCAGTAAAACAATGAATTAAATAACAATTTGCTGCTTTTTCATAACACCAAAAAAAGTTGCTACTGTTTTGTACCAAATGGTTGAGTCAGCCCTGATTTTCCTCATATTTCTACCTCACTGTGTTATTTAACATGTAAGTTAATCAATCATCTCTTGGCAGCTGTGTACAGTCAGTTGAGTTCTGCAATGCACTGAAAATATGTCTTTCCTTCCTTCCAAGACTTAATCAGTTGACTTGCTTGGTCTCTTAGACCATTGCTGCCTTTGTTTTTAAGACCACAATCTAGCTGATGCTGGAAATAACTAGGGTTGCCAGGTCAAGACTGTTCCAAGCCCTGAGATCTCCATGCTAAAACCTGAGACGCAAGGATGACTCCTTGTGATGTCATTAGGTGCAGGCCCTGTTGAAGTTACCTGGATAATGTACTTAAGCATGACACATTAAGTAGAAGCCACAGCTTCCCCAGCGAAAAACATGAAGTCTAACAAAAGATGAAAATATATTTACACTATACACACTTTTCAAAGCAGCACTCTTGCCTAGAGATTCCTCCCCAATAATGGATCAGAGGAGACAGTCCAGACCCTAAGATCTGGTAAACCTACAGAAATCCTAAGCAATTTATTTCACTGATTTCCCCTTTCACTTTAAAAGAGGAACAGCTCTGCTTTTATCAAACCATATACACTAAGAACTGTGCCTGCTATTAAAATTAACAAGGAAGTTAATGACATAGGAGTTTTGCTGTATGGATGCAAGTGCAACCATGATAGCTCTGCTGAAGTCTGTAAGCTAAAGCAAGGTGAACATAAATGGTCCAGGAAAAATAACACTGCATTGTATCATTCTCACTGCATTGCATTTCAGTGGGACTTAATGCATCGCTCCTTGCATGTATTCCACTGTACATCTGTGGGCTTCTGAATTTGTTTAAATCCTTGTGAGGACTGGACCACAAAGCAGAGCTCATTTTCCAGAGGCCCCTTTATTACAATGCGTTTAAAGCTGCAAAAGCAGTTCTTGGTATATCAACATAGATCCCTGAAACCATCAATCAGTTAAAGAACAGAGATCACATACAAATTTGACTAAAACAATTAATTACATTGGGCATTAGAACTTGTTCCATACAGCTGCTTGGAGTCCTTAGGTTTTGACAGCTCCTCTAAAGCAAGGTGAGCTTTCAGAAAACCTAAGCTCACCTTCATGGTTGGTGTATGTAGTTCATAAGTTAATGATATTTTTCTTCTTTCCAAATTCATACAAAAAGAAATGCAAAAGACTTTGTCTACAGTGTGGTGACTCCAGTCAATACCTCACTGCTTGTTCTGTCAATGCCATCAAAATATTGTTTAATAATTTAGAAGCAACCATGTCATTTTCTTTCCCAGCAGTAGCAAATTAGGCACTTACTAAATAATTGACAAAAATACTTAATTCTAGGGATGTCTTCAAGAATGTACTATTATTCCCTGACAGTTTTAAAAACTTTTCTTTGGATGTGTATTTTATTCTTTTATTTTCATATCAAACAGAAGATGAGGACATTTCACAGCTCTTGAATGCTTACTGTTTAAACCACTTTTCTTCATTTTTAATATAAAATCTAGCAGAAGGTAGAAAAAGAAATGACATATACAAAGAAAAAAATATGCCAAGTAAAGAGATCAATCCTTTAAGAACATAAAGTACTCTGATAACGTTTCTGTTTGCTCCCTCAAATAGCTGGTTATTTAAAACCGAACATCTCAAAAATGGTAAAATGAAAGAGTATAGCATAATAATAAATTTTCATAGACTGCAGTCTTGCATCTTCTTATCTGGAAGTAAGTTTGAGGCAAGTCAGTGGGTCTTATATGTAAAGCTTTGCACTGAGTTGCACAATGGAAGGAAGAGTCCACACTCAGTTTTCATATGCTCCCAGAACATGCAAAGGATATTTCACCAAACTGAACTGAACACATTTATTTATTTAACCATACCTGTAAAGTCCATGGTATCTGGATTTTACCAAAAATACGATTTAATGTTTTGTAATGTGATGTTAGGCATCTCAGTACCAAAAAAAAAGGAGAAGCAGAATACAAAGATAGATGATTGATAGATAGATAGATAGATAGATAGATAGATAGATAGATAGATAGATAGATAGATGGATGGATGGATGGATGGATGGATGGATGGATGGATGGATGGATAGGTAGATAGATGGCAATTCAGTAGTGTAATCATTAATGCTGTGCAGAATTTGCTTTTCTCTACAAAAGTGGCAGCTGAGGAAAGAGCAATATTATAATGGTGAAGAGGACATTTATCTTTCCTGATTTAATGCAGCATTTTACACTGGCTGTAGCCCTCCCACAATCCAATATCATTTAAAAAAAGAAAAGAAAGAATACTGAAGAATAACTTTATAGTTCTCCTTCATTGCCTGATTGCCACCAACTGTGAATCATATTAATTGTCAGTTTTATCAAATATTGATAATTATTTGTCATGGGATCTTTTGGTAGGGTAAAAGTAAAACAATATAGTTGTCTCACAGGACTCCTTCAGATCGCTCAATTGTTCTGAGAAATGTCCAAGCGTTCTCTTGCAAGACTGCATGCCTTCTAATGGTTGTTTCCATTCCACTCCATTCCATTCCATTCCCATATCCAATCACCCTCTAAATATACCAAGCTTTGGTCCCCATTTGTTGCTAGCTATAGTGCTATCCCTGAACTACACATTTCTTTCTAATCACTCTTTTTTTCCTTCCTTGAGGTGTGGTAGACTTGGGGCATGGGCACAGCTTCCCACCACCCCCTCCAAGAACTCAGTTTCTCTCCCTGCATTTCCTTCCCCAATATCCAGCTTCTTCTTCTCACACACAATTTCTACTCCTTTTTTTTTTAATTTTAGAATGCTCTTTAAATAATCATAATTTCCCAAAACTGGGGGCTTAAGGCAGCTTACAAATTAAAATAATCACAATATAGTTAAAAACATACAAAAAGTCAATATTTACATATGATTACAATATTATGAACATTAAAAGAATTCAAAACATATGAATAGAATGGATAAACAGTAATTTAAGCCTGTGCAGTTAAAACACCCTTTCAAAAGCCTTGCTTTAAAGCATTCATTTCTTAAAGTCATTGTACTAAGTCATAGCACTAGTCACAGCACTAAAATGATATATGTCTAGATTGTTTTAGCACTAGAACTTTAAAAAGAAGGGAGGAAAAAAAGAAAAATTCAGTCTTGTAACCAGAAAAGAAATGAAGGAATGAAGGTTAGCAGAAAACCTCTGTAGCAACCATCAACAGCTCCATTCAAAAAATTATTAGTGGGACCACCCAAAAATATAATGGGAGGAACTAAGACAATAGATAGAAACATGTGACATTTATTCCAGTCTGTATCAGGACAGGAAGGAAAAAAAACCCTCCCTGTAGTAGAAATAAAAAGTTGCACTTAGTATTTGAAATTCAAGAGGACAACACTAGGTCAGAGAGAACATCATAAGGATAGCAGGGGAAAAAAACCCAAGTACAAATTACTCCTGCCAAACCCTGAGCTTTCTGGCCAGTCTGGATGAGCCCATAGTGAACACAAAGGCATCACAGTGCTTACAGGCAAACACCTTTAGCTGCCTGTTGATACCACCAAAAGCCAAGGAAAGCAAAATAAGCACTGGACATGCTTTTATTCCAAAGAAGTGGAGAGGAAGAATATTTCCCAGTTAACCAGCATTTAACAGGTTACAAAGCTGTGCTGGTGGTTTTCATTGTCTGTACAGGGCCCACAGCAAGGCCCTTTTCACACGGCATTTGCCATGCGAAAGAGGGCCTGGAGCATTGCGCGATTGTGAGGAGTGATCTGCACAACGCACTCGCAATCATGCGATGCTCCAGGGGCCGGCAGGGGCTGATCGCACATCTTTTCATTTTCGGCTTGAAGCTGAAAGTGGCGCGCAATCACGCATTGCTCCTGGGCCCCGCGTGCACTTGCCTGGCACGCGGAGCCTCTGGAGCCGCACCGGTCGTGCTTCCTGCCCCAGCGCAGCCTGGGAAACTCCCAGGCTGCATTGCAGAAGGAAGAGGTGGGGCTCTTGAGTGAGCAGGCAGCTCGTGTGGAGCTGAAGCAGCAGGGATGTGAGAGCCTCTCGCTGGAGGCTGCTCATGTGATCCCTGCATCCCAGTGCCAGAAAAAGGTAAGGTGCAGAAAAGGCCCAAGACTTCCATCCCCATTCAGCTATACTTATGCATAGTTGGACTGGACAAAATGGGATAGAATTGGGGAAGCTCATTTCAAGGAGGGAGAAGGCCTCAAGCACCCAAGACCAGGCTGGAAGGACTCAACCCCCCCTCTGAAAATGATCCAGTAAAATTGAACTACTAAGATTCCTATGTAGATGAGCCCCCTCAGGAATTATCAATCAGGATAGCTATTTGTTGTTGAGCCCTCCCAGGAAAAATAAAGGCTGCCTGCAGTCTATCCTATGCATACTTACTGGGAATAAGCTACACTGAACACACAGAGGGAGCTTCAAAGTACACATTGTGTTTGTAAGAGTCTTGGTATTTATGGATATTTGAATGATAATGGATGGGAAAAGTAATTTGCCAATTCCCTGCATGGCCGTGCAAATGCAGAAAATTAGTAACGAACAGCTTGCCAATGTTGAGCACCCCACCTGCCACTTTAAAAACAGTTCTGGGGTAGTTCATGGGCAGATTGGAAGGAGGCAATGAAAGGCATCCTCACATTTTTTATCAGCAGTAGTTACAACTCCTGCTTGTCTAATTGGGCTGTAAGAGCATAGCTGGAGATGGTCAGTAGTGGTCCTTCACCCAGGGAAATAAGGAGGAAGAAGAAGAAGAAGAAGAAGAAGAAGAAGAAGAAGAAGAAGAAGAAGACAAGGGGGAGGGGAGGGGAGGGGAGGGGGGAGGCAGTGTAAATTTCCACCAGCTTGTTTACATGATTGTCAAGAAGAATGGTAGCTGCCATCCAGGCAACAGCATAATGGGACCTTACCTGGTGCACTCGCTTCAGCCAGTTGTCTGGGTTGGGACAGAGCTGCACCTAAGTGCTATCTAGCAACCACTAAACAGCCTAGGAAAAGACATTCTATACAGAGGTACTAGATCCCTCCTTTCTCAATGCTGGGAAAAGAATTTACACTAGCATAACTCTGTGGTTATGCTAATATAAATCCACAAGATGATTCTGACCCAAAAGGAGAAACATTTTGCAGAAACATTCACATATATGCAGGCAAGCTTGGCCCTCTTGCTTTGGGCAGCAGATAATCACAGCAGCCCCACAAACTTCTCTTCCTGAGCTTCCCAGCTGTTCTCTTCTTCTGGAGGGTAGGACTCTGTATGCCTCTTGATCTCTCCTGGCAATCCTTCACCAGCCTGTTGCCTTCAGGAGGTGGAGGATATCATCCCATCAACTGCCAGTCCAGTTAGTTCCTGTACTTAGAATGAGGAGGGAAGGGCATCTTGTCCTTTGCCTCAGGCAGCAAAACGACTTGGGCCAACCCTGTAAGCAAGATGTTTGTCTTAGTGCTGAGAGGGAAGGTTGGAGTAATACAAGCCCAGGAAGGACAGACATATAAAAAGCACAGCTTAACAGGCGTGAGTGAACGGCTGAGGAAAAATTCAAGATGATGAGAAGCAGCTTTGGTATTTTCCCAGAAGGAGCTCTTTGATGAGTCATAAAAAGTGTAATTTCAGGTACACAAAAGATCAAAACACAGATAAGGAGAGGTGGCTTAGAGAAGAAAGAAGCACAAGCAAAAAGTAAAAGAAAAAGAAGAAAAAGAAATGCTGGGGAAATGGAGCAATTGCCTTGTTAGAAATTATTCATTAAATCCAGCTCCTGAAATATAGCCCAAATATGCTGTAACCACAACAACAACAAAAAGTCCTGGACTCAAGGGGATGGACAGAATATCGCTTAACAGGTTGCTTCCATCTTTCATTTCTTTGAAAAATACAGCACCAAAGTGTAACTGAACAGGGATTTGAGGCCAAAGCTGCAAGCTGGAGGAATGATCAAGTCCCAGAGGCTAATATCTGAATTCCAAAGAGAATCCTTCCATTTCTGCTTTATTCTTGCCATTACTGCAAGGAGCTTATGAATACCTGAACCAGCCTGTGTTGTTTCAACATGAGGGGAAAATAAATTCCAAAGCTGGTGATTTGAGAGCAGCTTTTGTAGGTCTTAGCAGCATGAGCATCCACACTGGGATGATGTCTCTTTACCCCCTGCAACACATGTTCCTTGTTCCTGCAATCATTTTGTAGTGAAATTCCAGGCAGAACAACTAATAGAGTCACAGCAGTCTGCCTGTATTATAACAGGAGGGAGCAGCAGGTATCAGAAGTGAAGTTAAACAACTCAAGATTAAAAGTGATGCACTGGCTATTCCAGTGTGCCTGTAAAGATCTCATGGACCTGAGCATTCTGGGTTTCAAAACAATTTGCAAAGCAACTTTCTCTCTTTTCCTTTCTCCTTTCTTTCCACTTCCACTTTGTTGGCAAAAGTGTAAGGCCGCATTAGCTCATAAAAATATACGCCCAGTTCACAGACTGAATGGAAACTACCATCAGTAGCTAATCCAGAAAATCTGATCCCCTTCACAGTTTCTGTTTCTGAAAGAGCTGAAGCCTGATTTTCATATGAGTTATCAAACCAAACTATGACTTTGCTAACTTCAGTTTGCTTTTGTTCTCTCAATATAGCATCTGGGTAAATAGTGGATAATCTGATGAGGGTAGAGGAAGATTAATATATTCAGCTCAGCTATTTTACCTGTAAATCAACTCAGCTAGCTAGATGCTAGTTTATAGATGCTAGTTTGTTTATTTTTTGTCAGTTACAGATATGTCTCAGTTAACAAAGTAGATCTTTACTTCATTACTTCTTACTTTACATCTGAGCATTACTTCTTTAATAGAATATTTGGTACCAGAGGCAGAAATAACATAGAAAGAATCGGGATATGTTCCTACATCACAAAAAAACCGAGCAGTTTCTATTTCAGCAAAGCTTTTTATTCAAAATGAACGATATACCCATGTGAAATGGAAACAACCACATGAGGCTGTATTGTTGTCAAGATAACTTCAACTTATGGTGACCCTATGAATAAGAGACGCTCAGGTCACCCTACCATCAAGTGCCCTGCTCAGGCCTTGCAGATTCAGGGATATGTCTTTCTTGATTGAGTCTATCCATCTGCAGTGGGGGCTTCCTCACTTTCTATCACCTTCTAACTTACCAAGTATTATCGACTTTTCTAGTGAGTCATGTCTTCTCACGATATGGCCAAAGTACGACAGCCTCAGTTTAGTCATCTTGGTTTCTCAGGAGAGTTCAAATTTGGTTTGCTCTAGGACCCATCTATTTGTCTTTTTAGCAGTCCAAGGTATCCATAGAACTTTCCTCCAGCACCACATTTCAGATGAATTGATTTTCTTCCTGTCAGCTTTCTTCACCGTGCAGCTTTCATAACAATATAAAGATATAAGAAATATGATGGCATGGATTATCCTAACTTTCATATTCAGTGGTATATCTATACACTTCAGGATCTTGTCTAGTCCCTTCATGGCTGCCTGTCCAAGTCCTAATCCTCCGATTTCTTGACTGCAGTCTCCATTCTGATTAATGACTGAGATAATGTATAAAAAATCTTGAACTATTTCAATATTTTCATTGTTTACTTTAAGATTATGTAAATCATCCGTGGTTATTATTTTTATTTTCTTAATGTCCAACTGTAAACCTGCCTTTGCACTTCCTGCTTTGACTTTCTTGAGTAGTCATTCCAAGTATTTGCTGTTCTCTGCTAGTAGTGTGATGTCATGTGTTTATCTTAAATTGTTGATGTTCCTTTCTCCAGTTTTCATGCTTCCTTCCTCTAAGTCTAATCCTGCTTTATATATGATAAATTCAGGACCACCTTGCCAACTGGAAACTGTTCTGATTCTCTGTATTCTGTCCTAACAGAATACAGGTTACGCATCAGGACAATCAAATGTTGTGGGGCACCCATTTCTTTAAGAGTGATCCAGAGTTTCTCATGATCTACACAACTGAAGGTTTTGCTATAATCTATGAAGCACAAGCTGATCGCCTTCTGAAATTCTTTGGTGTGTCCATTATCCAACATATGTTTGCAGTATGATTCCTAGTGCCTCTTCCTTTCCTGAACTTTGGTTGGATATCTGGCATTTGTGACTTCATATATAGGAGATGCTTTTGTTGTAGGATTTTGAGTATGACTTTGCTTGCATGGGAAATTAATACAATAGCTTTGTGACTACTGCAATCGCTGGTGTCCCCTTTCTTGAGCATTGAAATGTATATCCAGTGTTTCCAATCTGTGGGACTTTTTTGTTTGTTTGTTTCTCATATTTCTTGACAGATTTCAGTTAGAAATAAACTAAATTCTGTTTCTGTAGACTAAAGTAGCTGTATTGGTATGCCATCTGGTCCTAGTTATTTATTTATCCCACGTTCCCTGAGTGCAGCTTTCACTTCACTTTCTAAAATTGGGGGTTTGTCTTCATATGGTTCTTCCTTAAACGAATCTGGCAACCTTTCATCTCTATAGAGTTCTTCCGTATATTGTTTCCATCATCTTTTTATCCCTACCTGGTCAGGTAATGTGTTCCATTCCTCTGCTGGTTTAACACATCCCCACTCTTGGTTTAAATTTCCTCTTGATTTCTCGGATCTTGCCTTGTTTCTTGTTCTTCCTTTTTTGTTGTTATCTTCTATTTCTCTCCGTATTGATTATTATAGTTGTTCTTCTTATCCCTGCACACAATTTGTTGATCTGTTGCATTCAGAGTTCTAGATGTATTTCAGTCACCTTTTACTTTTGTTTCTCGTCTGTCCTTACTTGTTTGAAGAGTTTCATCTGTCATCCGTTGAGGCTTCTCTTTCTTTTTGGTTACAGATAGGGTCTTTTTGCATTCCTCTTGACAATGTCCTTGGCTTCAGCCCAGAGTTCTTCTGGATCCTGGTCCATTAGCCTTACCAGTGCAAATCTGTTTTTCACATTCTTTTTATATTCTATGGGGATGTTCTGCAGGTTGTATTTCAGCATCATCATTGCTTCTTTAGCTTTACTCTAACTTTTGCTATTAGTCTGTGTCAAAATCTGCTCCCAATCTTGTTTTTGTGAAGAGACTGGAATTTCTTCATCTTCTGCTTCCCATCACGTAATCTATTTGATTTCTCTATTGGTCATCAGGTGATATCCATGTATACAGTCACTTCTTGGGTTGCCTGAAGAATATGTTTACAATGAAAAACTGTTGACCTTGCAAAACTCAGTTAGTTGGTCTCCTGCTTCATTTCTTGATTCTAGGCCAAATATCCCTACAATCTTAGATTCTGCTTTAATTCTGCATTCCAATCACCTATGATTAACAGTAAGTCCTTATTTGGTGTGTGATCAGTTTCCTCCTGGAGTCCAGCACAGAATCTTTCCATTTCTCCTTCTTGTGCCTCTGGAGTTGGATCATGAACTTGGATTATGATTTTATTGATGGGTTGCCCTTGAAGACTTATTGATATTATTTGGTCAGAATTTGCATTATATCCTTTAATTGTTTTTGCTATATCTCGCCTCACTATTAATGCCACCCCATTTCTTCTTACATTTTCATTTCCTGAGAAAAACTCTGAGTAATTATCTAACTCAAAATGTCCCATCCCTGTCCACTTAAGCTCGCCCACCCCAAGTATTGCAATGCTTGTACATTCCATTTCTTGTTTTACTATGCCTAGCTTCCCCTGATTCATGCTACTTACATTCTGTGTTCCTATCATATGTGTTGTGCAGCTTCAGACTTTCCTTTTGTCTCTGAGCACATCAGCAGTTGAACATCTTTTCGTCCTGAGTCCAGCTGTGTCATCAGCCACAATGCTACTCATAATTGTCCTATACTTTTCCCTAGTAGCTCATTGAGCTCTATCCAACCTGTGAGTCTCATCTTCTGGCACTATCCCTTGAGGTTAGCTTTTCATAAATAAACAAAATATTTTAAACCTTCTGGAGACCACTTAAGGACTTCTTTCCAAATGCATCCAGAAATGACTTTTTCTTCCACCAGCTTCCACTTTTCTTATGATTTCCATGATGGTGGCTAAGCTTATAGATCTGTGCTATTTTTACATGCTTTGGAGGACCTAGTGAGACATACTTATTTGCTTTTCCCCTTTTTCTCTGTTTTGTTGTTCTCACATGCTCAGCAATGGATTCTGGAGGCAGATGCTGTTTCTCTTGCCTGTTGCAGGCAGGCATACACAGCTGTGGTAGGATCACCTACAGCAGATCCCATTCTTTCCCAGATCAAGCTTTATTGCATTGTCTATGGCAGACGTGGTGCTGCAACTCAACATCCAAACTCTGTTCTTCCAACTATCCTTTATATCTTCCCAACCCCAATGATGCTAAAAAATGTCCAGCAGACAGAAGGAGAAGAGAAAAGGAGAGTTGGCTGTAAAAACACTTAGTAAAAAGGACCTTTACTGCCAGAGGCTGTGTTAACTGAGATACACTTGTACATGAATATGCCATCTTTCTGCTGCAGAGCTCATGATGGTATACATGGCTTTCCCTCTTCCTACTTTCACAACAATTCCTTGAGATATGTAAGCCTGAGGAAGAGTGACCAAGTTCATCCAATAACCCAATACAGGTTAGAATCTGGATCTCTCAAGTCCCAATCCAACACTGTAACCTCTATCTCACATTAGCTCTCTTGGTTTAGGGCAAAGCATTGCTAACTCTAGAGTAGAAAGTAGGGTGAAAATGGAAGTGAGAGAGAAAGTAAGCTACTGCAAATAGAGATCGATTCTAACATCTGTCTGCCTCTGTCTGGTCAAGGGATTATGTGACTTGTGCCTCCTAATATCCTTAGAAAAGCTGAATTCGGTAGAAGGCACAGAGTATACATACGTCCACTCGCTCCAGCCATTCATAGAAGTTACTTGAAAAGGTGGAATTAGAGCTGACTCCACCAGAATACTTCCATTAGTGAGAATATTCTCATATGTGTCCTTGGAAGAAAAGAAGACTTGAAGATTTATTGCATTACCAATTTGACAGCAGTTTTTAACCAGTCAATAAGAACACCCTGGATTCTGCCTATGTTAGAGTGGATGGGAGGTTTATCATCAGTCCAGCAACATGAATTAATACTGTCTACCAATTCTGAGGCAATGATTAGGTCAGTGCCCGGCTTTTTGCTCTCTCCACAGCTCAGCAAAAGAACAAATGCCAGACAATTTTGGCCTGATCGCTTTAAAAAGTACTGTATTGATTCTTCTTCTTGGAGCTTTTTGCTTAGAGTGTATTATTATGAACATATTGCAATTGCATGTTCAGTTTGATAGGGAGTAACAGTTTTACATTTTAATTGTTTTGAAGTTTAAAAAGAGAAGACCAAGATGTGGAATACATAAATTCCAGGAAACTAGTTTTCCTAGGAGCTTGACAATTTAAAGAGGATGGGAGAGGGAGGGCAGTTGCCAGCCTATACCCCCAAAACTTTTAGGTGCCCTTAACAAAGACCTGGTGAACATCCACTAGTTTCTTTCAAAAAAACAAAGGCAGACAAAAGTGATGGTTTGCTGCAGCCATTTGCCCTCCCACTTTAGTATTTGATGCAAAGCTTCTAGGAGCAGTACCTCTGACCATCTGGAGAAAGAGGTCCAGCAAGTCACAGCAGCTACTCCTCCTAGCCACAGGAATGGTCTAAAACATTCTGCTGGCTGAGCTGAAGAACAAGATGATGCTCCTTCCATTTCCTAGCAGTTGAATCTTACCTCCAGATTGATGATCACCCAGCATCTTCCATTGCACATGAGAGCAGAAGGCTGACTTAGGTGCACAGGCTATGCGGCGCCCAGAGCTCCATCTGCTCCTGATGCTCCAACATGTACTCCTGAGACAGTTGCCACACTCTGTCTAATGTCCCTGCCTAGCCACTGCTGTCACCCACTTACCCAGCTGTCTTCCCCTCCCTCTGGACAGTGAAAGTGCCTGGTAACAAAGAATAGAAAGCGTATAGGAAAACACATTTCAAATATAAGAAACAATAAAACAGGTGCTCCCTTAGTAAATCATTTTTTGGAATGCCATCATCCTACAACAAGCCTCAAATTTTGGGCTATAGAAAAATTAAATAATAAGATAATTCTATCTAAAATAAGAAGCAGAGTAGATTTTGAAATTAAAATCTTTGGTTCTTGGAGGAACAAATGAAGAAGTTGACCTCTCCCTCCTTTCTGTGAATTCACTCAGAACTTTTTCTAGCCCAGTTGCATGACAGGTCTTTGAAAGTTATGTTACTCTCCCTTCTCCCACCCCTCCTTGTTTGTGATCCCCTGCAAACATTAAAAAAAAAATACCTTTGAGTCCAGTTCATGCATTTCTTTTTTTGTTCAGTCAATGGAATGAGATTCTCAGCTCCAGAAATGTCTGCAGTTGCATTTCATATTGGTACATACAGGCTTTAAGCAGTATACAAAGATTAGAATGATATGCTTTACGATGTGTGTGTGTGTGTGAATAGTTCTTTTAATTTTAAACTTTTTTTTAATGTAGCCCCTGAAAGAGGCAATTGAAGTATATACATATGCTGCAATATAGGGCTTTTTCCAAAATAAAAACAGCCATCCACTGAGCACTAAGAAATGTATCTCCCTTTTCTCCTGTGGTTCTATTGGGTGCCCTTGTTGTGCCCTGCTCCCAGGACCTAGGCATAGACTCTGATTCAGAGACTGTAACAGCAGAACCTGCTGAACAGGAGGAGACAGTACGACCCACTCCAGAGACAGAACAGGGGGCAGTGCCAGCCCCAGGAGAGAGCCCCGCTCCTTTTGACATGGAAGATAACTTACCAATACCCACCTTCTTCCAGTGGAGGCACCAAAAGGAACACCTACACCTATCCCAGTGAATTTATAACAAACAATTAACCAAGCATCAGCTGCGCCAATCTCTGAACCTATGAAAGCTGAGCCATTCGCCTTCAGAACTTGTCGGTGATTAACTGATTGCTTCTCCTACCATGCCTCTGCCTGTTGTTATGTGTTTGGTGTGGGAAATGAACATTCATAGCGTCCCAGATGGCTAAGTAAGATAAGTGAGGAAGCCCACAGCCAGGGGAACTCACTGACACAGAAGGAAGTCCAGCAGATGGTACTTTGCCAAGTGTGTATCATGCATCATTTTAATAGGAATTTGCATTAAAAGAGAAGTAGAAATCATTTGTATTTTCTTTATTTGACTTTATGTATTAATTTCAGCACTGTTTTTCTGTGCTTGGACTAGGAACAGAAAGAATATTCATCATTATTAATTTCTTGGCTGCAAAACAGATTTCCGAGTCTGCTGGAAATCTGGTCAGAAGCAATAATACAGTAGCCAATGATGGACTTGAGAAAAAATAGAGGATTTGCATTACCAAACATTAAAATTTACTATGAAGCAAGCTGTTTAACATGGTTTAAAACATGTTTCAGCTTGGACAATCCAAAGCTCCTAACTTTGGAAGGCCACAAACTCCACTTCGGATGGTATTCTTATCTATGGTATCAGAAAGCAAATGTTTAGAAAGGATTTAACAACCATGTGATTCGAAGATCTCTGTATAAAATATGGATGAAACACCAGAAATATTTATGCCTGAAGTTCCCACACAGTTTATTGCCCGTTGAAGTTCTTTCAGTTAAAGGTCTTAGAAGAGATATGGACTGGGTCACTTATAAAGAGCTAACTTACCCATGAGAGGGCGTGGTCCAAGTAAGAAGCCATCAGCAGTTACAACAGGAAGGAATCATAATAAATTTCCGTACCTCCAAATCCAAGAGAAGTTTAAAAAGGATTTAAAAGAAGGAGGAATTGAAGAGAACCCAATGAAGTTTGAAATAGAAATAAAGAAAGGAAACCAGCATCTGTTGTCAAGATTATATCAATTACTGCTACAGTATGATCTCGAGGAGGAAGTAATTAAAGAATATATGATTAACTGGGCAATCGATTTGGGTCATAATATTAACTTAGAGGACTGGGAAAAAGCTTGGAAAAAGATCATGACATTTACCAGATCTTATAGTCTACAAGAAAACGCCCTGAAAATGACTTTTAGATGGTACCTTCCCCCAGTTAGATGTTTAAGAATGCAAAAGAACAATGTGGGAAATGTCAGAAAGAAAAAGGCACTCTCTTTCATCAATGGTGGGGATGTAACAGAGGCCATTTCCGCATGGGCTAATAGAAACAGTGCAGAGCGTCCTCCAGGGAGGACGTCTGCACCTGGGAGTGGACTGGGTCGGACCTACTTAACGTAGATCTGAACCTCAGCCCGCTCCGGAACGACCCCAAGTGGTTGTCAAGCGTGCTTTTGAAAGACCGTTTAAAACAGGTCTTTCAAAAGCATGGAGTGCGCCATTCCGTGCCCACTCTCTGGTGCAGAATTGCAGGCTCGCACCAGTGCGAGCCTGCGATCTGCCGGGGGCGGGCTTGAGGCTGGCGAGCTTCAGCGGTTGGTTGAGACCCTCGGCCAACTGGAAGCCGACATTTTCGTCCCCAGAGCAGCGAGGAGCGACGAGCACGCACTGCTCTGGAGCAGCGCAGACCAGACCGGTAAGAAGTCCGGTAAGTAGCAGCACAGGGCGATCCCCTCACCCCGTGCGGAAACGGCCAGAGTACAAAAATATTGGTATATGGTCAGAGCAGTAATACAAAAAGTGGTACAGAAAAAGATTAATTTAGACCCACAACTTTTCCTGTTAGGAATATGTAACCCAAACGCAGTTTGGAGAGAGAATATAAATAGGCTAATCTGGCATATGATTACTACTGCAAGGATTGTTTACGCTCGACATTGGAGAAAAGCCTCAATTCCATCCAAAGAAGAATGGATTGAAAAATTAATAGAAATAGCAGAGATGGAGAAGCTTATCTACCTCTTAGACAACAACACAAACCATAAGTTTCTCCGAACTTGGCGGCCATTTCTAAGCTATTTGCAAAAAATAACATAAAATATAAAGTGAGAGTTGAGAATGTATAAAATACTTATTTTTTGCATAAACTGTAAAATGAGTACAATGAGAGCAACGAACATCCCTGTAAAGTTAACTGTAATTTTTTGATAAAAGATTTAAGAAAAAGAACATATATAATTAGAAGTCCCGTGACGATATTATAATTGTACATATGCTGCTAGCACAAGAGACTCTCTTAAAATAGTGGAAGTTATTGACTTAATGAGAATGAATATGATGTAATGACGATTATGATCTAATGATACGATGATGATGATGATGATGATGACGACGACAAAACAACAAATGTTACTGATGTAAGGAGAATAACTATATCGTAATGATGATGACAATGATGATAATAATGATGATTACCACGATGTAATGATGACAATAATGGAATAATGAATGATATAGCTAGTTAAGGGTGACTAGGATAGATCTGGGAGTTTGTTGTAATGAAAAGATTTGAGTTGGTTTACATATATTACAAGGGTCTCTTAGGAAGAAGGTTAAACTTCTTAGCACTAATATTAAAGGAGTAGTGTAATAAGAAAGAAGATACCCAATCTGTAGCTCTATTAGAGAAGAAAGTCAGATCTGTTTATTGTAGTATTGTCATACTCTGTATTGTCCTATGATGTTGTTACATTGTCTGGTTAAAAAAAAACTCTCTTTTTCTTTTCTTTTCTTAGGTATTAACCCTTTGTTTTTATGTAAGATCATTTGTCAATATTTCTTATCTGCTATTTGTTTGTACATATCTATAATTGTCCTTTGTATGGATATAAACAAAGGAATTTTAATTTAAAATATTCAGCACAAAAAAAAAATCAATAATACAGCAGTAAGAATTTTGAGCAGTTTCCCCTCTGGTGTTCACCCATACCAAATGTTTCAGAAAGTTATTCTGGGCATAAATACACGTGGGTTTTTCAGGTGAGAAACATAGAGTTTTGCATGTGCACACACAAAAATCTGTTTCCAGACAACCATGTGTGCTTTTTGTACAAGACTGCTTTTTTTTCTACACAAAAATGCAACAAAAATCTTACAGTCTTGCACAAAAAAGCCACATGGTTTTGTTATTTAAGACTGCTGTTTTAAGCGCAAGATTTTTTGTTGTGCAAGATTGCGGTTTCTGCATAGAAAACATCAATCTTGGTCAAAAACCACACACAGCTGGGCAGAACGGTGGGTTTTTAATTGTTTGTCAGCCAGATCACAGTACTGTTCTGAGTTTTTTCTACAAGCTCAAATGATTGCTTTTGCTAATAGCAAGATTTAAGAATCAGTCGGAGATGTCTGGGGCATGTAGTAGCATGGTTTCCCAAAGCTTGCCCTAACCTGCCCCCCTACAACAACAACAACAACAACAACAACAACAACAACAACAACAAATGGTGAAGGGTCTGGAAGCCATGCCCTATGAGGAGTGGCTTAGGAAGCTGGGTATGTTTAGTCTGCAGAAGAGGAGGTTAAGAGGGGGACATGATAGCCATGTTTAAATATTTGAAGGGATGTCATATTGAGGAGGGAGTGGTCTTGTTTTCCACTGCTCCAGAGACTAGGACAAGGAGCAATGGGTTCAAACTTCAGGAAAAGAGATTCCACTTACACCTCAGGAAGAACTTCCTGATGGTCAGAGCTGTTCAGCAGTGGAATATGCCGCCTCGGAGTGTGGTGGAGTCTCCTTCTTTGAAGGTTTTTAAGCAGAGGCTGGATGACCATCTGTCGGTAGTGCTTTGATGTGTGTTCCTGCATTGCGGGGGTTTGGACTGGATGGCCCCTGTGATCTCTTCCAACTCTGTGATTCTATGATTCTAATTTTGTAGATCATGAAAAACTATAGATTGCTCTTAAAGAAATGAGTGTGCTACAACATTTGATTATTCTGCTATGTAACTTGTACTCAAGAGACCACCATCAGAGAGAATACAGAGAAAGGGAATAGTTTCCAGTTAGCAAAAGGGTCAGCAAGGCTCCATTTTGTCACTCTATCTGTTTAACTTGTATGCTGAATATGTAAATAAAGCAGGATTAGACTCTGAGTATGGAGGCATGCAAGCTGGAGGAAGGAACATCAACAATTTAAAATACACAGATGATAACATACTATTAGCAGAAATTAGCAAATACTGGAAACAATTATTGAAGAAAGTTAAGGAAGAAAGTGCAAAGGCAGGCTTACAGCTGAATGTTAAGAAATAAAAAATAATCACCACGGTTAATTTAAATAAGTTCAAAGCAGACAATGAAGATATTGGAATAGTTCAAGATTTTTGATACCTTGGGTCAGTCATTAACCAAAATGTAGTCAAGCAGTCAAGAAAAAAGAAGAAGACTAGAACTTGGAAGGGCACCTATGAGGGAACTAGACAAAATCATCAAGTGTACAGACGTATCATTGAATAGTTAAGGTCATGATTGTCCATGACGACATATTTCTAATTTCTGTGTACGACTGTGAAAGCTGGACATTGAAGAAAGCTATTCAGAAGAAAATCAATTCATTTGAAATGTGGTGCTGGAGGAGTGTTCTACAGATACCTTGGACTGCTAACAAGACAAACGAATGTGTCTTAGAGCAAATAAAGCCTGAACCCCTCTAGAAGCCAAGATGACTAAACTGAGGCTGTTGTACTTCGGACTTATTAGGAGAAGACGTGATTCACTGGGAAAAACAATAATGCTTGGTAAGACAGAAGGCAGTAGGAAAAGAGGAAGACCACATTACAGATGGATAGACCCAATCAAGAAAGACATCCTGAATCTGCAAAACCTGAGCAGGGTGGTTGATGCTAGGTTGACTTAGAAGTTTCTCATTCATCGGGTTATTGTAAGTGGAAGTCAGTGGGACAGCAGTTAACAACAACTGTGCAACCAAACAAACTGCACCCCATATGAGAAAGATGTAGTGCAAAGGATTGCTACAATTACAGAATCAAGATGGAAGTGTAAAAGACAGTGGTAAAATTCCAGTAGCAGAGCAATGATATGAAGTGTGTTCATTAGTGGAACAAAGGCCTAGTGTGAAAGGGCCCATACAAGTCCCTGGGCCCGAGTCTCCTGCATGTTGACACTTTCTTATGTCAACTTGCAGGAAAAAGAAATTATGAGGGAATCCTGAACTTTCATATTTCCTATCCAATATATCATTTTCCTGTAAATATGAAATGTTAGTCATAATGCTTTAGAAGGCTAAGAATACTGAAGGAGGGTTTAGTATTTTCAGTCACCAAACATATATATCACTAAGTATATCAGTACTTCCTCTTTTAAGTGTTCTTACCAGCTCAGTGCAAAACATGAGATAGAATGACCCAACTCTGAGCTGAGCTACAGTGGATGCTTATTAGAACATATTTGATGATATCTCCAGACCTTGCTCCATGATATCACAAGACATTGCCCAAGGTCTCAGAGATGGGCCATGAAATCGCAGGGCCTGGGATGCTGCTGACCTGGCACTTGTAGTAGTGTGAAAGGCACAAATGTCCAGAGAAATCAAGAAAGTGGGGGTATTTAGGGGTAGGGCTTGTATGCTCACTTTGTCCCGCCTACAATTTTAGCTTCCAGTTGAGCATGCTGAACACATCCTGGGGGTTATTTTCACCTGATGACTTCTGCAGTTCAAGTAGTCATTAACAGCACAGCCACAAGGGCAACTGCTGGGCTGCCTCAACACATTTTGCCATTGAGGCACAGCAGTAAATGGTGCCTCCATAATATACATAGCACTCAAGACCAGCCATGTTATGTAGTGCTTACTGGGAAGAAAAATGTTCCTTCCCCTGGCAGTAAAAATACAACAATTTTAAGAACCAGCTCTTTACTGGCCCTTTGTAATTCACTAAGCTAGATAGCCCCAACCAAAACCAGAGCACAAGTACATTATCTAAAAACTTTTGGACATTCTTCATATATCCTTACTGCCACCACAGCAGTACTTACAAATAAATGAACATTTCCTTCATTTATTACAACATTACATTGGTTGTGTACATCGAAATCAAACTTTTAGTACCTGAAATGAAGACCTTAGTTATTTTTGTCACTCTAGAGTGAAAATAGCACTAACAGTTCTGCATTCATCAGTGTATTCAAAGTGCTTCAGCACCACCTGGTGTTCATAGCCAAAATTTATTTTCACTCTCAATTCACCATGCCTTATATTATTAGGTCAGTAAATGTGTTAGGATGTTGCTGTGCAGCTACAACCATGTACAGCCATTTCCCCCCCAAGTAAATGCTGTTGATTTTAATAGAATGTGTTCTGAGATAAGTGTGCATATTTACACAAGTGGGCAAAGAAGAGCAAACTATATGCCAGGGTTGGGGCGGTAAGCTTTCTCATTTTTCCTCACTCCCCACAAGTGACTTTAAGGTGTTACAATCTATAACTATAATCTATACAATCTATAACATCCCAGGACCATACTAGGGTATCAGTTTAGTCAGAGTTTTCTACTAAGTTCTTGGACTATTTTATAAGAGGCTGAATAATGATGGAAGACTTCCACTGTTACATCTGTTCAAGTTTATTAAACACTCACACACATAAATCGAACATATCTAACTACCACAATCATTCTTATGTGGTCAAAGTAGAATTTATCAGTGTGTATGGGAAACCCCAAGGTTTATGTGAATAAAAAAACAAACAACTCCAAAATACTCATATGAAAACCAGACATGTTCTGTGGCTACTGAAAGCTCACTGACTATTGGGGAAGAGGAGAAAGAAAGCCACATGAAAGAGGGGTACAATATTTTGTTGCAAGCCTCACTTGGCTACTTCCAAGTATAGGTGTCCCTTGCTTTTCATCAACACATTTTTCGGCATTCCATTGCTTCAGTGCTTGCAAGTTACATACAAGATCCATAAATTTGATAAAAGTTCTGTTCTTTCACCAGTTCTTCTTCCCTACAGTGGCTCACTTGGGACTGCTCTCATGCACATGCACGCAGTCCTAAGTCTTGCCTATGGAAAGAGCAGACCCTTCATTGAATTAATGGAACTCATCTGCAATTTGCAAGTGTTAAAACAGCAGGCTTTCATCAGTTCTTCTCACCTATGGAGGCTTGTATGGGATTGCTCATACATATGCATGCACTATCTGCAAAGCAAGCTGAGACAGGGAGAAAGGGGCCAAGGCAACTGAGAGACTTTGCAAGCAGCACATGTGCACAGTCAGTCACAAGCCAGCTTCCTTAATTCTGTCATGGTCCCTACATGGGTTCTGCTTTTCAACCAGTTCCTCTTTCTGACAGTGTTCTGGTCTCTAACCCATCAAGTAAGTGGAGGAAGCCTATACTTAGAACTATTCCACACCTCTGTGAAGCATTTTACTTCAGGACATTCATCTTAGGAACACAGAAAGCTATCTTATATCTTTCTAGTTCAGTGGTCCTTTTGGCCTGATAGGTATGTTTGGAATTTGGAGAGAGCAATATAGGTGCTCTCTGAAAATGGCTGCCATGATGTAGAAACTTGCTTGCCCTTTCATAAACTGAATGACATGCTTGATAATTTGCCCAAGAACCTGAATGCAAGACACTGGAGGTGAGTCTGAGTTCCTGTGTAGAAGACAGACAGAAAAGACTCAAAGACAAATTAACACAGCTGAGAAAATGGAATATAAGTTGAAATAGAGTCTGTGCCCCAAAAACTATATTTGTCCCTACAAATACAACAATTTTGCAGAAGGCAAACTGGTGATGTGCTGCAGAACAGGTTGGTGGTTTGCTCTGCTGTATGCTAGACTCATGTTTAATTCTCTTTTTTAAAATAATCTAATTTAAAAAATCAGGAGGAGGCAGGAGGCCTGGCTGGCATCAAGGGCTGTTTCCATGGGCACATTGGTGTCCATGGACAGCACTCTAGGTATCCCAGTTCTTGTTCATCTTGCACTAATGGTTGCAGACAGGCAATGCAAGGCAAAGGCCTACCTAACAATGTGAGTTACTGAACATAGGATATTTTGTATGCAAAGCATATAGTCTGCCATTAAGCAAGCCCTCTTCTCAAAACAATAATCAAGCATCCAAATAGGTTTGGATTTTTAACATGGAGAAATGTGCCATCCCCCCCTGTCCAGAATAGGTTCTGGCCCTTTTTTCTTGAACTGTTAGAGGATGAAGAATATGTAAAGTAAGATGTAATATTAGACAAAGCCATTTACAAATAACAGAAACTGGTCAGTTCACACAGCCTCAAAATGATGCGTCCTCGCCAGGCTCAAGAGCAAAAATCATGTGGAGTCGTGACAAGACTGATGAGACTAACCAAAAGACGGCTTCTCCAAATAAGGATTCATAATAATTTAAAGGACCTCTAAAGGTCTGACAGTGAAGGAGACTCCCCACCAAGGGTTTATCTATGGTTGTGTTTATATGAACTTTACATGTAAATATTGAAGGTCTATCTCCACCTGCCTTTCTAAAGCACTGCAAAACTGAATTTGTTACTGTTGAGTGAGACAGATGGATTAGAGTTCAGAAACTGAAAAATAAATCAAATAGCAATTTGGCCTTGTAATAAAGAACAAACTAATTATTTTGGAAAAAGAGAAGAAACACTGATGCTGAAGTTGGATTTTAATTAGATGGTGACTTACCTGTTTTTGTAAACATACCTTGGAGGGGAGGCTCTAAATTTGGGTAAAATGGCTCTGACTCTGTGCTTATTAAAATTCAGGCTTCAGTTGCCAGGATGTCCAAGGACACTGCCATCTTGAATAAAAGTGTAGCAGATTTACATGATAATGTAAAGAAGATGCTTGATGAGAAATTAAAAACGGAGGTTACAGAACAAGTTAAATCACAGATCATGGGATAAATAATTCTTGTCAAGGAGTGGTTTGAAAAACAGAGCAAAGAGGTTGCAGCCTCTATTCAATATTTAACAATTATTACTGGAAAATGAGAAAAAAAGATTTCTCATAGTTAAAAGAGCATAGCAATTTTACAAGATTTAGGCCATCTCTGCACAGCGTCACTGAAATGCATTACCTGCAGATTGTAGTCGTTTCTGGGACTGCAATTCTGCATGACATCACCATCCAGTATTTGGCCCATCCGCAAGCGTCACTAGGATGCATTATTTGAACTACGGAAAAAATCTGTCTTGCACCACCTCATTTGCATACATCCTGTCTGCTGCCTCAATGCGGAAACATTAAAGCACTTTACTGCACAATAAGAAAATGGGGGGACAGGTGTTCCCAGCTCGTCACCCATCCCCACCCCAGAGCAGATGGGGAGCTGCCATTTTTGAGCTACCTGTCCATTTTGGGGTCAGTAAAAATTCACCCCGTTGTTCAGAATTTTTTTTTAATGTTTATTAGTGTCCCTTTTTAAAAAAAAATAAAGGGAGGTCAATCGGGGTGGCGAGGCAAAGGCAGGCAAGGGATAAGGACTCTGTAAGATGGAATAAACCCTCCACTTCTGTTCACATTAAGGGGGCGAGGTGCAGAACAGAGTTGCTACTGCGCTTCAAGAGAATCTGCCTTAACTATGCTATGATAACTATGCTTACGGTGTCTCATGCAGAAAGGGTCTTAAAAAGGTCACAAGATAGTGTCATGCTGATGGAATTTAAACTTAAAGAATGTAGCTCAGACGAAGGATAGTTCTGGAACAACTGGATGATTTTAATAAGACAATGTTAGAAGCCATGGATAAATTGATGACAGTTCCCTGGGACATCTTGACTCTGATTCAAACAATTTAGAGGCAGAATTCCACTTATGCACAGAAGAAAAATTTCCCAAGACGTGTTATGATATATTCTAAACAGAAAAGTATCAGAGATGGAATTTTGAGAGCACATTTCAAGGAAAAACTTAAAATAAAAGACCCTGAAATTATTATATTTAAAGAGTGCTCAACGGAAATTTTAAATATAAGTTCAAGGAAAAATGTCCAGAAAGGGTGCTCAAAAAACAGAGACAACATAAGAACCTGGTGGAGGATCTTCAGAAAAAAAGATATTCCTTTCCATTGGGTAGCTGCAGAAAGTTTGATTGCTATCTACAAAGACAAAAAATATATACAACTAGCGTATTTACCCAGCGTTGCCCGGGATTTTATTTTCTCATAGGTAACACTTGTTAAAAATAGCTTAGGAATTACCTTACCTTAGGAGTTAGATGCGGTTGAAATACACAGATTTGAGATCTTATGTCTCTAATTCCCCAAATTGCCTTGTCTAGTAGCTGCAACTTTGTCAGGGATTCCAGGCAGGGAACCCTGGGAAAATGATCAGCTCACTGAAAAGATGTTGCATCATGCTTCAGCTGTGGGTAATTGCAAGGTTGCATAAGAAACTGGGGTTGTGTGCAGATGGTAGAGGGAGGTGTTCAAACCTCTGCCTGATTGGTTGTAAATATGTATATAAGAAAGCAATCCCCAGTATGTATTTGTCTGTTGACAATTTGTCTGGCGCAAGCCTTTGTCCATCTGTTCCATGTTGTGTACATATCGGAACGTTGCTACAAGATAAAGTGCCTCCTGTTCGGAAGAAACTCCTCCATGTGTGAGTATCCTTACTGAGGAACAAGGCTGCTGCTGTTGGCTCGCTGCCTTCTGGTTTTTCCACTGCATCTCTGTGAGGTTGAAACTCCTATCATCCCCCAACAGTGGTTATGGGCCCAGACCCAGAGTGCACAGCATCCACAGCGCACTTGTAGTTGTTTTCCCCTGGATACCGGGACTGTTTTTGACTGTTTGCCTGGCTCTCCGGTGCCTTGGGAGTCTGTGTTTTGGCAGAGAGACAGTTAATCTTCAGTCCGGAGCTCATCAAGGTCACTGCGGCCAGCTGCTTTGTTTGTTGAATTTTCCTTACAAAGGCAGCAGTATGGCTGAGGGAGGTCATCTGCGTTTTGAAAAATTGACCGACGCCAATTATCAAAGCTGGCAAATTTATGTGAGAGCCGCTTTGACGAAGGAGAACCTGTGGAACGTTTTGGAAAATGAGAGACAGCCCCCAGAAGGAGCAACTGCTGCTCAAATGGCAGAGTTCAGAGTTACTGACGAAAAAGCCAAAGTAGTTATTTTACTTACTTTAAGTCCTTCCCAGTTGATTCACGCTGCTGCTGCAGACACAGCATATCAGCTCTGGCAGGCTTTGAAGCGTGTGCATCAACCTTCCTCGTGTTTGTCCAAAATGCTATGGACGAAAAGACTGTATAACACAAAGTTATGTCCCGGAAGCTGTGTGAGAGAGCACCTCATGCTGATGAAACAGCTTTTTCAAGAGACAGCTGAAAGGGGGGTAAAAATTCCAGAAATGCAAAAAAGTTTTATTCTGCTGGGAAGCCTCACTAAGGAGTGGGACTTTTTGATGTACAGCCTGCAGGGTGTGCGTGAGGAAGAGCTGACTGTAGACCTGGTAGCCGGGAGGATCCTGGAGGAAGTCCAACGTAAGCAGTTCGATTCCAGACTGCAGTCACAGGGAGAGGCAGCTCCAGAGGAGAAGGCATCTGAAGAAGAAGGAGTGTGCAGCTATGCCAGACGCTGCTACAGATGCAAGAGAGTTGGCCATCTCCAGAAGGACTGCAGAATGCCAGCGCCGAGCAGAGGGAAGAAGACAGCCCAGAAGCGAAGGGGCGTGTCGTCACAGGCTGAAGGCCATGTGTCTGTGGCAAAAGAACAGTCTGAGAGTGGTGTGTGGTTGCTAGACAGTGGTGCAACTCACCACATGGTGAACAATTTAAAGCTGTTGAATGATGTAACAAATGCAAATATAACAGCAATTTCCCTTGCAGGTGGGGCACCAAGCAAGGTGCAGAAGATGGGTACTGCATATGTGCCATGCTTTGGTAAATCATTCAATAATGTGTTGTGTGTTACCAACCTGCAGAATTGTATTTTGAGTGTCTCCCAACTGACCAGTGAGGGTACAAAGTGGTGTTTGAAGGGGAGAAATGTACAATAACTGAGAATGGTATGTTTTGTTCAAAAGGGGTGAAAAAGCAGGGGTTGTACCACATGTTGCCCAAAGGAAAAGTGGCAAACGTTAACCCATTGTGTAACAAACCTCTACATGATAAGTGTATACATTATCTCCACCGACTGATGGGACATGCAAGCTACAAAAGTTTGCAGGAGTTGGCAAAGGTATGCCCTGGATTACAAGTCAGAAATTGCCCTAAGTTTCTAGATTGCTCTGTATGCAAAAAGGTTAAGGTAAAGGCTTATCCCATTGCCAAGAAAAGCAAGTGTGTCACCCAACGTCCTTTTGAGGTTGTACATGCAGATTTGGCTGGGCCATTCAAGCCAACTGAAGGGCAAAATAGATATGTCCTGGTAATTGTAGACAGACACACCAGGTACTCCTATGTCTATCTACTGAAAGAGAAAGGTCAAGCAGCTGAAAAGTTCCAAGAGTGGGTGAATGCTGTTGAGAGGGAATTTCCTTATAAAGTGGCCAGTCTTGTATCAGACAGAGGGGGAGAATTCCTGTCCAATAGCCTGCAAGCCTGGATGCGTAAGAAAGGCATAAGGCATAAAACCACCAACCCCGCATCTCCCGGGGAGGATGGTCTTGCAGAAAGCAGAATTGGGCTGTTAAAACAAATGAAGGACTGTATGATGGAGGATGCCCAAGCCCCAGCAAGACTTTGGGGAGAAGCAATAGTGACAGCAAACTACCACATAAACAGGTTGTGGAGCTCAAGTGTGAAGCAAACTCCATATTGCCTATTGTATGGTAGAGCGCCAAACCTGAAGCATCTACGTGTTTGGGGTCAGTTTGCTAGTGTGTATATTCCCCCATGTTTCAGAAAGTCTGGAGAGGAGAAATCTAGACGGTTACGCTTTGTGGGATATGAAGGTAACAAATATAGATTTCTACACCATGCTGGCAAAATAGTGTATTCCAGGAGTGCAAACTTTGAAATCCATTCAGGATGGGATAGACTGCACTGTAACCTGGGTAAAAGTGTGAAAAGTGGGAAAAGACTGCACTGCGATCAAGAGGTTTTAATTCCCCTGGGGAAAAGTGTGAAAAGTGTTCCCGAAATTTCTGAAAATGGAGGGGCAGTGATGTCTGATGAGGAAAAGGACAGTGTCCCGGATCCACTTGAAACCTCTGAAGATGGAGGGGCGGTGATGGCTGATGATGAAGAAGAAAGTACTGAGGAAGGTACTGAGGAGGAGAAGCCAGAAGTCTCAATCGACATCACACCAAAGAGTTCAACACCGCCACCTAGTGCTGAACCTGCGTTTAGGGTCAAGCAAGAGCCTCGCACTGAGGCCAGCACTAGTTCCAGAAGTGGTTCCAGTAAAAGTGGGTCAGAAAGTACCCAACTTGCTCAGTCAGGAAGCAAAGTCATGCTTATCCCTAAAAGGTCAGGAGGAGGGTATTTTGTCGTCCCATGTGACTGAAGCAGAAAAACTTACAGTGTAGGACTACATTGGGGTATAGTATCAAAATGTGGGGCAAATGGTCCAAGATGGGATTTTGTGCTTGCAGTATTGTCCATCTGTGGATCTGCTCACAAAGGCACTTCCAGTAGTAGGCCATGAGAAGTTGGCAGGTGAACTGGGCCTTGCCACCAAGGTGTAAGGTGGAAGATGAATTGTACCCTTGACTGTATGTACTGTATGTATTATGTAACATGTACTGCATGACATGTATGGATAGTGTCCTACACAGTGGCCTGACCATTTTGGAGGGGATTGTCAGGGATTCCAGGTAGGGAACCCTGGGAAAATGATCAGCCCACTGCAAAGATGTCGCATCATGCTCCAGCTGTGGGTAATTGCAAGGTTGCATACGAAACTGGGGTCGTGTGCAGATGGTAGAGGGAGGTGTGCAAACCTCTACCTGATTGGTTGTAAATATGTATATAAGAAAGCAATCCCCAGTATGTATTTGTCTGTTGACCAAACCGGTGTCTGGCGCAAGCCTTTGTCCGTCTGTTCCATGTTGTGTACATATCGGAACATTGCTACAAGATAAAGTGCCTCCTGTTTGGAAGAAACTCCTCCGTGTGTGAGTATCCTTACTGGGGAACAAGGCTGCTGCTGTTGGCTCGCTGCCTTCTGGTTTTTCCGCTGCATCTCTGTGGGGCTGAAACTCCTATCATCCCCCAACAAACTTTTGTCCATATTCCCCAATCCAATCTGTATTCAGAGTTGTTAGAGGTTTGATTTGTGAGGGGAATTGCTGCTAGGCCTCATCTCCATAGCAACCGGCCTATTTAGACCTCTCTGGATGAAAATGCTAAAGGCCCCTCCCTGAACTGCCAACCCCAGAATTCGATAGAATCTTCACA
This sequence comes from Cyclura pinguis, assembly GCA_030412105.1. Taxonomy (NCBI): domain Eukaryota; kingdom Metazoa; phylum Chordata; class Lepidosauria; order Squamata; family Iguanidae; genus Cyclura; species Cyclura pinguis. Next base: position 59,887,259 of record CM059604.1, read on the forward strand.
GCCAGCCAATCATATGAGGTCTTCATCTGACTGATGCAGACAAATTCACGCACAAACTTTGACTTTTATATAGTAGATAAATTCTATGGAATCAGTGGAAGATTTGCTTTAAAAGTTGGAGGAGGAGACTTTTGAAGGAGAAAGGTAAAAGATAAAGTAATTTCAAGAAGAATAAGGATATATAATAAAGAATATAATAAAAGATTATAATGAAACAAACAAAAAATGAATTTAAAAATAATGTCATGGGTTTCCAATGGACTAAATTAGCCTCAGAGAAGGAAAATAAATTGCCATTATAAATAAACAAACAAATATTATGTGATCTGCCTTCAAAGGACTCATATGAGGAAAAAAGTTCGTAGATGTTTACAGAATAAAACTTTGGGCCTAAAATTTGTGTTTCCAAATAATAACAAAACAAATGGAGTGGTCTTTTATATAAAGCCCAAGCTCCAGCTGATGTATCAAGATGAACAAGGACGATATCTAACTGTGACAACTAATTACGATAATAAGATAATTCAACAAATGACTTTCTATGCTCCAAATAATTAGAAAGCAACATTTTATGACAATTTATTAAAGAAGACATCAGACTTGGACTTATAAAATTTGATTTACAGGGAGGATTGGAATGCAGTGGTGGATCTTAATTTGAAAAACTGTTCTGAAAAAGGAATTAAAGGAAACCAAGGGAGATTGCCTAAAACTTTCTACAAATACACAGAGCACTTTGCGTTAATAGATGATATCTGTACTCAAATGCTAGAGACTATACTTTATTTATTTTTTTTTCAAATCTTCATGAATCTTTTTCTAGAGAAGATATGTTTTGGATTTCCAAGAATGTGGTTAATCTAGTGAAGAAGAGGGATATTTTGCCAAAAATGATATCAGGTCATAATCCCATTATGATGTCTCTGAAAATGGACCAAGCGAATTTCAGCTAGAGACTGAAATTGTACAGAAGTGTAAAAAAGATGTATAGCTTGTTCTTTTTCTGTAAATTTGTTTATTTGTATGTTTGTATTAAAATTAATAAATATGAATTTCTTAAAAAGAATGTCTGTCTACCAAGGTAACAGGACAGCATTAGATGGACCAATGATGTGACTCACTCTGTGTGTGTGTGTGTGTGTGTATTCCAGTTAAGGTTTAACAATAATCAGTCCACTGCATTCCAAGGACTTCCAGAAACTAGACAGATACTTCACAGTGAAACCTGTAACGGTAAATAAAACCTCACCCCTTTTCTGTTTTGTTGGTACCAGCAGGTAGGAACAACAGTACTTCTGCTTGCCTAGAAAAAGATGAGAAGTACTGATCTGAACAAGTTCCTGTTGAACGTGGCTTGCTGCTGTCGCTCCTTTCAGCTGAAGCTTTGTTTCATTGACAGTTGCTATCGCTAGCATCAATAATTTAAAGTCACAGACACCACAACCATGTAAATAATTTAAAAAAAAACCCCTATAATCTCCATCTTTCCTTAGTGCTGAAAAATCAGCTGGCTCCATACTTTTCTTATGCACCAACCTTTGTCAAAAGGAATCTGTACCACAGCCAAGTGACAACCAGCAACCTTGCAAGAGTGCCACAAAATAATATATAGGAAAAAGAATATAGTTTTGTAGTATATTGTGTGCAAGAGAGACTTTGTTGAATTGGAGCGTTGTTGTTTTTCCAGACAACTAATGAAATGTGAGATGTTCAGGTGCTACCAAAATACAATGCATAGGGAGCAGTGGGGGCTGAAATTTTGTGTGAAGAATATTCTATAGAAGAATGAGGACATCATTAGGCTGGGGCAAAACCTTAAATAAATCATCATTCCTGGAGAAACCTTGAGATACTTTCCAATTCCTACCAGGAGTGTAAGAGAGTGGAAAGTGTGTGTGTGTGTGTGTGTGTGTGTGTGTGTGTGAATCAGTCTTCTTCTCTGAAAACATATATACAAACCAAGATTTAAAAGTTAGCAGGTGGCCATCTGAAATGAATGATGGTGTTATTTTTCCTCACATACTGAGATATGATGTTAGCTCTACAAGAAGAGCAAAACAATTGCTTTGTAGGACAGTTTTCCAACAAGGGCTGTGTATATTGTGAAATTTCTTAGAGAAATCAGGGTCAAGTCAAGTCATTTTGCAGCTATCCTTTCAGCTTTCCATGTAGAAAAGCCAGTTGGATTTTTCTTTGACACTGGTAAGGGTAGAGCATCCTTCACCACACCTAAGGGCAATAACCTAAATTGAGAGAGTAGAGGAAAATGTATGACAAACAGCCATCAATTCCAGCACTTTCCTATTACTTCCCAGAATCTGCTACCCCATACAACTACCTTCCGCTGCCTAATGGTAGTTCCAGCTCTGCTACAGAACTAATTCAGCAGCCTACTGCTATCATGTCTTGGCTGTCAGTGATTCTCTTGGTATCAGTCCTGCTCATACAGTTATTGGGAATGGCAAATAAATCTGTACAAGCAATGGAACATCAGAAGATGATTGCCACAGCAGAGTTGAGAAAAGCAGTGCTCAGAAAAGAGTAAATGGGGCAATTTATTTGTTTTGCTTTTTTTTTCTGGCCATGATTGTTGGAGTCCAAAAAAGTAATTCTTCTAAGCTTTGGTGAAAAGGGAGTGTCAGTTTCTATGATCACAGCTGCAGCCACGGAAATCTCCCCCATCTTCTCAGAGGGCAGATAGCTCGTGCAAGTAGGCCGTTTGAGTGAGATATTAGTTGCAAACAGTATTTGTGGGGAGGACACTCTGATTGTCAGTGTGCTTCTGAAATGGTCAAAGCACTATCTCAAATGGCTGGAAATGTTCATAGTCCCAAGGTTCATACCAATCGAGGTGATGTTGCTGTCAATTTCCCTTAACTTAAGGAATGGATAAAGCTATGTCAAAGTAGATTTGTTCTCTTTTGTTCCAGAAGACAAAATTAAGGCCATTTCTGCACTACACTGTTATAGTGCTATTATTCCACTTTCAACTTCCTGTGGAATTCTGGGGTTTGTTGTTTACTGAGGCCAAAGACCTCCCTAAACTGCAAATCCCAGAATTCCTTAGGATGTTGAAAGTGGAATATAGCACTATAACAGTGTAGTACAGAAATGACCTGAAACCAGTTGTTGGAAATTTAAAGAAGGCAGATTACGGGTAGACTTTAGGATTCATTGCCTAAAGGCAGGAGTGACTTGGTGTGGAACATGACTTCCTTGGAAGGGACTGGACTCTCCTTCATTGGAGACATTTAACCAGCAGTAGAATGAATGTTTGTCAGAGAATCTGGAGGTTGCATCTTGCAATAGAGATCCCATGCTAAAGGCTAGGGTCTTTCTGCACTACACTGTTATAGTACTATTATTCGACTTTCAACATCCTGTGGAATCCTGGGGTTTGTAGTTTAGGAAGGAGCATTCAGAATTCTCAGCCAGAGAGCCCTTTGGCCTCAGGAAACTACAAACCCCAGAATTCCACAGGATAGTGAAAGTAGAATAATAGCACTATACTAATGTAGTGTGGAAAGGCCCTTTGTATAAGAGAAGAACTGGAAATGGGAAAGAATTTTGATGGTTACAAGATTCCTACCAGAATTGCCTTCTGAGTTTCACTGCAAGATAAGAGAAATGTGGACATTCTTGAGGACTGCAGCATGTTTCATACACACAAAATCATCCATAAGATTTTTAAATGAAATCGCCAGAAAAAATGTACAATTGAAACATTCTGTATAAACATGCTTTAGATAATGAGAAGAACGTGTAAAATGTGTAGAAAAATGCCTAGATTAGGAAAAGGATGTAAATGTGTACTCACACTGTGGAAAATGTGTATAGAACACGTACATGAATTTCCAGTAAAAGAGTAAACTAAAATCCTGCAAACTAATACAAATAAAGCATGCAACAAGAATGCACATGGAATTTAAAGAAATGCAACAAAATTCAAAATTTCAGATCTCCAAGTAGGATTGTTACATTTTCTGTTCCCTGGGAAGATATCTGCATTGCTCTCTGGTGAACAGCAATTTGGATAATGAAATGGCCAGTGGCTCATGGCCTTACTGCACGGGAGGAGAGGCTTATCCTGTACCAATGGGATGAGGCAAGTCTCTCCTACTTGGACCATGGGGTATTGGGTAAAATGTTTTGCTCCTTCTACCTCAGTGCTGACACAGAGTCTTCAGCCACTCAATTTTTTCTTCTCCTATAGATATTAAATTCACCAGATATTCTACTTCCCTATCAAAAAAGTTGGCAATCCAGAGTGAGGTCCAAAAACTAAGTTCACAATACAACTCTGTTGTTAAAACTAGCTGAGCTAGCCTTGTATGTTGCCTGAACAGACATTGTGAAAGAGGGCAGAGCATGTGGAAATGAACAGAGCCTGTGGCAGTCACCATATTAAAGAAAGCTTATATTAATAAATCAGTTGAACTCCAATCACTTTACTAACATTACATGCATCCGAAGGAAAAGGCATCCTTTTAATTTTAGGTGAGGTAGACATATGGTTTATCACAGCAGGGCTACATCCACATTGTACAATTATGACAGTTTAATCACACTTTTAACTGCCACGGCTTCATCCTATGGAATCCTGATAAGGTAGTCTGCTAAGGTACTTAGAATTCTCTCTTAGAGAGTTCTAGTCTACTGCCCTTTAGAAGAAAATTTTAAGTATTCACCAAACTACAAATCCTAGGATTCCATAGTATAGACTCACAGAAGTTAACATGCTATCAAACTGCTATGTAATATGGATACTACCTAAGCCATTTTCGCACTAGCCTGTTATAGTGCTTTAGTGCAAACCTCAGGATTCAATCCGACATTGAAAGTGGAATAATAGCATTATAACAGGCTAGTGCAGAAATGGCCCTAGATAACATATAAGAAGAACTATTCCTTCCTGTATGTGTGTGTGAGAGAGAAATTATCTTCTTTTAGATAGCCCCAGGTAGTTCCATTTTTGTAAGAAAATTATGTTTAAAGAAACTTTTCCCCGACTTCCGGTTTGAGAGTGAGTTGGGAAGTGCGGTCCTTCGGCTGCTGCTGTGGACGAGCCGAGGGTCTGCCGCCATCACTTATTACCACAGGCTGAAGAAGACCCCAACCCCAGGAAGGGTTTGGGGCAAGAGACAGGTCCGAAGCAGATGACTAAGGCCCCCCCCTTTTTTTTGGTGTTTTATAACCCGCGAAGAGGAAGAACCGCAAGCCGAGCTTCTAAACCAACCTCACAGCGACAATGGAGGGTAGAGAGCAATCTCTCTGCCCTATATTCCTGCCGCCGAATTTATTCCTGTGAACCAAAATTGGGCATTTGCACGCCCTGGCTAAGCAATTTTTCTCTTTTTTTTCCCTCTTAGAGGAAACAAAAGGAAATCAAAAGTAAACAAGGGGAAGGCCTTGAGGAGGAATGGTTAGTTTCCCCTTAAGAAGGAGCTTTGTGTAGGAGCCAAGCATTTTTGTTTTGTTTTGTTTTATTACACTTTCAAAAGCAGTATAAGAAGCTAGAATAGCCAGCTGTAACCAAAGCTGTAACCAAAGACTGCTATCTCCAAGCATCATCAGGTATTTTTCCATGATATAAATGAAAAAGGAGAGAGCTAGTAGCTGGTGTTTGGTGACTTTGTGATTTACAAACCTTGTAACAATTGCTACTACAGTTAAGAATTGCTAAGAATTGTTAAGAATTGCTGTTGTCGTTGGCTGCTATGCGGTATCAGCTGCTATTAACTTCCAGAGAACTTTGAACCACTAAGTTTGAATAACAGCATAGGAAATTATTTTGAGACTGGCTGAAAAGTTAACAATTAATACGTTTTGTAGTAGGGGCAGCAGTATCAGATTGATTGAATAATAATGTTAAATACACCTCAACTGAATTACTAAGCCTGATTGAGCTTGAGGCTGAGATTGACCGAGGCTGAGATTGAGAAGCTGACTAAATGAAACTTCTGTTGGATTTGATGGAGAGTTGAAAGTTGGAACTGCATGTAAAGTTGGATATTAAGGCTGTTAATTTCTCTACTGTAAATGAAGGCAGAAGAAAGGACAAGAAATTGAGTTTGTCATTACCCTCTTTCTTTGGAGAGTTGAAAGAATTATAAGAAGATAAGAATTGAAGAAGGAAAGATACCAGTTGGACTAAAGGAGTGAGAAAAAAAGAAAAATGTTCTGCATTGTATGTTGGAATATAAAAATATGTTGTATGCTGTATGGCATTGCATTGTATTGTGAATTTTAAGTACTGCAAACATATATAACTATTTGTTTGTATGCATATAAATCTGTTGTAAGAGTATATGTACACATACATACAGGCACATATGACTCACTAACATGTCATAATGTATTGTGATACATTGTGATATTTGGTGGGAAAAAAGAGGATAAGAAGGAAGAAGGAAAGAAAAAGGAGGGGGAAGGGAGGAGAAAGGGAAGGAAGGAAAGAGGAGGAAAAAAAGAAATCCAATTCATTGTAAGCCTCTTTATATGAAAGGTTAAAGTCAACCCCCTAGTTTATGATTGATGAGTGTAGTAATGATGATTGTGATTTTTGTGATTTTCTCATTGGTAAATGGATTGAAGACCTGTCTAAACATTTTGTTAGGGATTTAAAAGGCACAATTCATAAGGTATATATTGAATGCAAATACACTGATAGAAATATTATTATTGTTACTGACACTGAATTAATTGACTGACTAGATAAGTTAGGGGGAAACTAATTGTGGAAGAAGTGTAACAGTTGAAATATAATTGATATACTGCTTTAAAATAACACTACACACAATATTCCTAGTCTAGTTCTAACTGAATTTAATTGAAGATGAGATCAGGGAAGGCTAGAGGGTTAGAATCACAGAGTAAAAGAGTTTCAACTGATGAACCACCCGGATATCAGAGAAAATTTATGGATGAGATTTGATCCTATATGGTGGAAATAAAAAAAGATTTGAGAGACCTAAAAACCCAAATATCTGATATGCAAAATACTCTAGATCAGGTAAAAAAAGATGTGAATTGTAACAGAAAAGAGATTGACAATAATAAGAAATTCAAACTTTAAAGCAGAAGGTTGACTCTTCTTCAAATGATCTTGAAAACAATTGGACAGACTTGCAATGGTAAAACAAAGACAGATGGACTCCTGGATAAGTATAAGGGTTTTGGAAGAAAGAAGGAATGAAAATGTAAGAAAAAGAATGGTGTGTCTTCTAGTGGACTTTTTAGAGATTGAGGAAGATGAGATGGATGGAGAAATTGACGCTGTTTATAGGGTCCAATCTGTTATGGCAAAAAAGAACGGTCTTCCAAGAGATGTGGTGGTCCAATTTAACAAAAAATCAATCAAAGATCGATTGGTGGTAGAACATAGTAGATCCCCCTTGGCAGATCAAGGTAAACAGCTTATCTTATTAAGAGAAATCCTACAAGAATTTTATAGAAATGAAAAGACTATGATTTTCTGGTAACTAAACTCAAGACTAATCAGATTATGTTTCGGTGGGACAGCTTAGAAGGGGTAACCTTAAACTTTAAGGATCAGAGATTTAGGATAAATTCTATAGACAAGGCTCAAGATTTCTTAAGAAGATATGGACAGGAATTGACAGAATCCACTTCAGTATCATCTACAGAACCACAGAAACAAGTGAATGAACAGTCTAAAAATCTCGAGGAGAAAACTGAAAAAATCAGAGATCAAAGAATAAAGGAAGGCCTGCTTGACAAAGAAACTGTGTCTGAAGACAAGGATTTGGAGACAAGTCTTATTGATTTGGATATAGATGAACCGCTACCAATGAAATTTAAAGCAAAATGACTTGTGAGATTCTTTCATGGAATGTAAATGGACTGAATTCTGTGATTAAAAGGAAAAAAGTTTCTCACCTGATTAAGAAATGGAACCCTGATGTTTGCTGTTTGCAGGAAACCTATATAAAAAAGAAAGAGGTTAGACTTTTGAACAAACTTTGTAAAGGGGAACATTTTGTTTCGGCAGCTACAGTTAAAAGAAGAGGGGTAGCAATCTTTGCCAAATCTTTTTTCACCCCTGAAATGTTTTTTTGTGATGAAAAGGGAAGATTTTTAGGGGTAGAAATAACTATAAATAGCTCCCCTGTACTGTTGATAGCTTTGTACGCCCTGTATAATGAAGAAAGAAAATGTTTTGAGGACCTTCAAAGACATATTACAAAAACTAAAAGTGAGGATGTCTTGGTTGTAGGTGACTTTAATGGAGTGGTTGACCCTTGGATGGATAGATTTGGGAGTCCCACAGTAAAGAAGCAACAAGGAAAAATCTCCAAAGAATTCCTGAATATAGCAGATGAATTGCAACTCACAGATGTGTGGAGATTTAGAAACCTCATGACTAAAGATTTCACTTTTTTTTCAAATTGCCACAACTCTTGGTCTAGAATAGATATGATTTGCTTGTCAAAGGCAGTGCTCGGTTATGTTAATAGAGTTGAAATAATGCCAAAATCACTGAGTGACCATAATCCGGTTAAGCTAATACTAAATCAGTGCATGAGACCAAGAAGTTGGAGATTGGATGAAAAGGTCCTGCGACAGGAAGGGACTATAAACCATTATAAAAAGGAATTAATTGAATTTTTCAAGTCTAATCTTGGTAAAGAAGTGAATATAACTACAGTTTGGGATACAGCCAAAGTGTACGTGAGGGGTATTCTAATACAAAAAATGTGAAAATAAAAGGAGAGAAAGGAAAAAAATAGAGGAGTTGTGAAGTAAAATTCAAGTGGTTGAAAATCAATTAAAAAAGAATCCCAAGGATAAAAATATAAATCAAAACTTGAAAATTTTGAAGAAACAACTATCGCTAACCCTGACAGAAGAAATTGGGGGGGAAAACCCTCAGATTTGTGAAGCAAAACTATTTCAAAAATGCTCAAAAACCAGGTAGATGGCTGGCGTATAAAATAAGAAAGAAAAAGAAAAGAAGAACTATTATACAGATTAGAGGAGAACACCGGAATATTACTGATGGCAAAGAAATCAGGAAGATATTGCAGAACTCTTTCCAGAATCTATACTCTGATGAGAATCAAGTGAGCGACCAAAACCTAGAAGAATATATAAGTTCTAGAGCCCTCCCTGAAATTAACTCAGAACACAGGGAAATACTGAATAAACCAATTGCACTGATGGAAATAAGCAAAGCGATTGATCAATTGAAACATAGGAAAGCTCCAGGGCCCGACAGTTTCATGGCCTATTTTTACAAAACTTTTAAAGAACAGCTTATGAATGCATAAGATGTTTAATCTGATAGTTTCAAATGGGCATATCCCTACAAGTTGGAAAGAGGCAGATATTGCCCTTATTCCAAAGGTGGAATCAGAAATAACAGCTTGTAAAGACTTCAGGCCAATATCACTTTTGAATGTTGATTACAAGATCTTTGCAATGGTACTGGCTAATCGTCTCAAGAATATTCTTCCAAATCATATAGACTCTGAACAATGCAGTTTTTTACCAGGGCACCTGATGAAAGAGAATATGAGGGTGGTATTGAACATACTAGAATACCTTAATGTTCATAATGAAAAGAAAGGTGCATTAATTTTTTTAGACGCTGAAAAAGCTTTTGACAACATGAGATAGGCTTTCATGATCAAGGTACTAGAAAAATGAATTTTGGATTAACCTTCATAACATGGATTAAGTCTATATACTCAGATCAAAGAGCGTCCCTACAAATTAATTTTGAAAAGACAGAGAAAATACCTATACAAAAAGGAATGAGACAGGGGTGCCCACTGTCTCCACTGCTGTTTATATTTGTTCTGGAGGTACTTCTAAGAGAAATCAGAAACCAGCAAGACATTCGAGGAATTACAATTGGGAAAGATGTTTATAAAGTCAGGGCTTTTGCTGATGATGTTGTGTTATTTATGGAAGATCCTTTACTGCAGATTACAGAGTTAAATAATATCCTTAATGCATATGGTCAAATGGCTGGATTTAGAATTAATAAGGCTAAAACTAAAATCCTTACAAAAAATATCAAGGCTCAAGAGAAGAAGCAACTTGAAATAGCTTCTGGACTCCAATGCATAGACAAAGTCAAATACTTACGTATTCAAATTACGGGTAATAAACAATCAGCTATTTCAAAACAATTATGTACCTATATGGAAACAGACTTTGAATAAGTTTGAAAATTAGAAAAGATTAGACTTGTCTCTGCTGGGTAAAGTGTCCCTGATTAAAATGAGTGTTCTCCCTAGACTATTATTTTTGTATCAGATGATTCCAATTGTGATCTCAAACAAGTGGTTTGAAAGTTGTAAGAAGTCCCTTCAAACATTTTTATGGAGTGGGAAGAGACCAAGAGTGAGGTTTAGAGTAATGACAGATTCCAGAGATAGAGGAGGGTTTGCAATACCTGATCTGAAGATTTATCATGCAGCATCGTGTTTAGTTTGGATGAGGCCATGGGTGTTATTGGATAACTGTAAGCTCTTAATGTTAGAGGGACACGAGCTACACTTCAGCTGGCATGCCTATTTATAGCATGGTAAGACTGTGGTACAAAAGATCTTTCTCAATCATATAATACGGAAATCCTTATATAAAATATGGTCCAAATATAAATACTTCTTGTGCCCTAAATTACTATCTTGGGTGTCCCCAGCTGAAGCAATGTCAATAAGAACTTTAAGAAGGGAAGGCAAATGGGTGACCTATAAAGAATTATTACACCAACAAGGATCACAAGTACTACTGAAAGATCAACACCAATTAAAACAAGAAGGTATCGATATACATTGGTTTCCTTATCTACAGATTAAAGAAAGATATAAGAAAGATTTAGAAGCAGGAGGTATTGAATTAGAAATGAAAGACTTTGAAAACCTGTTACTCAAAGGAGATAAATATTTGTTATCCACATTGTATAATCTGCTGTTAAAATATGAGCTTATGGATGAATCTGTTAAAGATTACATGATAAAATGGTCCAAAGATATTGGGCGTGTAATTAAGCTGGATGAGTGGGAGACACGATGGAAAATTTATAGAACATATACCAGATCATATATGGTTCAAGAAAATGTACTAAAAATGTTGTTTAGATGGCACCTCTCACCAATGAGAATTGCTAATATGTTCAAAACTGTTAAGAACCACTGTTGGAAATGTGAAAAGGAGATGGGTTCTTATATACATAAGTAGCGGGGGTGTAACCAAGCAAAAAAGTTTTGGTATGTGATTTGATCAAAAATGCAAAAGGTGCTGGATAGAAGAATCGAGCTAAAACCTGAAATTATTTTACTGGGCATTCTCAGCGTGGACGGAAATTTGGAAGGTAGGTTAGGTAGACTTACGTGACACATGGTAACATTAGCCAGAATGGTCTATGCTAGATATTGGAAAAGTAGCACGATTCCAACAGAAGAAGAATGGTGGGAAAAACTATTAGAAGTTGCAGAAATGGATAGATTAATGCACATGCTAGACAATAAATCTGATGACCAGTGTTCAAGGGTATGGCAGCCATTACAAGATTATCTTAAAAGTAGAGTTTAGGGTATCAAGAGTAGCAGAGAAATTACTGAAAAATTATAATAGAAGTATAAAACTTTGAGAATTAAAAAAGAGAGAGAGAGAAATGTGCGCTAGCATGACTTTATCCACAAAGATGAAAATTTCCATTAAGTTATGAGGGGAGAGACTTATATAGTACTACTTTTTGATTGTAAACAAGACATAGTAGAAGATACTGACTGATTCAAAATTCACTTGTTATATATGCTATGCTTGTTATTTACAAACTTCTCTTAACTTATATATGAGGGTGTTGAAGCAATATTACTAAGAAAACCATATCTTCCCCATGGGGGGAGTTTTCTTGTTTGGGTGTGGAAAAGATATGATGATGTGATAAGAATGTGATATGATGTATGTATAGTGGTATGATATGATATGACATCATGTATGATGTGATAGGACATAATGTGATATGATGTGATATATGATGTGATGTGATAAGATGTGATGTGGATGTGATATGATGTATGTATAGTTTTTCTTTTTCTTTTTTTTTATTAAAACAAAACAAAACAAAACAAACTTTTCCCCAAAGTTTGTTGTGCTTTTGCCTAAGGATACATTTTAATTAATGTACCTACTGAGCATGGTGTAGTAGTTTGAGCATTAGACCAGGACTCTGGAGACTAGGGACCTTTTCGCATGGCATTTGCCATGCAAAAGGGCCCCTCGAGCATCGCGTGATTGTGAGGAGTGATCTGCACTACGCACTCACAATTGTGCGACACTCCAGGGTAGGGCAGGCACCGCTCGTGCATTTTTTCATTTTTGGCTTTCCGTCAAAAATGGTGCACAATCGCACTTTGCTTCAGGGCCCCATGCACACTTGCTGTGCATGTGGAGCCTCCGGAGCCATGGCGGTCATGCTTCCTGCCCCAGCACAGCCTGGGAAACTCCCAGGCTGCGCTGCGGAAGAAAGAGGCGGTGCTCTCGCGCTACCTGATTGGGAGCAGGCAGCTCGTGCAGAGCTGAAGCAGCTGGGACACGAGAGCCTCTTGCTGGAGGCTGCTCACGCAATCCCTGCACCCCAGTGCCAAAAAAGGTAAGGTGCAGAAAGGGCCTAGGATTTGAATCCCCACTCAGCCATGGAAACCCGCTGGATGACCTTGAGCAAGTCACACTCTCTCAGCCTCAAAGACAGCAAGACAAACCCCTCCTGAACAAATCTTGCCCAGAATTCTCCATGATAAGTTCACCTTAGGGTTGCCATAAGTTGTAAACGACTTGAAGGCACAGAACAACAACAACAACTGGTTAACTGATTAGTGTCACAGTCCTATTCATATATACTCACAATTAAATTACACTTAGTTGATTGGATTTTACTTCCACATATGTGGCTGTAGGAGTTGGAGCAATTAACAGTGAGATCCTCTGCACTTCTACTTAGAAGTAAGCTCCACTGTGAAGTTATGCCTGTTTACCTGGGGTAAGGATGCAAGCCTATAGCCATTTTCTAGAAAGTAAGCCTCATTGAAGACAATGAGCATTGTATGTTTATGTGTCTTCAAGTCACCTGTCAGCCCCTTGAATTTCACATGGTTTTCTTAGGCAACGAATACTCGGAGGTGGTTTTGCCAGTTCCTTCCTCTGAAATATAACCTACAGTACCTGGTATTTGTTGACAGTCCCCCATCCAACCAGAACTAGTACTCTGAATAAACACACATAGCATTGCTCCTTAAGAGCATCAATCAACTGAAACAGTTCTTCTTTTCAAAGACAGTTGGTTACCTTTGGGCTTAGTCTAATGAACCTACAAGATTAATTTATCTTTATGTTTTGTCAGTTTTTTGTATAAAGTCTTTAATTTCACCTCTTACTCTTCATCCTTGATGAAGCAAAGGCCAGCCACACAATCTTATACACCTCTAATCAGAAACCAGTCCCACTGAGTTCAATGGGGTCTCCCTCCCAGTTAGTGTACAACTGCATCTCGGCAATACAAAGCTATAAATCTGTCTCCACAGGAGTAAGCATCATTGAGTTCAGTGGAACATACTTACAAGTGTACAAGCATAGGATTATACTTTAAATGTAACTGCATTTATTCAGCATCATCTAGTCTTATCCTGGCCTTCAGTTGTCAAAATTCAGGTTACAAGCTCATTGGAGCATGGTCGTGTCTTTTGTTGCTTAAGGTGCCACATATGGGGGTGTTGTTAAATAAACAATAGTAATATGAAACACTTCTCCCTTTGAGTAACTCAGTTGAGAAATAGCTTGGATTTGTTAAACTTGCCATCTACATCCAGAGAAATTCAACTGAGTGATCTAATCTTCACTGCAGAGAATTTAGTTTTGCTCATGTTTCACCCGAACATGTATTTGCTTTGTGACTCTGACTTTATTTTTTAAGCATATGTATTTATTCTGCTACTTTCATTTCTCTTATACAGACTCTGAGGAGCTCAGAGGAGATTTCAAAGGGCCCAGGCTTAGTTATACGGATTTCATAAAATTCCATCCCTTAAAATCTTGTAAGTAATCTCATGGATATCTTATAGGCTTTCTTTCTTAAAGCTTTCAGTGCAGAGTTGGCTGGGCTCAGTGGGTGTGTGAAGCTATGCTGATTGAAATGCCAATATTTTATCTCTCTGAGCCTTTGAAATTTATGATTGCAATGAAATGGAAGCATTCCCCCTGCATACAAAACTGGTTGTGAAGATCAGCCATTGAACATCCTCAATTTTTTTGTCAAGGATTCAATTTAATTGACATAGGTATTCAGTTTTTCCCATTATCACTCTATTGTCTTGTCGTTGCTGTTTGTGGTTCAGATCCTTTTTACCACTAGACAGTTCTGAATAGCAGCTTCTACCATGCATATGGAACAACAACAGTCAGTAAAAATTGATTTATCCTGTTATGCTGTTTTTCTTACAATTCTCTCCAAGCATCTACAGCAAAAATAGTCAGTGATGGTTGATGATGGTTGATGCTAACTCTTCCTGGACTGCACAATTGGTTATGAGCTGGGAGCCCAAAAAGAAGTTAGCTGACAAATGGCAAAGAATATTCAATCCCTCAGTCTAAAGAGATAGGGTGGGGGACTGCACCTGTTTCAAAGCTCAAAAAAATGTATTATTGATAATATTATCGAAAATATTGGTACACTGTCCTGTCTAAGATATTTTTATATTCTTACATGTTGAAAAGATCTATCTTTTTTCAACTGTTTACATTTCCTGAGCAGAACTTGCCCACAGAGTTCTAACTGAACTCTGACTGAAGTTGTATAAATAAATATGAAGGAAAACTATTTGGATAGTTTTATATATCCATCAGTTTGACTTATTATTTCAAATCAACATGCAAACTCCTCATATCTCTCATGCCAGCCTCAGTGACAGGCAATCTGGCATCCTTTCAGTGTGTTAAGACTACAGCCCTTTTCGCATGGCATTTTCCATGCAAAAGGGCACCTGGAGCATCGCGCGATTGTGAGGAGCGATCACAATCGTGATCTCACAATCGTGCAATGCTCCAGGGGCACTCACGATCATGCGACGCTCCAGGGGCCGGCAGGTGCTGATCATGCACCTTTTCATTTTCGGCTAGAAGCCGAAAATGGTGCGCAATCATGCATTGCTCCCGGGCCCCACGCGCACTTACCTGGCGTGCGGAGCCTCCGGAACCGCACCAGTCATGCTTCCTGCCCCAGCATAGCCTGGGAAGATCCCAGGCTGCACTGTGGAAGGAAGAGACGGGGCTCTCGCGTGAGCAGGCTGCTTGTGCAGAGCCGAAGGACCCTGGACGCGAGAGCCTCTCGCCAGAGGCTGCTCACACAATCCCCGCACTCCAGCGCTGGAAGAAGGTAAGGTGCGGAAAGGATCTACAACTCCTATCATCCCTAGCCAGTATAGCCAATGGCCAGGGATAATCCAACACATTTGAAAAAGCACTAAATTGCCTATACTGTTTTACGGGATAGGCATTTCTAATCTCTCCACTGGTGTCACTTCCCTTCACAAGCCATTTCCACATTACACTTTTATAGTGCTATTATTCCACTTTCAACATCCTGTGGAATTCTGGGGTTTGTTGTTTACTGAGACCCTCTAAATGTCCCTCTCTACAGTGTGAACAGCAGGATTCCATACAACATTGAAAGTGGAATAACAGACAGACGGCTTCTCCTGCCTCTCTTCTTCCTCTGGACTCCCCATTTCCAAGCCCTCTTTATTTAAACTGATTTCCTTCAAGTACTTCTGTTTTATACCTGGGCCTCTGCTTCCTTCATCCTTCCTGTCAGGACTAGCTTCAGACATTTTGGACCCTGAGGCAACAAAGACATATCAGCCTTCTCATTCCATATACAAAACCTGATTGGACTGCCTGTTGAATCTAGAATCCATCAAGTTAGGTTAAATCGTTAGAAAAAATTAATTAATTAATGGCCTGATGAATTAATTAACTGGTTAATTCCAAGCTCTGTTTGAATCTTGTTCAACAGTGATGATGAAACAGTGTCCTTTACAGTACAAAGAGCCACTGTGCTGCTTATACAGCTATAGCCTCCAACCCCTTCTTGCTGTTTCCATCCCGCAGCATTTGCTAAACACGTTTTGTTTTTCAAAGTTTAAGTGGCAATTCTATGCCTATGTACCTTTTTATTCTTACATGAATACAACTGGACTTCATTCTGAGTAGACATGTATAGGATTAAATTTTTAGAGCAGATTAGAGAGAATGAACTGTAGAAACCTCATCATCTCCACACACACAATCCATTATTCTCTTTTTCTGACTCACTCCTTTACTCTTCACAGTTTCATGGCAAACTAAGCAAGCATCATTTTTTTTCTTTTTTCTGTACTGTTTGCCACAAAAACCTCCTGGCTTTTTCTTTCTCATCTCAATCCATTGACAAGAGCCCAATACACAGACCTTAAGCAGCTAATTCATTCTCCTTCACTTTACCTGTATGTTAATAAAAATATCACTAGCTAACCTTTTATAATTCTGGCTAGTATTAAAACTATAAAAATGGAGACATTAATATGTATTTGGTGCCTCTGGCATAATATAAGAATTATTTTTCATCTCCTGGCCCTGTTAATGGTAGATCAAATGCAGAAGAGGTCAAGTCTCCTGTACTTTTAATAGCTTAGAAGAGGAGAGCATGTACATTTTTGCATATGAAACTTGTTAATGCTGCACTTATTACAATTTTTTATCTTCAACAGAAGCATTAATGTTTACCAGTCTTCTTTATGTCTGCCTCCCTAAGACTAGGTTATTTGTAGAAATATGGCAGGTAATTGCCAGCTGCATGGGATAGTTTCCTCATGTTGCACCAGTTGCATTAGAGAAACAGGAAATAGGTAGAAACAGATAAGATGTATATCTGAACGAATGCTTACTCCCATATCACTTTGCTCAATTTCTGTGCATTAGGCTGCGAGTAAGGGCACAGGAGTAGGGCCAGTAAAAAGATCACAATCCCAAATACAGGGTAATCTCTCATTGTGGTTGTGGGAGGTTCATTTAAATCCAGAGTATCTGGACCAGGTATTGTTGCTCCTGTTGGGGAGACAGAAGGAAAACTGGAAAAAAAGGGGTGGTCTGCTGTTGTCTGTGGAAGCCCTAGACCTTCAACCTTCAAAAAACTGTAAAAGAAAAAAGCAAGTTGGTAGGTGAATTGTGATAGCCATTTGAAATATTTCCATTGCTTTGGTTCAAGACTGCATCTATGCTACATAGTTATTGCAGTTTGATACGACTTCAAGTGTCATGGCTCTGTCCTATGGCATCCTGGGAATTACATATCTACTTTACTGAACTAGAGATATCTCACAGAGAATTCTAAGTACCTTCCCAAATTATAAATCCCAGGATTCACAGAACAGAGCCATGAAAGTTAAAGTAGAATTGAACTGGAATAATGGTATAACGTTCTTTGCAAAGCTTCTCCAGACAGATAACAGTGAAAGTGTGAGTGGATTATTTTTCTCTGGTGCTCTCTAGGACACTCGCAGATTCCTGTCTTATGCTGAAATGCTGTTTAGAGAGACAGTTTTCTTAAACAATGACCATGTGAAAATTTCTTAGCGAACCAACGCAGAAGGCAAGCAAGGACTCAAGACCAGCGTGAGGGATCACCATTGTTAGGCATCTTGTGAGGTCAACAGTCCCTAGAAGAGGACCCATGGCTAATCCAATGAACCTCCTGAATCTTTTGCTCCTCTTTCTCGCTTCTGTTCCTAGTTTGTTGTACTTTAAGAGAAGAACAAGGGGAAAGAGCAGTAATGTGTGTTTGCCTCCTTGCAAACTTAGCAAGACCTCTTTGGGATGTCTTGCTAAGTAGGCCCAGAGTAAGAGACAAGTGAATTAAAAGTGGTGGGGAGGGGAGCAAAGCTAGTCCTGTCATTAGACTAAGTGAGGTAGCTGCCTGAGGCAACAATTTGAATGTCTTGTGTCACCACAAAATTATTAATTATTTAATGCAATATTCCTAACTGTGTTCTACCATCATAATTTTTCTGTTTATGTTTATGCATACCCATTGTAATCTACTGCTTTGAATATAAATCACATGAAAAAGGCAGGATATAAGTCAAACAAATTATTTTGCTTTTACCGTGAGGGAAAGGAAGAGGTGCTTTTGGGATTTTTCCCAGCTCAGTTATCAATATGCACTAGCTGGTTTCTGTAATGCTTTTTGACCTGGGGGTAAGATGGCATGGTATGCCATTTGTTGCTCTTCCTCAGATAGTAAAATGTCTTGGGCTGACCTAGCTTTGAAAAGGAGAGTCAACTGAGAGTATCTTGCTTCCATCCCCAAGTTCCTAATCCTCGAATCAGTGCTGTGTCTGGTCAAAACCTGGAACATTTCTTCACTCTTTTAGGAAATAAAAACACAGCCTAGGTGAGCCATGAAGACAAGGAGATTTTAGCAGTTCAGAGGTCTCTCCACCATCTTATCTGCTGTTGGTGTCCCTGTAATTCAGTTTAAACTAAGTAAGTTTTTTCTTCATGTGAGAGGTGAGCTTCATGTGAACGGAATGATGTGACATGAAGTGGAACACAAAGATAAAATTAGATGTCTGATGTAACTTTATTGTCAAGTAACGTCCTCAGTTATTTTTTTTTAACTTGCAATAAACCTATGGATGAATTATATCCCAATGAATTAAATAGGATTTATACTCAAGTCAAAAGTTTACACTTACATATTAAAATTAGGCCCTTTTCGCATGGCATTCGCCATGCGAAAGGGCCTCTGGAGCGTCACGCAATTGCGAGGAGCGGTCCACATGACGTCCTTGCAATTGCGCGATGCTGCCAGGGCCGGCAGGCACCAATCGTGCACTATTTCATTTTCGGCTTGTAGCCAAAAATGGTGCGCAATCGCACATCGCTCCAGGGCCCCGCGCGCACTTACCATGTGTGTGAAGCCTCCGGAGCCACAGCACTCGTGCTTCCTGCCCCAGTGCAGCCTGGGAAAATCCCAGGCTGTGCTGCAGAAGGAAGAGGAGGAGCCCTCACACTGCCTGCTCGCCAGCGGGCAGCAGCTGTGGAGGTGAAGCAGTGGGCACGCAAGAGCCTCTCGCACGAGGCTGCTCGCGTGATCCCCATGCCCCAGTGCCATGAGAAGGTAAGGTGCGGAATGGGCCTTATATATATGTCTATTGGTAAATTGATTTGATATCAAAAGTGCTTCACAGAATAACATTTTAACCACTTCCAGGCTCCTGTTTATGAACAGAACAGGTGGAATTACTGGATTACAAGCTCATGCCCATTAGTATTAGCATCTGTATTGCAGCCTAGTTTACAAGCCAGTTAATGTTATCTGCCTGTCCCATCTGGGACTAAATAGTATATTTTTTAAAAGTTTGGGCTGGTTTGTTGACATAATTTGACAATTAACTGTTTCTTAGCTATATAATTGCTTTGCATTTCTTCCAGATCCTGTGAAACCTAGCCCTTCAAATGTGATAGTGAAGAATTCATGGTTAAAACTTTCAGAGAAACAATGAGATAAAACTGTGAAGTTTGTGTGCTCAGGGCCGAGTCCCACTCAGAAAAAAACCACATACACTTCAAGAATGGAGAAACATCAGCCACAACTTTATTGGCTACAGATGTTACAGGGCTGGCATGCGCATGGGTCTGGATCCAAGCATCAACCAAGCTGTCTGTTGACTGATGAGCCTGACCCTTTAACACCTGCCAGAATTGTTTGGTAACAGGTGTGAAGTCTACCTGTTCACCAAGGGGTTCAGTGGATGCATGTACCTCCTGCACAGTATATTCCCAGTTCCTACCCTGCACCCCTTGTAACACCCATAGCTACCATGGCCCCATGGCCTAGGTAGTAAATATTCCAGATCTAAGACTCTTGCCAACTATCCCCAGGTTATGACAATGAAAAATGAACAAATCCAACTTTCCAGTTCTAGTCCAACCTAGGCCTAACAGGGAGAGGTGGGTGGGATGATGCTCCAAAACAGAGTGAGTTCCAGCCAAAAGAGAGCTCAAATATATACATGTCTAGACCAGAGGGAAGACTGCAATCAGCTCTAGCCAGAGCAGGAACAGCCAATGAATTTCAACCTGGTGGTTTAACCTAATTGGCTACTGGCCACAGAAGCCTTCCTAGCCCAGTTGTAGTGATGAACAGGCCGCCGGGAAGGCAGAACAGGCTGCCGACCATTTGGCATAGCAGTGGAGCCATGTGGAGTACATGCTTTTTTGAAGAAGGAGGAGGAGGAGGAAAGTAAGTCAGTCAGTCATCTTCTGAAAGCACCCTTAAATGTTTGTATTAAAGTTTTGGATTACAAGCACACAATTAAGGAGCCCCTTTCCTCCCCAAAGATTA
Source organism: Cyclura pinguis (assembly GCA_030412105.1). Classification (NCBI taxonomy): domain Eukaryota; kingdom Metazoa; phylum Chordata; class Lepidosauria; order Squamata; family Iguanidae; genus Cyclura; species Cyclura pinguis. Next base: position 59,907,672 of record CM059604.1, read on the forward strand.
AAATGGGATGAATTATCTTTGCCAGATTGGCTCTTGCCTGTCAAAAGAAATCACTCTAGTTCAGCATTATCTAATCTGGGTGGCAGCAGCAATCCAGGAATTTAGAAAAGGCTTATTCCTAGCCTTGTCTTGAAGTGCCAGACTTGCAGCCTTCTTCAGGCATGACGTATGCTGCATCATTCACCTATGGCCCCTGTGCTGCTGAGGTTTAATAGGGAACTGAACCACAGCAGTCTGGAAAGCAAAGTGCAACTAAAGCCATAACTGTCTTTAGAGCCCCTACTTGAACCTATACATTAAAACCCTTAAATATGTTATGCATACTCTTTTCCTCCCATCTCCTGTAGACTAAAATATCACATCAGCCCCAGTAGGGCAATTTGCTATATATTATCCAAATAGTTCTACATAGAGGTTCATCTGCACATGGGTGGAAAAGTAGTGGATTGTGAAGTTGTTTCACTCTGATCTCCTCAGGTAGTGTTAACAAGTAATACAACCATCTCACATGTTCTTATTGAATAAAACATAATCCTGCATTTCTGTCTCTCTTAAAATATGTATACCTTAATTTAAACAAAACTTACGGAGAATTTGGAATGCAAGCAGTAAGTTACACTGAGAACTTACACCACATTAGTTGTTGTGCTTTTGCTTTCTACAGCTGGACATTACAAACTGCTTGCAAATTAATTTGTGGAAATAATTGCTTCATTCACATATCTGAATGTGGGCTGAATTGGACCAAAAGGTATTACACCTTCTCCTTGACTGCAATGTGGCCACAAAAGGAGAGTTAACATGGTGAATAATTCTTCTTAATTTGCCCCAATGTGGCAAAATTAATTTAGTGATTAAAATAAGTGGATACCCTCTGCACAGTACTGAGTACAGATGTAAGATTTAGTCATGGCTCAGTAGCGCAGGTGTAAACTTCATTTGTTCAACAGGAGAATACAATCTGAATATACCAAGACGAAAATGTTTTCTAAATGGTCTGGGACTCTGCTTCTTGGCTGTTTCAACATTGCACAAATATAGACGGATAATTAGTTTATACTAACATAAAATATAGAATAAGTTGAGAATTGATTATATTTTATTTTAAGGGGTTTGTGTTAACTAATTAATACAGGTTTGTATTTAGTATGAACATAAACGATAGGAAACAAGTTATTAACTCTGATTTAAATGTAAGGATTTAGTAGCTTGTTGTTACTGTTTGATTAATGTTTGCTGTTCGCAACAAGGGTGGAAACCAATTTTTAGTTACTTGTACTTTGTTATTCTCTTGCTTTTTAGTTTAATATTTATAATTTATAATATTTATAATCCTTTTTTTTCTTTTTTTCCCTTTGGTAGTGTATTGTTGCATATTTTCTTCTTTTCTTTTTTGCATTATTTTGTAGTGTTGTAGTGTTCTTTTTACTTAATAAAAAAATAACTCTACAGTCAGCCCTCCACATTTGTGGGTTTCCCTTTTGCAGATTTGATTATTCACAGATTATTTGCTGTCACCTCTGCTGCCTCTGTATGCTGTTTTTAATAAGGACTGAAAGCCTTGTGAGACTGAGAAACTGCGAATGAGGCTTGTAAGTCCCTATTAAAAATAGTGTAGGGAAGCAATGGAGGTGGCAGTAAGCCCCATCAGCCACCCACTTCTGCCTTTGAAGGAACCTGGATGCCTCAAAGGAATCCACGGTGAATTGAATATGGTGATCATGCTTTTTTTGTGTGTTAAATATGGTTTGCGAGGGCCTAGAGTTATTCACGGTTTTTCCACTTTCATGGGTGTCCTGTGCCCCTAACCCTAGTGAGTGTGGAGAGATGACTGTATAGGAGTTTCATAAGACTTTAACAATATAAAGAGAATGTGACAATTGCACTAGTAAGCCTAATGGACCAGAATCCAGAAGAACTCTGAACCGAAGCCAAGAACACTGTCAAGGAGGAATGCAAAAAGCAAGAGAAGCCTCAATGGATGACAGATGAAACTCTTCAAGCAATTAAGGACAGACAAGAAAAAAAAGTAAAAAGTGACTGAAATAAAGTTAGAATTCTAAATGTGACGGTTCGACAACTTAATAAGGGATAAGGAGAACTATAATAATCAATAAAGAGAGACATAGAAGATGACAACAAAAAGGGAAGAACAAGAATCAAGGCAAGATTCAAGAAATCAAGAGGAAATTTAACCAAGAGTGAGGATGCTTTTTTAACCAGCAGGTGAATGGAACACATTACCCAACCAGGTAGGGATAAAAAGATAATGGAAACAATACACAGAAGAACTCTATAGAGATGAAAGGTTGACAGATTAATTTAAGGAAGAACCATATGAAGACAAACCTCCGGTTTTAGAAAGTGAAGTGAAAGCTGCATTCAGGGCACCTGGGATAAATAAATCACCAGGAACGGATGGCATACCAATAAAGCTACTTCAGTCTATAGAAACAGAATTTAGTCTAGTTCTAACTAAAATCTGTCAAGAAATATGAAAAACATCAACAAATAAGGCCCACAGATATGCTCAATATACATTCCAATGCCCAAGAAAGGAGACACCAGCGATTGCAGTAACCACAGAGCCATTGTATTAATTTCCCATGCAACCCAAATCATACTCAAAATCCTACAACAGAAGTATTTCCCATATATGGAGTCATAAATGCCAGATGTCCAAGCATGGTTCAGGAAAGGAAGAGGCACTAGGGATCATATTGTAAACATATGTGGAATAATGGAGTGCACCAAAGAAATTCAAATTATCCATTGACTAGAATCTTGCTGGTTCACTGTACTGGTGTAATTATGCCACTGTTGGTGGTGGCAGTAGAAGGGAAAAACAAGGCCACAGGAACTGAGACTATAAAAAGTTAGGTATTGGAGAAATAAGCTGTCAGAGCTAGCCTATTCTGTCTGCCTTCCCTCACCACTGCTGCAGGACACTGGAAGAAGTTCAGTCATGAGCACAAAGCACCAGCTCTGCTTTTTATAAGCTGTGCTTAAAACTCACTGTTCTAGAAAAAGCAAAGCATGAGTGTGATTGAGATTGTGCTCTTGATGTGGATTGGGCACACCGATGCTTTTCAGCTGAATCCCTTATTTCCCCCATTCACCTTTGAAGGAAGCATCCATAGGACTGTTTCACAAATCTTTCATCTTTCTGTAATGATTGTACATTTCATTACAGCACTTTGGTTCCCTTTTGAAAGAGGCAGATGTTTTCTCTCCTTTATTCTTTTGTTTGGTCCTTTGTAGGTGTATGTGGAGGATACTTCCTGGGATCAGGACTGAGAGAAACCTACACCATACATGAACATCTAGATAGCAGTCATTACTGCAGCTAGTTGGATGATCACTCACTCACCTTGGTAGGGGGAGATTCCCAAGTCACTGTTAACATGTGCTTGTACGCATTATTTTAGTCGTCATGTCAGTTTTTAGCTTCTCCTTTTCCATAGTCCAGTGTACATTTTGAAATGGGAAAATGACAAGGAAATAGTTTGGAGAGACATGAATCTCTTTCACACTGCACAGTTACAGCCCTTTGATACCACTTTAACTGCCGTGACAACACACTATAGAATCCTGGGATTTGCAGTATAGAGAGGTGTATTGAAAATTCTCAAAGAAGTCTTCTAGTAACCCACCAAATTACAAACTGCAGGATTCAAAGGCTAGAGCTATGGCAGTTAAAGTAGCATTTAAGTGCTATAATTGTGCAGTGTGAAAGAGAAAGGGTTCCACTTCCTCACTAGGCTGCAATACTGTGATGTTTCCAGTGGTAAATGTGCTAATATCAGTACAGGTTTGCAATATATCTGCAGCCATCTTGTACTTGTGCTTCTAAAAATGAATACAGAGTTTTTGATTTAACATTTCTTAGCTTTCTGTCTTAATATTTCTAACCTGGTGGAAGGCTTGCAGTACTTGTCTAAGTCATATTTCAGACTGAGGTGCAGCAGGTTCCCCATAAAAGTCAACAAAGATAGAGTCTAAGGCTAGCTAACTTATTTTTTTCACCTGGGGCTCAATGTTCTATGTGGTGGTGTTAAAACGCGCAGACGGAAAACCACCGCCTGTCAGTGCCAAGTGCGAAAGGTGCACCCAAGCCTCGCACTCAAGGCCTGCCCAGCCTGACACCTCTTTGTGTTCAGAACTGAATAGCCAGAGAGATCTCTGAATCAAGCCAGGGCCAGGACAAACGGGTCTGCCTCAGTTGTCCCTCTCTGAGAATGCAGCCCCTTCCTCACTCTTGTCCCCACTTGGCTTCTCCCTTTCAGGACCGCCTTTACTGCCTTCCCTAAATCTGCCCTTCTCCCAGATGTAAGGATCAGCAGTGAGTTATATTTTCCAAGACTGTGGTACTGTTGGCACAAAGGTCAAGATGATATTATTGGTAGCGTGTATATTCCAGGATTCAAAATAAGACTCTGTGACACTGTTTTAAGGAACACAGAACTTCAAACGTTTATTGTAACACTGTTGCTGAAATTTGTTTTGTATCTCAATGTTTACAAACGGCACACCATTCTTCTCTCTCTGTCTCTCTCTCTTCCAATTCATTCACTATCTTTTGCACACCCAATTTCTCAGTTCTCTCCTCCACAGAGCTCTTCAAATCTCCAACCTCCCTCAAACACACCACAAATCACACTCCCCTTCCAACACACACCAGACAGTTAAAATCCGTTATTTTCCTCTTTCCACCAGCCCCTCCCCTGGGCTATCCAAGGTTCCATTTCACCAGCCAATCAGCTTAAACACTCTCCGTTGCCAAGGAGGCCCTGTTGTCAAGACCCCCTTCCATCAGCTTCGTCACAGGTGGTATAGCAAGAGAAAGGAACTCCATGTGGTGTATCCCATGACTCTACTTTGTATCACCCCACATTTGTCTTTGGGGTCAGCTGGTACCACCTATGTGCAGTGATGTATTTAAGTCTTTTACTCCAAGTCTCAAGTCTCTATTTTCAAGTCTCAAGTCAAGTCTCAAGTCCATGAAGATACTTTCAAGTCAAGTCCCAAGTCAAGTCTCAAGTCTAGAAGTCAACTTTATACCCCAATCAAAATTCCAGACTTATTGGACAGAGCCAAATAAAGTCAGTTTTAACAATTTAAACACAATTGGGTCTCCACATTTGTGATTTTGACACCTGCAGCTTCAAAAGTGGGGAATAGGATCCTTCTTACTCCCCATTACTGAAGCTTCAGAAGCTTTAGAAAGAAGGATCCTTCCTCCTTAAGCCCGTTGCCTAACACATTTGCTGCTCACCTCTGAGAAATGCACCCTGCACCCTAGGGGTGAGTCTTGTCTCCTGCTCTTAGGTAAAGTTTTAGAAGGCTCCTCCAATATGCAGCAGGGACAGACTGCTGAGCAGACCTCAAGCCTGCCTCAAGCCCATTGCCTAGCCCGTTTGCTATTCCTTTCTGAGAAATGTGCCCACAGTTTGCGCTTGAGACAGATTGCCATGCGACCAGTAGGCAAAAAGAAATGGAGATGTTGTTCGAAGTCATAAGGTCTCTCAATGAATGTGTTGTTACTGAACCAAGGGCAGCAAGTCAGTCATTAAAAATACACAAGTCTCGAGTTGAGTCGAGTCAGTGCATCATTTATCGCCCAGTTGAGTCTGAGTCAAGTCACTGAAGCAACTTAAGTCTGACTTGAGTCCGAGTCTGTCGACTCGAGTCTACATCACTGCCTATGTGTAAGAATGTTCAACATCCAGCAGCACTGGATACAGCAAGAAATGAAAAGCAGAGGCAGGAGTGAGATATGTAGAACACTCATTGCCATTCCTGTCCTAGAGATGGAAATCAGATGGACTCCATGGTGAAGTTGAAAAGGCAGAACTAGCAACAGGAGAGAAGATAGGGACTTAACATTCCTGTTTCTGGCTCATGAACAAAATGTCTAGTTAGCATTTGTCTCAGCCTTTTCTTGGGCTACCAGCCATCTAGAAGCATAAATGCCTATTTATCAGGATAGTTTTCTCCCTTCCAGTTAGGGTGAGAATCATGTAGTCTCTAGAGATTCTTGGACTGAAACTCTCAGAAGCCTTCACTAGCATAGCCAATGTTGAGAAATGCTGGGAACAATAGTCCAACATCTAGAGGATCATATGACTCTCATCATTTCTCTATATGCAAAACCCATTGGCCACTAGAGGTTCCTCCAGATGAGCCAGTAATTCTGGTAAATATCATTGTTACCCTGATTTCTGGGGGTCCCAGGAGGGACACCTAAATGTGCTCGAACAATGGGGAGGGAATTAGCACAGAGCACAAGTTGGCAATGTGAGAGGCAGGGTAACGTAGCGAGATCTTGAACCCTATGTCTATGGGGTCAGGCTGAGTCAAGGATGAGGCAGATGTTGAAAATTAATAATTGTTTTATTTAAGCACAATCAAACAAATGTATGCAACACACTCACGCAAGAAACTATGGAAAGAAAGGTAGTAGCGGATAGAGGGATTTTTGAGGAGGTTTGGTATGGGAAATACTATACCTGTCCTGAAGCCCGGTTAGAAGCGGAGAAGCTGGGGAGCGTGGATCTCAGCACGTGGAGCTGAGGGGAAGGCTCGCTGGACAAAGCGACAGCAAGGCGGGATGAAAGCCAAGAGCGATCCGAGGAAACACTCAAAGTCAGGGCTTCTTATAGGGAAAATTGTGACTGCAGGCTAGTTTGGACTTGGGGAAAACAATGAGTTTGGGGCAGGAGACAAAGCCTCCTAAAGGTCAGTATTTGAATGACCGAGTTATAGCCAAATTGTCAGTAGAGTAGCCAGTATGCAAACGCAGAGCGCTTGAGCGTTGTATAGTCTGATCATCAATCTGCCAGCGCAGCACAGAGGATCTTTTGAAAGTTGTGTGCATACATAATTGAGGTACTTGCCTTGAGGTCTCCTAAAGCTGCGAGTCGGCTATTTCTGGTCTGCCTGTATTTGTTTGGAATATTACAGCAATTATCGGCCGAGCCTGTGTGCGTGCTTGTCCGGGGGCCTCACAAGCATGTGGAGAGGAATGGGTATAGGAGGCTGAATTATTGATATCAAAAGATATCTTTAATATCCCACAAGCCCGGGCTAGCAATGACGGTAACATCATGCTATTCCATTTCTAGATTTCATGCCTTGTAACAGAAGTTCCTCTTCCCACATTGTCACGTCTTAATTATACTAGGGTTTCAAGCACTCTTTTTTCCTGCTTGTCAACCACGGCATATATAGGATTTCTTTCTCCATTTTCCCCTGCATGAACTTGTTACTTGCCACATGCTTCTCTCTCAGGATCTACATTCCTTGTCTCACAAATTTTTTTTTATTACAGCAAGACAGCTAAAGTGCTATACAGTGCACCCTCTGTATATGTGGGGATTCCGTTCAAAGAACCCCCATGTAAAACAAGGAACAAGAATATCACATCCCATTCTAGTCGACGGACACAATGTGTGCATGCATGCCCATCACATCCATTGACTACAATGGGAGCAACGCTTTGCAAGACCTTGCACTCATGTACGTGGAGGTCACACCAGCAGAGGGCACACTGTATTGCCTTAATACTATAACTGTAATAGAAAGTAGGAATAAAGAAGAAGAAATGTTCAGTCTGAAAGGTCATGAGGGAAGAACAGTGAGATTAAAACTACCGGGCAAAGATCACACCATGATCAGCAAGACCACTGAGAGGTACAGGAAGAGCCAAAACAATGGATACAGATGTGGGGATTTACCCCTGTCTGTATGAGAAACTCCCAGGATAGGAAGGGGGGGGAACAACCACAACAGTGGCCTTGGTTTTTAAAAGTCGTGACTAATACTGGGAAGTCATGAGAAATAGACTAGGAGAAGAAGAACACTGCATGGATATTTTTAAAAATCTTGAGAAGTACAGGTACTATTCCTGCCAAATCCTGAGTCTTTTGATCAGTCTGGCAAAGCCCTTAGGTACAATGTGACAATGTCTCCTTTGGCCTTGACCTTTCTGAAGCTTATCTTTTAATGTATTTAATTTTGTACTAATGGGAAAATGATATGATTTCAGGAACTCTGATGGATGAGTTTAAAATGGCTCCTTCACATGAATTGATTTTTCAGTTCTCTCTTTCAGAAATGCACCAGGATAATATGTCAAGCCATTCTTGTTTCTTTGTGGTAATTATACCCTTAATTATTCTGAGTTCAAGAACTAAGCTGGTAAATGAGTCATAATTTTCCAGTTCACTTAAGTTGTATGAGTGAATTCTGGAAAGCCACATTAATTTTCTGTAATGGCTGAACACAGTTGAATTTACAAGAACTTACATGACCTCACCACTGTTGCAATTTTCCACACAGACTTGTTCTTGCACATATGTGTGCACTCACACTTAAGTACATTCAGATCCATTTCAATTCAGATCCTCACATTCAGATCCATTTCCATTCTTATGTGCTAAAAACTATCTGTTCCTTTACAGTCCATGTGATCTTAATAATTTTTAGTAGTAAGTCAAATGAAGGGTCATCATTTTCCCCAACACATTTTTAGGGTTGGATCCAGATTTATGCCCTTCCTGCATGACATTTCCATCCTGGCATGGCAATGTGTTGCTGCTGGTCTGCGACGCATGCAATTGTACAATATGGTTGCAGTCCCACCACTGTCATGTCCCCATCTGCTGCTGTTATACTGTACACCTTTATGGGAAAAAATCCAGTAATGGCCCCCTTTCCCACAAAGATGCCATTGGCTGCGGACATACAGTAAGGGTGGAAGCACTATCAAGCACTTCCTTCCACAGTACAGTGTAGGGAGATGTGGGCTGTAGTGCAGAAGGGAGAAGAGTGTCCTTAAAGCTACCCATGCACTGGCAGCTGACTGATTGCAGTGAGGAGTGTGCAGGTCCTGATCCCATCCCAGCAATGGCACTGCTGGGATGGGATCGGGACAAAGTGTATTGGGCCATAGTGCGATAAGGGCCTTAGTCATGCTTTGAGGAGACACTCTAAAATAAGTAGGGTTCAAATTATTGAATTTGTCAGTTATTACTGACATCTCTCTACACCATGGGGTTGCACACAGCTGAAAATTGGAGGGCTATTTTTAGCAACTTTCAAACCCACATGGGCCACACCATGACCAATTTTGATGATTGCAAATTCTTTGTACGTGGAGAGGGGGAGCTCTTCTAGCTGTTTCAGAGTGGAAGGGACAGCATTTATAGAGGGGAAAAACACCCAAGGAGACTATTTTCACCTGAAAAAGGCAAGTTTGGGGGCTTTTTTTTTTTTTAAAAAAAAGATGGATTTCAGGTGGTCTGTGGGAAGAGTGACTGCATGCAGCTCATTGCACATAGATTCCCAAGCCCAATCTAAGCATTACTAAATCTGGGCTCAACCAGTAGTCTTACAACTGCTAAAGCAGCTTCATAAAAGGCTGATACAAATGCAGTTCAGGGTGTGATGAGCTGACAGAAAGGATAAGTCTTATTGGAGTAGAGAACTGTACTTACTCAATCTTTTAAAACTGTAACTCTTGAAGCATTTCAGTTAATTCTCTCTCTTTAGCTCATTTATATTTGGTTCTTTGCAGCTGTATTGTCTTTATGACAGATCATAAGGAATAAAGTTTCCAATTTTTCAAGGTGGACAGGGACATTTTGTTTTCCCCACAATACTATCTAACTTCATAATTGAGCAGTTCTTCCAGATCCAAGCCCAGATGTAATCTACTTCATCACTCCAGTTCTCATGTTCTTTTTTTCATTCCATTTCCATTATTTTTGTTATGTGACATCAAGTTAGCTTATGGCAACCCTATTTGTGTCAACAGTCCAGTTCAGGTCTTGCAAGCTCAGAGCAATGTCTTCCCAGCTTGAGTCAATCCATTTGCAATGCAGTCTTCCTCTTTTCTTGATGCCTTTGACTTTACAGAGCGTTATCCTTTTCATTACATCATTTCCAACGTGTTTCCACTTGTGGTAATCCTGTGGTTAAAGCATCACAAGTCAGACCTGTGACAAAACACTGCAATATGGAGTCCTGCTATGCAGAGTATTCTACACTATTCCATCTCCCGCCTCATTTCCCATCCCCTTTCTCACTCACCATTATGCCCATAGAGCAAATGTTTGTTTTCTAAAGGAGTCATTTGCACTTCTGCAAAGTCTGGGGTTCCTACAAGACTGCTGGACCAGAAGATGATGTTTTGGTTCTGTAAAGAGTGACATTTGGACAATTAGTATAGACAATCATGATTGTGATCATGATCAAACAAGCTTTATCTCTAGATTTCTTTCAAATTCCAGTTTCACATACTGTTCCATTTTAGACATCTTTTTTCACCTTGAAACAAATGTCTCTTATTCATTAATGCTTTCTGTGCAGTACTTGTATCCTCTCTGTCTCTGAATATATCAAATGTGGGTTAGATAATCTCTGTCTCTGATCTGATTTAAATCCAGAAACCTATTGTTGATCTGGAATTTTTCCATGGTCTAAACAAACATTGCCTACTCAGTCTCTTCCTGATTGCCCAGCACATACCTATTTCACTGATAAAGGTATAGAGAAGCCTTGTTTGGCTGAAGCAATAGTCAGTGAAATTCCATTCACACATCCCAAATGTTTGCCTGATATAACTGAAATCCTCTGGTATCAAGTAGCATATGACACCCTCATTAGCAGTTGCATTCTTGCAGACAGAACATGATGGTAATATGAGAGGGTAGTCTTAAACAGTGGGTTTACTAATGGATAAGGAGAAATTAGTTAACATGAATTTTCTCTGAAGCTCAAAGATAGCAATTTCGGGTCTGTGTTTGGATGTCAGCAATGTTTTTGTTTCTTCACATGAATTCACGCAGCAGAATTAGGGCTATTTTCTTTGGTACTGGGAATGAGACTTGCTCTCTTTTGCACGTTCCTGGTTCTTAGGATCAGAATTGTTTTGACTGGATATCTTCATTTGAGTTCGTGTGGTGTCAGATACTAATAACACAGTCATGCAGTTACGTCAGAGTGCTGTTTTTTACATATTACATACACATACACACAGACACTATTGTTTGTTTTCACAGACAATCCCAAAGCAGGTCAATGAAACAAAATCAGTTTAAAAACAAAACACTTATGTTTGCTATTCCCACTGATCTGGGGTAATGGCAAAGCTAGGAAAATTCCTAGTCTTAAATTGTAGAGCAGTGTAGAAACTTTCCACACTAAAAACACACTTGATCATAAGCCCATATGGTAGGCAGCACAACAGAGAAAAGCCTCATATATATTGTCTGTAGGGACACTGAGTACTTCCATGTGTAAGACTAAATTGCTGGTTACCAAATGTCCTAATTTGTATATATACCTGCTCCTACGTATGTATACTGGGTCTGCTGAAACTAGAAATACAGTATGTATGTATATATGCATATTTGTTTTTCAGAGGCATTGTGTAAATTTTACCCTGTACTCTGACAAAGGAGGGAAATCAGTTCACTGACCACAGTCAAGAGTAAAAATAGTTCACTATAATGTTTTGCTGTCTCCACCTCCCTTACAATATGTCAGCAGATTACTGCTAATAATAGTGATAGAGTTAAAAAGATATGGAGATAAGAAGTTATGGTTCACCACAAAGGGAGAACAGAAGGTGCCAGGGAAATGGCAATGCAGGGCTTTTTTGAGGGGGGGTGTGTACAAAAATGAATCCTTCAATTTCTGAGCTACACAAGAATAGCCAGATATGGAGCTGAACCTATGGGTTTAGAAGAAAGGACATCGCTTCCTGGTTGGTCATGGTCAAAGAGAAAGGGAAACAAAGTAGGTGTGATCTGTGCTGATCTTCATCAACCTTGGGACAAGGTACTTTCAATCATAACATGCTGTCTTCAGCCCCACTCAGGCCAAGCTGATGTAGGAAATGATGGGGAGATAGGCTAAACCTTCATTAAGTAACTGTTTAACCTGAAGTTCTAGAGTAAGTTAAAATAAGAGATACATACAGTTTGCTTCATGATCTGTCTCCAATAATCATTATTCAGAGTGCTGTTGGCTTTGCCTCCTTTATGGCTTCCTTTTCATGATCCTGTTTAAGTTCTTAAACAGAATTTGGACTGAGAGTTCAGGAGGGTTCTCCTTGGATCCTCACAGTTCTGAGGAAAGTAAGAAGCACAGAGAGGCAGAAAACTTAGGAGAAGGAAGCATGGAAGGAGGGTTGAGTATGTGGGCTGAGCTTGGCTCAGGAGCCTGGAATACCTTGAAGCATGCCCTCCCTGGATCTCTCTCTGCTGGAAAACCATTTTGCCCAAAGAAAGGGAATTGACACTTGGAGCCATACGATGGAGTCTGTCTGCACTGGGTTGCAAGGTCTTGCTTGGGGGTCCCCGATATCAGTATGGTTTGGATGGGCAACATACCTAATTGGCACCATATTGAATTAGCAACTGTAGTAATTGGCTCCGATATCAAAATCAAGCCTGACACGTCAAACCAAGCAAGGGAAGAAACCTGATTATAAACAAGAGAGGCAGGTCAATCTAAACACTCTCCAGGTAAGATTAAGTCATTTGTCGGGCAAATAAATGTCATTCCTATGGATAACAGGCTTAAGCAGAAGCTGGAGTTTTCCCAGGGAACGCAATTGTGAGAAGCCCACCAAGATACTGATTGACAGATAGCCATCCCCTGTGCACCTGGACTCCTTCCTCTTGCCTCATAGCACCCACGATAGACAGCTATTACAACACACATTATATCTTTGTCATCCAAACACTGCAAACACTAGTGGGTTGATAGTCCATTGCCTGCGCTGCAACTCCCATTGTTCCACACCTGGAACTGCACACATCTACCACTGCCACAGGCTATTTTTTTTGGTACAAATACCCCTGATTTCAGGATGCCCAGTGCAGTCTCTTGAAGGTCTACCCATCAGTCTGTCTGTCTGGCTCCTGAACGAGAACTGTCCTTAGGTCCTACCTAAGCCACACCACATTTCAGCTTCTTCATACTCTTCTGGATTGGTAATTATAAACCCAAAAAACCCTCAGCCTCTTTATCCATAATTTTTCTTGCCTTTATCCTTCAATTAGCTCATGTGTGAATGTTTGGCTGTTTGTATCTCGTGTGCATGCATGAGTTAATTCCTGCTCAATAAAACTCATTTTTTTAGCTTACTTTTGAGTCTCTGGCTGATTCTTTTCCTGCATGAGCCCGTAAACATTGGTAGGAAAGGTCTCATTAAGTTACCCCCCTCTCGCAAACCTCCTCTTTGAGCTAATTCATTCCCTACTTTTGCAAAGAGGTATTTGGCATCACAGGATGGCCCTTGTGGGGTAACAGGTCTCATGATCAAAATCCATGCTGGATCCATAGGCAGTATTTCATGTCAGGAACATGAAGTTGTAGTAATTCTGAGTGAACTCAAGATGGATAGATGGGATCAATACCTCGACTTGAGGGAATTAAAGCAATTTCTTCATTTATATTCCTGATAGTATGAATAATTAAAGCTGGTGAGCAGAACAATAAAGCACCACAAGGGGTGCCCACATAGTATTTTGACCTGGTGATACAGTCTAAGGCATGAATGCTTGTGACTAGGAACATGCTTCCTGCCACACTTTGGGCTGACAAGTTTAAAGGTGGAGTCTCTGAGAAGGGTGGCAACCTGGTCATTAGGAAGGTTTTGCTTCTATCTAGTTCTAGAACATCTAAGCTTTGCATACCACAAAAAGGCAATTCATTTCAACAAGTTACAAATGACAACACATAAGTCAATGAACCTGAAATAAAGGAAATAAAGGCAGGTAGTGTTTATGAATTTATGAATTGGGATCCCAGCTGTAATAAGACTCTCATCCATGTGCCCTCCCAAGAACAAAGATGCTAGGTTAGTGCCAATACAAATGCAAATTATATGTACACAAATATGATCATAACTGAGACTGTATCTTTGTTAGTTGGGTTAATATTTGACTGCAGAAATGGAGTGGAGAAATACTGTGGTGAAAATATAGTTTCTCTACTTTGGGTTTTGTATTAGACTCCAGTAAATGTACTATTTTTGCACCTAAATAAATAAAATAGCTGACATCCAAAGAATTGTGGTGCAGCATGGAGAGGGACCCTGCATCTCCCTTCACACAGCATTCCTTGCACCCTTCCAAAATCATTTATCAGACCTTACAGTGAATCACCCTACACAGCAAAAACGATGCAGGCAGAAAATGTAAGAAGTTATATGTGTATAATGGAATCTCTGTAGGTGTGCACATGGAAATATGTGATGCTAGCCAATATTGGTATCTTATGTCTTTGCTTTGGAGAGAAAGAAAAAAAACCTTAAGGATCCATTTCAGCAAATGTTTCATCTGAAGATGTGCAGTGCAGTATTGTGCACTGCAAATATTAAAATAAAGTAAGATCTTCAAGTTGGCTAGACTATCATCTTTTGTGGAAATAACTTTAATTCTTAGGAATGCAGAATACCTGGAATTCAATACAGAAGCTTTCTGGCTTTTAGCAACAGCTCCATCGCAGTTAACATTTCAGAGAATTAGTATTCTGGAAATGCTTTGCAGCCAATGTGCTGAGTCTTTCTATTAAATTGTTTCTTCCTTCCAGTTTCTTCACCCGTTTTACTTTGATGTCTCTTCAGTCACCTTCACTAGCATTCAAGTAACATTTAAGCATCCTGCGAAGGAAAGCCTAGGCTGTGCTATGTTATAGAAGCAAAGGGGCGCTTCAGCAGAAGTCAGACCATGGTTGTACCGGTATGTGTGCCCTTGTGCCTTCAAGTCACGAGACAACTTGTTGTGATCCTATGAACTTCACAGGGCTTTCTTAGGCTTTCTTAGCACGGTTTGTGCTATGAATGTAGCCTAGAGCATCTGGTATTTCTTTGTCCTTCCCATCCAAGTACTAACCAGGCCTAACCCTTTTTAGCTTCCCAAATCAGATGGGTTCTGGTCCTTTCAGGGTATTTAATACAGATATACAAAATGCCGTAAGTAAACTTGCTATGAAAGTGCACTGGTTACTTTTTGCACAGCATGAGCCATCTTCTCACCTGGATTAGACTAAAAAACCTTCTCTGTTGTAAGAACAGTCTATATTTTGACAGCACATCCTGATACAAGAACCAGTCAGTGACAAAACAAACTCCCTTTTCCCACAACAGGGCTATATAATATAGCCCTGTGTAACTGGTTCATGTAGCACACTACAACAACTAAAACAAATTCAGTTTCTTTTTGTCTGAGTTTAGTGGATTTCACATTTGTAACTATATTAGAGCATACACACACTAAAAAGGGCAGCAAAAGAACATATAGAACAACCATAGATCTTGTACATCAGGGTTGGGAAAGTGCAGCCCAAATGCATTTCCATACCCCATTTTTCCAAAAATTTTATTTTATGTATTCACTGGCCAAAAATTCCTTTTTCCTGCTGGGAGAACTTATGCCATAGAGTTGGCCCTTCATCTCTGTGGATTCTGTGTCCAAAGATTTAACTAACCACAGTTTGAAAATATTGCAATAAATAAACCCAAAAAGCAAACTTTGATTTTGCCATTTTACATAAGGGACACCATTTTACTACACCATTGTACCTAACTGGACTTGAGCATCTACGGATTTTGGTATCCACAAGAGGTGCTGGAACCAAACACTAGCAGATACTAAAGGCCCACTGTATTTTTGACACACGCAGAAGTTAACTTCTGATTAACTTCCTGTTGCAGAAAAGGCCTCTCCTGGGGAAAGAACATGGCAAAATTACTCCCCATATACACTAGGAAGTAGGGTGAACATTTTAATCCCAAAATTTTGAAAAAGGGAGAGAAAGAAAGTAGATGAATGCTGAAGAAGAGTGTAGCCATCCAAGGTTCCATGGAAGAGCAACAAGGGCCCTGACTCCCAGCAGGTGCCCACATCCGGTACATATAAAGACACCACAGATAAAGCTGGATCTTCTCCAGACAAAGTATATAGTTCTGTAATGAAATGTGACCTCTGTTTATGAAGCAATATCCTTGAAACCACTCTTTTGTGGAGAGTTTTCAGGTAAAGTGTTCAAGCTAAAAATAAGAGATGCGCAGAGTGGTTTGCTGAGCACAAACTAAATGGATAGCATGGGACATGATCTCACAAAGGAGCCTTTCAGAACAAATGAAAACCTATTACAACCCCTACAAGCAATGTGCTCTTGAATGAGAAGTTAGAAATAATAACTTCTCAGGTAGATACAGAAACATTTCAACACAAGCTGTTACACCGAAAAACTTGCTTTTTCCCTATGCATAAAATAGGTACGTGTGTTGCTTTTGTGCCTCAGATATCAGTTCCATAGTTGGATTAAGTGTAATATCCCCTACAGCTTCAAGACATGTGCACATGTTGGGAAATACTCATATAGCTACAAACATAGCAGAGATGTTCTCATGCTGATAAAATGTCATGAGAAACACTCCTAAATATAGTAAGCATTAATTTGTAAATTTAGATATCTCTCTCCATTTATCACCTAAGACTCAGTCTCAGCTTGCTTAGAATCTTTTTGTTTGGGCATCCTCCACCATGGTTGTCCTGCATACTTTTAGGGAGACTGATGCCAGCAGCAATGCCTCACATGGGCTTTGCACAGGCACATTTGAGTGTAGGAATTATTTCCAGTAAGGCTCTAGGAAAGAAAGAAGAGAAATAGACAGGAGACGAGCAGAGTGGTTTGCTGAGCACAAAGCAAGGAAGAAACCAGGGAAGAGATAGGATGAAAAGCTATCACTTATATTCTATTACTTGTTTTTAAAAATTTATTTTATGAGTTGCGCTCAGACAGATTTACCTGAAAGAGGACTAAGAAATATCTCAAACAAATACTGTAACTGGTGGCAGGGGGAGAAGAGCAGTTGGAGGGAGGCTTTCAACTTCTCTGAGGGAAAAAGGACTGATGGGCTTCAGAGCAAGATAGAAAAAATATTAATATTTAAAATGGCAATATAGGATGGTGCTATGCCATGTAGCAATTGTAAAAGCAGCAGGGGGGAGAAACTAATGAAACTAAATATAGGAAGAATGTAAGGCTTTTTGTAAGGCTGTATTTCACATCCACAGCATTACCAACACCATTATGGAAGCTGGCATCTGGAACCACTTCACTTTGGCTTTCCAGTGTTTCTCACAACTATCTAAGATCCAATACACAGAGATGAAAGGGAATGCTGGATGCTAATCTTACTGACAACATTAATGCCATAAGTTAATGTTGGTTTTTCCAATGAATTTGAGTTGACATTTCTAAAAATCTAATATTTTTCAAAAGAATATGGTTTTCAAGATATGCTTAGTCAGTGTGCAGGTCTTGCAGTGCATATCACTCAGCTTCTCTTGGACCGCTGTAAACTACAGTATTTTGCACTTTTTGCACAACAGTATTTTGCACTTATTTCTATAAATCTTCATTATCTTTGACACAAGGTTCAGAATCTGTTTTTCTTATACCACAGAAATATTTTAGAAATTGCTTCACTACACTCAAACTATTAAACTGTATTTTGTTTTATTTTTGGGAACATAATGCTTGCATCTGAGGGATAATTTAACCATATTTTTAAAAGCACACACAACAGTAACTAAACAAAAACCGTACAGATCTGGCCTACTATATAAAGAAAGAACACTTTATTAAGGATTATTGAACACAACATCTCTGCTTTTCAGCGACTAGTGCTGTAGTGGTTGCATTCCTACACAAAAAGGATTTATCCATAAATCTTCCTTCATGCAGCAAACTAAGTTTGTAACAGGTGGATGTGTTCAACTGTGTCTGGGTTCAAACCTAACTGCTCCACTAAACTGACCATTTTAGCTTTTAGCCAAGTCAGAGTTGGCCTTCTGGAGTCTCTGCCTTCTTTTGTCCTTTGACAGCACTCATCCTGAATGGAATCAGTCCCACTGTTACAGCTGCAATGGTGTCCACTAAATGCAGTGCCATTTTCACAGATTCTTTCATTTGTAGTTCCACTGCATGGATGACCAAGATCCATGGCATCAATAGTGTCCTGCAAGTCTCCAACATGGAGCTGGGGTTGGGTACCGTTAAGATCCTTAAGCACGTACTCTTCATATTTGCCTACTTCATTCAGCAGGTCAGTCACCTCACTCAGTACTGCAGAATTACATCCATTGTGTTGACACCAAGATGAGAAAGCACTGTAAAAAAAATGTGTATTAAAATATTGAATTTTCCAGTACATGCAAAAAGACAAGGCTTTATCACCCCCTGCACTTTGTGTTTATTTTCACCCAGATTTAAAGCACTAGAGTAGAACATTAATGTTAAATTGTTTATTATTCTGATCTGAAGTTCTGCATGAAACATCCAGAAATCATGATACCAAACAGAAAATATCTTTTAAAACAGAATCTGTTTCTCTCTTGCAAATGCCTGACTGAGATTACTGAAATGTTAAGTTCTCTAACGGAAATCATGCTAAAGAAAAAATATCAGCAAAGGCATTGGCCAGAATCCTGCTGGCTAGTTCTGAATACATAACCAACAGGTGTGTATTCATAACTGCTACATATTCATAGTCCTTATGTATCCCCCAGCTTAGACTGTGGCTTTATAAATGGAGAAAGCTCAAAAGAGATGCAAGTTGGTACTTCTGCTAACTACAACCCCTAGTTCAAGGGCTATATGGAGACCTTGGAAGTCTCTCAAACCCCATTTACTGGTAAGCAGCCACTGGGATCAGTGGGGATCTGTTCCCTCGTCAATCAAGAAGTGCCCTCCCGCCCAGTACAAGCAATCTCTAGCATGAGGGGGAGTTGCAACAGGGCTCCTTTTTCTGCCTGTCATGCCAGCAATTGCTCATGGGAGGGGGTAGGAAGTCAGGCAGCTGCTTCTTGATCAACAGGAGAACGGATCCCAGTTGCTGCTTGTGGGTAAGCAGGGTTTGGGGGGCGGGGTCTGGCCAGAATCCACTATGCTGCACTGTGGTTACAGTACTATATCTACATAACGTCATACAAGACTCCAGCAATTGTATCTAACAAATCTGAATTAGAGGGTATTTGCAGTAGTATGATTTTTTTTCCTCCTCCCACTATATAAACTATGGAAGCATTTCCAAGGGTGAGCTTGTAAGGAGAAGTTGCTTCCAAGTTACATAACTAATGGAATGGAGGAGACCATTGTGTCTTTATGCATGGGAAAAACTCAAAGGAGGCACAAATTGGCAGCTTCTGGTAACTAGTGTAGCTCTTATCACCCACTGTTCTTCACTAGCTCTACTTTGGCAGACTGTGAACATACCAAGACAGATATTTATACTGAACAAAACGACAAGGTAGCCATAATTAAAGTGAGTACCATATTTCAGTATTAACGCTGCTAAGATTACTCAGTAAAGGGTTTGACTTCTGTGAAAGAACTTGTGCAATAGATTTCCGCAACATACCTTAAGGTTCCTTTCAGCTGGCCACAGGAGAACATCATCCTTACTGCTTCTTTGTATCCCTGATTAAAACCCTGTTGAAGTGTCAACTCTTTCCCAGCTTCAACTCCTTCCCTATAGCCTTCCTTTAAGCAAAATAACAAAAAGACTGCTTTAGAACTAGAATGCAAACATAAAATAAAATAAAATGCAGTGCTTATCAGCATGTTTAGCTTGTTCAACTACACCATAGACTAAAATGACATCTACTGCTTATGCATTTAAAACATATTTGCCCAGAGATTTATTTTACAGATATGGATATGCCAGCTACCCAGCTTTAAGAAGACAGCATGTTAATTGGAAAATGTTTTCAGGATTAGGTAGCATTCAAAAATAAGTGTACTATGGGCAATCTTTTTAATCCTTAGTTTCATATTATCCAATACTGTTTGGTTTATGCTTTAATAACTTTTTAAAATAAAAATCCTTCTAGTGATACAGGCTAAAACAAGTAAATAATGTTATTTCTACCATATGATTAACAAAAAGAACCTTTGGATTAGAAATCACAACTCCACAGGGGTCTCAGCTATGTGGAATTAACCAAAATTTAACTATTCTTGTTGATTACCAGATAATTTTTTTTTGTCCTGTTAATACATTCTTGGTTTAATTACAAGACAATCTTTTTCCAGAACTGATCGGTTTAGCTGAACTCTTTTGAGTTTAACTTTGTCCCTTACTCAATAAGGACGTGAACACAGGAACTAGTTATCCCTCCACATTTGCTAGGCTTAGGGGCACAGGACCCCCATGAAAGTGAAAAAAATGTGAATAACTCTTAAGCCCTCCCAAACCATACTGAACGCAAAGAAAAGTATGATCACCATATTCAACCCACTGTCCATTCCTCTGAGGCAGCAGGGTTCCTTCACAAGGCAGAAGTGGGGGGCTAGTGGGGCTTACTGCCACGCCCACTGCTATCCCACCCCATTTTTAATAAGGACTTACAAGCTTCCTTCACAGTTTGTCAGTCTCAGGAGGCATGCAGTCCCTATTAAAAACGGCATAGGGAGGCAGCAGAGGTGACAACAAATAATCCATGGATAATCAAATCTGCAAAACTGAAACCCACAAATGTGGAGGGCTGAGTGTATTTGCAAGAGTATAGAAACTAGCAAGACCTGGTCTCTGCCCATTCCCCAGGGTGTTCCCCACCATTCGGGTGGATAACAAGGGCATCCATATCCCTTCTTCGCTTCTGGACTGGTGATCTGCGCGGGGGCGGGGGGGGGGAGAACCTATTGGTGTTACCGTAGGGGCTGAGTTGGCCTAAAGCTTCCAGAAGTTTTTTTTTCCCCTTAATGTCAAGCGGTAATGCATTTGACCGTCAGCTTCCCCATTACCCCTTAGCAAACGCGTTGAGAGCCGCAGCGTCCGTAATTACTTTGACTCGTTTCTCCATGGTGCTCTTCCACTCTTTCTGCGCGACGTCCATTTCATCCGCATCCTCATCAAAGACATCCTCGCCGCGGGGCTCGCTCAAAAAGTGCACCCACGACATGCTCTGTTTCCAAGGCAGGGAGCCCTCGGGGCAGAGGCGGCTGCGATCCAGCATCCGCGGGAGGCCCGGGAAGCCAAGAGGCGGCGAAGCGAAGGAGAGACGCCGCGGCCGGGGCACGATCGGAGGAAGGGAACGCCCGCAGCGGGCCTTCGAGAAGCGGGATTTTGCCCTCCCGGCAGAAATCGACGAAAAGGGAACAGGGCACAAGTCCCGCCGCCCAGCCCCGCTTCTACTGCCGAGCAGGCCGAGCGAACCGTGAGGATCTGCGCCCGCCCCACCGAGGAGGGAGCTGCCGAGCCCCCGAGCTGCGGCCTTTTGGAGCCAGGGAGAGGGACCGCGGGCCAGGGTCCCCGCCGGCCGACTGGTTAATTACTCAAACCATCAACGCCCCCTCCGTAGAAGACCCGGCCGCTGTAAAAGCGACTGTCCGGCGCACGCGCACACACCTCAACCCGGAAAGACCAGATAAATACCCCATGGGAGACCGCGCCTCGGAAGACCTTAGTACTCTTTCCGGGGTTACCACGGAAACCGTCAGCGCGTGCCTTCCGGGGCAGGAGAGGGCAGGGTGTGGCTACCGATTGCTTCGAGGGGTTTCCCGTTTCTACGGAGGCCCGAGGCCATTTCGGCACTGGACTCTTATAGCGCTGTTATTCCGCGTTCAACATCCTATAGAATCCTGGGGTTTGCCGTTTAGGGAGGGGCCTTTGAGGGCCCTTCCTAAACTGCAAACCCCAGGATTCCATAGGATGTTTGACCGTGGAATAATACCGCTGTAAGAGTCCAGTGCGGAAATGGCTGCAGATTCAGGGGCGAGGGGAGTATTAAATGGAAAGGGGGGCGAAGCAGCGCGTAGCAGCCCAGTTTCGTTACTGCCAAGATAGCAAAGACTTCAAATATCTGTCCTAAGTAACCCCCCCCCGCGCATTATAGTTTGCAGTATTTTGGTTACGAGCGTAGGGTGTTAAAAAGATAGCGGCGTGGCTCATAAGCAAAAACCAGTTAGGTAATATTAGGACTGCTAATAGTGATGATGCCATAATAAAAAGAATTACCTAACTGCATTTTAGTTTGTGCTTCGTGGAATTCAATTTACGGCGTGCATCACTAGTTAGCATATGGGCAGAGAGGACAAGCAATAAATAGGGCTAGACATTCACGGTTTGGTCCCGCTGATAATTTTTTTTCCCTCTCTGTGGATACAGTTGCCAGCTCGGGGTGTAGTGTTTTCCAATCCAAGAAGGCTTATATCTCAATAAATGTATTAGTCTTTAACTATGCTGAAAGGATTCTTCTGTTTTTGGATATTATTCATTCACCACCCTAAAATCTGCATCCTGATTCCAGATAACATTTTAGCATCATGTTGCGGAGCCGGACTTAATAATGTTGAAGGTAGACCATTGCAATCTATACGTCTACTCTGAATTGGGAGCCAACCCATTTATGTTTTGTTCCTTTCTCACATACCCTAATATGTATTTATATATGCTGTGCCTGGGCACAATCATCTCAGATTGAGGCTATATGCTTGCGAGTAAGCATCATTGAACCTCATCTCTTAACAGTGCACTGCGTGGCTGACTTGCAGTAATGTACGTATTTTCATGAAAGGGATGTCATAAATTTGTATACTCTCCTGCAGAGCCAGCTAACCTGACCTGATCATTGCTTTTGTGTGTGAAGGCCACCTTTAGAGCACATAGTCTAAACAAACTTGGCAAAGCTTCACTTTTGAGTAGCCAGGCACAGCTGGCTGTGTGAGGGTAGGGAAACATGCATTGTTGTTAGGATGACAGATTTATTGGTTGTTTGTGCACACTGTGGGATTGGAAGTTACTTTCCATCATTTTATATGCATAGGTGAGTGTAGGCCAGAAGTTCAGTGAGCAACAGAACTCCAGCCAGTGCTGTCCTGCGATACTATTGGAGGTGAGATTGGAATTGTGATGCTGTTGCACAGTAATTTCAAGCAACCCTAGCTAGCCTAATCAATAATGAAAGTTCTGGGATTTACAGTTCAATAATATTTGGACGGCTACACAATTCCCATCCCTCTGTTAGAAGGAAAGGACATGGAAAAGGCCTCATCACAGTACTTAAGTAATCCTGTTAGGTAAATGCCTGTCCTTCTAGTGACCAGTCTAGGCATAAAAGAAGTTAGTTTATGGATGCCAGAACAGGGGGCTTAAGCCCCTCCAAGGCTAAGCTAAGAGGGGCTGAGCCTTTCCAGAAATGATCAGGCAAATTGGACCACCAGGATTCCTAAGTACTTGAGCCCCCTCAGGAATTATCAATCATAAGTGTACTAAATGATCAAACACAGAGACAAAAAATTAAAACAGCTACAGTAGTTGAGTCCTCCCATGAGTACCATAGGCTACGCACAGTCTATCTTACATATACTTACTTGAGAGTAAGCTATACCTAACACATGGGGAGAACTTCTCTAACTGCACATTGTACTTGCAATGATGACTGCATGATACTGGATGAGAAAACTGATTTGCCTTCCCATGACTATGCCCAACATCTGATTTTATTTTTCATGCTTGATGCATACATCTTTTTGCATTTTTTTTAGAGTATTGTGTGCTTGTTTCTGTATCTGCTAGCATATTGCCATAACTTTTGCTTTTAAAATAATGTAGTAAAAACACAGGTGTGATAGCATATGTTATACATAGCTTTGCATTCACTTAATAGGGTCTTAAAATACTTTTTGCTTTGCTCAAAATATTAATTGCACTTTCAAAAATGTACTTGGTTTTGTAATACTTCATTTATTTTGCTGTTGCTTTGTTGCTATTTCCTCCTACAGCTAGTTGTTTCCTGGTTGTTATTTTAATGCAGGAATAAAACCAAATAACCGAAAAGCACTTATTCACACTGAAAGACTGAAAGGAGAAAAAGCTCCATATGTTGTACGTTGGTTACTAGTTTTTGTTTCACAAAAAGCCCACTGCATTTTGGCTTTTGCACTAATTAGCCTTCTTCAGGGGCTATTCTAAAATTAAAAAGAAACATGTTTACTATATAATATTTAAGACCATACATACAAATCTTTAAAAAACATTTTCTTAAAGTACTATAATTTCTATTGTACCTATAATTATATACATACCAATTTCTGGAGTTGCGGTATGCTCTCTCTATACAAGTGGACCACTGAATATCAAAAGAAAGGAAATAGGTGTACCATTTGGGTTATTATTTATAAATTTTCTCAGATAGATCTGTCAAAGAGAGCCAATGAAAAGACATATGATATAATCTGTCCCCAAAGTTACTCTTTCATTTTTTTATCTGATATAACGGGCTGAAAGAAATTGCTCAGACTGTGACTCTTGTTACTGCCCTGGCTAGCCCAAGCTTGTGGGATATCTCTTGATATCAATAATTCAGCCTGACATACCCATTCCCCTCCACGTGCTTGCGAGGCCCCCGGACAAGCACGCATACAGGATCAACCGATAATCGCCGTAATATTCCAACAGAATACAGGCAGGCCAGAAATAGCCGACTTGCAGCTTTAGGAGACCTCAAGGCAAGTACCTCCATTAGGTATGCAAGCAACTTTCAAAAGATCCTCTGCCCCGCGCTGGCAGCTTGATGATCTGACTATACACCGCTCAAGTACTCCACGTTTGCATACTGGCTATCCTATTGACAATTTGGCTATAACTCAATCATTCAAATTCTGACCTTTCGGAGGCTTTGTCTCCAGCCCCAAATCCATTGTTTTCCCCAAGTCCGACCTAGCCTGCGGTCACAATTCTCTTTATAAAAACCACTGACTTTGAGCACTTCTTTGGATCACTCTTGGCTTCCATCCCGCCTTGCTGTTGCTTTGTCCAGTGAGCCTTCCCCTCAGCTCCACGTGCTGAGATCCATGCTCCCCAGCTTCTCCGCTTCCAACCGGGCTTCAGGACAAGTGAAGTATCACCCAAACCAACAACTCCTCTAAAAATCCCTCTATCCCACTCCAACCTTTATTTCTTTAGTTATCTTGTGTGAGTGTGCTGCATACACTGTTTGATTGTGTTTTTAATAAAACATCATTTATTATTTCAACTTCCGTGTGCTCCTTGACTTGGCCTGACCCCGTAAACATAGGGTTCAAGATCTCGCTACGTTACCCTGCCTCTTGTATTGCTAGGCAGTGCTCTTGACTAATTTCCCCAACTTATAAATTGAGAGCGCATTTAGGTGTCCCTCCCGGGACCCCCAGGAATCAGGGTAACACCCTCCCTTATAGAATTTCTTCTAATATGTTTTGTACCTCCATATCCTCATTCAAGCCCTTTTTGTGCTAAAGTTTTAAGTTTCAAAATCCACTCTCTCTTTTCCTTCTTTAAACAGTTCTTATTTTTATTATTTATCTTCTCCAAAACCCAAAAACATATATCAATTGCTGTATGTTTCATTTGTTCAAAATAGCCAACTGTTACCCTGAAAATTGGGGGTATCTCGAGGACACCCAAACGGACTTCAAATCAAGGGAATTAACAGAGACACTCAAAGCTTGCAAGAGGTCAGGGCAAGGGATCTTTAACCCTATGTCTATGGGGTCAGAACCACGCGAGAGTCAGAGGAACAGTCTAAAGTGAATTTATTAACACTAACAGGAAAAGTCACAACACACATTAACAAATAGTCCTACAATCACACAAGGGCTACAGAAATGAAGTCGGAATGAGAGACAGGGAGAGAGGGCATACGGACCTTAGTCTAGGGGTCCTGGAAAGGAGAAAATTAGCGAAGGCTTGGTGTAAAGCAGGAGGCTGGATCCCGGGGCTGGAAGGCTGGAAGCAGCGGGGTTTCGCGGCGAGTCAGATACGCGAGTCGCGTTTAGCTCTCAGCAGCATCTGAGAGGCTTAAGTGGGACGCCTCGATAGCAGTGAAACGGGCCCTTGTCCGGTCTGGGAGGCTCTCCAAAGAGGCTCAAAAAGTGAGGATTTTTATAGCCAATTTCTGTCCTCAGGCTGTGTATAGGCTAGCAAAGTGGCGTTAATGGGTGATGATTGCGGAATATAATGTTAGGCAAATATCACGACCTCTCCTCAGTATTGTTTCTCCCGGGAAAGTCCAGATACATGATAGGATTATCATTCCAAATTGATAGACTTTGATTGTCTATCTCGCAAAGTTCATCAGCGTGGCTAGGGGCTGAGGCAACCTTTTTGTTAATCAAAGAGAGAGTCTATTGTGGCTGCCTAGAGATACGTGACTGGGAACAATAGGTCGTTGTCCCTTGGCCTCAGGGATGCTATCTACGTTCCCATACAGCAGCATTGTTGGTCTTGAGAATTGAATTCAAAACCAATTTTACTTGCAGCTGACCTTTGCTAGCCAATATCCAATATGGGGGAAGTCATGCCAATTTAGGGGCCCTCTCTTAGGGTTATTTTGGAGTGTAACACAACCAGGGGAGCCCTATCCTTTTATTTTTCAAATTGTACAAATGTTTGACTATTCTTTGTTTGATAGGTCTTATTATTCTTCCAATATATAATTTCTTACATTTACATTGGGTAGCATAAATTACAAAAGTACTGTTAGAAATAATGAAGTGGACAAAGTACCACATTTTTGGTGTGCAAAATTGTTAAATTCCCTTGTTTTGGTCGTATATTTGCAGTATACACAATGTCCATGTGGATGGTGCCCCATGGGTATACTTGTCCCCATCAAAAAGTTGTTACTTTTTTTGTGTTATTGGGACCCTAAAATCTTCTGTCATCAACAAGTCTTCTGTCATCAACATTTCTTGACCTTTTACGTGAAATCATTGGTCTTTTTTACATCCTAGTATGTTTTCTATCAAATACCACTGTCTCTTTATGAATTATTGTATATTATTTGTGACATGGTTGAACATCAGAGCACATTGTAACCTATTAATTTGTGGCCTATCTTGTTTTTTCAAAAGTTCTGAACATGACCTTCAAGTTGCTTTTTGAAATCCATTAGCTAGTATTCATTGTGGGTACCGCTTGTCCCTTAATTTATTGGATAACAAACAAGACTCCAATTTAAATTGTTGCTCACTGGAACAGTTCCATTTCACCCTAAGAAACTGTTCGTATAGGAGATTTTGTTTCATGAGTGTGGGATGACAACTATCAAACTTCAGCTAAGTATTTACATCTGTAGTTGTTTTTTTTTAAATAACATTGTAATAAGGTGGTCTGCTTTTTTACCCTTAAACCTAGAAAATGAAACTTTGAATTATTGTAGTCTAAATCCAATTGTATATTGGCACTGATAGAGTTTACCAACTTATTAAAATTCCTTTAAATCTTCTGTGTTACCTCTCCATACAAAAAAAAAGTCATCTAAATATCTGGCCCAAGTTATAAGCTTATTTCTGTATTCTGCATTAGAACTAGCAATATTTTCCCTCTCTAATGTTGAAAGTGGAATAATTGCGCTATAAGAGTGCAGTGCAGAAATGGCCCTAGTGTCTACAAGTTATATTGTTTCACTTATCACATCTGGCACATGGTCTTTTTGTCTGCAATATGAATTCCTTTATTTACTGAAGTTACTGAATTTTATTATATTTTCCTACTTGTCCTTTTTAACATTAATTTATATATAATATGTGTTTATTTTTTTTCTTGTTTGTTAAAAATGTCAAGATCCAATTAAAATATCCCTTAAAAACGGAAATCTTTAAGGAGTAAAGAAAGTATAGAAATTGACTAACTGGTTTGGAGAAAGTCCATGCAATCACTATATTACAGGCTGCATGGTTTTAGTTTTGTTCCCAGTACTATGATTTTGGCTACTTTTTAACCTGTCTTCCTCTTGGTGCAAATGTCCAATTTACTGTTTTAGGTGAAAGAAACTGTCTTCCATTTAGCTAAGTGCAACAGAGTGGAAAAATAGTGCTTTCTTCAATACATTATAGTTGTTCCAGTTTATTAAAACTGTTTCCCATCACCAGCAGGGATTTCAGAGCAATTTCCTTGCAACTTAGCAAGAGTCTACTGAAAGGATTAGTGTATCCTAGCAACATGTTAGGAGCATCTATATTGGTATTGATTTTTTGTGTGAATTACATCGTTCTGATGAATTTTTCTCAAAACTCTGTTGCTGGGCTATTTAAAGGGGAAAGAACTGTGATAATCAACAGCTGAAATGTCTACAGTTTTATTTTGCTGAATATCCTTGAACTTAAATGGCCCTGTGCTAAACATTAGGGAAGGTGGGAATGAATCATGGTGGGGCCATTTTTCACCCAGGTAGGCCACACTAGCATGTTTTCTTGTCACTTTCAAGGTGGGTTTTTGCCATCTTTCATTCCAGCCAACCAAGGTAGTGAAGGATAACAGAGTCAAAACCACCATATTTAGGGGGAGCTTTGTGTGGCTTGGGGTGATTAAGAGGCCAAAAGTCATCTACCTCAGGAGCTTTGGAGGTATCTCTAGTGGTTGCAAAATGGGCTGAAAAATTATATGCTCGTATATGAACTTGACCATATGGAAACAAGCAGCTGAAACTTTCTTCCAGTTATCCACACTGTCAGAGATTATACGGAGAGACAGTAAGGACAACACAGTCTGTCGTGTCCAGGTTGTAGAACAATGTCTGATTTCCATTAACTGTGCAACAGAGCAGGTCTGATATCCAACCAGTGAGTCAGGACAAGCCAGGTAGAAGGAAGCATTGCTTTTGCAATGACTCAGACTGCATGTAAGACTCTACATGTAGCTTACTCTGCTGCCTCACCCTGCTTCCTGGAGTATCAGTGAAGCCCAGATTCAGAAAATGCTTCTGCTCGCAATTCCTCCCAAGGTCCTGGTGGTGCTACCCATGGGATATGCCTTCTGGTCTGTTCTTAACTAAGGCAAGTAAATCACAATTGCAGCAGGATAATAGCATCTTTGGCTGGGACTTATCACCTATCATTCTGTTGTTCTCTCAATGTGAGATGATTTGGAAAGCGTGTTCTTTTACAAAGGAGGTCATTAATGGATCTTTTGTATTAATAAAAGAAACACTTTTCATCACAAGAACAACAGAAGAGAAATTACATTGTATGATAAGTCCCAGTCAAAACATTATTATCCTGCTCCAATTGCAATGTATCTGCCTCATATGATGAAGAATTAAGATCCTCACCATCTCTGTTCACCAGGTCCAAGAGCTGGCTGTGGAAGATCTAGAATATGACTAGTTGGTGTATCAAGAACAGTTGGGGTCATTTCTACAGTGGCCACGTATATGTCAAGAGTATGCTGGCTCCCATTTAGCATAGATTGTGCTGCTGAGGCCTGTTTTGGGTGATCCCAAGGTGTTCCGACAGACATTATCCCCAACCATACCCATTTGGCACCCATGTTCTATTCTTTATCTGCCCTAGTTTTTCAAGAGCCCTAAACAAACCTGTCACAAGGATGCTAATCTGGTTACAGTTCCACTGGAAACTTCTGCCATTTGGGGAAATAGACCCTGTTGTAGCTGTGCACTGAACTGGCAATATACCATGAGAAGATGTGCATTGAATCCTGTGCTGCCACAGAGAATAGCACAGTTATCTGATATAACCTGTTCATACTTTGCTCCTGCCATGTGCCTTGGAGGAAACTGAGTTATCAGTATGGGATATTCTTAAGCAGTATCATTCTTTTTTTCCCCATTTCTTCTTCCCCTTTCCTGTTTTGGTGCAGCTCTTCAGAACACATGTATATTGTTATTCTGAGAGAAACAATAAATCAAGTATCTGCTATTTTCTGTGGGCAGAAAAACATTTTCACTGAATGATGTTGCTAAAATGCAGTCAATTGTGATTTGGGGTAGTAGTGTTTTGTTACCCAGTGTACTGGGGGTCCCGGGAGGGACACCAAAATGTGCTCAACTAAAGGTGGGGAAAATCAGCTCAGAGCACTACTTAGCGTTACGAGAGGCAGGGTAACGTAGCGAGATCTTGAACCCTATGTCTACGGGGTCGGGTCGAGTCAAGGAGGACACAGAAGTTGAAGCAATAAATGATGTTTTACTAAATACACAAGCAAAACAGTGTATGTGGCACATCCACACAAGATAACTAAAGAAATGAAGGTTTGAGTGGTGTAGAGGGATTTTTAGAGGAGTTGCTGGTTTGGGTGATACTTCACCTATCCTGAAGCCCGGAAAAATAGAGAGCGAAGCTGGCGTGCGATGGAGCTCAGCACGTGGAGCTGAGGGGAGGCTCGCTGGACAAAGCGACAGCAAGGCGGTATGAAACTCGGGAGCAATCCGAGGAAGGTCTCGGAATCAAGCGTTTTTATAAGGAGAATGTGACTGCAGGCTATGCCGTACTTGGCGGAAGACAATAGATTTGGAGTTGGAGACAAAGCCTCCGAAAGGTCAGAATCTGAATGACTGAGTTATCGTAGAGGTTCTCAATAGAGTAACCAGTATGCAAACGCAGAGTACATCAAGCTGCCAGCGCGGGGCAAAGGATCTTTTGTAGGTTGCGTGCATACCTAATTAGAGAACTTGCCTGGAGGTCTCCTAAAGCGGCGAGTCGGCTATTTTCTGGCCTGCCTGTATTGTGTTGGAATATTACGGCGATAATCGGCCGAGCCTGTATGCGTGCTTGTCAGGGGGCTTCGCAAGCACGTGGGAGGGGATAGAGAAGTGAAGCCGAATTATGATATCAAAAGATATCTTTCTATATCCCCAAAGCTCGGACTAGCCAGGGCAGTAACAATTTTCTAGCATTATGATTGACTCACGCTTTTTTTCAGATTAGCATACAATTTGGTATGTGTGGATGCAACATTGTTCCAGTACTACTAAGACTCCATTGTGTTTTCTGGCAAGGAATGCTTGAACTGGACAGAACAGTGCTTTCGCCTCTATGGTATAATGCCTCTAATCTCATTTGTCCGCTGGGCCAGAATGAACTTGTGCCCATGCAGGAAGTTAGTATTGATCTTCATGTTGACATATCTAATCACAATCCAAACGTGTTTCTCATCTTTCTTTTGGGTAGCTCTGTTTTTCTTGTCTTGTAAGGAGCAGATAGTTGGCATGGGTATTTCATGGTGATAATATGATTGAAATTATGTAGATGTGACTCAACTCATTTCTGCATTACACTGTTATAGTGCTATTATTCCAGTTTCAACATCCTATGGAATTCTGGGATTTGCAGTTTAGGGAAGGGCGTTTAACAGAGGTAAACAAACCAATAATTACAACTCAGCATAAGGCAGTTTTTATATTTTAGTACTTATATTATATCTGTGCCCCAAAACATTTTATCTGGTGTTTCTAACAGTCTAGCCACATGCTGAATTATTTACTGAGTTCAAAACAAAACAACTTGAACAATACTGATTAGTAGTTACTCTGGCTGGATTAGAGATCTGTGCCTCCATTACTGTTTTAGACTTTATTTACCTTTCCATTGTTTTTCTGCACTCTTACTTGCACAACCCAAGAATATATAGAGATATAAATACCTATAATGCAACCAAATTATAAGACTCTATTGTGAAATAACTCAGCCTAATAGGATTCACCTCCTTCTACTGAGACATTTTTATTGGTATATAGGAGAACATAGGGCCAAAGGAACATAGTAGATGGACTTGAAAACCTGGGCATTGTCTCAGGTTTTCTGTAAGATACAGTCAGTAATAGTTGTTCTCAAAAAGCATTGGTAAATCCTTGGAGAAGAACAGAAAACAAGTACAAATAGTGCTGGTGGCTAATGGTACAACTGGACTTAAGCTGAAAGGGCATTCAGATGTTGTGCTCACAGATCAAAAGAAAATCCAAAGCCGCACAATACACGTTATAGGAATAAATACAAGTATATCTCAATTAACACAGCCTCTTGCAGTAAAGGTTCTTTGTACAAAGTCTTGTTACAGCCAACTCTCCTTCTTCTGTCCAGCTGGACATTTTTAGCATCATTGGTGTTTGGGAAGATATAAAAGACAGCTGGAGGAACAGAGTTTGGGTACTGGGTTGCAGCATCATGTCTAGCACAGACAATGCAATAAAGCTTGATTTGAGAAAGAATGGGATTCTGCTGCAGCTGATCCTATTGTAGCTGTGTATGCCTGTCTGCGACGGGCAAGAGAAACAGCATCTGCCTCCAGAATTCATTGCTGAGTTTAGGGTCCACTTGGAAGAAGAAATCGAAAGATTCTACACCGGAGTCTAGGAGGAAATTGATCACACACCAAAAGAGGACATGCTGGTAATCACAGACAATTGGAAAGCAAAATTAGGAAACAGTACAGAACTGAACATTATTGGAGAATTTGGTCTAGGATCAAGAAATCAGGCAAGAGAGTGACTGGCTGAATTTTGTGAAGCCAGCAATTTGTTCATCATAAACACATTCTTCAGGCAACTAAAGAGGCAACAATATACATGGACATTAGCTGGTGGCCAATTAAAAAAATCAAATAGACTACATAATGGGATGGAGAAGATGGAGAAGCTCCATTCTCTCTGCAAAACGAAGACTTAAGAACAAATTGTGGCATGGATCATGAACAGCTAATACAATTAGCTAATATAAATATTATATTATATAATAATATAAAAGCTAATATAATAACACTAAACCAACTACTGCGCCAAAATGAAAAACATCGCCATAGAATTTAAAGAGAATTTAAAAATTGGTCTAGATTTCTAGACTGAAGCGGAACATTGTGAACGAAGAATGCAGAAAGACATTATCTGCAGCCAAAAAGAAAGAGAAGCCTTAATGGATGACAGATGAAAGTCTTCAAGCAGTTAGAGACAGATGAGAAGCAAAAGTAAAAGGTGACAGAAATAGGGCAGAGCCATGAAAGCAACCGTTTAGCATCTTGTGTCCAGGGACAAAGAGAACTACTATAACAATCAATGCAAAGAAACAGAAGATGTAATCAAAAAGGAAGAAGAAAGGATCTCTTCCACAAGATCCAAGAAATCAAGGAGAAATTTAAACCAAGAGTGGGGATGCTATATGATCAGCAGAGGAACATGCTGCATAATTGAGAAGAAATCATAAGCTGATCAGCACACCATTATTTCTTTAGATGCTGAGAAGGCTTTTGATAAAATGTACTGGCTGTTTATTTTCACAGTATCAGCTGATTTTGTTTATTAAAATGTGTTTAAAATGGATAAAAATTTTATATTCATCACCAAGAACACACGTTATGACCAATGTTTTTTTCCCTTCCTTTTTTTTACACTGAAATGGAGTACAAGGCAGGGATGTCCATTGTCTCTGTTAATACTCAGTTTGCTTGAAACCCTTAGCATGTGCTATTAGAGAAGATTCCAGGGTCAATGGATTTGTGCACGTTGGTTTAGAATTTAAAAATGTACTTTTTGCAGATTATCTTTTCTGTTTCATTTCAAAGCCTCAGCAGTTGATCCCTGTTTTGATAAAGCAAATTAATAATTATGGTAAAGTAGCTGGTATTCAGTTAACTGGTCTGAGTGAGAAATATTGCTAGTGGGAGACAAGACAGACTGTGCCATAGTTAAAGCACGGCAGTTTCAATATTGCCCAAATTCTATTACATATTCGAGTTTAATTATCCTTAGGGACTTCTTTCAGATGATTAGTCTTAATATAAGTGATAAAAGATCTTGCACAAAATTTAGAGAGAAGGGCAGGCTTAAAAATGAATCTGCAGGGTAAGGTAAACACAATTAAAATGAATGTTATACCTAGAATTGTTTCTGCTATTCATAGAATTCCTCTACTTATACCTTGAAAGTTTTTTCACAGACTAAATGCATTGTTCAGGAGAATTTCAACCAAAAACATGCAAATTCCAGTCACAGGAGAGTGGGGATGGGTGGGTTTCAGCCTTCAAGATCTTCTTACATCCATCAGACATATCTGTTTTCTTATATTAATTTTTGGACATATCCATTTGAAGTAAATAATTCACTATGGTCAGCTTTGGAGTCTTTATTTCTGGTATCTCTATTCAAATGGGCAATACCTGGTTCTCATATTACATACAAAAAAGGGCAGCGTTTTGTCAACAACTTTCAGCAGTTAGAACTATGTGGCAAATATTGTCTTATCAATTGCAGTTTGACCCATGCACTCATGCCAAATTGACTTTATGGGGGAATCCAGATTTGAGAATGGCTAAGGAATGATTTTCGTGGAAGGTGTGGGCCAATAATTGAATTGTTACCTTAAATCAGATACTTAGTGTTGATGGTAAGTTTTTACCGTTTTTAATTTTGCAGGAACAGTGTTAACTACCTTCATCAGCTAAATACAATATTTACAACTGAAACATTTGTTACAATCCACATTTGGTCCTGCAGCTTTCATTATATCTGAAGTTCCCTTAATATTGGGGACATTAATTGAGGCCAACCAAGTAGTCAAACCAACAATTTATGTTATCTGTAAATAAATATGACACATGAGATTTATAGCAAAAATGGAACAGAGAATATCCAATTCTGACTAATGAATGGTCATCAGTTTTATCATCTAGTAACTAGAATGGCTATCAATCTCTGACTATGGGCCTTTCCACACTACACTGTTATAGTGTTATAATTCCACTGTCAACCTCCTGTGGAATTCTGGAGTTCGTAATTTACTGAGGCCCAAGAGCTCTCTGACTGAGAATCCTAAATGCCCCTCCCTAAACTGCAGACCCTAGGATTCCATAGGATGTTAAAAGTGGAATAACAGCACTATAAAGGTATAGTGCGGAAAGGTCTTATGTCTTATACAGCAGAAATTGCTCTTTTGGATATATTAGTCACCACAACATCTATTCAAGAAAGGGCTTTCAAAATCAGCAAATCATTGGAGATGTAGTACTGCTAATGCAACCTTAACACCTATGTTTTAGAGTTGTCCACTAGTAACTACATTTTGGGAGGAAGTAATCACAAGAGTAAATTTTATTTTGGAAAGTTCCTTAACATTCAAAGACGTGCATGTTCTTTTGAATTATTAACCTATTTCTTGGAAATGAACAAATGACCAACAGAAACAGACTTTTTGCACCATTTTGACTGCTAAAAATTAATACTTCATTACTGGAAAGATAATTTTTCTCTGCCTATGATCCAGGGGATAGAAGGTCTAACCATTCTTGCATCATTTGAAAGAATGATATAAAAAAGAAATGTACAAATGGACTTATATTTGGACATTTAGTCAGCTTTTGTAGAAACTTATGACTAATGTGGTTATATCTCCTCCTTTCGCACTTTTCTTTTGCTGTTTTTGTCATACTGGAACATTATCATTATCATATTATCACTAAGATTCCTTTTGAATGTAAATCAATTTTAAAATTTTAAAAAAGAAGAAATAAAACAATGATGGAAATAATACACAGAAGAACTACATAGAAGAGATGAAAGAATGACAGATTTGCTCAAGAAAGAACCATTTGAAGATGAACTTCCAATTTTAGAAAGTGAAGTGGAAGCTGCACTCAGAGCACTTGAAAGAAATCACCAAAAACAGATGGCATATCAATAGAGCTGTTTCAAGCTACCAACAGATTCCACTCAAATTCTAAATAAAATCTGCCAACAAATATGGATAACAAAAAGAATGGCCCACAGATTGAAAATGTTCAATATACATTCCAGTACTAAAGAAGGGTTTTAGTAGGATTTCAGTAACCATCAGATCATTGCATTAATCTCCCATGCAAGAAATTGATGCTCAAAATTCTACCAAAAAAAAAAAAAAAAAAATGCTTACCATACATGGAGCAGGAATTGTCAGATGTCCAAGCTGGGTCCAAAAAGGAGGCAATAGGGATTACATTGCAAACATACATTGGCTAATGGAGCGCACCAAATGATTT
This sequence comes from Cyclura pinguis, assembly GCA_030412105.1. Classification (NCBI taxonomy): domain Eukaryota; kingdom Metazoa; phylum Chordata; class Lepidosauria; order Squamata; family Iguanidae; genus Cyclura; species Cyclura pinguis. The sequence goes on from CM059604.1 coordinate 59,943,481, forward strand.
CAGAAGAAAATCATCCTGTGCCTTATATATTCAGTGCTCCTGCCTCTGGCATGGCTTCCACGTACACGAATGTGACTTTGCATGAAGTGTCATGTCCCATTGTAGTCAATGAATATGATGGGTGCGCATCCACCTTGCTGCGGGTGTATGCACGTTGCTTCCATTGACTACAGTGGGACATGACACTCACATTTTTTGTTTTTCATGGAGGTTCCTGGAATGGACTCGTCCCCCCTCCCATATATGGGGGGGCATACTGTATAGCAAAGCCACCTTTAGGACAGAATATTGAGAAACAGAATTGTTTCCAATTGGTAAGGAGGTCAAGCAAGGCTATATTTTATCACCCTAATTGTTTAATTAGTATGCTGAATGTATCATATGTACCACTGAACTGGACTCTAAGGAAAGAGGTATGAAAATAGGAGGAAGGAATATCAACAAATTAAGATATGCAAATAACACTATGCTACTAGCAGCTAATAGCAAAGATTTGGAATGACTACTGAAAAAAGTCAAGGACTAAAATGCAAAGGCAGGTTTACAGCTGAACATTAAGTAAACAAAAATAATGACAGCAGATGATTTACTTAAGGTATGCAGTAAAAATATAGAGATAGTCAAAGATTTCCTGTAACTTGGCTCAATCATCAATCAAACTGTAGATCACAGTCAAGAACTCAGAAGACTACGACAGGCAGCTGTGAAGGAACTAGACGAGATCCCCAAGTGAAAAGATAAATCATTGAATACCAAAGCTGGGATTGTCCATGCCACTGTAGCTCCAATTCTATGTATGGTTGTGAAAGCTGGACAGTGGAAAAAAGAAACTGGTGGGAGGAATGAAATAGCATTTGAGATGTGGTGCTGGTGAATTCTGTGGATACCACGGATTACCAAAAAGAAGTAAAATAGGTCCTCATGTAAATCAAGCCTGAATTCTTCTTAGAACCCAAGATAACTAAACTGAGACACCCATACTTTGGACATATGGTGAGAAGACAGCACTCAGCGGAAAAGACAATAATGCTTGGCAAGGTAGAAGGCAGCAGAAGAAGAGGAAGACTGCATTACAGGTGACCAGCAGGCTCAATCAAAGAAGTCACAGCACTGAATTTGCAAGGCCTGAGCAGGGCAGTTGATGATAGAGTGATTTGGAGGTCCCTCATTTCTGAGGTCACCATAAGCAATTGACTTGGTGGCAGCTAACAAGTCTTTACTGGCACATTATTAAATGCAACTGATTGCTGATAATGGCTCCTTTCGATTTTTTTAAAAAGTCTTAGGCCATTTCCGCACTACACTGTTATAGTGCTATTACTGCACTTTCAACATCCTATGGAATCCTGGGGTTTGCAATTTGGGAGGGGCATTTAGAGGGCCTCACTAAACTACAAATCCCAGAATTCCACAGGATATTGAAAGTGGAGTAATGATACTGTAACAGTATAGTGCAGAAATGGCTTTAATTTTAATTGCAATTAAACCCACTTTTATGCTGTTTAGGGTTAAAAAGTACCATTAAAATGCCTTTAGAAATAAATTTTCCATGTAAGATACCTTGATTTCTTATAGAGCTCTAATTAAAAAGAACACTAAGGCTTCAGAAGATTGATATAACCGCCACGACGGCTGCCTATCTGTTTCTGTAGAGAGCCTCAAGTTTTCACCATAGAGTTTCCAGTGCGGAGTGACACCACTCCGCTTCCGTAGAGAGAATCATAGCCGGTGGCGCCTCCAAGTTAAAAGCGGCTTACGGTGCCGCTCTATCTTTTTCCTTCTCTGTGGAAAAGGGGTTAATCCGTCCACCCCGAGCGCTTAATTCCCGAGATCCGCGCCCTCCCTATTTGGTCCCTTCCGGCCCCGAGTCCCGCCTTTCTGCTTCCTCCCTTCGGAGGGCGTGTGAGGCGCCGTTTCGACCCCGCCCGGTCCTCCAGCAACTGCCTCGCCCTCTGCCTCTTTTTTCCCCCCTTCTGGTGTCGGGAGGAGGAGCTGCCGAGCTGACTGACTAACGAAAACGCGTCTGCCCGCGAGCTGCTTAGGAGCCGCCGCCGCCGCGCAGCCCCTCCATCCCGCTGGAGCCCCAGCCTGGCCGGAGCCGGAAAGAAAGGCGCAGGCCTCGAGAGCCTCCCTGTCTCTCTCACCTCCCGGAGCGGGCGCCGCGCTTCCCTCGTCCCCTCACCCACTCTCCCTCCCTCCCGGCTTTCTTCACAGGGCCTGGCCCACCCGCGGCAGGTGAGCGTCGCCTCCCCGCTGGCCCCTTAGACCTTGCCGCCCGAGGTTGCCAGAGCCGGGAAGGGTGTGACTTGGTGAGATTGTGAGCGCCGGGCGGGGCGGCGGCGGCGGCGGCGGCCTGCGGGGCGCCTGAGGAAGAGCGCGGCGTGCGCGCTTCTTTCTCTTCTTTTTCCTCTCCGCCGGGCCGAAGGAGCCCTTCGGGCTTTTGGAAGGAAGCTTTTCCCTTTCTCCCTCGCCCCCATTGGCTTCTCTTCGCTCGCCGGCCTCCGGAAAGGGCCGCCGGGGCACTCCCTGTCGTCCTGCCCTCACGGGCGCGACCTGTTCGCCTGGGCGGCCGGAGCGGGGTTGAGGGGGCCTCGGGGGCCGCCCCGCCGGCGTTATAGAGAGAGGGGTTCGCTCATGGTATGGGGGCTCGGGCTGGTTCTCCGCTCCGTTGCTTGCTTCTCCGGGAAAGGCTTCAGCCTCGGCCTCTCCCATTATCTATCCGCAGTGCTGAACTTCTTCTTAAGCCACCGGGGGAGGTGTCGGGCCTGCCACGGAGCCCTTCAGGGCCAGGTGGATGAGTTCGGTTAGCAGACCCTCCGGTTTTGGTTTTGGTTTTTGAGAACAAAGGAGGAGATCCGCTGGGGTGGACCGAGGGTCCATCTCGGTCGATATCCTTTTGCTTGTCGTGATCAGCCAGATGCTTGTGGGAAACTCACAACTAGGGTGTGACAGTAAGAACACTCCTGTTGTTGGCTTTGTTCGTTTAGTGTTAGGAACGCTGCGCCTGAATGTGGAGGTTCTCTTTAGGTGCGCTGGTTACCAACTGTTGATAGAGCTCTCTTTCATAAGCTTGTCTAATCTCCTTGAAAGCCCTGTAAACTATTTATTCCAGCTTGATACTGTAGGGCTGAGAAATTCTGTAGGGCTGGCTGAGGTGAAGCTGTGTTTGTCCTGAAAATCTGTGGAGGAAACTTCCTCCTTCGCTTTATGTCCCTTCCCCACTGTGATGTTGACTAAACTCAGGTTAACAATTCTGTATTCAATTCTGTGTCATAGGCTGGGGGCAGGATGCTAGTAGTAGTTTAAATGGCTTCTTCTGAAGTGATCTAATTTTGTGTCTGTATGGATTTCAGGGTGGTTGTTGTTTTTGTCTTTGTTGAGCCACTTCGTTCAAGCCAAAGCCATCCTGAAAAAAGAATGTTGGGGATCTTAAATACAAGTATGGTCGAAGTTTATGAGCTTTTAAAGGGTTTCTTACCAAAATCCTTTCAAACATTAGTCATGCAATTTGGAAACTTAAATATGGTTCTCTTCTGAGAAATGAGTCAGAAGTGCAGGACAGATGTTTTGAAGGTATCTGAAAGGTAAAATATCTTAGTTCTTAATTTTTTTGCTAACTATCCAGAGATTTTCAAGTTTCTTCATAAGGAATCATATACATTCTTAGCTAAAATACAATAATATAGTAGAGTTGTGTCCATCTTGGCACGTTTAGATGCAAGATTTGTTGGGCAGAAACAAGTTTTAGGTGGATCAGTCTGACATGGTGATATACTTACTGGCTGATATAATGAAAGAGTGAGTGCTGTTTTAGTTTGTTTACTAATTGAACTGTTACTGCTGTTTGGATTTGTTTACTAGTTACATCAAATACTTTCACCTAATTTCTCATGTTTAACCTTGAGAGATAATTGACTTTGAGTATTATGATTTTTCAGCATCTACTAAATGATTCTTAGTTGGGGCAATGGTGAATACATACCAATTACTTTTGGATCTTATTTACCTATTATAAAAATATTTGTATAAGTAGTAAATCTTGCAAGCAACCTATCTATAAAATATGAAGAACTCTTGTAGATTCTGTGATGTTGGTAAAAGTTCTGCAGCAGAAGCTCAGATGGCCCAACAAGTCAGCTGCTGGTATGTTTATCCCAAAATGCTCAACATCACATATTAATGACTCTGTCATTACTACCCATAGGCAAATACCGTAAGGGCATATATAATTTAGGAATTTAGATACTCTTGGTATATTTAAAGTTTATATACTGTGTCTGAAATCTTACTAATCTTAGTTTTTATATTTTGGTTATGGATATAAGTGCAGCGTATTTAGTGTTGTTCATACTCAGTGTGTATTACATGATTGTTAGCTGCAACTGTAGTTGTGTATATTATTTTTACAATTGCATACATCTTTCAATCTAGACTACGGTTGTAAAAAAATTGAAATGAAATATATCATTCTTATAAGTACTGTGCTTTCTACCTCCCTGCTCACTGTTTTCTAAAATGGATGGGAAACCAAAGACTCTTCACATGTTGTTGGCCTACAGTTCAGATTATTCCTGATGTATGCTGAATGGAGATGAAGGGAGTTAGAATTCCAAAAACATTTGGTGGGCGCCAGGTTCCCTCATCCAGTTCTGAGGTTTTACAGTAGTGACTAGGATACACAAGAACATCCATTTTTATGGTGCTTGTTTTGCACATCAGATTCTGTGCTTAGGCCTGGCTTTATGTTCTGTACAGTCCTGAGAACTCTAAGAATGAGACTACCTTGTGGATTTTAACAACCCTCCAAGCAGCAGTATAGATATTACTAATCTATGTTGTCCAGCTCATGATAGAATTTTTAATATTGTTTCCATTACTTGTAGAACAAATGCTATAGTCTAAATTCTTTCATATAGTTTGAATTGAATTCTGGGGTTACATACTACACTTATATGTTTCCAGTATGTCAGATATTAGAATTCCAGTGTTCTGGTTCCTTCTCTGTGTTTAACCTTAGCATTGACGTTTTTAATAAGGAGGTTCAGGTGAACTCCCTCAGAGATTTAAAAGCACTCGTGCCAGAACTGCATTGGCTAGTTTGTCCCCATATAATTTGGCAATAATGAGAAAAAATCCTGCTTGAATAACAATGTATATGAGTAAAGTTGTTTCATACAAGAATCAGAAAGAGCAATCTGTATGGCTGTATCAGTTCATGTCAGCATATGTCAGGCTTCTTCCTCTTTCTTTGCTCATAAATCTTGAATGTATTGGATGACGAGGTGGAAATCTTTGGGGTTGGGAAAGCACATACTGTGTAAATGTACACTTTCCCACTTTCTTTCTTTGAGAAAACCAAGCAGAGTTCCATGCTAGTGTTGAATGCCTGTGGCTTTAACTTTGTGGAGTGTCGGTGAGCTATGTTTAGCTATGTAGAGCACAGCAGGTGTCATTGAAGAAGGAGCAGGGGAAGCTGCTAGGGGCAGAAAGGGTGTAAGATGCAGCCAAATTGCTGCCTGAAATCATGACTGGTTAAATGCCCTACTTACCCTCATAATTAGTCACTACTTTTTATAGAAAGAAAACACGGATAGAGCTGTAGCTAAGAAAAACTTGGCCCAAGGCCACATTCTGACTTCATCTTTAAGCTGTCATTTGAAATAGCCAAAGCCCTGTCAACAGCAATCATGAATCTTATTTCTATACCCCATCTCCAAATTCATCATAGAAATACAAAATTCTTAATATAGTAATATTAGCTGTAAGTAATAGATTTGTTTTTTGCATCATTTAAATGTAGTTATTTTATTGTTCAAAAACAGAATGAAACTTTGGACTGATACTTAATTGCATTTGTAATTGGTCTTAAATATGACCTTCTGGCAGTAAGTAAATTATCTGTGGCGTAAATGATGTTTAGTAACAGAAGAAATGTATTTATGTTGTTTAGTTTTATTTCTTGCCAAGAATAACAAATTGCATACAGTGGCTTCCAGACTGGGGTGTACAGAATTCTGGCTTATGAGTTCTGCTTATTTTTTTTTAAACCCCAAGCTCTCCTAACCATAGTCAACTGAACAGAAATTCATTCTTGGTTCCTCCTTCCCACCTCCACCCCTATTTTTACTTTCAACAGTGTCATTTAGAGTGAAGCAGTTGTTTTGTTGTTGTTCATATTGTTATGTACCTGACAGTCAGAAGTCCTTTCTGATCTACTGCAAACTACCCAAAGATTTACCAGTAAATCCCAACCTACCTTCTGCCCATCTCTGTTTTAGATAGAAGCAGTGTAATTTCCCATCATATTACTTAAGTAAGTATGAAAGAAAGACTTTTGTAGTCCTTTGCTAGTGATGGTAAATATACATTAAATAGTATTTCTTAAGCCTATCTCAGTATTTGAGAAAGATTTCCTATTTACTTCCACTTACAGTATGTTAATTTATACTGAGCCTTGGATGTGCATGAAGTAAAATCTTTTCATAAAACTAATAACAAAAAATGTAAATAAAACTTTTTACTGTTTGTACCTGTTAGCATCAGCATGGGAAAGTTGTTTTTAGTTTAATTACCTACATACTTGTAATCTGAACTTAGATTTCTTGCAACAGTGCAGAGGCAAAAACCAAGAAATATAGTTCATAATACTGTGATTTATGTGATAAATAAATAAATTATTTAACTTCTACAGACTAGTGTCTGTCTTTTTCAGTACTTAAGTGACTTTTAGACTATTAGGGGCAATCCTGTTATCAGCTATCTATTTGTAAACCTACTTGCAGCATCTTAATTTTCTATTATTGTAGGCTCCCAGGTTTTCTTAAGCTTTAAGAATAATGTGTGTATTTCCATCATAGCAATGGTCTGATCAAGCTAACTTGGTAAAGAATAATAGATTTATAGCCAACTATGCTGCAGTCTGGGTGCACCAAAGAAAAGTTGGTTTTATGGAAACATAAACATTTCCAGTGCTGTAAATGGAGCATGATCTGATTTAGCATGTTTAGAGCTTTCTGTTGTTCTAATAACCTGTGAGCATTTCAACAAAAAATAGTGGATGTAGTGGTTAGACTGTCAACCTGAAACTTGGACACTAAGGTTTAAATCATCACTTGGCCATGTGTGACTTTGGACCTTGTTTCACTCCACTGTTGGGAGGGATATGTGTTCTTCTCTTATAAATCTAAAACACATTGGTAGATCACACAGGGTTTTAACTGAAGAGCCGATGCAATATAGAAACTGAAGACTAACATGGCTGTTAGTAAGGATGAAAACTTTGGTAACACATATATTCCCTCACACATAGTTTCAAAGGATAAATCATCCCCCTCAAAAATCTTGTAACAGCTAAAGCATTACTAATCTGAGTTTTAAGTCTTGCTGACAATATGGTCAAGCTTGCCTAATGATACATTAATACCCATTCATGTTTATGAACAACTGTTTATTTTTGGAAATAGATTTTGTGTGTGCACGTATGGAAAAATCAAGCAATAAAATTTTACCTGGAATTTTCCCATATTGAACAAACAATATAATGGAAAGATGCCCAGAGCACAAGGGCCAAAAAGTTGTTGTTTCTTAGTGGAACTTTTTGACCATTTCTGGATGGACAGCTCCCTTTCATTCAACACATGGTAACTGCAGCAAATTCATATCTATCTAGACTGCTAAATAAAATGTGAAGCAACCAAGATAATTCACAAAAGAGTGAGATACAGATTTCATTTTTCTTTTGAATAAAGTGATTAATAGACTGTGAGCTTTGAAACATTTATAAGATCATGCCTTGGATATATCCGTGTCTCGCTGTGGGTGAAGATATCTGTTCGAAGACACTGGGCAGTCTGCAGCTGCAGGATATGAAGGGGCAGGCCTCTTTGGCCCCAAAATGGGAACATATTAAGGAAGCTAGTATGGCCCACTTGTGGCTAGCCTTCCTTTATTCTAACAGGCTTTTTTTTTAAGAAACAACTTTTAATAGTGTGTTGTACTGCTTATGATTGTACTGATTTTAAACTGCTTTTTATTATTTTTAGTGGCATGTTAAATTGTTTTTAACATTTCTGACAATTTAATTACTTTTTTTTTTTGCTGACCTTTTGTATTTTTTGCCTGTATTCTATTTGTTTTAATTTTTAAGCTGGCCTTGACTCCCAGTTTTGGGAGGAAAGGTACAGTGGTGGTGGTGATTCTTACCAATTTGGACACTTCAGCAAGCATACAAAGCACAGTTCATTTCTGTATGGTTGCAGACCAAACTGCAGCATAGTTCTGTGCAATGTATTTTAGGTTTCAGTGCAAAGTACCCTGATATCTCCAGTTGCTGACAAAAGGTAGAAGCTTATGACCCAGGTTGGTAACAGTACTTATCTTTTATAATCATAGAAGAGTAAATCAAAGAAGGTAAGTTAGTCATATGTTTAGCAGCCTTTTAAAATCTGTAACATTTACCAGTGTAAACTGGCTTCATGGTTTTAACTGCAGGCTAACTGTTCCTGCTGTAGTCAAGGTTAGCACACATTAAAAGGATGGTGCTAAATCATGTCCGAGCATTATACACCCAATCTCTTTTTCCAGGCCTAAGTGCATTTAGGGATATTTGACTTTAAAATCTGTTATGTGGGACAGTCTGCTAGAAACATTCCAAGAGGACAGTATTCTGAAGATAAGAAACACACACACACCCCTCCTGTAGTGTGTGATAATAGACTTGGTTCTGCATGCTCTGTTTGTTCTTTTAATAAAAGCTCTATCTCAAATAAAGTTGGATTCAGGCAAAATTGCATGCATATTTCGCATTACAGTCGTCCCTCCACATTTGCAGGTTCAACCTCCAAGGATTTAATTATTCATGGATTAACTCATGTGCATGCAGGGAAGATGATGGGATGAAGGAGCAGGAGAAGGGAGGGCACACACATGCATTCACTTGCTCACTCACTCAGGTGAGAAGAATGGGAATGGGATGAGGGAACAGAAGAATGAGGTCTTGTATGTGTGTTCCTTCACTTGTGTGGGTGGATGGTGGAAGGGGATAGAATGAGGGGAGTAGGAGAAGGATAGAGTATGTGCTCCCCTACGCACACATTTGCGTGGGTGGGGGGTAGAGGGTGGGACAAGGAAGGAGGGAGGGTGGTGCACAGGTCTGTGGGGCAGATGGGAGCAGTGGAATGAGGGGAAGGAAGGAGGAGAGACCAAGGGTGGGTGGAAAGGGACTGTAAAGGTATCCATAGAATTCTTTTCCAGCACCACATTTCAAATGAGTTGATTTTCTTCCAATCAGCTTTCTTCACTGTCCAACTTTCACAGCCATACATAGAAATGGGAAATACAATGGTATGGACAATCTAACTTTACTGTTCAATGACATACCTTTACACCTCAAAATTTTGTCTAGTTCCTTCATAGCTGCCTTCCAAGTCCCAATCTTCTGATTTCTCGACTTCAGTCTCCATTCTGGTTAACTACTGAGCCAAGATATGGAAAATCTTGAACTCTGTCAGTGTCTTCATCACCTACTTTAAAGTTGTATAAATCATCTGTGCTCATTATTTTTGTTTTCTTCATGTTCAACTGTGAACTTGTCTTTGCACTTTCTTCCTTGATTTTCTTCAGTAATTGTTTCAGATCTTCGGTATTTTTTTTTGCTAGTGCTATGGTGTGATTTCCATATCTTAAGTTGTTGGTTTTCCTCCCTACAATTTTCATTCCTCCTTCCTCCAAACCTGCTTTTCATATGATATATTCAGCAAACAAGTTATACAGATAGGGTGATAAAATGCAGCCTTGCCTAACCTCCTTGCCAGTTGGAAACCATTCTGTTCCTTGCATTCTGTCCTGATGGTGGCCTCTTGTCATGAGTATAGGTTATGCATCAGGACAATCAAATGTTGTGGCACACACAGTCAAATGTTGTGGCACACACATTTCTCTAAGAACCATCCAGAGTTTCTTATCATCTGCACAATCAAAGGCTTTGCTCTAATCTGCGCAGGCTGATTGTCTTGAAATTCTTTGGTGTGCTCCTTTATCCAATGTATGTTTGCAATTTGATCCCCAATGCCTCTTCCTTTCCTGTACCTAGCTTGGACATGTGACATTTCTTGCTCCATATATGATGGAAGTCTTTGTTGTAGAACTTAGAGCATGACTTTGCTTACATAGAGAATTGATGCACTAGCCATGTGGTTACTGTGACCCCTGGTGTTCCCTTTCTTGGAGATTGGAATATATATTGAGTGTTTCCAATCTAAGGGCTATTCTTTTGTTTTCTGTTTGTTGACAGATTTTAATGAGAACTAGAGTAGATTCTCTCTCTGTAGATTTAAGCAGTTCTGTTGGTATGCCATCTATTCCTGGTGATTTATTTCTCCCAAGTGCTCTGAGTGCAGCTTCTCCTTCACTTTATAAAATTATAGGCTGATCTTCTGCGGCAAGGCATGCCTTTTCTCCTTACAGACTGGTATGGCAGTTTCCCCTCACCACTCTGCTAGAGCACCTTGCCACTTTATACTCATCTGCCTTTCCCTTTAAAGCATGTGTAAAAGGTAAAGCCTTTCAGTTGTTATTCAGAATAGTTTAATGATCTATGGTAGTGTGATTCAGTTTGTTTAGAACTACTAAGAATCATTCAGATGAGCCAAAAATTATAAAAGTATACTATAATATTTATTAAAACAGCAGAATAAAATAATTGTTTTCATATGTGTGTCTAAACTTAAACAGATCTTCAGAATGTGTTTAGACAGTTTCTTGTATCTTAATCAGCGTAAAGGCACAGGTCTCTCACACGCACAGCCCTCTGGCTATCAAGTTGCCAAAGGCTCAGTTCCCAGATCAAGGTCCCTCTCTCTAACCGTATTCAAAAGTGGGTTGATTTCTCTTATGCTGCTCTCTCTTTAGGCTTTCTCTGAGAAAACACACCCTTCTCACTCACCACCCGCCTTGATTGACTGAGAACTTCTCTAGCTGAAGGACTGACTTTTAGCCCTTTCTCGCAGAAGTCTTGACTTCCCAAACCAATTCAGTGTGCCTGCTATTTGTAAATTGTTCCTCCCAGGCTTCCATTCCTCCTTTACACTAATGAGCTGGGTTTCTCTCAAGTGGGCATTCTGGTCGGCTAGCATCCTGTTGCTGGGCAGCTTCTCTGACACCCGAGATAGCCATTTCCATAGGATCTGTCACATCTTCATATGGTTCTTCCTTAAATGAATCTACCATCATTTAATCTCTTCTCTTCCAAGTATTTCTACCTGGTCATGTAATGTGTTCTCCTGCTAATTATAGAGAATCTCCACTCTTGATTTAAATTTATTTTTGATTTCTCAGTTCTTGTAAAAAAGGGTCTCTTATTCTTCATTTCTGTTTTCACCTGTTTCTCTTGTGCCTGTAGACAAGCTGTTGTTGCATGTAGGGTTCTGTCTCTATTTCTGTCACTTTTTACTTTGACTTGTTTTTCGTTAACAGCTTGAAGAATTTCGTCTGTCATCCATTGCAGGTTCTCTTTCATTTTGGCCGCAGATAGTGTCTTTTTCTATTCCTTCTTGACAAATGTTCCTGGCTTTAGTGCAGAGTTATTCTGGATCCTGGTCCATTAGATATAATATTGCAAATATATTTTTACGTTATCTTTAAATTCTGTGGAGATGTTCTTCAGATTATATTTTTGCATGATTATGTTCTTCAGCTTTACTCTAATTTTTGTTATTAGCAGTTCATGGTCTGTGCCACAGTCTGCTTCTGGTCTTGTTTTTGCATAGAGAATTGATCTTCTTCCTCTGCTGCTTCCAAGTATGTAGTCCAGTGGTACTTAATCTTTTCTTTACCAGGGTCCTTCTGCAAATTTAATTTTTTTGCCAGGGACCCCCAAGACTTAACTCAATATTTAAATATTTAAATTTAGATTTGAATATTGAAATACTTATTTGAATTATTATTTTTTTATTTATTAAAAGCTTCTGGAAACTAGGATTCAAATCCCTGCTCAGACACTGGGTGACCTTGGCCAAGTCACTCAGCAAAGGCAAATCTTCTCTGAACAACTCTTGGCAAAACGAACAAACAAACATTTGAAGGGTTCACTTCAGGGTTGCCATAAGTCAGAAGTGATTTAAAGGCACAGAGCAACAAAGTGCCGCTGACAGAGAGAGGTTCATTCTAGCCATCTTGTCTCTCCCCTTTGAAAACAGACTTAGGGCCACCCTAAGGCGAAATTATCATGGTTGTCTTCTAACCCCCACTGCCACTTCCCTGTTGCTGCTGCTGGTGTACAGCAGCAAGGTTTCGCGGACTCCAGGTTAAGAACCACTGATGTAGTCTATTCGATTCATGTATTAGCCATCAGGTGGTGTTGATGTGTACAATCACATCTTCAGTTATTTGAAGGATACATTTCAGATGAACAAATTGATGGCCTCACAAAATTCAGTCAGTCAGTCAGTCAGTCCGTCCACTGCTTGATTTCTTGATCTTAGGCCAAATTTTCCTGTAATCCTTGATTTTGCTGTTTCTTATTTTTGCATTCCAGTTGCTTATGATTAACTAAGTTCTGTTTTTGTGAGTGATCAGTTTCCTCCCAGACTCCTGCACAGAATCCTTTTTTTCTTCTGTCTCTGTAGTTGGAGTGTAAACTTGGATTATGGTTATATTGATGCGTTTTCCCTGAAGTCTTATTGATGTTATTTGGACAGACTTTGCATTATATCCTTTGACTGATTTTGCTACATCCTCACTATTAATGCCACCACATTTCTCCTTACATTTTTGTTTCCTGGGTGAAACATTTTGTAATTATCTGACTCAAAATTCACTATAGCTCACTCAACCCTTGCAATTACTTGCAATATTTGGGGTATTGTTTATACATTCTGTTTCTTGTTTACAATGTCTAGCTTCCATTGATTCATGCTTCTCACATTCAGTGTTCCTATAATATGTACTGTGTAGTTTCAGACTTTTTTTTCACCTGTGAGCACAAAGAGTTGAACATCCGTTCGGCTTGAGTCCAGTCGTGTCATTGGCCACAGCACTACTTGTAACTGTCCTCTGCTCTTTCCCAGTACTTCACTGATTGCCTTCTGACCTGAAAGTCTCATCTTCGGGCACTATCTCTTCTTTCATTTGGAGTGGTCTTATCACATGGTTTTCAGGGTAGAAAGGCTCCAGGAGTGCTTTATTATTGTTTTCTTCTGCACAGTACTAACAAGGATTAGCTGTGGTGTACCGCCCTTGCGTCTGAGAGATCCTCCACTAGTGTTACACACAGACATGCACACATGCACTACTGATGCTGTCCAGTAGCTGTTTGGCATATTTATTCTGGCTCCTCAACAAAAGGCTGTCTGACATGGGAGAATCTACCAGCAGCACTGCTGCCGTCAGATTTTTTTACCATGTTACAGGTGGTTCTTCTAATCGCTACCGCTCGTTGTTTTGTTGTATTCCCTTTTCTATATTTTGAGATGGAGGTCTCTAAAAGTGTAAACAGTTCCACATAGAGTCCATTTTTAGTACTTAGATGACTGTGTTCTGAAAATGTAACTTAAAACAATTGTGCATGACACTGTTCATACGAATTCTTTAATTTTGTCGATTTGTTATCAGTAATTCAGTAATCGTGTTTACTTAATAAAACACCTTTTGGGAGGTAAGCATTCCAAATGAGCAGGAAGCACCTTGTAGCAAGGTAAGTGTGTAAAAACATGATATTAGTGTTAGAACTTTGTGTCCTGTATGGCCCTTTAATTTATTTTACTTAATTTATATCCTACCTGTCTCCCAATATGGGACCCAGGATGGCTTACATTTGAGTAAAAACAAAATACAGTTAAAACACTGGATAATATACTTGTTAGCTCTTGGGGGCTGGGAAGCAGTACAGAAGTACTTCAAATAAATAAATAATAAAAACCCATCATTTTGAGAAAATTTAAAACAGGTTTTCAAAGACAGTTAAAAAGTTATAATAGTAATAAGAACACAGATATAACACACCCAGCTAAAAGACCTTCTGCAACAGACAGTTAACATCCGGAGGTCTGGGTAAACAGAAAGATCTTTGCCTGCTGGCAGAAAGCAGGCAGAGAGGGGGGTCAACCTAGCTTCTTGTGGGAGGCGGTTTGACAGTCTGGGAGTAATCATCTAAACCGCTCCATCAAATGCCCTTGCCAAATGTGCTGATGTTGGTGGTGGGACTAAGTGAAAGTCCTCCCAAGAATCTTGGGCTTATATTAAGAGATACAGTCTTTGAGATAGTAGTCTGGGCCCAAGCAGTATAGGGCTTCAAACATCATAACCAAAACTTTGAATTGTACCTGGAAACTAACTGGTAGCCAGTGAAACGGTTTCAGCAGGGGAATAATATGTTCCCAGTAACCAGTCCCAGTCAGCATTCTGCCTGCAGCATTTAGGACCTGCTGCAATTTCCAATTTCTAAAGGTAGCTCCACACAAAGTGCAATACAGTAATCCAAACAGGATGTTATCAAGGCATGTACCACATGGTCAGATCTGATATCTCAGAAAATGGAGCATCAGCCAAACTAGCTTTAGGTGTGGAAACACACTCCTGGCCACTGCTGAGATTGGGCCTCCAGGCTCAAGACTGAGTCCAAGGGTATACCCAAGCCATGAACTTGAGATTTTAAGGGAAGTGTAACTCCAACCAGCACAGGCTGTATCTCTGTTTCCTGAAGTCCCTTTTAACATACCAAGTGCACCTCTGTCTTGTGTGGATTAAACTTCAGTTTGTTTGCGTTACTGACAGCAGATTCTTTTAGTTCTGAAACAGTTTCCTCGGAATCAGAAAGGAGAAATAGAGTTGGATGTCATCAGTGTGCTGGTGACAGCTGATCCCAAAACTCCAGATAGACTTTTCCAACAGTGTCATGTAGATGAGTAGCACAGGAAACAAAACCAAGTCTTGGGACACCCCACAGGCCAAAGACCATGGTGTCAAAGAGGAATTCCCCAGCACCCTCTTTTCAGTGTGCTCCTTGAAGGACTGGATTCACTGTAAAAGAGTGCACCAAATCCCATACCAGAAAGCAGTGCTGAGAAGAATACTGTGGTCAAGGGTATCAAAAGCTGCCAAGAAGCCCAACAGGACCAACAGAGTCACATTTCCCCTGTCCAGTTCCTGCGTTACGTCGTCCACGAAGATGACCAAAGCTGTGACTGTCCCATACCCAGGCCATATCGAAATGGATCAATATCATTAGTTTCATCTAGAAAATCTTAGAGCTGGGAAGTCCCATATGCTCCAGAACTTTACCACAAAACAGGATAGTGGAGACTAGCTGATAATTATCTAGTATGGTTGGGTTCAGAGTAGGCGTTTTCAGTAAGGACCTCATAGCCTTTTTTAGGCAGGATTGTTGCAGTGAGGCATTCACTTCTCCCCTTACCTATTCAGTCAGTCCTCCTCTGCCAGGAAGGGCATAAGCCCAGTATGCATGTGGTGGCTCTCATGTCTCCAAGGATCCTGTTCACATATTCAGGCTACACAAATTGAAATATACCCAGTAACTTGAGACAAGCAGCAATCCTGGTTATAGTGGACCTATGTCAATAATAGCATCCTAGCCAGAGCAAATCTGATAAATTATATTTGCAAAGCGTTATGCAAATTCTTCACAGTAGGTGTACATGCTACAGTAGTGGGACAGAGTACAAAAGGCCCATAACCCCAGAAAATAGCGCTGCTGGATGATACTGTGCATATGCAGTGGTGGCAGAGAAGAAGAATTTCTTCCCTGCAACCACCATCATGGCACATTTCCTAATAGACTCTAGCCTGTGTTTGGCCAGACCAGCTCTCATTCTTCTACCATGAGCACTCTAGTCTATGTCCCCCTAGGGGACTCTTGTGGCTGCAGTCTGCAGGAGGAGACCCTCAGGAGTGGTCATTTTTTCATTCTGGAGATCACCCAGGGCTTCAACAGGATCACCTGTCATGTATCCATCAGAAATCTATCTGGATCCATCCTGGGGTGGACCATCTTAATCAGTTTACACCTCTGCAGAGGCATTAAGTCCCAGCTGCCAGATTGTGATCTTTCTGTGACAACAGTACTATGGACACTTCTTCCACATCCAGTTTGCCATCATCCCATCCAACACAGAAAACTAGGCCTAGAATGTGGCCTGCAGCAGGGATGGCAACAGATATAGACTCATAATTGTCATGGATGACATGAAGTCATGAGCTGTTACAGAGAGAGCGACCTCAGCATGGAATCTCCCAGCCCAAAAAAACCAGAGGGACTTCAGCATCTCTGCTGAGGACAGCTTATCCAGCTTAGGGAGACAGTTGAATAGTTCGGTGGGTGGCATACTAATAGGATCGTTGTTCTGTCCCTGCCATTCATGTTCAACAGACTCAAGAGACTGTGGGACAGAGCACCTAGTCAGGAGGATGGAATCTCAATAAACCACTGCAACCCCACTTTATAATTATCACTAAAGAATGCTAACTGCTGTCTGTCTGTACTTTTTAGGCCATTTCCACATGGCATCGTAGTCCCCTTATGGGGGCAGGATGGCAGCGGTCTGCAGGTCGTGCTTTCGTATGGCACTATCACAGTCCCGCTGCCATCCTGTCCCCATGCATTACAGTCGCAGGATATTCACTTAATAGATTAAATCCATTAAGTGCCCATGATTGCATGACGCTCCCATACTTACCTGCCATGCAGAAGGACAGGAAGCACAATGGTAGCACTTCCTTCCCCAGCACAGCATGGGTAAGAGCCCAGCTGCACTGCGAAATGCAGACCTGTGTTACTCATGCTCCCTTCTGCAGGGAGCTGGTCATGTACAGAGTGGAGTGTTCCTGTCGTGCTCCCTTTCTGGTCATGGCGCAGCTGGGATTGCAGTGAGATGATGCAGGAGAGCGTCGTCTTTTGGAAATGGTGTAAGGCTGCAATCCAGAGCATGGTTCCTTGGGAGTAAGCTCAGTTGCAGTGGGAATGGCTAAGCAAAACTGTGGGCCTTTTTTTTTTTTTTTTGGCTTGGTTTGTCATATATTTCCCAGCAAGCAGCTTCCCTTCTCTGATTTATTGTCTCCTAACAAGCCAGAGAAATAATCCAGGACTTTTTTTTTACTGTGTTTTCTGATTTGTTTGAAGAGAAGAAACAAGGAAGCAAAGTGGATTTTTGTTTGTTTAGTTACTGTCATGTATTGGATGACCCAGTGTCCACAGACACACTCCGAGGTTTACAGTAGTGTTTACTCAAGGATTAAAAGAGCAACCACAGCACACTTCCACAGAATTTGAGGAAACTGATTACCAAGAGCAATCTACTTTTCTATAGGTTATCAAAACAAATTTAGGCAGACAAAGCCTTCATTGGTTATTGCATGTGATTGATGCCCACTGTACACTTTTCTGTGCTAAAGCCTAATTCTTGTCCTTGGCCATTGTTGACCTGTCTGCATGCCTTCTCCCATTATATCTCCCCCAGTTCCTTCTCATAACCATCAAGCATCAGGCAGAGCAGTATTCAATTTCACTTTTCGTCACTTGCCCCCATCCATCAGTTACCAAGTAACAGCAGGTGATCTATAGGATACAATGTACAATGATACATTCCAACCTTCAGTAATGGTTACATCCATTCTGAGCTGCTTGCGAAGCTTGCTGAGCATATATATTCAAATACACAGTACTCAAGCCCTCAAATGATTTTCCCCATCTCTTTTTCTCCTGAACATTGTGAAAGGAATGAGCTGGGACCTGACAGTAACTCCTGGTGAGCACAGAAGCAATTGAGAAGAATTCACCACCATGATACTCATTCGTAACAAGCAAGGGTTCTCTTAGTGTTAAAGTCATTTTTTTTATTATCCTCCAAACTATTGAACATAAATTTAGAGCAACACCTCCACTCATTAGATAGATGAGAAGTTCTGTTTAGTTTTAATTATGAAAATCTGTGTAAAGCAGAAACAAATGATAGTAAGGGAATAGACAAATTCTATTGTGACGTATCTTTATTGACAAACTCTGTTTAGCATTTAGTCTTCAACCAGTATCAGAAACTCACTTGAAACTAATAGGGTTGGTTTGGAGGATTGTCTGAAATGAAAATTTAGAAACGTCTTCCATACTTCCACATGTTGTTCATTTTATTGAGGTACATTACTATAGACTATTTAATTTAATGACTTTAAACTACTTGGTGTCACTTCTTGACAGGTTTGATTAATTGTGTCTGCAAGTTTTTATTAAACAACAGTTTTTTCTAAATTCAGTTATACTTTATAAATCTTATAGCCAAAGTACATAGTGTAGTTCTGAGCTTGAGTGCAGCCTTTTTCCAGAGATAGGTCATCTTGTTTACTCCCAGTGAAAAGTGCACATTCCCTGGATCTCTAAGTGACATTCCCACACTTGTTCCCTCAGTCCTGCTGGTATATGCTCAGTGTGGATCTATTTCAACATTGTAATAGATCTTGCATGAATCTAGCAGTCAGTACTTCACAGGGTATGAAGTTCTCTCTTTCTTGGTATGCTGAGTATCAAGATAGTGCAGGAAAAACGGCACTGAACTTGGAAACTAAAGTGGAGTTACGAAGTATAGCCAGTGGACAACATTTCTTAGGGCATGTTTAAAAAAGGAATCAGAACTTCATTTTTGAACTGAACAGAGCTATTCCTTTTCCTAGCTTTTTGTTTTGAACGTGGGCTGTCTGATTAATATGTTAGAAAGCCAAAAACGTTAGAAAGGCCAGACATCCAAAGAGCAAAGGACACCACAGATGATACTTGGTAGTACTTTAATCTTCTAATACATCTAGAAGTAAGGGTGCTACAGAATTGGAACATGCTTCCAATTTGTTACTCTTGTGATTTGTTTGCCGAGAGTGGTGGCCTGGAGGTTAGGAAGGACATTTATACATATTGTGACTTTCTTTATTGCAGAATGTTGTTTACTTGCACTCCACCAACTAGAACCAGATACTGAACAGTGTCTTAGGTGAGTAGGCATATGGTAAGATTTGAGCAGAAAGGTGCCTTTGAGCTCCTCTGTAGCCCAAGGATTTATTATCAGTGCCAGATCCAAACTCACTATTCCATTCACACAAAAGTCCGCTCTAGAGATACAGAGGTCCAGAGAAATATTCAGTGAACATACAGGGTTTTTTTCCCCACAGCCTTTTTTCACATGAATCTGGTTTATGGGATATTTTATTTTAGATTGACAAATGTGTAAATGTTCAAGCCAAGGTATTCACATACTTACTTCCCTTTCTAAGAGAAAGATTTTATGTAAGACTATGTACAGTATTGAGTCACTACAATTCCTGCGCTTCATTTCCTTTTCTCTGTTCTTTTCTGGAAGTGATTATATTACCACTTGACAAAATGGAGAATTAGTACAGACAAAATAATTTCCTGTTTTACTAATGCTGATGGTTTCGTCTGTTTTTATTGGAGGGGTTGCCTGCTTCTTGAACTGGCAGGGTTCCATATCAGGACCATATAGCTCCTTTTGTAAAAATTGTATAATTTTGAAAAGCATGTTCAGTTTGCCATCATATTCTGAATAAAGTATACTTTTAGTATATTGGACATGATAATGTTTTGCCAAATCAAGTTACATATAATGCGTTTTGTGTTCTTAAAATAACAAATTGAATTTCAACCTGTAAAGGGTGGTAATATTGCATTTTTCATGAAAATGAAAATTTCCAGGAAAAGAAAAAACTGTTTCTTCCATAACTTCAACATTTCTGGAAATTTTACATTTCTGGTTCATTCACACTAGAGTGTGTATCTAGTAATTGACTTGAACTCAGGATAAATAGTAGGAATGCTGTATATTTCATGTCTGTTGAATCTCTTTTAATTTCTTAATATCCTCACTAATGCAAACATTTTCTTCCAGGTTTTTCCTTTGTGTGAAATATCTACAACCCAAGAATGGCAGCAAATAAACCCAAAAGTCAAAATTCTTTGGCTCTGCACAAAGTAATCATGGTGGGCAGTGGGGGTGTAGGAAAATCTGCATTAACACTGCAGTTCATGTATGATGAGGTAAGCATTTTTTTAAAAATAACCATTTTAATAGAATTGTGTGGATGTGTAATATATTCTTGACCTATTCATGACCTGGCACTTGAACTTACACATTTTTGTCCTGTTGTGTTGTATTTACTTATAATGGTAACTGAAATTCAGGTACAGACTAAGAATGTAGGTTTTTGTCTTGGGATTTTTAATTAGATATGCATTCTGTTATTTGAGGAGTTTTACTACTAGTTATGATAAGATTTTTATTTTTAGATGGCAGAGATAAATGGAAAGGCCCAATGTTTTTTTCTTCTGTAAAGGGCAAAATTGGGAACTAAAGATACAGACTAAAAGTTAAAAAAAGAAAAGAAAAAGAATTAGCACTAACTGCCCCTAAATAAACAAGAGCTACAGAAGAACTGTGAGGATAAGTAATAGTTTTTCAGTAAATAAGCTCGCAGTATGTTTTTCTTAACAAAATTTCTTAATAGTAATTTTGAATTGAAATAATATATGTGTATCTAGTTCTGTAAATGACTTTAGGAATGAAAAAAAAATCCAACATAAATAACCTAGCTGAGGTATATTGTATTCTGTGTCAAAGCTGAACATAGTAGACAGAAGTACCTACCACACATAAGAAATTAGAAAGTAGGATAGGAACACAAAATAATGTGATTTTAAATAACTTGTTATTACTACTTTTGTGTTAATTGTCACACCATGCAATCTCTTGAATTCATTCTAATGTGGCCTATTTTATTTCACAAAAGCTTATGAAGTAACTTTCAAGCTATTGTTCTGTTCCACATTATCTGGGAAATGTTCCAGGCTGTCTAATTAACAAATATTTATTAAAGCATTGCTGAGATGAGAGAAGCAATAAACCATTTTAATAATTTGGACATCTGAAGATAGAAATTCACATTATCAGTGTCAAAATAATATTTTGTAGAAGCCACATTAACTTGAAAATGTTAGTTTTGAGAGCTCAGAGTAGTATAATAGGTAAGAAGAAGCTACCAGTCAGAAAGTTCTAGACTTTGTTATGAATTCACTTAAACAGTCCTGGGCAAGCTATTCTCCACTCCCCTTCCAGTCTCCCTACACCTCACCTCCCTTTTATAATACAGGCTTATGTCAGTTAACAAGGCCTCTGACAAGCTCCTTTTTGCAAAGTCTTTTTACACCCAGCCAGCCATCCTTTTCCTCCTTGTCTTCTGCCTAGTTGAAGGATTTTTTTTCTTTAAGTGGCATTGACAGGATCATGAAGGAGTGATAGAGAACACAGTAGATAATGTAATAAAGTTTGAGCTGGGAAGAAATGAGATTCTGCTTTAGCCAATCCTACTGTACCCATGTGTGCTTGCCTGCAGCAGGCAAGGTAAACAGGAGCTGCCTCTGGAAATCCTTACAGAGCTTGTGTCAACAGCAAACAGAGAGAAAAGGGGAAAGCAGACTAGTTAGCCTTGCTCGTCCCACAATGTTTTTTAAAAAATAATGCTATAAGTTTGACTGCCAGAATGAATATCATAGCAAAAGTACAGGCTGGCCAAAGAAAAATAATCCCTGGATGCATTTTGAAATAAGCTTTCAGGTGGGCCCCAGATGGTTAAAACAAATGTTTACTTATGCAAGACTTACCTGACATGATTGTTTCATTTCACTCTTGCGTAGTGTTAATTTGGAACAAAAAGTTTGTTGAAACAAACAAAGAAGAGCTACTTTCTTTTCTTGGGGGTGTGTGGGGACCTATCTGTTATGTTATTTCTGCCACTGGTACCAGATTTTCTCTTTAAACAGTCATGCCCAGGAACACATTTACTTTTCGTAACTGAGGCATATTTGTTTATGATGTGATAATACTAGCTTGCTTTAGAGGATCATTGTAATAATTATAACTAGGTAGTGCATGTGAAGCATTTTGAATATGTGAAAGTGGTTTCAGATGTTGATGTTATATTTTGTCAAGAAATTAAATTGATATTGTTAGATTACTAGACTGACTGTTTCATTTCTTAACAGTTTGTGGAAGACTATGAACCTACCAAAGCAGATAGCTACAGAAAGAAAGTGGTCTTGGATGGGGAAGAAGTCCAGATAGATATCTTGGATACTGCAGGGCAGGAGGATTATGCTGCAATTAGAGACAACTACTTTCGAAGTGGAGAAGGTTTTCTCTGTGTGTTTTCCATTACAGAACTTGAATCTTTTGCAGCTACTGCTGACTTTAGGTAATTGGATGTATGTGAGAAACTGGATTGTTTAGTGACTTTAATATATTATTCTTGCAGTATTGATTGATTGTGGTTTTTATCTTACACATTTCTGCCCATTTCATTCTTATCCCTTCTACTTTAGATGACTTGGAGCAGTCCTTATACCTAAACATAGACAGTCACAAGTGCATTGCATCTTTCACTTGCTCAGCTGACATACAGTGTGTTTGGCACAGTGTTCTTGGCCACCTTGAAGTACAAAGATAATAACTGCTGTCCACTCAAGGGACAAGGCAAAAGGCTTATAGAAACCTAAGTCTCGTGGCAGTACTTTTGTGGTAAAAGGGCCAATCATGCTGTGAGTAGGCCCTGTGCCATCCTATTTACCGGGCATGAGTGCAGAGATGCCATTGATTTAGTGTGTATTGATTACATTTTTATCACATTGCCCAGTATGGTTGTCTCCTAGTTCCTTTGCAACATTAGCTTAAACTGAGAGCAGCTGACACGTGGTCACCCAATGGGCTTCATGATTTGGGAATTTTGATCCAAATCAGATATTTGGCTGTCTGTTTTATTGCAACTGTTGATGTACATCAGGAGTTCTAAGTTGCACCTGTTTGACACTCAGAACTACTAACACAATTCTTTTTTCTCCATTAGTGCAATTGAACTAATTCTGTTCATGAGGGAAAGAACATGAAAGAAAGTGGGATTCTTCAGAATGAAATATTTTCTGAATATGAATTATTACCTCCTGCATTCTCATAGCTTTGTGACTGTACTTTTCCCATTTGAACTGTCCAGGTGGTTCAGAAAGAGAGGGCATGAAATATGTGTAATCCTGCTCCCCATGTCTGTGCATGAATTTGTCAGCGTACATTATCATATCCCTGGCTTGTGGGTGGGAGAAATTCCATCAGAGTGCTGAAGGGAACATTGGAAAGTTGATATCACCAACTGAAGATGGGACATCTGACCAGCATTCTTCAACTTACCCCACATGTATTAGCAATGCCAAACTGATTTTTTTTAATGAGTATGGCTTCATATAATTATTCTGAGATATTAGGTCATAGCAAATCAAGAGCTTTGAAGTACATTATTCAGGAAGAATTAGATGTGTCATAGTAGTCAACCTTTTCTGAAGTAGAATTTCAGTGTTTGCCAAAACTATCAAGTATATAGAGTAGTTTTAGGAGACTTGTAGCCCTCCAGATGTTGGACCACAACTCCCAGCATTCCTCAGCAGTGACTATTGTGGCTAGAACTGCTAGGAGTCGTGGTCCAGCAACATCTGAAAGGCTGCATGATTCCTACCACTTCTCTAGAATAAGAGTGATCTGTATGGCAGGGATAAACTTCTAGAATAAAGCAGCTCATTAAAGAGCTTGGGCAAACTTGAAGAATTGTTCCAGATGTAATAATTCCAAAATATAGAGATTTCTAGATGTTCTGGCCACAGTACCATAGGACACCAACAATGTGATTTTGCTTTTTCAAGATCTCAGTTTTGAAGTGGCTTAACTTATCATCCAAAGAAGTGCCTAGTGCAGAAACAAGCAGTCAGTTAATTATTCCCAGACTAAAGAATCTTTTTACTAGTTTGAATATGGTTACAAAAAAACCCCAGATTCTTCTATTCTTTTTTTTTCATAATTTAGCATCAGATACAGTGATCAGATACATCAGAGCCACAAGTTCACTACTGTTCTAAAGAAAGCTAGTGTCTTTTAGTATTAGCTGTTTGGTAATATGCTAGCGATGAGCAGAGATGATAAAATGGACAGGATCTATGACACAGGAAGCATTTTGCTCACTTAAATCAACTTGGCCTTGCAACAGAAGTTAATCTGTCTAGCACAGAATCTGGAGGGGTAGAAGGTCCCAAAGCGCTTAGGGGACAGGACTGCACTTTTTCCACCTCTGGCCTGGCTTCTCCTCTATTATGGAAGAAATAGGGCAAGGGATTTCCAGTAGTAGTATGTGCATGCACTTTTCTAGCCAGAGAAACCCAAAGTTTTAAAGTATCCCAGCTCTCTTACCCTCTTCCTCTCTAGTTTGTTGTCTGTGAGTGTGTAGATTGGTTCTATGCTTAATATACAATCTCAGAGTTTCTCTTTTCTACTTAGATAATGTGTCGTTTGATGAATGGCCCCATGGTTATTCACCTCTTCTCTAAAAATGAGGTTAAGATTAAGGTTTACTATTCTAGTCTTCTCTCCTTTGGATGATTATTGGAGATGATGTAGGGAGTTTGTCTCCAAAATGGTTAAATTTGTGATGCATGAAATAAATTCAATGCACAGTTACAAGGACTCCAAATATTACCTTATTTTTACCAACTGTATGAAAGGAGTAAGGACCAAAGGGGTAGGACACTCAAAGCCTCATACTATTGTACTCTCAATATGTTTCTTGGAAGAACGTTTCCCCACCAGACTGCCTTGGAAATGTTCTGATCTCTCCTTGTGCTTCTTAAAACAGAACACATCTAACTAGGCATAATATAAAACTGACAATGTCATGTCACAAATATCATTATGTTGACCAACATTTGAAGCAATGTGCTCCTAATAGTGGTTTAAGAAAGCCCCAGTGTGTTATAGAGCTGCCAATAACATGTAATGGGAACTAGGTCAAGGCACAGACTAAAAACTGTGAACAGTTGACATGGCAAGGTTTGAACAGTAACAGGAAACAAAAAATCCCTGGGTGGATACCTTTCTGAAGTTTATTGAAGTTTATAACCGTTTGCCAAACAGTTATTGGCGATACAGCTCTAAAAATACTTGGAACAGTTTCAGGCAGTGGAACTTTATGACTCTTTAAGTGCAAAAGGTATTCTAACTGCTAGTGTTTCCTCATTTGTAGTAATTTGCAAACATTGTAGCTGTTGTCCCTACTGTATCACGTGAGTTATAGGATGTGAAAGTTTCTATGTCTGAAAGAATTTGATAAATTCCGTGGTGGACAAGCTTTGTACTATGTTCTGTTTGACATCCCATACTTAAACAAGGTCACAGGTGCTTAATACACGCAAAATCATAAATAATAATTTGCACTGTAGGTTTGTTAAAAATATTTCTAATGAAAGGATAAGGGGTTCTTTCTTGAGGGCCTGCATGGTGTAATGGTTTGTGCATTGTACTACAGCTCCAGAGACCAGGATTCAAATTCCCGCTCCACCATAGAAACCTGCTGGGTAAACTTCTCTCAGCTTCAGAGGAAGGCAAAGGCAAACCCCCTCTGAACAAATCTTGCCAAGAAAACCCGTGACAGGTCCCCCCTAAGGTTGACAGAAGTAGAAAATGACTTGAAGGCACACCATTACCCCCAGCACAATAAAAATAAGAATAAGAACGGGTTTTCTTGGGAAGCCGTGTGACAGTTACCACAACAGATATGTTAATAGCTGAGCTATTAAATAATGGATCCTATCAGGTTAGAGGAATATGGGGCATGATGTATGAGTAGCAGGTCACTGTTTGAATTAATTTAAACTTGAAAGCCAATAAGCATGTTAAAATGGAAGCTCTGCTTCAGTACTACTTTATTGGTCTTGTGTGCCTTCAGGTTGGTTCCAACTAATGGCAACCCTAAGGTGAACCTATCACACAGTTTTGTGGGGCTGTGGGGCACAGAGTTTGATGTGCCCAAGGTCACCCATCGGTTTCCATGGCTGAGTGAGGAATCAAATCCTGATTTCTAGGGTTGTAGTCCAACACTCAAAGAACTACACCACACTGCTTCTTCAGTACTAGTTTTCCTACTAAATACTACATTCTTTCTGCTTAATTGTTCTGAAGGTAATTTTTAGAGTTAAATCTTTCGAATATGTCACCATTAATATCACCATCAAACTGCTGAATTTTGCACAGCCATATTGTTTCTGAAGTCACTGTCTTGAAATTTTAACAGGATATTCAATACTTTTTGCAAATTCCTCCAGTACTTTGTTCTTGCCACCTTTCCTGCCTTTTTCATGTGTGTCATTTTCTTATACCACCTCAAAGCTATTCCTGGACTACATTCTTATATCTTCAGTTTTCTCTACTACCAACAAACTGTCCATAGTTTTATCCTTTGTATTTTACCTGTTTCTGTTTCCTGCTGTTCTTCTCTCTTGACTTCATAACTGCTTTGGTCAGCAACCATGTAACATATACTTTCTGTATATCAAGCACAAAGTTGGTACTAACAAGTGGTAAGCAGCAGCAATAGTTATACTTAAACTACCATGTTATACTGATGAAAGTCAAAAGGCATGGGTCTGAAGTATTTTCTTTTTCCTCAGAGAGCAAATTTTAAGAGTAAAAGAAGATGAGAATGTTCCCTTTTTGCTTGTTGGTAACAAATCAGATTTGGAAGATAAAAGACAGGTTTCTGTAGAGGAAGCAAAAAACAGAGCTGATCAGTGGAATGTTAACTATGTGGAAACGTCTGCTAAAACACGAGCCAATGTTGATAAGGTAAAACATTACTTTTTTTTCTAAATACATCTTCATAAGTGTCTGATCCTGTTTCTCATGAATTACTCATCAAGATTTTTTTTATAGTTCTTTATCCTTCAAAATGAATAGTCTAATGAATTTTTGGGGGGCCAAAGGGCTGAATTCAAATGGTGGAGGGATGTGTTTGGGAGGTCATTCCAGCGTTGAGCAGAAATAAAGAAACAGGGTGACGCCAAAGCAAATGGAGTAGATTTAATACAAATGATACCAATTTGCCTCGTTGCAACAGCTTTCAGACTTGCAAAACCTTTTAGATCTGGAAGTCAAAATCCTTTTCCATGCAAAGCTTCGCAGTTGGCAAACTAGAGTACACTATACTGCAAATCCCCCTCAAATTTTGGTTTTTAATAGTCTGTTATTTTCAATTACTGATCAGAAATTAGGACCAGAAGTTCAGCAGCCAAATCGGGAAAATCTGTGGGCCATTTTAGACTGGAGCTATTTCTCCTCTGCTGTAGGAAGTAGCTGAACAGAGAAAGTTTCAAGAGCTCACTTGAACATTCTCTGAGGAAATGAACATTGAGCTTGCACCCTCACTCTTGAAAACCCAGCTTAAGAGAAGTTGATTTAATAAATTGCAGTTCGTATGATTATATTTATTTGTATCCCACTTTTCTGCCAAAATCGGAACTCAAAGCAGCTTACAATTTAAAAAACATTACTACATAGGAGTGACATTCATCATATTTTTAGCTGTACTGTTTTTTAAATTGTAAGCTGCCTTGAAGTGACGTCCAAATTGGACTGAACTATTAATAATATTAAAATTATTTAAAACTACTCCTAAAAGATAAAATACCATTAAAAGGTAAAGAGGAATTAAAATGATTCAGTCTAAAACAGTATAGTACTTTATTCCAGTCTTTAAAAGCTTTCCATTTTAATAGCCAGCTGGAAAAAAAAGTCTTTGCCTGATGGTAGATGGTAGCCGGAGGGGGCCATTCTGCCCTCCATAGAACGGGGTTCCAGAGGCTAGGTACGGGCAGCTAATGAGAAGGCCCTCTGCTGCGTCCCCATCAACTGTGCTTGTGATGGTGGTGGAGCTAAGAGAAGGGCCTCTCCTCATGATCTCGAGGCCTGGGCAGGCTAACATAGGGAGATATGGTCTGCCAGATAGCCTGGACCTGAGCCTTATACAACTTTTATAGGACATAACTAGCACTTCAGATTGTTCTCAGAAACAGATTGACAGCCAATGGAGCTATTGTAACAGGGGAATACTATGGTCTTTGTAGTCTACCCTGGTTAACTCTCTGGCTGCTGTCTTTATACTTTATAGTTGAAGTTTTTAAACACTCTTCAAAGGTAGCCCCATACAGAGCGTGTTATAGTAGTCCAAATAGGACGTAACTGAGGCTTATACTGCTGTGGCCAGATCCAGCCTTAACTTTCAATGTCCGAAAGCACTCCTGGCTGCTGTAGAAACCTAGGCCTCCAAATTCAAACCTGAATCCAGGAGTTCCCCTATAAACTATAAGCCTGTGTCTTCAGCGGGAGTGTAACCCCACATAACACAAGCTGAATCCCTGTTCCCTGATTAGCTTTCCAGTTGATCAGGAGCACCTCTGTCTTGTTTGAGTTAATTTTCAGTTTATTTGTCCTCATCCAGTCCATTACTGATGACAGACAGTGGTTTAGGACCAAGACAGCCTCCTTGGATTGGAGTGGAAAGTAGAATTTGGTGTCATCCACATATCAAAACTCAAGGTGGTGCACATTCTTTAAAAAAAAAATCCTTTGAATTGCTGTTTTTATGAATTTGTTTATATATCTCACAGGAATAATACTAGCTAGCCCAGTTGTCTAAAAAATAGAGCTTTCAAATATTGAAGATGGCAAAGGGTATTTTGTAATGTTTGTATGATCTGATATAGGGACAAATCCTTTATGAATGTTTTTTTAAAAGAAATTGCGGGGGTTTTTTTGTAGAACTTGTCCTCTGATTGGAAATATTTGCTCTTGCCTAGGAGAAAATCTTATTTGGCTAAAGTTTAAGGGGCTTAGTGATCTAATATGCAAACCTCTCCTTTCTGACCTACATAGAAACTGGAATGCATAACAGGAAAGTCCTTTTAGAAAACTCAGATATTAGAAATTGGGTTGCCACATGTAACTTGGCTTGTTTACTCTAAACAATGCTATACTGAATTGTAACTGACTTGCCCAACTGTTTCTTAGAGATCTCCTTGAATCCTAACCTGAAAAACTGGTTTTGTAGTTTTGAGTAGTACTTTCATGTTCTAAGGCTTTGTGGTGACAAGCATGTTGGCATTGCAGCAAAATGATCTTTGTTTCTCCAGTTAATTCATCTGAAAGACAGAGCTGCCATTTTGGCATGTAGTATGCTCTCCCATGTGGCTTTGTAATTTCTTTAGAGTTTTACCGGACAATGACAGTGTGTTTTTAACAGTAGCTTTGGAGAAATACTGTTGACTTACTAAATGGAATACAGGTGCCTTTGCAGAAATAGGTTAAGGATTTGGGAAAGGCAGTATCTTGTGGTTTCAGTAAGTGCATAAAAGCTTGTTTAACACCTTTATAGTATGGAGTGAGGTGTGCCAGATTCAGTGTGGGATAGGTCTCCTGGATAGGTCTTCAGTAACTTCACATAAGAGAGTCTCTCAGCAGCTCCTGTTACTGTAATATCAGAGAACATATATCTGTCTATATATTTTTGACTTGTAGAATAGTTTTTATTGAAGATCATGATAATGAGTTCAGGCACCTGTATTTATCAGTCACTGTGGGAATGGCAAGGCTGGAACCTGTTTGGCCTGCTGAATAGTGAATAAAAACTCAGAAGCAGATGGCTTGTGTTATATCAAGTGCTCATGTACTAACAGTACTCTTGTTCTTTCTAGGTATTTTTTGACTTAATGCGAGAAATCAGAGCAAGAAAGATGGAAGACAGCAAAGAAAAAAATGGGAAAAAGAAGAGAAAAAGCCTAGCTAAGAGAATCAGAGAAAGATGTTGCATTTTATAATCAAAAGTTCGAAACTCTCTTCATACCTTGACCATACTAATAAAATACATAACTTTATAGCATGCCATTTGGAGGCTCCTACGACTGAAATTACTCTTAGCAGTTTGGGATTTGTAATGTACCACTTAACGCATGAATTGGGACAGCACTGAAGTCTTTCATGAAAAAGTTTAATGTGGCTTCAAGAGAAGCAGGATTCAACCCATTTCATAATTTGCCTCCTCTCACCATGGTTCTTCTGAATGTAGAGTTTTTTTCATGCACAGTCTCTCCCTAGAACTGTAAACAAACAAACAAAAAAGCATTACTTTCTATGTTTTTCTGAAAGCATACATTTTTATATCACCAAACCTTCACTTTGTCTTCTACTGCCTTGAATACTACAGCGGTGGTCAGAACTAAGCAAAGGTAGTATATAAGCTTTTCTGCTGTTATAAGATTATGCAAATTAGAGAAGAGAAACTGGCTCTGTTCTCTGCATCTGTTGGGAGTCATTTATACATGGAATTAGCATAGACAAATGGTATAAGCTCATGAGAATATTTGAATATGCCTTAATTTAAAAACCTAAAAATGTTAATATAGTTAAGGGTATATCTTCCTTCTGATGCGCTGATACGTGTGCATTATTATGAAATTATATCCTGTAGTGTGAAATGCAGTTCTTGTGAACAATTTTGTTAACTAGCTATGTGCTAGAAGTATGTCTGATCAGAAAGTGTGCCATACTCTGGGTCTTAAATGGTCCAGAGCATACTATTCCCTTGATTGCTTTTAAGTGAAAGGGCCGACATATACATGTACATCTGAGATTAAAGTGAAGAGGGTACAGCACATTTCATTCTGAAGTGGTCATTTTTCCTTAATGCACAGATACTGACATTGACCTCTGCAAATACTTAATGTCTCCATATTTAGGGTGGGTATTTTCCTAGAGTCCGGGAACAGTATGGATATCAGTAGCACAAATGTAGTCTTGCTCTTAGGGCTTTCTGGAAAATACAGATCAGTTGCCTGTTTTTATTGTGTTCTTTCATTCTAAGCCTTTGGTAATATTAAGTGTGCATTACCTAATAGGGAAGCATTCCAGCTACTTTTTTTCTAGTTTAATATCAGTAAAGTAAATCATCCTGCTCTGCTTTGTAAAAAGACTGACAGTGTGCTTCCAGAATCCCTCATCATTACACTAAAAATGTATTGTCTTCAACTCATCTGCAATTGAAAGAATACTAGCACAATGTTAGTATGTGGAATTGAGCTAAAGATAAACCATTGTCTCTTGAGACTTTTAAGCCTCTTGCGTGTGGGTGTAATGGTTAGATCAGTTCCAAATAATACTTTTTATATAAATGTGTAAACTTATAAATTGTCTGTTTGAGATGTGTCAGAGCAACATAGGCAAAACTTGTATTTAACATGCTAACAAGTAGACATTAGTAATGTGTGTGTTTAGAGGACACTTGTTTATCCAGAAACTTCATACATACATCCTCCAGTAGATGATACCACGTGCAGAATTAGTTCTTGATGTGCCTGACCAAACAGATTGGTCCTCATTTTATTGTGTATTTGTTTTCAGTCTGTCTACCCAGGGAGTTTAACCACTAACATTGTCATGTTTGTGTAATGGGAACCAAGGTGTTATGAAGCCAATGGACACATAAAACAATTGTCGTAGGCTGATGCCTTATCAGATTCTTTTTATTTGCTATTTTGAGCCATTGATTATGAATAAACTTTCATTTTTTAAGATACTTTGTGGAATGCTAATTACAAAATCCAGCAGAGCAACTTTACTATAGCTCTGTTAAGCTCAAGCTTGTCTAGTCTATAAATCAATTAT
This sequence comes from Cyclura pinguis, assembly GCA_030412105.1. Taxonomy (NCBI): domain Eukaryota; kingdom Metazoa; phylum Chordata; class Lepidosauria; order Squamata; family Iguanidae; genus Cyclura; species Cyclura pinguis. Next base: position 59,975,061 of record CM059604.1, read on the forward strand.
ATTTCTTACTTTTAATATATGATGAAATCTTAGAGCTTCACAGATTTGAAGTCTTCAGTCCATTTCAAGTGTGCAAATGATAAGTGTCAGTTGTATGGAAGAGACTTGTGCTACCAGGACAATCTGATCCAAAAAATTGCATCTCAGGAGGTTTTGCCCAGCCCAGTTCTGTTTCAAGACTCATGCACCTGTGACATTTGCTGTCTTTCCCTCACAGTCCTTGCCAAAATGAGACTTAACAAATATGGTAGCTGAAAACTAGAAAAAATGTATATTAATACAAATGTGAATAGAATTTTATTTCTTCACTTTCCTCATTAAATATTCTAGTTTTAGTTTAACACAAGATACCAATTACTTAGCTACTGTACTACATATGTTTATGAGTATATTCAGCTGAGTCCTGAATTAAGTTACTGACAGCAAGAGTTGAGATATCTGTAGGACAGTTTCCTGCAGCCTGGCTTAAGATATTTTACCCATACTGCATAATTGCTGCCATCCTGGGCAGGGTTAATGTAAAGGCTTCAGCAAATATTGTTCTCTGATAGTAAGACTAGAACACTGCACACCTGTCACGTGTAACATGCTTAATGTAGTTTTTGACTAAGGGACCATTTAGCAAAAATTTTGACCCAGATGGCTCTGTAGGTATATTTAGGCAGAGGCCAGAAACAAAGATGTTTAAAGTTTATGCAAAGTGTACAAAGCCAGAAGCGTGTGGCACATCTTAGGTAAAAGAATTTTGGTTTTTTCCCCAATTGCTGTAGATCTTTCAATGCCATCTTGCAGATCTGAGGGACTGGGAGAAACTACTTCTATAAAATGATTTGGAGTAAGGGAGGAAAAAATTGTTGTTCTGTGCCTTTGATATGAAAGGTTTTTTTGGGGGGAGAAGGGCAAGTAGGCTATTGCGAATTAACATGTACTAGTCACTCTCCACATGACAGATAAAGAAAATCCTCTGATAAAAATAAAAATGCCTAAGCAGCTTTTTTACAGGATACAATTTTGACCTATTTTTATTGGATAAAAATTTGGGAACATCATTCCCTTCCTGTCTTCTCGTAAGCCATCAGATTTGGTGAGCATGCCAAAAATTAAGGGAGGCTGGAGTGTGATGTTTTGGCTAAGAATAAAACTACCAATGGTCAGAGTTATACTAACTTAAAAGACTGCTAACTGTGTTTTGTGTTCTTATTCCCATTGTTGTTTGTCTAGAGCTCCATTCTTTCACACAGTCTCACACTACCATCTTTCTAGAAACTGTCTCTTTGTTGAAAATAAAGAAATGTTACTTATTTGATGAGTACAAACATTCATTATGCCTTAATTATGACAAATCAGATTGCTGTAGGAGCCAAATTCCACTTACAAATGACACCTCTAATTACTCCAGCAACTGCAAGCACACACGACAACATTTTACTAAACACACTTATTACACACTTGGCCAGCAACCAAAGAACTGTATGATAAGTTCCTTGTGCCCAGAAATATTTAGAGCTACCTTTTCAACATCTCACCCACTGTTGCATGGTAAGCTTTTGAAACAGAGGGGTATTTAATTTGGTGTAGGATTCTATTGCTCAAAGGAAAACCAGTTAGTTACAGAAGTGTCCTAGTGCTTAGCCAAGGGGCAAAGACATTTAATAGCTATAGCCATATCTCTCTTTACTTTTTAAATGTAATGTATGGTTTAAATTTCAAAATATTTGGCTTCTGTATACTTAATAGTCATTTTTCAGTAGCTCTTCACAATAATAATGCAGTGCATCATACCATTTTTAACAGGCAAGAAAATTGCTTTTGGAAAGTGAAAAATTATTACAGTGTAGTTCCCTGCTTTGGTGCTTGTATAATACAAAATAGTCTCTTTGAGCCCTTAGAATTTTTGTAGAGCTAGGATACTATCACCTTTTTAAAAAAATGCTACATTTAATTGAATGCCTGATAATTGTTTAGAAGATGATTTGTTCTGTTAGGCCATTGTTCTCAATCTTTAGTTGTCTACATGTTTTGTACTTATCTTCCAGAATCCTTGATGACTGGTCATCTTGACTAGGGCTTCTGGGAATAGAAGTCTGTAACATTGGAGGACCAAAGTTGAGAATGATTGCGCTATGCCTTGGCACACACCAAAACTGTAAAAGGAAAAATCTATTCCATATGAAGACCTCCAGAACTTGGCATGTACTGATTCATTGATGCATGAGGATTTGTAATGTGAGAAACTAGGAACTAGGAAACTAAACATTTGGAGAAACAATGTAGGAAGTTCTTTCTCTCAAAACTATTGACAGGATAGCTATATAATAAATGCACTGCCATCTGCTGGCCTGTGTGGCACAATTTTGCCACACATGAAGCATGTCACGATTACAAACGCTAACCTGGACAAGAGAGCCAGTGAGGTATGGTTTTGATTGTTGAACCCTCCTTGGTCATAAAATCCAAAGGATGATCTTGGTCTTTCAGCCTCAGAGGAAGGCAAAGACAAATCCACTCTGAACAAATCTTGCCAAGAAAACCTTGAGATAGATTTGGCTTATGGTCACCATACATCAGAAATAACTTGGAAGGCATACAACAACATTTATATAGGTGTAGAAACATTGTCTGGATGTGATAATGGTCTACATAAGGGCTAATAAACCGGAGCTGAATGAATCATGGCAAGATGGAGGCACTAGATAGGTAGCTATCAGGTCTAGGAATTTGATGTTAGAACTGCCCTCCCTAAAAGAACAAGTGTATTGTCCAGGAGTGCTACATTATCCATGGTGTCACTGGAGGCCTAAATGTCCTCATTGGCACTTGATTATTCTTCACCAGCTTTAGATAGCTTGCAAACTGCAGTTGCTAAACAGGAGTAACTTGGTTAGGGTGATCCTTGCTGTGGTAATCCTTGTTAGGTTACATATTGGGTTGCCCTTGAAGATGGTTAGTATATTTAAGTTAACTAAGAACCTGGCAAGAATTCTGACTGGCTTAGCTGTGTGAAGCCAAAGAATTTCACTGACAGCCTGTTCACTAAATTCATGGTGCTCACATTTACCTATAAAGCCCTAAATGGCTTGGGCTTCAAATACCTCAAAAAGCACCTCTTCCTGGTGTATAATGAACATCAGATGAAGTTCTATGAATATAATGAATTGTAGGTTACGTATGTACAAAAATCCTTCCAGTGGTGACACTCCCTACTTTGGAATCCTCTCACTTTGACTTGTGTCAGCATTGGAATCTTGTCAACACTAAGTCAAAGCATTTTAATTGATGTTATTGCTTCTGTCTGGTTTGGTTGTTTTATTATCTTCTTGTCTTTTTAGACATAACTGTTACATGAAGATTGATGTGTTGTGTTGCTATTATATTGTCCTTTTATTATTGTATGCCACCCTGTAATCCATCAGAATGAAGGGAGTGCTAGAAGTTGTTGAAATAAATAATAAATATAGATCTTTGGTGTTTTTTGTAAACAATGATTTGCTTGGCCACTTGTCTCATGTAGAAGTACCACAATCATTTAAGTATCAAAATATAGAGAAGAAGAGGTGTATATATGAGAGGAAATGACAACTAATGACTCCCATGTTATTGCAGTGGTGAATCTATTCCTTTGAATTTTAATGCAAACTTGAAAGGTGCTATCCAAAATACTTATCCTTTTTAGGGGACAGGGCTCAGCACCTTTGATAGCACCTTTAAAATTTGGCCCAATACCATAAGTGGATTTACTGTCCCACCAACATGGAAGCTGCCAGCCATTACCGGTGTGAAGCAGATTTGCCTTCCTTCATAGGCCAGTGGACACTTCTTTTATGCAACAGGTAAAAGCATAGAAAACCTTGCTATCTTAAAGAAAACTTTCATTCTTGTTTGGTAGTGAATTTTCCTGATTTGAGTAGAGGAAATGGAACTCCACAAGAGCTATTTTCTATCTGCTGCTTTGGTCTGCTGCTTCACTATAATAAATAATAAAATTCATCTGGAATGTTGGTGACTTCTTACAGGACAAATGTATGGCTCATGATACCTCATTACCACCCATCCACACCTTCCCCACAGTATATAATCCGTTTGCAATACAAGTTAGGGATATGTCGGCTCCAATGAGAAAAAAGAAAATCCCACTGACTAGATACAAGCTCTTGGGTTTGCCTTAAGGAGTTGTGTGATAATGAGCATTTAAATGCAGTCCAAAAGAAGAGCAGCCATACTGCTTCAGGCTAAAAACCTAACTAATCCAGGTGCCTATGGGAAAGCCAGAAGCTGAATACGTGTATAGCACCTTTGGCTGTTTCCCAATAACTAGTACATAAAGTGATACTGTTGCTGTTAGAGGAGGTCTGGCCATTGTGACTATTAGCCTTGGCCATGTTCACCAGTCATGCTAACACACTGTTTATGTTACATGTGATTTGTTGCTTTAGCCATAAATTATCCCACAGAAGTGGAGTTGCACATAAAACAGTATTGTTCATTGGGTGCACATTGTTCATTTGCAACTGATATTGAACATTGTCGCTGGCATCGTGCACTGCCATTTCACATTGGGCAGTTTGGTTCCATTTGTGCATTGTGATTGTGCATTACAGTTGCATATTACCTATTTGTTGCACTTTGCATTGCCCATTCTGTGTATTTCACTCAATTATTGGCATAATGTTGCTGTTCTGGTGAGGGTTGCATGTGCTGGCATATCTCTGTATCTCTGCATGCAGCGATGTTAGAATGCAGCCATAATTTGCTTTTCCTGTTTCTCTGCTTAGTCTTTTGTCAATTACTGTTTTGGAGTGGTCAACTGAAAAAACAAAAGCCATGAAAAAGTCACAATTCTAGATTCAGACATAACAAAAAGCCATGGTATAAATAAGCCAAATTTAACAAATCAATAAGTATAATTTTTTATTTGTTTATTTGTAGATAGCCAAGAAATCACAATTTGTTTTTGAAATGTGCTTAGAAGAAACGAGAATTCAACAAACCACAGCCTATTTAAGTACACGTTCAACCTTTGTATGTTCTCGGACTTACTTCTGCAAGGCTGGACATAATACTGTAGTGTTAATATTTTGCAGCTCTCTTCCTGTGATACCTAAGAGTGTAATTATTCAGAAAAGTGCCATCAGCACAACTTCACAGGAAAGAGATCTGATTCAGAGGCAATATTTCAATCTAAATAATTAATTATACAAAGAATTTAGATAGCACTACCATTTTCAAGTACTCAGAACTTGGCTAAGTCAAATCTGCTCACGTTTGTTAAGGGGATGTTCACCAGTGCAACTAAATCTCGGGGGCCAAACAGTAGCAGTATTGAGCACCAGTTGTTTTCAGTATGATCATTCCATGAAAGAGAATAGAATAACTGATCCTTTGTCCTTCCTTCCTGATTCACCTTTTCAACAACAGAGAATATAACAGCTAAACCATTCCAATCTGGATTCAGACCTGATTATGGGACAGAAACAACCTTGGTTGCCTTGGTGGATGACCAACATTGGATACTGGATGAAAGGAGTGTGTTTCTGCTGGTTCGGTCACAGTATCCTTTCGGCCATTTAGCTGACATAGGATTTGTGGCAGTATTCTTCTGTGCTTCTGGTCTTCCTTGGCTGATAGTTCCCAGAATGTGATGCTGGGAGGACTGTGATTCAGCCCATTTAGCTTGTGGGCTCTGACAGGGCTCCGCACTGTACCCTACACTTTTTCACAGCTACACGAAGCTGTTTGGGGAAACTATCCAGAGTTTGGCAGTCAGGGGTCATTGGTTTGCTAATGATGGCCAACTCTACTTACAATTGATGGCAAGGAGGCTGTGAATGTCCTGAAGAGCTATCTGGATGCAGTGAAGGACTAAATGTGGGTGAATAAATTGAAGCTCAGTCCATATAAGGCAGAAGTTTTGTTGGTTAATAGGAAAGCTAAGAGGTTTGCAATTATAACCTTTGTTACATGGAGTTCCATTCCCACTGAAAGATCAGGTTCATAGCTTAGAGCAGACCTGCACAACCTGGCAATAAGTAAGGGCTGAAATTAAATAGGCTAAACTTCTTTGGACTGCAGATAGGTTTTTAGCACCTCACTTTCCAGGTAAAGTTATAATACTGGTATCATAATGTTATTTTATTTGCAAAATAGTTTAATTATTAATTAGATGTGTTACTTTCATGGAGTAAACAGAACAGGAATGTTGCATCATTACTTTAAATTGCTAATAGTAATTGGAATCTGGGTTTAGACTCAGAATGTGTTTGAAGTGCAAACTTGCTGCTGTTTTGTATCCATGTTTGTGTGTGTGTTTTAAAAATGTATTTATGGTCCTTGGGGGAGCAAAACAAAACCTACAACCTACAGCAGTTGCAGCACTCATGGACGAGTGATAAAGCTGGGCTTCCTGCAAGGAGACAGTTAGGGAGCAGCTGTGCAGGAGGAGGCATGAGGACAGAGTAGCCCCAAGGAATAGGGATGTGTGGCAGGGCGCAGGGGAGCCACTTGGATGGGCTCCTTCCTTGCCACCATCTAAGCCAGCCAACTCGCAGCCTGTGGGAGGGCGAAGGAGTGCTGCTCCTCTCAGCCCCTAACTTGCCAGACAGCCCCCATGGAGGGGAGACACTTGGCGCCTGAGATCTTTCCTGTCACCTTTCCCAGACAGCCTAGAAAGACTGGTCAGACAATGAGGCAGCAGCAGCTGCTCTTTGCCTCTGGCTCACACGATCCCAGGATTCCCTGCTGCTCCTCCACCGTACTCTCCAAAGAGTGGATCACCCTGCCCACCCTAGAGGGATGGAAGGGGAGGAGTGGACCCTCAAACAAGGGGGGAGAGAAGGAGGCTTCGCTGGGGAGGGGACTGAGACTCCTCTGTTGCCTCCACCATCAATCACCCTCTCCTTCTCCTCTTCCTCCTCCTCCTCCTGTTCCCTCATGGCTAAATCCTCAGAAGGGTTTTTTTGTGCCCCCCCCCCCGTTCCCGGTTTTGGCACTCTGGCCAGCATGCAGAGAGTGGCTCAGCGCCACCCCCAGAAACATGCTGCCAGAGATGCACCACCCACCGTCGGTCTGCCACTAGATGTGGGCTGCACGAAATCCTTTGGCGGGCTGCAAGCAGCCTGTAGGCCAGATGTTGTGCAGGCCTGGCTTAGAGGTGCTCTTGGATCCAGCAGTGCGTCTAGATGATAAAGTTGCTGCTATGTCCAAGAGTGCCTTTCTCCAGCCTTGGACAGTCTGCCAGTTTGCCGTTTCCAAGGGAGAACAAATCTGTCCACAGTGGTTCATGCTTAAATTACCTCCCAATTAAACTATTACAGTATGTGGGCTGCCAGTGAAAGACATTTGGAAGCTATAGTTATTGCAAAATATCGAAGTCAGAGTGTTGTCAGATGTGAGCTTTAGAGACAATATATTTCATCTTACAAGGACTACATTGTCTTCCAATTTGTTTTCAAGAACAGCTCAAGGTTCTGAGTTTGACCTACAGGCCTTAAACAGCTTGGTGAAAGAATATCTGAAAGATTGTTTCCTTCATATGTGCCTGCCCCAAATTTGAGTTCCTGAAGGAGGGACGGTTACATGTCCCACCACCCCATAAGGCTAAAGGCCTTCTCTCCATTGCACCTGCCACTGTTGTGGTCTTGGAGGAAGAGAAGAAACGGTGGTATCTGCTCAAATTAATCTCCTCCCATCCTGCCATCCCCCTTTCCTTTTGTGTCACGTCTTAATTAGATTGTAAGCCTGAGGACAAAGAACTAATTTTTTTTATTGGTCTTTCACTTATAAACACAATACACACTAAAGCAATTTGCCTGCCTAAAAATACAACCATGCTGGGATCTAGTTTTGTGAACTGGAAATTAATACCGCATATAAGCATGTTATCCTAACAATTTCCATTTTCAGAAGGCATTCTTACTATTTCACAATATGCAAAATGCTCTGTCTTAACCTTATTCATCTCAGAAGCTAACACCCATCTTCTTCCTACACTGTTTTAATGAATCAGTACCCTTGTTAACTGATTAAGCTATAATTAACCTAGATTATTCTGCAGCATTGTAAATGCTAGCAACAAGATTGGGAAAGACAAAAGATTGTGTTGCTCTTGCCCATTAGGAACATTTCCTAGTGCAGTTAAACTGTTTTTTCTAGGAAGTTAAAAAAAACAACACTACCTGTGAATGTCTTTGCCTTCATCTCCTTAGCAAAGGTCTCTGTGCAGATTTACCATTACGTACATTAAAAATACTGGTAAAATTCAAAAAGTCCAAAAACTTGTATATATGAATTCAGAAATTCTCAAACAGTCCAAACATTTGTGATTTTGGACAGCCATGATTGTGACTGGCATGTTCAATTTGTCTGGCATATTTACAGTCTTACCTCAAGACAGGACACACAGATTGTGATGGACTGCATGAAAGACTGAAACATAAAGTGTAATAATTCCTTTAACCTGCTTCTGACACAGACCCCAAGTCTCAGCAGAGAGGCAACATGATTAGACTTAATAGTATCAACAGCTCCTTACTTGGAGTATATTAATTTGTATCAAACTGGAGGAAACAAAGAAGATATGAGGGTATTGACTGTTTTCAGAGGTTAAAACAATGACTGATTTGAAAATGGAACAACAAATGTCACCAATTTTATCTGGGTGTTGTGCCAAGTTTATAGGACAAGCCTCTTAAGCTAGATTGATTCCAGTTTATTTGGTATATTTCAAGAAAGACAGCTATTTTATGTGTTTGCTTTCTACAATGCAGATGTGACATTTCAGTTTAGATGTTAAGCTATATATTTTCAGTCTTACTAAAGCATGAAGCAAAAGTGCTCACTTTTTTCTTTGATGTCTTCTAAAGCAAAGATTCTACATGCTATATAATGTCTAGAAAGGCTCATACACAACATGCATTTTAAGTGCACCTGATCATACAAAATGTCTGCAAATAAACCACCAAATCATAATCTTGTCTTGACCAATGCCTACAGCAAGTACTGAAGAATTACCTGTACATCAGTACAAAGCTCTAGCCAATGAAGGAAAGTACATGCTGACAGGTCAATGCACAACCCTGCAACAACAAGGAAAAGAAAGCTGAGTGTCAGTGCTGACCCTTCCCAAAACTCCTAAAGACCTCACACAACAACTGTTTTGGGCTATTCATAGATAAATGTTCCTTTTCTCTCTTAACAGCCTCTGTTTAAAAACTTCCAAAGAAGGAGATTCTACCACGCTCTGGGGCAGTGTATTCCACTTCCAAACTGCTCTTATCATAAGGAAGTTCTTCCTAATGTTTTGATGTGAAGCCATTGCTGTATGTCCTAGTCTCTGGAGCAGGAAAAAAAATCAGGCTTGCTCTGTCCTCCATGTGACATCTCTTCATATATTTAAACATAGCTATCGTATCACCTCTTAGCCTGCTCTTCTCCAGGCTAAACTTACCCAGCTCCCTAAGCCATTCCTTATAGGACATGGTTTCCAGGCCTTCTACCATTCTAGTCACCCTCCTCTGTACACAATCTAGTTTATCAATATCTTTTCTGAACAGTGGTGCCCAGAACTTGACACAGTATTCCAAATGCAATCTCACCAAAGCAGAATAGAGTGGCACTAACACTTCACTTGACCTAGACTCCATACTCTTATTGATACAACCCAGAATTGCATTACCCTTTTTAGCTGCCACATCACACTGCTGACTCACATTCAGCTTGTGGTTCACTAAGCAGAGGCGAATCTAGAGTGGTGCAACTGGGACTCCTGCCCTGGGCACCAATGTTGAGGGGGCGCAAAAAAGAGGAATCCCCTCACTTGCCCCCCACTGCCGTTTGCCCCACCCACTTCTGCCCACCATTTGCCCCACCCACTTCTGCCCACCATTTGCCCCATCCACCTCTGCTCACCCCTTCCCCGCCCACCCCACTTGCCCCACCCACTTCTGCCCTCTGGTTGCCCTGCCCCCACCAGTCACCCCACCCCTTTTCCTGGGTGCTGTTAACCCTCTGTCTGCCGCTGTCACTAAGACTTCTTGATCCCTTTCACATGTACTGTGGTTAAGCCAGGTGTCACTCATCTTATATTTATGCATTTCATTATGCATGTAGGCTTTGTCTGTGCTTTACAACAGTGGTTCTCAAACTTTGGTCCTCCAGGTGTCTGGAACTTCAGCCTCCAGAATTCCCAACTACTGGCGATGCTGGCTGGGAGTTCTAAGAGTTAAAGAACAAAACATCTGGAGGATCACACATTGACAAGCATTGCCTTACAGGTCTGAGTGACAAGTGACCCTCCTTGAACTGCAGCTCCTGTTAACTCTAGCTAGTACAGGCAATGGTGAGGCATAATGAGAGCTACAATCTAACAACATTTGAAGGCTCAAACATTCTCTATCCTTGATCTATGCAGATATGGATTAATAAGGACTGAGTGGTGGGAACTATATGGCACTCCAGACTGAGCATGATCATTGGTATAGTCCTGCTGCCAGTGATGTATTTAAGTCTTTTACTTCAAGTCAAGTCTCAAGTCTCTACCTTCAAGTCTCAAGTCGAGTCTCAAGTCCTTGCAAGATACTTTCAAGTCAAGTCTCAAGTCTTGGAGACAACTTTATACCCCAACCTATATCACAGAATTTCTGGACAGAGTCAAATAAATTCAGTTTTAACAATTTAAGTTGGCCCACCACTTTTGTGATTTTGCCAGCTGCAGCTTCAGAAGTAGAGAATAGGATCCTTCTTACTTCCCATTTGTAAAGCTGGAGGCTTTTCCAGAAGTGGGGAACAGGATCTTTCTTTTTCCCCATTACTGAAGCTTCAAGAGCTTTAGAAGGAAGGATCGTTCCTCCTCAAGCCCACTGCCTAACAAATTTTCTGTTCCCTTCTGAGATACATGCCCTCCACTCTGGGCACAAGTCTTGCCTTCTGCTCTTAGGAAAAGTTTTAGAAAGCTGCTCCTATAGGTAGTAGGGACAGACTACTGAGCAGACCTCAACCCCACTTCAAGCCCATTGCCTATCTCATTTGCTGTTCCCTCTGAGAATGTGTCCACACTTTGGGCTTTAGACAGATTGTCATGTGACCAGTAAGTTGTAAGGTTTCTGGATTAATGTGTTATGTTACTGAACCAAAGGCAGCAAGTCAGTCGCTAAAAATATACAAGTTTCGAGTCGAGTCGTGTAATTTTTGCCGAGTCAAGTCCGAGTCAAGTCATTGAAGTGACTTAAGTCTGACTTGAATCCGAGTCAATCAACTCGAGTCCACATTACTGCCTGCTGCTGCTTTCAGTTGCACAGAGATCTCTCTGCATGATTTAACACATGGTACAAAACATGGGGCTTTTTTAAGACAGTGGATGTACACACAGTGACTTGCTCAAGATGAGAATAATTCATTTTAAATGAAGGCAAGACAACAAAGGAACGGAGTCTGAGCTGAGATTTATCTTTAAAATGCAGAATGTTATCTTACAAAATGTGTATTGGAGTGCTTTGGTGAGAAAAGACTATTGTATTCTTCTGCCCAGTCTCAAAGTGAGAATACTGGAATTTGGATTGAGCTGATGTTCAAAACTTGACTTGTGTAAACTGGATAAAATACAAAAAAGGATTTTATTATATATGGTCACGGCAGCAAGGTTATGCTTTGCACAACGATGGAAACAATCAGAGCCTCCAGGTATAGAAGACTGGGCATTGAAATTATATGAAATGTTAGAATATGATAAAATCTGGATATTGATGTCAGAAAAACCTACAATGCAGACCAGAAATGGATGGGAAATGGTAACACCCATATGGAAACACATATGGGGTAAGAAGGCAACATTAGGTATAGGAAATTTAAACTAATTATTTAAAATAATTTGATTCATTTTGTAGCAGAAGAATTGAACAGGTTGCAATCGAGCTAGGAAAATTTGTAGAAATCAGGATAGGTAATTTAGTAAAATAATTATAATTAGTAAACTAAATTAAAGTGGGACTATAATTTATATTTCTGTTATAGAACAGTACAGAAGTTAATTAATTAAATTGTTATCTCCCTATAATTATGGGTGTGATATAGGTATGGATACGAAAATGAGTATGGATATGCACTGGGATCTAGCAGATTTATGTTTCATGTTTTATGATTAATTACTCTGTTAATTTTTTTTTTTAGCTAGTAACAAGTACTTTCTAAGAAATAGTAGACTTGTATGGGTAACAGAAGAAGTCAGGGAAAATAAGGCACATTCGGATTCAACAGATATAGACGATTTAAGAGGGTAAGGAACAGATCACTCACTTCTTGAGGTGGGGGGGGACGAACGGGGAGTGAGGACAGAGGGATGTATTAAGCACCATTAGAATCTTTTCAAGTGAATACTACAAGGATATTTGTTAAAATTGCGGCTGTGTAATTCTATTATTGTAATCTCTCCACTCACTGTGTTCTTTTATATATTTCAATAAATTAACAAAAATAAAAAAAAACTTGACTTGTGGGTACCCTGTGAATATATGTGCCAAATGTTTGTGGTATCTTTAATGAATTGTTACTTGTTTCACCTGACTGAAAGGTAGTATTGAAATGCTTGAAATTTAACATTTGATAGTTCAGCATTCAGAAGAATTATTATGTTACAAAGAAATCTACAAACTTGCCCAGTGGTCAAGTTCAGAGAGGTCTTGGTTAGTCGCATAGATTTTCCAGAAATGGGGAGAAAGAGAAATTCATACTGCAGCATTAGAAGTAATGGCTAAAAGTTGTTGTGCATTGGGTCAGAAAATGAGAAAAGACCTTTCAACTGTTCTTTAAAACGTAGGTGTGTTTTATAACATTTTGTCAAAACTGAGTGAAATGGTTTCATGGAAATGGCCACAGAGAATTTTTGGAATATAATTTCACACGGCTTGGGGTATCACCTAGAAAACCTACAGTCCCTTTACATTTTTTAAAGCTTAAAATAATAGTCTAACAGGAAGAAATTCAACAGGTGGAGTCTGCCCTGTCTCTACGAGGAGACGGCTTTAATTTTTAACTCCAAGCTGTTTTCAGCTTCTGGAGTCATGGAGGCACTTTAAATCACCTGGAGAAAATAAGTACTTTAAACTATGTTACTTCCAAGCCTTTTAAACTTCACATAACAGGCGAAATTCAACAGCGAAGCTTCTTCAATTCATCTTCCCAAATAGGAGTTTTGATCGTCGCAAAGCATTCTAAAATGCAAAAGCCCTGACTTAAAAAAAAAAAGAGAGAAAGAGAGATGAGAATCTCAAAATCTGTATCAGTGTATTTCATTTGAACGTTTCTTCGTTCCTGTGTGGTTCCACAGCTCTTGACCCGCACATGGAGAACCCTTCCAACAGCAACTGGGAACCGGAAGACTCAGGATGGAGCCACTAGAGCTGCAACTATATGAGGTTGAGCCCCTTTTTACGTCCCTGAGTTCCCCGGCGAGGTTTCCGGTACGAGGGGGGAAGGAGAAGCGAACGTAAGAAAATCTCGCGAGGCTTCGCTGGCTACCCTTGGAGAAGTCACGATAAGAACCCTCCAGTTTCGAGATAGGCCAGTCTCCTCTTCCTCTAGCGAGGCCGCGCAGGCGCAGTCGTGGAAGCTGCGCCGGCCGTCTCCCTTCTGTCTCTTTCTGTGTGAAAGAGAAGCGCACCGTGCGGGCGGGAGAGCGAGGAAAACCACTTGGCGGTGGCCTCTCCCCTTCCTCCCGCTCCCACTCCTTCCCGCGTCGCGCACCAACCGGCCCGGCGGCGGGGGCGGGATACGAGGTGTTGGAGGACGAACGGGGAGGCGCCCGCGCAGGAGCACCGAGAGGAGAGGCGCGCAGGCCGCACTCGGGGCCCAGCCGGGAAATGGGGCGAGCTTATGCCTGGCGAAGAGCAGGCCGGTGGCGCTGGCTGTAGGAGGCCCGTCGCGACGAAAGCGGGGAAGCGGCGGCGGACTCGGCGAGCTTCTCTTCGGTCGCCCTCCTTCTTTCCATGTGAGGAGGCCGGCGGCGTCGGGAGGAGGGATTCGCCCCGCGGAGCGGAGCCCGGCGAGGAGGCCTCGTCGCCCGATGGCCGCGGCTTCCTTCTCCGCCTCCTCGTGGGCGCCTTGACGGATTCTTGTTTGCCGGAGGGATCCCGATGCCGAGTACCTCGGAGGCGGCGACGTCCGGAGGCGGGAGCGGTGTCCGGGCCTGGGGCGGCGGATCGGAATCGCCGGTGGCGGAGAAGAAGCGCTTGCATCACCGGCGGCGGAAGCGCTATTCCTCGACCCCGAAGCAGCCGCCTCCGTTGCCCCCGTCGCCCGTGGCGGCGGGCGCGCCGGCCCCTTCGCTGCTGTTCCCGCTGCTGCAGCCCTCGCTCCTGCAGCCGCCGCTGCCGCCGCAGTCCCTGCTGTTCCTGGCGGCCACCGGCGGGGCCGCCACCTCCTGCTGCGGGGAAGGGGGGGAGCGGAAGCGGCCGCGGGGCAAGCGGCGCTCGGGGTGTCGGCACAAGAGGCGGCGGGGCAGGCTAGGGGGCGGGGGTGGTGGTAGTGGCGGCGGCGGCTCCGGCGGCGGCGGCGGCGGCGGCTCCGGGGCGGGCCTAGCGGCCTCGGAGCGGCGCGGGAGCGGGGCGGGCCTGGGGCCGCTGGTGGAGGCGGCGGCCGAGGAGTACGACGACGTAAGCTCCCAGTCGGAGGGGCCGCTGGGCGGCGGGACGGCCGGGGCGGGGAGCGGCGGGGGCAGCCCGGCCTCCTCCGGTGGCGGCGGCGGGAGCCAGCATCGCCCGAGCCGCGCCGAGGCGGATCGGAGCAGCCGGCGGCCGCGCAGGGAGCACCGCAGCAGCAGCGGGCGACGCTCCCGGGAGCGGCACCGGGAGCACCGCAGGCGGGGGGAAGACAAGGACAAGGCGCCGGTGGCGCAGCAGCAGCAGCAGGAGGGGGCGGCCGCGGTTGCCAGGGGGGGAGCCGAGGCTGCCTCTTCCTCCTCCAAGTCCCGCAGCCGCCACAACCACAGCGGCGGCCAGGACCGAGAGGGCCCTCGGAGCAGCAGCGGCGGCGGCAGCGACGGCCGCAGGAAGGGTTCAGCTGCTTCGCCCAGCAGCGGCAGCAGGAAGGAACGGGAAAGTAAAGCCCACCGGAGCCGGACGAAAGCGGGCAAAGAGCCTCCCACGGCTTACAAGGAACCACCCAAGGCCTACCGGGATGACAAGACCGAGCCCCGGGCTTACAGGCGACAGCGATCGTCCCCCAGTCCTAGCCGGGATGATAGCCCACCTAGCCACCGAGCCTCGCAAAGCCAGCGGAATCGCAAGTCGCCCAGCCCCCGTTCTTCTCTCAGTCCTTACCGCCGCCGATCGCCCAGCTATAGCCGGCACAGCTCCTTCGAGCGCAGTGGGGATATCTCGCCCAGCCCTTACAGCAGTTGGCGCCGCTCTCGCAGCCCCTACAGTCCAGCCATCAGGTAATGCTGCGGGGAGGGGGGGCTGGGAAGTGCCTGCATGAGGTGTTTATCTGCCAGAAGAATCCCCCCCCCCCCCCCCCAGTAAGGATCTGTTGAGGTGAATTCTCTAAAACGAATTTACTTACGCTAGGACTGCTAATGCGCGGCTGAATTGGGGTGCTTTTTACTTTTGTCTCCCACCATTCCCTGGGACCACCGTAGTGGCAGGTTGGCTGTATAGATGTTCTTCAACTTTGAGCCGTTATCAGATCTGAGTTGGAAATACTTTTGACATAGTACTTCTACTGCAGTTGCAAGCTATGGTGCTTCTTTCTAGACAGCTCTCTTGAATTGCAATGTTTTTGGGGGGGGGAGCAAAGTTGAATAGTCAAAGTGATTGTTCAGTCCTTTTCAGCTGACAAAACTTGGAAGAATACAAAATATTTAAGTTATTTATATTTAGAAAATATTCATTTCCTGTTTAAGCTTTAGAGAATAAATTAGTTGTAATGATAGCAGTGATAGACTTGAATTACTGTTTATTAAACTTCAGGTATGCTTATAGTGCTATGTGGTTGAAGTTACCAGAACCCTTACATGCATTTGGTCAGTGTTTAAGGGTACACTGTCTTTTCTTATTTTTTTTTTAAAGGCAGGAGGAGGTGTTGCTTTGACATATTATTGATTTACTAATTTGAGTCTCTGCTTTTCTTTGGCAGTGTGATCCAGGTGCTGTTCCTAATAGATGCGATAGAACTAGCTGCCTTTTCATACTGTGTTGGTGTAAATCAGGAAGGTTTTTTTGCACAGCTTTTAATTCTCAAGCCTCTCTTTGTTTATTCAGACATTTATATTAGGATTTTTAATGATTGCAGGCATAAATTAGATATGTCGAGATAAATTAGATATGTGGAGATAATAATTGAGATCACTGAGAGATGAATAAACAAGTTTAATCATGAAATATTGGCAATTAATCATTTGACTGTCACTTTGTAGAAACACGGGTTGGAATAATGCTTTAGTGCCTAAATGCCAGGTATATGTTTGGTTATTGCTTAGGTTTCATCATGTTGGTTGATTTGGGGTTTGTGTTTTTAGAATTTCCACACACTTGAAATATTTCCTCATTATCTCCTCCTTGGGTGTTTAGGTAAGTCATTGGTAATGTGTTTTCTAGAATATATATAGCCCACTCCTATGCATCACTTATAAGGAAATCTTTGTTTGAAGGAATCATGGTCCCAGGTAAATAAGATTCAGCACTTATCACTTCCATGCTTCCCATTGCAAAAGGTGTTTTTGAAGTTGACTTATTTATACTTGTTCTGGAAACCCTAGCCCTTGACAGTTGCTTTGAGTTTGAAACACCTTCACTCATAACAGTTAGGATGTGCTGACTCTTGTGTTCTTGCCTCTTACAAAATAATCTATTAAACTCTTTGCTTCACTTAAGTGGGTGTATGATAGGTAGGTGCATGCAATGGTGTCTTTTTTTGCCCCCCCCCCCCCCCCCCCCCGGTCTTGGCATGTGTCCACTTTGTGTTTGCCGACTTAAAAGTCTGGTCCTGTACATAATTACTCAGAAGTACACCACATTGAGTTCAGTGGCAATTATCTCCAAGTAAGTGAAAATCCTTGCACCATCACCATCTGTTAATTTATATGGCACTTTCAGTGACTATTGCTGCTAATGTCAAATAAACAACAACATAAAACAGTTAAAAAATACAACAGAAACAGTTGTAGATAGCTAGGAAGGCAAAGGCAAACCCCTTCTGAACAAATCTTGCTAAGAAAATCCTGTGATAAAGTCCCCTTAGGGTTGCCTTAAGTTTAAAGTGCCTTGAAGGCATACAAGTGTCAATATATAACATATCAAGCCATACAGTATTTAATGTTACAGTATAAACACATTTAATCAAGCAGTTCAGCAGTAAATATGTGAGAATGAAGCCCAGCAGAGGAATAAAAATACACTATCTACATTTTTTTTAAAAAAAATAATCTACATATCAGTAAGACAACATGAGGTTCTCTGCAGTAATTTACAATTCTTGATTGGTAGCTACATCTTTCTCTTTCCACAACTTTCTTCCCAACTCTTACTTTAGCCTCCTATCTCAATTTCCTTGCCTAGTTTTCTCACAGTTTCCGTTACGAAGTTAAAGGCTGCCAGATGCTAGTCCCACAGATGCTCAGATTACCTAAGTTGGTCTTTCTCCACCAGGACCCCTTCTTCAGACAGATTTTTAAGAGGTTCCAGGGTAGTTGAGTTCGGGGAGATGAGGGAAATGCTTCCTCCTTGATATTAGTCTCTCCTCACCAAGCACTTTTCAATCTTCCTTTGTTGTAGCTATGAAAGTCAGTTCCTCTTTCTCTTTATAATAGTGTGGAGCTGACTTTTTTGTAGTTGTCAGCCTTGTGAGATACTGTATTTCTTGAAATAATCTGCTAATACTGATTTATTTAGATATGTCATCAAGTTTTTCGGTTACATACTGAGTTCACCGTAAATTCTGTGAACCATCTGATTATTTTTCATGTCAGTTTTCAAAACAATTCTGTGATTTCAAAAGGATAATTTCTTTATATAATGATCATAGTTTCGCTGATTGCTTCAATTTTTTCTTCTGCCTATATTCTCCTTTTTCTTGCATTTGAGTGTATTCATAATGCATTTGTAGCAGGCTTTTGATTTTTAATCTTGCTTAATATGAGAGGATATAAGTTGCCCTTTCTAATTATTGGAATATTGTGGATAAACATATATAAAAGCATGTTTCACTTTTGGAAAATAATGAATTCTTATCATTAAATCTTCTGAGTATACACTTAAAAGTACCTTGGCTAACTTAAGTTCTATTGATTTCATTGGGTCTGTTCTGAGTCTGGATCCATCACCATCACAGCATTTTACTTTCTGCTCACTTCTGAACTATGCGATATAAGCTAGTTCACTACATAAACTTTTTTGGGGGGAAATTGCTAAACTACATTCGTTTTTGATCAGGTATTTATTATAGTCTGATGGATAGAACATTCTAACATTCATTCATTCGTGGTTAAAAGTCTGTAATCTTGGTTCTTCATATTGATTTCTGTGGCAGTATATGGGAAGATCAGCAGAGTAGAGGGCTAAAGTATCCAAAATACTGAAATTATATACATTAAAAATATGAATATAGTTGCCTTATTATCTTGGTGAGATACTGATGAAAAAGACAATTGACAATGGTCTTATTTTTACTAATTGATTTAGTAATATTTGGAGCTTCTTGCTGTCAGATGTGACTGTTTTTTATTGGAAGATAATGAGTTGTCTGGAGTTCGGAATGTTTTTAGTGGCCTGTTTTGTGTGTGCTAGGTGAGGCTTTCTGAATAGGTATTAGATTGCATATGATACTATTCCGTAACCCCATCATTTAAGTTATGGTTTGGAAGTTGTGAGTAACAACAGCTATCTGGACAATTGAGGCCTTGACATGTTTGGCATATGTTGATATAAAAGCAAGATTGTCGTGAGCAGATAAATATCTTTGAACACCCTTTTTGGCTTCCATAGTCTTTTGGATAATAACTCCTTATCTTATCCAGTGTGGCTATAATAATGCCAGCACCAATAAGAGGACACAGCTGTCTAGGTCTAAGGAGAATAAAATTAAGATGCTATCTTTGCAAGCCAAGTGAAAACGGTGAATCTGAATTTGTCAGATTCATTTCCTGAGAATGTTGCAAGTTGAGAACACATCCAGAACTTACAGTTACTTTCTGAACATATTTTAAACCTTTAGAATTGTCTTCCTTCTGGAGGAGTGTGTGAAAGGAGCTTATAGTCCATTTCACCACTGGTGTTCATCGTTCTGTCTTGTGGTGACGGTCATTGTCTCTTTAAAATATGAATCCTCTAAGATTCTGATAGAGGGCCATTGTGCATTGTGATTTGTGCACTGGACTGCAACTCTGGAGACCCCAGGGTTTGAATCCCCCTTGGCCAAAGAAACCCACTGTGTGACTTGGGAAGGTCACACTCTCGGCCTTAGAGAACAGCAAAGGTAAACCCCCTCTGAGCAAATTGTACCAAGAAAACCCTGTCATAGGTCAACCTATTACAGAGTTCCACCATAAGTTGGAAATAGCTTGAAGGTATACAACATCAAGGAGGATTCTGGTACTGGAGAGAAATTGTAGAGTTTACTTTTCTCATCAGCACATAAATAGCCCATTCCTCTTGAATGCTGTAATTTCAATGATAATAAGTATGTTCACATGGAATACCATGTAAAATTAAAGGTAGCTAAAGTAATTTCACATAGAAGTTGCTTTTTTGGTGGATAGTTTTGTCTGAGTGGCTTTCACTTTTTCTTGTTAACGTAAATGTTCAATCTGCAACTTTGCAGAATAGATATTTTATAATGTTTAATTTAATCTTGTTGTTGAGATAGTTATTAAACTTGATAGGTTGCACCCTCTGGCTTTGATGGATCTGGGACAGTATATTAATAAAAAAAAATGGTAAAATGTTCTTAAAAATAAGTAACTCATAAGCAAACATGTATGCAGTATCTGTATAATACAGATTGTGAACAAGATTAAAATTGTAACATTACAAGGCAATATACAATGTTCCGAAAAAACTTTTATGGAATAGTGCAGTCTTTACTGCCATCTAAAGACAAATGAGGAAAGGTTCAATCTCAACTCCTCAAAATAGAATTCTGTAACTGAAGTGGTGCTTCTGAAAATCACATTTCCTTAATACCCATCAGTCTGATCTGTCTAGGCACAGAATATGTAATGGAGTTTCTCCTGATATTAGTAAATTATAGGTAAGTTTTTGATGAGAAGAAGTCATCCTGTAGCATTTCTCATAGTGGAAGGGAATGCTGATATTTCCTGTCCAACATTAGCCCTTTAAACTTCAAGTGTAGAAGATTCCCCAAGTGTCAGGACCAGATTTTGTTGTGGGGGTGGGTCAGGTGCTGGACATCTAGGAAAGCCTCATATTTCACCTGACTGTTTTGGATTCTGGTAGGTTTATATGTTAAAACTATCTTCAGTGACATATGCAGACACGATTTTAATAATTTTAAATTAAATTATTTAATTACTGATCACAATTCCATCAAAAAGAAAGTGTTAAATTTCATTGATTTCAGATGGAAAAAATAAATCAGAAAAAGAAGGAGGTACCTTTTGAATTCCTCTAAATTGTTTTATATCTATTTTTACTAAGTATTTTATTGTTTCATTTGAAATCTGCCCTGAAAATACTTGTTTTGAAAGTTAGTTGATATATTCTTAAAATAAATATGTGCTCAAGTACATACTGGAGCAAATATTCCAGATCTTATATTATATACATAATTCAGTAGTATTTTGGAAACGTATAATTCTCATAAGAAAGTCAGCGCAATGTAGTCGTTTGAGTGTTAGACTGTAACTCTTGAGACCTGGGTTCCATTCCCTTGGCCATGGAAGCCCAGTGACTTGGGTGCAACACACTTTCAGGCCCAGAAAACTTTATGATAGGTTCTCTTTAGGGTCACTGTAAATTGGAAATAACTTGAAGATACAACAACAACAACAACAACAGCAGGACTCATAAATGCAGTACTTAAAACTGACTGGTTCTGTTTCATTTTTACAGAGAATAGCTGTGCCCTTTCTTTATTGAGATTAAGGCCTTTTCTGCATGGTACTGTTATAGTGCTCTTATTCCACTTGCAACATCCTGTGGAATCCTGGGGTTTGCAGTTTAGGGAGGAGCCTTTGGAATTCTCAGCCAGAGAATTCTACAAAGCCCAGAGGTTGAAAGTAGAATAGTAGCACTGTAACACTGTAGTGTGGAAAAGCCCTAAGATTCTTATAATGAAAATATTAATTAATTTTTGAGCAGTTATTGAGAACTGATGTCAGAGAGAGAGAGAGAGAATGTATGTTTGAGTGGTTCTTCAGTGCCCAGCTAAAGTCCCTATAAGTAAAATAAGCCTTGGTGCCATGCCTATGCGTTAAAGATTTGTGGATGAAATAATAGAAATTGCAATAATCCCTCCACATTCTCTAAGGTTAAGGGCACAAGACCTCCATGAAAGTGGAAAAACTGTGAATAACTCTAGGCCCTCCCAAACCATATGTAACACACAAAAAAAATATGATCACCATATTCAACTCACCATGGATTCCTGTGAGGCATCAGGGTTCCTTCATAAGGCAGAAGTGGACTATGAAGGAACCTTTTCTCCAGTTTTGCACACTTCCTTTTCCCCATAGCTGGGGGGAGTGCGGAGGTTTAATCTAGTTAATCACAAATGACTGTGTTGTATAAACTCAAAACTGATTCAGTTTTCTATTTAGCCAATTACTTGGTTACCAGCGATAGGTAGAATTCCCCACAGAGGATCCTGTGGATTCATCTCCCAGTGAATTAATGGAGTGGCAAAAGAGGAACAGAACATATTGGCTTGAATCCTGCTGTTTTTACTAGAGTAGACCCATGTCTACTCATGTCTCATGTTCTCATGTCATCTTGATTTAAGAAGAATAAGGAATTTATGTAATTACTGTAAATCTTAATTATTAAGAATCACCTGTGATAAAACATGTGTCATGGCCATTGGGAAAGATCACTATGCTTGGACATCAGATTGCTCAGGTTAAAGAGTACAGGTATCTAGAATTTATCTTTACGTGCTCAGGTTCCTGTATTGCACACAGGCAGCTAGAGGAAAATGCAAGCTGTTCAATGAAAGTTGTGGTTAAATTTTATTATGGCAAAGGAGGCCAACTAGTACAGCTGTTTTTATGGAATGCAACTCTGGAATAACACAGATCTCAAAAGAGTGAATCTCTCCAAACCTAGTATGTCAGCACGCTGTTTAAGTTACTAAATAGCATACCATCCTCCTTGCTGTGAGCCAAAGTGAGTATACTAAAGCTAACTTTTTCAATAAACAGCAAGATGTCCATGTATTAGACTATGGTGTCTTTTAGATTGGACCAAACAATTTCTAAGTGGGCATTGTTTGGTTCTACAGATCGTGGATGCATCAAATCAGTTCATAATTTGATTTTAAAAATTAGATATTCACCTGAATTTTTATTACTGCAAAGTAGAAAAGTAATTGCAGTTGTAAAATATCATACACACTTAGATTTCCATGAATTTTTGATTGAAATCAATACTCAAAGAATATCTCCCATTTTCATACTACTAGACATTAAGAATGCTCTTCCATGATATGTAACCAAATGTACATCCAAAATGTAGGACAGTAATTACTTTGGCAAGAATAAATACTTTTCCCTCTGCAGTTGCATTACGTAGATTCAGAGGCATCCCTTCAAGGAAACTGTGGTGCTAGTGTAGACATCCAGCTATAGAAACTTTGGAGTGTATAGTGTCATCAGTAGTGGACTGGATGAGAATGAACAAAGTGAATCTTAATCTAGACAAGATGGACAGGCTCCTCATCAGTTGAAAGGCAGATCAGAGAACAGGGAAACATCCTGGGCTGAATGGGATTATACTGTCCCCAAAAACACATGTTCACAGTTTAGGTGTACTTCTGGATTCAGCCTTGGCCCTCAAAGTCCAGGTTTTGGCAACAGTCAGGAGTGCATTTGAACAGTTAAGGCTTGTGTGTTAGCTGTGCCTGTTCCTTTTATTGATGGTTCAGTTATATGTGTAACTCTTTTGAGATAAAAAATATTTTTGCTGTATCACTTTATAAGCCAGCTTGAGTCTCACATTAGGAAAAAAGGTGGTATGCAACAAAGGTGGGATGCAACAACAACCCAGGACATGATAGAAATAGATAGCATAGTGGTTGAAATGTAAAAGTGGCTGGAGAAAGCAGGATATGTTTTTATTAATAAGCCAGACCTGTAGAGCCATGTTTGATTTGGCCAATTTTCTAACAGCATTCAGTCAGTTAAAAAGGATGGGTTGAATTCCTTATGATAGACCACCAATCATCACAGTGAAAGTAGAGGTGAAAGAGGGGGAGATGACAAAGTATAATGAGCTGATGCTGGGTCAATATTGTGTACTGGATTTTGGTGATGTCACTATATTTTTATAGTTAAACTGGTGGCGTTTTGCTAACCAGTAAAGTTGCTTAGTTTGTCTTAAGATTTATTCTTCTTTACTCTTCTAAGCAGGAGATCAGCAAAGTCCAGAAGCAGGAGCCCTTACTCATCACGGCACTCAAGATCTCGCAGTAGACACAGACTGTCAAGATCCAGAAGTCGACAGTCAAGTATTTCCCCTAGCACTCTGACTCTGAAAAGTAGCCTGGCTGCAGAACTGAACAAGAACAAAAAAGCAAGGGCGGCAGAGGCAGCCAAAGCCAATGCAAAGGCTTCAAACACTTCTACACCTACTAAGGGAAGCACTGACACAGGGATGACTATCCCGCAAGTGAACAATGTAAAGGAGATCAAGAAACTAAAAACTGAACATACACCTTCTCCTTCAGGTGTTTCAACTTTGAAAAATGAGAAGACAAAGACAAAAATTCCTGTTCAGGAAACAAAAGGGGAAAATAATGTGGTTGTAGAGAAGGCTGCAAAGCAAAAAAATCTAGTGGTGAAAGACAGTAAACCAACTCCAGTGAAGACACCAACACAACCTGTTGCAGTGAAAGAAAAAAGCAAGCCTCAGCTCTCAAGTGCAGCACCCAAGGAAAAGGAACACAGTGTTACACTAATCACTTCCACGCTGCCACCCTTGCCTCTTCCTCCTATGCTGCCTGAAGATAAAGACACTGACAGGTGGGTTGTGAGAACTCTACAGGCCACAATTTACAGCTACAAGCTGTTTTTAAAAACTAGATGAATCTTAACTGGTATGAACATAATGCTTGATATATTATATCTTCAGGGTAGACAACCTGATGGCAATAATTTCAAATATTTTGCAGGCATTCGTCATGCCTTTGTAGCAACATATTTGTTAAACCAGTTTTGGTACCATTTTCTTGCTGTCCTTGTAGCATTAGGCAATGTTTACTGTGAGTCATTGTCTTGAAAAATTCTAACTTTTGCATTTGCTTGATATTAGTCTGTTTTAAAACAAAATATTTGAGGCCTGTTGGTATCATCTCGATATCATTCCAATAATCATGACTCTGTTCTTCCCTCATTCCATTAACCTAATGTGTATAGTGTGAATGAACTTTCTCCTCATCCATGTTCAGTTGTCTTTTCTCTCAGAGCTTGGAATGTTAGATTTGAAAAATAATTCATTGATGTCAGTGGCTAGCAGTTTGGAGATCAATTCATTCTCACTGCCACTGATAATGGAAATACTTTGATTTTTTGAATCACTGTTAATGAAGTAATTAATATGTTAATTTTTTCAACAGTGTGACGCTGAGGTTGTTACTATTGATCCCTAGAGACAGATTTCTATTATTGACGTCTTCAAAAGTCCTATTTTTGCTATATTAAAGTTGTCTTCTCCCAACTTAGATTTTTTCCCCCCAGATTGTCTGTAAAACTCAAACTACATTTACTGCCTTAAAAAACTTGAAAATGTCAGATGAGGGAAGATTGTCCTAAAGCATGACTGCTCATCTTATCATTGGCTCAGTTAAACTTTCTCACAGATCTTTCCTCTTTCCTTATCACCACACCAACATGTACACTTCATTCATCCTAAAAACACCTTAAGCACACTGACCCAGCGCAAGTGCAGCAGCAGATAACTGACTGCAAAGATTACTTGGTGAATCTAAGGGTAGAGAATTCTTTATTAAAAATACTTTGAGTGCCTTTGAGCATGTGCAGAGTACTTACCTGCACAATGAAATCACTACAGGCTCTCTGCTTACCTACTCCAAATCAAGAAGCATTGTCTGAAGAGATCAGTGGAAGAGCACATGTTTTGCATATAGGAAGGAACTAGGGATCCCAAGTTTAATCTGTGACATATCTAGTTTGAAGGTCTGCTACCTAACAAGCCCACTATTCTACTTTTCTAGGTAGGGAAAGGAGGCATGAATATAGTTAACTGACTCTTTTGGTTCCAGGTAAGTTGGAAAGCATAATGGAGTACAGAGAGTTTAATTGCAGTTACTCCAAGTAACAATAAATGAAAACAGAAAATTAGTGAAAAGTAGAGGAGAATTGAAGAGTCAGGACTCCATGAACACTTGTCACCAAGAAAGACTCCAGCAGCTTTTGTACAGGCCAGTAGTGTTTTATTTGCTAGGAACACCAGCTTTCACTCCAAAAGGGTCTGACATTCTGACAGTACCATGTCTGCCTGAGGGCCATTTGCTGAGCAAACAGATAATCTCACCACCTCTGTTTTGATCTTGTAGACAAGGCCTTGCCATTTTCCTGTTTCATTAGAACAAGCCAGTCAGCGTAGAAGGACATGATCCTCCAATCCAGCCTCTTCTTGTCATTAAGTTTTCTTGTTTTACTGAATCCAGCAGAGTGAGAGCCACTCAACTCCTTAAAGATTTTTAATGAGTCAAAAGCCTGAAAAATTGAGGGTCATAAAAACTTTTTTTTAAAAAATGTTTACTGTCTTGATAGGAATATGGCTTTGTAAATCCAAAAATGACCTCAGATTTGTTCCATCACAAACAATTTTTTTACATCATGCTTGATGTCTTGCTGTTGTAATACGCAATAGTCTGAAATTTTTTTTTGTTACAGCCTTTAACAGCACAAGAGCAAAAATATCAGTTGTTAAAATGATTTTTGGGTTCCCTCCATATCCTTGGCACGCCAAATCTGAATGCTTTCTTTTTGTCTTTGGACCACTTCCTCTATGCAAATAAATCAAACTTTATGTGGAGTCTATGGTTTGTATTGATCTCCTAGTTTCACTCCAGAGTAGGTGTGTTACACTTTTCTAATAGAAGGTGTTAACGTTTCCTTGATGTTTCTTGGTCACAAATTCCCCACAAATCTAGCAAAAGTTCTCTGGATGGTTGACACATCCACAGTTGATTCACAGCTGACTGCAAGTACTCATAGCACAAGAGTTTGATTTATCCTGAGAAGAGTAACAAAGAGTTTAAAGTCTTCTAATAGGCTTTCAAAACATTTCAGTTAGTTGAAATGAAGCACGAATATCCATTCAAAAGCACAAAAAGAAAATAGCACTGGAGCATCAGTGTCCGCTCTTGATCAAAATTGAGTAACAACTGAATTGATTTTAAAAAAATGAATTTGTGAAAGAATTGTGTGTGGTATGTCATTTTTATTGTATGTCATTAAAACAGCTAAAATATTGAAAAAAATTCATCACAGACTTATGAATTGATTCATTAAATTGTAGGATCACTTTCACCATTAAACAGGAAATTTTTGAAGTTAAACCATATAAGAGGGGAATCAAGTACATTAGTAATTTAACAGCTAAGTTAACACTTCTCCTCAATCCTTGTTTTCTCTTTTCCCTACCTTCTCTTCTATGGTCCACCTCTCTCTCACCACAAGGATTCCTTGTAGGAGGGACTAGGCAATTTTCAGAAGCAAATTCTTTCAAACTCAGTCAGTTTCATAGGCTCAAAACCCAGAACTGTTTACCTTCATCTGTCTCATGCTCTTTGTAGAACAAAGAAGGAAGAGAAGTCACCTTGTCTCTTTCCTACTCAACTTTGTCACCACTGTGAAGAAGCAGTTTTTCCCCCAAAGCTCATTAAAACATAAAACAGCATGGCATTGAAAGAAAGTCTTACCAGTTCAAGTCCCTGCAAAAGTGTTTTAAATGTACTTTTCCAACTTTTCTTCTGTATATAGAGAGAAGTTGTTGATATCAGTAATAGATAGCCTTAAAATGGACATTCCCAGAGCTACAAAAGCTCTAATGAAAGGCACTGTGAATGTAACTGTTTTCCAGAAACACAATAAAAGGGTGCCACAATAAAAGGGTACCATGCATGAGTAAACTTGTCATAGCAGTTGTTTTCTCAAGTAGATTTCAGTTGTATATCAGTTTTTCCCTCTGCCACTGTGCAAATCTTGTTTCACCTACTTCTCAAAGTCGAGTCTTTCCCATCTCTGCGTGAATTCAATAGCTTATAATGGAAGCAGCATTGATATTGTTAAATACAGAAAATATCAACAGTGATCCACATTCTTTGATTGTTTGATTTAACGTCTTTGATAGAAGGTAGAATACGATGTTACAAAATATTTATGTCTTGAGATACTTAGAAGCAAAGAAACCATTTGTGGCTTCTTCTGATAGTGGCAATGCTTGAAAGCTGGAACAAACAACAGGTATTTTTTCTGCGTTGTTAAGCACAGCTTATACAGCTGAGTAGATTTTTGTTGGGAAGGTGCAATGGTGACAGTCTTTCATTCCTAGAGAAAATATGAGGAAACTAATCACCATTTAAGCAGGTCTGTGTCTTGCTCAGATATATAGCCTAATAATGTAGCTGAGATATTTGTCAATAGTATTTTTAGTGCTTTCGTTCATACCCCACATGTGGTTCTGGGTAGGAGATTAACCCCAGCAAAGCAAGCTGACATGAATTTCCTGAGGTTGGTGTTCATGTTCACCCTCTTGAGAGCATAGCTTTTGATTCAAGAGCAGAGTTCTCAAGTGACAGACATGAAGAAGAGTCTTGACCATTGTGGAAAACGGTGTGCTTTTCACACTCAGCAGTGATGGAGTACAGTGACTCAGAGGGGGGAAGTTTGTGATCAGCTTCCTTGAAAAAAGAATCTGGTTAATTTTCTGTCTGAGGTACCATAAGGAATGAATTATTTATTTTAATAATAGGAAATCAGGTATGTTTTTAGTGTATGTGTTTGTTGCTGGAATCCATCTTGGGTCCCGTTCTGGGAGAAAGGCGGCCTACAAATGTAATAAATAAATAGATAAATACTTTACTAGATTGGTAGCCAATAAATAGAAATGGTAACATTCAATAGAATAGCTAGATGAAAATTTTACGGGTGAGAAGATGAAGTTTAATCTGTGGTAAATTTATTCAGGATTGTAACATTTGAAGTTTCTGTTACAATTGATAAAACATGATTTTGTCCAGTAATGCATTTTCATAAAAATGAATTTTCATGAAAAAACAAGCAAATGTTCAAAAACGGAGTTGAAAAGATTGAGAAGGACTGAGTGAAGAAACCACTTCATACATGAGACTTTTTTGTCTTTTGTGAAGGTGATCTTCCCAAGAGAAATATTTCTGAATACTCTGCAGTCAGTGCATAGTAAGTAAGATAAGCTTCAAAAACCATAGCCCTGTTCTAATTTGTAATACTTTTACAAACAGGTAAATGCACACCTGTGGATATTGTTCAAAACAAGTATCTAGGCACAGCATTGTTACAAAAGAGTAAGCAGAGGGAAAGCGAAAATGACAAGGATTGTGAGACTTTATCAGTTCTAGAAACACATCAAGGTTCCTCATCCCTATAGACAAGCTGGAAAAATGTTTGTTGTCTGATATTATTGGTAAACAGATTTGTAGCTGGTTGGCAGCTAAACTTGAAGAGTGCTCAGCAGTGATTCTTGCCATCTCGGAAAGAAGCGGCAGTAAGGGTGCGGCAACGGCTCTGTCTGATGGCCACATGGTTCTTCCTGAGCCTGGTGTTGTTCTGTTTCTTTATTAATAACTTGGATAAAAAGAATAGAGGAGATTGTCATCAGACATGTGGATGGCACCAGACTAGGAGAGGTAGAAGGACGATGGTCAGAATACAAGATGTTGTAGTATCACTGCTGTAGTCAAGCCTCACTTGGAGAATTATTCCAGCCTGGGTATCACAATTTAAGAATGATACTGACAAGGTGGATGTGCCCAGAGGAGAGAGTGACCAAAATGTTCAGCTCTGGAAACTGAGCAATACGAAGAGCAGTTGAGGAATGTGGATATGCCTAGTTTGGAGAAGAGAAAGCAAAGAGGTATGGCAGCCATCTTCAAACATCTAAAGGGCTTTCACGTGGAAGGTGGAGGAAGCTTGTTTTCTGCTACATAAGAGAGCAGGAGCTGAATCAGTGGATTTAAAAACTACATGAAAGATTTTGTCTAAACATTAGGCAGAAATTCCTGACAGTAAGGCCTTTCTGGTAGTGTAGTGGACTGCTTCAGAAGGGGATGGACTCATCTTTCAGAGAGGATTTAGCTGTCAGTTCCTGTAGTTGTAGAGGGTTGGGCTAGATCAACCCATGGCATCCCTCTATTTCTACAGTTCTATGATTCTTTCATATCTTAAAATATGAAGCTATTTAATATCTGTTTCTGTTTATCTAGTCTGCAGGGGAGCATTTCTGTGAAAGCAGTTAAAAAGGAAGTAGAGAAGAAATTGCGGCACTTGCTTGCAGATCTCCCCCTGCCACCTGAGTTGCCTGGAGGAGATGATGAATCCCAAAGCCCTGAAGAGAAAAAGATAACTGTACAGCCACATCATAAAAAAAGACCGAGGTATGTATCTGTTCTTTTTCTGTAACATAAACTACTGATATGTAATATGCCATCACTTTAAATTATTTGGTTCAGTTAATTCAACAGTTTCTATTATAATGAAAATAAGATTTTATGAAAACTCCTTTTAGTATTTACTTGTATGAACAAGTAAACAAGCTAAAATTGAAGTAAATCAACATAATTTGTAAATGCTTGTTTTTAAAAACAAATGGAAGATAAGCTGGCACATTGTAAAGGACTATTAAAAGAGCCAGCTGTATTTCTTCTATTTGCACTCTTCTATTTTATTGCCCTTCATTGTACGAAGACCTTTTCTCTGTCTGGGATTTAGAATTCCAGTAGTTGCACAAAAATTATCTTAGATTTTTTGTTTTTAAGCTTTATTGAATGAAACTGATAAAACTGTGCCTCTCAGCAGATAGTATTTCAGTGTTTGAAGTGACTGTGAGGTTTGTTTGTTTAAAAAAAAATATTTTTGAGTGCTTCCTTAGAAGCTATTTTCTGAATAACAAAGGGGAAGTATAACAAGTACCAAGAATGAGACATCATCTGGTAATATATAATGGCGAAAATTAAGACTGGTGCTGGGATTCAAAGAAGTGTTTTAGGTTTGTTTTCTGGTCATTGGTTGATTTCATATGCACTTTTTTTCACAGTAAGAAAAGATGACACACAAAGGAAGTATCAAATTTATTTTTAAGTGTGCTCATGGAATGTATGAGCATACCTAGAACATTACAAAAAATTTTGAAACACCTCCCCCCTCACAAAAGATTTGTATTCCAATGACTGTATGCCCACAAGAACAGTTGGAACTATTTGCAGTTCAACAACTGAAAATTTGGAACCAAATTTCTGACTTTTTGGAAGGAGGAAGATGTTGAGTGTATTAATCTCTTGATTCAGTGTCTTTAACCTTAAGGAGTGGATTAAGGTGGAAATATGAAGCACATGGACACACATAGCCCTTGGTGAGTCGGGTCTTGTTTTGCCCTTGTGCACTCTGGAACCCCCCCATTCTCCCAAATATATATATTTTTTTTAAATTGGGCAAAACTAATTTTGTTCAAACAAGGTATCCTCATGATGTGTCATTATAGGGTCACCATAAGTTGAAGCTGACTTGATGGCAACAAAACAACCTGGATCTTGACCACTGATTCCAGGAAAATGACAAGCAAATGACAGTAGTAATGGCCTGCTGTGCATTGGGCTGAGCTCAAAAATAGTCCTTCAACCTTTGGAGACTACCCACCTGTGGAATAAATAGATACTTGTGATAATCTCCACTGCCCACACTTAGTGCTATCCGATGTATACAGTATCTTTTGGTACTGATAATGCCAAATTCAGTGGACAGCATTCCATACTAATACGTTAGAACTACAAAGTTACACTGGGTGGAGAGAAATATCAAATAATTTTAAAGGTTAATGACAGCATTTTAACTAAATTGAAAGTAATATTTGAAGTCCTTTAACAGATGATAGCATACTTACAGAGGAGAACACAATTTATAAGGAGAAAATATGAACAAAATCTGATGCAGTAGAATTTTATTTTGTTTTTGTAGGATATGTGGACCACGCCATGGTGAAACAAAGCAGAAAGAAATTGATTGGGGGAAACGTTGTGTTGATAAATTTGATATAATTGGCATAATTGGAGAAGGCACTTATGGACAAGTTTATAAAGCAAGAGATAAAGATACAGGTAAGCTTTCAAGTGTTCCTTGTGGGAAGAGTTGAAGTTGCATGTGATTGCCACAGTTCATTCTGTATCTTTCTCAAGATGGTATATCTTAATTAATTAATTCTCTTTAGTTGCAACATAGTCCTTGGAATTACCATTTGGCAAGTTGATAGAACCACTGATAGATCAGAGGAGGCATGAATAGTTGTGACCTCACAACTATTTGACGCAGGAAGACTGCAATGTGGAGATTGATCCATTTATACTCTGAAATGTATTGAACAGAGTATTTGTGCCATTGAGCTGTTGTATCGTTGAAAAACAAAATGGTTTCAAGTCATGGAGCTGAAGCATGGAGAAAGAATAGACAGTTTTATAATGTTTGATGTTCTGTCATATGTGAAATATATATGGAATGTATAGAAAATTACTAATGCTAAAGTTAATTTTTCTGTTTCTGTTAGAATAAAGCTTATACTATCTGGCTCTGGTCACTGACAAAACATTCAATTTGATGAACTATGCTGTTCGACAAGAAAAAACATGTTTATGTGGGGCTTTAATTCAGATTGATGTAGCTGGTTCTCTCAATTTTCACAGAGCTGTTTTTTTTCATCTTAATTTAGTGTAATTTAATGTATGGGCTGTCTTTCTCATAGCATAGGTTGGGAGGCAGATCAGCTGGTAGATTAAAACTATAAAAATTATTAAAATGTTTTAAAACAATAGAACAAAATTTAAAATGTTTTAAAACAATAAAATAAAACAGCATAAAAGCATTTGTTGGCAGAAGTAGGTAGTTTTTGAATTATAATTTTGGGTGACTGTGGTCATGCAGAGAAGAGTATAGAACAGGGTGTTAAAAAAAAGAAAAATGCTGAGAGAAAAGGAGGAAGCTGTGGCAGTAGGAATGGTTTAACTTTCTGTTTTATTTGTTTGGCTGTAAGATTGAAGCTGAAAAATTTGTTCAGTTCTATTTTCTTCCAGTAAATGGAAGGACTGCATAGCATTTTTAAAATATTTATTATTCTTAGGGCATTATAAAAAAAAAGGCACAGACAATTCTGAATTATTAAATGAGAACAGTATAGAATAAAAAGTATTTTCTTCTAGGAGAAATGGTGGCCCTAAAGAAGGTACGATTGGATAATGAGAAAGAAGGATTTCCCATTACGGCTATTCGGGAAATAAAGATCCTCCGACAACTTAATCACCAAAGCATAATCAACATGAAAGAAATAGTAACTGATAAGGAGGATGCTTTAGATTTCAAGAAGGATAAAGGTAGGTACATAAGTGTTATCAGCACTAAATTTAGTGCAACTTTTTGCTTTATAAGAAACATGTAATATTAAGACAGGCATCTAAAGTGTTCTATTGCAGCCATTCCTTAAACATAAATACAGTACGTTTAAAAATAGATACTGTAAACCTGTGTATGTGTGTGTTCTGTTTTGGTTCTAGTAATCTACAGTTACAAGCAGGATAGTAACATCCTATATATGGTATATGTTGGGTTTTTTTTTTCAATTTGGTTTTACTTGTCAAGCAGTGTATGACTTTATTAAAATAATTTTGTCTCATCATTCAGTTTATAAAGACCTCTGAGGAAGAAAATTGCAAAAAACAAATAAGCACTGTAATTTAATAGAAAAATTAATACAAATAAAATACCAGCAACGTAAAATCTGTCCAGACTGTAAAGGTCAGAGTAGGTATCATCATTATGAATGGATTTGCTTAGTCCAGGGATGGGCGGTTTTCCTGAGGTAATTTTTCGCTCTCCTGAACTTTTGGAGGCTGTGTTTGTTGACCTCTTCCACTTGTTCTCTAAATGCAATTTTTGCCCTCTGGGTCATTTCTTTTCCAGAAAAGGTCTTTTTCTTAATCAGGAAGTCATGGGGGTGTAATTTTTGCCCACCATTTGTTTAGTTATAGGGGCTAATTCTGCTTCATTGGAGATGAAAAAAATATTTGGATATAGGAAGATGTTTTTGTACAATCTATACTGGTGTTGGCATTGTCTTCCTCATTTTGGATAGTCTTTGCACAGGTGAGGGGAAGGGGATGCTTTGGCAGCTTTTGTAATTTTAATGTAGAGAATTAACGTTAGCTTAGATCAGAGCAGACATTGCTACAGTATTACAAACTAATGTAAAGACTTCTTGTGATAACAGCAGGGAGATTTTAGTTAAAACTGTAATTGGTGAATAATTTTGTGAATAAGAAAGAGGAAGTTCATCATTCTTAAGATTTAAGAAAAATGTTTCTCCATGTCTTCCTGTTTAATCGCATAGGAAGCTTCTCATATTTGAGACATGGAAAGCAGTCATGTATGTGTGATTCACATGTATGAAAATTACCTAAATGTTCCTTGTTTGCAAGAAGAACCAAGACTATATTGGCAAAGGCCTTGAGGTTACATGAATGAGAATATGATTCTGCTCCCATTCACATCTTCTTTAAAACTACATAAGCATTCTAATTCTGCACAGCAGTGTATCATCACTGTAGGTGAGGGTACTAAGGTCCTAGCATGAGGTTTAGTGAGCGAGTTGTGCCTGAGTATCAGTGACAGGATTCTTATGCTTGATTCTGTGGTACTGGCATGTCATTAGACTGGCTTTCATTAGTGGAGCAGGAATATTGGGTGCATGGTATGACAGTAGAATTGATTGATCTGTCTCTGAAATTGATCTGGTTTACTAACGAAGCCTTAGTTTCTTGGGATGTTACAGTTTTTTTATGTTAGCAGATTTCTCTTTTTTTGAAGGCAGTGGGGTGGGGAAGGCATGGAAATAATTATAAGAAGAGATTTTTCTAGATTGTTATAGATACAGCTGGCAAACCCTTTCCACCCTGTAAAGGCTTCAGAAATGTAGTCATGTAACATGGAAGGTGAAAACAATTTACATGCTGGAAGGAAAATCTTCAGGGACTAGAACTCACAGAATTATGAGAATCTGCAGGTTTGTAGGAATTATAGTCAGTCCTCCACTTTTGTGGGAATTGGGGCACAGGACTCCTACATATGCAGGAAAACCATGAATATTGTAAGCCCCCCCCAGTTGTATTTAACACACAAAAAAAGGTACTTCTACTGGTGGGGTGGCTGGGTCTGGCTGTGCGTTTCTTCAGTTGCTCATTTGTGTGGGTGGGAGAGGGGAAGGGGATGGGATGAGAGAATAGGGGGAGGGAGAAAGGGGACACCCATCACATCCCCTTCCCCCCACCTGTGCAAATGAATGTGCCCTCTCCTCCCAGCCCATCCCTGCCCATCCCTGCCCTCTTCCTGCCTCATTCTGTCTTGCCAACGCAAATGAGTGAATGAGTACGGCCTCTCTCCTCTGATTCCCTCCTCACTCCCCCAGTAATCTGCAGACAATCAAATCCAGAAATGCTTATCCCAGCAAATGTGGAGGGCCAATTGTATTATTATTTTATTCATTTATATCCTGTATTTCTCCCAAATAGTGAGACTCAGCTTACAGCATATTATTTGAAAACAATACACATTAAAAACAGATTTTGATTCCAGAGCTTTGTAAGCTTTGGATCACAGTTGTTCCTATTCCTACTTATTTGGAAGTAACTCCCTTTGAAGTCAGTATTTTTTTTTGATAGTAGACTTTTGTTTTGATTCATACTCAGTTCATACGTTTGTGAATTTGGATGTTGCTGTCAAAAAGAGCTTGAACAGTGAAGGGACCTGGCAGTTTCTGAACTAATAAGTCTTTTCCCAGCCCCATGCAGAAGCCTTGGCTCTCTGATTATATGACAGAAGATACCACATCTGCTCCCTATGCATATATTAGGCACCTGGCCATTTTAGTCTATAGTTTTTGAACTGTTTCTCTCTTTTCCTATTTCCTCTCTTCCATCCATTTTTTACTCAAATGATCGCAGCTTCTCATCTGCATGTTTTGATCTTTTCCCCATAACTGCCAGGTTAATTCATGTTTCTTCATTCCTTTATGCTGTTTGTTCAGCATCTGAGTTCCTTATTCACCTGTGTGCATGCAGGTGTATTAAGAGTACATCCATAGCTACTCTGAAGAAACAGGAATGTCCTTTTGTTAAATCCCTGATTGCTACCTGGAATCTCTTACTGTTATTATTATCATTCGTTTATATAGCACCATCACTGTATATGGTGCTTTACAAGTAAAGAAACAACAAAACGTTTTCCTGGCCTCAGGTTTACCATTTAACACATTGCATGAAAGAAAAAGCGGATGGTGGTGTGGGAAAGGATTAAGTCCAGTAGATATGGTCTCTTCTGTCCCTCCAAGGCCAGAGCAGTGGCATTTGGGATGGAGGGAGGCTCTTTCATTTGCTTTTGGGTCCAGGCATGATGGCGCTGTGCCTGTCTCTTCTTTTTCCCTGCTGAGGCCAGGGCAGTGGCTGTTGGGATAGAGGGAGGGCCCTTCCTCTGCTTCTGGGCCTGAGCTTGATGAAGCTTTGCTTGCCTCTTCTTCTTTCCCTCTTTCTTTCCTCTTCATGTAAGGCCATACCGATTAGACCTGTTTGCAGTACTGGGAATCAGACATTCACACCTAAACTTTTTCACATGATTTTTTTCATTTCCCTTAGCAGGAACCTTCCAAAGTCTCAGGAGTACCTTCCAAACATATTTCCTAGTGCCAGTCTTGATTTGGTGCAAATCGTATGCTGTTTCTCTTGTGTTATTAAAGTCAAAATTGTTTGGGCAGATGAAGGGGGAATAGAATAAGTAACATTTAACTGAAGATACAGTAAAGAGTTAATTCATTATAATTGTCTATGCGTGAGTGTTGTGTGCTGTTTAGTGTATCAGCATTTTTGTGGAGACTTTCTTTTTTAGATTTTCTTTAATTTTTTATATGAGAATATTATTTATTTATTCATATCCTGCCGTTCCCTCATCTCTAGGATTGAATATTGTATTATTTGATTACAAATAAATATTTTAGTATTAAAACTTTTATTATGTTTGTTATAGTTTTTTCCCCAGTATCAATTAATATTATGATCAGTGTTCAAATAATACTGTACAAAAATGGTATCAGTTGAAGGAGGAGGGATGTAGGTCACTGTTCTCCAAATTATTTTGTGAAAGTGGGGCTAACATGCAATATTTGAGCCATTTCAGAAGCAGTGTCTGGAAAGTATAGAAGCATTGAATGCTAGTTTTGCAGATGTATTAGACAATTGTGTGTTAAGATTTGTTTAATAAATTTGTATGATCGTGACCCCAAATAATAAAGCTTAAGGAGGCAGTAAAATATCTTGCTCCTGCGGGTTTGGAAAAGTAGTTTTTGGCTTCTTTCCTCAAAGGGTTTTGAGTCTTTCCTTGTGAATCAGAATGTAGCCCCAGTGATTTTTTTTTTTCATTGATGGTAAGTTGCTTTCTTCTACCATCAAGCAAATAATCTGTAGTATTACTCCTGCAAGCTTCCAGCTTGGAAATATTCTCTGGTAACAGTAACAGCATGAACAAAGAGCACACTGCTCTGTAGAGTCCATTTCTCTGGTCTCACTGTGCATGAGTTATTTCACTGAGGTCTCTCAGAAGTATTGTAAAGTTGGATAGGGACTGGTGAGTTCAGTTGAACTGAAAAAATTACAGTAAATAAGAAAGGTGTGGGGTTGGGACACTTTTATTCAATAGCATTGTGAACAGCAAGTGGATTGAATTAGAAGTAATACAGTAATAGTGAAAGTGCTGTTCTTTAATCTTTTTTCCGCTGTGCATTTGGATAGTCTTAAGTGTAAGTGAGTTTATTTAGGTACTGGGTATAAAATTAAGGAAACCGTGTACTTTACTCCTGATATATATAAAGATACGCTCCAGAAAAATAGCTCATTTCATTGTTTTGGAATTCATCATCATATTCAGGTTTTCTTTATCTTGTCATTTTTTGTAATGGTTGGTGGTTGAATATGATGCAGAAAGAAACATTTCTGATTTTTTTCTTACCTTGCAGTAATCCTAGATCTTGGAAGAATGTTCTGCTGTTTCCCATTGTATTTCAAACATAAGGGAAAGATGGTACCTTCTTCTAACCCAGTACACTCTGTGAGCTCTCAAATTATAAATATGTAGAAACCTGTAAATGAATTAAGTGGGAAAACCAGAGTTGCAATCAGCTTGTTGTTCTGATTTGGAGAGTTGAGCTTGGTACTTTAAAAAATAGGTGTCAAATCTGAAGGGAAAACATTTCTGAGTAATCATGTAACCAGTGGACCAGTTAGGTCAGGTTTTAGCAAAGCGTGGCCCAGAGGACACATATACCTCTAAGCCTTTTTTAGGCTCCTAAGAGCTCTCAGAATGCTCCGTTACTATTGAAAAAAATGTTTTGGTTGGTCCAAAATGATGGCATGTGGGGAACAATTTTGCCATGATTTCAGTTGGCCTTTTTTCATTCTTCCAGGTCTCACCAAATATGCTTGTGGTTCTCTAAATTCAGGAAGGCCAATACATAGAAACATATATAATGGATTATTTGAGATGTCTCAACTAAAGGGAGAGTCAACATTTGTGGCTTTTTAGAACTAAGTGATTTGTGCATTCAGAGAAATTGAAATCAATTTCTGTAGATTTAACAATTGTCACAATTGTGACTTTCTTGATTTTTCTATCCAGCCGTTATTTCTTCCAGTGATGTAAACTGGGTTTAGAAATCAGATTGCATTAATAAAAAGGAAGACTTTTTGTTTATGTATTTTATTTATTAAAACATTTTATCGTGCCTTGTATGATAAGGTCTCAGGGCAGTGTGCAATCAAAAGGCAATTTAAAAGTATTTAAAAAAGTAGGATGCAATTTAAAACAACGTAACATGGTCTAAAATATATAAAACAATTTGAAGGAATTTAAAACTATGTACTTTCACAGATTGAACTCATGATCTTTAGACTCCAAAGGCCTTTATCTTGGAGCTAAAGTGAAAGTCAACTTTTGTGCCAAATTGTCCTTTAAGTGGAGGATATTCCACAATCAAAGTGCAACAACGAAGAAAGTCCTCCTCTCATGTTCCCACATAGAGTATTGTTATCCCCATCGGATCTCAGTGTTCAGATAAGTTTAAATAGGGAGAGGCACTGTTACAAGTATTGAGGTCTAAGGCCATGAAGAATTTTAGATGTCGTGACCTCTACTTTGAATTCAGACAGAAGCTATTTTAAAATGTTGGTCTTGTTTTGTTTTTGTAAAATAGAAGTTTAGACTAATTATTACATACAATTTAGCACAGTTATCTTATCTCCTTTTGTAAAAGAAAGTTATACCATTTCTGTTCTAGGACAAACTTCTTACATTTAAAAAAGAGAGGAAAATTAATCAGGAGAAGACCAGACCATCAAACTAGTTTACCAAGATATTCAAAAAATCTTAGGTGGATTCTGTTGATAGTTTCAGTCTCTGCCCATGACAGATAGCTTTGACTCAACAGTAAAATGTATTTATTACAATGATGGATGAAAGGAGTGGACAGAAGCTAGACTATTGGAAGCTATTTGGGGCACAAAGAAATAGATTCAAGATATCACTCTCAGTTAGTCTGGCTGATTCTGGTTGATAAAGAACAGACATGGGCTGCAGATCAATACGCTTGAACCACTGCAGGTAAATCTATAAATTACCCATTGGCACGGAACATTCTTGCTAGTTATACACTTATCTTACATACAGGGGTTAAAGTAACTTCCTGCATCCTTTTTGCTCCATATGTAGAGATAGAACACGAGTCCATGAGTTTGGGGTTTTTCTTGGGAAGGGATCGAAGTGTTGCCTCATATTACTGTCAAAGTCAGGTTGGAGAAGTTCAACACTTTGAAGATACTATAAATAAAAATAAATAAGTAAGGCTGAAAAAAGAAAACGTAACACTGGGAGAAAAACAGAAATTAAAGGAGTTGCAAAACTGGAAGAGGAAACTGTAGAAATGACAAGAGGGTCAAATGAAATAATATATCTTAAATACTTGTAATTGCTGACGTAATTTTTAATTGAAATTTCAAACTATAAGTTCCATA
Organism: Cyclura pinguis; assembly: GCA_030412105.1. Taxonomy (NCBI): domain Eukaryota; kingdom Metazoa; phylum Chordata; class Lepidosauria; order Squamata; family Iguanidae; genus Cyclura; species Cyclura pinguis. Next base: position 60,014,586 of record CM059604.1, read on the forward strand.
ACATTGCTTCAGTTAAGCCATTATTAAAGGAATATTCATGGAAGCTTTAAGTTTTTGTAAAACATTAAAACTAGAACAACATTTTTCTGTGATTGGGGTTAATTTGAAAAGCACTACTTGAACAATTTGGTTTGCTGTGGAAGCAATTTTTTCCCCAGTATGCCAAAGTGCAGTATCATATATGAGTCATAATATTATGATATTGGTACATGTTGGTATCATATTTGCTGGAAACTTGCTACAAACTGGCAGCTGGTGGCTTGCAGACCTACTCTGGTTTGCAGAGCATCACTTTGAGTACCACCGGTTTTGAGCAGGGCTCAGGCAACTTGGACAAGTCTGGAAACCATACAGACTGTCAAAAAATAAAATCAGACTCTTATTGGCTGGAAAATACTTTGAATTTTAAAGGTTTTTTAATAAAAAGTTTCATAGAATGATCCCTATGATTTATAAGATGGATTGTTGCTCCTGGAGCCTTCCAAGAAAGGCAGTTAAGCCTTCATTTGCCAGAAGAAGAGTGGTCTGGGGTTTCTGGAAGGAGTCAGGGGCTGCATGGAGGGCTGCATTTGTTTTGCTTCCTCCCTTGTTTAGTGATTCATATTGATAGTTCTATCTTGTATAATTTTTAGTGCAGTTCGAAAACATGCTTTTCAACCAGTGTTGAAAGAATCTTATATTGAAGTTGTCACCCAACAACCCCCCCCCCAAAAGTCATTTTACTGTGTGGGTAGTTTAAAACTAAGAGCCAGTGTGGTGTAGTGGTTTCAGCACTGGATGACAGCTCTGGAGACCAGGGCTCAGAGCCCTGCTCAGCCATTGAAACTTACTGGGTGACCTTGGGCAAGTAACCCTCTCTCTGCCTTGACAGGAAAGTAAAGGCAAACTCCCTCTGGACAAATCTTACTAAGAAAAGCCCATGATAGGTTCACTTAGGGTTGCCATTAGTTGGAAATGACTTGAAGGCACACAGCTACAACAAGAAGTTTAAAACTATTTAATAAAACCTTTATTTACTATCTTGTAAACCCTGTGTTTTAAAATTGGTGGTGGGTTTTTTTTTTTTTTTTGAACGGTGGTTAGGGAATTGTAAAATAAAATTTGAGGTGTCCGCCTTGTATGAACAACACTTACTCCTTATCTTAAGTACTGGTACTTAACAATCCATGGGCCATTGTTTTAGTACTCCTTTGCCTGTTTTCCTGCTTGAGAGTAGTTTGGAAGCCTTTGCTTCCACTTTTTGAACAGCAGCTTGCTTGTACAGCTGAACAATTGACTTTATGTTAGTTACAGACAGTTTTAAAAAGCCAACTACAAACCATAGTTACATAATGTGGCTGATTTAAACTATTAGTAAGATTAATCACAGCTTACTGTATTGTCCAGACCAATAATTGCAGTTAAATAAAAAGTACAAGCGAATATTTCCATACTATTTTCTCTTGATTTGTGGGAAGAAGATAGCAGTAATACATACTATAGCATATTCCTGTAGCATATTCTTCTGAGCTATGATTTATTATAATATGCACACTGAGCTGGTGAAAATTGGTATCGGCAACATAGTTATCTGAAGCTCAAGCAAGAGCTTGACCCTGTATTCTGAACCTACTGTTGGGGTGTGGGGTAAAATGCATTTCAGTGTGATGTGGGAAGTGAGCTTCTTGAATGGTGTGTGTGTAGATACGTTTCTTCCTGGGAGTACACCTTTAACTGAACATTCTGATTTTAATAGAAATTTTGAAATTTATATAAATCATACACGTTGGAGACAGGTGGTAAAGATTTGTTTTTCTTGTGCTTTTGAATAACGATTAGTTTGGAGAAATGGTGTTTCTTCTTTGTGGTCTCTGTGACTCACACAAATGGGCTTTATCGTGCTTGCGCAGTGGATCATTCAAAAGCTGGATCTGTGATGTAAGTATTTTGGGAGTGTCCTCTCCTCCCCTGGTCCATGTGACCAGCCTGATTCTCCCTCAAGCCCTCAGTTCCTTTTCGTCTGTTGCAGCAGGAGCAGCATCGGAAAAACTTGATGAGTTGTATCATTTTTTAAATACTTTTTTTGACTTTTGACTCTTGGACTGCATTTTGGTTTTATTCTCCTTGGCCCTGGATTTAGTTCTTGGCCTTTGGACTGTTCAGACTCAGACTGTTTCTTGACAGTATTTTCGGCATCCTGGCTCTTTGTTAGCAGTTTGCCCTCAGTGGCCTATGATGGCCTCCTCCAGATCATTCAGAAAATGTATCTCCTGCAGGGCTAAAATTCATAGGAAGTGCAGGTATTTGTGCTGTTTATTATGCCTAGGAGAAAGCCACAGTGTGGGGTTGTGTATAAATGGAATACATTTTTGTGCTTTTTTGTCTAGAAGGATCTCCCCAGATGAAGCACAAGTCCATCATGTGCTGTAGTTTCTTCTGTTGTCTGACAGAAGTCTCTCTCTCTCTCTCTTCTGTCAAATGTTACCTGGCAGCAACTTCTTCCAACTCCCAAATCATCAGCAAGCTTTCCTGTTTCTAGAACCCATTGGTGAAATGGTTTCTGAAGGCCTACAAAAATCTTCATCCACCTGTGTTGGAACCTATACCTCAGTGGGGCTTGGAGCTGATCTTTCACAGCTCACTAAGAAACCATTTGCTCAGTGGTGGTCTGTGACATTTGTCTGCCTGCTTGGAAGACAGTCTTCTTAGTGGTGATAACATCTGTCAGACAAGTCATGTGCCTTTTGTGTAGACCCATCATACTTGAAGTTCCTTGAGGCCAAAGTGTCTTTAGGACATTTCCTTTCTTCTGAAGGTGATATCAGCCTTTCATTTTCTTACCTGCATTTATGCAAACTCCTACATCTGATTTGGACTGTACTCTACAGTGTCTCGATGTTAGGTATGCTCTAACCTTCTACACCAATAGGACATCTGACCTTCTCCTATCCCATGTGCTCTAGCTGTGTCAACTCAGTGCCTCTCTAAGTGGGTTTCTTTAGCCATCCACCTGGCCTCTAAACTGGGTAAGAAGGATCCTCTTGTTTGTGTATGTAGCCACTCTACCAGATCTTTGGCTGCTTCATTGGTTTTCCTGAGAGGTGTGCCTCTGGAGGACATTTTCAATGCAGCTACATAGTCTCAGCGTCAGACGTTAATTTCTCAATACAAGTTAGATTTCAGGTCCAAGGCTGATGCAGTCTTTGGGAGAGATTTGTTTGCTTGTGTCGCTTGAGACACTGAGACCATGAAGACCATGGTTGCTTACCTGCAGCTGTAGTTCTTCAAGTGGTCACCACTGAACTCGTACAACACCCATCTTTCCTCCCCACAGTATGTCATGCTCCTTCCTTAGTTTCTTGTCTGCTACTTGAACATCCAGGGATCTGAGGGTTTGAGTGGGAATCAGGCTGGTCACATGGACTGGGGAGAAGGGGCTATCACCAAAATGCTTACATAGCAGTTCTAGAATATTCCCAGTGATGCACTGTGCAAGCATGATAAACCCATTTGTGTGACTTTACGGATGACCACTCAAAAGAACTATGGTTACAGGTAAGCAGCTTGTCTGTTCATGCTAAGAGATTGAAGCAAATGGGTTGTTGGGGGATACACAGAGTTGTATGGACACCTGTGTATTTATGCGTTTTCAAGATCTGTCCAAAATTGTGCGTGTCAGAGAGGGATTTAGTCTTACAGAAACAATCTTTTATGGGTAGCATGTACATTCTCAGGTAGACTGAAGGAGCAATCCACACACATAGGTTAACCACTCATGTTGATTGAGATGGGACTTCATTCTTTCGTGTTGCATCTGTTATCCTGCACTCCCTCTACCCTCAGGTTTTCAAATCTTGCCTTGAATTTCGTCTCTCTTTGAAATATTTTATCTCTCTTTAAAATATTTAGAGGTTAATCAATTTATTAACTTATCAACTTATTAATCAATTTAAGTGCTCATCATTTAGGAGTGAATTGTACAACTAGTACCAATAGTGATTCTGATTCTAATTTAATTTCTCATTTTAATTCTAATGGAGCTAAGGCAAATATTGAATCAAATCCATTGCTGCAAACACAAACTGATGTGGCTAAGGAACAAAGGAAAGGGGATGTTGCCATTGCCTTTTCTGCTAAAGTTGGAAAGTGCAAAAGTAAGTCTAAACATGTGATTGCAGGAAACCAAGTTAGGGAGGATATGACTGTCAATAACATATCCTTAACAGAAATGGAATGAAGATGAAGAAGAGGGATTTAAGCAATGAATCTCATACAGATTCTGAGAATGAAATAGAGAAGGAGAATAACAAAAGAAAGTTTTTTGAGGTAGAACATTTCAGAGGTTTGTCGTAAAAAGGTACTATGACATTAGATTTGAATGCAAGTGAGGATGCTGATCAATAAAAAGCTAGTAAGTTGGCAACAGTAATGCAGCCAGGGCAGGCTAAAGACAGCCACTTCCTGGCAGACTCCTCTGCCAGAAGTGTTCAAAAATTTGCTTAATTCTAAATGGGAAAATTTACAAAATAATAGAATATTCATTAGCTATGTCAGGAAATTGTTTATAGAGCAGTTAGCTATCCCTGTGGTGGATGCTCCTATTTCTGCACTTGTTTCAAACTCAGTTCTCCTTACAGAGGGAGACGCAACTTGGCAAAAAACATGGCTGAAAAGAGAATAGAGGCAGCCTTGAAGAAAGCACATGAGGCTTCAGCACTAGCAATAAGAACTGCAATAGTGACCTCAGTTTTTGCTGGAGCAGAGACGATTTGGGTTGAAGGAATCTTGGACTCAGGATATTAGTGGTTGTGCATTACAGAAAATATTACACAGATTGGATAAAGTGCTGCACTTGGTAGCTGATATCAGTAATGATACAGCTGCATTTACAATTAGAGCAATTGCTTCAACAGCAGTGGTTAGATGGTCACGTTGGCTCAAAAATTGAAATATAGATCAGAAGGCCAGGGACAATGTGGTGAATAAACCACTCATAGAAATTCCAGGGAGTTTGTACCCTGTTCTTTATGGTAACCAAACACAATGGTGGGGACAGACCAGTCTTAGACCTGAAGTACCTAAACCAGCTTGTCCAGTGCAGGAAGTTACAGCTAAAAATGGAAACCTTGCAAACAATACTGGACAATCTTGTGTGAAGTAACTTCCAGCTGTTGATTTGCAAGATGTGTACTTGCACATTCCAGTGAATCTTTCATGCAGATGTTACCCTTTCTTCGAATACAGCTCCCATAAATATCAGTTCAAAGTCCATCCCTTTGGTCTGAGTTTCAGCCCTGAGAGTTTTCACCAAGGTGCTAATCCAATGATAGCATATCTGAGGGAACAGCAAAATTTCCTGAAACCTTATTTGAACAACATCTTGGTAAAGGATGGGACTTGGGACAAAGCAAAAATGGATCACAAGATTACTTTGCAGTTTTTAGATGATCTGGGACGTGCGGTGAACTACATGAAAAGTCATTTAGAACTTCTCTGACTTACCTTTTAAGATCATTTTTTTTTGTGGCAGTAACATCCACTTGAAGAATTTCTGAATTAGCTTCGCTGCTTGTCAACCTAAATTTCTGCAGGTTTGAAAAGGATAAGTTGTCTCTAGTTATAGATCCATCACTCATTCCAGAGTATCCAGATGGGAGCCTATGGTCAGTCTTTGGAGTTACCAATATTTTGTCCAAATCCTGTGGATCTATTAGAAAAAAAGTGGCTTTCCTTGGATGTTAGAAGAGCAGTTTAAGTATACCTGCAGAAGACTAAGAGAATTGTGCAAGTTGAGGCTTTGTTTGTCTCGTTTAATCCAAGAACTTTGGGCACAAAATGGCTAAGTGGATGTTATCATGATAGATTAAAAGCTGCATTTATCTGTGTGATAATTTGTTGGAAGCTGCTTTGGGCACATTCCAGGAAAAAGGCTGCATAAAAATATAATAAACAAACAAACAAATAAATAAATAAATAGGCAAAAGTATCGCGTCCACAGAGTGTTTGGGCTCATTCAACCAAGTGGCTACAGTAACAACATTTAGAACAGCACCTTCAATAGAAGATGTATGTAGAACTACCAGATTGTAGTCTTAATAGATCACAAGCTGAACATGAGTCAGCAGTGTGATGCGGCAGCCAAGAAAGCCAGTGCAATTCTCGGCTGCATCAATAGGAGTATGGTGTCTAGATCGAGGGAGGTACTGGTCCACTCTACTCTGCTTTGGTTAGACCTCATCTTGAATACTGTGTCCAGTTCTGGGCACCCCAATTCAAGAAGGACATGGTCAAGCTGGAGCAGGTCCAGAGGAGGGCGACCAAAATGGTGAGAGGCCTGGAAGCCATGCCCTATGAGGATAGACTTAGAGAGCTGGGTATGTTCAGTCTGCAGAAGAGAAGGTTAAGAGGGGACATGATAGCCATGTTTAAATATTTGAAGGGATGCCATGTAGAGGAGGGAGAGGGCTTGTTTTCTGCCGCTCCAGAGACCGGGACAAGGATTCAAGCTGCAGGAGAGGAGATTCCACCTGAACCTCAGGAAGAACTTCCTGACAGTCAGGGCTGTCCGGCAGTGGAATATGCTGCCTTGGAGTGTGGTGGAGTCTCCTTCCTTGGAGGTTTTTAAGCAGAGGCTGGATGGCCATCTGTCGGGAGTGCTTTGAGGGTATTCCTGCATGGTAGGACGTTGGACTGGATGGCCTGTGTGGTCTCTTCCAACTCTGCATTTCTATGATTCTGTGATTGAAAGAGCTATCTTCTTTTATCAGGGCCTATAAACTAGATAAGTTTAGGTCAAGCCAAGCAGTGTTTGTTTGAACAGTTTTGCAGGCAGTAGTTACAAACAGTACAAGACTTGCCCTTGAGGCGGTGGCTTAGGTCTGTCTCACATGTCAGCCTACCTGAGAGTGAGGGTTTGATACCTAGCATTGAATAATCCATTCTAGGCAGGCTGAAGGAGCAATCCAGCCCTACCCAGGGAAGAGGGGAAAAAACTCTTATCTGTTCTGTCATTATTGAATCTCTACAGCTGTCAGAAAGGCTATATAATGAAACTGAGGGAGAGGGACTGCAGGAGGTAATGGATGCAATGGAAAAGAATGTTGGTGAAGTATTGCTTCGATCAGATTAGCATGAGGGGTTAATTCACATGTGTACATTGCTACTTCAGCCTGCCAAGAATGAATGTTCATGATAGGCATCAACCATTCTCTCCCTCCACATTCCCATTTTGTAGGGATGAGAAAGAGGTCAAAAACAAACAGTCTGCAGTTTCTAGAGAATCCAGAATTTATGGTGAACTACAAGAAAAGTCATTTAGAGGTAACCAGGAGTTTGACTTATGTTGAGGCACAGATAAATACAGAACTAGGCTGTGTTTTTCTTTCAGATTCCTGTACTGTCTGAACTTAGGGACCTCTGGCTTGTTCTAAACATATTTTTATTAAACCAGGGTATCACCAAATTCATTGAAATTCGGTGACTGCAGACTTGAAATAGTCATTCTGATTCATTCTTTCAGTTCAATTTTTAAAGCATGTCTTACAGTGTAATACATCTTGTATTTTGTCCATTCTTTGAACATACATGTGGAGATCAAGATTGAATATAAAATGTAGAACTGTATCTTGGAAATGTTTACTTGCTTGCTTATTTAGTTTTGCACTCTTTGCATCATACAGTATTCAAGGGCTATGTGTTATGTATACACTGTTGAAAATCTTAAATTTCTGTGTAAAAAAGTGTGTTTAAATTATGTTGCTTGTGTAGTTGTACACTGTTGCTTCGTGAAGCCAATGAGATTCCCTAAAAGTATACTAACTGGATGTGAAATTAATATTCCCCTAGGTGCTTTTTACTTAGTATTTGAATATATGGATCATGATCTGATGGGGCTTCTGGAATCTGGTTTAGTTCATTTTGATGAAAATCATATTAAATCCTTCATGAGACAGTTGATGGAAGGCTTGGATTACTGCCATAAGAAAAATTTCTTGCACAGAGATATTAAATGCTCCAACATCTTACTAAACAACAGGTATGCATCCACTTTTGTAAATATATGTAGTTCAGAAATTTAGAAATAGATTTGTGTTAATGTGATAGAATGTTATGTACACAGATGAAATACAACATACTTCAAATATAGCAGAAAAAATGTAGTAAAATGTAGTAGAAAAAATGGACTTTATGTCATTTGAGGAGGGTACCCTGAAAGTATACCAGGTACTTGATATAAACACAGGATGTATCCAGACCTAGTCATATTTACAGATTATTCCTTTTTTCGGTGGGTTTATTAGGTATGACAAAGTTTATATCAAACTTTTTTTCCTTTTTTTGCATTGTATTAGAAAGAGAGAGTGAGTATTTGAAGTGGCTGTAATGTAATCTAAAACAACTAGTCTATAATTATTTTTGTATTTTTAACATTATATTTGCACCCTGCCATCCCCATAGATGCTCAGTATCAGGGGTCAGCAATATCTGGGCCAAATATGGTCACCTGTGGTTGTTGTAAATATGGTTGCTGATTCTCTGCCACTACAGTTGTCATTGAGAAAACAGCAGTTCTTCTAGGAAGCAGGGCATATGCTCTCTGGACTCCCTGAATTGCTGCTTCTAGAGAAAGCATGGAACATGGAAATTCTTCCTCTTGTGCGTCCTGTTTCTCTGTAGCATTGCACAGCCAACAATCCATGAAACGTGTTCAGGCTTTCAGGATCTGTGAAATAATATGTGCTTCCCATGTGCCCAGTTTTCCAGTGGACTTGCCAGGGGGCCATTATGGCTTCTCATCCTCCAGAAATTATCCCATCTATTTTTTATACATATCTGTTGAGCAACATTAAATATCTGGTTGTTTTTTGTTCTTAATGAAGGGTGCTTTCTGACCATTTTTATTAGCTATGAGAGCCAGATGGAACTTCCAGACAATGCACCTTTGCATATCAGAAACTGAGGACAAATAGTAGGAGAGGGCTGTTATCTGTGTTCTCTATTTACTGACTTCCCAGCTGGACAATTCTACTTGGAAACGGGCGACTGGACTGGACTGGATGGTCCAGTAAGGTCACTTGGACATTCTTACGTTCATTGCACACACACAGCTGATACACAGGTGATTAGCTACAGCAGTGAGCCTTACTACATTGGCTGCAAATATATTGTTAATAAAAATCAGAACATATATTTCATGAATAATTAAATTGAAGGCAACCTAATCATGTTGTAAGTTAGAAGGCCCATTTAAAGTATTAGTTAATTCACAGTATAGAAGAAAATAATAATAAGAAATGGCAAAATAATAAACATTGTGATTTAGAATGATAAATGGCGACATTGGTTCCAAACATCACACATAGTGCATTCTAAAATAAAAGATCTGTAGTAATAAAGCAGTAAGATGATTTGCTGCTAGTAAGATATTTTTCCTGTGAAGTGTTTTATGTATTTTCTCATTCTGTTTCTTCTACATAACTAACAAGCCACAAAGTTCATAAACCATTTTGTATTGTGTAAATTTTAAACATGAAGTTTCATAAATTTTTTGGTGGTGCTAAAAATTGTACAAAATTTTTACTCTTTCCACTAGAGGGCAGATCAAACTTGCAGATTTTGGGCTTGCTCGACTGTATAGCTCTGAGGAAAGGTAGGTCTCATATTCATCCTAAACTACATGTTTCTTCTTGGAAATGTTCTGTGGAATATCTCTTAAGCAACGTTTAAAAGCCAGGTGAAGTCTTGTACAGTGTACATTTTACAGTGTTTATGATTGTAAATTATGGGCTGGTTACTTATGGTGATTTCTAGATAATCATTTTGTCTCTCTAATTAAGATTACACTATATTGCAGTATCATTTTTCAGTTGTTCTGGCTTAATAGTAATATCTGGTAGCCTAAAATGATTTTTAACCCTTAAGAGAATTGTATAAAATATATTTCAGGAGGAGAATCAAAGTACAAAGCATACTACTGAATAAATGTTCAGTGTTCCTAAAGATCTTCGATTCTGACATGATATAAACGATAAGCATTATTGATACTCAAGCTGTCAGTAGTTTAGTTTTTACTGAGGTATCAAATCTTTCTCCGCAGTATATGACTCCATATACAACCTGAGGATTCATATGATTGAAAAAATAACTGTTTAGTAATGGGGACAGGAAACACTAGTGAGCTATTGTAGGAGAGAACTATATGTGTCCATGCCTCCTAAACTGATGCAGTACTATCAGCAGTAGTATTAGAAGTCTCTGTTGTCAATGTCCAGATACCCCCTGTGTTTTTTGGGTGAACAGCTGCTATGATCAGGTTTCTTGCTTTGGAAGGGAGCACATCGGTGACATCCAAAGAAGTCTCTTCCAAGAACAATGACATCCAAGGAAGTGTTTACCAATTCTAATTCTTTTGCCTCTGTCCATCAGTACGCAAGCATATCTGATGAAGAGATGTATCAGAATTATGTATCCACACTGGAACGGGAGAAAGCCAGTGCTTCAAATCATGCATCAGGCAGCTACTTCTGAGCACACAGAAACCTTTGAGTACTTGCACCGGCATGCTATAAATTCTCTTATGGCACACTTAGCCTTTTGCTAAACTATTGCTTATTTTTTTTAAAGCACAGAAATTAGTCATTTGTCACTGCAGTACATGGGGCAATATGGATTAGCTGCTGCTTTGCCATTAAAATAGATAGCTCTTTCTTCTTAGCTTATGTCCTGGGTTTCTTCCACCCTAGGATTTAAAGCAGTATCCAGTAAGGCCAGACACAAGCCTTCATAGCTATAGCTAGCATATTTATTTTTCTGTGTTTACAAATACTACTGTGTATTCAAAACAAACCGCTTAAGTTCTCTCTATCAAAATTCATAAATTATTTTCAACAGGATTCGTGGTTAAGAGATACTAATTTTTCCGTTCATGTAATCTCGTTTTCCAGGGTTTTTTTGCAGTGTAATTACCATTGTGGCTGTAATTGACTTCAGTAATTTATTTCTGTCATTTACCTGATAATTGTTAAAATTTCAGTTTTTCAGTGTGCCTGCATCACTCATAATGGGTTTTAGAATGCTTTTTATTTCAAACAAGTAGAATAAAATGTAAACTATCCTGTTAAGAAAGGTGCATGTTTCATCAATACGTCTCACTTAGGAATATAAAAAGTAGGCTGTATATAGGTTGTAATACTTGGGATGAGTGAGGTAAAGTGGACAGGAAGTGAAAAACTAAAATCTAAGAAGAAATAGGGTGGCATTTATAGTGATGAGAGATATGGCAAAAGAAGTCAAAGGATACAGTGCAAAATCTGGCCAAATCGTGTCAATAAGGCTTCAGGGAAAACTGATAATCCAAGTTTATGCTCCTGCAGAGGCAGAAGAAGAAGAAATTGAAAGATTCTGTGTAAGAGCCAAAGAAGAAATTGATCACACACCAAACAAAGCTTCTATTCAATGTGGAGAAATAGAAGATGACGAAAAAAAGGAAGAACAAGAGACCTTTTCTACAAGATCCGAGAAATCAAAGGGAAATTTAAACTAAGATTGGAGATGCTCTGTGATTAACAAGGGAACACATTACATGATGAAGTACAAAAAAAAAGATAATGGAAACAGTGCACAAAAGAACTAAGTAAAAGAGATGAAAGATTAGCATATTCATACAAGGATGAACCATATGAAGATGAACCTTCAATTTTAGAAAGTGAAGTGAAAGCTGCACGCAGCACTTGGGAGAAATAAATCACCAGGAACAGATAGCATATCAATAGAATTGCTTCAGGCTCCAGAGACAGAATCTCTTCTAGTTCTAACTTAAATTTGTTAACTAATATTGAAAACAAAAGAATCTCCCACAAATGGGAAATACACAATATACATCCAGTGCCCAAGAAAGGGGACACCAAGGATTGCAGTAACACATGACCATTGCATTAATCTTCCATGTAAGCAGAGTCATGCTCAAAATTCTACAACAAAGACTTCTACTATATATGGAATGAAAAATGGCAGATGTCCAAAGTTCTGGAAAGGAAGAGTCACTAGGGGTCTTACTGCAACCATATGTTGGATAATAGAACACACCAAAGAATTTTGAAAGACAGCCTGTGCTTCATAGATTAAAGCAAAGTCTTTGTGTAGATCATGAGAAACTCTGGATTGCTTTTAAAGAAATAAATATGCATGCCACAACATTTGATTGTCCTGATGCATAACCTGTATGTAGGACAAAAGGCTGCTGTTAGGACAGAATATGGAGAGACAGAATGGTTTCCAATCGGCAAGAAGGTCAGGTGAGGCTGCATGTTATCACTCTTACCTATTTTACTTATACACTGAACATAGCATATGTAAAGCAGGAATAGACTTAGAAGGAGGTTTGAAAATTGGAAGAAGGGACATCAGCAATTTAAGATACGCAGATGATACTGTAGTACTGGCAGAAAAGAGCAAAGATTTGGAATGCTTACTGAAGAAAGTGAAGGCAGAAAGTGCAAAGACAAGTTTACAGTTGAACATTAAGGGAGGAAAGAAGTCCACAGATGATATACATAACTTTAAAGTAGACAATGAAGACATTGAAATAGGCAACATAGTTTTCCATACCCTGGCTCAGTCATTAATCAGAATGAAGACTGCAGTCAAGAAATTAGAAAAAGACTAGGACTTGGAAGGGTGTCTATGAAGGAACTAGACAAAATCTTGAAGTGTAAGATATGTATCATTGAATACATAGGATTGTCCATGCCATTGTATTTCCCATGTTTATGTATGATTGTGAAAGCTTGGACAGTGAAGAAAGCTCATAGGAAGAAAATCAACTCATTTGAAATGTAGTGCTTGAGAAGAGTTCTGCGGATACCCTAGAATGCTAAAAAGACGGACGAATGGGTCCTAGGGCAAAAAAATCCTGAACTCTCCCTGGAAGCCAAAACCAAACTGAGGTTGTCATACTTTTGGCCGTATCATGAAAAGACATGACTCACTAGAAAAGACAGTAATGCTTGGTAATGTATAAGAAAGTAGGAAAAGAGGAAGACCGCACTGCAGATAGATTGAATCAAGGAAGATACATCCCTGAATCTGCAAGACTGGAGCGGTGAGGATGATGTTAGAGTGGCTTGGAGGTCTCTCATCCATAGGGTCACCGTAGGTTGAAGTCGACCTGGTGGTAGTTAACAACAACAGAGCAATTGATGGTTGCTTAAAATGCACAGTCAGAGCCAGCAGTAGATGAACTTCATGGTGTTGTGGATGTAAACCAGTTAAGGATAGTTTTTCTTTGTTTTATCTTTGAATTTATTGGGAATTGCATAACTGGAGGAAAGGTGGTTAATAATAAAAGAATTGCAGTTCTACTGACAATTCAGGAAGACAACAGATGGGAAGAAAGTCAGTGATTATAATTGTAAGTGCTTTATTTTTACTTTAGCTGCTTTAGGCCTTTCCTGGGCATAAGGTCAGGAGTCCTATGGCATTGTTTGCTTCATTCCTGTAATACTAGTTGGAAAGTTAGCCCATACGTAATTCATTGTTGGAGAAGATTCAAATGTGTTTCTTATTTCAGTCGACCATATACCAACAAAGTTATCACATTATGGTACCGTCCACCAGAACTTTTGCTGGGAGAGGAACGATACACACCTGCTATTGATGTCTGGAGCTGTGGGTAAGGTTTTTGATACACAGGGTATTACTGTTAGTATAGTTATAGTCTACTTTTCGCCAGTGAAGGGAGAGGGAGTGTCCTACATTGGGTTGGCTCCTCTTCTTTGACCAGGCAGGAACAGAAGTTCTTTCAAAGAAGTCCACTAAGGGGAGCAAGCCTCACCATATGTTTAGTTTCAGTTCCTACCTCGCTCCAACAAGCAGCATAGCTCCATTTGTCTCTGCTGTCTCTCTCTTTGTTATTTTTCCATCTTCCCTGCCTGCCCCCGTCCCTGCCAAAATAGAGGACTCTTTAAATTCCCTCATTCTCTAGGCCTGTGCTTTTCCTTGCCCCTCCTCAACTCATATCTGCTCCCCTCCCCCGGGGTCACTAGTTGATCGAGGCTCCCCCCACCCTTCTTCCTGTTGTCCTGTTTATTTTCACTGCCTTTTCAGCCATGTGGAGAGTGGAAGTCATGATCGTTGTAAGAGAAACTCAGCAGGTGAGGAAAGACCAACGCTGTGGAGACCCAGCGGCTTCCCCAGTTTGGTTCCTCACTACAGGACGCTTGGTGGATTTATTGGGCAGAGGTCTGGGTGGTGCCAGCTGAGGACAGAGCTCCCAGCATAGCCAAGATGCTGGCCAGCCAACTGGCAGAGCAGGACAAGGCATCAAAATACAAAAGATAAAATGTGACTGGGCTTAATTAAAACATTAAAAAACAAAAGCAATACAAAGCACAACAAAAATAAATTGAAAATCCAGCACATTGTACAAGGTCTGTGCCACCTAAACAATCAGTCCGCAAAGATTAGAAAAGCCTTCAGCTGTTTCCAGAAAGAGAGGAGGGAAGGTGCCAGTCTAACCTCCTCCTGCCAGAGCAAAGTAGAATTTTCATGACATTGAATTTACAATATATATACAGAAAAGTCTGCAACAACAAAGTGCCTCAAAAAGAGGTATTGATGAACCTGTTGTATATTCGTTCTTGCAGATGTATACTGGGTGAACTTTTTACTAAAAAACCAATCTTTCAAGCAAATCAGGAAATTGCTCAGCTGGAATTGATAAGGTAAGTTCTAACATTGGGTCTGTGAATTTCTGAGAATCTTAAAAGTTAAGCAAATATCTGCCAGTTTTTTTGTTCTTCAACTAAGTATATATGAATCAGTCTTACTTGGAATTTTGACACAGCAGTTGTCTTCTGTTGAATATGTTCCCGAATCATTACAATAAAAAAGGAATATTAAACAAAACTAGAGGCTCTCAGTTATTTAAGACAACCTGTGCAGCTTTGCTCTTCTGTATATTATTGTTTCACGGAGAGGAGAGGGATGACTTTTTTTCCTTTCACAAGCTGATTTTCATTTTCACAGTGGAGGAAATTCAGGTCCACAGAACTCCTACTATTAAACCTTCATAGAAGCTCACTAGAGAGCTGGATCTAAATTATTAAATGGGGTGATGCATTACAAAATACAGAAATTGAGCTGTATGTTAAATTGTGCCTTTTCCCCTGTTGCTTCTTGATATTAATATTCCATGTTGCTTCTTGATATTAATGAAAGAGTTCTCTTTGAAAGAGGTGACCACTAGATGGCAATGGAGCAAGTGTTAAAAAGTAAAAGCTGGAATAATGATTTATGGGTCTTGTCTAATTTGAAAAATTTAGGTTTCTTCTGAAAATGGTCTTAATTCATTTTATTAGCATGTTAGTTTTATTAGCATGTTTATTAGCATGTTATACTACCATCAGTGTGATAGCTTGCCATAGTCATATTAAATAAGTCTGCTAGTATCAAAGATGAAAACAGCTGAGAAAGAATAACTGAGAATATCGATCTTTTCAGTATTACTCAATTATTACACAATTGCAGTGTTAATCACTCAATTGTTCAATGCTGTGGCCTTGTTAGAAGTGTTTTTCTTGCATCTATGTCCTGGACATACTCTTACAGTAAGACTCACTGACTTGCCTAGGGTCTTAACAGAAGATGCAGAAAGGAGAACAGGTTGCTTATCTGTAACTCTGGTTCATCAAGTGGTCATCTGTAAATGCACATAAATGAGTCTTACTCACCCTCTTATCTCAAGACCTAGTTGACCTTCCTTTCTGCACTAGATCTAACACACACTTCCTTGCCATGATAGATGAGAATGTTTTCATGATCACTTCACTAGATACCAGAAAAAGTCACCATCACTTCAGTGTAGAGATAGGCCTAGATTACCCAACTACTTCTGAGTTTAGACCACTGCACCATTCTCTTGATCAAGATGCCTCTAGTAGCCTGAGTGCTACCTTAATCAAGTATTTATGCAAAGGTGGACTCTTCTGATGTTGCCTGTGTCTATGTCACTCAGTATCTGGATCATCTGCTCCAGCCTGCAATGTAACTGCTGTGCAGGCTGTCACTCCTGGTCAAGCATCACTGTTGGCAGTGGTTTTACCACCAGTACTGAACAATATACTAGCTCCAGTATTTACAGTTGCACTGATCTTCACTATGGCAACTCTTACAGCCTGACACAGGCCTGATTACACAGCTGATACTTAATGCATCAAACGATCCTGCTTGTAGCTATGAGGTACCACTGCACACAGAGTAAGAGTATACTCTCTTGGGTTCATCCAGTACTGTTTAGAATTCTGACTGGTTGCATGGTACTTCACCACCCCTATTGACTTTGCTGCTGGCTCTGTTATCAGCACACTTCCATTGCCATCTGAAGACTATTGACTATGCACAGACCAAGTCCTTCAAATAGCTAACTCTTTAGAGCTCCTGTTTTCCTGCTTTTCCTATTTACCTCCGAAATACCACCAGCCATACCTGAGAGAACAACTTCCCATTGCCTATCGTTTTTTAACCTCAGAAATCTTAGTAGCAGTGCATTAACTCTCTCCTTTTTCATGTCTCTCTTCCCCTCCCCATCTCAGGAAGCTTAGCAGCAGTGCTTCAGGGAGTTTCTAGCTGGATTGTATCCAGTGTTAATGTGTGTCTGTACCTGTAAGTTCCCATGGCACCTTCTGTTGCCAGCTCTTTTCTGCTTTCTAGTACTTAAGAAAATTTCTCCTAATGAGTTAAGGTTGCTTCTTGGGATTTTGATTGTGAAACTCTTATCAGATTTTATAGTTCCTAGCTTAATGTCCAGATGAATTATGGTAGGCCTCACTTTTTGTTTCCTTTGGAGTTTTTTCCCTTGAAACTAAGCACTGCCTCCCTACGTTTTTTTTTTTTTACTTTGTTTGGAGTTTTGATTTGAAACTGAGTGTTGCAACTTAAATAGCCTTTCCCTCAAAAAAAAAAAGTCAAATTTTGAATTGTCTAGCACAAAGTCCTGAAAAATTAATGGCTGCAGTACACACCCGTGTATACAGATAGAAAATTTTTATTGTTACAGATGAACTTGCATTGAGCTATATTCTCTTAAGATTCTTGTTTGATTCTGTAGTCTTTTTCTATCTGTTACTTAGTTATGTGCAATCATTTACTTGATATTGGTATTTTTCATACAGCCGTATATGTGGTAGTCCTTGTCCTGCGGTGTGGCCTGATGTGATAAAATTGGCATATTTCAACAGTATGAAACCAAAGAAGCAGTACCGTCGAAGACTGAGAGAAGAATTTGCTTTGTAAGAATTGAGTTATTTGAATCCACAAGTTGTTTTTGTTTTTTGTTTTTTTTTGTAGAGTAATGAGTGTGGGTGTTTGTGATCCAAAAAGTTGACTTTTGTATTATCAGATTGTGCATATTTTGTTCTTAATATTTCCTATATGTATTTGCAAACTGTAGAGTTTATGAAAGCCTTTCATCATTAGCATTAATCTGTTACTGGCAACCCCATATAGTGGGCTCTCCTTAGCCACAATCTTTGGATATGCAATTTTAAGCAACTGTGTTGCATTCTATACCTGAAAGGGTGGTGACACGCACACAGATGCACTGAAGTGTCTGCATGCATGTTGTGACCGTTAGATATTAATGGGACACAAGCATTTGGGTTTCTTCTTTTACTGGAATGGAACCTCCCCATATTTGGAGTGCCCACTGTATATGCATTCTGTGCCTGTGTCTTTTGCCAGGTCTGAGCACATTAAAGACTAAAGTGAAAGAGATTGTATTTTCTCCCCGTTCCTTAAGGGAAAGTTTTTAATTAAATGTTTCTAAAGTATCTGAAAGGATTTTGAAAAGGTACTTTTCTTCCATTACTTTGAGACTGCCTTTCAAACTTGGAATATTATATAGAAAGAGAGCTTTGTATTCGGCTGCCTTTATATTTAAACTTTGTCTTTGGCTATCATGTGAACAGTGCTAGTAGCATAACTATGTATCTTTAGTATGCTGATGTTGCACATAGATGAGATAAACAGGGCACATGGGCTGCCACATGGTTAGATTCTTCTGTCATAATGTCTGTATTGAGCCTTACATGTTAAGGAGAGTAGATTTAAAAAATTCTGTTTGCCATGTTATCTTTTGGAAAAGAATTTAGTTGTGTGAACACCCACCTGTAATTTAAAGTGTGTGTGTGCCCTAGAGAATATACATTGCCTTCCTCTGTACCAGTGTAAATAATAATTATTAAGGCTAGAATATAAACAGTTTCTCAAACAAGACTTTGTACCCTGAATTGTGAAGAACACAGCATGGTATTCTGATAAATATTGGTATAGTCCACATTGCAAAATAAATATCTCATAAAATTGGATGCGTCAAACTGGTGTGTTAAACATGGCTTGAGCAATAACATGCACAAAAATGAAAACTTTTGAATAGAAATTTTCTTTTTTTTGGCATTATTTTATTCATCTTCATCCTCTTTACAGTATTCCCCCAGCTGCACTAGATCTTTTTGACTATATGCTGGCTCTGGATCCCAGTAAACGCTGCACAGCGGAACAGGCACTTCAGTGTGAATTTCTACGAGATGTTGACCCTTCAAAGATGCCTCCACCAGAGTAAGTTCTCTACTGAGCTCATCAGCTTCAAAATTATATTTTATAACTTGGATTCTACCAGAAAGAGCACCATAATGCATATATAATTTGTGTCTGTGTTGTGGAGTGAGCCAAATCAAATATTGTACATTGTATAATGTTATATGAGTATACCCTTGGGATGAAATTTGTTAATGTCTTAAAATCCTACAGTGTCTAATGGCTGTCAGGAGGGTCGCCCTGTCTAATGGCTGTCAGGAGGCCCAAATTGAGTTGCTAGTCCCAACAAGAGTACACCCACTCAGCTCCTGAAAGAGTAGCGCTAGTCCACTTAATTAAATCCCATACATTCAGTGTGTTTATTCTTACTGAGGTGGCAATTAGATTGGACCATAAATATATCAGTGTAAACCCATGCACACACACTGTATATCACATGCAAGCCAAATAAAATCCAGATCCAAAGAAATCCAAGAACATGGCTTGTTTTTCTGGTGACTCTTCCCAAAGCGTTTAAATTAGGCACTAACAGTCTCAGTATCTTGTTCATGTTGTCTTGCATAAATTGCAACATGAGATTAATTTCTTAAACTTAATGTTTTTACATAATTTCAAAAGGTTTAATTCTGTGGATTTCAGTTTTTTTAGTTTGTTGCTATGTGCCTTTAAGTTGTTTCTAACTTTTGGTGCCCCTCAGGTAACCCTATCACAAGGTTTTCTGGGGCTGAGAGTGTGTAACATGCCTAAGGCCACCCAGTGGGTTTCTACAGCCAAGCAGGAAACAAACCCTAGTCTCCAGGCCTGTAGTGCAATGCTCAAACCGCTATAGCACTCTGGCTCTCTTTTTTTAGTTTACTGATTGTATGTTAGTAAACAGAATTAGTCAGATTAGACCCAGGAAATGCGAAATTATGACCTTGCCCAGTTTTTATTTTATTACATAGCAACCCCAGTGGTAGTTTTCCTTCTTGAATTTTAATGTTGCTGCACCCAGCAAATATATATGAAAAATGCATTTATAGCAGTGTAGAGAGTTAGCGTGGTATAGTCGTTGGAGCATTGGACTATCCCTGGAAATGCACTGAGTGGCCTTGGGTGCACCACACGCTCTCAGCTCTAGAAAGCCCTGTGATAGGTTTGATTGCCTTAGGGTTGCCATAAGTCAGAAATGAGTGGAAGGCATGCAACAACAGCAAATAGCAATGTAGCAATGAAATCATGAATGTGCATAGGCTATATACAGAGTCCTTACCTTTTTCTCCATATTTGTATGATAACTGTGACACTCTTGTTAAGGCTGCCTAAGCTTTAAAAGTAAGAGCATTGTGGTTTCAATGCATGTGGTGATGTTCATGTACAAATGGTCTACAAAATGACATTGTTGTACAACTGATGACAGTTTTTTTTCCTTCCTAATGTGTTTCCCAGCACTGACTTCTTTAAAACCTGATAGAGTACTTACACTGAATTCTAAAATATATTTCTAATAATAGACATAGTAGAGAGACTGAACTGAGTAGAAACAATGATATGAAAACATACACTCTTGTCTTTCACTTAAAATAGTTATGGTTATCTCTAAAGTATCTTGTCTGGAGATAAAACGGGTAAAATAATGGAGTAAAGATCAGGAGAACTTCTAATTCTTCTTTGTGGTCTCTGTGACACACACAAATGGGTCATCTGCACCTCCTGTGCAGTGCTCCATTTGGAAACTTTGAGAGCCCTGGAACTAGGGTTCTGGTGGTAACCCTGCCCCTTGCACCTGAGGATATATAAAGTGCCTTCCTGCCAAAATCTCCAGTTCTTTTTTGTCTGCCATCGCAGCAGTGCCATTAGGAACCTTCTTTGGATTTTTTCATGAATCTACGATCTTGTTGGTCTTACTGATTTTTGACTTATGGTTTGTCTTAGTGTTTTGGCATCAGTACTTCTCTCTCTGGTTTTTGGTCCTTCACTTCCCTCAACACTTTGCTTGTCTTCATCCATCAACCCTGTTTTTCTGGTTTATGGCCCCTGCAGTGTTCTTCAAACACTACTCTACTTGCAGTCGGAAAATCCCTGACAGGAATGGCCATTCTCAGTGCCTTTTGTGCCTGGGTAAAAACCATAACGTGGGTTCCTGTTCCCATTGTCAACTATTTACACCACAGACAAGATGGAATAGAGCAGCTAGGCTTAAGGTCTTGCATTGGGAGAGTGGTCTGGGCATGACCAACTTGGCATTTAAGTTGAAATCGCAGACCTTGGTGACGGCTTCTAAGCCTGGAAGCGGAATGGTATCAAAACCTCCATCCACTGCATCATCTTCTACCAGGCCTTCTCCTCAGTGCTCAGGTTCAGGAGAGTCTTATTGTGATCACCCTTTTTAAACCTGGCTAATGCATAGGTGGTTACCCCTCTGTCGACTTTGGGAGAGGCTGGCCTTTGCTCCCCTAGAGTGGTACCATCTACACCTCGTTGCTTGATCTTTCATGAGCTCTTGAAGAAGGTGGTGAGGGATGCCCCTCCTTCACGCTCTCTTGACTGAGAGACTTGAGCAGCGAACTTTGCCATCCCAAGAGATTGTTGTCGTTCCTGACCCTGGTGGCTCAAGCCAGGGAGTCTTCCACCACTACTCAGGAGGAGGCATCACCATTGGAGCAGGGACCTATTCCCTCTCCTCGTTTGGTTGAGTCCAGGGCTGCATCCGACTGCAAAATCATTTATTTGTCCCCTTTGCGACAGGCCTTCCCTCAAAGGAGCCGCTTGGTATCTTGCTCGAGGTTGGGGTCACAAGTGGATGTAACTACCACCTCTGAAGCTCAAGAAGAAACCTGTCCACCACCACCACCTTGAGGCCGACACTGCAGGAGATTTCGATCTCACTCCGCGTCGAGATTGGTATCATCGGCGCAGTCTCAGCATCAACACTGTTGCTCTCTCAGTGACTATTCGCACCACCACTGTTCTCCCCGGTCTAATCAGCACCGTACCTATCTCTATAGCAGATATTCTCCTTATAATTCTGAGGATTATTCCATCTCCTCCAATGATTATTATAGGTCATGCCGTTGCCACCATCATTCTTGACGTGTGTATGAGGAGAAGGCCTATGCCTCTCAGTGCTGAAGGCACTCTCCACTGCACCGATGGTGGGTATAAACATCTCCGTTACGTTCCCCTATGCCCAGGCCTCCACCTGAGATGACACACAGAGGACCTTCCACCAGCCCCTGCACCAGCCCCTCAGATACGCTACCCCTGTCACTTACCAGAGGAAGTATCACAGCCCATACAGTGAGAAACTGCTCTGGAGTTCACCACCATTGTTCGTGTTTGCCTTCATCCTCTTCATCTTCCTTCAAAGACTCTGGAAAGGAGCCACTTCCTAAATTCCCAGATGGGTTGGTAGCGCAAGGTGAGCCAATTTCTCCAACTAGATGCTGTGAATGGCCAGGTCTCTTAACCTCCAAATCAACCACCAATGGGAGAACATCCAAGATCCCATTTATCAACAGTTACAAGATCAGGCCCCTACCGCTGCATCCTTAGCTTTTCTGTCCTACCTAGTCCACCTATTTCAGAAATTCTGGGAATCTCCATCTTTGACATCACCAACTTCAAAAAAGCTGGACTGTCTCTATAAAGTAGTCAAGGCGGGAGCTGAATGGCTTGCTCAACACCTCAAGCCTAATTAGATCATAGTGGATGCAGCCCAAGCTAGAACATCCCAGAACCTGCATTCTGCTCCAGCAGACAAAGAGGGCAAGAAGCTAGATTCCCTGGGCCTGAAATTTTACTCAAATGTGGCTCTCCTGGTCCACATCTCTTAACTACAGTGCCTGTCAACAATTTATTTGGAATAAGACCAAAGTTTTTTTGGACCGGCTGCCCGAAGATGATAGGCGAGTGGTGAATGTATTCTACATGGAAGCTGACCATCTCGCATCCCAACAAATTACCACAGCCTGTCACATTGCTGATTGCACTAGCAAAGCCTTTGCTGGTGCCATCACCCTCTGTCACCATGCATGGCTTCAGTCATCTGGTCTTTCACAACAGGCAAGGGGTATGGTAAAGGATCTTCCATTTGACAATGCTGGACTCTTCAGTTTGGCCACAGATAAGCAACTGGAACACACTGACAGCATGGAACCTCCTCATCTAGCCTCTCTTCCACACTGTCAGATGTGTTATCAAGGCAGCTTACAAGCCATCAACTAGGTGTGCCTACTTCTACAAATGGACCAAATTCCTACAGTTCTTACAAGAAAAGCATCTTACCATAGACTCCTTCTGTACAGTGCATCTGCTGGAATTCCTGACTTCGCTAGCAGATAGGGGCCTCTCCTTATCTTCCATCTGCTGCTGCCTTTCAGCAGTATCATGGTTATGTCCAAAGGCTTGGTAGACCATCCTGCTTCTTGGATCCTCTGGTGAAGAGTTTCCTTAGGGGTCATAAGAACTTGCACCTACTGATTCTGCCCCCAACCCCTGGTTGGAGTCTGCAGCTCGTCCTTTCCCTGCTTTTAAAGTGGCCCTTTGAGCCTAGCCACATGTGACATCCAGCTTCTATCTTGCAAGACTGCCTTTCTGGTGGCCACCACCTGTGCCAGGAGAGCAGGCGGGCTTTGTGCCCTTTGTTTGGGCCATCCCTACTTGCACTTCCATAAGGAAAAAGTGGTGCTCAGACCTGACATCTCCTTCCTTCCTAAGGTTGCGTTGGTGGAGTTACTGTAAAAACGCTAGTTCTAGGGCTGTAGAAGTTTCTGAAAGGTGCACTGTGCAGGCGCAGAGGACCCATTTGTATGAGTTCACAGATGACCACTCGAAGAACTCCAGTTACAGGTAAGCAACCTGTCCATTCAAAGTAATTATTCAGGTTCAGCTGAGCTTGCTACTAGAATATTGTATACAGTTCACTCTGAGTGATAACGTCTATTGCTGCCAAGTATTTTTATTTGTTCAACACTATATTCCCTTTTCTTTACAGCCTTCCGTTATGGCAAGATTGCCACGAGCTATGGAGTAAGAAACGCAGAAGGCAGAAACAGATGGGCATGACTGATGATGCAGCTAAAATTCCACGGAAGGATTTGTCCTTAGGAATGGATGATAGCAGAACGAACACCCCTCAGGGCCTACAAACTTCTTCTCAAATGAAAATGCAAGGCAATTCTAACATGGCGCTTGGTCAGTTATTACTTTTTTTTTTTAGAAAAACATTTAGTCTTTTGTTAAAAATATTTCTAGGGCAAGAGAGCAGAGCTTGGAAGTAAGGTTAACAGGGGAAAAGAAGTCCCTGTAATGTGTTACTTTTGAGAGGTGATAAGGGCATGGTGGGATTCTGGTGCAAAGTAAGGCAACCTATAATGTTTTTTTTATAGCTAATAAGCAATGTTTACTAGTTACTTCTAAAACATTGTTTTCTGGGGGAGTGGGATTTGTGGACATTTTCCTATTTTTAAGTATGTTTTTAGAGAGGCAACATATGAAAATAATACACAAGTGGTAAGTGATGCGTTACTTTTTAAAAAATAATGTTCCAACCTCTGTAACAGAATTGAACTAAGTTTTGTGATAGTTGTCCTGAAGGCAAGCAAAGAATCTAAGGTTTGGCATGTTCATCATACTGCACTTCTGCTGTCAGAGACAGAAGTTTTCTTCTTGCTCAGTTCTTGTTGGAAAAAAAGGCCTGTCCTAGGCATAAAATAGCAGGTGGGACAAAAATGTTGTGAAATTGCCCCCCTATGCTGCATAAGGGTCACAGGAGAGCCCTTTGGATGAAAAAAAAAATTCTTGAGGGCTATGGCAGGGATATGTAGTTTTCCAAAGCCCCAAGGGGCTTAGCGCAACCCTCTAACTCCCCCTGATAGTTGTCCATCCCTCCATGGGAGGGTTGTTTCTGTTGAATGTAGGCATTTTCTTCTGGCAAAGAAGAGCTTACACATTGGTAGGTGGGCTATTCAGGCTTGCCTAGAGGCAACAAGTTGTTTTGCTGTGTTTGTAGACGGCAATTATGCATTCACGTGTTAGTCATGAGATGATTTCCTTCTGCCTTTATGTGCAGTAAGAGGTACAGGTGAGAGGAACAGGTAATTCACAGGAAAATCTAGGTCCCAGCTTGTGTACCTGTTTAGACTTAAATATTGGGATGCTTCGTTTTGTAGGCATGCAAGCTTTAACATGTTGAGTTAAGATATCTTTAAGATATCACTTAAGTTTGTTGGCTCTTAAATACAGAAGCAAAGCAACAGAGTGATACTTTTTGTGCACTATAAACTTCTTCACCTTCAAAGTTTCTTAGCTTAGTAGAATCATGTGCACATTGCTGCAGTAGTACTGAAAACCACCTTGGTATGCTTCCTAAGACATAATTGCCTTTACCATGTGATGCTTGTTCATGTTTGCCTGTCCAAGTGTAACAATGACACATTGTTCCTGATTAATGTATTACTTTATTCCACTCAATAATACAAAACGTTATGACTAGATTGAAAAGCACTGGCTTTATTGCTTCTTTCAAACATGTATTTAAAATACCAACAAATTGCTTCTCTCATCTTCCCAAAATTCTCACTACTCATTTTGCTGCAGCTCCACTAAAGAAGAAGGGTTATCATAGACAGAGCATGGCAGATCCCCCCTTTCCCCACCCATAACCATTGTTCCAGTTTTATTTTGACTTGTAGCTTCACATTTTCTTTTGTTTTTTTTTACAATGATAATCATGGTCCAAGCATCTTGATACTGGTTTCTTGCAGTTGTTCACTTATCAAATAATTTAGGATAGGGATGCATGGTTTAATACTAAATTAGAAAGTAGTGAGCAGAAACAACGTGATTTTGGGCATGTTTCTATGTTGTCTGTGCTTGCACATATATATGCCAAAATAATATTAGGAAGTTTGTTTTTCACAGTATACCCTTTCCTAAGTGATATTTGGAAAGTAATTTCTCTTATCTTGGTCCAGTCCTTGTTCATATGCCCACCTAGGCCATTTCTGCACTACTGTCTTATAGCACGATTATTCCACTTTCAACATCCTATGGAATCCTGGGGCACGCCCCTCCCTAAACTGCAAACCCCAGGATTCCATAGGATGTTGAAAGTGGAATAATTGTGCTATAAGAGTGTAGTACGGAAATGGCCCTAAATGGTGTTTCAGGTGATTGAACAAGCCATGGGTGAATCTCAGACTTTATTTTTGTTGTTGCCTCATTCAGAGACTATGAAAAATCCTGTTGTGATTGTAAAGGAAACCACATTTTCATGTCTTTTCCTTTTGTAAAGGAAACATTTTCATGTCTTTTTTGAATTTAGGAAACTTGTGTTTTGTTTTTAAGTTAGGGCAGCAGTTATAGAATGAATTAGAATGTAATGTGGAACTCTGGCTTATTCTAAAGTGCAAGCAGAAAAATTCACTTCCCTTGTCTCTTGGATTCCAGAGAAACTGCAGGATTTTTTCCCCTTATCACTGAAATGTGATTATGTGAAATGTGATTATACTAACACCTTTTTATGTTCTTCTCTTTAGTGAAAGGCAGCAGTGGTCAGCCGCTAAATCAAAATGAAGTGGCCATTCTCCTTAACTTGCTTCAGTCTAAAACCAGTATTAATATGGCACAATTTGCTCAGGTGCTGAACATTAAGGTGAATCCTGAGACTGAGCAGCAGCTGAATAAAATAAGCCTTCCAGCTGGCATTTTGGAAGCTGGGGAAAAACAGCCTGAGCCTCAGTTACTACAGCAGCAGCCGCCACCCCCACCCCCACCCCCGCCGCCGCCGCCTAAGGCACCACCGCCTCCCTCACCAGAGCAAGAGCCTTTACAACAAGCAGCAGCTGCTCCACCTCCTGTGCAGACTGCTCAGCTGACCCAAACAAAAGTTGACACTGAGGTTACCCAGGCAGCTGTGCAGAGTGCATTCACGGTTTTGCTGTCTCAGTTATTGAAGGCTCAACAACAGAAGCAAAAAGAAAATGTATTAGAAGAGAAGGAGAATGGCTCAGGAAATGAGATGCCATTACATCCCAGGCAGCCCCCAGAGCCAAGTACGCCAGCATCTGGCAACTGGGAAGAAGCAGAGTCCCCGACATCCATTTATCCCCATCTTATCAAATCATTATATGCATGTGCAGGTGAGAACTTTGGAAAACATTAGATAAGTAGGGAAGGTGCGAGTGTGCAGAATGATTTTACTGTGTGTGTGTGAAGTTCTTTCCATCAAAGTTAGCTGAAGGTAATTATGTGCAATAGCATCACATTCTTTAATGAAATTGTGCTTATGTTGTTGGATCATTGTTAGTACAGCAGAAGATTGGAACCTGGTAATGTAAGCATTTCAGACTAAGGCTGCATTCCAAGGGATTTACATTTAGGATAATGCAAGGTATCAGAAATAGCATTTTTTCACAACCTCATTTTCTGAAACTGTTTTGCACACAGCAAAACAGGGTTTCATCTGCATGCATCTTTGGATCTAGAGTTGGGTACAGCCTCTTCTGTTCCAGTAAGCTATTACTGAGTGCTACATAAATAGCAGTGGGAACAAATGTTAAGAAATACTTAAAATTGGTGTTCTATCAGCCATTAGATGGGTTTATTTACTGTATATTTTCTTTCTAGTGAAGACCATATGTCACTTGTAGGGAATTGTATTTTGTGATCAAACGCTGGGCTGGAGGCAGAGGAAATCAGACAGATAACTGTTCATGCAGCTGTGTGTGTGTGTGTGTGTGTGAGAGAGAGAGAGAGAGAGAGAGAGAGAGAGAGAGAGACCCCTCCTCCTCTAAGCCCTTTGCATTTCCTCCAGGTGCTTCAGAGGGGGACAGATCTTCTGTAATAGCCTGAAATAATGCACAGGGGCTGTAGCTTTGACAGAAGGAGCAGTAAATAGGATAAATTTCCCAGGGCTGCCTTTTACAAGAAAAAGTGCTTTTTTCCCCTTTTCATGACTGTACTCTGGATATTGATTATGCATCTTGTTGTTTTGAGTAGTTAAATTTTGGTTATAGATTTCACTCTCAGTGATCTAAAAAATCCATTTAGGACAAGATGACTCGGTCAGGCACCCTGAGATGAGACCTCATACGCCAGAAGAACGACCTCACATCTTGCCTCCAGACCAGCGGCCCCCTGAGCCACCAGAACCACCACCTGTTACTGAAGAAGACCTTGATTATCGGACAGGGAACCAACATTTATCTTCAGTTACTAGCTCTTCAGGGATGGATCCTCATGCTGGAGTGAAAGCAGCTCTTCTACAGCTACTTGCTCAGGCTCAAACAACAGAGAAACCAGCAACATCTAATGTGGATTTCCAGACGAGAGAATCCTTTGTAACAGGTCCAGACTATAAGGATAGTTTTGGATCTTCTACATTCTCTTCTGCTCATTACAACACTAGTGATGGGATTGGAAGTGGATCTTCTGGGACATTAGAAAGGGGAAACTTCATTGGGAATTCAGATGTGCAACCTTTGGAGAATTACAATACTGCTTCATCTCACACTAGTGGTGCCCCTCCACCTCCTGCCTTTTCAGAACCATTTCATAGCTCAGTAACTGGTTACGGAGACATTTACCTCAACACCGGTCCCATGCTATTTAGTGGTGATAAGGACCATAGATTTGAATATAGCCATGGTCCCATCACTGTTCTAAGTAACAGTGGTGACACATCCACAGGGTCTGGGTCTGAAAGTACTCACTCTTTATCTTCAAAGATGCAGAACTATAGCTATGGCAGCAATTTGCAAGAGCCCCCTGGTAGTGTTGGCCATATGCACGGACAAACCTGGACTTCTCCTGCTCAAGGACCTGCATATACACAAGGATACAGGGGACATATTAGCACATCAGCAGTCAGAGGACGAGGCAGAGGATTGCCATATTGAGCATTTGTTTTGTTTTTTCCCTCAGGCACATCATTTTTACCTGGAAAAACTTTGTAGCTGTGATTTCAATGCAGCAATCCAACAGACTTGAATAATGTTAATTCAACAGCTTTATTTTTATGTGGAAAAGGGTCTTGCATACAATAGGAAATTGCTTACAATTCATGCTGTTCTGAGTACCAGAAAATTGATTGTACATCTTTGCAAATTCTAGCTATAAATTTTATATTTTGGCAGTTTTAAGTCAATGCTAAATTTAGGGACATCAGCTTTTTATGGCACACTGTCAGATCTGAACTATGCACACACTTGTGCTTTTTTTGTAAGTTTGGACCAACTTTTATGTAAAAATTTTACAGCAATCAAAGCAGGGCACTGATTTATTTGGTATTTCTTTTTACAAAACTCCTTTAGTCAAAATGTCACTGTCAGTCCTTGCACTGCTTTCAGTGTTATCTGTGGAAGGTGTTCTTTGTGCTCATTTCAGACAATAAAAACACTGTCTTTCCTGATACTAGTTTTATACATACTTGGGCATTGATTTGATTTACTTTCATAGTCATTCATCTAGTAAAATATCCTGTCCATCTAACCAGTGTTTGTATTTAAAAAAAAACTGTTTTACTTGAATGGTAAGTGCCTTAACAATGTAAGATTAAGGTCTGAAAAACATTTCATTAAATTCAAAAGGTTGTTTGAAGGTACTTTATAGTTTGATACAAAAAAATAATACTTACACAACATTGCTGGTAACTTATGGATAAATGGGATAGATGGCATTTTGGTGGATATTTATGTGCCAGTAGATGAATAAAATTAAGAGACATTTCGCTTTCCTTTCCCCCAAATTACAACCATATTCCCATAATGAATTAAGTGAGGCAAAATGAGAATGTATGGACAGTAATAAAGATATGTTTCCTTCAATTTTCTGTAATACCTTTACCGAATAAAACTTAGTGTCCTGTTTATTCAATATAGTCTCTCTATAAAGAAAAATGGAATAGCATTTTTGTTATATCAACATACAGGGGTTTTGCATTTCCAAAATAGTTTTGGAAAACAGATGCTTGCTTGCCCCACATAACTGTTGCAGAATGTAACCAAAGTTACATAACCAGCATTTAATGCAACAGAAGTTTTTAAAAAAGTTAATAGTTTGTGGAAACTGAGGTTGTGCCAATCAATTTTGTATTAAACACTTTAACTAACTTGTTGATTGATTTGAATCTGTTTTGAATAATCCCATATATGTTCAATCTGAAAGCAAAAAATGATTCCCAGAAATTATAATTCCATGTCCAAATATTATGCTTTCTAGCAGTACAAATTTGTTCTTCAAGATGAGACTTGTGCATCTCCCTGCAAAGATAGGACATTGGCTGCGTTTTCTGTGTACTGAAATGTTTTTTAAATGACCATATTGGAGAAACTGTTCCCAACTGATTATCCAGTTGACAAGCTAGTGCATATGTAGCTATTTTCTAAATATGTAATGTTTCTATTAACTACGTAAATTACAGGTGTAGTCTTGTCAGCTGTGACTTGAATCTTTTAGAAGCAAGATTATCACTGCTTCAAATATTTGACTCTTGATTTCAGTGAATATTGCAATTGTAGGGTGTCAGATTTGTTGGATCTCCCTTGTAAATAAGACATTGGTCATTTTCAGTATCATTTAGAGAATCCTGACTGAAAATAAAAGCAGCTAAACTGGAAGAAAATACTTTGTAATCCTAACAGCTTGTGTTGGTATTTTATACAGACAAAGTAGTTCGTTTGGAACAAAGCTTCCTGAGGAAGTGATTAAAGCTTACTCAGAAGTTAGCACCATTAGCAACCATGTTTTGTTAATTTTGTTTATTTGTGTTCCAGTGCAATAGGGCCATAGTAGTTTGCATCTTTATACAACACTGGAAGATAGAAAATCACTACAATTCAATGCTCACTGTGCATATCTTGAGGCTTTCAGGTTTCCTTTTCTGGTTGCAGTTCATGGTGGGTGATACTTCAGAGTTGGCTTCCTGAGATGATTTTCTGATAGGAAAGGGGCTGTGGTAGAATGTGGAAATGTGGAAGTTGAGAAGCTCCAGGCTGTGCAAAATGTGGTGGTGGTGGTGGGGTGGTTCCTGCAATATGTATCCATCCTAGGCTGCACCGCTGAGGTAACGGAATTTATACCAATGCCTCTTAACTGTATGCCTGAATAAAAACTCTTTGGCTTTCTTTAAAATCCATCAGACATGGACTAAGGCCAGCCTTTCCATGTAAAGGGAAAATGAGGACCTTTTTGCCTCGGTGGCCATGCTCACTCTGGCAAACATGGGTTTCAGCAGTGGGCATGTCCACCTACTTGGGCCCAAGCCGGATTGCTGAGTCCCCATGTATTCATTCATAAAGACTCTTCCTAAAAATAAACCTTCCATCATTCCTGTATGCTGGATTAGTCTCTTAAAAGTTTCTATTAACAGCACAGGAGACTTTTAAAAATCTTGCTTGCAGTGTGGGAGATGTGACTTTTTAAGTGGTTGTTGCAGGTTTTTAAAAATCTCAGTTTGCACTGTGCCAAAAGGGAGGGTCAGGCAGAATCTTATTGGCTGCCAGGCCTGTCATGAAGCTGGAAAACCACACCTATGTCCTCCTGCTTCAAGTGGTATTGAGTCCTACTACGTGGCATAAAGAATCTAAAGGCTTTCTCACTAACAACTTTCATTCTTTTAAAATGCCTTGCTAGAAATTTGGTGGAAACTCAGCAAGGTAATCTCTGCTTTTTTAAGGATCTCATTGTTTTGGAAGAGATTACCAGTCGCAGAGTTCCCCAGATTACAGAAGGTGTGGCAGTTGACAAAACTAACTTTTCCAGGCTCTGAATCAGATCTATATAGGTCAAGTATAACCTTCCATACAAAGTTTGATCTTTGGTTACTAGAACCTGCTTGACTGTCTCAGTACCCTTCCAAAAAAAAATTTACAATCTTGAAGGTAAGTGACATAGCAAATAAAATGTAGAGCATGCTACTCCAAGTGGTGGTCTGTGGACTAGTACTAGCCCATAGTAAATTTCCAAGTAAGAAAGAAGGAGTTTTAGCCAAAGGGCACAAATATGGTGTTAGTCCCTGATAATCAGGAAAAAAAATCTTGTTCTTCCACATCAGATAATGTAAGAAGCACTGCTGTAGAGCGGAAAGCAAAAGTAAATGCTAAGTGGCTTCAGTGAAACAAAATCATCTGTTGACAAGGTAAGTGCTCAGGAAATCCAGAAGGGTGCTCTGTTTTTAGGAACTGATGAAATTGGACAGTCCTTTTCTCAGCCATTCTTGGACAATATCTGACTGGGGGGAGAGGTTTCTGTTAAAATTCATCTGAAAATCCTTGCTTATTCAGAAATCTTGGCCTAAGTGCAGATGCGCACTTTATATTTACAGAGAAAAATGGATATAGATAACGATACTTAAATGACCTATTCGTACCAATATGCATCTCTCAATGGCTTTGTAGTGGTTTCTTATTAGTTGCAATAATGTAGTTGGGTGTGACAAAGGTAACTTCACCCACTCATTTTATGGACAAGCAAATGACGGACAAATTTTTAGGATAGTTTCAATGATTGGCCCACAATTCAACAATACACTATTTTTGAACTATGAGTGTTCTGTTCAAATAATGAGACATAGAAGTACCACTTCTGGAATGTATATGAAAAATACACACCCTGGACTCCTGCTTTATTTCTTAAGCTGGATTTATTTATAGAGAAAGCTTTCCTAAAGCTGTATTCTTTGTAGAGCCTTATTAAAACAATTAATTAGACAGTAAAATAACTGTAGGAGTGTGACAGTGAAGAGAATATTAAAAACAGTTTGCAATCTGGTTTTTAAAGCCCGTTTTAAAAGTAAAGAAAGTAGGGACGCAATGATAATGTCACCATAAAGGAGTAGAATTTGTCACATTTACAGTATAAATAGTACTTTTGGGTCTTGATCCATGGTCCCAATAAGCTTCACATCCTCAGACATGATCACATTGGCAGACTTTCTTGCCAGAGCAGGAGGCTTTCACCCTAATATTGTCGAGTAGCCCTCCATATTTTAGTAATGGGATATGTAGTAGGAGTTAAGTAGCAGCTTACTTGTAACAAGGTATGAGAACCAGAGACCATTCGATAAACAAAAGCTAGGAATGCACTGATAAGCTTAGCCAGGCTGCACCAAGAATTCTTGCAGGCGGGAAGATGTACTCTTTGTATTTTATGTTTTGAATCTCGCTAATTGCTTCCAGTTCACTCACTGATGTCTTGTACGAAGTACCATGCTCCTAATAAACAGTGTTTAAGCACTGTTCCATTTGTGTGCGTGAATTCAGTTCATGACAGAGTGAGTGAACTGCTTGTAAAAATATGACAATATGTATTAAACTGAAGAGCCTGAAGAGGAAGGAGCATCCGGCGGAGTCGTCGAAGCTCCAGGCGATGGAATCACCAGAAGAGATGAGACAGACCCTAGCCGGCCTCCCGATGTGAAACCCAAGACATGGCCCTCAATTCCTCCAACCACCCCGACCAGAGGTTGAACCTGGGCCTGGGGGGGGGACGACCAAAAACCGCTCAGCGCCAACGTTGGTGGGCTACAAGATGGGACTCATCGATTTTTGAGACCAGCTTGATGTTACAACTTCTAGCCAGGGACAAAGTGGAAAAAAAACGAGAAGAAATGTCTAAACTGAGAGCTCAGCTACACGACTGGAGACTTCTGGTGCCTCAGGTTGGGCATGCGCCACCCCAGATTCCAGCAGCAGCTGCTCCGGCACCTGCGGCACCTGCACCTCCCGGGATACCAGCCCAACAAGTGGGCCCAAGACCTTTTTGGGAATTGAAGACCACTTACGATGGTGATGGCGCCACCCTGACATACTTCTTCAACATGGTCTCTAATTATATGGTTCACTATGGAACAGTTTCCCAGACAATGCTGCCAGAGTCAGATACCTGAGCCAGCACTCAAAGGAGAAGCAGTGGAATGGGTCGCCAGCCTGTTCAACTCCCAAGCTGAAGACACAGCCGATCTGCAGATGTTCATACATCGCCTCACAGAAAGGTTTGAAGATCCTTTCTTCCCAGAACAGACCAGATAACTCAGGAAACTACACCAAGGAAGAAGGACCATCGAGGAATATGCCCGTGAATTCAGAAAGTACCGAAACGGAAAGATGATATCCTCAAGCAATTTTTTCCGAGATGGATTTCCATACTAGATCGGTGCTTTACACAAGGAGATCCTGCCAGTCTCCTGAGATGGATGAAACTAGCCGGAGAAGTGGAAAGCATCATGGAGAGTATCCAACTTGCCCGGCAGAGACAAGCCCAAGAAAGCAGTCACTGAACCTCAGCACCCTGAAAAACTACTTTCCTAAGCAGCGAAGAAAAGAAAAAATGACTCTGAGGAGGTACCTGTTTCCAATGTGGGGGAAAAGGTCACATCGTCAGCGAATGCCAGGGATCTAAGAACCCGCTCAAGCAAAGTCGGGCACCCTCACCACCCAGCCTGCATCGCGCAAAGCTGATACTCCGAAACCAAACAAACATCCCGCTGGCAGAACCTCTGCTGGAGCTTGCGATGGCGAAGACAGCCCACTGACTACCTCTGACTTGGACAGTGATGAGTGGGATCCCGATCAGTCCGTGAATGTAAGTACAACTAAAACTCATCATGTATATGTTACAGTAACTTTACAAAGAAATTATACGAAATTACAAATGTACAGGGCCTTAGTTGACTCAGGCTGCACCACTAGTTTACTGAATCCCACTGTGGCCAAAGAACTTGCAGTAAAGTTTGAACCCCTAAAAAAGGCTGTCAAGTTATCTCAAATGGACAGCTCACCCATGGCAGGGGGCCCTGTACGGGAAAGGACCAAACCTATACCTATTCAAGTGGGGAACTTACAGGGGAGATTACGTTTCCCAGTGCCCACCAAAATTAGGTTCCAAATAGTTCTTGGGTATGACTGGCTGAAAAAGCACAATCCCCAAATTGACTGGACCCAAGGATTACTCAAGCATACCCATGATGTCAGTCAAGTGCCTGAAATAAAATCCCCTGACACGACACTTAATTTGAGTCCTGAGGAACTGCAGAAAATTCCACTAGAGTACCGGGATCTGCAGAAAGCTTTCAAAGACCACGAAGCAGACAAACGGCCCCTACACAGAGACTTTGATTGCAAACTCAGATTGATAGATGGAGCTAAAATTCCCAAACTCAAAATATACCCTATGAACAACCAAGAATTAGAAGCTCTAAAAAGATTCCTGAACAAAAACCTGCAGCACGGATTCATTAAACCCTCATCAGCTCCCACAGCCAGTCCCATATCTTTCCATAAGAAAAAAGATGCAGGAGAGCTGAGGCTCATCATAAACTATAATTTAATCAGGCAGTATTGCCTAATGCGTACCCGATTCCTTTGACTACAGATATCCTAAACCAATTGGTTAAAGGCAAATATTTTACCAACTTGGACCTTAAAGAAGCTTTCGACAGAATATGTATGGACCCTGAAATTGAATGGTTGACCATCTTCTCAACCCCCCTGGGTAACTACCAATGGACTGTTCTCCCTTTTGGATTACAAGCTGATCCCGCTGCATTCCAAATGTTCCTCAACTCTGTGTTACAAGACCTCCTCTATGAGGGTGTTGTTTACCTAGATGACATTTCGATCTACTCATAGGACCTTGAACAACACGCCAAACTTGTACGCACTGTATTACAAAGACTCATAGACAATGAACTTGTTAAACTTTCGAAATGCGAATTCCATGCTCAAACTTTTGACTATTTAGGGTATCGAGTTTGTAATAATACCCTAAATATGGACCCCTCCAAAATTTCTACAATTTTGCACTGTCCTGCCCCCAGAACTAGAAAACAACTGCAACAATTCCTTGGTCTTGCAAACTTTTACCGTAACTTCATAGAAGGCTTTGCCGCAATTGCACTCCCTCTTACTGATCTATTGAAGAAAGCACCCAGCAGCCAGCCCAACCGATGCAACCGCATCCTCTGGACTGAAAAATGCCAAACAGCCTTTGAATACCCTCAAGAAAAAATTTACCTCCAAACCACTACTCTTATTCCCAGACTCTAACAAGGAATTTATAATCCAAACTGATGCCTCTGACTTCGCCATGGGAGCTGTTCTCCTACAACAGGACACAGCCATCTCAAACCATGTGCCTTCATCTCCAAAACATTCTCTGCCCTGCAACGCAACTGGCCAATCTGGGAAAAAGAAGCCATGGCCATCCATTTTGCGCTCTCCACATGGCACCACTTCCTTGAAGGTACTAAAATTCCTTTTCAAGTATGGACAGACCATTGTAATCTTGAAACACTAAAAACCACCAAGAAGCTGACCCTTAAACAAGCCCGCTGGGCTGAATTTTTCCAACACTTTAGATTCAAAACTGTTTTCAAACCTGGAAAAATGAACACTCTAGCGGATCCGCTCTCCATACTGCCTTGCCACGAACTGCCCTCCTTCTCTACTCCTACCAGAGAAAATACTCTTTTTTCTTCAGACACTTTTGGATTACAAGTTACTACAAAAGCGCAACAACAAGCCCGTGCATCAGCTTCAATGCTGCTCAACTCTGCTTTCCAGCGTTCTCTAAAATCTGCCTACCCAACAGACACCTGGCTACAAACACACAAAGACTCAGTTGTCTGGTTCAATGACTTGGCTTTCATTGGAACTAAAATCTACGTCCCCCTACCTTGCCGACCTGAAATTCTGAAAAGATATCACGACTCCAAACCTGCTGGACATTTTGGTTTCCTTAAAACTCTACATTCAATCAGGAAGCTTTTCAACTGGCCAGGTCTCACCAAACGCGTCCAAGACCACATAAAAAACTGTCCTGTTTGCAACACCTGCAAATCATCTACATCTAAGCCACACCGACTTCTCCAACTGCTTCCTGCTCCCTCCTCACCTTGGGATACTATTTCATGGGACTTCATTGTTGGTTTACCCAACTCCCGCAGTTTCCATGCCATTTGGGTCGTCATCGACCATTTCTCCAAACAACCTCATTTCATTCCCCTTAAATAAAAAAGTGCCCACCACTGAGAAACTAGCCGACCTCTTCATCAATAACATTTGAAAACTACATGGACTCCCTTCAACAATCATCTCAGATAGAGAACCCATATTCACCTTCAAATTCTGGACTTCACTCCTTAAGTCCCTCGGCATTTCTCAAAAACTCAGCAGCTCCTATCATCCCCAAACTGATGGACAAACTGAGCGCACAAATCAAACCCTTGAGCAATACATATGCTGCTTCGTCAATTCCAGCCAAAGCAACTGGGCCTCCCTTCTGCCTTTTGCCGAATTTGCTTACAATTCAGCTCTACACTCCTCCACTGGCAAAACTCCGTTTGAGGTTGTCTTCGGCACCGACCCGAAGCTGTTTCCAGCACTCCCCAACAACATCTCTACAACTCAACCTCTTTCTCTTGCATCTTGGATTAAAAAACTATCATCCACTTGGACTTCTGTACACTCCGCTCTTGAGTCCTCCAAAGCTTCTCACAAACACTTTGCAGACAAAAAATGCCGCCCCAATCCTACCTACAAGCCTGGAGATCTAGTCTACCTTTCCTCCAAGAACACTGCCACTAATGGCCCCTCCAAAAAACTCCCCCCGAAATACCTTGGTCCTTTCCCGGTCAAACGGGCCATTAATGATGTCACTTTTGAACTTTCTCTACCTGTCACTTACAAACTCATTCACCCTGTTTTTCATTCCAGCTTACTGAAACCAGCTCCTTCGAATTCTTCTTCGGAGAGTGACCTGACTACACACACCACTGTTCCTTCATCAACACTTTCACCACTCTCTGTTTAGCTAATGCTTTTCATGACTTCATTTCAATTAGTGTCTCCTCCTCTCCCTTTCTCTTCCAAACTACCCAACCTTCCCCTTTTTCTCTATTCATGCTTTGCTTTGCTGATGCAATTTCCTAATTGTTGTTTCCTTTTTTTTCGGGATGGGCAGGATGTCAGGTAGCCCTCCATATT
This sequence comes from Cyclura pinguis, assembly GCA_030412105.1. Taxonomy (NCBI): domain Eukaryota; kingdom Metazoa; phylum Chordata; class Lepidosauria; order Squamata; family Iguanidae; genus Cyclura; species Cyclura pinguis. The sequence goes on from CM059604.1 coordinate 60,052,121, forward strand.
TTAGTAATGGAATATGTAGTAGAAGTTAAGTAGCAGCTTGCTTGTAACAAAGTATGAGAACCAGAGACCGTTAGATAAACAAAAGCTAGGAATGCAGTGATAAGCTTAGCCAGGCTGTACCAAGACTTCAAGGTCTCTTGCAGGCAGGAAGATGTACTCTTTGTATTTTATGTTTTGAATCTTGCTAATTATCTCCAGTTCACTCACTGAAGTCTTGTACGACATATCATGCTCCTAATAAATAGTGTTTAAGCACTGTTCCATTTGTGTGCATGAATTCAGTTCATGACAAATATGGTATCAGTAGGACACATGCGTAGTCACTGTGTTCACTTCCATGAAGAAAAAGTGCACCCTCTTCTAAAGCAAGGGAGGCTGGGGCATGGGTTCATTAGGGGATATGTTCCTTCAGTCCTGGATTGGACTGCTGTATCTTTACCTTCTGTTTTCTTTGCTTACTTGAGTTCTGGTCAAGGTTCAGGAAGACTGAGCAGACTGCATGCCAGTCATTCCTTGATGGTTAAAAGAGCTCTGGTTTCCAGCCCATTTACAGATGTCTTACTAGGGATATCTGCAGTTTCCACACTCTCCCACTCTTCTGACCCAGAAGAATGGCACAGCCTGTCATCCAGACCTCAAACCTCTCTACTCATGATTTGGTGCATATGGAGGCACTAAATGACCAGATCTGACTTATTCTCTTAGCTTCTTGCAAGGCCTCTACTTGTGCTTTCACCCTTAAATGGTGTCTGTTCTGCTCCTTCACTCAGGGCACAGTCCTATGGATGAGTTCTTGGTGATGACTTTTCTGCTTCACTTGAAAGATTCCAGTCTCTTCCTCTTTTTACTCTGCATGTACTTGGCTGCCTTCATGCCATACCAATCTCCGATGCATGCATCTATTGTGCTTTTTCATAATGCAACAATCAAGAGATTTCTCAAGGGCCTCCGCAACCTCCAACCTCCAACCTCCACTCTCTGCCTGGAATCCAGTCCCATCTTGGTCTCTCTCTGTTTCCCCAGATCATGAACAAGTCCTTTGAGCCCATGGTCACTGCAGACCTTTGTCCTCTTACCCTCAAGATGGTCTTCCTAGTAGCAGCCACCTCCAAGTATGCAGTGGAGCTCTGTGCCTTTGGTCTGACCAGCTCTATCTGGTCTTCCACAGACAGTGGGGCTCTGCTTTGACACAGGATTCCTTTCGAAGGTGGTCTCCCCTTTCCACATCAACATAGACGTCATCTTACTACTCTTTTATCAGAACTCCTCGTCAGACTTGGAAAAGGGCTCTACATTTCCTATATGTTCTCTGGGCACTGGGCACTAAATGGCTCCTCTCAAACAGTCTCCCAAGTTGATGGTGTTTGTCCACATCATAATAGATTCACAGAGTTTGAAGAGACCACGAGGGAGACCCAGTCCAAACCTATTCTGCCATGCAGGATTGCACAATCAAAGCACTTCCAACAGATGGCCATCCAGCCTTTGTTTAAAAACCTCCAAAGGAGACTCTGCCACATTCTGAGACATTCCACTGCTGAACTGCTCTGTCAGGAAGTTCTTTCTAATGTTTAAGTAGACTCTCTTTTTTCTGTAGTTTGAATCCACTGCTCCAAGTCCTAGTCTAGCCTAGCAGCGAGGAGGAGGACAGTGTATTCCCTCAGGAACCCAACCTCTGTATGTTAAGAACTGTGAATACAGACTGCACTGGAAAATATGGGGAAAGTTTCAGGTACTGGAGAAGACGATTTGGTGAGTTCTTAAGAGGAAAATAAAATCCTGAACAACGCCGGGTAAATACACTAGTATTTCTATAAAAAATATTTGTTTGTGGTCTCTCTGACTCACAAATGGGTCATCTGCGCCTGCACAGTGCAATGTTTGGAACCTTCTAGAACCTCAGGCTAAGTGTTTTGGCAGGAACCCCACTTCCATCCCCTGTGAGTATATAACCCCCTTCCCATCTAAATTGTTAGTTTCTTTTCTTCCACGGCAGCAGCAGCGTTGTAGGAGCCTTTCTAGAGTCTATATCTTGGTTTCATTGGTTTGATTCTTTCTGTTTTGGCTTATGGTTTTTCTCTTGGTGTTTTGGCTTTGGTCTTTTCCTCAATTTTCTGGTCTGACTTGGTCTGTTCCTTGGTCTCTGCCTTCAGACTGCCCTTTGGTTGGATCCCTTCTCGTTGTATGGCCTCCACAGTGGTCTTCACAAGCTGCAGTGCATGTGGAGGTAAAATCCCAGACAAAGACAGCCACTCCAAGTGCCTTCTCTGTCTACGAGAAGGCCATAATGTTGGCTCATGCATCCACTGCCTCATGCCTCAGATAAGGCACAACAGGGCTGCCCACCTCAAGACTCTCTTGTGGGAGAAGGTCCTTAGCACCTTGGACATGGCAGTGCAGAACAGGCCTCTACATATGGCCTTGGTTGCTGTGGCTTCAACCTCTTTATGCCCAATGGCTCGATCTTGTACTTCAGTACAGCCAGTCTAGAAATTGCCTCTGTCAGCATTGAGAGAAGCTCACAGATCACAGTCAACTTTGAGTTCAGGCTTGAACCATCCTTCCACCTCCGCTTGCCTGCCTTGATCCTCTTCGTTCATTGAAATCATCACTTGTCCTCACCGTGCATCTCTACCAAGGATCTTAAGCGTAGTGCAGCACCATTGCGAAAACCTTCTGCCACTCCATCAGTCAAAAAGCATAAAAAGAAAAGGGCCAAGGAGGCCATGCATCATTCCCTTTCCCCACCTTTGAGGTAACAAGCATGCTGCCAGCTGCTCTTTCCCTTGAGCCGTCGGAACAGCTATGTTTACCACCCACAGTATCCTCTGAGCAGTCAGTACCTCATTGTTTGCCTGCGGAAGCCTCTGAGGTCCTCATCCAACTGGGATAAACTTCTCCCTGCCATGAGCCAGCTACCTCACCAGCCACAGCCAAAACGCACGGCACCTCTGACCGAGAAACTGTAGATTTTTCTCCAGTCGCCATCTCACCTACTGTCCGAATCCCAAGGTCTCCAAGGCATGACCTCTCCCGTGGATCGTCATCAGCTTTCTCAATCCCTTGCACCAGCTCAATGCCACCTACCTCCACTCTCTCTGCTTCTATCTTTGAGAGGCTCAAGGTCAAGGAGTCGATTTTTGAAAACTCATCCTTGTCGATCCCAATTGCTGGTGAAACTGTTGCTCCAGAAGAGACTACAGTGAGCGGTCCTACTCTTGACACCATATGTCTTCATATGATTCCTTTACCTGGAGAACTATTATTATTACAGCTGCCATCAGGGACACCACCGCCTCTTATGTTGAGGAACTGCACTACTGCACTGCTATTACTCAGCTTCGCCATCGCCCACACTGTCTGCCCCCCTTGCAAATGTCAACGTCATTCAGTAACTCCTTGATGGAGCATGTCTGACCAGCCTCCTGCCCAAGGTTTGGCTACCATCTCAGCAACTGCTAACCCCCCTCGGGCTCTGCTTCCATACCTTCCATTCTTAGTGAGACCCCGTATGTCAACTTCAGTTTGTCAACTCCTGCCTCCCTGGTGCACCATACCTGCAGGTAACCCTTGGCTTCCTCATTGTCATTGTCCAATTCAGTAGTGGATGTTGAAGATCAACCTTTACTGACACAGGTTGTCTCCTGTGACCCTATTTCACCCACTGATGATGTCAGGGCGTTCTCAGACTAGATGCTTCATATGGCCAGGTTCTTAAATCTACAAACTAATTTGCACAATCCCATCTTCCAGCAGCCACAAGATCAGGCTCCTGTCCCAGCATCTTTGCCTCTCTTTCCTTACCTGCTCCATCTCATGCAGAAATCCTGGGCACCCCATCTTCCATACCACCAACCTCAAAAAAACAGAAAACAAACAAACAACCTAGAAGCTCTATACCAACTGTCTGACTTGGACTGGCTAGTTAGCCATCCCAAACCAACTTCAGTAATTGTTGATGCTGCCCAATCTTGCACATCTCAGAGGCTGCACACTTCACTGTTCGATAAGGAAGGGAAGAAATTTGATTCCATCAGCAGAAAGTTTTACTCCATTTCCGCCCTCTTCTTCTGTATCTCCAACCACTCAGCCTGCATGGGCGCAAACCAGCAATTTCTTTGGTTCAAGATTAAGCCATATCTCAATCGTCCGCCAGAAGACAAAAGGATAGCCACTGTGTTACATGGTGAAGCATACCGTTTGACCTCCCAACAAATTACGACCTCAGAACACATAACAGACTGCAGCGCCAAGGCTTTGGCTGGCACGGCAGCGCTCTGTTGCCTCGCCTGGCTTCGATTTTCTGGTCTATCACAGCAGGTGAAGTCTAGGATCAAAGACCTCCCTCTTGACAATGCTGGCCTTTTCAACACAGCCACTGATGGCAAACTGGAGCAGCACAGCAGATGAGATCCACTGCAAATAAGTTTGGCCTACAGCCCCAGCAGATCTCCAGGTACTGTTACCATCATTTCTACCAGTCCATCAGGCTACAGTCTAGTCCATCTCCACTCTGGCAGCAAAGATCCTTCCTATCTTTACAGCAACAATCCAGCCACAAGCTCCTTTCCTCTTGGTACTGCCTGGCACAATATAAGAAATGTCACTTTCAGTCTTCAAAGCACCAGGTTTGACGATTTGGGTCACAATACCACTTCACGCAATGCACTCTCCACCAGCACCTCTTCTATCAATACTGAAGACATCTCAGTTTCTTCCGTCTTGGATACCTCCTTCGATACCATCACCCTCAATATTGCTTCTGTTCCATCTCATCGAAGTCTTGTAAGCTCCACTTCTCCATCAGTTTCCACTATTGACAAACATATTTCTCCCTTCAGGGGCAGGCTAAGCGAATACCATCACATTTGAGCCTCTATCATGACAGCTTCTTGGGTACTGGGCGTCATTGGCAGAGCATACGCCATAGAGTTCTGTTGTCTTCCCCCAACAGGCCGAGTTTGCATCATGTGTTTCTCTATAGTACTCAACGGGGAAATTGCCATGCTACTTGAAAAGGAAGCCACAGAACTGATTCCCCCATCAGCCATCAAGTTCAGCTTCTCCTCCTGATACTTCCTGATGTTGAAGAAATACAGCAGGTTTACACCTTATTCTGGACCTTTGCAGAATCGACTTTTCCATCTAACTGAAATGGTTTCATATGGTGACTCTCGTTTCTATCCTTCCTTTAATCCAGAAGAGGGACTGGTTTGCCACACTAGATCTGAAAGACACCTACTTCCACATCTCCATCAGGTTTGCACAAAGGAGATGCAAGGCCTGTCGTTTTTGCGTCCTTCCATTTGGTCTCAGCATGGCCCCAACAGTCTTCACAAAGCATACAGCAGTGGTAGCCGCTGCATTGCACCAACACAGTATCATACTATTCCCTTATAATGATGACTGGCTACTAGTCGATAGCAAATAGTTTTTTTCTTTTCACATACACAAACATATATATATGTATTCCTATATATCTCCAAGAAAACTTACTGCTATTGACTTTACTTTTCAGAGGGAAAAATACCTGAAATTTAGAAATCTGATTGGATTTCTATCTGCTGCAGATAGAATTGAAATTGCCCAGTGCTGAAAAAAAAACAAAACAGATTTAACAAACTGCAATTAGCTGAAGAGAATCTGGACAAACATAAAAAAGATAAAGCAAAATATGTGACAGGAAACAGAAAGAATTTTGAAGAGCTTATTTCATTTAAGAATACAAAAATCTTTTGACATTCCACAAAATGGCACTGAAAATTTTGGAAAGATATACAGCAAGCTTTATATTATCCAAAAAGACATAAAGAAACAGTCGATTTTATATCAACTTTACCACCTAATATTTGCACCATCAACGATAATGACTCTTCGGTGAAATCTTTTTTTCTCTTTCTTACCGAAACAGAGTGGAGTATTATTCTCACTAGGAATCAAGCTTTATTTTTGTCTTTTATTTGCTGGTTATATTCTGGTTTTGTGTGTAGAACAATTTTTTAAAAAGCCAGAACATACACCTCCAACCTGACTCAGGGGCAACCAAACAGAAACTGTCCAAGCTTACTGTTTTATGTGCAGAGATTTAACAGAAACCACATGACTTTTAAGAATCACACCTTAGGCTGCAAGAAATGGATACCATGTGCATTGGAGTCTTCTCTAACAAAAGTTTCAACAAACTTTTACCTGCATTTTTTAAAAAAGGCATTTGCACATGAGGTAAAAAAAGTCATTTATAGCATGCATACAGCTATACTGTAAGAGCAGCATTCCTTTCCAAGTTTTTCCTTCCTTCATTACGTTTAAAATCTACAGTTCTAGTTAGCTGAAGATACACAAGCCCAAACATAACAAGACTAAAGGTTCAGATATCAGTACTATTAAATTTATTCTTCAGGGGTTTTTTTTCATTAAAGGAAGCCAAATGAATTTTTTCTTTTAGCTTACTACCTTCCTTACAAAGAACTTCAATCCATTTTTGAAATGTAGCGGAAAAAAGCCAATCTGAAAGTTCCATATCAAACCTCGGAGCAGTACCTTTTCCTGTATACTTTTAAGTGATTAAGGAAGCTTGAACTCTTTTTGACATCTTTTATTCCTGAACAGTTGTAACAAAAGGTGTCATTTAATAAATCCAGAAAAGTAGTGAATCATCAGATATACAAAATTATCAACTCATTATCAGGTACACACTATTCTTCTACTTAAAAGTTTTCTTTTAATCATGTGATTTTTGTTTATAGATTCCATTCCAATGAACAAGACGGTCTTTTGCTGAAAAACTAGTAAGATTTTGCTTTTAAAAATAATGTTTGAAACATGAAAATAGACAGTTACAAACTGCTTTCTGAATAGAATACCTCTTCCAACACTGCTTGTTATTTAATGCTAGAATTCAATAAAGAAGACTGTATACAAAAACTTGTATAGCTTACACGCATCCACATAAAACATGGAATTTCAACTGTGTTATGTGAAGTGTGACTTAACAAAAGTAGTAAAATATGTGTAAGTACTACAAAGCATTTAATTCAAAGCTCCCTTTGTTGTAAAAACATTCAAACATAAAAGGATACCACTTTCTTAATAAGTTTACAACAATAAACATTATTTAATGTTGAAGACGTAATCATTACAAACTAATTTGCTGGTGACTAAAGAATACTTTGTTCTTCTCAGTTGGAAGCTCCCTTCCACACAGCCAGGATCATTAAGCTATCCTACTATTCCTTTCTTCATGTATAAAAGTACATGATGTAGGAAAAATGAGTGGCTAAAAAATATGGGTAATCAAAATAAAAGCATACCCAAGTCCTTCATTATTTGTGATCTTAAATATGAAGATTTTATATATGTCCCAGTTTCACAAAGCTGTGTTACTCCACTTTTAGAAATGTTAACTGAAATATCGCCCCTTTTTACCAGTGTATGTTGTTTGCTCACTGCTGAATTGCTGGTTAACATCTGTAACAGATACTGGCTCTAGTCCTGCCCATGGGTCCTCAAGCATTGAAGGTTTGTAATAGTTTTCCACATCATCATTAGACACTCTTTTCTCTCTGCCATGCCGTATATCAAATGGAGTAGATGTCCTGGGTGAACCCTTTAAAAATAAAGCCATGAGGCAAAAGAAAAATAAATAGTCTAAATTAAAATGCAAGCTTTTACTGTGTTCAGGATCAGCTAGATACCTTGAATTCATATACATTTTTTCCTTCTCAAAACTTTTATATGCATAGGTAGATTCAGCATTCCCTGGTACCCGTTGATGTTTTGCATTACAGTTCCTATCATCTACATTCAGTATAGCCAGTGCAGAAGTTAATTAGTAACTACTCATGTACAAAAACCTAATGTTCCAATTTAAAGTTGTAATTGGTATTTTGCTAATCCTAGTCCATAAATAAAACAAAAGATGAGATGGCAAAGATTTGAAGTAGGTCTATATTAAGCCAATATAAGAAGTCATAAATAGCAGCATCTTTTCATTTTCAGAACAAAATTTCACACTGGAGATATTCCAGATGCTAGTATTTCTAGTTTAAAGTACATATTGCTCCAACAGAGCACTGATATGGGAAGACACAAAAAGGATTGCACAGGAACACTGTGTGTACATGCCATCATGTTGCCTGTCAATGAATGGTAACCCAATAATTTCATAGGGTTTTCTTAGGAAAAAAACACTCAGAGGTGGTTAGGCTTGAACACTGCTTTGGGTCAGAAAAAGGTTCTAAATAATACTTTGGTTCCCACTCCCTTATGGCAAGCATCAATAGCCAACCCAACAGACTCATCTGGCTAATTTAAAAGACCGGCTGTCATGTAAGGATTGTCTCTCAGAAGAATTCCCATTTTAACTTGTAGCTTTTATTTCTCTGACTTCTAGGAGGGAAGGAAAAACACAAACTTGTACTCCAGAGCTGAAACTTGCTTCTGCCACAAAAACCCACTGTGTGACCTTAGGCAAGTCACACTCTCTCCCCTCAGAAGAAAACAAAGAGAGATTCGCTTTGAATGAATCTTGCCAAGAAAAACCCACAACAAGTTTGTCTTATGGTTGCTCAAAGTTGGGAACAACTTATGGCACACAAGAATCAGATCTAGGCTATCCTGCTTTATTTTTAAGCTAAGAAACACATCATGGCACTCAAATTTCCACCTGTTCTCTCTCCATGTGGCACAGGAGGAAACTGAATGACGTAACAGAAGAAATGTGAAGCTGGAAAATTTTCTTTTAGAGTGGTGCATATAATGTTCTAGGGAAGATGTTGATATTTACTCCCTCAAAATTATTTCTAAAAACTATATAACAGACTTTTACGTAAGATACTATCCAGTAGCTTGTCATTGTGATTTCTGGTCTTGGTATCTTTTTTCAGTTCTTATATCTAGTTGATAGTATCTACAATATCTATTTTCTATTTTTTACTAATGTTTATGTTTTTTTTGTTTGCCCTAATACAGTTGAAAAACCAAACAGATTCAAACAGAATCCTTTAATTGTTTACAGTTGTAATTGTATCACCTCGTGTATATTGTTTGTGCTCTTAAAACAAAGAACTATGTTTCTCTCTCTAAAAAATGCTAATATTTTATTTCTCTCCATCTCTTTTGGAAAAAAAGGTTCTTCCATGGCTTTAACGTTTCTGAAAACTTTATATCTCTAGTAACAGTTCACCAAATGCCCTACTTCATGTTCTGCAGTAGTACTCCCACACCTTGCCTCTCAAAATGAGGTATTTTTCATCCAAGACAATTGTGGCACAGCAGTATCTCCCTGCTTTGCCTTCTGGTTCCAGGGGGTATGGAGAAAGATGAACACCTTTTTGTTTTTCTGTGAACATCTTTTTAAAGAGATGCACTCTTTCATAAAACTAACAAAATCAAATACAAGCCAAACTGAAGAACTAAAATGTCCACATAAAGAAATTTCAGTACCTTAGATTTTTTCTTCTTAAAGAGTTAAACCAGGGGTGCAAATCATAAGGCTCGTGGACCAACTACTAGGTTATTTCTGTGGGCCAGAAGTGTGTCACAAAATTCCCTAATGATTTTTGAACACCCAAAATGAAACCAAAAATGCCCAAAAATCTATTTATGGTTTGGAAAAAAAGTGCTTTGGTAAAAGTTATGGTTGCATGAAGTATATCTCAACGGTTTGTTGATGCCTCAGTATCTTCAGCGTTCCAATAAAATAAGTCATTCTCAAGCAAACTTTTGAATGTAACATTTAGGACACAAAAAGGGTACAGAGCCAGTACGGTGCAGTGGTTTGAGCACTGGACCGTGGCCCTGGAAACCAGGATTCAGTTCCCTGCAGCCAGGGAAATTCACTGGGATACACTGGTGACATCAGATACCCTCGGCCTCCAGGAAAACCCTGTGATAAGTTCACCTACTTGAAGGCACACAACAACCAACAAAGAGCAGAATCCTACTTATGTTTACCCAGAAGCAAGAAATGCATTTTGCTCCCTAGTAAACGTGCTTAGAATGGCAGCCCAAGTGTGCTCTAATTTAGAAAAAAAAAGTGTGCTTCTTTCCAATCAGATTTCAGTTCAAAATTTTTTGATCTGGAAGAACTTACAGGACATGTTAAAACAAGAAATATTAAGCAGATACTTTTTCAGTTACTAAACATAAGCCAAACACATTAAAATCATACAGTAAAATGTAAGCTCGTGTAAAACGTTCAGTCAAATGTTCACCAAACAGTTTTCAGTGTACGGCTTTCACCACACTCTCGGGTCAGGCTCTGGTAACTTTAGAAAACGATCAATCGATGTGTCAGGGATCCTGCGCAACCAAGAGCAAGCAGGAGCCCCTCGGACTGCTCCGGGGTCACGCTACCCTCCCGCCTCCTTTTCTACGCCTGCCTCGTACCTGGCTGTATCTCTGGTAGCCCCCCGAGAGCGGCCGCTTGAAGGGCGGCTGCTGCTGGGAAGCCCCGTCGGGGGACCTGCCGCTTCCTCTGCCGTAGGGACCTGAATACCGGGGGCTGGCGCTGTGGGGCCTGCGCGGCGTGTGCGCCCCCGCCGGCGACGGGCCCCCGAACCGGCCCCCGCCGCCCCCGTCTGGCTGGAAGCAGGGAGAGCGGCTGGGCACGTCGTAGGGCCTCGAGCGCTGTCCGTAAGGCGGGGTGCGATGAGGGCTCCTGTAGCCCTGCGGCGAGGGGGGCATTAGGGACCCGCCGCCGCTTCCTCCTCCAGAGGGAGGGCCCCGAAACCCCCCGCAGCCGGAGTAAGGCGGCGTGGGCGGCCAGTAGTTCTGCCTGTACATGGCGGCGGCGGCGGCGGCAACAGGAAGACACGCCGGAACGCAGCGCGCGAGGCCGCGGAAGGGACGCTCGTCTCCACCGACGGTTTCCGCGGCCTCCAAACAAACGCTTCCGCGTCGCCCCCTACGTTATGGCAGACGTCCCGCCACCCCCGGAATATCCTTCCGCGTGAAAGATCGTACCGGAAGAGGCGGGGCTAGCCCTTAACCTATTTTTACTGTTTTCTCCCCCGCACCCACTGGTAGCTCCTCCCAGCGAGGGGGCGGGGCGAAGACAGCTGAGGGATCTGTGCTGAGGGATCTTCGCCCCGCCTTCTCGCTGGGAGGAGCTACCAGTGGGCGCGGGGAGAGAACAGAGCAGGCGCAGAACACCAGCAGTTGGCACGCGCGGGCGTTTGTCCCTCTGGAGGTTTTGCCCTTTGCTTCCCATTAGCTTCACTGCTTGAGCTTTGGCGCTGGCTTTTCCGCCCGCTGGCTTTGCTTCTGCGGTCCCTCCTCGACCGGAAGACGCGGAGACGAAGCCGCTGCTTCGAAGAGTAGGCGCCGAGGATTGCGCCTGCGCGCTGTGACCCATTCTCTCCTCCCCGCTCCTGCCTCCGAGTTGACTGTTAAAGTCAATGAGCGCAAGGCGCCTGCGCAATGAACGCTGGGGGGGCGGAATTTGGACCTCGGGTCCAAAAGTTTCGGTGGGTGTTGCTGGTCGGTGCTGGTCTCGGCTTCGCCGGGGGGCCAGAGAGAGCTGCAGGGATGCTGAGGGCTGGTCTAGGAAGAAGCAGCTCCTGCTGCGCTCGCCGCGTCGGGAGACACTTGCGCCCCGCTTTGTCCGGCGGCCCCTCCCCAGTTTCCTTGTGCTGCCCCCGGCCCATGGGACCTCCCCCCTGCCCTGGTGTCTTCAGGGGGCTGCGCCAGGGGAGCTGCCCGCCTCCAGGTAGCCGCTTTTAACGTTTTTGCTTCCAGAAAACATCTTGGGCAAAGCCCCCCCCCCCAAACTGTAGCTCCCAGTCTTCCCCCGCTAGCAGCGCCGGTAGCTGGGAGATGGTGGGAAGTGTAGTCCAAAAGTAATCTTTCCGCAGGCCATGCAGTAAAGCTAACGAATCTTCGGGGGGGGGGGGTCCCAAGTTAATGCACGCGTGTACAATCCATTAGAGGAGAACGTGGGGAAGGGTCAATGCTCAGGAACTCTAAACGCAGAGATCCCTTTGCCCACGCGTAATAAATAGGGTTACTGGCTTCTGTGGAAGAGATCACAGGTTCTGTGCTTAATACACACATGCATTTATATCCTGTGTTTACTCTAACTTGCTGCAGTTTTCAACTGGATTTATTCTTGCATGGCTGTCTGAGAAATAATTTCGACTTCGTTCTTTGAGCAGCCTTTCTCAACCTTTTTCAGTCCATGCCCTCTTCTGATAAACATACGTCCTCTACACATTTTTTTCCTCCAGTAATCTTGTTTCAGATTGTATTTTAAAACCATGAATTTGCAAAATTTAGAAGAAAAGGACTTTCAGTTTTTTTATGTTAACTAATATGTGGGGATACACGTTCCAGGATATTGCTTTAAGGTGCATAGTAAGAGACCATTAGATATAATTGTTTTCCAAATAAAAACGTATGATACTGATTATGTGTTTTATTTTTCCACAACGACACATCTCTTATTTGAAATCCAGATGATATCCCCCTGGGGCTCATGCGCTACTGGTTGAGAATAATTGCCCTAGGCTTAGTTGTTACTCAGCATTCTTAAAACTGTTATAGAAGAAGCTTTCAGTGGTGTTTGTGGCTGGAAAGGAAAGGTAAAGCCATACCTTACAGAAGACTCATGATGCGGATTTAAACCAAAGTGATAGTAGTCTTTTCCTGTACGCCAGCATACTCTTCTTTTTAATAGCAGATGCAAGGAATCCTCCCAGTGCTTGTTCACAAATGCTGCTGGAATAGGAAGGTGCTATAGGCAGGTTATAACTACAAGCCAATTAGTTGAGTCTGTGAATTTGCCATTCCTCTCTCTGTCTTGTACACTCTAGAGCAGGGATGTCAAACTCAATTTCATCTTGGGCCGCATCAGCATTATGGCTGCCCTCAAAGGGCCAGTCGTATCTGTAAGACTATATAAATGTATCTGCTCTTTTATCATATTAAATAATTGCCTCTGCATCCTATTATTACTGGTTTTTAAACTGTCTTCCCTCTGCATAAACTTTGTCTTGGACATTTGGGGACTATTTCATCATAGTTTATGGTCCCTGTACCTCTGTAGAGTAACATAGAATTGGTCAGTATATTCAAAGTGTGCCTCGTTCTGCCCCCAGGCTCGCCAGGCGGGGGGAGTGCCACTGCTGCAGCAAAGGTGCAAGGGCCACATGAAATGGCCTGGTGGGCCAGATTTGGCCCGCGGGCCTTGTGTTTGACACCTGTGCTCTAGAGTCTCTGTCCCCCTTTCCTTTATGTCTCTTGGTGTTACTGACCCTGATCCATAAGTCTATTTATATGCTTTTCCTTTCTCTATTAGTTATTTTTCTTATTTGCTGTTTTATTTTCATGTTTTCTCTGAAGTTCACAAAAAACCAGGAGGCCGGCTTGCAGTTTCCAAAAGTGGGACTGTTTTCTAACTCAAGGGGAGATAAAGTGTGTCTATGAACTTGCAAGTAATAAACCCAAGATAGCCAGCATGATGTAGTGGTTTGAGCGTTAGACTACAACTGTGGAGACCAGGGTTTGAATCCCTGCATGGCCATGGAAACCCATTGGGTGACCTTGGGCAAGTCATACTCTTTCAGCTTAAGAGGAAGGCAAAGGCAAAGGCAACCCTTTCTGAACAAATCCTGCCAAGAAAACTGTGATAGTCTCTCCTTAGGTTCACCGTAAGTTGGAAATGGTTTGAAGGCACACAACAACAAGTAAAAGCGTTGTATTTCACCCATGTTGGTTAATTCTTGATAGGTAGCATAGGTTTCTTTTTTCGGATATTCTTCCTGAGGTAAAATGAAACTATCAATTCACAGTTTCCACAGTTTATTGTTTTGCTGCAGCAGAAACAAAAAGTCTTATAGTACCTTAAAGGTAAACAAACCAGTTCTCACATACATTTTCACAGTTACAGATGTGGTAGATATATACAGTATGCATCAGGAGTGGGAAATGTGTGGCTCTCTAGATGTTGGAGCATTCTCAGGATGGCAATTGGATTAATCTTTGTACATCTGGGTTTCACCCCTGTATGCCAGCCACTAGAAGGAGCCTCCAGAGGTCTTTTCAGCCGAGTCCATTGAGGCTCCTTGTGTACCCAGTCAGTTTTTAAATCTCCTGCTATCCAGGCAGATGCTTGTTGCCTTCACAGTCAGTAAGACTACTTAGAAGCACAATGAAAAATAAAATTAGAGCATGTTTAAGCAGCATATTGGAGCAGGAAATGGGGTGACCAGCTGCAGTGGAAGAGGGAAATTCAAAGCAAGCCACAGTTAAAACTAAGGATGATTTGCCTGCCCACACAGCAGAGAACCTGATTGTGGACATGAGAGAGCAAAAAACAATTCCATCTCAATGACCACTGACCAGGGTGTCTCAGATGAGAAGAGAAGAGAAGAATGGAAGTGAGGCAGGTGAACTAAAGGTGATGGAAGTGAATAAAAAGCAACCGGAACGAGAGAGAGAGAGAGTGTACACAAATGCAAGGCAAAACAGAAGTGGCTAAATTAGAAAAGAGAAAAGGGAACCAAGTAACTGAATTGGGAGTAACTTGTCCTCAGAAGCCACAGTGACAGCTAAATCTCCAGTGGGCAATTCAGGGTGCCATGTTCCGGAGGTTCAAAGCCAGGAGGTAGGACCACTCTATTGCTAGGTACCAATCAGCTGTACTCAGAGCCCTCACGTAGCTGCTCAAATCAACACACTCCAGTATAGGCAGTGAGCTGTTGCTAGGGTCAGCAAAGAGCAGGCACAGCATGAGGAGATCCACATAGCCTTTATAAATCAAGTGAGAATGATGCCATAGTTCAAAACATACTTAAATACTTGTGGATGTTACTTTGGGATCTGAGCAGAATATAAGCGGCCCAAAACAAATGCCACAGGAGAAGGTTCACTCAATGGAGTCTGCTGTGTGTGCAGACTCAATACAATTGCCTGCGGCCTTGGGTACTGACTTCAACTTTATAAACAGGCACTAAAGAATGAATTGAGTGCATTAATGAAGGAGGACTCCAATGTGTTTATGCCTTTCAGACCTATTAATTGTCAGTCACAGATAGCATACGGGAATTTGATGAATTGTTTGAGAGCAATGAATTCTATAGAGAGCATTACACAGCAACAAATGGATTTAATGCCAGTAAGAATATGCTGGATAATAGGGTTTTGGAGCAACATAATATGAGTTGCAATGCTGATAAGATAGGAATGGATAATGAAGAAATAAGTGAAAGAAAAGGAAGTTAGGTGAGATGCTTAGACCTGAAGGATATTTATAGCAATTTGAAAACAAGTAAATGTGATAGAAAGACTAAACACGTAGAGGAGAGAAATACAGAAGAGGCGATGAAAGATTGGAGGGATGAATTGGAGGTAGGTGAAGGAAGTGAATGGAACTCTTTAGAAGAAGAGGAGGATAGAGAGACTTTATCTGATAGATTGTTTGAGGTGAAGCCTTTTGAAGTCTTCTAAAAAGAATACTGCACAGGGTGCATAAGCAATATCATTGGAGAGGATAGTGAAAATAGAGCAAGAAGTTGGCCAGTTGCTATCCTTGAGGTCAGCAGATATAATGAGATTGGCCAAGATTATAGGCATGGTCATTTCATTCATCCAGTTAGTACAGTGGGCCAGATTCCACTCCAGACTTCTACAGAGACTTTTGAACCCACATTAAAGAGCAACTATACTGTCAGATCATGATCCTACAGCAAGTGAAGGTAGACTTGCAGTGGTGGCTGGAGAGGAAGAATATTTCAGAAGGTGTGCCAGTGAGGATAAAGGACAGAGTTCAAGTAACAACAGATGTGAGCCTATTTGGATGGAGAATGCATTGCAAGGAATATTCAGTCCAGGGGTTTTGGACTCAAGAGACTAAAGATGCAATATAAACTTATTGGAACTGAAAGCAATATGTTTGGCATTATTCAAGTTTGTCAAAAATCAGCATGTAGTTGTTTATACAGACAATATGACAGTAAAGATATATATTTGCAGCCAGGGAGGTCTGCATTCCATGCCATTAGTAACAGAAAGAAATTTGAGATTGATCTTGGTAGTGTATCTTAAAGCCATTCTGAATATTCAGACAGACTATCTCAGTCAGAACAGGCTAAATCTGAGAAAATGGACTGAAAATGGAGAGATAGTTGCTCAACTATAAGATTGTTTTGGTCCCTTGCAAATAGATTTATTTGCCTCTGGCATGAATGCCAGGCTAAAAAGATTCTGTTCAGTAGATGGTGATATAAATGTGGAAGTGCGTGATGCTCTCTCAATATCATGGTCAGAGGGGATGCATTATGCATTCGTGCCAATTCAGATTGTACAGAAGGCCGTTCTCAAAGTGAAACCAGAGAAGGCTACTGTTCTGAAGATTGTGCTGTACTGGCCAAGTCATCCACGGTTTCCTTTGTTGCCACAGGTGGCTCAGGAACCACCAATACCTCTTCCTGTGCACAGGGATCTCCTCAGCCAAGGGCCAGTTTACCATCCAGTTCCAGGCTGGTTACATCTGACTGCATGGAGATTGAGAGGAGATCTTTAAAGTTGAAAGGTTACCCCAATGAATTAGTGGAAACCATTTTGGCATCCAGGAGGGTGGCCATGCAGCAAATATATAATAGAACTTGAAAGGTTTTTCAAGTTCTATTACATATCTTGAAAGGTATGACATTAAAATCCTCCCCGATGGTGCACAGGTTTCCCATGTGGGATATAAACTTGATATTAAACATTCTCACAAACTCTCCATTGGAGCCTTTAAGGGACGCCTATCTGTGACTATCATCATCTAAGGTGGCTTTTCTGACAGCAATAACATCAGTGCAAAGAGTGTCAAAAATTAGCGGCCTTATCAGTGAACCTTAATCTATGCAATTTGAGTAGTACAGATTAATGTTATTATTGGATCTGATTTTCTTATCAAATAGCATTTCAAACAAAGGCTTCAGTGATGCTCTTTATTTACTGACATTTTGTCCAAGGCCACAACATCCCTTAGAGCATAAATGCATACATTGGATGTGAGAAGAGCTGCAATGGTTTACATCAAAAGGACGAGGCAGATAAGACATATTGAGGCACTGTTGGTGGCCTATCATCCTAGAACTTTATGTCACAAAGCTAGTAAAACAGTGATAGGTGGATTAAGAAAAGGGAAAGGATTAATAAAGGGAAAATAGAGTTAAGGAAGGTTGGGCTAGTAGGGGTAGACCTAGATCTCCTAAGTTCTACTTTTACACTATTGATTCTTACTTGCAATGTGACCATTAGTTCAAATGTGCTATACAACAGTATTCCGGATACTCAGAACTGAGCACCATTGGATTGAGTAGATCTTGTTCCTAAGCAAGGATTTACAGAATTGTAGCCTTCAGCATATAGCCATTGTCAGTTGATGAGTGAGTATTTCAGGTCTACAGATAGAGTGGCCAGGTAAGAAAGGGGAAAGGGCTTCAGCCCCTTTAATAGAAAAAGGGGGAATTTCTACCTCACAAATAAAGATAAGTGGAAGAACCATGCCTCTTTTGCCTCTCATTGTACTAACAAAATGGATGGGCAGGCACAATTACAATGCTTGCTTTGCAATGAGAGATACCACATTTTCAGTTGCTTGTTTGTTTTGGAAGAGAAAGCAGATGTATACTTTCAGCTCTATTTGTTTGGATAGGAAGAAAGTTTTGTCTTTTCTCATAATTTTTGTGCCAGGCTAAACATCTATGCAGAGTGTATTCTAATAGTGGGTTAACAAGAATATGTGTAACAAAAACATCTTTCCAAAGGATGGCAGAATTGCATTTTTAAAAACTCTGTTTTCATAGGAGGGAAGCAAGATTACTTGTAGAATAAACAGTTCTGTTTTACAGTGTAGGGTTTTCAGCACTGATATGCCTTCTTTTATATCATTGACATAGTTTCTCACTAGATCTATCCTATATGATATGGAAAGTTTGCTTGCAGATGAGCAAGAAGGACTTTTATAACGAACAATGCATCTTCTAGAGGATTATCATTATAATTATAATAGTATTTTCTTTGCTTTTTGCACAGGTGTCAATATTGGGAAACCACTGGAGGGTGTGCGAATCCTTGATCTAACAAGGTTTGTCTTTCCTTTGACTGTAGTTCAAGAATTGTAGTTCAAAAACTGCTTGGTTTGGGACAAAAAAAATTTTTTTTTAATGCTTGCAGAGTACTTGCTGGACCATTTGCTACCATGAATTTAGGAGACCTTGGAGCTGAAGTAATTAAAGTAGAAAAACCAGGTAAAGTGTTTTTGTTTGCTGCTTTTGTATGTTGAGTCCTTTCGGCATTCTCATGTTCCTCTCAGTTAGAGATACAGTGGGTTGTTAGTATCCATGGGGGTTTGGTTCCAGGACCAAGGCTACCAAAAAAAGGCAGATGATCAAGTCCCTGTTAATGAAATGGTGGAAGACAGCAGTGGTGGCAGTGGTGGTAAGCCCTGGTTGGCAGGCGTGCCATAAGGCAAGTGTTCTTCAGCTTCCCATGCCTCTGATAATAAGAAACTGCAGAAATAATATATTAAAAAAATACTATACCTGGAATCCAGGCTCTGCTGAGGAGTGGTCCCAGGGCAGGAGCAGAGGCAATGGTGAGACCGAGGTACTAGGTGCACATTCTTAGGCCTTGTGAACTGGGCGGCTGCTGGGCTTCCAAAGGCAGAGGAGAGAAAAACAACACTATCGATACAATACAGTAATATGGTATAGGTTAGTAGCATAGGCAATGGAAAGCCCTGACCAGCAGGCACACTGCAAGGCAACTGTTCTTCATGCCCCCCTGCCTCTGGGAAGCATGCTAGCTGCCTACTTCTGCCTTGTGTGCCAACATCATGTTGGCAACTTCCATGTGTATAAGTCCCTTTTTGGATAGGGCACAGAGGGCTATTCTGTTGCCCTTGTGCTTTCTCCAAGACCTCCTGCACCTAACAGCCTCAAGCTTTAAGAAAAGTGGTGGTGGTGGTAGTAGTAAGTCCAAGCTGGCAGGTATGTCATGAAGCATGCATTCTTCATGCTTCTGTACCGCGAGGGAGCACACCAGCCACCTGCCTCTGCCTCTGGAATGAAAAAACAGAAGAGCCACGCGAGGACTTCAACCTGCTGTCTGTTCCAAAGGCAGAAGCTGGTGGCTGGTATGCTCCCTAAAGCCGGGGGGAACACAAATAATGCTTGCCTTATATGTGCTGCTGGCCAGGGCCTCCTACTACCTATGTTGTCAATCTACACTATGCTACTCTATGGAATCTTTTAAAAAATATACTGTATTTTGTAAGTTTGTAAATGTAAATGTAAAAAAATTACATTTTGTAAATGTAACATAACCAAACAAAACTAATAAAAAAGAAAATTCAAATTACATCATCCTCTATGTTTCCAATAACAAACACACAACAAAAAACATACATAACACTACATAATATTTTTTTTAAAAAAAACCTCTTTATGAAGGGCCCACCTCAAAATGCAGGATTTTTCCCCATCTTGTTCATATATAGAAGAAAAGGTTTCCAGATGAGACTTCTATAGAAGACATCCCTTATAATAGAGGACATCTGATGGCCCTATAAGTGACAAACTTCCTGGTCTTCAAATAAAAGAGATCACTTACAGTAATGGATACCTAGCATCTCTACTTGTACCCCTTCTTCTCCTGAGCGCTCCTACATGCTGCCAAACCTCTTCTTCCTGGCTTCCCATATATTCTTCTGGCCTCCATCTCTTGTCGCCTTGTTTATTCACACAGTTGATACTGCTGTTCCTCCTTGCAGCTTTACTTTCCAGGGCCTTATAAAATCATTTGTTCATTTGCACAACAGTTTATGCTCAACTGGCACTTGCCTATTTGTATGGCAGCTAATGTACCTTGTTGCCACTACTGGCTGTATAAAACCAGCAGGACCAGGTCAATGTTTTTTTATTTTTATTTTAATCGTTGAAAAAATTACAGAAGAAAAACAAAAACAAAAAAAATCTAAAATAATAATACAGCATTTGTTAATTGCAAGATCTGTGTACGAATTCAATATCAGCGGGTCAAAATATTATATGATTGTTTTCTAGTTGTAAATGGTTTAAAGTGGGTTAATCTAAAAGTTCAGATGTTCCAGAGGTTCAAATGATGTGATTTCAAATCTTCTATATATGATAAATGGATACCAGATTGAAGAAATTTGTCTCCGTCAATTTGTCCCTTTGATGCTTTTATCTGATATGTTAATTTTTCCACAAGAGCAATGGACTATACTGTCTTTATCTGGGAAGAAAAAGAGATCCCAATTATGATTTTACAATGCCTGGCAGTTTCCAGGTGTGCTGCTGTCAAAAGAACTGAAATCAAATCTTTAAGAGATAAATTAGGTCCTTTGAAGAGAGAGGAGGAGAGCCTCGCAGTAACAAGATATTTGATTCAACATGTTCAACAAAAATTTTGAAACATAATTCCAAATTTGTTTAACGTTTTTGGATTGTAACCACATATGAAAAATAGATCCTTTATTCTTACAACCCATCGAACATTATGGGGAGACTGAGCAGATCATTTTAGAAAGTTTCAGTGGGGTAAAGTACCAATTTTATAATAGTTCACAAAAATATTCTCTAATTGACACTGAAATAAATTTAAATGGTGGTAAGTTTCACAATCATTCCCACTGTATTTCAGGAATTTGAGTATTCGATTCATGTTACCACCAGGGTCTCAGCCCTGACCACATATCATATGAGAGCTCTATGAGATTTGTAGATCGTTGAGACAACTCCACTAGATTGCAACTCTGCTATTATACTTAGGTCTTCAAAAAATGCGTAACAGATCTAGGAGGTCCTTCTTTTTTATATATGTAAACTTAGAAAAAATAAAGTACTTGGTATACTTGAAACCACGGCCATTTCTGCACTAGACTGTTATAGTGCTATTATTCCACTTTCAACATCTTATGGAATCCTGGAGTTTGCAGTTTTGGGAGGGGCCGCCTGGCTCCTCCTGAAACTGCAAACCCCAGGATTCCATAGGATGTTGAAAGTGGAATAATACCGCTATAACAGTCTAGTGCGGAAATGGCTCATGTATAATTCATTGTGGAGGGGTGGGGCAGACCTGCTTTCTTTTCACAAACTGGAGAGCCTGGCTGCCTCCCAGCCTCTCTCTAGCTCCCTGCTCCTCCACCTTATACAACCCTTGCTTTCCCTTTGCAAATCCACTACCATAGTGAGTAAGAGGTAAACCTCTCAGGTCTTATCCAAAAGGATTTGATAATTTGTGGTAGCACGTTTCCGTAAAACTAAAACCAATGAAAAAGTACTCTGCTAAGCAGAATTTATAAAAATAGGCTGTAGTCTTTATCAAAATAACAAACAGGGAAAAGGTATTGGATATTACAAGTATATACTAGCAAAATGGAACTTCCAAAATGTCTAACCAGATTCCTCAGCTCCACTCAGTATTCAGGTACAAAGTTTTCATACCCACTTAGACTTCTCCTCAAAGTCCTAATCTCTAAGTCAGGAGCTCGCTTTCTGATCCACTCAGAAATGATTTGGTCTCTCCTCTGCCTCTCAGTAGACCTCTAAGAAAACCAAACTCTTATCCAGCAAAATCCTCCGTTCTTTCTCCCTGAAGGAATCTGCCTCAAAAAAGCAACTCATTCCCTTATATAGAGCTCCTCCCCAGAAGTTCAGCCTCTCCTATGCACCAATGGGCTGAGTTCCTCTCTTATCTGGAACCCCTTGGGACCCTTGGCAACCTGCTACTACGGTCGGCCTGCTTCTCAGTTTTACTCCACTCCCCACGCTCCATCACATTCATATCTTGTCATTTGTTTTTAATATATTGCTAACTCTCTTGGTCTTCCTCTACAAAATTAGTCTCTAACAGTACATAATCCATGTTCCTTCCAATACTGGAACTGCCCTATTTTATCTTTACAGTTGAAACGGTAATGAAATGAGCAAATAATGGGAGGATTCTGGGGCTAGATATGTCTTCCATTTTTGCCAAATGAGTAAAGAACTTTTTAAGAAAAGGTTAGTAAGTTTGTTCTGTTTTATAGTGTTTAGCACAAATAGGGTAAATTTTCATTATACTCTTCATCACTGTCCATCTCTAACTTTACCCAGTGTTAGAGTATCTTATCTGATGAAATAAAGTAATTGTCATAGTTGGAATGCATCATAATATATTTTAAAATTAGGTATTGCCAGCCCACCTGAATCTGCCAAATTGTTTTTGAGAAACTGTTTCTTTTTCTGCCTATAATGTATTTATCAATTAGTTTTTGAATTTCAGAAAAGTTTGCTGAGCTTAGAGGTAAGGGAATGTTCTGGAATAAGGACAATAATTTTGGGAGTATTTGCATTTTTATTGCTGCAGTTCTCCCTAGTATTGATAGTTTTAAGTCTGACCATTTATTCAATTTTTGTCTTAATGGATGAAAGACTGGCAAATAATTTCTCCTCATTAGCTGATTCCAGTTAAATATTTAAAACTGGAATAACTAAGAGTTGAGCAGATTTAGAAACACTGACACAGAATAATTTGGATTTTTTGCAGTTTAATGTGATATTTTTGGACTTTCCATTTCTTTGTATTTCTTTAAAAGAATATTACTGTTCTGAAGCAATAATTTTCTAACCCGGTCTCATAGCTGCTGTTTTGTTTCTCTGCTATGGATAACATTGCAGTAGGGACTGGGATGAAATCCTAATAAATATGAATACATAAATCTCCTATGCATGTCTACTTCAATCTAAAGCTAACTTGTATGTCTATGTAAAACATTCAAGTGCTATCTGTAGCATGTACCTAAGGCAAGGAAATGTTGTATTCATCCTTCCAAACAGATTTCATTTTGTTCTGGAAATTAAATTTCTGCAGGAAGCCTCTGCCTTTCAGTGCCCCCTTATCTGCCAACTTACTTTTTTGACACTTTCAAAGTAAGGACAAATTCCGTTAATTCAATGTGGGGTCTGGTTTTTTTTGTCAGTTCTTGCTTGGGACTACTCGCATGTGCATATAGTCCCAAGTCTTGCCTGCAGAAAGTGGATTCCCTGGTTCAATTAATGGAACTCATCTATGTTGCAAGCATCAAAACAGTGGGCTCCCATCAGTTCTTCTTGCCTGCGGAGGCTTGCTTGGGACCATGCCTGTGCTGCTTGCAAAGTGAGCTCAGAGGGGAGAAAAAGGTGCCAAGGTACCTGAGAGACTTTACAAGCAGTGCATATGTGCAGTCTGTTAGTTCCAAGGAAGCCTACCTAGGTGTTTCATGTTCCCTACAGTAGATAGGTTCTTTTTGATCATTTTGACCACTTTTTGATCATTTATTTGCCTGGCTCGATTATTTCTTTGCCCTGGATCAGTGATATAGACTCCAGTTGATTGACTCAGACTCAAGTCAGACTTAAGTTGCCTCAGTGACTCGACTCGATTGTTGAGTTAAGGCGGGGTCAATGACCCAGGAAACTAGGGTTCAATCCCCTGCTCTTCCATGGAAACCCACTAGGTGTCTTTGGGCATGTCAGACACTGTCAATCCCAGAAAACCCCATGATAGGTTCACCTTACGGTTGCCATAGGTGAGAAATGGCTGGAAGACACACAAGAACAACAAATACTTGGCTAACGAAAGATTTACAATTCTAATAACAAACCTGATTTCTGTTAGAAGTGATGAAGGAGAACCAATGTGGTGTACTATTTGTAGTACTGAAGTTAGAGCTTGGAGCCCCAGGTTTAAATCCTAGCTTACTAGTTTGGTCTCTGCCTCTCAGCCTAATGGACCTCACAGGAGGAGAAAACATGGTTGATAAGCTAATGCTTATTTATTTTCATTAACTGTAATTCTATTTTGTCATTGTGAACTTTTTTCTGTGAACCACTCTGAGAAGACTTTACTTAAAAAGGTGTCAAACTGTTTAAACATAAGTATGAAGAAGAGTGAGGTTAAAAGTGTAACAAATAATAGTTTCTTGGCAGAGATTATTTTGCTGTTCTAGAACTAATAATAAACTTCCTCTTTGCTGTATATAAGAAGTTTTATGCATATTTCTGCATGTTAAAGGATGCTTGAATAAAAGTTAGGTCCTTTCCTTTATTTCTCAAAAACAGATGATACACTTAATAATTTTGAGCATACTTTTATGTTTTCTTCTTTAAGATATATGCTATAGCATACACCAAAGATAAGAAATGACAAGCCATAATTTTAGATACTTGCTCTCTGTTAACCTGACTTCAGTAACTATAGTTCAAACTTAATGATAAATGTTAGTTTTAGAAATATGTATTTAAACTGATGTCAGTGATACAGGATGTTGGATATTGTTTTTGAGCCTTATGAGCTGATAGACCTGGATTTTTGCTCTGTTCTACCAGAAACATTTTCTGTGCACTATTTAACTTTCCAGGCAAGCTAGTATTGCCAAAACATGCATGTGACTTTTGGAAGGAAACTGCACCACTGATTTTTACTTGTTACATCTGTCTTTAGTGAAGCTTCTTGTACAGGCATGTTAATTGCTCATATGTAACCTATTGGTGCTCCAGATGTCTAACTGGTCGCTGTGGGCACTTATCTGTTTCTGTTACTGCAACGGAATGTCTATGCAAAGGCTCATGCGTTTGAGAATAGGCAGATAAATCAAAGCTTGGGAAAGTTACTTTTGCAGTACACTGATCATGTTGACTGGAGAATTCTTGTAGTCTGAGAAAGTAATGTCTCCAAGATGTGGTCTGTTATCTATGTATATTCCCTGTCATGGATGTAAGGATTCATCTACATGTTTGTTAGGGGCTGGTGAGGGAAGTGTATGGTAGAGGCCTCTTGGGATTGTATTGTTTCAGAATGAAGTTGCAGATTTTACTTACAAAAACCTGTAGTACTGGGGTAAGAGAGAAGATCTTCTAGTGCACCTTCCTCTTTGTGGTACAAAGGTTGATTTGTATAACAGGATGTTTGTGTCCGATATTTTAGGCTATGAAAATATTTATTCACACACATAAACACCCACTCTGAAGTGAACAAGATGCCTGTATCTACAGCCTAATGTAGCCTTAGTCCTTGTTCTCTGTGCAAAAACACAACTTTGTTATATGAGAAAATAAAAAGATTATCTCTACACCAGCCTCCATGATTCAGGGGTTAGGAACAAGGGAATCCAAGTGAAAGGATCAGAGAGACATCCAGATAAGCCTGACTGCCTGGTAGGCACAATGCTGTGCTTTTCTATAGTTAAAGTAGGTGCTAACATGGTCCAGTCTGAGGAAGCCCTGAGCAAGATGCCTTCTGAGACTCTCTGTCTACCTGTGTACCACATCACCAGCCATCTTTCTTCCCCGATTGCTTTCTTTCTTGGATGCTCCACCAATTCCTTCCAGCCATCTTGTCTTTGCTCACTAGAAAGCAGTTCTCTTCTCTCTCTCTCTTTTAAGTACCAGAACCAGTGTCCCTTAGAGTCCGTCCAGTCCTAACGGAACCATGTTGGGCAGATCTAGGGTTTCTTACTTGTCAGCAAGTAGCCCATTTACATTTACAAGGCGGCAACCCAGTATCATGTGGGTGAGTTTACTGCAGCACAGGGGGACTTAGGAAAAAAATAATCATATGTCATGATGTGTGTGACTAGATGGATTGCTGAACTACACTGATAAACAAGAGTCAAAATTTAAAAAAATACACACACATTCACATCTCTCATTTGGTTGCTAGCAAACTGAAAAAAGTCCAGATTTGGAGTAGAGGACGCCCTTTGTTCCTTTATCAAAACACCAAATCCCTATTTCTGATTTATTCTTATCTTTTTAAAAAACTATAAGTAACATAAACATGCATACTGAATTTCCTATAATGTGTGCTTGTACACTGTAAATCACGTGGTGCATAATTTAAGGCAGATGCAGGAATTTTTTCCTTGATCTATTTTTTGTTTTTATGTCTTTGTTCTCAGGAGAATATATATCTACATGTGTGTGTGTGTACACACACACACACACACACACACATAATATATGTATCACCTATTTCCTGACATGAGACTCAAGGCAACTTACAACAAAGATAGAAGATAAAACTTTAAAAACCTCATGTTGTTATTGTTGTTAACTGCTGGCAAGTCTATTTTGACTTACGGCATCCCTATGAACGACAGACCCCCACATCTTCCTATCATCGACAGCCCTGCTCAGGTCTTGTAGATTCTGGGCCATGGCTTCTTTGACTGAATCCATCCATCTCTAATGTGGTCCTCCTCTTTTCACACTGTTTTCTGCCTTACCAAGCATTATTGTTTTTTCTAGTGAGTCATGTTTTCTTATGACATGGCCAAAGTGCACCAATTTCAGTTTAGTCATTTTGGCTTCTAAGGAGAATTCAGGCTTGATTTGCTTGAGGACCTCCTCCTCCTCCTCCTCCTTTAGCAGTCCAGTGTATCTGTAGACCTCTTCTCCAGCACCTCTTTTCACATGAGTTGATCTTCTTCCTACCAGCTTTCTTCCCTGGCAGCTTGTACAATCATACAAACAAATTGGAAATATGGTGGCATAGACAATCCTAACTTTCATATTCAGAGATATGTCTTTACCCTTCGGGATCTGTCTAGTTTCTTCATGGCTGCCCAAGTCCTAGCCTTCTTCTAATTTCTTGACTGTAGTTACCATTCTGAATAATGACTGAGTCAAGGTATGAAAAATCCTGAACTATTTCAATGTCTTCATTATCTGCTTTAACGTTTTGTCAATCATCTTGAGCCTTATTTTTGTTTTTTTAATGGTCAACTTTGAACCTGCCTTTGCACTTTCTTCCTTGACTTTCTTCAATAATTGCCAAGTCTGCTATTTTCTTCTACTAGTATGGTGTCATCTGAGTATCTTAAATTGCTGTTGTTACTTCCTCTGATTTTCACTCATCCTTTCTCCAATTTTAATCCAGCTGTATGTATGATATGTTTAGCATACTAATTAAACAGATAGGGTGATAAAATGCCTGACTTCCTCACCAAATGGAAACCATTCCGTTGTCCTTATCCTATCTAGACTCTTGTCCTGAGCACAGGATAATCAAATATTGTGGCACACCCATTTCTTTAAGAGCAAGCCATCATTTTTCATAAGCAACACAATCAAAGGCTTTGCTATAATCTATAAAGCATAATCTGATTTTCTTCTGAAATTATTTGGTGCACTTCTTTATTCAACATAAATTTGCAATATTTTCCCTAGTGCCTCTTCCTTTCCTGAATCCAGTTGGCACATCTGGCGTTTCTCACTCCGTATATGTTTAAAGTCTTTGTTGTACAATTTTGAACATCACTCGGTTTACAGGGAGATTAATGCAATGTTCCTATGGTTGCTGCAGTTGCTGTGTCCCTTTATCCAGGACTGGAATTTGTATTGCACATTTCCCTTTGTAGGATATTCTTTTGTTTTCCATATTTTTGACCTATTTTGGTTAGAGCTTGATTAGATTCTGTTTCTGTAGATTGATGCAGTTTCATTCATCTGTTCTTGGAGATTTATTTCTCCAAACTGCTCTGAGTGCAGCTTCCACTTTGCTTTCTAATATTGTAGAATATGGTTCTTCACATGGCTGTTCCTTGAATGAACCTGACATACTTTCATCTTTTATAGAGTTCTTCAGTATGTTGTTTCCATCATCATATAATATGTTCCCCCGCTGGTCATAAACCACTCTTGGTTTAAATTTCCCTTTGATTTCTCAGATCTTGTAGAAAAGCTCTCTTGTTCTTCCTTTTTTTTTAACCTTCAATTTTTCTGAATTGATTAGTATAATAGTTGGCTGTGGGAGCTTGCTGTACTCAGTACACTTTGGTTTAATTCTAAAGCTGTAAACGGAAGCCTTTTGGAGATCTATGCTACAAGACTACCATCTTGTGGTCAGTTATAGAACTGCAACTATAAATTTGTGTGTTTTTTGGCCTTAAAATGAACACTAGATTTAAAACCAAAGCATCTGAAGGAAGAAGAGTATCAACTAGAGTTGCCCTCAACCCCAACAGATATGTCACAGAAAGTGCTAAAAGAGCTGACACTGACCTGATTGGAAGTGTGAAAAATGGGAAAGAATTAAAGTAAGAATTTAGATGTAAATTTAAAGAAGTGAAACAATTATTGGTCAAGTGACAGCGGAATCGAGGAAATAAATGAAAAAAAGTGCAAACTTTTGTAAGAAAAGACGCAAAAATGGACAGAGATAGGGAAATGGATCCCCTCCCCCCCATATTTAGGTCAATCAGAGAGCAACCTAATGAGTACATTAGGAAATGGTTGGCTTATAAATTGAGAAAAAAGAAGAAAAGGAAAGTGATATTAAAATTACAAGAGAGCAAGGTAACCATAACTGATAACATTAAGACTCAGAACATTTTTCACGGGTATTACTTTTCTTTCTTTTAAACAACAAGAGGTTCCCTTGGAGAAAGTGGATGAATACTTATCTATACAGAATTTACCAAAGATTACAAACTACTGGAAACAGATTCTGATTGCACCAATAATATTAATAGAGGTTTTTGATTAAAATTGGTAAAACTCTAGGGCTGAGTGGCCTTTCACTTGTTTACAATAAATGTTTTCACGATACATTGTTATCACCATTACAACAGATGTTCAGTTCTGACCTTTAGAATAGGATGATTCATGATAGTTGGAAAGAAGCAAATACAGTGTTAATATTGAAACAGAATCAAGTTTTGACCCTGACAAAGAACTATGGGCTAATATCATTACTGAATAATAATTATAAAATATTTACAATGATTTCAGCAGAAAGGTTGAAAATAATTCTCCAGGTTTTTATATATGGAGATTTTTACCTAAAAGACAGCTTCAAGATAACGTTAGAAATATACTAGACGTTTTAGAATATTTATAGAGACACAATGGGAAATGGCACTGGTTTTTTTAGATGCCGAAAAAGTATATGATAATTTGATTTGGGTCTTTAGAGTGCTTGAGGAGATGAATTTGGGGGATAATTTCACTAAATGGGTTAAGACAATTTATAGCCAACAGACAGCATAAATAACAGTTAATGGAGAATTAAAATCATGTGAAATTCAAAAGGGAATAAGACACAGATGCTTTTTGTCACCATTTTTGTTTGTTTTGGTACTTGAGATATAAGACAAGGTGAGAGAATTGCAGGCCTAATTTTTTTAAAAGACACACACACACACACACACACAAAGTCCATTTGCCAATAGTTTATTAATTGCATTGGAAATCTCTTTGGAATGTATAGATTCATTAATGTCAAGATTAAAAGAATTTGGTGATTTAGTAGGTTTTAGGATCCATAAACAAAAGACGATATTTACAAAAATAGAGGAAATGAGCATCAACTAAAATTAGGAATGTATAGTTTTAGAATTAAAAAAATGAAGATTAAATATCAAGACATTACTATGACAAATATGAATTGTATGTTATTTCAGAGTAATTATGTTAAAGCATGGAATGAAATTAAGGAGGATTTGTAAAGATGGAAAAAAATAAATTTGTCATTGTTTCAGTAATAAATTTCAGTAATAAAGATGAATGTTTTGCCTAGAATGTTGTTTCTATTCCAGACAGTACTGGGCTTGACTAATGATGTGCCATTTAAGCAATGATAGAAGGATCTGTCTGAGTTTAAAGGGCAAGGCAAAAAACCAGGAGTTAAACACAGGAGGTTTGGGTTTATTGGACATAAAACAGTATTCTGCTGCATGGTGTTTACTTTCGTTGAAAGAATGGATTGCGCTGAGTAATCAAAGGCTATTGGACCTAGAAGGGCATGCCTTGAGGTTTGGATGGCATGGATAACAATGGTATGATAAAATTAAAGTGAATGTGAATTTTAATAATCAATTTATGAGATGTGCCTTATTGGGAATGTGGAATAGGTATAGAGGCACAGGAGGCCTCTATAGAAAAGAGATAATAGGCGAAGAAAGATGGTTAATGTATCAAGACTGACTAGAGAATTACCAAGAATACAAAGTTAAGAGAGAAGAACAGTTGCTAGAGAGAGAGATACTTTTCAGTGGCTTTCTTACTGACAGTTAGTTGAAAAGTTCAAGATGAATAAAAAGAACTGTGGTTCTGAAAACTATAAATCTGAGTTTGAAATTCAGCTATGTACAGCTGATGAACATGTGATTGGTAGAATGCATGAACTTATGCCAAAATTTGATATGGAGAAGGAACAAGTTAAAGATTGCATGATAATGTGATCAGAATTTGGAATATCACATACAAATGGAACAATGAAAAAAAATGTTGGGATGCCCTCCATATAGAGTAATGGGATATGTAGTCAAGTGAAATATATTAGGAGGCTTGTAGCAGTAGAAGCAGTAGATGCCAGGGAGTGTTATATAAACAATGCCTAAAACTAATAGGAATGTACTGATAACCGTGATGTTACCCTGTGTACTGGGGGTCCTGGGAGGGACACCAAAATGTGCTCAACTAAAGGTGGGGAAAATTAGCTCAGAGCACTGCTTAGCGTTATGAGAGGCAGGCTAACGTAACGAGATCTTGAACCCTATGTCTACGGGGTCGGGTCGAGTCAAGGAGAACACAGAAGTTGAAATAATAAATGATATTTATTAAATACAAGCAAAACAGTGTATGTGACACACTCATACAAGATAACTAAAGAAAATAAAGGTTGGAGTGGTATAGAGGGATTTTTAGAGGGATTGGTGGTTTGGGTGATACTTCACCTGTCCTGAAGCCCAGAAAAATAGAGAGCGAAGTTGGGGTGCGATGTAGCTCAGCACGTGGAGCTGAGGGGAGGCTTGCTGGGCAAAGTGACAGCAAGGCGGGATGAAACTCGGGAGCGATCCGAGGAAGGTCTTGGAAGCAAGGGTTTTTATAAGGAGAGTTGTGACTGCAGGCTATGCTGTACTTGGGGGAAAACAATAGATTTGGAGTTGGAGACAAAGCCTCCGAAAGGTCAGAATCTGAATGATTGAGTTATTGTAGCGGTTCTCAATAGAGTAGCCAGTATGCAAATGCAGAGTACTTGGGTATTGCATAGTTTACCCATCAAGGTGCCATCGCGGGGCAGAGGCTCTTTTGTAAGTGGCATGCGTACTTAATTAGAGTACTTGCCTGGAGGTCTCCTAAAGCAGTGAGTCAGCTATTTCTGGCCTGCCTGTATTGTATTAGGAATATTATGGCAATTAACGGCTGAGCTTGTTTACGTGCTTGTCCGGTGGCCTCGCAAGCATGTGGAGAGGAATAGAGAAGGGAAGCCGAATTATGATATCAAGAGGATATCTTTTAATATCCTCAAAGCTCGGACTAGCCAGGGCAGTAACAGTGGCTTGGCTTTCAAGGTCTCTTAGCAGAGGGGAGGAAATGCAGGGAATATTAAACTCATGTACTTTTGCTTTGCCTTCAGTCTCCTCTCTAAAGTCATTACATGTACTTCACTCCAAATAAATGGTGCTTTATGCATTGTACTATTTGTGTGTATGGATTCAGTTCCTGACAAAACATGTCATCAAAGGGGTTGAAATTTATATTATGTTATGATCTCAAAGAGAATTTTTATAAAATGATGTATCATTGGTACATGACCCCAGAGATGTTGGCTAGAATGTAAAAAGATGTTTCAAACTTTGTTGGAAGTATGTACAGCGTGAACGGACATTTTATTGTATGTGGGAGACATATGAAAAACCTAAAATGTTCAAGGAGTCCAACTGCATACTCTTATTCAGAGGATTTTAAAGATGACTATACAATTGAAACTAGAACCCTTTCTTTGGGGACTTGTAGAAGAACTGGGAAGGAGAAATGGAAGACTGCTACAGTATATGGCTGTAGAAACACGGTTATATACACAAAGATGGAAGAATTCAACATTACCAACAACAGAGAACCAGCTGTTAAAATGGAAATATTTAGCAGAAATGGACAAATTACATGCTTTGATTACAGAGAAACAACTAGTGACATTTTTAAAGGACTGGGAGTTCCTGACTGACTTTTAGAAAGAAAGAGAAAATGTGGTGATAACTAGGTTTGGGAAGTTAATAGGATTATTTTATCGGAACAAATACAGTAGGTTATTTTTAAAGTGGGAGGTAAGGTCATAATATTTCGGTTTATAACCACTGAGAAGAAAATTGGAAGTCATCTTTCCATTTATGTATATTTTCTTTATATTTCTTGTGCTTTATCTACTTATCTTTTTCCTTCTTACTGCAACTGTTTTTCTTTAAAATGGTTGTATCTTTTAATGACTTCAGAAAAAAATCTTAATAAAAATTTAAAAACTTCGTGATCAAAAAGTTCAAACACAATTAAAGAAGCGTTCATATTAAAAACAGCGTTAATTTTTAAAAGTATAAAACAATTTTAAAAGGTAACATGTATGAGGCTGAGCAGAGATTATTTTCCTTACAAAGAGAGATTTCAGTCCAATCCTAAATGTGTTTACTAAGAAATAGGGCCCAATTAACTCAGTACATTTAAGCTAAAATAATAGACATTCTTACTAGGGATTAGGCCTCACTGTACAACCAAATAAGCATGCATAGGTCTGTGGTCTTTGGTAAATACATAGGATTGCAGCCAAAGTCAGATAAGAGGCAGCAGCAGAGACAAATTTAAATGTTAGCATGGTAAGAAACTAGACCCCACTTTGATCTTGGAAGTGAAGCAAGGTCAGCCCTGGTTAGCATTTGGATGGGAGACCGCCAACGAACACCAGATGCTATAGGCTATATTTCAGAGGAAGGATCTGGCAAAACCACCTCTGAGTATTATTTGCCTAAGAAAACCGTGTGAAATTCATGGGGTCATCGTATCTTGACAGGTGACTTGAATGTGCATGCCTGTGCACGCGCACACACACATGCAAGAAACTAGGCTGTTGTGCTTGCACTGTGGTACTCAGACAATGCACAAGTCACATTGAGTTCAGTGGATCTTATTCATAGGTAAGTGAGCATAGGATTTTTCAGCAAAGTGGTACCCTAAGAGATTTTGCATATAAGATAATGAGCTAAAACAAAGACTGCAAAAAATATAATTGAAATGTTATACTAACAATTAACTCCAATGAAAATAGGCTACAGTCAAGATGTGACTGGGACACTTTGAAATGTCAGTGTGTCCTTTAGTATTTATTTTAACTTTACTTGTTTATTAGCTTTATATCCCACCTCCTAGCTCACAAAATGATATTCATGGCAGCAGCTGCATATGTATATGGGCCTTCAAATCACCTGTCAAATTATGGCAACTTCATCAATTTCAAGTGGTTTTCATAGGCAAGGAGAATGCAGAGGTGGTTTGCTACTGCCTTCCTCTGAATATAGTGTACAACACCTGGTATTCTCTGGCAGGCTCTGTTCTAAGTACTAACCAAGCCTGACCCTATTTAGCTTCTATGATCGGACAGTATCTTGTGCCTTCATGGTATTTAAGAATACAATAGACCGCTGGACTAATATCCACAGTTTCACTTACCCGCAATCTATATATTTTAATATATATATTTCCCCCCCTCACCTGCTCCCCCATGGAAGAGAGATTAGCCAAAGGGAAGACTTGTATGTTGGAGTGCAGCTTGTTCCCCTCAACTGCCAGGGCCAGCTGGAGGGCGAAGAGCCACAGGGCAAATGCCTGGGGCTCCAAGCCAGGCTCCTTCCTCATCTTTTCACCTTCTTCTTTGTGCCAGGCTGCCAGTTCCTACAGAGTCACTGCACTGAATGCTCCACCAGCAAAGGCAAATAGGGACCAGGCTGCCCGCACTGAGCTCCTGAAAGTAGCCTCCTCCCTGGGCATCAAATCTGGCAGGAAGCCCAACTGCATAGAGTCATGTCCCTCTCTTGGCTGAGGAAGGAGTCCCTTCTTCCTTGGCAGAGAGAAGTGTGGGAAGCCTGGCTGTGTGGAGTCACACACCTCTCTCAGCCAAGGAAGGAGATGGACAGTCTTTCCTCAGCCAAGAGAGGTGCAAGAAGCCTGGCTGCATGGAGCCGTATGCATCTCTCAACCAGGAAGGAGGCAGGCACTCTCTCTTCAGCCAAGAGAGGCACATGACTGTGCAGCCAGGCCTCCCACTGGATTTGGGACTCAAGGGGGAAGTTACTAGCCAAGCTCAGTTGCAAAAAGAGGCAGGCAGGAAGGAGGAGCTGGTTGATGGTGCTTCCTCCCTCCCTCGCCACCTTCCCTGGCCTGGGGGTGAAAGTAGAGCATTCACTATTATCCAGGTTTTTCATTATTCATGGTAAGTCTGGAAACATATCCTCTGTGGATATGGGAGACCTGGTTTCACCAAGCTTGGTAACTGGAATTTAAGAGACAAGTAACAAAAAGAGCAGATTCACTGCATCTCAAACGATACTTCCTGAGTTTTTTTCCCATGGTTTTCTTCAGTTCTCTTTTTTATGAAAAAAGATGTCAAAATTTGGTTGTGATAAGAAGAAACTCTAAAGGCCTCCCATCCCCTTTAGCACAAATTATTCTCACTGTAATCCTGCAAGTCAGCCTTCCCCAACCTTGTGTCCTCTATGTGTGTTGGATTGCAAATACCATAGCCTCCATGAGTGGCTGAGAGGTTCTGGGATCTGCAGTGTAAAAACTTCTGGAGGGTACCAGCCTGGGAAAGTTTTGCCTAAGCATTCATAAGTAAAATGCATTACAGTGAGATGTGCTAATTGCCAGAGAAAATATGCCTGGGAGTTTACAGATGTCCCTTTAACACTCTTTACATGTTGGGAGTGCCTTTCTGTCTGTTGCCTCGTTGCTCTTTGCCAGTAAGAGAGAAGGGAAGGTGGAGTGACCGAGTGGGCAGGAGAGAGCAGTCTTACCATTAGGCAGAGTGAAACTGATGCCTTAGGTGTCAGGAAAGGGTATCAGACTGTTTTTTTTTTTAAATATTTTTCTTAAATTTTAAAATAATAATAAAAAAAGAAATAATCCCCCTTTCCCCACTTCCTTCTTTTTTCCAATTGTATCTGCTTGTTTATCTTAATACATACATATTTTTAACTTTACTATGGTCTTACATTGTTACTTTTACTTTGCTACATTGCTGCTTAGTACGTATCTTATACATTGTTTGTTATTTCTTTATCCATTTCAAAACTTCTCCCCATTCCCTTTCAAAGTTCTGGATAGGCTTATTTCTCAATAAAAATGTTAACTTTTCTGTTTCTACCATAACCTTAAGTTTCCATTCTTTACATATTCCCTTTTTTTTCAATATCGCGCATATGTCAATCTTGCAGCAGTTATCATATATAACAATATCTTCTGATGGCTTCTTTTTTCTCTTCGTTGTCCTAACATGTTTAACAAATAAAATTCTGGCTTCATTTCAAAATTAAAACTATAAATTCCTTGAATTTCATCATGGATTTCTTTCCAAAATTTCCTTGCTATCTTACAGGTCCACCACATATGAAAAAAGGACCCCACCTTTTCATCACATTTCCAACATCTTGCATTTCCCTTTTTTGTTATTTTTTGCAATCTCTCAGGTGTCATATACCATCTATAAAGCATTTCGTAAAAAATTTCTCTCAATTTTAAATTTGGTGTAAATTTTATATCTATCTTCCATGCCTTCACCCATGTGTCATACTCTGTAGGATAACCAATGTTTTGTGCCCATCTTATCATATTATCTTTTACAGTCTCGGATTCCATTTCTCTTTGCAACAATATTTTATATAATTTAGAGATTCTCTTTTTCTGGTCCCCTTTCGTCAATACATCTAGTTCATTTTCCTTTTTTCTCAAATCCATATAACTTTTGGTCCATCTTAAATCTCTCTTTTAGTTGTCTCCAAGGGAACCAATTAAATTCATGTCCTAAAGCTTTTAATTCTTCTTCTGTATGCATTCTTAACTTGTCTCCTTCCCATTTCAACAACTCTTGATAAGTCAATAAATTCCCTTGTTTTCTTAGGGCAATTTTGTAAGCTTCTTGGGGGTGAAGTCCACATCAGAAGTCTTCTATAAAATTTATGCTTTATTTGTAACCACACTTTCAATAGTGTCTTTCGAATACAGTGATGATTAAACTCTTTATTTACCGTTGCTTTATCATAGCATAAGTATCTGTGCCAACCAAATCTATTATTTATTCCTTCCACTTCTATTATTGTTGTATTCTCCACTTGAATCCAATCTTTAATTATATCTAAGCAACATGCTTGATAGTAGATTTTCAGTGATGGTACCTCAAATCCTCCTCTCTCCTTTGCATCTTGTAATGTTTTAAATTGTATGCTTGGTTTTTTTCCCTGCCAAATAAATTTCTGTAACTCTTCTTCCCATTCTTTAAAGGTCTTCTCTCTTCCTATTATTGGTAGATTCTGGAAGAGAAACATTAACTTAGATAGTAAGGACATTTTAAAGGCATTTATCCTTCCTAGGAGAGACAAGTTCAAGTGCGTCCATTTTTCCATTTTGCTTTGGATCTCCTTCCATATCTTCAAATAATTGTTATCAAATAACTCTTGATTTTTATTTGTTATTATTATTCCTAGATATTTTTTTTTGTAATTTGATATCCAGATCTTTTTTCCAGATCTGCTTGTTCTTTTTTTTGTTAAATTTAAAGTCATCATCATTGTCTTTTCTCTATTTATCTTATAGCCTGCCATTTGTCCATATTTTTGTAAAATGTTGGTCAACATCTGTATAACTTCTTGTGGTTCCTCCAAAAATATAATTACATCATCGACAAAAGCTTTATATTTTATTTCCTTCTTCATTTTTAAGCCCTTTATCTGTGAATCTTCATTTATTGCAGTCAGTAATACCTCCAGTAAACTATAAACAATAGCGATAATAAAGGGCACCCTTGCCGTACCCCCTTATTAATTTTGAAGCTTGATGTTTTATCTCCGTTTATTATCAACTTCGCTGATTGGTCCTGATATATCATCTCAATCCATTTACAAAAGGTTTCTCCCAGGCCATATTCTTTTAAAGTTCGGTGCATAAAACCCCAGGAAACATTACCAAAAGCTTTTTCTGCATCCAATGCTATAATAGCTATCTTCTTTCCTGGATTTTTATCATAGTTTTCAATCACATTCAGTAATGTTCTGATATTATTCTTCATTTGTCTGTCTGGGAGAAAACCTGTTTGTCCTTCCTGAATCTTGTTCTGTATTGCATATCTCAATTGTTTTGACAATATTGTCGCCAAAATTTTATAGTCTATATTCAGAACAGAGCTTGGTCTATAATTTTTAACTTCTCTTTTATCTTTGTCTTCTTTAGGTATCACGACTATATTTGCTTCTCCCCATGATTGTGGTTTCCCATATTTCTCTATTTCTTGCAAAGTTGCTTGATATGGATAAATTATTTCTTTTACAAATCTTTTATAATACAACGCAGTAAATCCATCTGGTCCTGGTGCCTTTTCCATTTTCAGATCTTTTATTGCCTCTTCTATTTCAATTAATGTTATTGGTTTATTTAACTGTTCCTGTTTCTCCGATGATATTT
Source organism: Cyclura pinguis (assembly GCA_030412105.1). NCBI lineage: Eukaryota > Metazoa > Chordata > Lepidosauria > Squamata > Iguanidae > Cyclura > Cyclura pinguis. The sequence goes on from CM059604.1 coordinate 60,089,599, forward strand.
TTGGGATCTTAATCTTGTTAAAAAATTCCATCCATTTTTCTTCTATTCTGTGTTGAGGATTTTTTTCCTGAAATAATTTTTCAAAATATTCTTTAAACTTCTGTTTTATTTTTCCATGTTGTGTAATCCTCTTCTTCCCATTCTTCAATTCAGCTATTATATTCCTCTCTCTCTTCTTCTTGAGCTCATACGCTAACCATTTCCCAATCTTATTTGCCTGTTCAAAATGAGTTAATTTCAACTGTTTCATCTTCTTCTCTATTTCCTCTAATGAATTCAACGTTATTTCTTTTTGTATTTTCTTTATTTCCACTTGTAATGATTTCTTCATTGGATTTTCTCTAAATTCTTTTTCTTTCTCTTGAAGTTTGATCATCAATTCTTGATATTTCTCTCGCTTTTTCTTGTTCTGGATTTATCTTTTTTGAATAAAAAACCTCTCATTACTACTTTTGATGCATCCCAGACCGCCTTCATCTTCATATCCTCTTTTGCATTTTCTCTAAAGTAATTTTTTAAAACTTCTTTTGCTTGTTGTACTACCTCCTCATCATTTAATAAACTATCATTCAATTGCCGTTGAAATTATTTTACAGTTTCCTGTATTTGCATCATCGTTGGATGATGGTCTGAGATGATCTTGGGCAGTATTTCTACCTTCTTTATCTCTGTTAAGGTATCAGACTGTTTAATGTTGTTGTTATTGTTTGCCTTCAAGTCACTTCCAACTTATGGTGACCTATTGTGGGTTTTCTGATGTTGAAAGTGTGCACCCAAGGTCACCCAGTGGGTTTCCATGGCCTAGCGGGGTTATTACTGTGATGTAAAAATGCTTGCGGAATATTTTGCCTTAGGTGCCTAAACAGGCTGGTTGGTTGTGAGCAGGACAGTGGTGGCAGCAGTAGTGTTATTTGCTACTTGGTCTCTGGAGGGAAAATTTGCTACTCAGTCTCAGTCTTGGGTCTGCCCTGTATCAGCAGGCAAAGAGAATGTCCCACATGTAGGGCCTTTTCACATTAAATTATAGCACTTCTATTCCGTGGCTGTATCCTGTGGAATTCTGGGGTTTGTAGTTTAGTGAGACACTAGGGCTCTCTGGCTGAGAATTCTAAATGCCCCTCTCTCAACTGCAAATCCCAGGATTCCATTGGATGATACAATGGCAGTTAAAGTGGAATCATAGAACTAGCACTATGTAGTGTGAAAGTGTAAGGGCATAATAATTAGGAAAAAATTAATCAATAGCTTAACAGCAGGCACATTGAATTAGGAAAAAGAGCAACGGGTCAGGAAAAATGAGAAGAATGCTTATGCTTACAGCTGGATGCAGATACCTGGAAAATCAGCTTGTAGAACTTAGAATAACAGGAAGCTAAGTAAGGTAATGATAGAAAAAAGAGATAACTAACTGAGTAGGCTCAACAGGTGTGAAAGAGAGGTAGACTTTGTGGGTTGCAGCATCTGGAGTAGGCTAAACTAGGCCAAGGGGAGGAGAATGACAACAAGAGATGAACTTTGGTGACCGAGAGCCTCATAAAGCTTCATTTTAATATTAAAAATCACACCCCTAGGGTGGGGTGTGGTATTATAATTTGGGACTGCCTATATGGACATGTGCAGTGCTTGTATGCTGACATAATAATGTATTCATGACATAGTTCCTATATGTATGTATTCGGATTAGCCAATAATTAGCATTTCTTGCTTCTGTAATGGGTGCTTAGCAGGGTATAAAGTTACTCGTATGTAGCCATTTTCTTTGGAGTCGTATATTTTTAGTGCCTGATGCACAACTGCTCCCCTTTTGTAGAAGAGAAAAATAAATTCCTTTCAATTTTGCTGCTAATCCACTTGTGGTCTAAATTCATGCGATAACAAAAGGACCTCTAATCTGTAATCTTTTAAAAGTACTAGCACAATCTCCTTACCACTTTGACTTCCTGGGAAAAATCTGTTCTCTCTTTCCTTCCCTTTCCAAAGATTGTGAAGGAAAGGAAGAAGAACACTCCTATGTGAGTCTCTGTCTCCATTAGATTTTTATCATTTTTTTCTGTGATAGATAAAATTAGAAACCTTGATAATGAAGATGTTAGAAAGTAAACTGGAAATAAGCACATGATATATGACGGAGTTTGAACTGCTGTACAGGACACTGTTGGAAGTATACTTACATAGGCTATTATCATTTACAGGAACTGGGGATGATACAAGATCATGGGGACCACCTTTTGTTGGAAATGAAAGTGTTTATTTTCTCAGTGTAAACAGAAATAAAAAGGTAAAAATGTCCTGCTGCTACTTTTAATTGTTTTTAAAGTACCATATGTTTTTCCTCCATATCACATATCACATATAACATTGACATTAACAGACATTAAATATGGGATGCAGCAATTCTGTAAACAAGAATTGGATTAGTGAGTTTTTATCAGTAATGAATAAATAGGAATATGTTGTAATATTGTATTGCATTTTCTCACTTTTATTAGAGCATTGCTGTTGATTTGAAGAATCCGAAAGGTGCGAAGATCATTAAAGAGGTATGTTTTAAATACCAGTATCTTATTGATATGCCCTGTTTGTAGCAAAGGGCCTTTGAAGAGGAAATGGCTTTCGTATTGTAAAGTTTGGTCATGATTTTGACAAGGTTCTTTTATCTGACTTAACCATTGTGAGGAAGCTGCCATGACTTGATCTTTTTTTTTCTCTCTTCTACAGGCCAAGCTCTGGCCTCAAACAGGGAGGGAATGTTAGAGAGGGTCCAGTGACTGTACCTGTTCAATTTTTTGGCTTTCCATGACCCTGTGGGACACTTCTTGTCTTTTTTTCTGAAATCAGAAGTAACATTGCTTGTAGTAGTAGTACTTAGTAGTAGTAATAATTTATTGTATTTGACTAAAAGCCATTACAAATATAGTTAAGAACCATAAAACCAATATAACAGTATATATACATACATCCATATAGATATTAAATCAAAGAGTCCCCGGCACAGTCTGTGGCAATCTCTTTCAAATAATTTGCACAAATACCTTTAGCAGCTTTGGCAAATAGAGCTGTTTTATATGTAACCAGTGAATCACAATCTGAGAGCAACCAGCAAAGTTTTATGTAGGGAGTCTCACCTTGCAAGGGAGCCAGAATATGTCCCAAAAATCTCTTTCAAGGATTTTGATATAGGGGGCAAAAAAATAGGTAGTGTATGATGTCCTCTACCTCCCCCATACCACAAATGCAGATCCTTAAGAGTCTTGGAATGTTTCTATATCTGCCATCTAAAACAGATGTTGGCATGATTTGAAAGCGCAGTTCCGTGAATGCAATTCTCAAAGAGGGAAAAGTGAGTGTATGTAGGTACTGAGCTCTCAGATGATTGGTTTCACCATATGATACCAATGTGAAAACTTTGATCTTTTGATTACACTTAGGTCCTGCTCATTATCCAATTTATAAATATAATCCCTCACTTTAGTTTTAAATCCCTCAAAGACAAAAATATCTGTTGAGAGACTTTTGGTTATTAACAGGTCCTGGACTAGCTTAGCCCATTCACCTATCTTACATTGCTCGGCTAAGCACAACTTATGCAGACGATCATCTGTCATGTCTAGGACCCTTTTATAATAGGTAAAAATTGCCAACTCAGACCTTGCTTTTACAGATGGTACACCTAACTCTGTTCTGAGGAATGCAGCTGGAGTCCCTGGTGGTACTGCCAGCAAAGATCTAAAAAATTTATTCTGACAGATTTCCAGGTCATTCAGATTCTTATGATTCACCCCCCAAGTCTCTATACCATATAGCATTTGGGCCACTATTTTCCCTAGATACACTTTCAAAGCTGGAAGCACCAGTTTTCCCCCTTTGGAATAGAAGAATTTCAAAGTAGCATGGGCTGGCCTCTGTACTGTTGTTTTAATATTGCGTAATTGTGTCTTCCAGGTAAGTTTCTCGTCAAAGTATACCCCCAAATATTTAAAGGAAGGAACCTGTTCTATATTATTGTCACCCAAACGCCAAAGATGAGCACCTTGGATTTAGTATAATTAATCCTGAGCTGTTCTGTGTGACAGAACTCATGGAGTTTATTGAGGCTTCTCTTCAGCCCAATTTTGTTCATTGAAAGTAGTACGATGTCACCAGCATATATTAAAAGTGCTACTTTACATGTTCCTACGGAGGGTGGAAAGTGATCAGGACAATTTAACTGAGTTACTATGTCATTTATATAAAGGTTAAACAAAAGGGGTGTAATAAGCACCCCTGTCTAACTCCTTTTGTTGTACTGATTTCCTGCATCAGCCTTCCATCTGTGCTGATCCTGACCCTCTTAGATGTATTTGTATATAATTCCTGAATTAGGAACAGTAATCTTTTATCAATGTCAGTCATTGCAAGTTTGCTCCACAGATGATTCCTATTAATTGTATCAAAGGCTGAGGAAAAATCAATAAATGTAGCATAAAACTGTTTAGCGGAGCCTCTGGTATATTTATGAATTAGGTGGTGTAACACAAAAATCTGATCGACTGTGCTATGACCTTTCCTAAAACCAGCTTGTTCCTGGTGAAGAACATTTTTCTCCTCCACCCAGTTAGTCAACTGCTGGAGGAGAAAATGAGTATAGATCTTAGAGCTAATATCCAGCAAACTGATAGGTCGATAATTCTGAGGGTTTGATTTATCTCCTTTCTTATAGATTGGAAAAACTATGCTCTGCTTCCATCCCTCAGGAAAGATAGCTGTAGAATTTATATGGGAGAATAGTTTACCCAAAATAGGAACCCACCATTCAGAATTGTGCTTATATACCTCTGCTGGAATCATATCCTTGCCAGGTGCTTTATCTACTGACAGCGCATGTATAAGTTTAGCCACTTGTTCCTCAGAAATAGGGGGCCACTTAGGTAGTACCATTTGCAGAATTTGTTTAGTGCTTGGTTGGTAAGAACTCCCGTGTACATCGCCATCCAGAGTATTTCTAAAATAAGTACACCAGGTATTAGCTGGAATGCACGCTTCTATTGTGGGAATATAACCTGTATCTGATGTTGAGATCAAGTTCCAGAATCGTCTTTCATTCCTTTCCAAAGCTGCCAGCATTAACTCCTTCCACTGAGCCATAAAGGTCCTTTTTTTTCTCTTAATAAATCCTTATAGATTTGACGACTAGAAGCCAAGACCTCCATGTCGGCTTGCAGATGAGTTCATCTTACCCTCCTAGTTAGTTGTGCCAGACTCTTTTTAGCTTGCCTACATTCATTATCGAACCAGCCTATCTTACCAAAAGCCATTTTAGGCTGATTGGTTTTCCTAATTAGAAGTGGGCTTAAAGCTGCGGAAATGGTCGTAATACCCTCTATGGGATCCATATATCCGCTGACAATATTCTGTTGCATTTTTAAAAGGTGGGGACTATATAGGTGGTTCTGGATAGAGAGTTCCATAGAAGGTGACCATTTTAGTCGTTTCCCCACCATTATTGTACCCTCAGCCAAATCAATAGATGGAGGGGGCAGTTGGGGAACCAATGTGGGAATAATCAGAAGAATAGGTAAACTTTCTGGGCGATCTAAGATGTTATAACTAATCTTATCGGACAAAAGCTGAGAAGAACAGAAAATATAATCAATAACACTACCAGCCCTGCTATTTATAAAAGTAAAATATCCACGAGAATTATCCCAGGAGCTGCCATGAAGGCAGATCAGCTCAAATAGCTTCTGACCTGCTTTATTTACTGTTTTATCCAGTGAAAAACGGTCAGATAGAAATACCTCATTTCTATCCATTCCAAAATTATTTTCTTTATCATTTGGGCCAGAGCCCACACGGGCATTAAAGTCACCACACACCACTATTTTTGCCTTGGGGTATTTTGTCTCACAGAGATTCAGAGCCTCTTCCAATTCCTCCCAAAAGAGCCTTGAGTCCCCAGATTTATCAGGGGGGCAGTATACGTTGAAACAAATTAAATCATCAAATCCTGTCCCCCAATTTCCTCTTACCAATAGAGACAAAATAAAATTACAACTAGACTGGTAAATTACTGCAGACTCAACATCCAATTTCACTGAAACTAAAATGGCTACACTGCCCCTGGGTCTCCCCTTTTTGTGTAATCTAGTAGCAGGGAGCAATAGGATGTAAATCCCTGTAGAAATGAAAAAGATGTATCTGAGACCCAGGTTTCCTGGACACATATGATGTGGAATGGTAAAAGAAATTTCACAGATTCCTGGCTTATGTTCTTATTTTGCCACCCAGCAATATTCCAAGATAGAATCAAAAGAGAAAACTGTGAGTCTGTAATATCTAGTCATAAGGGATGTACTGACTGGTTCTTGGTAGCAGGAGAAATATCTCGGGATTTTCCCCTGCTTACCTTAGACCCATCCCAGCTCTTCCAATAGGGGGGCCTCTTGGGGTTCCTCCCAAGATTATGCCTGGGTCATTCATGCTTGCCACTGGCTTGTAAACACCTAGCATGAGTTCTAAAAGGAATCAAGGAATTACAAACTGCAGGTCTAAAGGGTTGATATACCCGATACCCCTGACCCTCATAAGGGACTGGGATATTATTTGGATAGGTAACATATGCAGGTATGACTTTACTATCATTTGAACCCTGATAAGAAAAGGCCTTACAAGCAAAAATACGCTTAGGCTTTCCAAAAACAGAATGCCTAATATCTTTTCTATACAAAGTAGCTTGTTTGTGTGAGTAGGTATGAATAAGGTGTTGACCTAGGTTATACCTACCCCACTTAAAAGAGACGTTATTATTTCTGAATTTTGGAAGTGAAGCCCAAAAGGTTTTACAGTGATCCAAACCTGAAAAGGATAATTCAATAACACCTCTGATTCCCTTTTGCCCCCTAGGATATAAGCACAAACAAGATAATCCTCCTAATTCCTCTTCAGAAGTTCCAGCTATTGCTAAGATTTCATGTAACACATCTGTATTTTCTGTCCGTGAACGATCTGCTCGTTTTAGTGGCCAATTAAAAACAGAAACGCAGAAATCAGAATTGGACTGAAAGATCTCACTTAATGGTAGTCCTAATTTGGTCCAAATCTTCATCTGTTTTGTTTTTTTCCATCCTTGAGTCCTCAAGTTCAACTTCCAAGCCATCTAATGCCTTAACAATATTTCCCTCTTCAGGTTCAGTAGCTAGATCCTCTTGCCATTCATCTTTTATGATCAGGTTGGGGTCAGAAAGAGTAAGATAATTATTTCAGATATGTCATCCTTCTGTACTCCAGTTGATGATTTATTTAAAGGAGCCATAATCTGATTTTCCCAATCCTGCAGAAGGTCACCCGAAAAACCCCCAAAGTCACTCTTATTGCTAAGAAAAATTTCCGCCTGCAGGTCAGTGGGAGTAAAGTTTTTATCAGATTCGTGGTTAGATTGTGTTGTAGCAGGAGCTGTTATTAAAATCCCTGCTTCAGTTAGACCTATTAAGACCTGAATATTGGCTTTAAGACCAGATATTTCCTTTCTTAGGTCATCCATGGATTGGAAAATTTTCTCATTAGATTGTGCTGTAAGGAGGCATTGGTCCCGTAAACATATGTACACTTCTGCAAGAAGTTCCTGACCTACTTTATCTGTATCCTTAGCCAAAGGCTGGGCTTGTACTGAGCTTGAAATAGGCCATGGAGTGTTATAAGCAGGGGGAACAGAATAAGAATTTTCACATAAGAGTTCTGAATGTGGGGACCAATTACCCACCTGTTCCTGTTCCTGCTCGCATAGAACTGCTGAGAGTTCCAGAAGTTCTTTATTGATGCTGTTATCCCCCAAGAGAGTAGAGTTCAGAGCTTCTGTTGCAAAAAAAGCAGAGGTCATAGAATCATAGAATCATAGAAATGTAGAGTTGGAAGAGACCACACAGGCGATCCAGTCCAACCCCCTGCCATGCAGGAACACCCTCAAAGCACTCCCGATAGATGGCCATCCAGCCTCTGCTTAAAAACCTCCAAGGAAGGAGACTCCACTACACTCCAAGGCAGCATATTCCACTGCCGGACAGCCCTGACTGTCAGGAAGTTCTTCCTGAGGTTCAGGTGGAATCTCCTTTCCTGCAGCTTGAATCTATTGCTCCTTGTCCTGGTCTCTGGAGTGGCAGAAAACAAGCCCTCTCCCTCCTCTACATGGCATCCCTTCAAATATTTAAACATGGCTATCATGTCCCCTCTTAACCTTCTCTTCTGCAGACTGAACTTTCCTTGCATTTGGTCTTCTCCATAAATGTTTCTCTGATTCCCATTTGCTGGCAGAAGTCCAAAATACTTTTGTGTAGATGAAGAATTGCATTCTGTGACTCTCCCCTGCCTTCTCTGAGCTCTGGTTACAACCATGATCTCTTGCCTTCTCCGGGGAGCTCTGAATGCAGTTCTCTTTCCACCGAGCTTATTCCGACAGCTCTACTAATAAGGTAGATCACAACAAATGGTGTCCTAAAACAGTTCTCTTTCACTTTAATAGCTTCCAAATATGATGTTTTGGTTTCTTGTACAGTTCCTGGGATTCCAGCCAAGAAGGTCAGCTAATCAGTTAATTTGCAAAGACCTGATAACATGTACATTAAGCAGGCTAAATTAAAAGGTTAGGCGGTTTGAGGGAGTAATAGAAGTAATAAAAACCTTATTAAAAAGTAAAAACACTGGGGCTCTGAATGTAGCGTCCTACCTAATTGCCGCCATCTTCCCTCAGCCCATTGCTTCTAGACATTTTTCAATTGCAGAGTGGTCTCCGAAACAGCAATTAAATGGAGAAATGTGCCTCCTGGAGGCCTTCAGAGTGAAGATCCCCAGTTTTGACCAAAAATTGGGGGGGGGGCAGATTGAAGGGGACTGAGAGTTAGCCCCGCCCCCAGCTTGCACATAGCACAAGGGCTGCATAGTTTTGTAAGAGCTTGACTGCATTCTCTATAATGAAAGGTAACCTTTAGCCCTCTGGATGTTTTAGACTTCAGCTCTGAGTAACCCCAGACACTGAAGTACTGTGGTCAGTAGCAAGAGATAATCAAATGTACATTCCAAAATTCCTGGCAGGTCCAAGTTTCTCATACCTATTACAAGTGGTTGTAATTAAGCAATGTGGATTTTTATCACTCTCTCTGTATAATTTGTATGCTGAACTTATCATATATAAAGTAGGATTAGACTTGGAGGAAGGAGCTGTGAAAACTGGAGAAAGGAACATCAAAAAATTAAGATACGCATATGGTACCATACTACTAGCAAAAACCAGCACAACCTTGGAATGATTACTGAAGATAGTTAAGGCAGAAAATACAAAGGCAGGTTTACAGTTGAATATTAAGAAAACAAAAATAATAGCCACAGATGATTTACATAACCTTAAAGAAAATGATGAAGACATTGAAATAGTTCAGGACTTTCCATACTTTGGCTCATTAGTCATTGATCAAATGGAAACTGCAGTCAAGAAATCAAAAGAAGACTAAGATTTGGAAGGGCAGCTATGACAAGATCCTCCAGTGCCAAGATATATCATTGAATATTAAAGTTAGGATTGTCCATGCCATCGTATTTCCGATTTCTATGTATGGTTGTGAAAGCTGGGCAATGAAAAAGGCTGATAGGAAGAAAATCAACTCATTTGAAATGTGGTGCTGGAGAAGAGTTCCATGAATACCCTGGACTTCCCAAATGACAAATGAATGGGTCTTAGAGCAAATCAAGCCTGAACTCTCCCTAGAAGCCAAGATGACTAAAGTAAGGCTGTTGTACTTTGGGCATATCATGAGAAGACATGACTCCCTAGAAAAGACAATAATGCTAGGTAAGGTAGAAGACAACGGGAAAAGAGGAAGATCACATTACAGACCCAGTCAAGGAAGATGCATCCCTGAATCTGCAAGATCTGAGCAGGATGGTTGAGAATAAGATGATGTGGAGGTCTTTGATTCATAGGATAATCATAAATCAAAGTCAACTTGACGGCAGTTAACAGCAACGATGCATTTTAAAATTTCTGTCCTGTTGCTTTGCAAAGGACGCATGGACTCTGATCTAGACATGGGTCAGAATGGCATACCATTTTTTTTGCATTAATTTAGCTGCTTGATATTGGAGCCAGTACTAATCTAATATGGTTTTCCTTGCTAAAGAATGGTTAGTTGCTGTACTGGTAAAAAGGCTGAAGACTGGAAGGAAAGGAAGTAGAATTATCTTGATTCTCTGATTCAAGGATCAGATAGAAGAAAATAGACCAGAAGCCAAAGAAACAGAATGCTTTGTTGCTGGGGGTGCTCTCTGTCCACCTGTGTATCTGTAGGCTGTTTGCTTTTTGAGTAATGATAAACCTTTCTCCATTTCAGTTGAAATACCTGAAGAGGCTCCAAAACCTTGTCAAATGTGGGGATATTTCTTTGTTGTTGATTCCTCTTGTCTGCCGATCTGACAGAGACAGGTGGAACAGCCAGTGAAACCTCAGTGGACAATCACTTTCTTCTAGTGTCTCAAGTTATCCTTCTGTATAGATGGATTAATCCAATGAGAATAGATTGACTGACTCAAGGAAACACCTTAATGGTCAAATCAGTAAAGTGTAAATGTCCAAGAAGAAGAAAACCAAAATAGGCAGTCAAATATTCCTTAGGCCCCTCTGCTTGACAGTAAGGCTTGTATGATTTTTGTTCTTCAGTATATTAGCTTTGCAGAATTTTGATTAGTTTAACATATAGAACATTAAGAATCAAGTAAAAACTTCAAAATGTTGTCATAGAGAACTTCCTCGTAATGTGGGCGTAATTACCAACTGTCTCCATTCCATGTTTGAATATGATGGTATTTATTCAAACAGCATTCACATCATTAAAATTCCCTAGTTACATTGACTATTTGTGGATGTAATCCAGAGCTTTCTAGACTTTTCACATTGGTGACACACTTTTTAAACATGCATCATTTTGGAACACAGTAATTCAGTTTTACTAGCAAACCGGAGGTTAAGCTAACCCCTTATAAGAGATACAGACACATACATAAATTGTAATAACAAAATGTATGGGGACACAACATATCTCATGAAAACCTTTCACATATTTTTAAAAATATATGACTTATAAATAGTAACGTACATTTCCAAGATTGTAGGCAACACACCTACACACTTCAGGCGACACACTAACGTGCCATGGCATACTGTTTGGAAAGCCCTGGTGTAACCTGCATCTTTAACTAAGCTGTTCATAACTAGTATGCATTACTGTTGTTTAAGTTTCCAACTGTCTTTTTGAATGGTGATTTGCCTGGCTTCCTTTTTTAGTCTTGAGTGAAACAAAACAATCCACAAGTGAGAGCAATAATGCTTGTGATGGCTGATATGATGACACAAGTTTACAGAAACATGTTCCAATGTATTCATGCTAATCAGCCCAGATATATGATATTTTCAGAAAATGATTTTTTGGCCAGTTTAAACTAATGCAAAACAGGTAACTTCTAAATGAATTCTGACCTCATTATATGCACATATACTTATGGAGAAGGTAGGATATACTGGGAAACTGGCAGGCAGGAAGGGTGTCCAGTGGTAGGCCAGCAGAGTGTATAATCTGGGGAATTGTCAGTGAAAATCAAGGAAGATGAGAGCCACATTCCTTCAAGACCCAAGGAAATGAGGGAGATCAACATGGTTGGTGAATATTTCAGATTCAGAAGAGGCATAGACAGAGAGAAATCCTGGCAGGTCCAGAAATGTGAATGTGTCAGGAACTGAATTCACACACACAAATATAACAGTGCATAAACACTATTTATTAGGAGCGTGATACATAGTATGGGACTTCAGTGAGTGAACTGGAGGCAATTAGCAAAATTCAAAACATAAAAGGCAAAGAGTTTCTCATCTCACCCGCAAGAGACCTTGAAGTTCTGGTTTAGCCTGGCAGCGCTTATCACTACATTGCTAGCTTTGTTTATCTAACAGTCTCTGGTTCTCATACCTTGTTACAAGCAAGCTGCTACTTAACTGCTGCTACATGTCCCATAACTAAAATATGGAGGGCTACCCGACATCCTGGCCGTCCTGAAAAAAAAATGAATCAACACATAGCACAGCAGTGATGAAGAGAGAAAGGGGGAAGGTCGTGGGGAGTGGAAAAGAAAAGGGAATAGGGGAGACAACAGTTGAAATGCAAATAGGAAATGCAGTAGTTAAAAACATGGCGTGTTGATACTGGCGATGAAGGAACAGCCAGTTGAGTAGTTGGATTAATGTCTGAAGAAGAATTCAAAGGAGCTGGTTTCAATAAGCTGGAATGAAAAACAGGGTGAATAAGTTTGTAAGTGTCTGGCAAAGAAAGTTCAAAGGTGACATCATTAATGGCATGTTTGATTGGGAAAGGACCAAGGTATTTGGGGGAGAGTTTTTTGGAGGGGCCATTGGAGGAAATGTTCTTGGAGGAGAGGTAGACAAGATCCCCAGGCTGGTACATAGGATTGGGCTGCCATTTTCGGTCAGCAAAGCATTTGTGAGAAGCTTTTGAAGCTTCAAGAGTGGAACACACAGAGTCCCAAGTAGAAGAAATTTTTGTAATCCAAGAGGTGAGTGAGGTAGGTTGTGTTGTAGAGAGGGTGGTGGGGAGCGCAGGAAAGGGTTTCGAATTGATGCCGAGGACAAGTTCAAATGGAGTTTTGCCAGTGGAGGAGTGTAGAGTGGAGTTTAAGCAAATTTGGCAAAAGGGAGGAGGAGTGACCAATTATTTTGGTTGGAATTGATGAAGCAGCATAAGTATTGTTCCAGGGTTTGAGTTGTGCATTCACTTTGTCCATCAGTTTGGGGATGATAGGTGCTGCTGAGTTTTTGGGAAATGCCAAGAAATCTGTTTGGATTGTTTGGAGAAAAGATCAGTGACAACCCAAATGGTATGGAATCCATGGAGTTGGTCTGCCCAACTATGAAGTCCCATGAAATAGTGTCCCAAGGTAAGGAGGGAGCAGGAAATGGTTGGAGAAGTCCATGCGGCTTAAATGAAGAGGATTTGGAGGTGTTGCAAACGGGGCAGTTTTTTATATATTCTTGGCCTTGTTTTGTGAGACCTGGCCAGTGGAAAAGTTTTCTGATGGAATGTAGAGTTTTAAGGAAGCCAAAGTGTCCAGCAGGTTTGGAATCATGGTATCTCTTCAAAACTTCGATCTGGCAAGCTGGTGGTACGTAGATTTTAGTTCTGATGAAAGCCAAATATTTAACCCAGGTGATTGAGTCTTTGTGTATTTGTAGCCATGCGTCCGTCTGGTAGGCAGTTTTCAGAGAGTGTTGGAAAGCAGAATCAAGTAGTGTTGAAGCTGATCCCCGGGCTCGCTGTTGTGCTCAGGTAGTGACTTGAAATCCAAAATTGTTTGGGGAGAAGAGAGGTTTTTCCCTGGTAGGAGAAGAAAAGGAGGGCAGTTTGTGGCAGGGCAGTCGTGAGAGCGGATCTGCCAAAGTGCTATTTTTTCCAGGTTTGAAAACAATTTTGAATCTAAATCGCTGGAAAAATTCAGCCCAGTGTGCTTGTTTAGGAGTTAGTTTTTTGGTGGTTTTTAGAGTTTCGAGATTGTGGTAGTCAGTCCAGACTTGAAAAGGAAGTTTAGCACCTTCAAGGAAGTGTCGCCATGAGGTGAGTGCAAAATGGATGGCCATGGCTTCTTTTTCCCAAATTGGCCAGTTGCGTTGTGTGGTGGAGAATTTTTTGGAGATGAAGGCGCTTGGTTTAAGGTGGCTGTCTGTGTCATGTTGAAGAAGAACAGCTCCCATGGCGAAGTCAGAGGCATCAGTTTGAATTATGAATTCTTTGCTAGTATCAGGGAATAAGAGAAGTGGTTTGGATGTAAATTTTTGTTTGAGGGTCTCGAATGCTGTCTGGCATTTTCCAGTCCAGAAGATGCAGTTGCATTGATTAGTTTTGTTATCAGTTGCTTTTTTCAAGAGGTCAGTAAGAGGGAGAGCAATCGTGGCAAACCCCTCTATGAAGTTACGATAGAAGTTTGCAAAGCCAAGGAATTGTTGGAGTTGCTTTCTAGTTTTCGGGGTAGACCAGTTCAAAATAGTATCAATTTTGGCAGGGTCCATGTTTAAGGTATTCTGACAAACACGGTACCCTAAGTACTCAAAAGTCTGAGTGTGAAATTCACATTTTGAGAGTTTAACAACAAGTTCATTGTCTATGAGTCTTTGTAACAGTACATACGAGTTCGGTGTGTTGTTCCAGGGTTTCTGAGTAGATCAAAATATCATCTAGGTAAACAACACCACCTTCATAGAGGAAGTCTTGTAATACAGAATTGAGAAACATTTGGAAGGCTGCGGGACCAGCATGTAATCCAAAAGAGGGGACAGTCCATTGGTAGTTTCCCAGGGGGGTTGAGAAAGTAGTCATCCACTCACTTTCAGGGTCATTGCGTATTCTGTGGAAAGCCTCCTTGAGGTCTAATTTGGTGAAGAATTTGCCTTTAACCAATTGATTTAGGATATCCTTAGTTAAAGGAATCGGGTATGCATTAGGCAATACTGCCTGATTAATTAAGTTATAGTTCACAATGAGCCTCGGTTCTCCTCCATCCTTTTTATTGTGGAAAAATATTGGACTGGCTGTGGGAGCAGAGGAGGGTTTGATAAATCCACATTGTAAGTTTCTGTTCAGGAATCTTTTTAGAGCCTCTAGTTCTTGGTTGTTCATAGGGTATATCTTGGGTTTGGGAATTTTAGCTCCATCTATCAATCTGAGTTTGCAATCAAAGTCTCTGTGTGGGGGCAGTTTGTCTGCTTCGTGGTCTTCAAAAGCTTTCTGCAGGTCTCAGTATTCTAACGGGATTTTTTGCAGTTCCTCAGGACTCAAAGTAAGTGCTGAGTCAGACGAATTTGGTACGGGCACTAGATTTATATCATGGTTATGCTTGAGTAATCCTTGGGTCCAGTCTATTTGGGGATTGTGCTTTTTCAGCCAGTCGTACCCAAGAACTTCTTGAAACCTGATTTTGGTGGGCACTAGGAAATGTAATTGCCCCTGTAAGTTTCACACTTGAACAGGGATGTGTTTGGTCCTTTCCCATACAGGGCCCCCTGCCATGGGGGGCAAGATAATTTGACGGCCTTTCTTAGGGGTTCAAACTTTACTACAAGTTCTTTGACCACAGTGGGATTCAATAAACTAGTTGTGCAGCCTGAGTCAATTAAGGCCCTGTACATTTGTAATTTCCCATCATTTCCTTGTAAGGTTACTGTAACATATACATGATGAGTTTTGATTGTACTTACATTTGCGGACTGGTTGGGATCCCAATCATCATGTGGTCAGTGGGCTGTCCTTAGCATTGCAAGTTCCAGCAGCGATTCCACCGGCGGGACATTTGGTTGGTGGCTTCAGGGTGTCAGCTTTGTGGGATACAGGCTGGGTGGTGGTGGTGCCTGACTTTTCTTCAGCGGGTTTCTTCAATCCCTGGCATTTGCTGGTGGTGGCCTTTTTTCCCACATTGGAAACAGATACCTTCTTTGAGTTGTTTTTTCTTTTCCTTGCTGCTCAGGAAAGTGTTTTTTTGGGGTGCCGGGGTTTGGCGACCGCTTTCTTGCGCTTGTCTTTGCCCGGCAAGCTGGACACTCTTCATGATGCTGTCCACTTCTTCGGCTAGTTTCATCCATCCCAGGAGACTGGCAGGATCCCCTTGAGTCAGGCAGCAATCTAAGATGGTGGGGTTTAATCTGTCTCAGAAAAATTGCTTGAGGATGTCATCTTTCCATTCTAACTTTCTGAATTCTCGAGCGTATTTGCCAACAGTTCCTTTTCCTTGGCGCAATTTTCTCAGTTGGTATCTGGCTTGTTCTTGGAAGAAAGGATCCTCGAACCTTTCTCTAAGTTGATGCATGAACAGCTGCAGGTCGGTTGTTTCTTCAGCTCGAACAGGCTGGTGACCCTCTCCACTACTTCTCCTTTGAGGTGCTGGCTCAGGTATCTAATTCTGACAGCATCATCTGGGAAACTGTTCCCGTAGTCGAACATATAATTAGAGGCCATGTTGAGAAAGTATGTCAGGGTGGCTCCATTGCCATTGTAAGTGGTTTTCAACTCTCGAAAAGGCCAGGGTCCCATTTGCAGTGTCGGTATCCAGGGAGGTGCATGCGCCGCAGCCGCCGGAGCAGCTACTGCTGCTGGAACCTGGGATGGCGCGTGCCCAACCTGAGGCACCAGCAGTCTCCAGTCGTGCAGCTGAGCTCTCAGTTTAGAAATTTCTTCTTGCTGCTTTTCCACTTCTTATTCTCCGGCTAAAAGTTGTTCCATCAAGCTGGTCTCTACAATTGATGTGTCCCATCTTGTGGCCTGGCAACGTTGGCACTGAGCAGTTTCTGGTCTCTCTCCCCAGGCCCAGGTTTGGCCTCCGATCAGGGTGGATGGAGGAATCGAAGGCCGTGTCTTGGGTCTCACATCAGGAGGTCGGCTGGGGACTGTATTGTCTCTTTCGGCGATTCCCTTGCCTGGAGCTTCGAGGACTCTGCCGGATGCTCCCATTTCTTGAGGCTCTTCTTCAGTTTTTTGATACATATTGTTATAATTTTTTACAGGAGTTCACTCACTCTGTCAGGAACTGAATTCACACACACAAATGTAACAGTGCATAAACACTATTTATTAGGAGCGTGATACATAGTACGGGACTTCAGTGAGTGAACTGGAGGCAATTAGCAAAATTCAAAACATAAAAGGCAAAGAGTTTCTCATCTCACCCGCAAGAGACCTTGAAGTTCTGGTTTAGCCTGGCAGCGCTTATCACTACATTGCTAGCTTTGTTTATCTAACAGTCTCTGGTTCTCATACCTTGTTACAAGCAAGCTGCTACTTAACTGCTGCTACATGTCCCATAACTAAAATATGGAGGGCTACCCAACAGAATGGGATGTTATGATTAGTCCTGAACATCTGAGGCTGGCATAACTACTTTGAACATGTTGCCAACTCATGATACTGAACAATTTTACTATATATCTTCATTGGACATAGTGAGGAGAAAATGAAAAGCAAAACAGAAGTAATTGTCTTGACTTGGTATATAGGATAGTAATTAAATGTGTCACTTCACCACCTTGGGTCCAGGAGAATGTGATATATAAATGCAATATAAAATAAAATGACAAATACTCTGGATGGACTAAGTTGTAAAAAGAGAAGCCAACAGCGCTGTGGAAGATAAATGGGCAATTATGATCCAGGTGTTCAGGAAAAAAACCCTTATACTCCTATACATTGTAGTGATAATCCAGAAAAAGTAGTGACAAAGTTCCATTGGAATTCAGGGAGTGACTGTTACTTATGGTTAAATTCCATTTTGTTTACTTCAGTCCAACCCTGCAGCGCAATCCTATGCATGCTGAAATAAATCTCTCAGACTCATGTGGCTTCTAGGCCTATTTACTTTGGAGTAAAGTTTTATGGAGCTTACAGAAACACTGTCATTTGAATAAGCATAGGCATAGGATGAACATCTGTTAAATGAGGCTATGAATCCAGCTTTTAGAAGAAACAGGACTATGTCTGCATTGAAAGTTGCCATTTTTATTTTGATATACAGTAAACAGAAATTATTCCCTATATTGGTACCAGAGTTAATGCCTTCTGAGGCACCTGAATAGATGGTAAAACTGGGGATGAGATGTAAACCGCACCCTCAACATATGCAAGCATCTGGAAGTAAGTTAGGCCTTTGCATGCTGAACTTTGTAGCTGCTTTCAGCTGAACACAGTTATAGAATTCCCATGGGTAGGAAATCAACCATATGGAGGGGGCAGTGCGGTTTTTTTTTTTTTTTTGCTGCAGTTCCCTGTTCCCAGTTTAGCTCTAAGCATGTTTGTGTACCTTGACTGTTCCATGTCAGGTTCACTAAGACTTAATGTGAATTTTAAAATACACACTCTTTCTCTTACCCATGCGCTATAAACTCCGAGCCGCATGTGGAAATGGAAGGTATTTGTAACTACAAAATGCTTATAAAGTTGAGAAATGTACTATTTGTTCCTGAAGCCTTCTTTTTCTGCAGTTTCCATCTCTCCTTCCCAACTACATCATAACAGCCACCTGCCTCAAGAATTACCATCCAAAGGATTACTCAGTACAACAGTGCTTCTCAAGCTATCCAATGCAGTAGATTCTCGTTTTTTTCCTGCAGTGTGACTGGTACCATATTTGAGCCATATCTTTATCCTATACTGTTTCTTTCTTGGACATTTGCCACAGGCCAGGAGATGATGCCTCACTTACTAGCACAGGCCCAAGGACTACCACTTTGGGTTGTACTACTCTTGAGTATAGATGGACAGCACGTAGCTTAGCAGATGTGACTGCAATTCCCAGCGTTCATCTCCATTGGCTAATGTGAATAGGGCTGATGGCAATTGCAGTCCCACAATGTCTGTAGGAATGCACTTTGCTGATCTTTTCTGTGAATGGTTCGGTTGATCAGCTTTGATCTTTGTGTTTCATGCTTCAAAAGTCTACATATAATGTTAGAATTTACCCTGTATTAAAATGCTAGCTGTGGCATTAATAACACTATTACCAATACTCACAACTTCATTCATCAGCAAAATAAAGTAAAATGGATTCTTTTATTTCCTCTTTACCCACTTATGAACTGACAATTACGTTGTGGAAGGTTGCCCCGATATGCATAGAAAGCTCCATGGTAAATCAGTGCTGCAGTTGTACCATTATGACAGTATATCTGAGGATTTACTGTGAAATCCTTCTCCAAGGCAGACATGATGTCTGCTCTCTAATTGGATTCTGTGGTTTAAAAATAATTTATGCAGCACTGTAAAGTTTAATGAAGCAAAGCACGTTTGGTATATGATGTGTGTACTGCAGCAGTGCCAGAACTGTCTTGTTTGCTGTAATTTTTAAACTAACTAGTTTATTGAAATTTTAAATTAATTTAGGGGGTGGGTTGCCGACTTTTTGGAAGTCCATTAAGAGTCTGACTCATCTTCACCTTTTATTGTAGCTTGCAGCTGTCTCTGATGTCTTTGTGGAAAACTACATCCCTGGGAAACTGGCTGCGATGGGCCTGGGTTATGAAGACATTAACAAGATTGCTCCTCAGATTGTTTACTGCTCAATAACAGGTATCTAAATGTGTGTTACGGCCCAGGGCTTTAAGATTATTCAGCACTTTTCCTTGTCCTGTCTGCTTTTTTTTTTTAATGTGAAGGTATGGCATTTTAAAATGTACTTTCTTTTTATTCTTATGTTTGTTAGGGTAGTGGCTATGAAAAATGGGATCAAAATAAGATTGGATTGGATCAGGGTTCGATTCCTCACTTGGCCTTGGAAACCTACTGGGTGACCTTTGGCATGTCACACACTCTTAGCTTTAGAAAAACCCATGATGGTGTTGTTTCTGAGTTATGGTGACCCTAAGGATAGTTGGATGCATTTCCGCCTCGAATTCCAGATTTAGACCAAGGTCAGAATTAGGTGGAGCCAAGGTGAAGGCACATTGTAAGAGCTAATAGGAACTCTCTTCTTTTCTTATGATATCATGCTACACACAGACAATATTATCACAAGAAAAGTTTTGTATAAATTAGGCCTTCCACACCAGTATGTTGGGGTGTGCTAAAGAGGAATTCTGCTAGAAGGGTAGCATCTTTGTCTCAGGAGAATCTCTGACTGGGTGTGAAGATCCACTGCCTTCAGAATTTGCAGAGATATTTATTTATGTGCTTGTGAAAAATATTGCAAGAGAGGTGTATTACATAGCTACATCTTCATAGCTATATGTTTTTATGCTATCCCCTAAAACCTCACCATGTAAGCAGTGCAGCTCCCACAGCATGGACATTTCCATGTTGTCAGAGAGTCAGGGTAGGGAGGAATGAGCAAGGATGCATCTAGCTATTTGCTATCCTGGGATGTGCTACAATAGGCACCTGCAGACCTCCAAGGGTACTGGTGAGCTTTCTGCAGATCATATCCTTGCAGTATGTCCAGCCACAAGAAAATAACCGGATGCTGAGCATGTCCTTACTCATATCCCCACTTCCTGACAGTATGAAAATGAAAATGGCCCATATTGGGGTGCGGCACTCCTTACAACATGGGGAGGGGTTGGCTGTTATGTAGTTGGAATTGATGCAATGACTATTAGAATCAGTTGGAAGGTTAAGTCTGACTTACATGTTGTAATTCATTAAGATGATGGCAGCCATTGCATTACTCTTGAAAGCAGTGGAAGATGATGATGAAAGAGATGCATATAAAAGAGAAAGGAGAGGAGGCACAAATGCACGTAATTGGCTTCGCATACCTTGTGGGAACAGGCATATTATTTTAGATATTGCTACACCCAAAATGTGCTAGTGTGAAAAAAATTCCAAAAGGAATTTCTGTGAGTGAGTGAACAGATAAGAACCCCTACTGGCGGAAATAAATGAGGCTGAGACCACTAACAGGCAGCCTGCATGCTGAGGCATCAGTGTAAGAACTGGTACCTCTATGTTGAGGTTGTATGCAGAATTGCCAAGATCTTTTTGGCTGTTCTGATCATTGTCAATTGCTACACTCTGTAAGTAGCCTCCAATGTGAATGTACCAATTGTTGTCAGAAATAGCTACAGTCCTCTGGACTCTGATCTACATAAATTGAACCCCTTCATATCAATAAACTGTTGTTCTGAGAAAGGGTATTTTAATATTTGACAAAACATGAAAAAATAAAACTGTGTTTCAAAACAATTTCTGAATTTTAAAGAAGAAGAGATCATTTCAGTTGTTAACACAATAGCTCATGGACAAGGTGCACTATTGTTCTCTAGGCTTTGGCCAAGATGAATAAGTAGTTGTTTAATTTTTGGACATGTTATGTATACAGTTCTGTGGATCTGTGGGAAGCTAAAATTTAAATATATGTGTAAGTGTGCAGAACTTCTTCGTTTTCCTTCCACTTTTGGGGATCTGGGCCTTGTGTATCTCCGTAAAATCTAATAACATGAGTAGCAGATGAACAAAGCTGGGATTGTGCTCGTTGTTTTCATCTGTCCTTGCATCTTTTAGTTTTTGTGTTATATGGTACTTTTTAAAATTCTACACAGTATCTGACTTTCTAGTTTCATGTGGCCTGCTTGGTGCTTCATAAAACTTGGTGTTAACCAGAGTGACTTGTTTGTGTATAAAAACAGAAAATTTTGTCATAGCAATAATTTATCTTCTTTGGCATACATCTTCTGGTTTGGCTGTTCTTTCTTTTGTGTATAGAGTTGCTGCGTGTCTGTTGTTCATTGCTTCAGCTTTAAAAGTTTCTCATCTTGGATAGTTAGGGTGACTCTGGGATGTGTGCGGGGGATAATAGTCGGTGCCTCAGAGTCTAGTCCAGCTGCTGCTACAATGTCTCAAAGGTTGCGGTTGTCCCAAGAGACCAAGCCAGCCTGAAGGAGTCTTTGTATTAGAAGAAGAGGATTCCTCATGTACCAGTGAGAAAATCTGAGTAATTTGGGAACATGTGAAAAATGAAAGCACACACCCATGTACAATAAATCTCATTTTCAGTTATTTGTCTGCACTCTGCCTATTTGTGTGAATAAAGCTGCTTTTTGGATAAAATGGGTAAAGGTAACACAGATAGAAGTGCTTATTATTTTTAGTGTTAGAATATGCGTTCGTGGGTTGCACATTGTCATAGACACCATTTTGGGTGACTGGAACCAATGTTGCATCACTCCAAGTCACTTGTGAGGGCTTTAGGCTTTTTCCTGTTTTGCTGATTTGGAGAGGCCTTCCAGAATAACTTTAGAAAGTGGAATCTGCCCCAGTGAGTTTTGTTTCCCTGGATGGAAGAGAGAGAAAAAAAAGGTCCAAAACTTTGGTTTGCATGTTGGAAAAAATTTAGAGGGTCCCATTGGTTTTGAAGGAGGTTGAGGGAGCCCTGAGCATACTGTACTCCCGAAGGGCCACGTGGTTCCCATCTCAGTTTTAAAAGGATTCAGGAAAGGCCTCTTAAAATTTTAACCCAGGAGTGTTATATGTAGGTCAATTCTCATTGTGTATACTCAGCTTGGGGAGTTTCTACGTTTGGATGTTTTCTTCATTATCAACAGCATTTGTTCGCTCAGTTATTACAGAAAATAAAGATGATATCCCTGTCAAATATTGCTTTCTACTGTTTTGCCTTTTGTCTCCTATCCTCTTTTAAGATATGGCTTATGGAAATCTTCCTAACTTGCAGAACAATTTCTCCTTCAGCCTTTTCTGTCTGGACCAGAAATAAATTCTTGACTTACCTGACATAGAAGATCTGTGATCTGGTTAGTGTGGCCTGCCTTGTACATATTCCTACATCATACAGTCATCATTTCCTGTCCTACACAGATCAGCTGTTTAGGAAAAGTTGTAGGAAACCACATTCTTGCCAGTTTTGTGCCAAATATGTACCAGTGGTATTTTATCCTGCATTAAGGATGAGCTGTGGACTATGACCTTGGAGACCAGGGTTTGATTCCCCACTTGGCCATGGAAACCTACTGGGTGTTCTTGGGCACATCACACACTTTCAGCACCAGAAAACCTCATGATAGATTCACCTAAGGGCTACCAGAAGCCTGAAGCAACTTGAAGGGACCCAACAACATCTGTATGAGAGCCAGCATGGTGTAGTGATTTGAGCATTGGACTATGATTCTGGAGACCAGAGTTCAAATCCTTGCTTGAGCTTGTAAACCCACTGGGCGACGTTGGGCAAGTCACCTGCTCTGAGCCTCAGAGGAAGGCAAAGGCAACCCCCCTCTGAACAAGTCTTATCACAGAAAATCCCATGATAGGTTTGCCTTAGGGTCACCATAAGTCAGAAATGACTTGGAGGCACATAACAATACATCTATGTAAAAAAGAAAAATAAGAAAAACAAGCAAACATATATTCAAACTTCTGTTTTGCTTATTCTGGCTGTGGCAGCAATATGCCTTCTGCATTTGCTATTCTGTGGTGGCAGGCCTTCAGGATTGAAATACGGAAGACAGTGCTACACTAAATGCTTCTGAAAACATGTAACAATAGATCTGCTTGCAGCTAACTGTGGAAGAGCTGTGTCTCTGTAACTCTCAGGTGCCCTCTGGAGGAGCATGCAAACTTACCATATAATTCTGCTGTATTTAGGCATTGAAATTTTGGTGTGAAAGGTCCCAGTGCACCCAGATCTTTTTCTCTCTTGAAAGATCTGATTGCTCACTGTGTCATTGTTTTTGCTTTATAAAAAGTAAAATGTTGTACACCTGTAGCATGTGAAATAATGGTCATATCTTGCCCTGATTTTAGTAGGTCGCTTGTTAGCACCATATCACCTTCTCTTTGGTAAATTCAGCTGTCTAATTCATTAGATGATAAAGTGAGTACATAGATGTTTAGAAACTTTACCCAAAGATAGACAATGAATGGGTCACTGTCAGGATGAGAGGAGGCAACAAGTTATGTCCCCCATGGATTTATGCAGGGTTTGCCAGGGTTCTCTTGCTGAGTGTTCCTACATATGCACACAGAGTTTGCCAGAGGACACTGTCCTTTCAGAAATCTTCACACTAACAGAAGACTGGAGATTCCTGCCCTGATGTCCTCCTTTCTGGGAGCTTGTGATTGTGAAAGATTTAGGAGTCATTTTCCACAGTTAGACATAGACATATAAGAAGTCAGGAACCAGGCTTTTTGAAAAAAATCCCAATATTATTTGAGTGCCCGTGAGAACTAATTTTTCCTGTGAACAGGAACTCTCTCCAAAGACCAACCTGGTCCCTCTCTGTTGTCCTCCTGATGACAGATAAAAATGTTATGTCAACTGACTGGCAGGCAGCTTTGTGTAAACTGATGAGTTTCTAGGGAAGGACTTGTTACTAATTGTGTACTGTATTTTCTTCAATGATGAGTTCCAAAACTGTGTTATTAGTTGTTTTAAACGTATCTGTGTTTGAAGTGCATTTAGGATTATTGTGAGCTACCTTAAGACCCATTTTGGGGAGAAATCTGAGAAATAAATATGTGACAGAACAAAGCCTTATTGAAAGAATTACAGTATAAATCATGAAAAACAGGAGGAAAGAGCAAAAAAAGAATGGAGCAAGTGGTGAGTCAAGAGGAAAAAGCCTTAATTACAGAGAGAGTGGTAGGGGAAAGGATATGCTGCTGGTATAATATGACTCATCTGATTGGGTGAAGACAAATTTTGGAGGTAGGAATTTGAGACATCGCTAGAAGCTTAGAAAAAGAGCATTTAGGAGAATGGCTGGTTGGTGAGAGAAATGAGAAAAGACAGCTTTCAAATCCTAGTTAAAGAATCACCTTTGTTGGCACCAGCATGGATATCATTTGTCTTCACATAATCCTTAACCTCAGTTAACTCTACCATGTGGAATTTGTACCTAATCAGAATCCTGGAGTGAAATACTAGGCAATTGTACTGATTGTACTAGGCGGGGGCGTTTACTAGCAATGCCTGTAGGAAAAAAATATTAAAATACAATAATTAATTCAGTCTTGAAGGCCTTTTTAAATAGTACTTCTATTTTAGAAATGAGCCAAAGCTATACATAAAAACATTTACATAAAGATAACCTAATTGCATTGGTTTCAATATAATTTCTCTCTAAGTAAGTCTTTGCGATCAGAGCCATAGCAAAGCATTTGCCTTTTTGCTGTGGAAAGGTTGAGTGATAATTGTTGTCAACCTACAAGTTAAGTACCATTTCAGAATGCAGAAGTCAGATATGGGAAATAACTGATTTGTACATAACCCAAATATGAACTCCTTTTGGAAAAGTTGATTACTAAATTTGGATTTCTTTGCTAAACAAGCTTGATTTAATGTATGTAGCCTCTTGCACTGGATGGTTTAACTGGCGCTGTAATTGCTGTGATCCATCCTAAATTTTTTTGTTGTGTTGTGAATATTCTCAAGGCTCGTTAACTGCCTGTTCTTGCTCACAAAGCAAGTTGGCTCAGTTAATGATGATGGTAATCTTAGAAGCAATGTTGTTTTAAACTATTCTGACAGCTTGGTGGTTGAAGTTGGTTTAAGTTTATTATGTATGTCCAGTTTAACTAAAGCAAAGATGGTCACTTGGGAATCAGCTCTCACTGATAGCTGGCATAGTCTGGTTTACTTGAAGATGGAGCATGCAGAATAGATCTGTTTATTTAAAGTGGATAACCTTTAATGGAACAGCTTCTAATGATGGTGATTCAGTGAAAAATAATTTGAGGAAGAAACTTTATATTTCCCTTTAATTTCATTTCATTTCGCATTTACTGTACAATCCCTTCTCCACTCTATTCTGCCCCCTTTTTCATTCTTCACAACCCAGTCACCTCCACCTGGTGCATTTACATTTTATTTAGAGTTCAATTTTCCCAGTTTCTGTTGTCACACCTGCATTAACAGGAACAACAGCATAAACAACCACCAATTCCCTCCCATGTTGGCTGGGTGGAAGGATGGAACAACAGAAGGAAGGATGAAGGAAGGAAGGAAGGAAGGAAGGAAGGAAGGAAGACTAGCAGCTAGCATACTGTCTACTTTTCATATTCTGGCCTAAGCGCCCTCTGAAAGCTGAACAGAAATCGATTTGGTGATGGAGGAGCTAAAAGAAGTGAATATAGTGATAACAGTGGCTACAATTGCTGTCAAAGGTAATTGTAGTCGGACGCAAAAGCAGTAGTGGCTGCCATAGTGCTAGCAGTCACAACTGGTTTCAGTGGGCAGAAGGAGATGATGGGCACAAGTCAATGGAAGTTTGATGGAATTTTGGAAGTAAGTCAGCTGTGTGCTGAACACTGCTAGATAACCTGAGGCAGGTAACAGGAAGAGTTTTCAAGTTCTATATACAGTCCACAAACTGCCTATTTAGAAGAAGAACTGGTAATAGAAACAGGTAAGGTGACAAGATACTGGTCACAGCTTTGAGGCAAGAAGCAAAAATTAAAGCAAAAATAGAACTCCAAATACTTTAGTCTATTTGTTTTCCTCTTTCTTTGTGAAAAGAAATAGTTGTGTTACCTAAATGGAAGAAATTTCAGTTAACAACTGAATCAAATGACTGGACATATCCACAAACAGACTTTCCCAAATCTATTTCATGGAACAATTTAGATCATCTGTTTAAATTGTTTGATTTTGGTTAGGGCAAATAATTCAATCCTATTTTTAAAAAACTCTGGATTATTTTCCTGGTGCAGCTATTGCAAAACTTATAGAGCTAAACATTTTTGTATGCATTGTGAATTATTCTTTTGGCAATGCCACTCTTGCTTCTTGGTATTCTACATTAGAACATCAATGAATCATTGACAAATATTTGGTGTAATTTTATAATGAAAATTATATTTGCCCTTTTTTGCCCTTATTTAGTTTAATATCTTCTGCTATTCTTAAAAAGTGATATTCTGTCCAGCTTCTGATTTTGTAACTATGGCTAGTTGAGGCATTCAGAAGATATCTATGTTGTTGTCTCACAAGAATAAATATTTCTTCAGAACAAGTTTATTCACCAGATGTTAAAAGGTCATAATCACTGGGGAAATGTTAAAAAAAGATTGTTTACATTTTTTTCAGTGAAAATAAAAGGGTTAAGCAATATTTATTTTTGTCCAGCCTTTGGCAAAAATATGACTAAACTTCACTTCATCCCATGTGCTTTAAGTGTCACTTACATATTACTGAGGTTTTTTTTTAATTGGAATCCTATTTTGGAAACACATTGTGTAATTCTTATTTGTTAACATTACACTATGATGTTCTCTTGTATTATTCTTGTCATAGCCAGGGACTAACAAACTTGAATCCAAATTCTGATTATCAGTTAAAAGGCAATTGATCAGCTGAAATTCATTAAGAGGTAGATAATCCTATTGAATTAGCTATAAGATAACATGGATATTTCATCAGTGTATAGATAAATATACAGTAGGATTTTGACAATCCATCAAGTCACCAATGGTCCAAGAGGGTTTAGTTTCCTTTGCCAGAGTAAAATGATCCTTCACACTTCATATGACCAGGTGAAGGAGGTTTGACTGACTCCTTTCCCAGTGGTCTAATTCATACCTGCTCTACTTCTAGACTTCAAACAATTGGGGAAATTCATAATTAGCAAGGTAGCACCTCCTATCATCCCATCTGTGAGATTTCAAGCAATCTTCTTGTATGTTGGAAAGCTGTTAGCCTAAAAAAGAATGATTTTCCAGAATTTGCATGTGAGAAAGTACATGGTTTTCAAGAGACAACATAGCTTTCTGTATATAAAGAAGATTTGTAGAGTGATTTAAAATCTATTTGTTGAAGAATTAAATGAGTGCATTATGCACAAACAGGCCCAAGAGACAATGGAAAAGAGAACGTGTCTGTCACTAATCAGTCAAACTATGCAGAATTATGCATTTGACAACTGAAGGATGCAAAAACCTAGTTTAACCTGAAGAATTCAGAGGGCATGTACTTCTAAATTTGAAATAAACACATACAATTTGTTATTGTAAGCAAGTCAGGATGGTATGGGAATTAAAGCTGGATGAACTCTGAATAATACCCTGCTGCTTTGGTTCCTTGTATTGATTTGCTCCTTTCCAGTGTGAAATGAAACTGTACATCTGGTAATGTATGTTGGCAGCAAGAGATAAACAACATTCCTGTTCTAGGAAGGAGCTAACTTGCTTGGCATGCAGCAGTGGATTTTAATATAGATGTTTTTTCTGAGGGTTACTAGAAGCCAAATGTGCTTTGATATTTCTGATGATAAGCAGAATCGGTTTCTGATGTATGTGTATCAGAGGTGACCTGAAAAGCAGCTGAGAAGCATTCTCACATCTTTTATGATGCATTTCACGTGTTCTACCAATAAAAAATTCATTTATTGACCAAATGTTGAGAAGTTTTTATAAAGAACTTAGACAGAATAACAAAAGATCATGTTATAGTTTGTTACAGGTTAACATCAAAGGTACTGTCCTTTATGCCAGAAAAAAAGCCAATTTTATTTTTTGCTGAGCAGCTACACATCTAAGCCCTCGTATATACTTGGAATTATCTCCAAAGAGGTATAACAATAATTAAGGATGTGTCTGAAAGACTTTCCTGAGTCTTCATTTGCTGGTGAGGTGGTGGCGTAGATGGCTGCCATCTCTCTCCTGGCAGCACTGTCTTTTTTCCAAGAGGCACCATGCCAGACACAGTTCCTGCTATGGCCCCCTCAGCTGCCAGTCAGTCAGGAGGTGGTTGGCTGCATGATGCTGGGCCATCCCTGTAGAGAACATTGGAGAGGAAGTATTCCATCCTGTCTGTCCAAGAAAAATGTGAGTTAGCTGGCTGTGTTTCCAGCCAGTCTTTTGGAAGTGGTTTCTTGTAAATAATAATTGTTATCACTTCATATTCTATATATTTTCCTAAAATAATTGGTCTGTATGTGTGCCAGCATGGTATAATGGTTTGAGCGTTGGACTACAGCCCTGAAGACCAAGGCTCTGTTCCCTGTTTGGCCATGGAAACTCACTGGGTGATCTTGAATGTGTCACATACTCTCAGCCCCAAAAAATTCCATGGTAGTATCTCCTTAGGATCACCATAAGTCTGAAGTGACTTGAAAACACAGAGCAACCCTGTGTTTTATGCTGTGTTCTAAGTCCCTCCGTACTTTTTTTTTTTTAAACACCCTTTGTGGAGAGGCACCATGTGTCCAAAAGGAGCCCAGACAGATACATAGATATATACATACATAAATGTATACTAAGAATACATTAGCTGCATTATTTTTGTGCTATAGTTAAGGTAAGATTAAAACCTTAAAATGTAAATTCTCTTTCCTGGTTGGCGGAGTGAGAATGCTTGTCAGAATTCAAGGCTGAGAGAGTGGGAGGCATGATACTCCACAGAAAATGGTAGTCACAAACAGATGTTAGAGAGGGACTGGACACATACTTTAGGTGTACATTCAATATCAAGTCATCAGAAACCCTGGAGAGTTGCTGTTAGCTGGTGTGGAACAATCTGAAGCTAGATGGATCACTGTTGTGTCTTGGTACAAAGGAGACTCTGTTGTTGCTGTTGTAACAGTAGCTAAGATAAAGCAAGAGTGTGAAGCACTGATCTGTTGTTCATACCTGCAAAGAGTTCTTGAGTTGAAAAAAAATGCACAGATGAAATATCAAGGTGTGACTGCTTCATAATACACTGAGTGGATGGAGTAGAGTGTGAGGGAGAAAGACGAATCTGGGACAATTCCTTGAAGTGATGTGAGCAGATAACCCATTGAAAACAAAAAGGTGTAGGAGGATGATAGCAGATGTGAGAAGTACATGGAAGAGGCTGAGTGTGTCAGTGGTAAGGTTGGGACAAGAAATGAAAAGGAATGTCTTAGATTGCTTATAGTGTAGAATGAGAAGGCTGGGGAGTTCATAAAGTAAGAAAGAAACTGTTTGTATGCAGTTAGAGTAATTGATCAAATTGATTAAAAAGGAAACAATTCATACTAGGGTAAGGGTGACATTGTATCCACTGTTTCATAGTCATAGAATCATAGAGTTCAGACGGGCCTTATGGTTCATCCCCGTCTTCAGTGCAAGACCTCCAGCTAAAGCATCCCCAGCAGGTTGTTGTCGTGCCTCTTTTTGAAGATGTCCAGAGGAGGAGACCCCACCACAACTCTGGGCAGTTGGTTTCATTGACAAATCACTCTTAGTACCAAGAAACAAGATCTTCTAATGTTCAAGCAAAATTTATTCTTCTGTAACTTCAGACCTTTAAACCTGGTTCTAACCTCTGAAGGTCTGCAGAAGGTCTGCCTTCTCCTCTCTATGACAGCCCTTGAAGTATTTATAGAGTACAGTGATATCACTCATCAGTCTTTTCTTCACCAAGCTGATCATGCCCAGTTCCTCCAACCTTTCTTCATAAGGTTTGTTCTCTGTACCTCTTTTCATCCCGGTGACCCTTCTCTGAACCTGCTCCAACTTTTCTATATCCTTTGTTACCCTAAGAAGTGGGAGACTCTGCCACAATCTCCTTAGAATTTGGGGGCCTAGCTGTGGGATTTCACCCAGTAATTCCCTGAACTTCTTAAAATGAGCTTTCCTGAAATCCAGGGGCTATGTTTTACTGTATTCTTCTTTGCTCTGCCTTACAGTTATGAATTCTAGGAGTATATGGTCACTTCCTCCAAAGTACCAACTACTTTGATTCAAGTGACCAACTCATCCCTATTACTTAGGATCAAGTCCAGGATTACCAATTACCCTTATTCCTTCCTCTACGTTTTGAAATAAGAAATTCTGTGTGGTTGCTGTGACTCACATAATCAAGGTTTACTGCACCTGCACAGTGCATAATTTGGAGCCTTCTAGAACTGTTATATAAGCATTTTGGTGGTACCCCTCCTCCCTTGGCACATCCATAATGATCAAGACTTGCTCATATAAAAGAGCTTTAAGCCTCAATAACTGACTTTTATGGACCTGAGGGTTCATTGCCTTACAGTGGCCACATGACCCAAAATTGTGGTCTTCTCCAAGACAACATGGATGCCCCTCAATACCGGGAATTTTAGCCCTACAAGAGGTGCACTTCTTAAATGAAGCAAAGGGCATTTTAACCATTGAAGTAGCTGTAATTGAGAACTGAAGCCAAACAACTGAGTGAAAGCCAAATCAAGATTTGAAGAGAAGAAGCCAAAACACAGTCCAATAATCAAGAAGCCAGAGAAACAGTAAAACAAGCAATAAAGCTCTTTCAGTTCTTTCAATGAGGAAAAGGAAATGAGGGTTTGAGCACAAATTAGGCTGCTCACATGCACCACAAGGAGGGGCTGCCACCATACTGGTGGAGATTGTTGTGGCAGTGGGGCCAGGATCAAGGTTGTTTTCTCCTCTGCCTCTTTTCCCTCTGTCACTGTCATCTTGTCTGTTGTGGCTGCCAGGCTGTTGTTGCTGCTACCTGTCAAGGTCAGAGACCTGGGCAGCGAGCCAGCCCAGAGAAGAGAATGGGAGAGCCAGCAAAGTCCAGCTAGGAGGAGACAAGCAAGCACTTACTCAAGGAAGTTCATTTACCAGAGCACCAAGCGAAGCCATAGTCAGAGTTCCAAAGCCAAGAGTCCAGAGATCAATTCAAGGTATCAGGAACCAGGTGCTGAGAGCAAAGTACAGGCAAGAGGAGGGCTTGTTATATAGCCCCAGGCACAGGTGTGCCCAGTCACCACTTCTTAAACTTAGCCAAGCAAGCCTCCCTTTGCACAGCCCTCTTGAGTCTCTGCCTTGATTGGAGGCTTATTGAACCAGGCTCGAGAGCCTCTTCAGAATTGGATCCCTGTTGCTCCAAAGCAGCAGACACAGAATGGGATCCCTGTTGCTCTAAAGGAGCAGGCAGAGGGACGTCCGCGTCTGCTTGATCCCTGGCAGCAGGGAGAGCTCTTGAGCTGCAGGACTCATCTCCAGCCAGAGCCACAGGGACCAACAGCTGCTGCTTGTCATCTCCACCCTGAGCAACAAGGACCAACAGCTGCTGCTCATCAGCAGCAGCTCTGACAGGGGCTTGAGTTATCACACTACCTGCTGGCCACTGTTGCCCCCACTCTTTATTGCTCCCCTCTGAAGTCAACCATAGCCTTCAATGAAAATACTTTTTTCAATACTTTCAGGGAGCTGGCTCTTTTGATTCACCACCTTTTTGCATCCAAGACTCTCCTTGCTCCTCACTGTGGATCCTTCTGCCTCCAACTTTGTAGTTATTTCTTTGCCCTTTCTCTACTGAATCACACTGCTTCTTGTTTTTCCCGTGTTCCTTGAAATTTTCTTCCGTGGCAGCTCTGGTGTTCTGTGAAGTTTAGTGGCATTGACCGAACCACTCCAATGCTGCATGGTAATTGCCTCTGGATTAGGTGAGGACTTCCACTCCCTGACAGTCAGCATTGCCATACTGTATCTGCACTGGCCTTGGTATATCTAGGGAGGGGGTTTCTTTGTGGTGGTGAAAGGAATCAATGAGAGGGGGAAAAGGTGGATGAAGAGCTGTTGGCCCTAACTGTTGATTTCACGAATTAGTCACTGGCCTCCAATTGCTGTTGCCATGCTTGCCCAGCCCTGAATTCTCTTTGTCTTCTTCCCTTCACAATCCTCACCACCTCACTGCCACTGTGAGAACTTCTTTTTTACACATTCCAAACTCATGCTTCAACTCAAGACTGGGAGTTTGTGGGCCAGTCTCTCAAGTCAGAAACATGAATAATCTTTCAAAACTGTGGGCCCAGCATTCAAACGAGATCCAGAACTGAGCCTATATGGAAAGGAAGCCTGAATTACCTCAACTTTGCCATCAGTTGTTACTGAAATGCAAATAATTTGGCTAGTGTCTGTTTTACAGAATGGATGTTCTGCAGTAGGTATACTGGCCTATCTGGAATAAGCTACCTTTCCTTGTCAAAGTGTGACAGCCATTTGCTAGAAATAATTTTTCATTCTTGTACCTTTGGCAGCTATAGTAATGCAGTGCCTTGCTTGGTTTTTCTCGTAAAGCATTACCTGTATTTCTTGGCTTATTTAGTTAAAATGTGAAAGAAAGATGTTGCTTGGTCATAGTAGATAAAGTGGATATGTGGCAGAACAACATATCTGGAGGTGTTTCTTATTGCTTTGTCATTAAACAGGGATATCCAGTTATCTGGATTAACTATATATTGATATCTAGTGCAGCTATCTAGAACAGCTCCTTGTGCAACGAGGATACCTATTTGTTTAAGTATCAGGATATAAAACACTGGTGGGAGATGTCACTATTTGCTGATTTTTACTTTAGTTCCATTTTATTCAGTGGGACTTATTCCCAAACAAAAAGGAAAGTATGTCTCTTGTTTCTAAGTCAGGAGTGGGAAACTATGGCAAGCTAGAGGGCCATAGGTGTGGGCCTTTCCTGGGCCTAAACTGACCCCAGAGGGCTTACAACATTGAGGGAAATGCACCCCCATATCTCCTGTTGGCCTTTTTGGAGCATTTGGGAGCCAAAAAATGATGGGGGGGGAGCAGGGATGCTTCAGACATTGTAGAACTGTCCTCCACAGCCCCTCGAGTGCATTTGGGAGCATTCTGGCACAAACGCAATTGAAATTTTGACCCATAGAGGGCCCTGCCTACCCCTGTCCTAAGTGGATATAATGATGCAGCCTAAAAGGCATGCAAGCAGAAGGGCTTAGGATTTGGATTGTGCTCCTAGGTTGCATAAAAACAATATTTAGTTACAACATGAATTTCAGAATGGGAAACTTGATTGGCATCAGTCTTTTTTTTTCTTTTTAGGGGGTGACCTAATTCACTTTGCTTTATCTGTAGTACTCTTGCCAAATGGCTAGCCAATATTGTTGTGTATGTTTTGTTTTAATTGATTGCCCCTCTGTTTTAAGGCTATGGGCAAACTGGTCCAAAGTTTCAACGAGCAGGGTATGACTCTGTTGCAGCTGCTGTCTCTGGCCTCTTGCACATCACAGGGACTGAGGTATGTTATTTAAAATGGAAGAAAATGTTTCTTTTGTAATTTTGAAAACTTTGCTGTTGTATATGACAATACAGTGAGTAATAATTGTCAAGGTTGATGAGGTTTAAGAATCAGAAACAGTTGAAATTACATTACTCTCTGGTAAAAACAGTCTTGGCAAGCTGTAATGCCACCAGAAGTCTAAAGTGTTGCATTCATTTGAAATTAGTTTCAATAAAACACCAGGCAACACATTCCCCAAGACCTCACCAGGCAACAGACAGCAAGACAGACCTCACCAGGCAACCCCCAAATTTCCCCACAAAAATACCAGACAACCCCCACAACATTAAAAAAAAAGAGTAGATACCTGCAAAGAAACCCCCACTTTCCCCAGAACACACACACACACACAGATACACATGAGGTAGAACAGACAGAAGCACAAAGCTTGGTAAACAACTTGCATTACAAAATATCTTCCCCATTAAAACAAGCATATAATGGATGCACAAAAACAGGCTCCACCATAAAACCAAAAAATTTGAGAAACAAGTATTTCTGTCTTTCACATGCATATGCTGCTGAGCAAAACACAGACACCCTAAAACACACACACAGAACACCAGGCAAACTGTCATCCCCCTAAAACTAGGACCTCCCAAAGACCCCCAGGCCCATATGGTATAATGGTTTGAACATTGGATTATGACCCTGTTGACCAGGGTTTGAATCCCTGCTTGGCCATTGACACCCGCTACAAGTTGCGTGCCCTCAGCCTCAGAGGAAGACAAAGGAAAAACCCCTCTGAACAAAGCTCGCCAAGAAAATTCTGTTTAACAAAGAAAGATATTTGTAATATTTATGAGAGGTTGCATTTATGTGTTATAGCTAACTATTCTGATTTAACAGAGGTTTAATTTTAAATGAAAGTCTATCTTTCTTTGATTTTGTTTGTTAAAAACTTGAAAACTCTGATAAAGGAAACTTTGAAAATTTAACACATATGTGCAGAGATGATTGGTGGGAATAATTTATATTTAACTAAATTATCTGTAATTCTAAACAGTGAAATATACTACTATTTTGTTTTCAAGAAAAAAATAAACCTTTGTTAATAATTTGTTCTAATAATAATAATAATAGTAGTAGTAAGTAATGTAAGAAGTAGTAGTAAAATAGAATCTACCATTGTCGAATATTTGCAGCTATGATAAATATGGCAAAATGATATGTTTCTTCTAATTTCTGCGTGAACATTTTAATCTTGCCAGGGCAGGGAACTTTTCTAAATGGCTAAAATTTGGGTTCTAGTTTGAACTAATCTCTGTTGAGTTGGATCTGACTCTTAGGTGAAATAGGATGATGTTGCATCTGGTATTATCATTTGGTTATCAGACTTTCCTGTGAAGCTTTGATCTCCAGCCAGCACATTTGGAAACAGATTAAAGCCAAGAGCAGTAGGGTCTAAAATGCCTGAATAAGAAAAATGATGGTGTATTCAGAAAATAAATCCTGAAGAGAAAATCACTAACAGTTTCCAAGTATGCTCTGTGGTCCCCCCCCCCCCCGGTTCTTTTAATTTGTTCTAATGTTGTTATAAGATTTTGTTGCATGAGCATATTAGCTTGTAACAATTAACTCCATGGAGTTCCTAATCAGCTTTTAATGTTCACATAGCACTGTCTCTTTTTAAGGATCTTGCTTTTGCTTAATTATGAAGGTGTACCATATCACTGATGAAGATTGCTTTGGCACCTGGCCAGTTTAAAATAATTTACAGAAATATAACCTGAATGATCCTGCATGCTGGAAGTAATTTTGAATGGTCCTTTGCAAAGTATCTGCTGCCATATGTTGATTGCAGAGAAAGGGCTGCAATGAATAAGAAATTGGCATCTGAATTTGACTTCTTATGTGATGAGGCACTGGTCAGATGAAGAAATTAAGAACAGAAAAATATATGGTTCAGTTCAGTATTGTCTCTAATGAAGCTTTAAATATCTTTAACTACATATTCATTGCCCATCTACTCAGAAATAAGCCACGCTGAGGTCAGTGGGGCTCATTCCTAGGTAGGCATGTAGAGGATTAGAACTACACACCTATCATACCTTGTAATCTTTGCTTCACCTTTCTTTGTTACCTCTTTTCATTGTGAACATTTAAATTTTAAGCATCTTGGGACAAAGAGGGCTTATGATGGGTTGTGACAAGAGGCCTTACCAGTTGCACTGCTGGTATTCCACTTCTTCCCTTGTCTTGCCAAATGATACAATTGGCCCATGTGCATT
This sequence comes from Cyclura pinguis, assembly GCA_030412105.1. Lineage (NCBI taxonomy): Eukaryota > Metazoa > Chordata > Lepidosauria > Squamata > Iguanidae > Cyclura > Cyclura pinguis. The sequence continues at coordinate 60,125,382 of CM059604.1, forward strand.
CATCCTTCATTTTTCTTCTCATTTTTTACATCTTGTTTGTTGATACACCAGCACCAACACATGTTTGTTGATACACCAACACCAACACATGGCGCATGGACAGCTTTGTGTTCAGCCAAGAACCCTAGTACCCCTGGGAACAGATTAAGATTGGTGCCAGGTTTTAAAGCCACCTCACATAAAAAAAATCAAACTTCTTCCTCCTCTAGTATTATTTGTCATGAAATTTGTCTTCTGATCTGGGAAAGCAAAGCAATTTCCTAATAGAAATTGAAGGAATTATGGAATCACAGACTGGAAGGATTGAGAATCATCTGTTCTCAACATAAATAGCTGTTCTGCTCTCCATATCAAAGCAGGATACTTTGCATCTATTGCAATTTAAATGATTAGATCATAGAAATTCAAGTGATAGTATATCACATACAGTACAAGGAAGAAACAAAAAGTCATTCCAAACATTGTAGAAATATATCCTGCCCCAAATAGAATTTTTACCTCTCCCTAGTTTGCAAGAAGAGCAAGTTATTTCTTCTTTAGGGCTTGGCACACTCCCGACTGTGGTAGAAACAAAAACTTTATTTTAGATGTATTGGCCTTCAGCACCCAAAAGTTACAATGGATGTACGAAGAAAATAGCACTGTGATTCCACTTTCATGATTGCATCCTGTGGAATCACAGGATTTGTAGTTTGGTGGGGCACTAGTTCCATCAACCACGCTGAAGTAGATACTATATCTTTCAGTTTAGACTGTGTTCTGTTGATTGCCACAGTGTGAAAAGAAATTCCACTCTTGTTTGTGTTTCTATGGTCTCTGATCACACTAGAGAGTTCTACCTTTGTTCTAAAGAAAGTAACTCCCTTTTCATCTTGCTACTCAACATGGCAAGGTCTGAAGTGAGGGGCAGAGGCAGTCACAAACTGGGATGTAGGGGACAGGACTGTCACACGTAACTATTCACCCTACTCACATATTCATACAGCTCTGTTCGGGCCTGAACAAAGCTGGGGAGAGACGAGCCAGAACATATAGGGCAAGTCTGGTCCTTTCTCGTTTATGTCATGACTAACGCCACTGTCTCCAATGATAAATATTGTAAGCAAGCAGTTTGTTCCTTTTCAAAGCAACCTGAAGAATGTGATAGATTATTCCAGATCTTAGTGCAGGTCACCAATGGATCATAGAGTTGTAGAATCATAGAGTTGGAAGAGACCACAGGGGCCATCCAGTCCAACCCCCTGCCATGCAGGAACCCACAATCAAAGCACTCTCAACAGATGGCCATCCAGCCTCTGCTTAAAAACCTCCAAAGAAGGCGACTCCACCACACTCTGAGGCAGCATATTCCACTGCTGGATAGCTCTGACCATCAGGAAGTTCTTCCTGAGGTTCAGGTGGAATCCCTTTTCCTGCAGCTTGAATCCATTACTCTGCTGACTGCTTGCTGTAAAATGAAATGACATGAATGAATGAATCCATTGCTCCTTGTCCTAGTCTCTGGAGCAGCGGAAAACAAGCCCGCTCCCTCCTCGAGATGACATCCCTTCAAATATTTAAACATGGCTATCAGTTGGGATCCTTTGTGGCAATGCTAAGTCATATAATGCTTTAAATTGAAAGTGAGATCCTGCTAGCCAGTTTCTAAAGAGGATTCAACCAAGAGTATAGTTAGTAGGAATTGCTAAAGAAAAAAATGGTGGTAGTATGTAGTGTGTGCTGCTGAAAAGTCAAGCCTTTCCCCCCTTGTTTTCTTTTCTTTTGATTTCAGGGGGGTGAGCCAGTTAGGCCTGGAGTAGCTATGACCGATCTTGCCACAGGACTGTATGCATATGGAGCAATTATGGCAGCACTTCTTCAGCGACATAAGACAGGGAAGGGAATGCATGTGGACTGCAACTTGCTATCATCTCAAGTAAGGACATATCCAGCTATTTGGATAATTACAACAAGATTTCCTTTCTTATTAATTTCTGTAGTGTGGTGTGCATGGTGATTTTCTCAAGAGAAATATTTATATGCGTAATGGTTAACCAAAAGAAAAAGAAAGCCATAGCCTTTTGTATAAATTATATGGTAGGATATTTATGATGTGCAGAATTTATTGCTCTAAGTTTATGAACTTTTGAGGATATTATTAAACAATATTTAAAGATAGGCTTAATGATTTCCAGTCTTTATCCACAAGTAACGGTATAACATTATCCTTATTTAGACATCCTCAGCTGTGGGAAAGTCTCTAAGTGCCTTTGGCTGAACATGGTTAGAATACTCTTTAATTTCATGTCGAATGGATAAAACTCAGAAGTGATGGGAGCAGAGCAAGCACATGGAATAGAGGGGCCCTGTCAGACTATGCAAATACAGCACTATGATTCCACTTTCATGATTGCATCCTATGGAATCACAGGATTTGTAGTTTGGTGGGGCACTAGATCTCTATGGTTGAGAATTCTAAATATACCAACCTAAACTGGAGTTCTGTAGGATGGAACCATGGCAGGTAAAGTGAAACAACAATGCTATACTTATGATGTGTGAAAGAGACCAAAGTTTATGAAGGAGCTATTCCCCCTCCCCCTCACCATTACTGTTCACTCTCATGTGTTCATTTGGAGTACTGGGATTGGGCTGTGCACGTCTTCTCCAAGAACTAAGCCGACTTTGAGTTCAGTAGGCCTTATGTACAAGTAACTGGTATATAATTGCAATGTAAATTTCTTTAAGCTGTAAATAGTTGTATAACCCCTACCTTTCTTGCTTGTAAACTGAGGGGCCTGGGTTCAATCACTTACGGGATTCCTAAGGGGGAAGAATTCCAGGTCCATTGTTTCCTGGATGGGGATAAGAGAAGTAAGCAATGGGCAACTTATTAAAACAGGAGAAAGTATTTAAAAGGGAGGGGGGAAAGAGGAGAATAAACAACAAGAATATTATGACGGGTATACAGTTTCAAAGATAGTCTTTATGTAACACAGCAAGAGAGAACAGAGTGCAGGTACTGAGCTAAGTGCCTGTGGGTGTTCAAAGTCTCTTATGCTTATTTCTGGTGTTGGTCTCAGGCTTTGTGAGGGCAAAAAAATGGTTGTTGCTCCTTTCTTCCACAATCTTTTCCTAGTGTTTCTTTCTCCTTCCCTCTGTTCTATCCTCCTTCTGTACTATGTTTAATAGTTTGCTCTCCTCTGAGCCTCTGTTTAATCCCATAGGAGGCAACACTTCAGGGTTACAGTAGCTTCCTTCCTTCCTTCCTTCCTTCCTCAGCCATACATCTGGGCTTTTAAAAATATGACAAGGAATTTTCTAGCCAAACAACGTTATAAGCTAAATTTCAGTTTATAATTGTCAAAGGTAACATTTCATCTAGTTCTCTGTGTTTTGTTTCTTCATTGTCTCATCTTAAATGTGATTTGTGGTTTATCAACATGCAAATTCTTCCTGGCTTTGAGGTCTCTGAGAAATTACATAGATACTTGCTTAATATGCCCAAATTTGATATTTTGCTGTGCATGCACAATAAGTTAAATGATTTAATTAGATTAGCAAAGGGTGTTACGAAAAGCCCGGCCTTGAGAGCTTCTGCAAATGTGTGTTGAAATTTTCATAAATGTTTGAGTCAAGTGAGTATATTAATATTTAAAACTTGGGGAGAGAATTAAAAGGAATTTTGAAGGAATTTGTTATAATCTTAAAACAATTCAGACAGCGTAATATCCACAAAATGAGAAAAATTCATGGAGCAAACATTAGTTTGCATGCAAATGTTTCCAGATTCAGTCCTTGGAATATGTCACTAGGGCTAGAAAAGATTCATGTCTCAATCCCTGGAGAACTATTGCCATTCAGTGTAAACAATGCTGATCTGGATAGACTGATCATTTGTATCAGCATAATGCAGCTTCCTATGAATATGAGACCTATTAAAATACAGTACTGTAATTTCCAAACCTGCTTTCTGATACAGGCCTTTCAGAGAACAGAGAATGACAATGCCTGCTTTACTGTATGGTGTGTGCCAGATTTGTATGCTGAACATACACAGAGCTGCAACTTAACTCTCTTATTGATACCGCCCAGTGGTACATAAAGTTGGAGTAAAGGGTTGATATAAATGTTTAGGCTGCTAGATTTGTATGTGTTTGGAGCTACATTTTATGACAATTATTTTATCCATTGAATTAAGGCTAATCTCAGACAATGAAATAATATGGCTTCTTGAAGACCAGGGTTCAAATCTCTGCTCAGCTGTAGAAGCCTGTTGGGTGACCTTTGGCAAATCACACTCTTTCTGCCTCTGAGGAAGGCAGGGGCAAACCCCTCTGAACAAATCTGGCCAAGAAAACCCTGTGATAGGTTTGCCTTAGAGTCTCCATGAGTTGGAAGCAACTTGAAGGCACCACAACAACAAAAACAACGACGACGAAGGAAAAAGCTTTAGTGCAGGTATGTCTTGCCAGCTTCCTACTGGCCTCAGTCATTATAGAGAAGGGATTTCTCCTCTTCTTTCTCTGATCGCAATAAGGCATTGTAAAAGAAAGCCTTCAGTTGGTGTTAGTTTTGAAAATGTAACAGTTTACAGTTCCCTGTAGTTCACTATATAGACAATGATCAGGTCTGTCCTGTGGTTAAACATGTTTTAAACAATTTACATATTGCACTGCAAATGATTAAACAGTTGTTTTAGTATAAATAAATTTATATGTTACAGAATACCCAATTCTGCATTTTGGCTTATCAGCCAAGCAAAATTAATTGTTTTGTGCAATTGACTTAGGTTGGAACCAGATATTAAAAAGAATGAAATCAACAGAATTACCTATGAACAGTCTATAAAGGCTATTCATTGAATTACATTAATCTGTTTGACCTCATCCTCTCTTTTCCAATTTAGGGTGTCATTCCCAGGCATTTCTCTCCTTTATCTCCAGCTGTGGGTTTCTTTCTATTGTGAAAACTCTACAACAGAATCCTGTGACACACATACAAATACATGCATGCACACTTTCCAGTCCATGTGTATATATGACTACATATGCATCCACATCCACATCCACAACCCTTTAATAAAGCAATTCTTTACCATATGAATTTTCATTTTTTCTTTTTACTATGCAACCGATCATGTAAAGACATCCAGTTTCCTTGCTTCTTTCATTTCTGTATGAGAAGTTACGGGTGTCACTGTCACCTGTTTGACTGATTTGGAGTGACTGGATGCAAAAGAGAAGGAATCTCAAATGTCTTTGAAGGAGAGAGAATTTCAGCCAGCACAGCTATAATGTCAGACAGTAATGAAAAAAAGATGTTCCTGAAATATGCTCTAAGCAGCTTGGTAAATGAACTGCAGTTTTCACTAGCAATTAAATTTTGCAGATACCATCTGAAGAAAGCCAGGCCATGACATTGCTATGAATTTACTATCAAAGTCCAAGGGATAAAAATGGGACAAATGTAGGTGATGACAAATGTAACAATCTCTCATTTAATAACAAGTGTTTAATAAAGTTCTCTGCTAGATTACTTGCCTTTACTGTTGTTCCTTCTTCACTGAAAGGGAAAAAACTGCTTGGTACAGGTCTTCCAGTGAGTCCCAATCTCAAAGAGATTTGAACACAGACCAAGTTCATCATTTTATTTACCTGAGTTCATGGCTCCAAGTAGTCATAAGTAAATGGACATTTTTCATCCCTGCCTGAGAGATTTTGGCATTTGTTTCTCAGAATATGGGCATGATGCTGTTTTTTCTGTTTAGTCAGCAAATCTCTTTTAGTCTAATCAAGAAATATGCAAAGAAAATTACAGATACATATGTCAAGTGCTGTGGGACTGTCAATTGATGTGAGAAGAGGTTTCCTTTCCCCTTGTCCATCAGCAATATCCTTTCACCTGAAGAATATTTTGGCAAATGATGTTTTAAAATAAAAAATCAAAATGTGTTTGAAAATAATTTTTGTCCTGTGTTGCTGAAAATGTGGAGACTTGAGTAGATGAATGTAACTGGAGATGGAAACATGCATGTATTTTGACTTTGTACGCATAGCAGATGAATACTAATTCAGTGATCCTCCAAATCAAACAGAATTTTAAA